>OY720675.1:166234409-167651409 GCA_963170755.1 Amphimallon solstitiale | reverse complement strand
AAACGCAATTTTTCCTTATGACGTTTCGGGCCTTTATTTGGTCCTTCATCAGACCTATTAACAACCAAATTAGTAATATTAATCACTGTAAAATATAGTGGTAACATTTAAAAAAGAGTAACATTCATTGTGTTTACATACAATTTAAAATAACACTGAACAGTTTATTCAAGTGAAGAGAAAAAATTTTCATTTTAAAAACAAAACAAAAAAAAAACCTACATTTAGAAACTTATTGTTGAAGACACCATTCGGTTAATACTATAAAAAACAAACAATTTCATCTACGGAAAGTCAAAACGATTACATTTTAAAAAAATTTTCATCAAATGAAACATTCAATTTCTGTCTGTGCCGTGCAAGATATAGGCACTCTTTAATATGTATTTAAATAATTCAGGAACATTATATTATTTTTGTGAATGAAAAAAATTCGAGAGGCTAGATACAAGCAAATACGCTTTACACAAAAAGAAAACCTTACTTTGTGAGACAAACGATCACGACGGCCGATATACAGGTCTGTCCAAACGAATCTTAAGAATAAAAACATATTATTTTATAGTTGTATATTGTCAATTTAGTGTGGGGGATTAATTTTAATGTACCCAATTAACCCGCTGTACACGCTACTGCAAATGCGGGACTGCTCCTTGGTATTTAGGTTATTGGAAAATAGTTTGATGGCTACGGCTTCCAGGAAAGTTCGTTTGTTGTAATTATTTTCTTGAAATACTGCTGTTACCACATTGAAGTTTACACTGTGTTTTGTTGAATTAATATGAGTAGCCAAAGAGCACTTTTTTGGATTGACTCTGGAGTCAGAGCGGTGTTGGGTGCTCCTTTCGCGCCATCTCTGGGTTGTTTGTCCCACATACAAGCGTATTTGCTTGTATCTAGCCTCTCGAATTTTTTTCATTCACAAAAATAATATAATGTTCCTGAATTATTTAAATACATATTAAAGAGTGCCTATATCTTGCACGGCACAGACAGAAATTGAATGTTTCATTTGACGAAAATTTTTTTAAAATGTAATCGTTTTGACTTTCCGTAGATGAAATTGTTTGTTTTTTATAGTATTAACCGAATGGTGTCTTCAACAATTTCTTTTCTAAATGTAAGTTTTTTTTTGTTTTGTTTTTAAAATGAAAATTTTTTCTCTTCACTTGAATAAACTGTTCAGTGTTATTTTAAATTGTATGTAAACACAATGAATGTTTCTCTTTTTTAAATGTTACCACTATATTTTACAGAGATTAATATTACTAATTTGGTTGTTAATAGGTCTGATGAAGGACCAAATAAAGGCCCGAAACGTCATAAGGAAAAATTGCGTTTTATTTTCAAAATAAATTCTGAAAACCCAAATTCTGTTTTATAAACAGTAAAAATCTATATATTCATAATAGATCACATCAGTGAAAGTGGCTGGTTGTTAACAAAATCAATCTAAAGCATCTATATATATATATAATAATTGAAATTTATAGCTTTGACCTCCATTGTTTTTGTGGAAGCATTTATAAATAAAGTCGAAAGGTAAGAATGTCTTTCATTTAACCGCACCCAATTAACATTCAAAGCCGAAAATAATCAAGAAATAATATACATACATTTATAATTATGCAAGCATTTGGAAATATAATGCGTTTAGGTACTCGTCAGAAAAGCTTTTTTATTGCAGATATTAAAGATATAATATGCTTTGAAACAGTTAAATACTTCATTCAAAACTATGCATATATCCGTCCACAAATATTATGGATATATACGTATTTCATGTTCACATTAATTATTTAATGTGGCGGAACAGCAAACAACTGTATAAAATTCTATGTTTCATGCATCCGGTAATTATAATACGTAATCAATAAAAATTTTCGAACATACATAAAATAACCGCATGTTATAGACGTAAAAGGAAATTAATTATCAATACAAGTGGCCTAAGTAATGTTTGTATATGTTAAACTGTATATCAACGAATTTATAATTAAAGATAGAGTAAAGAGAGGTAAGCAATTAGCTTTAAAAGTTATATATTAGGTAAAATAATTTTCCTTTTATTGTAAATTTGGCAAATGTTTCCTAAATATACATTCGATTCCTGTAGAGTTTTTAGAATTTAGAATATACCTAAATAGGTACTTTTTAAGCGAAGAGGTTTCTAATTTGACTCGTATATACTATTACACAAAGGATATTTTTTAAATATGGTCCGCTTTTGAATAAGAGGAAATATGCTGTAAATATCATTAAAAATATATTCACTTCCATATTCTACATACTCTCATTTACTTTTCTACATAATTTCCATGTTTGTTCAAACATTTGTCATACTGTTCATACTGTTCACTTCGTCCGATATCAAATAAATCTGCCGCCAGTGAAAGAACTCAATCCATGACTGCAGTTTTCACTTCTTCCTCGGCGTCGAACCGTGACCACCAAGGAACTTTTTTAATTACCAAAACAAGTGAAAATCACTGGGCCTAAGGTCTGGACTCTGAGGTGGATGTTCCAGTTGTTCGTGCACAAAAGCTCTGATTAGACCTTGTGCTTGTGCAGAAACATGTAGTCCTGCATTGCCATGGAGCAACATCACATCGGAAGACAGTAGGGCAAGTCGCAGGATTTGTACGGCACGCCGGAGTTTTCTCAGGTCTGACAGTACGCATCAGAATCATTTACTTTGTTGTGCCTCTCGGTATAAAATCCATTAACAAAATCCCTTTCATATCCTAAAATACAGTTGCCATAATTTTTCGTGCTAAAAGTGCCTGTTTGGCTTTCACTCTTGTTGGCGACGATGTGCGCCGCCATTTATTGCTTGGACTCAAAAGTTATGTGATACCCCAAGTCTCATCTCTATCGATGTGGTCCAAAAGTAAAAATGTCAATTACTGAGCTATTGTCGTTTTTTGATATAATTTTGCCAACTTTATGTTTTTTATTTGAATACGTTATAGTGAGCCACGATATTTGCCGCGAAATTGACAATTGAATGGATGACATTTAATAAGTTGCTTCTCAGTTGACAATCATGATTTTATAATGATTTTTTTTTCTAAAAATGAGCTTACAGATATGATTTTTGGATTTTAGTGGGGTAATGACAAAAAATTGGATATGTCTTATTTACAATACACTCTATACCAGCAATATAATCAAAAAAAAGGAGAATATAGCACAATAAATAAATGTAAGAACAAAGCAAATTAATAACTTGATTTTAGTAGGTGTAGAAACAGGAATAACACTAAAATAGGTAAAAATTAAAAATGTTCAAATTTACTTTTAAACGTTTTTGAACATGTTTCCGAAATGATATATCGACATTAATTGGCTATGATAGGCTATGAGTACGTATATTTTTGAATATTTGTCGAATATGTTCCCTCATAATTTTTTTTATGGTTACAGGTATTCTGTATATTTGCTCTTTTACAGATCTCTATAAAAAGAAAATAATTTTGCAATGTCCGAAAACCAGTGGGCTAGCCAATAGGGCATCCACGGGCTAGCCACTTCCCTGGAAACATTTTATTTAAAACATTTTGCGTCTGTTGCATAGAATGTGGGGCTTCGCCGTCTTGTTGCATCTACTTCGTAAATTTAGCGGAACCTCTTCCAGTAATTCCACTAAATTGCTTGATAAAAATTACTCATAAGTTTCTCCGTTAGTACTTTCAAAGAAATGCGGGCCTATCACCCAGTCATGAATAACTCAGTGATCGAGGGTAGGCTCTCTGTGAAGATAAAAATTTCGAAGATTATACCCATTTTTAAAAATGGTGCTGATCAATCAGTGACTAACTATCGACCAATATCTCTATTATTATTATTAACAATGTCAATGTCTATGACTTACGACAATAAAGTTATATTATTATTATTAAATTCGTTTTCAAAACTGTTTGAAAAAGTAATGACTAATATATCAAAATTTTTACAGAAAAATATGTTATTGAGTGACCGGTGCCGCTGGGAAGTGTTGTAGGGCCTTTGTTATTTATGCTATATGTTAATAATCTTGATGTGTGTAAAAGTTTTCTATGTGCTGATGATGTAACATTGCTGGTGAGTACCGCAAAAAAATCAGATTTAACAAAGACTGCTGAGAATGCAGTGAACACTATTAAGAGCTACACACAAAAAAGCAACTTCATAATAAATTTAAAAAACAACATTCATAGAGTTTAAAACTACCTTACATGATAGAAATAAATCAATTCTAGTACGATAAAAAGGCCAGAGTATAACTCAGGTCAATACTGTTAGATTTTTGGAATTTATAGTCAATTACAAATGTATATGGAGGGAGCATATTAACAACTTGTATAGATTACTGTCGTTGTGCCACATGCTCAGAGGGCTTAAGAAGGAGGGTAGTTCCAACATACTTTTTTATCTATTTCTCACCTGACTTTGATAGTCTCTTTAAGATGCAGAAACGCGCGATTTGTGCTATGATGGGGACTGGGCTGTACAGAAAGTTGCAAAAGAGCATTTCACTTCTATGAAAATATTGCCACTGCCTCCGTGTATTTATATACAACAGTTATTGTTATATGCTAAAAAACATATTAAGACATTTAATAAATTAAGTAGCACATATATATACAGAACACGCAATGCATCTGACTTGGAATTTGGACACAGAATGGCTATTTATAAAAAGCAAACCATGGATATGTAGCTGTAAGAGCCCATAATAAACTTTCTGAAGATCTTAAATCTAACTCGGGAAATACTTTTGGACGAGCGATTAAGCGAATACTGCTACAGAAATGCTACCACTCGTTGGCTGAGTTTTTGGATGATAATGTTAATTAATGCCTCTTTTCTTTTTGATTTTAAATTGTTTTTATTGTTTACTTGTATTAGCTAGGCCTAGAATATATTTAAAATATATTTTATGACCTCTGTAGTCTGAAGGATTAATAAAGCTATACTATACTATACTACTATATTATTATATGCATTTATGCTCCACTATGCTGATGATCTGTTTATTAGTGAAGTAAAGATTTTCATTTGAGTAGTAATGAAAATGTCTTTTGTTAACTATTCCGTTACTATGGTAACCAGCTTCATCCGCAAATAATATACTATTAACAAGAATTGCCCATTTGGCAGAACACTCTTCTAGCTTTAAAATGGTGGGTGCGTAACTCAATATTTAATGTTTTCATTACGGAAAATATTTATTTCATTTTAAGGTCCATGCAACGATAGTTTGGCTAATATCCAGCAAACGATTTATGAGTACTGACGTGTGAATTCTCTGTTGTTGCCATAAGAATTTTTAATTGATTTTCATCATTTACCACATATTTTGGTTTCCTAGATTTTGAATTATAGCAATACTACCAGTAGTAATGAAAGTATCCATTACTCTTCTAAATACATCTGTTCAGGGGCATCTACTGTCAGGGCAAAGCTGCTGGTTAACTTTTTGGTATAATAAATAATTTCTTTGACATTCCTTTAGTATAAAAATACAGCATTAAAATAAAAAACATAAAATTGGCAAAATTATATAATAAAGTGACAACACCTCAGTAATGGTCACTTTTCAGATAATAACGTCTTAGATGTCTTTGGTGCGAAATTTAGCAAGCAATTCAAAAATGAACCACTTACAAGTGTTTCGTTCGAAAAAAAATACTTTTAGACAAAAATACGTCATGTAACTTTAAACCAATTTTGTGCAAATTCAATTAGTAATTGCAAAAAAATAAAATATGTTAGTGCTAGGAGCTTTTACTATGAACAAAGTTACTAAAAATTGTGCTTATCTAATACGTCGTTTTCGAGAAATTTAATTTTATAGAAACATTAAATTTTTCAGAACAAACCTTAAATTTTAGACTTATACTATCTTATAACTTTTTAGCTGCGGGAAATACAAAAGTACAATAATATACATAGTGTTTTATTTAAAAACTGCAATTATGGTCAGCCACAGTTATGGAACACGCTATATGATACAAAATAATTTTAAAAAGTGCTCCTTTTAAGTGGCTATCATAGACAAAAAACTCCTTCAAAATATCTTTTTTCATAAAGTCACAATCTGCCTTCCCCGGGGAAATGACTCACCCTGTATACACACAGGTTGTGTAATGCAACACTTGATATAGCAACTCCAAAACACATCAGAATTGCAACGTCGCGTACTGTATCTCCGCTCTCTCTACATTTAGCGGTGAAGCATCGACTAGCAATATAACAGTTACCTCAACCCTCTCCCGTCTTTCGTCGGGCTTCCAGTACGGTCACAGAATACGACGTTGCAATGTTTACTTGGTAATATCAAATGTTTTAAAACACAAGCTGTATATGTATATATATTTCAAAAAAGTACTGTTAATCCATTTAATACATAAAGATGTCTGTGTCCTTCGTAATATATTTAAATAAAAATAAAATATGCAATGAATTTTTCAATCATCGTGGTTTGTTATTTGATGTGTTACATCTTCTTTCATTTTCTTTACTTTCAGCGATGATTTTCCAACACCGATGTCGAAGATTAAACTGAGCCCCGCCAATGTTCTTCGGTCATCTTTTTCAAGGCCGTCCACCTGTCGATGTTTACACATTTTCTTGCTTTCAGCTATACGCAGTAGAAAAAGTACCACTAATACTTTCTTGTCCCGAGTCCTACTAACAATAAATAAGTATCCTGTACTGTGACAATGATGTATTTACATAGTTTTGAAAAATAATAAACATTATTATAAGTATATACAGGTAGTTTATTTTGACTTAAAGTTAATTGTTATCTCAACCATATTTATATATAAATAACTCAGAAAGTCGAGACCACAGCAATATGAACTTTACTTAATAAACAAAATTATATATGATTACATTAAATAAACTTAAGTGAGGCAAATATAAAAGCATTTAGTAATGTAAACTCCATCAAATCATATACAAAACCTGTATGCAGCATTGATCCAATAATACAATGAGATCAATCTCAAGTGAAGTGTGGTGGTATCTTCGAAATTCCTAGATTAGGGTATTTTCTTGTTAGACAGATACATACATACAGGTACCAGTTCTAAATATGTACAATCGCTCTCAGTTTGTTTGAATTTGTTGTCGTTTTATTATCACATTTTACTTGCTTTTTATTTCCTTTCATTAATAAGTTGACATTGAAAATGAGGAATTATATTTACATTTTATTTACTTGGTAACAGTCAAGTTAAAGGATATGAAATAAGAGAGAAAAATTGTAAAAACTTCACGATAAACTGATTAAAGGTAACATATATATGTCTTTTTAATTTTTTTATCACTCTATCGTCCATTTGTAGCCTTTTATATAAGATCATTGGTATGCAGATATATGTGCATAGGAACAAATTAAGCGCAAAGCTGAGACTATTTCCTCATTTAATTTGCAACATATTGTACCTATATATGTTGCAAACTAAATGCGAATCTTTGCAAATCAGAATCGCATTTAATTTACTAATAGTATAAATAAAACGGATCCATTTCAGGAATTACTAATTGATATTTTGCGTAATAAACTAATAGGAAAAGCAATGTAGCACTAAACACAAGTTGACAAAACTAAAAAAATAATAATGTATAAATATGAAATAATATCTGGCATATGCAAAAATGACAATTTCCACCTAACTATTTATAAACTGACATACTAATATGTTAGATTTAAGAAGTTGTGGATAACATGCCTGAATTCTCTGTGAATATTTCGAGATATTTCCAATATTTGGAAAGTTAGAAACAAGAGTATTCTTTTCAAAGTTATCAAACACTACAGTGTAGTCTAGTCTATACCCTGTCTCAGAATAAGAAGGAGTGATTCAAATATCCCGCCAAAACATGGAACACATAGCTTAAAATTTAGTAGATAATTTGATATGACATCATGACAATTGAGGTTAGAAGAACTGTATTAATTTTAACTAAGGATTTAGCTGTTTTGTGTTTCATTTACTACTTTCGTTCAAATAGATGGATGTGCCGCTTTTCATTCTACCAATCGAAGCAGCAATACGAGTGCGCGGCAATTGGAAACAGGAGAGTAAAGTTATAAACACAAGTACGTGCATACATCTATAATTTGATGAATACAAATCTCTTAACATTCAAATCTGTTCATTCTAGTTTTGCAAAAAAAAATTAGAAGAATTTACAAATGAAAGCATAGACTTTGTTCTGAGCGTTTTGAGGAGGATTGCCGTTATAAATATATAATTACTGAACATTTTAGTGAATGTGCTATATCAACATGAAAATTGTGAATCAAGTCTATTTATTATTAAATATTTGTATCAGAGAGCAAGAATGAATCAAACCTTTTATCTTTTATCAAAATGTCCTTAAGAACATGCAGAAAAGGTTTTGTTTATTAGTTTCTATTTCAAATATCAATAAAGAACTTACAGATAAATCATTTGAATTACTGCTACAAACCTTGAGGAGGTAAATTCAAGCAACTAGTCTTGGAAATTTGAATCTTACATACAACATACAACAGTAATAAATAGAAAAAATTACATCGGCTGAAGTTGTTTACACGAACTGCAAAGATAATTACATATACACACATTACTACTTATTATTCCCTATTAAAATTTATTTATTATGAAAATATATAAAGTATAACAAATATTTACTTCTTCAGAAATTAAAAGAAACAAATTAGGAGTGGGCACGACGAAAATTAATGTGCGTTCCTAATTTTTTATGCAAAAGTTGTCCTAAATTGAGTTTTAAATACTTTTACTCTCTTAACAAACCTAGTAGTAAAAGTTTTACTTCCGTTAATTTTCAATTTGGACCGGAAGTAACAAATTATTCGAGTCCAGCTGCAAGTACTTTTATACTCTTAATAAATCTGTAGTTGCGAGATATTTGCAAAAAACTGCTATTTGATAAGAGTAAAACTGTCCGAATTTTGAACTTTCTTTTGTACAAAACTAGTTCCAAATTAGTTGTAATAATACTATATAGAATGGTTAATTTGAGATATTTGCAAAGAACTGCTATTAAATGAGTAATCGTGATACATCCTGTCCTTATGCTATAAAAGTATTTCTAGGCTACCTTTTCCAATTTTAACAGTGTTTGTTGTGGATAGTAGTCGTTATGGATAGAATGTTGCCTGCAAAATAATCACAAAGCCAATTTACTTACTATGAACAATTACAATTTGTTGATAGCGTGCCTAACATTATCCCTATCTTTTAGTTTCATTAGCATTGTTTGTCCTACTATATATTTAGTACATTAACAATTTATTGTTGTTCTTGACGTAAAAGTTAAAATTAGATGCTAGGTAATAAGTAACACTACTGAAAGTAATGAATTATAAATTCAACGGAAAAGGAGAAATGTATACGTTGTATGTATATGTAATGTATATGTGTGTAGATCAGCAAAATATATTTGTGTCCCCTAAAAAGTGACAAATAGCTACGCTTAAAAATGTAAAACACAAACATCGTCGATGAGACAAGAACAATAAATCGAGCGAATGATGCAAATTAATTTTTTTTAAAAATCAATAATAAGTAAACAATGTTTTATGATTACTCATTTCCATGTAAAATATATTTATCTCTAGCAATACATTTTAACGTACACGTACACTCAGAGGCGGATCTTCCATTAGGCTGAGTAGGCTGAAGTTTAGGGCCCCAAAGAGAAAGGGGCCCCGCACCGGACTAATGCCCGGGAACAAACGAGCAGATACACAAAATTATAATATTACATTTATTTTTAAAAAGTTATTTTTGCCGGAACGAAAACTCGAGCTGAACCAAAAAATAATAAATAAATAAAATATTAAATAATTAAATGAAATGATGGAAATCTCTTGGTGAAACATGTCGAAATATAAGCAAGTAATAACAAAAAACACACTTGGTATTGTTTCACAAATAAATATAATTAAATACTCGATGTACATTTCGCCTTGCGGCATCGTCAGGAGTTCTCGAGAAACTAAAGTAAAATTTAATATACTGTAACTACCTACTTCTAACAAAAATGTAAATAAAAATGTACAAAAATAGAAAATTATGAAAAGGTCATGGCTTATCTGGAAAGACCGTTTTTACAAGGCTAGGGTTTATTAGCGGAGAATTTATGAGTTCTGTTTGTTCATTAAGAACATTGCCTGGTTGTAAAAGTAAACTTTCTTTCATAAAATAATCTTCTAGAACAATCATTTTTTTACTTTTATTTAAACTATACAGTACTTCTAAATTGTCTATTGAAAATTGATGTCCCGTGTCTAAAACATGGTTAGCTACACTTGAATTTTCATAATTTAATAACGGCTCGCATGTGTTCTGAGAATCTTAATTTGAAATTTCGCCCTGTTTGACCTATATAAAATTTACTACAATCACTACAATTAATTCTGTAAATTTCTGATTTGTTTAGTTTAGGATTCGCTGTTTTATTATTCGTTAATTGACTTTTTAAAGTGTTATTATTATAGAAGGCTATTTTAAAATCCAGTTTCTTTAAAACATTACTCATTTTCATACTTATACTACCTAAATATGGAATTTTAACCCATTGTTTTAATGTCAAGTCCTGGGACGGGGGAAATGCTGATTTTAATGTAATTGATTTGTTCATTCTATTGACTAATTTATCTATTAGAGATGAGTTATAACCATTATTTTGTGCAATTATTTTAATAGTTTTTAGTTCTTTATTAAAGTTAAATGTGTTCATCGGTACTTTCAATAGTCTATAAATCATTGAATTAAACGCAGCATGTTTGACGTTAGTGGGATGATTGGAGGTATTTGGTATAAATGTATCGCAAAAGGTAGGTTTTCTAAAAATACTGTAATCTAACTTGTTGTTACTAATCTGGATTTTTAAATCAAGGAAATTTAAAGATCGATCAGGTGCTTCTTTCTCTATAGTGAATTGAATATTATTATTAATTTTATTAAGTTGTACTAAAAAGTTATCTAGCTGTCTATCTGAACCTGACCACAAACAGAGAATATCATCCACATATCTAAACCATGCTGATACCGGTGACGTATTTGTCCTGTATTTATCAAACAAGTTAACTTCGAAATGGTCCATGAAAATGTCTGCTAGTAATGGTGACAAGGGGGAACCCATCGGAAGGCCATTGTTCTGTTTATAAAAGTTGTCACCAAACTGGAAATAAATTTGTTCCAAACATAAATTCAGCATTTCCTCTTAGAAATAGAGAATGGCCTTCCGATGGGTTCCCCCTTGTCACCATTACTAGCAGACATTTTCATGGACCATTTCGAAGTTAACTTGTTTGATAAATACAGGACAAATACGTCACCGGTATCAGCATGGTTTAGATATGTGGATGATATTCTCTGTTTGTGGTCAGGTTCAGGTAGACAGCTAGATAACTTTTTAGTACAACTTAATAAAATTAATAATAATATTCAATTCACTATAGAGAAAGAAGCACCTGATCGATCTTTAAATTTCCTTGATTTAAAAATCCAGATTAGTAACAACAAGTTAGATTACAGTATTTTTAGAAAACCTACCTTTTGCGATACATTGATACCAAATACCTCCAATCATCCCACTAACGTCAAACATGCTGCGTTTAATTCAATGATTTATAGACTATTGAAAGTACCGATGAACACATTTAACTTTAATAAAGAACTAAAAACTATTAAAATAATTGCACAAAATAATGGTTATAACTCATCTCTAATAGATAAATTAGTCAATAGAATGAACAAATCAATTACATTAAAATCAGCATTTCCCCCGTCCCAGGACTTGACATTAAAACAATGGGTTAAAATTCCATATTTAGGTAGTATAAGTATGAAAATGAGTAATGTTTTAAAGAAACTGGATTTTAAAATAGCCTTCTATAATAATAACACTTTAAAAAGTCAATTAACGAATAATAAAACAGCGAATCCTAAACTAAACAAATCAGGAATTTACAGAATTAATTGTAGTGATTGTAGTAAATTTTATATAGGTCAAACAGGGCGAAATTTCAAATTAAGATTCTCAGAACACATGCGAGCCGTTATTAAATTATGAAAATTCAAGTGTAGCTAACCATGTTTTAGACACGGGACATCAATTTTCAATAGACAATTTAGAAGTACTGTATAGTTTAAATAAAAGTAATAAAATGAATGTTCGAGAAGGTTATTTTATAAAAGAAAGTTTACTTTTACAACCAGGCAATGTTCTTAATGAACAAACAGAACTCATAAATTCTCCGCTAATAAACCCTAGCCTTGTAAAAACGGTCTTTCCAGATAAGCCATGACCTTTTCATAATTTTCTATTTTTGTACATTTTTATTTACATTTTTGTTAGAAGTAGGTAGTTACAGTATATTAAATTTTACTTTAGTTTCTCGAGAACTCCTGACGATGCCGCAAGGCGAAATGTACATCGAGTATTTAATTATATTTATTTGTGAAACAATACCAAGTGTGTTTTTTGTTATTACTTGCTTATAAATAAAATATTGGTTAATTTCGGTTTACTTTAGTACTGCAAGGGGTCGCCTCTCCTTGGGGAATCTGGCAGGCTCGTTATATCGTAAATACCTCCCACGTAATGCAATTGCTCATTTTTATGTGTTTCTCTGTTTTGTGCAAAAATTTGTGGTAGATGCCAAATATATAAAAAGGAAATTGCAAGAAATTAAACTCGCGAAGCTGATATGAGAGCAATGTAATAGATCTTAAAATGAAAGTGTATGTTCATATTAGATGGAAAGTATTAACGTAAACATTGAATTGTTTAGAATCAGTATCTTTTGTTTGGCATAATTGTGCAAAATAGGCTTTCCTATTTTAAATATGAACATTTCAAGGCGCATGCAATACCTTGATCTGTGTTGCATGGGCCTACCCAGTCTTGTAATTGTGTTAATGATATCATTTATTAAACATTTTCTTTTAAATTTATACAAATTCATGCTTGATCTTTTGTGTGAAATTCTTTTAACTCTATACTCTGGACGAGGCAATGAGATCACTTGTCTGGGTTGAGTTTGGGCTTTTGTATTTATATTTGTTTTATGTTTTCTAGAGGTTTGGTCCTAGGTGTGCCAATTTTGACACTAATAAACGATCACTTTAAATTTTGTCAATATTGTAATGGGTATAGATATTGGCTATTGTCATTACATGATAATTCGCGAAACACATTTGTCTGAATTTTGTTTTTTGTGTTTTAATAGAATTTTACTTCTACATACGTCATTTTATTTGTTCTTCTAGTAATATTATAGTAATGTCCAAAAAGTTAGGTTATTTTAGAAATTTAAAATATTTAGAAAGCATGGGGAAAGGGGCCCCAGAAATTCAGTTAGCCTAGGGCCCCCCGAACCCACGATCCGCTCCTGCGTACACTTATACGAATTTTGCTGTTATATCGATGTCTACTAAATCGATGTCTAGATACAGATATCTTCGATTCGAAGCATTTCCCAGAGGTTCCCAAGACACAAAAATATGTATGTGTCAACACAAAATTTACATTTCTCGTACTTTGCATTACTATTATTCTACAGACAATTGTATTTAAAATATTATATGCCTGACACTATATTGATTTCTTTAGCTTAATACTTAACGTTTACCTTTAATGAACCTTTAACATAAAGCCTTTCAATCTGATATAATGATTTGTTGAACAATTATAGTATAATAGAATATATGAACACGGAAATTTATTTAAGTACGTGTTGTTACAATAATTGTGCATGCACATATCTACCTAATTATCTTTTGAAGCAGATGTGAATACAGTTCATACTTTTACTATATAGCAACATGGTTTCGCTTCGAAAATATGTTTTCATTTATATTTATCAGGCAAATCTGATGTGTATCGACATTAATTCAGCGGAAGAGCGGAAGACTGTCACAAATTTATGTCAAACATACGAAATACTAATTATTTTATTTATAACGATGGCAGTCATAGCAGTAATTGGTGCTTTAGCTGCGACCGCTGTTTTACTTGCTGTGTTGTGTAAGTGATTTAGATTTATTGCAGTTATTTGATTATAATTTTGAATACATTTAAAAGCAGTAACTAGCGGACAATCCACTACAAGGATGTCGAATTTTGAAACTGAAAAACAAGTTAATAACACGAACTACACTGAATTGGTTGTAAGAGATGGTCCGCCTGTTCAATTTATTTTATTTACCAGGTACATATATTGGATTAACAAATTTAGTGTCTGTATTATGTGCATCACAAATTGTGTTACAAGTAAACTAAGCAACGAACAACTTATATATTTAAACATATAATTACGTCTATTGATTAGTGGGATAGAAAGAAAGAAATTTATATTGAACGCGGTTATTGTTAATGTATGTTTCTTTGCTTCTCGATTGACGGCAGTGACAATAGTGTCGTTGTCACTTGCTTTGCAGCCGACGTTTCGTCTACTATGCTAAAGGATATCTTCAGGGCTGTTGCTACTTGTTAGATTATCTGAAATAGAGAATAGCAGATTCGCAGAACCATAGCAGCTCCGAAGATGTTATTTAGAACAGTGAACTAAGTGACAGTAACAAAAGAAGAGATGACGACACGATTTCGAAGCAGTTTAATCGTTAAAACCAAAACTGTAGATAAATAAAATAAGAAAAAATATACATAAATATTCAATACCGAAGCACTAACGAAATGACTCCTAAAAACTGATTATTGGTAATTCGCAAATTTTGAAAATATATTAAACATATCGGATTGTATACTCCGCCTAAATCTTAAAAGAAAATGATTTATATTTAATTCAGATATTACGAATGTTGGAATAAAGCGAACCAATTATTCGCGCTGTTTCAATTCTTTAGTTTATAGCCAACTTTAATATATATTAAAGCATTAAAATAATATATTTACCTCGTTTCTTGTAATGAGTTTCGTGTAATAGGTATGCAAATTGCTTTAATTTGAGAAATTCTTCCAATTACCGACACGTCCTTGGTGTAATTCAAGACACGCGGAAAATTGTTTAGCATTCTTAAGATTGTTAAGAATGTATCTGTATCTCTATAATTTGTAACACGTTATGCCCGTATGTGACGATATAAAGTTCTATACATAAAGAAATTATGGGAAGTGTTGATATTCATTATTTTTCATATAATCGTTGTATGTATTGATATACATTTTCTTATACATCTAGAGAGATATATAACAGCAGTTTGTAATTGGTTAAAACGAGCATTCCAGTAATGAATTCTGTCAAACATGACGCATGTGTCATAAAGTAAGACATATGACAATCACAAATAACCCTCTGTATCTTTCCCTGGTCATATACAAATTGTAATACAATAAACACAAGTGCTTTCATGAAAAAATAAGAAGAAATTGTTTCTGATTTGTTGAGCACTGCCATTGAGCAGAGCTGCACACGCTAGCAGAGGTGATAATTTTACGTAGTTTAACATGAAACTAACCTACATTCTCTGTATAAAAACTAACTGCAACGGTATAAATTATATTTTTTGTATAACATAATCTACATACAACTTTATATTGTTCATTCGGGCTCATGGCCGGCGAAATGAATACTATAGAGGTAAAGGTTCCAATTCCATTCGAGAATAGAATCTGTTTTTCAAAAACATTTAGTTGCCCGAAAATTTTCCTCAGTTATGTGTCAGCGTCTGTAGTAAATAATTTTACTATTAAAAAATATCATTTAGATACAGAAATAATTTCAATGTATGACAACTCAAACTTCAAGCTTAGTAAGCAACCTTAAGTTGTGTATAAGTAATACAGGATTTCGTAAAAAAGTCCAATCGTAATAACACACTTATTATTGTTATTGCCAAACTTATATCGGATGATTGATTGAACCTGTTTATTAGAAGTATTAGGAGTTCTAGGTATCATTGCAATAATTTCTGCAATTTCTTATAGAAGATAAGTGACCTTTGATATAAATATTTTCAGGATGCCTTCGCTTCCGGTTATAGCGGAAGTTGATTTCAATTTTCGAATACTACAACTAATTTTCTTATCTATTCTATACTTAAAGTTAATCCTTTTGGAAATATTTTTTTTTGGAATATTATAGGTTGGACACAAACACGTTTGACACTACTTACTGTCCCTATTTTTAAAATGAAACAGTTGATATTGACATAATGGATAGTAGTACTCTTAATTCTTACACTGATGCTTTCAATATTTCTGCATTGTGTACGGGGTAATCAAAGTAAGTCTGTTTTATCGCAAATTCAAAATCAAAAATAGTTTTCCTAAAATATAGTGATATATAATTTTGCCAATTTTAATAATATCACTAGCCGACAATGGGTTTTGCAACTGAATAAAACAAATATGTTTTCGTTTCTTTTAGTAAGAGTATTCATACAAAAAATCTATTTTGTACTCACCGCCTGTAAAGTGACATTTGGTGCATGTGTCGCTCGAAAGGGGGGTCTATTCTTGAACACAGATCGTACGTGCGATGCGGTCGCCTATCTCATTTCGTTCGAATTGGTATTCTGGAATCAATTTTCGTTCGAAATGAGATCGCATACGCACTGTCCGGTCGTATGAAACACATCGAATGGACTTTGCGTTCGTTACAGTAGAATATTTGACATTTGAATACATTATTATGTTCTTTGAAATCTAAAACTATTTCTTATTGCTATTGGAAGAATCATTATTAGTCAGTAAACCTTTTATACATATTTACATGTACTGGAAAAAATATTATTTTAATTTCTTTTTCACATTTACATATTTTTTTCCAGATTTTTGATTACCTTGTTGATTTTACTAAATAAAAATTAGAATAATTTTCATTGAACCATTTTAGTATAAAAGTAAGTAATTACACCTACAATTATAACAGCTAAATACATGCACTTGTTAAATTCTTACATTTCTGGTGACATTTTATACATCACACTTCTATTTTTATTCGCATTTTATTCATTAATTATCATCATGTTAATTATGGAACTGTTGGTGAAAGAATTTATATTGTAGATGGCAATGTAATACGAGCTGCAAATATAGTTGTTAATGAAGTCAGGGACTTTCTAGAAGAAGATGCAGTAAATGCAAACAGAACAGTATATACAAGAAATAATGCATTGGACATCACTGAACATCAATTTATAAAAATGTTTCGGTTATCAAAAGCCTTAACACATAATATAATACGTTTAGTTGAGGTTAATACTGCTCTTCCATCTCGTTGTTCTTCAGAAATGGCACTACGTCTGCGTTCCATGTTTATAACTTGGTAACTCTTCAACAAATATTCCGAAAATACAATTATAATTTGAAAATATATGAAGAAACAAGTGTATACCATATGTAACGTATGTACACAGACAATTGATGAGCATAATTGTTATATGCGTATCCTTTAAATATTACCCGCCCGCTGTGAATGTTAAACCCCGCTGGGATTGGTTATCATGTTTGCCATTGAATAGAAAAGGATCGCCTATTCTATTCAAGACCATACGATTCTACTTCGAGGTGCATCTGTAACGCATACTCGAAAGGATATTTCGAGAATACCGATTTGACAGACCATGCGTTGCTGGACCGTTCGACCGCATCGCATTACCTCATCGCTTCGAACGAGTCAAGAATAGACTCCCAGGAAAAAGTATTTCCCGGTCGAGGCGACTGTAAAAATTGAAAAACACACTGGCTCTTTGGGACATTTAAAAAAAAATTCGCGCAATTAAAAGCACTCGCTTTTCCTTCGGTCGCTCGTGCTTTCAAAGTGCGCTCATGCGGGAAAATTGTCTTCCCGCACTTGGTTCGTAAATAACTATTACCTCCCATTCGGGTAGTACGTATTTAAAAAAAATATGAAACTTTGAGTTACGTACTTAAAAAAATGGTTTCTTTACTTGATAACGAAACCGTATTAAAGGATACTATGAGTCATAACAACAAACATGTATCGGATTGTACACTCCAGCTAAATCATGAAAAAATGATTTATACTTAATTCAGATATTACGAATATTGGAATAAAGCGAACCAATTAGTCGCACTCTTTCAATTCTCTAGTTTATAGCCGACTATAAGACATATAAAAGCATAAAGATAATATATTTACCTCGTTTTTGTAATAGGTATGATAAATCGACATAACATAGATATTGCTCTATATATCTACATCTCTTTGCGAATTTATCTAGATATATAATAATTTAGTATAAATTTTGGTATAACCTTACAGCATGTTTTTCTTGAACGTGGGTTCAACACTGAAATAAATAAAAACGCTTGATTTATTAGTTTTTAAAAAGAATTTTAATATTAATAAATCTAAGAAAACATGTGTACATTACTAATATTATAATACGACTAACTTTCTATGCGTTTATTCTTACGAAGAAAACTGTCTATTGCTAAAATGCACGTTCAGCATCCTCGGTACTGATACGGGTCACAGAAGGAATGTTCTCACCGTAGCTTATCTGACTGCATGTGCGGATCATGTTACTCCTCCATCCTTAGAAGGGTTCTTGACGTCCTGTTGGATTCTCGAGAACCTGCTCCGATTTTCTTAGAACTTGTTTACATTTAATTTTCTTTATAAGTAATACCATTGTGATTATTATGATGATTATACAAACTATGAAATAATTTATATAAGAGTTTACTTTAACAAACTTTTCTAATTTCGGTATTTTAACCTTTTGTATTTCTTCTTTTATTTTGCTAAAATCTTTAACATTAATTTCATTTAATTCAATCGGATTTACATTGTGATTATTATATACATCTACAATAATTTTTGGTAAATTAAATATTTCTCCTTTAAGCATTTCATTCCTAAATACAAATTTTTCTTCATTTAATTCTATTGAACAATTATAATCTAATTTTATTAATACGTTTTCTTTAACTACAGAAATACCTAACTCATTACAATCATAACTTATTTTAATATTATGTGGAGCATACACTAATACATCTCCTGGTCCAATCTGCTGTATTATCGGTTCTTCTAGATGTACCTTGATTTTCTCGCATGTGTCTTGATTCTTCATTAAATTCAATATACAATTATCGTCGACAGGCACGGGTTGTCCTTGGCAAATAAAGGTGTCTTCCAATTTTGGACACAGATCGGTGCGTAATATGTATGTACTATCCTCAATTAACAAATACGGCTTAGGTATGGGAATTATAAAGTTATCATATGGGATAGCATAAAGGTGATATAAATTATAGGTAGGTTTAAATAGAATAGGAACAGATATTTTAATTAGGATTTCTTTGTCGTCGATGTGACTATCGATATTGAAATATAGGTAATAATTAAAGGTGTTTTTGAACATAAGTAGTTGTCTGGGGTTGTAGAGGGAATTTAATTGGTACATGATCTCCCTTATTTCACTTACAGATATCATTGATGGATGTAATTTATGCATACTAGAGAATATAATGGCATCCTCAATTTCCATTAGAACTTTAAACATCATATCATTATTTTGCGTTATTAGTGCATTTGCGTCTTTTATTAATTCATAGAATTTGATTTGTTCCAAAGTTTCTAATATCTCATCTATTTTGTTGTTAATGGCATGTTGGTTCGCTTTTACTGTGTTTAGTGTGTCCACTAACTTACTTGACATTGATTTTAGAATAGAGAGGCTAAGTTCTTGTTGTTTATGTATATTTTCTTGATTGTTGTGTAGTTGTTGTAAAGCAATATCGATTCTCCTTTTTTCTTCGTTATCCATAATACCAAATAACCAATTTGCGGCGTTACCCACAATATTTAATGGCGATCTTCTAGTTCTTATAAATTCAGGAAATATATTCTTGAGTTTACTTTTAGTTTGATTAATACTACGTACCGTTTGTGCAATTAGTGAATAAGTCGATTTGATCTGATCGTCATCTAACGATTGTGCAAAAATGACTGATGATATTAAATCATTGCCCGAGGGATAACCTACATTTGAATTTGGCTTTACGTTATTAATAAAAGTTGTCTTTACTAGCTGAATTTGTTCATTTAATGAATTAATGTACACGAATAAATCGTTGGCGTTTATCTTATAAATAAAATCATGTTTTCCTTGTACTAATCTAACATTTCCTAACCTATAGGGTAAAATATAATTATTAATTTGCTTTACTTGTAGTTGGCAAATTATTGTCTTCTGCGTAAACAGGAATAGGATCATCCACGGGATCTTCATCCTGTAACAAAGGATCCTCAGTGAATTTTCTTTTCTTTTTTATTACATCTTTTGACAATTTACTTCCTTTTTGCGTTTCAATTGTTTTAGCATTAACTTTTGTTACCTTTTCTTTAGCAAACTTCGGTTTTAATTTGTTTCTAAATTTCTTTCGTGTGTAAATTTCTTGTCCTTCTTCTATATTTTCTATCTCGGTTCTGTTTGCGTTGACTTTATTACAAGCCTTTTCTTTGACGTTTTCTAGTGGTATATAAATTTGTTTATTGATTGCCTTTATTTGATCGGCCCTATTTAGGATAAATTCTTGTGTTAGTTTTTCCTCATTTAAATCAAATGGTAGATTTGTTTCTGAATGACCGTTAATTACTTCAAAAGGAGTAAATTTGGTACTTGAATGTAGACTATTGTTGTAACTTAAAACTGCATTTACTAAATGATTTTCGAAAGTTGTTTTACTCTTTATTAACGTACATCTGATTGATTTTGTGAGTGTACTATGGAATCGTTCTACGATTGCATTTGATTTTGAATTACCTACCGACGTGATATGTAATGTGACTTTATATAAATTGCAAAATTCTTTCATTATTATATTGTCAAATTCTTTTCCCGAATCTGCAATGATTTTACTAGGCAAGCCGTGGTGACTAGTAAACTTTATGAGATTGTTTACAATGGTGTTTGAATTTTTATCTGAAATTTCGTAAGCTTGTCCGTATTTTGAGAAATGATCAATAATCGTTAATATGGTTCTGTTATTCATAAATAATAAGTCTATATGAAGTTGTTCAAAAGGTCTTTTTGGCGTATGCGTATGAGATATAGTCTGTTTTTGGGGTGGTCTATCGTATTTCGCTAATTGACATGTTTCGCAGTTATTAATATAGGTACTAACGGTTTTCTCTAAATTAGGCCAGTAGTACTTTCTTTTCAAGGATTGATAGACTTCATTAATATCTCGATGTAGAGTTTTACCTTCATGATAATATTTAATTTTTATTTGTTGTTCATCTTTATCTTGAATATCTTTTACAATTTTATTAGATATCTCTACTTTTAAGTTTGTGAATGATTCTTGGATAACCGAAATTATTTCACTTTCAATACTTTTATGTTTAAAATAGATAACATTCTTTTTTTCAGACGTTAAACATTCTTTTAATGCCGTAACAATATTTTCTCTATACGTCGTTAAAGGAAATGTAAGACAAATTCTATTTTTACCATATATTTTGAAATTTTTAATTATAGGTGTAGTTATATTATGTGTGGCATCTAATATAATTTGGTGGTCTGCCGTATTTAATATTGTTTCCGTATAAGGCATTGAAATTTCGATATTACCATTGCCTGAATGAATAGTACTTGTATCGTTATTAATTTCGTCTAGATTTTGATTACTAATTTGTGTAGCCTGATCGTTTCTTTGTATTTTGTTTAACATTTCGTCTAATTCATCTAACATACCTTCGTCAATATTGTCTTGGTTAACTACTAAAGATTCCAATTCATTGTCTATCGTATTTACGTAATTTTCTGTAGTATTAATTTTTATTCTTGATAGAGGATCGGCTTGAGATACATGATTTAATAATAATACATTGCTTTCTACATAATTGACCGAATTAGTTTTTAATACTTTCGATTTAGCAGGTATTTTAGCAGAATCGTTCTTTTTAAATTGTAAAGGAATTTTGTAATCATTTCTATATAATGTACCCTTATTCAAATCTATGTTAAATTGCATAGATCTTAAATCTTCTAAACCTAAAAGTCCATCATAAAATTTATGAAATTTAAACATAAGCATTTTCAAATAACCGTGTGATTTTAATTCTTTGAAACAAGGTATCATAGCACATTTATTTATTGTAAAAGTGTTACTTGCTGTTTCTACTTCTAATTTTTCATTTATAATATTATTAGGGTAATATCTTTGCACAACCGCGGGATCTATCATTGACACAGTACTTCCTGTATCTATAAGTAATTTTATTGGTGGATTGCCTAATATTATATACGGGAGTTCATTTATCGATCGTTTATTGAGTTCTCCGGTAAGACAGTTAATAGAAAATTTTTCTTCTGCTTCTTTTTCTTCTTCGTATACCTTTTCTTCTTGTTGTTTACACTCTTCCTCTTCAGGTGGGTAATCTACGTGATAATTATCTTGGGGTGATTCTATTGGCACATACCACAAACCATTTGCTTCGTTGAATATTGGTGGAGCTTCTTCATAATTTTGAAAGTCTGTATCTTCTATCTCGTTATGATATAAAGGTTTAGTTATTGCGGTCGATATTCCTGACATAGGGGTTGGTCTTGGAACCGTCGCATTGTTGTATTGTCCTGGTGTCCATACATTCCTTGGTTGACCAAATACTTGTTGACTCGAAGGAAAATATCTTCTTTGATTGTAATTTCGATTTGGATAGTTGGGAATTGGCCCAGTTGGAAATGTTTTTGTTTGAATCGTAGGGGGTTTGTTAAAACTGTTATAATTTGGGTATTGTGTTGGAATTTGTTGTGGTGGATAATTTGTTGGAAAATAGGTTTTCATAGGTTTCATAGGCTTTCTATATGTGGTGTTATGTTGCGATGTTGAAGATTTTATTCCCTTTAGTTCTTTCGATCTCGCTATGAAATTAACGGCATCTTGCACCAAACCAATTGCTGTTTCCAATGATGTTGGTTTCAAGGGTCTTACATGAACTTGTATTTCTCCTGGTAGATTTAATAAATAAATTTCCAGCGCCGTTTGTGCATAAATTTCCGCACGTTGTGTTTTATGGGTGATGTCCGTCGTTTGTGTGAGTTTTGAATTTAATTTTGATAACAAATCTTGTATTCGGTGTCCAAACGAAATCGGATCCTCGTTAAAATTCATTCGGGTGTTATTAAATTCTTGAATAAGTTGACCAAAATCGCGTTTGTGCGCAAAATAACTATATAACGCCTTTTTAACCTTTTCCCATGTATCTAGATCGTCTCTTGAACAAATTAGTGTTCTCGCACGATCTCTTAGTTTGCTTAATATCGTCTGAAATATTACATCTTTAACCGCAGCCGTCGCTACATACTTTTGTACAATTACCTCGCACGCGTTTACGAATTGATTCACGCAATGCGAATCCCCGTTGAATAGCGGTATTGTATCTAATTCTAATTTGAATAACTGGAAATTTTCTGCCATTTTCTTTAATTATTCTTAAAATATATCTACTCTATTTACTAATTCTGTATAGGGTTTACCAATTAAGGGTACGACAGGATTGTCACTTGCACGGATATGGGGGAAACAATGAAGGTTTCTTTTTCAAATAATGAAATTGATTTCAATAATCAGGTGAGCCGCATTGTAATAAAAGATAGTACTTACTTTGCATCTGGGTAGGCAAGCTGTTTTCTTTTCTTCGGAACGTTGGAATATTGAATTCAACGAGTACGGTAGCCCACTTTGCTCATTAAAGTGCCGTAGCCGGCCCGTACTTTCTTCAATATTCGGTCCTCTTGCGTCTTTTCCCAGGTTCCGGATGTTCCCAAAATGTTGACACACACCAAATTTTAAAACTTTAAAACTTGTAGAACAATCCTACTGACTGCGCCAAATAAATAAAAACGCTTGATTTATTAGTTTTTAAAAAGAATTTTAATATTAATAAATCTAAGAAAACATGTGTACATTACTAATATTATAATACGACTAACTTTCTATGCGTTTATTCTTACGAAGAAAACTGTCTATTGCTAAAATGCACGTTCAGCATCCTCGGTACTGATACGGGTCACAGAAGGAATGTTCTCACCGTAGCTTATCTGACTGCATGTGCGGATCATGTTACTACTGTATTCAACTTATTTCTTACCTTTCCCAGATTTTGTCTTTTTTTCTTATAATTGATGATTCTGACTCTCACAGATAATTCTTTTCAATGTTATGGGATAGGGAATTATGATAACAGCAGAAAAATTGTAGGTATTAATTCAATTAATGATAATACTTATGTGTTTAACTTTTATGCAATAGACGTAGTAAATAAGTTTATAAAAGATTGTTATCTGTTAGACATTTTATGGTCACCCTTAACAATACAATAAATACTGATACTTATATTTAATAGTATTTTTAAAAAAGGATATATAAAAAGGTGTTCTTTATTCGACACGATATAAATAAAGTAAAAACTTCAGAAACAGCAGAATAAATCTGGTTTAATCCGGTAAAGTTCCAGAAATAATGGGATAAATTTGGTTTAATCTGAATACTTAAACTAGGAAAAGAATAACTATGGAAATAATATATTGTCTGTTCAACCGAAGATGTATTCCAGCATCATAGACAGTGTACAAATAAATGTAGGATTGAAAAAATGTAAGGTGTATGAAAACCTACAAACAGTTATGTTATACATGTGCAGGGTATAATTATTTAAAAATATGTTATCTGAGATGGTAGTTATTCCATATTTCATCGCTATGACTGTGTTATATTTTTGATTCAGAGGATGGAAATAAAAAGCTGCCTGATGCCGCGGGTTTCTGATACCAGTCTAAACACAAAACATTCTCATCCATTGTGATTACTTTAGTGTCAAGGAAGGGAATACTTTTTTGGCTTTCCACCTCCACAGTGAACGAGAGGTTTTTATAGAAAGCATTGAACGCCTCTGTAATTGTGTGTATCGAGTCCTGAGAGACTGCACAGGTGATGTCATCGACGTATTTATAGATAAAGGGAAGCATTAAAGGTAATTTTGGAATCATACTATCCAACAAAAAAATCCATGGTAATAAGGGCCAAAATTCGTCTAATTGGTAATCCCATGGATGTGCCAAAAATTTGTGTATAAAATTCCCCATTAAAGGAAAAATATGTGTTATTAAATATAAATTTTAGCAAACTTTTGAAGGATCATCTTGAGAGATCTGTATGACTCTCAATTATGCCCCATTTCTTTTGTATGATCTCTGTTATTAATTAAATGGGTATATTAGTAAACAAGGAAACAACATCCAAAGATATTAGTATGTACCGCCTTGGTAGTGTGAAACCATCTATTAAATTTATAAAAGTAAACGTATCCTTTATGTTATAATCAGTAGAATCTGCCAGGGCGAATGTTGATAAAAATTTTGAGAGATTGTACGTTGTGGAATTAATGGAGGAAATTATTGGTTTAAATGGGACGTCTAGTTTATGAATTTTAGGTAGGCAGTATAACGGGCAACGCAAAATGTAATAGAGAATCGTAATCCGCATATATATGGCATTACTGAGACAGGTTTAGTTTTATTTTGTCTTATATCTCAATGAATTGTCGTGTTTCTTTTCAAATTTATGATGAAAATTAGAAAATATAAATTATTTGTCCTTGAATTTTAGAAAATTGGCCTCTTAATGTGTTATGAAGGTGTTAGTATCAGATGGAGAAAGCTACTGCATATTCACTCGTGATATTGATCGAAAGTTTATCACTTGTTTGGAGATAACTGGACTGGTCGATGAGTCCACTAGATTAAGAACACTGGCATAATATAAGTTTATTCCAGAATTCTACGTTGTCTACAATAAAATGACCGGCACTTGGAACATGTGTAACAATCTGAATTAATTTATAATAATTTACTTGCTACATTAATTATTTTCTTTCTTTGTTTGATAAATTGTATTGGCACTGGGCTTCTCATCGGTGTAACACCACCGATGAAGTAACTTCCAAAAAAAAATTGTTTTCGCATAATAATGATAATTATTTATAATACTAATATTATCTGCCATTTCTAAAGACAGGTATACCAAATGGTAGTAGTACAGATTGATAGAAAATTCATAATTTACCAAAAAAAGGAATGAATATCTCCAGAAGAGTTAACTTTAAGTAGAGGAAAATTAACAACAGTAAAATTGGATGTATAATTCGAAAGTAATACAAAAAATGCATCATTCCATTTAAAATAATGTAGTTGATTTCGACTTCCGCTTTAACTGGAAGTGCAGCCATCTTGAAAACATGTTCAATAAGTAGGTCACTTATTATTAATACTTACATATATTATTATTCTTAATTTTATGATACAGATATCTGTTGTATTATAATTACTTTAAGTTTGATTTTTTAAGCATTTGAAGAGTCACATGACATTGGTTGGTTAATATAGAAACATAACAACGCAATTTTTAAATTACTGTGTCATTGAAACCAGATGTGTGTAAAATATTTTTCTTATTCCAGCTGTTAACAATTCTGCGTATTCATTTTACAGAAATAATCCACCCATCAACCTAAACTCGAACAGCAGCTTGACGGACATTGGCTTTAATGTCTCAATTCCGACAAAAATTATAATTCACGGATACTTAAGCAGTACTAAGGAAGAAGTTTTTACTCTTCCTAAAAATGGTGAGTTATAAAGCATTTCTTCAGTCAATGTCGTTTCCATTAGTAAACACTTTTTAAAATTATTTTCAAATTCGTTTTTCTCGCTGTTGAACATTCTAATTAATGTTCTGCTTTCGTACTGATAATTATTCAATTAGGTATTTTTTTTAAAAAAAAATTTACCCACGTCAGGTGCGCTTACCTTAATGTTATTTGATATACTATATATAATTCAGTACGTATGCGCACCTGACTAGAGATCGGGAGGTCATGGGTTCGAATCTACCCGTGCGCAAATTTGTAGTGTTAAGAAGATTCCCTAATTAAATAATTATCTGTGCTAAAGTAGAAAATTGTAATAATATAAATACAATTTTCAACACTCAAAAAAATTAATTTTTAAAATTAAAAGTCAGTTCTTAAAATATATCAATTTGATTAAAATAAATACTATCACATTTTATTATTGTTAATTTGTTCTGTTTTTCAATTCCGCGAAACACCTTTAAAATAACGTCTAAAACTATATACCAACCATGAATGGATTATAGCCAGACAGTTCACACTTTATTACTCAATTACTAACATTTGACAAGTATTTGTATATTTTATGACTTCTATTTAATTTCTTCCGATATAATAAATACTGTACAATAAATAGTTCATTGTTTAGAACCCCCAGCATTTTCATTTAGCATTTATTAAATATTGACCATAATATATTATGGAAGTGTCGCCGAGTACAATAGACCTACACACCAATGAAAGTGTACGTGTTTATCTTTTAGTTCTTACTAAAAAGCAAGTCATTCTAAACGAGGTTAGAATTGAAGGTGACGTTAACAGAGTCGTTTTTGAATTCTAATGGAAAAATTGCCGCACTGAAGCAAAGCAGAATTGTTTGTTAATAATGAAATAGGTTTAGTACAATTTTAGAGATGTGACGTCAAAAGAACTAGGTTCACAATAAATACGTCAAAATTGTCAATTTCTTCTTGTAATTAGACATATACGAGAAATAGAAATATATTTACAATTATTATTATTAAAATGCTGTAATTAATATGAATGTAATTAATGCACCTTGTTATCACCCTTAAGATGAAAAGGTGTCAAGAAGAAATGTAGAACTGATTCGTGTTGAAGCATTTATTGTTTTATCTTCAAATATGCTTACAGATCAGTTTTACTTAAGAAAAAATAAGTTAATTAATTTAATATGTATATGTTTATATAATAATATTTTTTTATTATTACTTTTACCCCAACATCTCATTTGCACCAAAATTGAGCCCACATACAATGCACCAGTAGAAATTTCGGACGGCGACCACCACCCTCTTGAAAAAAACTATTATTTATTCAAATAAATATAAGATTATTTTGTAGAACAACATATTTTTTCCAAAATAATTTCTAAGAAGGATAAATTTAATTAAAATACAATGGAAATTAAAGAAAACTAGCTAATAATAATTAATTCAATTAGGTAAAATAATTATTGCAATCGGCTATGGATTATATTCTTCTTATGCTATATATTTCGGCAGTCAGCTTTTCCTCAGTAACGGACACATGCATAGACCAGCTGTGTCTATTATCCACGTTGAAACCCAATAACTTTAATGACTCCGTGTCCGTCTTTGCTTGCTGTGAATTGGGTTTTCTGAGTTTTTTCTTTGTTCATGTGTAAATCGTTCTCAGTGAACCATTGCTCTGTTGTACCCAGTACCTTTTGGGATTTATATTCTTTTTCGTGTTTGGTAGGTCCCTTAACCAGTATCGACGTATCATCTGCATACAAGACAATGCCGCCTGCAGAAATAGACACATCTAATTCATTCATATACACAATGAACAGCAAAGGTCCAAGAATTGATCCCTGTGGCACGCCTTCTCTGACAGGCACCACTTTTGTCCTATAAATTCCACGTATTAATACCTGTTACTTAAATATGAAGCCAGGAGATTTTCACAATTTCCACTAACACCATAATGACTCAGTTTTCCTAACAATATGGTGTGGTTCACTGTATGGAAGGCACGCGTCAAGTCGGCACATATCAGTTCTGGATGTTCTTGGTTGTCTAATGCATCCAGTAGGTACCGTCAAACGGGGTAAAGCGGATCATACAGGGTAAAGCGGATCATATGCGCACCTGCATATCAATAATATCGTGACGCAGCTGTCATTCCTTACCGATGCGTGCGCTGGTGGCTTGTCAATAGCTGAGATCGTATACATTGCTTTATCAGTAGTTGAAGTGTCGTAGAGCGGGTAAGTACTTTCTAAATAATTATTGAAATTTGGAGTAAATTTTACGTATTTTGCAAACTGCGAAAACAAACTGTTGTACTCTAGAAGCCAAACAAGCTGTGAATATAAGAAATACATATATCTGTGTAACAGACCTTTCGCAACACAGTCATAACCTCAAATTTTATTTAAGGCAAATCTTTGATGTAGTTTTGAATATGTTTTTTAAAAAATGTAACTTGCTGGGGTAAGGTGGATCAGAATATTAATATGTGATCTTTTTAATCGTTTAGCCGTAACAGAATGCCTCGAAACTATCGTAAAAAGTTGGGACCACGTGGAAATAGAAACTATGATCCAGAGTACCTCAACAGGGCAGTATCATCGGTTCGCCGAGGAACTCTGAGCATAAGACAAGCTTCTGAACAGTACGCAGTTCCTTATACGACACTAAACCGATGGGTGAAAAACAACGATCTTTTGGCTTACGGTAGACCGCCAGTCCTTGGACCTTTGGAGGAAGCCAGATTGGTCGAAGCTCTTTTAACTTGTGCCGAGTGGGGTTTTCCTATGAAGAGTTATGATGTAAGGTACCTAGTGCAACAATATTTAAACAAATGTGGAAAACGGGAAAAAAGGTTTAAAAATAACTTGCCTGGATTAGATTGGTTTAAGTCATTTATGCGAAGACACCCAAATTTGACAATTAAGTTTGCTGAAAATACAAAAAGAGTCAGGGCGGCTGTGACTTACGAAGTTGTAGAGGCATATTTCGCCAATCTAGAAAGTTCTTTAGTGGATGTGCAACCGTTCAATATCTTAAATTATGACGAAACGAATTTCGCCGATGATCCAGGTACTGTGAAGGTTGTAGTCAGGCGAGGAATAAAACATGCTCATAGAATAATTGACACATCCAAGTCGAGCATTAGTGTTATGTTCTCAATATCAGGAGATGGAACTTTACTACCACCTTATGTGGTGTACAAAGCGAAACACTTATACCCAGGGTGGACGGAGGGTGGGTTTCCTGGTTCAAGATATAACCGCACAATGAGCGGCTGGTTTGACTCAACCACATTTGAAGACTGGTTTTCATCAATAGCCCTGCCATATCTGCGGAATCTAGATGGACCCAAAGTTATTATTGGAGACAACCTCTGTAGCCATCTAACAGTAAGCGTTATTGAAGAGTGCGAGAAGAATAATATTCGATTTATTCTACTACCCCCAAATTCCACTCATCTTCTCCAGCCTCTTGATGTGGCATATTTCCGGCCCTTCAAGGGAGCGTGGCATAATGTCTTGGAGGAGTGGAAATTAAAAAACCGAGGTGTGTTGCCTAAAACAGAGTTTCCTAGGCTGCTTAATAAAACAATAGAAACAATTGGAGTAAAATCAACGACCAACATACTGGCCGGTTTCAAGGCTTGCGGAATTGTGCCATTTAATCCGGACGTAGTTTTACGAAAAATAGTTCGCATTAGACCCCAACAAGAACCTGAAGAGGCCGAGAGGGCAATGGACGCAAGTTGGACTGATGTCATTGTGACACATCTCAGTAGCATGCGATCTTCTGAAAAGGTGACTTCCAGAAGAGGAAAAAGAAGGGACGTTGCAGCTGGAAAAAGTATTACGGCAGCTGATCTCCTACCAACGTTAATTGAACCAGAGAAACCCGAACTTGATAACGACAACCATACTGACGAGGATGAAAATCGCGACGAAAACAGTAACAAGCCTGAAGAAGAAGAATATGAAGAGTCTGAAGAACATGCAGAGCAACACATTCAGAGTGCAACTGTTGATCCTGACAATTTGCCATCAACATCGCAATCTGAGGATCATCATGATATGAATAATTGTGGCCCCGGAGATTTTGTTATCGTCAAATTTGAAACAAATAAGAGAGACAGCCTGTACATTGCAAAAATCGAGTCTGAAAACGACGGTGAATTTTCAGTAAATGTCTTGAGGAAGAAACATGGTGCCAAAGAAGTTGTGTTTGTCTACCCAAATGTTCCAGATTTGACTGTTGTTAAAAAGTGCCAAATAATTCAAAAAGTGTTCAGACATCTTGGCAGAAGAAACCAAATGACTTTTGGGGCTATTTCTAACTTTTGTCTAGAGTAGTGCGTCCACAGAATTTACCAGAAGTGATGTTTGTGTTTTTAGAATTTTTTGTGTTTCCTTTATTGTTAACATGTCATGTATATTAGTGTATAACTATTGTTATTTAAAGATTTTTCTATATTTATGTACGTTTACAAAAGAATGCTGTTTATTTCGTATTAAACTGTTTAAAAGCTGTTTTTAGTAGAATTTTGCCACCACTTTCTTCTTTTTTTTTTCAGAAAATTCAGCGAGTTCGAATATTTTTAAAGTTAAATAATGATCCACTTTTCTCATACTAATGTTAAAGCGGTTTTTAGGCAAAATCTATGACTGATCCCTTTTACCCCATCTTAAGGGGTAAAGCGGATCACAATTCAACCAATAATTAAGACGCGTACGTACGTCATAGATAAAAATTATTTTATGTATCTTATAAAGTAAGAATGTAAGAATCAAGTAATTTTTTTGCAGAATTTTAGTAGATACTCTACACCATGAAACCATCGAAAAACTTCCACTTTTGATCCGCTTTACCCCGTTTGACGGTACTTAAATATATCCATTATACCAGTGCTTGTAGATTTATTTTTTTCTGTATCTGTGTTGAGCATCAGACAGAAGCTTACTTCCTTCAAGATAATTGACCAGTCTCGCCGAAATGACATGCTCGAAAATTTTAGAAATTCCAGGCAAAATCGATATAGGTCGTTAGTTGTTTTCATCATTTATATCACCCTTCTTATGTACAGGAATGATCTAGCAATTTTTAGTTCATTCGAAACTTTCCTTCCAATAAGCAGATGTTAATTAGATATGTTATCGGAGAAACTATAGTGTCAAATACCGCCTTTAGCAGTGTCGTCGATACTCCGTAACAATCTACCGCTGCTTTAGCTCTAATCCTGTTAACTATTAATTGAACCTCGTTTTCTGTCGTCGGTGTTAGATAACAAGATCCACTACTTCCGATGTTAACTCCTTTTAGATATGTTTCAAGGTTTTTTCATTCTCTTTATTTCAGCAGGAATTTATTGTTTATCGTTTGCAATTGTTACTTCATGCTCGGGTAAAACTAGGTCGCAGTAATTGGTACTTGTGCGGAAGAAGGATGGGTCAACCAGATTCTGCGTAGACTATCGCCGATTTAATGAGGTGACGAAGAAAGACAGCTATCCTTTGCCACGTATAGACGACACATGGAACACTTTGACTGGGACGAAATGGTTTTCCACCTTGGACTTGAAGAGTGGTTATTGGCAAGTGGGAATGGAGCCTAGCGATAAAGAAAAGACTGCGTTCACTATGGGGGCGGGCCTGTGGCATTTTACGGTAATGCCTTTTGGGTTATGTAATGCGCCTGCTACCTTCGAGCGACTTATGGACACAGTGTTAAAGGGACTCTCGTGGAACACTTGCCTGGTGTACCTTGATGACGTGATTCTAGTTGGAAAAACCTTTCAAGATCACGTGAAGAATTTGGAGGAGGTATTCCGAAGGCTACGAGGTGCAAACCTGAAGTTGAGTCCTAAAAATGTCACCTTTTTCCCAAAGAAGTAAGTTACCTTGGGCATGTGGTATCTGGAAAAGGAATTGCTGTCGACCCAGAGAAGATAGAAGCCGTGCGAAAATGGCCTATTTCAAAGAACAAGCATGAGGTGAGAAGTTTTCTGGGTTTGTGCACGTACTATCGGCGATACGTCCCGGGGTTCGCGAACATTGCAAAGCCCCGGACTCGTCTGACAGATAATGGGCCATTCCACTGGGATAGCGAATGTCAAGCGTCTTTCGAAATACTGAAGGAGACTCTGATAAGTGCATCAATCCTGAGCTATCCGATGCCGGTTGGTAAATTTATTTTGGACACTGATGCTAGCAATGTTGGGATTTGCGGCGTACTCTCCCAGGTACAAGAAGGGCAAGAGAAGGTAATCTGATATTTCAGCAAGACGCTTTCCAAACCCGAACGGAACTACTGCGTGACCAGACGTGAGCTACTGGCAGTGGTCAAGTCCATCGAACATTTTTACAAATACGTATATGGAAGGAAGTTCTCGATTAGAACCGATCATGCAGCGCTGAAGTGGCTCTTGCATTTCAAGAACTCTGAAGGTCAGGTGGCCAGGTGGATTGAGAGACTGCAGGAATACGACTTCGACATCGAGCACCGAGCCTGCCTTAAACACCAAAACGCTGATGCTCTTTCAAGGAGACGATGTCCAGAAGACTGCAGGCATTGCAACCAGGTAAAAGAAAATTCGGCCAACATACTCAGAACTACCGTGGTGGACGATCAGTGGCAACCTGACTATTTCAGGATCGATCAGGAAGCTAATGAAGACCTTGGTTCCTTAATGGCTTGGAAAGGTACTGGTCACAGACCGGCTTGGCAAGAAGTAGCTCCTCGTTCACAGGGACTGAAATCCTACTGGGCTCAATGGGACTCTCTGAGGGTGGAGAATGGCCTACTTAAGCGTGATGTGGAGAACTCAGATGGAGAAGGCCAAAGGATACAGGTGGTCATCTCTAAGAAAAGGATACCTGATGTACTACAATAGCTCCACGATGATAGCTCCGGAGGACACTTCGGCGTACACAAGACCCTCGAGAAAGTACGCCAACGATTCTATTGGGTGAATTGTACACCAGACGTAAAAGAATGGTGCCCAAAATGTGCAACTTGTGCCGCCAGCAATGGACCCCAAAGACGTCGACGTGCTCCCATGAAGCAGTACAATGTAGGAAGCCCATTTGAAAGGATTGCCATAGATGCGTCTGCGCCATTCCCTGAGACTGACAATGGGAATAAATACATAATTGTCGTAATGGATTACTTCACTAAATGGGTCGAAGCCTATGCCTTGCCTAACCAAGAAGCCGCAACAGTCGCGGAAGTGCTCGTGAAGAAATTTGTTAGTCGATTTGGCGCACCCTTGGAACTCCATTCCGATCAAGGGAGGAATTTTGAATCGACTTTATTCCAGAATATTTGCGATCTTCTGGGCATTAGGAAAACACGAACGACGCCGCTGCATCCGCAGTCAGATGGAATGATGGAAGGCATGAACAGGACAATGCTTAAACACCTGTCGAAGGTAGTGGCAGACCATCAAAGAAACTGGGATGAACATCTACCCTTGTTCCTCATGGCTTACAGAGCTGCGGTCCACGAGACTACCAGTCAATCTCCAGAAAATTTGTTATTTGGAAGGGAGCTCAGGCTGCCGTGTGACCTAAAGTTCAGCTGTAAGCCTGGAGAAGACCTGGCAGGAGAAGACTACGTCAGCGGACTTAGGCGGACGTAACAACGGCGAAGTAACGGATGGCGACAAATTACCAGAAAACATAGAGAGACAACTTATGGAAATTTCATGTAAGAATATTCTGGTACCAAGAAGGCTCCTTTTGGAATTACCACGGAGAAGCAACAGGATCCTTTTACGATACCCTGTGATTATGCCTTAGTCCACTGTGTGGCCCAGGACCTATGTATGCGTAGAGGGATTGCCGTGGAATTCAAGAGGAGATATGGCTGGGTCAATGAACTGATCCAACAAAAGCCGAGGATTGGTAAAACTCTTGAGCTAAAGCGTGACGGACGATCTATCTTTTACCTGGTCTCAAAAGAAGTCTCCAACGAAAAACCGACCTATCATGCATTGTGGGAATCCCTTGTTGATTTACGAGGACGTGCACTCGAACAAAATATAAGGAGGCTGGCAATTCCGAAACTGGGCTACGGATTAGACCGTTTGGAATGGAGAATCGTAAGAAACATGCTGGAGGTGGTGTTTCGGCATACAGGTATGGAAATAGTCGTATGCAGCTATCGGCCCAATCAGCCCGTTATACAACGTAAGACGGAGGATTGCCATTTCCACAAGACAACTGTAGATTCCGTCATCCACCAACAACAAGAACATGGAATAACGTGTTTTGGGACGAAACGCAGTTCTTAAGAAGGGGGCAATGTAACGAAAACAAGTCCACAAAAAATAGAAGAGTAAACATTGGCGCGACGCACCGTAAAAAAAGTCATAAATCATTCACATCTGTATAATGTGTGGGCGACGGAGGTTCTACAAACATCGAGAGAAAGATGAAGTTTTCGCGAATGTTTCCAGAGTCTTGTGTGCCGATATAAAAAGCGTCCGGTGCCCAGAAAGAAGGAATTCATTCAGTAGTCATCGTGCGGTATTTACTGAACAGATTAAAATAAATATAAGCAGTGCAGTTTTTATTATAGTGCAATAAATAAATAAATATTACAGTGTTATATAAATAGAAGTGATAGAAATAAATACCTGTGTTAATTTATTCGTAGTAGTTCTAAGTGCAATACATTTATTTTACATTTTTATATTGTGATTAGTTTTAAGTGTATAAATATACAGACAGTGTTAAAACGTTTGCACGAGTTGTTTATTTCGAACCTGAAAACGCAACAATATAAATAAATGCACTAGTGTATATTTTTTTATCAAGCTAGGCATCTTATTGAACAAAAAAAAATGTACAACCATAATAATAATATTTTAATAATCTCTTTGTGTTATGGTATTTAAAGAGCAATGTCTCTGTCGTGTTATTCTTAATAGATGTAAAGTAAAGTACTTTTGTTGATAATACCTTTAAAATTTGTGGTATATATTACTCTTAGTTTTAAAATTGAATGTTCAGGAGAATATAATTCATTATTCAAGTGCTTCGAATTGCTGCTGTTTTTTCCGCCTTAATGTAAACTAATTGATATAATGGTGTATTCAAACACGATAACCTACAATTCTATACATTACAAAACAATGTTCAGCGCTGACAGGAAAGGATTTCAATTGTTCCATCTACTGACAGACGTTCAGATGTCATAAGCGCGATAACAATATTATCTACTTTATTGATATTATGTCAAAAATTTAAATGTAGCAAATTAATATAAAATATGCGGAACTCTGACAATTTTTTCGTTCACTTTCAATACTGAAAAGAATAATTTAGTATAATTTTGAAATGTAAAAGGAGAATATTAGAAATCTCGGTATGAGATAATACAGTGGAAGTTGGCAATAGATTACTATTGTCAAGTGATTGCTCGCAGAATGAAAATTAAACAATATAATCAGAAAACTATAAATTAAAAACGTTTTGAACAATCAATTTATTTATGTTATACGTATAAATAGACATTGAAAAGATTTTACATATCCACAATATTTACACAAAACTTTAGTAAGTAAATTAAAATATGTCTAAATTATACAGGTTACCGCTAAATAGGTACCAGGCTATGCGAATCTGAAAAATACGTATAAATGTCTAACTGAAAATCAAAAAAGAAATTTATTTGTAACTAATAAAAAATGTCTAAATTTTTAGGGCCAAAATATAGTTAAAGTCGGTCCATTATTTTGTTTATCCTATACGTATTTACGTAAATACCACTAGAAATTCCAGTTTAAAGTTCTTCCAAAAAAATGATAAAATGAGAATAGTTACAACCTTTGAGAATGAATGACAATTGAAAAGATTTTCTATTGCGATGTTTTTTTTTTGTGAATAGCACGCCTTTATGTGCAAAAGGTCGGTAACCTCGGTGCATTACCATGTTTTTTTTTTTCGTTAGAGAGAAGCATATTATTTTGAAACTTAAATTCCTCTATATGAAAATTATTATGTTTGTATATAAACTGCGACAGGCTCGGACTCGAGAAAAGAAAAATCAATTTCTCGTCACTGCGTGCACATTGAACCGCGATTCTTTTTTGTACGGACATTACTCATATTTTTCTTTCATCCCCTTTTTTTAAAGACGCTATTTAAAACTAACCTTGTATATAATCGAATGTTGACTTTTTTATATTCGAAAATTTATTTACCCTAAAAATAACACTACAATTGATAAAACATGTTAATGTCCCGAAAGATTCTACTGTATCACAATACAATATTACTAGATTGCTGTGAAGTGTGATTGATTGAAATTCAATTTAATCCTCAAAACAAATATAGCTAAATTGAAAACAGAAATGAATTATGAATTACCTTTATATGTCAGGCTTCTTGGAGGCCACAAAACAGGACCATTCAAGCCAATCCAACAATTTTCCAATTTTTGATAGAGCCAGACAGCAACAATGCGCGAACGGTGGGCCGGACAACCATCATGTTGAAAATACATCCTCTGTTGAAAAGCAAGTGGGAGTTCAACCATCCCAGAAAAAGTTGCTTAACATTTCCAAATAATTGTGCTGCTTTACATTAGCATCACAAAAATATGGGCCTATTATTCCATGGCAAGAAACAGCTCACCACACGTTTACCTTAACAAAATATTGACGTTTTGCTGCAATTCTAAAGTGAGGATTAGTATTACTCCAATAACGAACATGTTGTGACGAAACGGTACCAGTGCTAGTAAAAGTTGCTTTATCGGAAAATACAATGCTTTTGTGAAAATGTTGGTTCTCCATTATTTTGTCTCCCATCTACATGTAAAAATAAAGACGCTTTTTATCATCTCCCGGTTCTAACGTATGATTAAAAATAGGCTTATAGGGGTCTAACTTACGTCCCATCAAAACTCTTTGAATATGGGATTTGGTCATATTTAGTTGAAGCGCTCGTCTCCGTAATGAAAGATTAGAATTATCTTCCACCGAATCCAAAATTAAAACTATAATCATCTTCAGAACGTACTATTTTCTTTTTCTTTAAATTCAAAGCAAAACCAGTCTCCAACAATTTTTTCACCATCTTCCTTATACCCATACGGGAAACAGTTAATCCGGGAAATGTTTCATTAAATTCTTCCGCAACACGACGGTAGCTCTTTTCCCCCAATACCATAACATTGTATTAAATTTATTTTTGTGATAACGTTCACATTTTCACCAAAAATTACAGAATTACAGTTTGAAGTTATTTTTGACACATAAATTAGTGTTTGACGTTTTGAAGTCAAAGCCTTCCCCCACAAATAATAATAGTTGAAATGCGATGAAAAAAATGAAAACAAAATTTTTGGAACATACATAAGTGGAATTAAAATTCTAATTACAGATTTGCTCATTTGAAATGAAGCATAAAATTTAATTCCTTTAGCATTTTATTGTAAAATCAAAAATAAGAATTTTTTCTCTTTTGTACAATCCGCGGATATACTGTATATAGATTTACCTAATTATAGAATTTTAAAAATTTTTAATACAAAAATTATTTAAAATCCCATTCTGAGTACTTCTATACTCTTAATAAATCTTTATAGAACTTTGAAATTTTGTTTATACAAAAGGTATTGAAAATTCCGTTGTAAATACTTTTGTACTCGAAATGTACATTAAAAAGCATTATTGCGAAATATTCCCAAAAAACTGCTTTTCGATAAGGGTAAAAGACCTACTTCCGGTAGGAATTTCGAAATTTTTTTTAATACAATTGTTCTCAAATTAATTTTAAGTACACTTGAATTCTTTATAAATTTGTTTAAACTTAGTAATTGACGAAATTCTAGTTTTTCACTGACGTAAACTACTACTTTCGGTCTACCGATTTTACTGAAAAACTAATCATATCTCAAGAGGGAGATAATATACGTAAATACTATACGTATATTATCTCGCTCTGGACTTGATGTCTACAGCAGTTTGACCGCTATCGTGGTCTCACACAGAGAGCTAGACACACACACACACACACACACACACACACAGAGAGAGAGAGAGAGAGAGAGAGAGAGAGAGAGAGAGAGAGAGAGAGAGAGAGAGAGAGAGAGAGAGAGAGAGAGAGAGAGGGAGAGAGAGAGACGTTTTTTAAAAACCACATTTTTGGTATCAGGAGACTTCACAACGTGGACATCTGCAAAAATCTTGAGGTCGAAAATTTTCGTCATCACAATACTTCCTTATTAATACTACGTATAAGAAAGCAAAAAGTTGTCTTGCTTCCGCTTCACTGCAATACGCAATGCTACTCTGTTTGTGTCCATCATTTTTATATGCTTGTGCCAGTGTCTTCTCCGCTGTCTTCCCCATCTTAAGTCTATTTTACATTTGTCCATTAATTTATAAATTTATCATGAATTAATCTATGAATTTATATACAAATAAGTTCATAATCTTGAATCATTTTACACTTAACAATAAATTCATGAATTTGTTAATGAGATCATGATGACCAACCGTAAAAGTAAATTTTTAGTCAATTAAATTGTCTTAATACGCACAACACGGACGTAAATAAATAGTGAGTGCTGACTAGTAAGTGCAACCGATTGGTATCTGACATAAAAATATAAAAAATACTAAAACTTTCTAGAAAATTGACGATATTTTAGAGCATGTTTTAATACATGAATTTGTTCACCAATTAATTCATGAATTCGAATTGATGTCGATTTTTGTATTACATTCAACAACTTTCGTTCACGAATTAATTCATCAATTAATTGATAAATGTAAAACAGGCTTTACTATGTCTTGAACTCCGCATGTATGTCTAATGTCCTCATTTCGGATGATATCAAATCGCATTTTCCTTGTTATTTTAATGGTGCCTGCCTGGTTTCGATGCCCTAGGTCAGTACTGGTCTCACACATATTTTATAATTGCGGATTTTGCTTTCTGTTCTCATGTGTTTATTCTTCCATATAACATCACTTAGATATCCACAAATTGCGGCCGCGTTATTAACCTGGTTTGTAAGATCATTTGCCAGATTTTGGTGACTGGATATATATTTAATTTGTATTTCCTGTTCTTTGGGTTTATCTTGAATTACCAGCTTACATCTTGCCGGTTTAGCGAAGGTGAGACATTTTGTTTTTTCGACTGATATAGTCATAATGAGATTTCGTGCTATTTTATAGCAGGCGAGTAATATTGTATTTGTAGAGCGTTTTCTGCCTAGGCCATGGTAGCAGCGTCGTCTGCATAGCACATCATGTTTATGATCTTGTTATCCATTATGTAACCCCTTTTTAATTATGTTACCTCTCTTTTTATAATATCTATAAGCAGGTTGAAGAAAAATACCCACACCTCGTTTTTTTAAATTCTAAATTAGATTGTGTTGATGGAACATTGCAAGTAAGAGAAAATAAAGTATGATTACCAATATACGAGTACCTACTAGAAATCAGTTTAATAATAATAATAATATTATCTTCTTTTCCCGACAGATACAGGTCTAATTAAAGGATAAAAGTTGACAATGCAAAAATATTGCTAAAAAAATATTCAATTTTAGTTAAATACATCTTAAAAATATATTGCTAATATGAAATGAAGGAAAACAGAAATAAATATGATATTAAAGATTACGATAACATTAAACGTTAAACGACAACTTTAGACAACAATGCTAAACGATAAAATTAAATAATAGCGATAAACTAGAATGCTAAGTTATTACGTTAAAGAATAGCGTTAAAAGATAACAACAATATTGACCAATAACGGTAAACTAGAATGTTAAACGGTTAATTTAGACGATAGATTTAATCAGTAACTCTAAACAATAACGTTAAGCGATAACCTTAAACAATAAGGCTATAACGCTAAATGAAAACGTTAAGCGATAATGTTAAACAATAATAGTGTCCGACAACAATGACGTTAACCGATGATTTTAAACGATAACATTTAACAGTAACGTTAGTACTAGTTCACAAAATTCCTAGTATAAATAATTTTATCTTTAGTTCCCTTTTTGTTTCTGCTATTTTTTTGCTTATTCTGATATTAACTTTAACTACTGCTGAGTAATAATTTCGCTCTTTACCTTTAACTATTTTCAAGAAAATGAAATAATCCTGCAGAGAATTATTACAACACAATTAAACACGTGAGTAACTAGCCGACTATTTTAAAATACGCACCCTGTAGTTTATATTTAAAGTTCGTAAATCTCTAACATTATCGTTAGTAAATGAAATTAGAAACAATGAAGCAAATTTTAACAAAAGATACGTTCTGTAGAGTTTCAAAATGCTGTGAGCGACACGTAACTTCCTAAATTGTTTCTCTTATCTTATAGCATCTTGTCTACATTATGTTTAAGTTCACATACCTAAATAAATTTTAACTCGTCATCCCATTTCAGCTTTATTTGATTACAATAACGGCTGAAGGCGTGTCTGTCAATATTTATCAGTAGCACAGGGATGTTTCCAAACTCAATTAAATATATCAGTACGATAGTATGTAACGCCGTTGCCTAACAATTTTACCTTTACCTCGTTTTACATTAGTAACAGACGCATCTCTATAAATTACGTGCCACCAAACACTTTCTATACATATTTATTTATTAGAATTTGTTTAATGTATTGTTTTCAATTCTGCAAAATGTTATTTTAGCAAAATCAAATATGTATTTACAGTAGCAGTATACTAAATATTTAAATTTATTTCATAAATATGTACTATCCAAAAAAAATTCAACATCAAATATTTTTTAATACAAATTTTATTAAAATAATGAAAATTAAACATACAGAGACCATAATACCAACCAACGTCAGCCGCATGTAAAAATCAAAGAAGGGGCTAATACGAAAATGATAACACATTGGAAAGAAAACTGAAGAATTTCTTTGATAATTAATGCTCAGTAACAAACCTTAGAAATATGCTCATATAAAAGAATATCACAAGATTGCCCAAGCAAAACATATGTAGAACAATAATTAGACCGACAGTGTTATTTGGTTGAAGGACAATGAAGAAAGAAAGATAAGCAATTTAGTAGACTTGGAAAAACGAATATTAACAAAACTATTTGGAATACTTAAAGTTACTGAGAACATACCAAGTAACTAAATGCCAAGTAACTAGATAGGTAGGGAACGTATAGCGAGAATACCGAGTTATAGTTGTACAAGTAGAACTTCTTGGTAGAACTTGGTGTGAAAATCACTCTACTCTCTTATAGATACGGTTTGCATTTTGAAAAAAATCTGTTAAAGGTCGTTCGAAATTAAATTTAGAACACATTTTTATACTTCAACTTTAGTATATATACATAATTTGAAAGACATTTGCAAAAAACTGTTTCTCCAGAAGTATATTTAATAATAATAATGTCGGATATAAATCTCTTAAAGAAAAATTGTGTCAAATTATTCATAATTTGTGAGATATTTTCAAAACACTGTTTCTTGATAAGAGTAAGGATATTACTTGCCAAATTTTGTTTGTACAAAAGTCGTTGCAAATTTAACTTTTAAATACCTTGTATTTGAGTGACTGACCTGCGAGATATTTGCCCAAAAATGTTCCTAAATAAGAGTAAAAATTTCGAGTCTAAACAGAAATTTCTAAAAAAAAAAATAGACATAAGTTGATCCAAATTAGCTCCTGACTGTTCTGGCATTCTTTATAATATATTATTATAAAACTGCCATCTGAGCATATACACGCAAAATATGGTTTTCGAACTGAACTAGTCTGCTGACTACTTTAGGTTAGGCAACTTTTTTTCTTTTTGAACGAGTTCAGTAAAATTCTTTGATAATTATAATTTCATGTTTTTTGAATAATCGAAATGTGAAAAGATTAAATTACTTACTATAGGTAGCTATAAATAAAATCGCCCAGAAAAAAACAGCCACAGTTTGTTGTAAACACAATGTTGTATTGCCAATAAATCTGAAAATACAAGTATTTTCTGTGTTAAACTATAGTAAATCATTAGAACACAATTCACACATCATATGTATCACTAAAAAAGTCAATTTATGTATTTCATTATTAAAATAGTAAGAAATACTCTCTGACTTTCACATCATATAATTTACACGGGAGAAAAATGACTCTGCGGTTTGTTTGGATTATAAACCTTGATCACTCTCAATAATGACGTCGGAGAATTGTCGCGCATTCTTCCAGTTTTTCTCGAACACTGCGAATGGTGTGTGATTGCGCATTGTAATTATGGAATATCACTTTATTTCGAGCCATTGTAGACCATTTTTTGGTAGTGGCAGCTTCCACTTTGTCCAGAAAGCCAGAATAATATGCCCCATTGATAGTTTGGCTCTTTACGAGATAATCGACAAGAAGTACCTATGCTCTTCGAATCCCAAAATATCTTTGCCAATACCTTTCCAGTCGAAGGAAATATCTTGGCTTTCTTTGGCAGAGGACTGCCACGATGCCTCCACTGCTGAGATTGCCGTTCCGATACCGACACTTTAGCAACGGAACCAAATTTCATCGGCTGCAACAAAGGGACGCAAAAATCTAAGAACTTCGAATTTTCGCTGGAAATTCCCGTTCTTCCACGTTTTTGATCTGGATTTAGTAAACAGAGAGCTTGGACATGCAAAATTCAACATGCAAAATGATGTGTATACCTTTAGTAAACACTTTCACTCTTAGATTACGTAACACATCATTATGAACTTCATCAAGCATTTCTATAATAGTAACAAACACGTTTTGATGGTCCAGAACTCATGTTGAAAATATAAATATATTCTTGTAAACACATGGCCTGTCGTCAATTCATCCTAGTATAACTTCTCCATTATTCAAATTTTAATGTTCTAAATCGTAGCCCACCAAGGCTATCACAAAACACATCATAAAAATGTACAAAATTTCAATTGTCGGTGCCCCATCACTTGAATAAGACGCAGAACTCAAAACTCCCAGAGCTCATTTATTATTATACAATACCTAACAATTGTTTCAGTTCAACATTTGAATAATTCTTCTTATCCTAATATATTCTTTATAATTTGTACAACACAATCCATTGTAAAAGTTACTAAGGATTGCACAATATATCAGCAATATTATAAGCTTAAAAATATATACAAAAACAACTTTGAAAAATGAAATTGAAAATAGTTATAAGAACAAAATTGAGAAGTCACAAACCAGATAGAAAACGAAAAAATGAGGTGTGGCCACCACACGACTTTCTTATACGTATGAGCGTTTCAAATTATACAATTTTAAGAATTTTTTTTATACAAAACTTATTCCAAATCCTATTCTAAGTACTTTCATTCTCTTAATAAATCGCTATAGAATGCATACTTTGCAAGATATTCGAAAAAAAGTGCTACTCGCTAAGAGTAAAAGTGCCACTTCCGGTCCGAATTTTGAAATTTCATGTATACAAAAAATATTGCAAATTCAACTCTAAATACTTTTATACTCTTAATAAATATATATAAAATGCATAATTTATGACATATCTGCAAAAAATCGCTATTCGGTAAGAGTAAAAGTGGTACTTCCGGTCCGAATTTTGAAATTTTTTTTATACAAAAAATATTTAAAATTATAATTTAAATACTTTTATACTCGTAATGTACCTGCCTAGAAAGCATGACTTGCGAGATATTCGCAAAAAACTGATTTTCGATAAGAGTAAAAGACCTACTTCCGGTTGGAATTTCGAAAAACCTCTTTAAGATAATTTGTCTCAAATTTAATTTTGAGTACATTTCAATTCTTTATAAATTTGTTTAAACTTAGTAATTGACGAAATATTAGCAAAATTCGAATTTTTCACTGAAGTAAACTGCTACTTCCGGTCTACCGATTTTACTGAAAAACTAATCAGATCTCAAGAGGGAGATTATACACGCAAATACAAAATTTGGAATTGATATCTACAGCGGTTTGACCGCTATCGTGGTCACACACAGACAGACAGACAGACAGAGAGACACACACACACACAGAGAGACATTTTTTAAAACCCACTTTTTCGGTATCAGGGGACTTCAAAACGTGAACATCTGCAAAAATCTCGAGGTCGAAAATTTTCATCATCACAATACTTCCTTATACTACGTATAAGAAAGTAAAAAGTACAACACAAAAATAGTACGTGATCATATGAATCAATGCTGGAGTTACCGAGAGCGACCGAGTGCCACGGGTTGTTATCTCTTACGGCCGGGTCCAGACAGTTTTACTTTCTTATACGTAGTATAAGGAAGTATTGTGATGATGACAATTTTCGACCTCGAGATTTTTGCAGATGTCCACGTTTTGAGGTCCCCTGATACCAAAAAAGTGGTTTTTAAAAAATGTCTCTCTCTCTCTCTCTCTCTCTCTCTCTCTCTCTCTCTCTCTGTGTGTGTGTGTGTGTGTGACCACGATAGCGGTCAAACCGCAGTAGATATCAATTCCAAATTTTGTATTTACGAATATAATCTCCCTCTTGAGAACTGATTAGATTTTGAGCAAAATCGGCAGACCGGAAGTAGTAGTTTACTTCAGTGAAAAAATCGAATTTTGCAAATATTTCGTCAATTACTAAGTTTAAACAAATTTATAAAGAATTCAAATGTAGGAAGTAGGTCTTTTACTCTTATCGAAAATCAGTTTTTTGCGAATATCTCGCAAGTCATGCTTTCTAGGCAGGTACATTACGAGTACAAAAGTATTTAGAACATACTTTTAAATATCTTTTGTATAAAAAAAATTTCAAAATTCAGACCGGAAGTACCACCTTTACTCTTATCGAATAGCGATTTTTTGCAAATATGTCGTAAATTATGCATTCTATATATATTTATGAAGAGTACAAAAGTATTTAGAGTTGGATTTGGAATATTTTTTTGTATAAATGAAATTTTAAAATTCGGACCGGAAGTAACACTTTCATACGTATAAGAAAGTCGTGTGGTGGCCACACCTCATTTTTTTAAATCGTGACTAACCCTGCTAGATGTCTCTTCGTTGGACATATACGGTCGATCGGTAAAACAGTTAGCGTATATACTTATCAAGTTGTTTCGCATTCTCGTCCATTTGCGTGCTATAGCTTGTACAAATCATATTTGTGTTCATCATTTATTGTTTTACTTTAATCAATTGTTGTATGTTGTTTTTAATTGCTTTTATCATAAAGTTATATTTCACTGTTTGGCAGCTAATAAGGTACCTAAGTAATAATGGTTTTTTTATTGTTTACCGTCATGTCATAACAACAATAAAAGCATGAAAATGCGTATGTTTCCAAAGGGTGCAAATGTAAGTTATTAAATTAAAAGAATTGTAAAATAACTTTTTTATTTAAAATGGTATAATATATTTTAGTTATTCAATTTATGGATGTGTGATAAGCCTGGTCCTGTCGGCTTATATCTATTTGGTCACCATCTCTATTTGACCTCGTGAAGCGTCAGATTAGGATTGGGGATGATTTGGGATATTTAATTAAAGCACATCACCCTGTCTACTAACTAAACTATATTAATTATATATGTGTATGTTCAAAGTAACTACATTGTTGTAAACGAATCTCGAATATGAATCTGAATGTGAATCAGAATGCACACTCGCATATATAACTTATTTGTATATTAACCTACTTAAACTAATTACGTCGCCGGTTCATCGGCATCGTGTATTCCCATACATGGGCATTGGAAGAAATGCTGGTGCGTGCACGGCAATAACCTCTGTCTTGAGTATTGCGTTAACGCTGATTTGTTAAATTCTAATAAATGTACTTAATGTACGGGGTCTAGCCAATTAGTGGGTTATTACAGATGCAAGCTATAAAAAATCCGAAACTAGAATTGCAAGCACCTACTGAAGTTCGAAAGAACTATAGAGTATGTGATATACATTTTGTTGAGCAAGATAGACGCCATGGTGCAAATTTGAAGAAACGTAGAGTTCCATCTCACAATTTGCCATATACAGAATTGCAAGCACCTGCTGAAGTCCGAAAAAACTATAGAGTATGTGATATATATTTTGCTGCGCAAGACAGACGCCATAGTGCAAATTTGAAGAAACATAGTGTTCCATCTCTACATTTGCCATATACCATTGAAGGTATGATTTTATTCTATTGTGTTGCTGTATAAAATAAAATCAACTGATGATATAAGTAATTTCAAATGTGTGATGCATGATGCCGAAATTATTAGTTATACACATGTATGTATTTGTATATCTATTAGTTATTTGTAATAAAGCAACTTCCTCATTTCTGACATTGTTTTTCTATAAGATTTTCTTTTTTATTATTTCCTTCTAGATCTATTTATCATTACAGTTGTACAATATAATGAGAAATAATGTTTGAATTTGAATTTCTGTTTGATATAAAAATATATTGTACTATTATGATGGGTAAAAATAAAATAAAAAGATAGTATTCTTGTCTTGAATGTGTTAATTTTCATCCGACTTTGGGATGTGCATTAAAGCGAGGTGAAAATGAACACATTTAATTTTTTTGCATCCGAAAACAATAATTACATATTTCAAAATATGAATAGGTATATGAAAGTAATACGTGACTAGGCCCGCAAGAGGGTAGTTCCGTAAGTACTCAATTTTTATACATTATGTTTCCCATCTTTATATACAGATATAAGTAAGCATCTATCTTTGGCCCTCTAAATTTGTCAGATATTAATTAGTCAACACGACGGGTCCCGTGTTGCGAAAAATGTGTGTCCTTGTTTTTTTTCCTGTCCTTTCCTGTGTCCATTTACTCCTTATCATATATTGAAATAATGATTGTGACAGGATTGCAGAAAAATAAAAATCCAAATGAGTTATATACAACGACGGTGGACAATCTTAGCAAACAGAAATTATGTATTAGTTACAAGTAGGGCGCGGACACGAACGGTTGATGACTCATCGCCCATGGGCGCACTATTGAAATGTTGTATTTTTAAAGACGTTTTATTTATATAATTGGATAACAAGTGGCTGGTGATCTATAAAATACAAAATACCTTATTTTTTGTTCATTTTCTCTTCTGTAAGACTTGTTCTCTTTGAATTAAGTACATCCTTGTAGATAGAAAACGTCCTTTCTACATCGCAGCTGGTTATAGGTGCGTACTGGAAATATTCTTTTATTTCAGCGTATTTAGCAGAAGTTAGATTTTGTGTCATTGTCCTCATACACAATTGCCGCAATGTTATTAAATCTGGATTTCTATTAAAAACTGCTTCTAACTTTTGCCGAGGGCCATATCCGAAGTCACTTGGAATACTTTTGAAATTATTACTAGCCACATCTGATGTGGTTAATCCGTCTTTCAATTTGAGATTTCGATTTTCAAAGTATGTGATTAGTTTAGGCAAATTTCCAGTGTTCCTGAAGGAATAACAACGTTTTTCCTTGTAAAGAGCTACTCTCAGTGGTGCTTTTCTGAAAACTTCTTTTAAAGTGGATGAAAACTTCTTTTAAAGCGGATACAAGTCTATCAACTTCCGGATAGGTGTGTCTGATATATTCACAGATTCTGAGTATGTGCTACACAAGTAATATGCAGCATACAAGGATATGTTTCCTTTAAAAGTCTGCCTGTTTTGAACATATATGCGACACTGTCACTAACAAAAGTATTTTTTCCTTGTACCTGTCGTCTGAATGAAGCATTTTGTACATATTTTCGTCAACGGTTTTAGCAACTGTTTCCGCATCAACTGTTATATGGAATAGTTGAATGTAGTACACCAGCTACAACATTTACCACACAGCTTCCTAATATATCGACAGCTTCGTCGGCAATTATCCATAGGTACTGATTTGAAAGATGTCTTCTAATGCATTCTACTGTTTTCGTGAAGCACTTAGAAACATGATATTTGCGTAAGGTGGATTCATCAGGAATATTTCGACCAGTATATTTTTGAAGAAATGTTTTAAAAGTGGGATTGCCAAGTTTCTTATTAAAGCTTCACAGAGTTCTTCGTTAAAATTGTCAGCTTTCAACGGGTCCAATGTATGTCTGTGTTTTAGCGATGCTAAGTGACGTTGTACGTGCACTTTTTGGGCATTTTGTAACGATATTTTACAGACTTTGCAATAAATATCGGAATCACTCGCCAATGTTTCACGATGTATTTCTCGATGTTCTTCCATATCATAGTAACATAAACAATGTTCTAGATCTAAATAAATGATAACTAAAAATGTATTCGTATGTTATTGAAACTAAACGAAATCCAGTGCACACTTACGTCTAGATAATTGGAAGTCGATTCAATGAAACGGGATTAAACAGGAACTATTACATAAATTACGAAGTACGTAATTAACAGTTAAATTTTAAAAACTCGTCACCCTTCTACCTACGCCGATGAAGAAAAGATTTTACTCATAAATTCCTTTTTTGATAGGCATTTTTTTGTTGTCTTTTTCAATAATTTTTCAAGTAAATAACAGATTTTGCAGTTCACCATATGAATAATGCTATTCAGCTATGTATTCGCAGTAACTGTGTGTTGTTTACATTATTATTTTTTGCTCCGTTGTAACTCCGTCGTAGTTTAAACCTCGGACGTCCGCGTCCTAGTTATAAGCGACATTGATGAAATTAAGAATCAACCTGACTTTGATATGGTTCAGGATTTACTGAATAAACTGGCGAAGGTGGAGTTTGACCTGATTGAACTGAAGGACGAGAAAGCAAGGGTTGAAATGGAACTAAGTGATGTGCTCGACAAATTATTATTAATTAGTTATGCTAGACGTATGTTGGGTACACTACAAGGTCTCTTGAATGATAACTACCATGTTGAGGCTATAGTAAAAGCAAATGCAAAAGTGTGGAAATTGATCTAGTCAAATTGATAGGATCGTTTGACTATGTTATGGTCGTGGCGGGAACGAATGTCCTACGTGGTATAAGCTTGAACAATGATTATTATTTAATTTGGCACAATCTCAGAGTATCCTTTCGATGTAGCAGATACAAATATAATGAATTAGTATTCGAAATTAATAGCCCGATTTACGATATTATCGAACCGATGTACAATGATGGATATGGTCTACATATAAAACATTCAGGAAAGAGTAAAGTGTTGGAGTATATTATAATTACAATCAGGAATAGAACAAGAGATCCTTATGTGAATTACGCTAATTTGATCACTGTGTGACAACGGGATCGGGTGGATATTCTTTTTGAGGCCAGGAGCAATTATCATAATGTACGAACTCTAGAAGAATTGACCGAGGAAGAAGAGCGTCTCATAGTTTAACCTTAGTGCACTTGAATATACGTAGTTGTTTGGTAAGGTTGGTGCGTGCGTGCGTGCGTGCGTGCGTGCGTGCGTGCGTGCGTGCGTGCGTGCGTGCGTGCGTGCGTGCGTGCGTGCGTGCGTGCGTGCGTGCGTGCGTGCGTGCGTGCGTGCGTGTGTGTGTGTGTGTGTGTGGACTATATATCTAAAATTAATATGAAAAAGAAAGCGTATATGAATAACCAATTAGTAGTTCATCTTGCAGACCAAAGACTTTATGGAATATTGTAAACAGTCATTGACAATGTCAATAACTACTTGTTGGGCCTCTGACAATAAAGAAATTTGTATTTGAATTTCAATCTATAAATCAGAGTAAACATACATTTTCCCAAATATCAACAGTTCCTATTCAATTATTACTAAAGTTGAATAAGATGAGTACTCATAAAAGTTATTTTTGCAATTAGTACCGTAATCATACCATTTATTTCACTAGTGCTGTAATAGGGTCTATTACAGCACTAGTTGCGTAATAGAAATGGAACATTTAAACAGATTTATTTTAAGTTGGTCACATTGCAACAGAAATGGAGATGTCAATATGACATTTTGTAAGCAAGTTTGAGGTTTTTATATTGAAATTCATTGTAAGATTTGATATTTTTAATTAATCTTTGAAATAGTACAACTATTATAAACATTTATATTAACGTTTGAATTATCTGTCGAAGTGATAGTGATACCGTGTGCAGTAGAAACATTCTGTTGAACATTATCAAAAATGTGTCAATTTTAAATTACCTTGTCAATTTAAATCTTGTGCCAAACCAAGGTGACAACCGCCACAAAATTTCCCTTGATTATCAAATTTTTCTCGTTTTGCTTTTACAAAAAGAGAAATTTTAAAACTAATTGCAAAAAATAGCATAAAAGACACGTTTCATTTGACATTAAAGCACTCATTCAGTTCTTAAACTCTGAATTCGTACTTTGAAACGTCAAAATGAAACTTGTCCTTTAATATACTATGATGAAATCAAATGCAAATCTGTCCAGGACTGTTACGGGTTCTCCACAAAACGTCTAAAAGCAGTACGGGAGAGTGTTATTAATCTGCTAACTTTTATAATAAGCAAATTTCTTGTGGAAGGAACTTTCCCGAAAGAGCTGAAAATCGCAAAAGGAGACTGTGAATCGTAGTGTTCCACAAGGGTCCGCATTGGTGCCCTTATTATTGATAATATATATAAACAACCTGCTTGAAAGCATAACAGCCGATGTGAGATGTCTTTATGCAGATGACAAATCTTTTATAACCAACGAATTGATCAAAAGTAGACTGCTAGAGAAAACAGAAGTAGTACTGAGAGAAGCGGAAAACTGGTTTACATCAAACAAATTACAATTGAATACAAATAAAACACATCTCGACCTTTCATTAAATAGAAAGGATACTAACTCCAATATCAACTACTGGGACTATATGTGGGTAGCAAACTAACTTGGTAAAACCACATAAATGAATTAGCAAAGAGACTTTCAGTTTCAATATACAGTGTTCGACAAATAAGATCAGTGTCTGCTCATCAGGCCGCGAAAATGACATTCAGCAAACTTCCACAGTGTTGCTGTTTATAGGATACAGTTCTGGGGGTTATCATCCGAAGCTGCGACTACTGTTTTTCGATTAGAGTAGATCCGGTAGAAATTTCGAAAAACTTCATTTATAAAAAATGTTGCAAAATCTCTTTTGAGTACCTTTGAATTTACTACTAAACATAGTAGTTGACGAGATATTGGTAAAATTTAATTTTTTCTCTGAAGTAAACTACTACTCCTGTCTACCAATTTCACTGAAAATCTAATCAGAAATCTGGAGGAGTATTATATTACTAAATATAAGGTTTGATAGTGACATTTCTTATCGTATACGTATCTTTCATTGATTCAGTTTCGGTGACAAAGTATAGTATTTTGCAGAAAATGTAGAATAGAATAAAAATTACAAGACTGAAACAGATAATATATATGACATTGTTTGATGTTTGAAATATGAAGGTTTTACTTAGCCATCATTATTGCAATGAAGCAGAAATTTTTTAAACTGTCAGGGAATTATTACTATTACTGGGTCAGGTTTTGTACGGCATGCTCATGTCTATGAAGCTTACATAGCTCATTAAAATTACCTGAATGGGTTTTTAACTTGAACTCGGCGCCCTTAGATAGCAATTTCCGAATGAACGTATTTTTGAAACGTAGATGTACATACATACCCATTTGTGTATACTCATTTAAACTGCTGAAAATTTGAACACACTGAAGAACGTTCCAATGTCCAGTGCAATGTTTGTCCGTTCTCATCACGGAGATGCCTTGCCTCGATGGAATTGTAAAGTCTATATTTTCGTTAAATAGGATGTAAATTTTCGACTTCAAAATTGTCGTAGATGGTCCACTCTACCAAGTCGACGACCACGTTTCGTATCCCATTTTTGCATATTTCTCTCTCTCCCTCTCTCCCCACCTCTCTTTGTCCCCCTCTCTCTCTTTCTCCTGTATGTGGGCGACTACGATATCGGCCAAGAAGTTAGAGCTATCAAAACCAAACATTTTTTACGAATATCTTACATATTACACATTTAACATAAATCTTGTTACAAGTATGAAAATATTAAGAATATAATCTGGGACAACTTTTGTAATAAAAAATTTCGAAATTCTGACCGAAAATAACACTTTTATCGAAAACCAGTTTTTTTTTGCAAATATCTCGCTAATTATGTAAGTAGTGTACTTATACCGATTCTGGCACCTCCTCCCCCTCTCACCCAGCTCCCCCTCACCCCCCCTCGCCCTAGTGGCGCCCTCTGCCAACCCAACTGATGTGGCGCCCCCTCGCGGCCTCCAACCCAACTAAAAATTGCAGATTTCATCATTACCAACCCAACTAAAATTGCAGATTTCATCATTACCAACCCAACTAAAAATTGCAGATTTCATCATTACCAACCCAACTAAAAATTGCAGATTTCATCATTACCAACCCAATGTGGCGCCCTCTGACGGCCACTAACCAAACTAAGAAATGGCAGATTTCATCATTACCAACCCAACTAAAAATTGCAGATTTCATCATTACCAACCCAATGTGGCGCCCTCTGACGGCCACTAACCAAACTAAAAATTGCAGATTTCATCATTACCAACCCAAATACCATGACGCCCTCTCACAGCCACTAACCAAGAAATGGCATCTCTCATGATTGCCAACCTAACTAATGCAGCATCCTCTCACGGTCACTAGCCAAACTAAGGTGACGTCAGACAAAATGGCGGACCATCAAGATGGTCTTTGTTTCTAGAGAATTCCTGAATAAATTACCAGGCTTGCTATCGCGCTTCTCAATGTACTTCAAACAGGTCTAAACATGTTTCCAGCGGAAACCGCAACGGCTGTCTACTTCTGTGATAGCCGCATGCATGAAATGTATATCTTACTTATAAAATAAAATAAAACAAACAATATATTTTTTTAAGAAAAACAATTTATTTATTATTATTTATAAATTAACAATATTATTTTAAATTAACAATATCTCCAAGCTTCATACCATCAAGATGGTCGATAAAAATATAAACTTTACATCTAAGATCGGCATACCATTTCAAAATTATAAAATAAATATACAGTATGCTACTGGACGAGATAGCAACCAAGTATGAGTATACAGGACGTTTCAAAGGTAGGGACTTTTAGAAAAGCAAGATGGCGAATCCAAGATGGCCGCCAAAAATCTAATAAACTAAGGTGACGTCAGGCATCCAATCTATCAAAACCATGCACTCAAACTCCTATGAAACATCATTTCAAAACCATCGCTAGAATCAGCTCACAACCGGGTCATGAAGCGGTTCTGAAACCCCTATATTAAAACCACACATTCAAACCACTATCAAATCCCTCTTTTCTCAAAAGCCATCCAACCATCCATCCATCCATCCATCCATCCATCCATCCATCCAACCATCCATCCATCCATCCATCTTCAAAACAATACTTCCAAGTCCATTAATCCATCCATCCATCTGGACGAGATAGCAACCAAGTATGAATATACAGGACGTTTCAAAGGTAGGGATTTTTAGAAAAGCAAGATGGCGAATCCAAGATGGCCGCCAAAATCTAATGAACTAATGCCACGTCAAGCATCCAATATATCAAAACCATGCACTCGAACTCCTATGAAACATCATCTCAAAACCATCGCTAGAATCAGCTCACAACAGGGTCATGAAGCGGTTCTGAAACCCCTATATTAAAACCACACATTCAAACCACTATCAAATCCCTCTTTTCTCAAAAACCTATCCAACCATTCATCATTCCATCCATCCATCCATCCATCCATCCATCCGTCCATCCATCCATCCATCCATCCATCTGGATAACATAGCAACCAAATATTAATATACAGGACGTTTCAAAGTAGGGATTTTTAGAAAAGCAAGATGGCGAATCCAAGATGGCCGCCAAAAATCTAATAAACTAAGGTGACGTCAGGCGAAATAGCCGACTATCAATATGATCGATCAAAATATAAACTCAACTTCTAGAAAATACCCAACTCCGTATCACGCATCACAACAACAACCACCCAACATAGTTTCAAAACGCCACAACACCAGATCAACTTAGGAAGATACATCTAGCTCAAACCCAACATACTTTCAAACACCACCACCGAGGATTTATATTTGACATCAGCATACCATCTCAAAATCATAAAATAAATATACAGTATGATACTGGATAACATAGCAACCAAGTATGAATATACAGGACGTTTCAAAGTAGGGATTTTTAGAAAAGCAAGATGGCCGCCAAAAATCTAATAAACTTCGGTGGCATCAGGCATCAATCTATTAAAACCACTATCAAATCATTCTCTTTAAAAGCCATCATTCCAAAACAATACATTCAAATCATACATTCAGTGATAGACACATAAATGAAATGTATTTGTGCAGGCTAACAGTTCAAAAAGCTTGATATCGAGCTTACCAGCATATTTCTAACAGATCTAAACACGTTTTCTAATGGAAACCACAACGTTTGATCGCTATCAACACCTCTATGATAGTAGCCTTATTTAATATATCTATATCATAAAATAAAAAGGAACAACATATTTTAAGAAAAACAATTTATTAAAAAATAATAACCACATTTTGTAGGTGAATTATGGCTAATATGTAGCATATCAATCATAGGGAAAAAACATTAAACGAATTACAACGATAAACAATTATGACATATAAATCCATAGGTAAAAGATATATAGCAATCAAAACCCTTCCTATATCTACCTCTCTTCATAGAAGACCTAGATATTTAATACCACATACATAAATACATAGACACTCTAATCCTCATATGAATAAATTGATAGACTTATAATAATTATTTTCATCCATAAGTATACATACATACTTTTATATATATCACTACAAGAAATAAGTCGACACCGCTGTGTTAGTCACCTTATTTAATATATCTATATTATAAAATAAAAAGGACCAACATATTTTTAAGAAAACAAGTTATTAAAAATAAAACAACTACACACATCAAACAAACCTCAACCATACTTTCAATTTCACAAATATCAAAATTTAAACAAAACAATCAAATGCAAAGGCAAGGAATGTTCTCGAGATGATCCATATAGTGCAATATAACAATGCAGTAAAACGATAGAGGTGAGATACATGGTCTATCAAAAAATTTTTATTACCCACTTTTTTCAGCAATCAAAACTTTTTGACAAAACACTATACATATGAAGAATAGACATAGCATTAAATATTTCCATTTTAGAGATACCCCAGTTTAATCCCAATTTTAAATAACATAAATTCTTAAATTGATTTAGTTAACTTTCTTATAATATTTAAAAAAGGTTGAAAAAGAAAACAAACTAAGTCCCACAACAGATAAAATATGTACTATCTTTTTACACTTCATGTTTAGTACTGTCATTAGAAGAAATATGCCTGAGGTACAGCTTTTAATATGAAATTTAGGGGTTTTTTACACAAAAACATAGTTTATGCCTAATAAAACTAATTTTGAAACATAATGTGCACATAGTATTAAAAAAGAGAATAAAAACATTAAACAAGGTACGCTTCACACGAAACATTATTATAAATCACATTTTAAAAACATGGAATTCTATTTTATTTGGATGACATTGTATTTACAAATAGTTTTTATATCATTACAAGAAATATGCTTTTCATTAAATATTAACCACTGAACAACAGCAGTATACACAAAAAAACTTGATAGTCACCTTATTTAATATATCTATATTATAAAATAAAAAGGAACAACATATTTTTAAGAAAACAATTTATTAAAAATAAAACAACTACACACATCAAACAAACCTCAACCATACTTTCAATTTCACAAATATCAAAATTTAAACAAAACAATCAAATGCAAAGGCAAGGAATGTTCTCGAGATGATCCATATAGTGCAATATAACAATGCAGTAAAACGATAGAGCTGAGATACATGGTCTATCAAAATTTTTATTACCCACTTTTTTTTCAGCAATCAAAACTTTTTGACAAAACACTATACATATGAAAAATAGCCATAGCATTAAATATTTCCATTTTAGAGATACCCCAGTTTAATCCCAATTTTAAATAACATAAATTCTTAAATTGATTTAGTTAACTTTCTTATAATATTTAAAAAAGGTTGAAAAAGAAAACATACTAAGTCCCACAACAGATAAAATATGTACTATCTTTTTACACTTCATGTTTAGTACTGTCATTAGAAGAAATATGCCTGAGGTACAGCTTTTAATATGAAATTTAGGGGTTTTTTACACAAAAACATAGTTTATGCCTAATAAAACTAATTTTGAAACACAATGTGCACATAGTATTAAAAAAGAGAATAAAAACATTAAACAAGGTACGCTTCACACGAAACATTATTATAAATCACATTTTAAAAACATGGAATTCTATTTTATTTGGATGACATTGTATTTACAAATAGTTTTTATATCATTACAAGAAATATGCTTTTCATTAAATATTAACCACTGAACAACAGCAGTATACACAAAAAAACTAATATAAAGACAGTATTAACGTTCTAACCAAAAGATTTGCAAAATAATAAATATATACTTGTTCATCGCTTAAAAACAATTGAAAAATTGATGTTTGCCAAGCTATTTATCAATATTTAAGAGTTAAAAATTATCATCATTTTTACATTTACAGATACCCCATGTTTAATATCAATTTGAATTAACATAAATTCATAAAATGAGTCCATCTTTTCACACATCATGCATTTTTGTACAACAGCGAATGTATTACATTTTAAAGCACTTTATAATTTGAGAAAAATAGCAAAACCTATCACGAAACATTATTATAAATTCTATTTTATTTGGATGACATTGTATTTACAAATAGTTTTTATATCATTACAAGAAATATACTTTTCATTAAATATTAACCACTGAACAACAGTAGTATAATAAATACTCGCTTTCAATTATTTAATATTGAAATTACACAAAATTCAATGCAATACACTTAAAACATTTGAAAAATCATGTTTGGTAAGCCCAATATAAATTATTTTTAATTTGTTTTTCATAGAATGAATTGCATCATTTGCGGAAAATCCTTCACCCGGCGCGACAACATGAAGCGGCATGTGAATACCCTCCACCGCAATTTTGTTTGCGGTATTTGTGGAGTGAGAAAGAAAACATACTAAGTCTCACAACAGATAAAATATATACTATCTTTTTACAGTTCATGTTTTTTGTACTATCATTAGAAGAAATATGCTTGACGAGCGGCTTTTAATATGAAATTTAGAGGTTTTTACACAAAAACATAGTTTATGCCTAATAAAAACTAATTCATGTTTGGTAAGCCTACTATTTAAGACAAAAATTATTAGTTATTTCCATTTACAACAGATAGCCCACTATTTATCAATATTTAAGGCAAAAAATTATTATTAATTCCCTCATTTACAACAGATTTCCTTGCTTAATCTCAATTTTTAAATAACATAAATTCTTAAATTGATTTAGTTAACTTTCTTATAATATTTGAAAAGGGTGAGAAAGAAAACATACTAAGTCTCACAACAGATAAATATTAAAACTAAAATAAATATATACTATTTCAAAATGTTTCTACCTTTTATAGCTGTGTTTTGTTATACACAATCCAAACCATTTTGCATGTAAATATCAGTCGCCATTCCGACATGCTTCAGAACTAACCCCATCAGGTTAACTGAAAGAAGAAACACAATCCTATCAAGAATTTTATCTTATATGGTATATGTTTGAATATCTTTTTCGACCGCAATTATAGGAATACAATTAGTTTCACATACCTAATGCGGGTGACAGATTGGGCAAAGTATCGGGGGGATCACCAAACTAATCCTTTCAGAACATCGTTCGCATCTGATTATTTCATATTCTTAAAAAAAAATATATACCGAATAATATTTTACATCCCTTTTTTTCATAAAACTCACCTATCATGAGTAAATTAAGCACAAAATGGCTCAGCACCCTGTGTCGATATATTTCCCGCAGAGGTGCAGAATAATAGCACATCGTGCATAATATATCATCACCCCCTTCATGCACTCGCACGAAGCCAGCAGCAATCACGCACATATTATTAATAGGTATCAATTGATGACGTCCATATCCGTCATCTCGGTACACATCAACCACAATGTCACCCGAACCACGAGATTCATAACCATTGTCTGTATCAACAGACGGAAAAGTTAATGTTGAATCTGAATTTTGATCATCCATCACCTTAAACAAAAATTAATCAATATTAAATTCTACACCCCCAACCATCTTTAAACATCAACAAAAATTATTTGATATTAAAATACCACTCACAAAAATAAACAAACTAAATAAACACAATTAATAGCCAACAATAAAAGATGCAGGGGAAAACAAAATCTACTTCGAGGCACACTATCAAAACTAATATAAAATGATCTACTACACATCTATATATAACCAACCCCCACTAATGACCTTAAACGAAAAAAATTCTCACTGGAAATGGATAAAGAAAACACAGGATTACCTAAAACAATCTTCTCCACATCTTCAAATGATTTTTTTTATTATCATCATAAACATCCAAACAATTGCCAACCCAATTAAAACTAGGACCCTTTAACGATAGACGATTAGCATTAAATTAAAAAAATATAACCAAGTATCATAACTTTCAATACCATAAAAGCAAATTACCGACATCCGTTCCAGACAAAAAGCCCTAAAACTCGGCATTGGTCAAATAACTGATTACACCCCGTACCGTAAGAATTATTTACATAATGAACCCTTAGGGAAGAATGCGATATATATACATATTTAGTAGATAAATTAAGAACAAATTTAGTTTCACCAATTATAGGAACCCCCACATATCAGTCAGCAAATTAACAAAAAAGATTGATTTAACCAATTCCAACGTTCTAACAAAGAAACGCACTTTATGTATCTAGAGATGTCTTCAACATAATTGAAATTCCACTTAGTCCGAGCAGATCACAACCCCATCATACCGACAAAGGAATGAATACCAATAAACCTGTCACAATCAACAAACCCATTAGAAAACGACACAACCTCCCAGCAGCTGTAAATTAAATGCTAATGATGCAAAAATACCTAAAAATATTTCGTAAAACAAGAGTATTTTAGTTAAATATACAATAAATATTATTCAGTATTGGAATACACAATGAATAACACAAATTTGAGTAGAGAAAGATAAATATTTCTAATTACACATGTGTGAATTTGAATTTACATCACCTGCCCGAATAGAGTGTCTTATATATGGATAGTAAAGTCGTCGCGTCCATACAAACGCATTTCTCACATACGTATGTATATAGTCACCGCGCTTATGTGCAAACTACTACGGCGGATACAGCCCTTCGCATACATACGTAGGGTAGACAGGTAGTCATTTGCTGACCGTCATTATTTTTAATCCCATCGCTTCGTATATATAATGCATCATTATTAGAGGTTCCTAATAGATGAATTTTATTCATAAATATGGGGATGTTTAAAATGAAAAATAGGAAGTATACATATTCTCTTTATTTATTAATGTATACAAGATATATTTATTTATAACATTTTTATATATTTATTTTAGCAATATTTATCACCAACGCATACTCTCTAAATCGGATTTTGATTTTTTCAATTTCGGATATAAACCTCATAATTCTAATGTTCAACAAGTCATTCTTCTGTCTAAGAACCCTCCGCCTGCTTTAGGAAATTGCCGCAAATGCCAACAAATTGACGAATAGCCTCATATCTTTTTATTTATACGTACATATATTGTGAATTATTACACTAATTATAAAACAAAATTAATTATAGATAGACAAACATTATACAGGTATATTGCAAACATGTAATGCTAAGATAATCAGAGTGATATATACATACATGTAAAGAAATTTATAATTTATTCAATCTCTTATTAAAAGAGTTATTAATATTTTTCAAATGAATACCTGACAGTGGTGGAAAACTGTTGAAATTTGGATAGATTAATAGTTACATATGCGAGCTTCAGAATAGCTTCTGAACATGTTGGGTTGTAATTTGGTATACAATAAAAGGCAGCGGGGAACTGAACCGCCCCCCCCCAAAAAAAAGGTATTTAATATTAAATCGTAGTTTTCCCATCACAGAAAAATAGTGTATTATACAATGGAAAAAATTAGATTTTAGCTCTCGGTAATTTATCTTACCTCGAGCTAAAATCTAATACTTTTTTCCCTTGTATGATACACTATTTTTCTGTGATGGGGAATCGACGATTTAATATTAAATACCTTTTTTTGGGGGGGCGGTTCAGTTCCCCGCTGCCTTTTATTGTATACCAAATTACAACCCAACATGTTCAGAAGCTATTCTGAAGCTCGCATATGTAACTATTAATCTATCCAAATTTCAACAGTTTTCCACCACTGTCAGGTATTCATTTGAAAAATATTAATAACTCTTTTAATAAGAGATTGAATAAATTATAAATTTCTTTACATGTATGTATATATCACTCTGATTATCTTAGCATTACATGTTTGCAATATACCTGTATAATGTTTGTCTATCTATAATTAATTTTGTTTTATAATTAGTGTAATAATTCACAATATATGTACGTATAAATAAAAAGATATGAGGCTATTCGTCAATTTGTTGGCATTTGCGGCAATTTCCTAAAGCAGGCGGAGGGTTCTTAGACAGAAGAATGACTTGTTGAACATTAGAATTATGAGGTTTATATCCGAAATTGAAAAAATCAAAATCCGATTTAGAGAGTATGCGTTGGTGATAAATATTGCTAAAATAAATATATAAAAATGTTATAAATAAATATATCTTGTATACATTAATAAATAAAGAGAATATGTATACTTCCTATTTTTCATTTTAAACATCCCCATATTTATGAATAAAATTCATCTATTAGGAACCTCTAATAATGATGCATTATATATACGAAGCGATGGGACTAAAAATAATGACGGTCAGCAAATGACTACCTGTCTACCCTACGTATGTATGCGAAGGGCTGTATCCGCCGTAGTAGTTTGCACATAAGCGCGGTGACTATATACATACGTATGTGAGAAATGCATTTGTATGGACGCGACGACTTTACTATCCATATATAAGACACTCTATTCGGGCAGGTGATGTAAATTCAAATTCACACATGTGTAATTAGAAATATTTATCTTTCTCTACTCAAATTTGTGTTATTCATTGTGTATTCCAATACTGAATAATATTTATTGTATATTTAACTAAAATACTCTTGTTTTACGAAATATTTTTAGGTATTTTTGCATCATTAGCATTTAATTTACAGCTGCTGGAAGGTTGTGTCGTTTTCTAATGGGTTTGTTGATTGTGACAGGTTTATTGGTATTCATTCCTTTGTCGGTATGATGGGGTTGTGATCTGCTCGGACTAAGTGGAATTTCAATTATGTTGAAGACATCTCTAGATACATAAAGTGCGTTTCTTTGTTAGAACGTTGGAATTGGTTAAATCAATCTTTTTTGTTAATTTGCTGACTGATATGTGGGGGTTCCTATAATTGGTGAAACTAAATTTGTTCTTAATTTATCTACTAAATATGTATATATATCGCATTCTTCCCTAAGGGTTCATTATGTAAATAATTCTTACGGTACGGGGTGTAATCAGTTATTTGACCAATGCCGAGTTTTAGGGCTTTTTGTCTGGAACGGATGTCGGTAATTTGCTTTTATGGTATTGAAAGTTATGATACTTGGTTATATTTTTTTAATTTAATGCTAATCGTCTATCGTTAAAGGGTCCTAGTTTTAATTGGGTTGGCAATTGTTTGGATGTTTATGATGATAATAAAAAAAATCATTTGAAGATGTGGAGAAGATTGTTTTAGGTAATCCTGTGTTTTCTTTATCCATTTCCAGTGAGAATTTTTTTCGTTTAAGGTCATTAGTGGGGGTTGGTTATATATAGATGTGTAGTAGATCATTTTATATTAGTTTTGATAGTGTGCCTCGAAGTAGATTTTGTTTTTCCCCTGCATCTTTTATTGTTGGCTATTAATTGTGTTTATTTAGTTTGTTTATTTTTGTGAGTGGTATTTTAATATCAAATAATTTTTGTTGATGTTTAAAGATGGTTGGGGGTGTAGAATTTAATATTGATTAATTTTTGTTTAAGGTGATGGATGATCAAAATTCAGATTCAACATTAACTTTGCCGTCTGTTGATACAGACAATGGTTATGAATCTCGTGGTTCGGGTGACATTGTGGTTGATGTGTACCGAGATGACGGATATGGACGTCATCAATTGATACCTATTAATAATATGTGCGTGATTGCTGCTGGCTTCGTGCGAGTGCATGAAGGGGGTGATGATATATTATGCACGATGTGCTATTATTCTGCACCTCTGCGGGAAATATATCGACACAGGGTGCTGAGCCATTTTGTGCTTAATTTACTCATGATAGGTGAGTTTTATGAAAAAAAGGGATGTAAAATATTATTCGGTATATATTTTTTTTTAAGAATATGAAATAATCAGATGCGAACGATGTTCTGAAAGGATTAGTTTGGTGATCCCCCCGATACTTTGCCCAATCTGTCACCCGCATTAGGTATGTGAAACTAATTGTATTCCTATAATTGCGGTCGAAAAAGATATTCAAACATATACCATATAAGATAAAATTCTTGATAGGATTGTGTTTCTTCTTTCAGTTAACCTGATGGGGTTAGTTCTGAAGCATGTCGGAATGGCGACTGATATTTACATGCAAAATGGTTTGGATTGTGTATAACAAAACACAGCTATAAAAGGTAGAAACATTTTGAAATAGTATATATTTATTTTAGTTTTAATATTTATCTGTTGTGAGACTTAGTATGTTTTCTTTCTCACCCTTTTCAAATATTATAAGAAAGTTAACTAAATCAATTTAAGAATTTATGTTATTTAAAAATTGAGATTAAGCAAGGAAATCTGTTGTAAATGAGGGAATTAATAATAATTTTTTGCCTTAAATATTGATAAATAGTGGGCTATCTGTTGTAAATGGAAATAACTAATAATTTTTGTCTTAAATAGTAGGCTTACCAAACATGAATTAGTTTTTATTAGGCATAAACTATGTTTTTGTGTAAAAACCTCTAAATTTCATATTAAAAGCCGCTCGTCAAGCATATTTCTTCTAATGATAGTACAAAAAACATGAACTGTAAAAAGATAGTATATATTTTATCTGTTGTGAGACTTAGTATGTTTTCTTTCTCACTCCACAAATACCGCAAACAAAATTGCGGTGGAGGGTATTCACATGCCGCTTCATGTTGTCGCGCCGGGTGAAGGATTTTCCGCAAATGATGCAATTCATTCTATGAAAAACAAATTAAAAATAATTTATATTGGGCTTACCAAACATGATTTTTCAAATGTTTTAAGTGTATTGCATTGAATTTTGTGTAATTTCAATATTAAATAATTGAAAGCGAGTATTTATTATACTACTGTTGTTCAGTGGTTAATATTTAATGAAAAGTATATTTCTTGTAATGATATAAAAACTATTTGTAAATACAATGTCATCCAAATAAAATAGAATTTATAATAATGTTTCGTGATAGGTTTTGCTATTTTTCTCAAATTATAAAGTGCTTTAAAATGTAATACATTCGCTGTTGTACAAAAATGCATGATGTGTGAAAAGATGGACTCATTTTATGAATTTATGTTAATTCAAATTGATATTAAACATGGGGTATCTGTAAATGTAAAAATGATGATAATTTTTAACTCTTAAATATTGATAAATAGCTTGGCAAACATCAATTTTTCAATTGTTTTTAAGCGATGAACAAGTATATATTTATTATTTTGCAAATCTTTTGGTTAGAACGTTAATACTGTCTTTATATTAGTTTTTTTGTGTATACTGCTGTTGTTCAGTGGTTAATATTTAATGAAAAGCATATTTCTTGTAATGATATAAAAACTATTTGTAAATACAATGTCATCCAAATAAAATAGAATTCCATGTTTTTAAAATGTGATTTATAATAATGTTTCGTGTGAAGCGTACCTTGTTTAATGTTTTTATTCTCTTTTTTAATACTATGTGCACATTGTGTTTCAAAATTAGTTTTATTAGGCATAAACTATGTTTTTGTGTAAAAAACCGCTAAATTTCATATTAAAAGCTGTACCTCAGGCATATTTCTTCTAATGACAGTACTAAACATGAAGTGTAAAAAGATAGTACATATTTTATCTGTTGTTGGACTTAGTATGTTTTCTTTTTCAACCTTTTTTAAATATTATAAGAAAGTTAACTAAATCAATTTAAGAATTTATGTTATTTAAAATTGGGATTAAACTGGGGTATCTCTAAAATGGAAATATTTAATGCTATGGCTATTTTTCATATGTATAGTGTTTTGTCAAAAAGTTTTGATTGCTGAAAAAAAAGTGGGTAATAAAAATTTTGATAGACCATGTATCTCAGCTCTATCGTTTTACTGCATTGTTATATTGCACTATATGGATCATCTCGAGAACATTCCTTGCCTTTGCATTTGATTGTTTTGTTTAAATTTTGATATTTGTGAAATTGAAAGTATGGTTGAGGTTTGTTTGATGTGTGTAGTTGTTTTATTTTTAATAAATTGTTTTCTTAAAAATATGTTGTTCCTTTTTATTTTATAATATAGATATATTAAATAAGGTGACTATCAAGTTTTTTTGTGTATACTGCTGTTGTTCAGTGGTTAATATTTAATGAAAAGCATATTTCTTGTAATGATATAAAAACTATTTGTAAATACAATGTCATCCAAATAAAATAGAATTCCATGTTTTTAAAATGTGATTTATAATAATGTTTCGTGTGAAGCGTACCTTGTTTAATGTTTTTATTCTCTTTTTTAATACTATGTGCACATTATGTTTCAAAATTAGTTTTATTAGGCATAAACTATGTTTTTGTGTAAAAAACCCCTAAATTTCATATTAAAAGCTGTACCTCAGGCATATTTCTTCTAATGACAGTACTAAACATGAAGTGTAAAAAGATAGTACATATTTTATCTGTTGTGGGACTTAGTATGTTTTCTTTTTCAACCTTTTTTAAATATTATAAGAAAGTTAACTAAATCAATTTAAGAATTTATGTTATTTAAAATTGGGATTAAACTGGGGTATCTCTAAAATGGAAATATTTAATGCTATGTCTATTCTTCATATGTATAGTGTTTTGTCAAAAAGTTTTGATTGCTGAAAAAAGTGGGTAATAAAAATTTTTTGATAGACCATGTATCTCACCTCTATCGTTTTACTGCATTGTTATATTGCACTATATGGATCATCTCGAGAACATTCCTTGCCTTTGCATTTGATTGTTTTGTTTAAATTTTGATATTTGTGAAATTGAAAGTATGGTTGAGGTTTGTTTGATGTGTGTAGTTGTTTTATTTTTAATAACTTGTTTTCTTAAAAATATGTTGGTCCTTTTTATTTTATAATATAGATATATTAAATAAGGTGACTAACACAGCGGTGTCGACTTATTTCTTGTAGTGATATATATAAAAGTATGTATGTATACTTATGGATGAAAATAATTATTATAAGTCTATCAATTTATTCATATGAGGATTAGAGTGTCTATGTATTTATGTATGTGGTATTAAATATCTAGGTCTTCTATGAAGAGAGGTAGATATAGGAAGGGTTTTGATTGCTATATATCTTTTACCTATGGATTTATATGTCATAATTGTTTATCGTTGTAATTCGTTTAATGTTTTTTCCCTATGATTGATATGCTACATATTAGCCATAATTCACCTACAAAATGTGGTTATTATTTTTTAATAAATTGTTTTTCTTAAAATATGTTGTTCCTTTTTATTTTATGATATAGATATATTAAATAAGGCTACTATCATAGAGGTGTTGATAGCGATCAAACGTTGTGGTTTCCATTAGAAAACGTGTTTAGATCTGTTAGAAATATGCTGGTAAGCTCGATATCAAGCTTTTTGAACTGTTAGCCTGCACAAATACATTTCATTTATGTGTCTATCACTGAATGTATGATTTGAATGTATTGTTTTGGAATGATGGCTTTTAAAGAGAATGATTTGATAGTGGTTTTAATAGATTGATGCCTGATGCCACCGAAGTTTATTAGATTTTTGGCGGCCATCTTGCTTTTCTAAAAATCCCTACTTTGAAACGTCCTGTATATTCATACTTGGTTGCTATGTTATCCAGTATCATACTGTATATTTATTTTATGATTTTGAGATGGTATGCTGATGTCAAATATAAATCCTCGGTGGTGGTGTTTGAAAGTATGTTGGGTTTGAGCTAGATGTATCTTCCTAAGTTGATCTGGTGTTGTGGCGTTTTGAAACTATGTTGGGTGGTTGTTGTTGTGATGCGTGATACGGAGTTGGGTATTTTCTAGAAGTTGAGTTTATATTTTGATCGATCATATTGATAGTCGGCTATTTCGCCTGACGTCACCTTAGTTTATTAGATTTTTGGCGGCCATCTTGGATTCGCCATCTTGCTTTTCTAAAAATCCCTACTTTGAAACGTCTTGTATATTAATATTTGGTTGCTATGTTATCCAGATGGATGGATGGATGGATGGATGGACGGATGGATGGATGGATGGATGGATGGATGGAATGATGAATGGTTGGATAGGTTTTTGAGAAAAGAGGGATTTGATAGTGGTTTGAATGTGTGGTTTTAATATAGGGGTTTCAGAACCGCTTCATGACCCTGTTGTGAGCTGATTCTAGCGATGGTTTTGAGATGATGTTTCATAGGAGTTCGAGTGCATGGTTTTGATATATTGGATGCTTGACGTGGCATTAGTTTATTAGATTTTGGCGGCCATCTTGGATTCGCCATCTTGCTTTTCTAAAAATCCCTACCTTTGAAACGTCCTGTATATTCATACTTGGTTGCTATCTCGTCCAGATGGATGGATGGATTAATGGACTTGGAAGTATTGTTTTGAAGATGGATGGATGGATGGATGGTTGGATGGATGGATGGATGGATGGATGGATGGATGGTTGGATGGCTTTTGAGAAAAGAGGGATTTGATAGTGGTTTGAATGTGTGGTTTTAATATAGGGGTTTCAGAACCGCTTCATGACCCGGTTGTGAGCTGATTCTAGCGATGGTTTTGAAATGATGTTTCATAGGAGTTTGAGTGCATGGTTTTGATAGATTGGATGCCTGACGTCACCTTAGTTTATTAGATTTTTGGCGGCCATCTTGGATTCGCCATCTTGCTTTTCTAAAAGTCCCTACCTTTGAAACGTCCTGTATATTCATACTTGGTTGCTATCTCGTCCAGTAGCATACTGTATATTTATTTTATAATTTTGAAATGGTATGCCGATCTTAGATGTAAAGTTTATATTTTTATCGACCATCTTGATGGTATGAAGCTTGGAGATATTGTTAATTTAAAATAATATTGTTAATTTATAAATAATAATAAATAAATTGTTTTTCTTAAAAAAATATATTGTTTGTTTTATTTTATTTTATAAGTAAGATATACATTTCATGCATGCGGCTATCACAGAAGTAGACAGCCGTTGCGGTTTCCGCTGGAAACATGTTTAGACCTGTTTGAAGTACATTGAGAAGCGCGATAGCAAGCCTGGTAATTTATTCAGGAATTCTCTAGAAACAAAGACCATCTTGATGGTCCGCCATTTTGTCTGACGTCACCTTAGTTTGGCTAGTGACCGTGAGAGGATGCTGCATTAATTAGGTTGGCAATCATGAGAGATGCCATTTCTTGGTTAGTGGCTGTGAGAGGGCGTCATGGTATTTGGGTTGGTAATGATGAAATCTGCAATTTTTAGTTTGGTTAGTGGCCGTCAGAGGGCGCCACATTGGGTTGGTAATGATGAAATCTGCAATTTTTAGTTGGGTTGGTAATGATGAAATCTGCCATTTCTTAGTTTGGTTAGTGGCCGTCAGAGGGCGCCACATTGGGTTGGTAATGATGAAATCTGCAATTTTTAGTTGGGTTGGTAATGATGAAATCTGCAATTTTTAGTTGGGTTGGTAATGATGAAATCTGCAATTTTAGTTGGGTTGGTAATGATGAAATCTGCAATTTTTAGTTGGGTTGGAGGCCGCGAGGGGGCGCCACATCAGTTGGGTTGGCAGAGGGCGCCACTAGGGCGAGGGGGGGTGAGGGGGAGCTGGGTGAGAGGGGGAGGAGGTGCCAGAATCGGTATAAGTACACTACTTATGTATTACGCATAGATTTATAAGAGGATAAAAGTTTTTAATATACCTAACACTGGTGTAAAGAAATCGTACCGCACATATGCATCAGAAAGTTCTGAGGTACCCTCACGTCATTTTTTGTGTGTGTCTTGAATGCGATAAGAAAAATCTGGAAATATTCTGTACTAAGGCGTTGACGAGTTTGAGATTAGAAATAATTGTAATTGTATCAGGTCTCCCTTCTCGGGCTCGCAATCAGAAATATTATTTGGGTGTCTATAACCTCATATTTTCAGGTGTTTCATTTGTTGCATGTGACAACATCGAACACAGTGTCACAAAAACCATAAAGTATAGTTCATTTTTAGCTTTAAATTTATTAAAACCCTTACAACGCTTACATTAAAAACTTACATTTTCACCTGATGTGAAAAAGTGAAAAATATGTTATCTTCAATGCCTAACCTGGTGTTGATTCAATTCGGAAATCGTAGGAGTGATATTTTAAAACGCTTTATTTTGGACAAGCAACGATGATATAAAAGGAAATTATTTAACCTTTGGAAATCACCGCGCGATTATCGTAATTGCGTAAGTTTAGCCACTGGGTTGCCATTTTGAGGTTACCCTAGGTCGAATCCGTCAGCGTCATTGACAAGGTGCGCGCCTGTGGAATATGAAGTTTCTTATGAAAGAATTCTCAAAATTGATCGACTGCGCGTTTTGCACGTGTATTTCTATTTTAATTGTAAAATTGAGTTTTACTTTCTGAAATACGTGTAGTAGGTAGAGAGAGGTGTATCGACCATTAACCAATATAGCAACCCATATAAGAATAAATGAAACGTCATCTAGGAGAAAATTGACAATAATATTTATTTATCTGAAGCAAAACACAAAAATAATGATGGATCCTCTTTATTCTTTACAATAGTTTCTAATATACTCTAAGGGACTAGTTTCGACATTATGTCATCATCAACCTAGAATAGTCAAATGATTTTTCAAAGTATCTCGTGTCATAAGTAGATGTATGCAGATACAAATACTGGTTTTATAATATCTTTCAAAAATATTCGATGGGTAGTTTTCATGTTAAAATAAGATGATGGTAGATAAAATTTAGATAAAATTCAAACGTAAAATATCAACAAACACAAGCCACGTGACATGGTGGACAAATACAGTGCACAATATAACAAACATTTATTTATCTCCTAGAGAATGACAAAATGTATATGTAACAGCAATAAATGCTATAAATACAACGTAACATATATTGCTGATATGTGAGCAATCTAACTCGTAACTCAATTTGTGTTACATATTACTGATATAACTTTGGGCAGGTATTCTATATATTTCCGACAAAATATGATTACGACCCACCACTGATACACTAATAGATCAATATTTCACAACAGTAGTTTAGTAATTTATGATAGGATATAAATTTAACGGAATAAGGTGGTTATAACCCTAAGAATACGAAGCGAGAGAAAAGCGACATATATTATTCATTATGTACGTAGCTAATTTATTGGATGTCTATTTGAGCCATATTTCAAACACTTGTCTAATTACATTTACATTTTCTTTAGGTCACCTAAATTTGAGTACTTAACATTTTGTTTGTATTCAAAGTACATAATTTTCCTTGTACGTCGTCAGTAAACAGCAAATTTTTTCTTAATTTTGCTAAGTATTTTTTTCATCCATAGAATTAGGCCATTAAAAGCTCTATTAAAAAGGGTTCTAATTTTTAATTTTATTTTTTTTAATCACCTGCTTAATATATTTAATGATGTTGTTCTATTTCAATATTACACTATTTTCAAAGTACATATACAGGGTGAGTCATCCTCGCGGGTAAGGCCGATTGTGCCTTTACGAATAAAGATTTTTCAAAGCGGCTGATCATAGTTATAGTTTTTTAAACGGAACACCCTATGTATTATTACATTTTTGTATTGCCCGTATAATTTTTAGTCAAAAAGTAATAGGATAGTATAGGCCTAAAATATGGATTAAAATTACATGACACGTTTTTGTATAAAAGTCGATTTTTTCAAATGAAACACCTGTATATTAGTTCATTTTTGAATTGCTTATTTAATTTCACATCAAAAACAGTTTGTGGTAGACCCCCCCCCCCCAAGCCTCTTGATGTGACTATATAAGTAATCTCGACTGTCGTATGCTTATTGATTACATTTTCATTCATACATTTTGATTTACATTTTATATTTGTCATTGTTTTCTAATTGACAACCAGTTGTCATATTGTTATTACTTTTAATTCATTGTATGCCACTACTACCAAGAAGATTTTCAATTTTTCAATACATTTGTATAATTGGCAAAGAATTGTAATATATATATATATATATATATAAATCCTACTAACAATATAGCGTCCTTACGGAACTCATGAATGTAGCGTCCACCTTCGAAAAGTTAATTAGTTCGTTAATATTTTCCATATACTTTGTGTTTTTGATCAAAACAGGTATAGTATTATCACTAAATTAAATATCAGATAAAAAAAAGTTAGTTACATTTCACTTTAATGGCGAAGTAGCGCCCTTTTATTTTCTCGTGCATGGAGCGCCTGTAATATACCATTTAACTTTCACTTCTTCGCTATTCTGGCTTCCATCGGGTATATTACATTACATTTGGTAGATATTAGAGAGTCCAGCAATGTTGCCACAATGTGTCTGTATGCTTACTTTATAAAAATATATGTACTTTAAATCAAGAGGAGCAATACAATGAACACATTTATCTACATTCGGCGACACAGTGGGTTATATTGTTCAAAACAGAAAATAGTAGTAGTTTCTGTTTGTTTGTTTTTTTTTTGCGTCATACATAGAGAAGAATATTCCCTCGAGAAATTAATGTCTGGAAATTCATAATAACCATTCGATAGTCATTCAAGATAAAGACTCGCTAAACATAAAATTCTATATTTGGAAAGATTTAAAATATATATAATATTCAGTTCTAAATATTTAACATTTTTATATAGGCGTTATTGGCAATTAATAATTACATATTTAGTCTTTTTATTAATATTTGAAACATACATTTTCTGATTTAAACTAATTTATCTGACGACCAGCTGTATGAATAAATTATATTATGCCGATGCAATAGTAAAAGAAAAAAATGAGGTGTGGCCACCGCACGACTTCTTTTTATACGTATGAGCGTTTCAAACTATACAATTTTAAGAATTTTTTACACAAAAATTATTCAAAATTCTATTCTAACTACTTCTATTCTCTTAATAAATCGCTATAGAATACATACTTTGCAAGATATTCGAAAAAAAGTGTTTCGCCCTAAGAGTAAAAGTGTTACTTCCGGTCCGAATTTTGAAATTTCATTTATACAAAAAATATTGCAAATCTAGTACTAAATAATTTGATAAACATATATAGAATGCATACTTTACGACATATTTGCAAAAAATCGCTATTCGATAAGAGTAAAAGTGGTACTTCCGGTCTGAATTTTGAATTTATTTTTACACAAAAGATATTGAAAATTAAGTTCTAAATACTTTTATACTCGTAATGTACCCGCCTCAAAAGCATGACTTGCGAAATATTCGCAAAAAACTGATTTTCGATAGGAGTAAAAGACCTACTTCCGGTACGAATTTCGAAAAATGTTTTAAATAAAATTGTTCTCAATTTTAATTTTAAGTACATATGAATTCTTTCAAAGAGAGAGAGAGAGAGAGAGAGAGAGAGAGAGAGAGAGAGAGAGAGAGAGAGAGAGAGAGAGAGAGAGAGAGAGAGAGAGAGAGAGAGAGAGAGAGAGAGAGAGAGAGAGAGAGAGAGAGATTTAAAAAAACACTTTTTCAGTATCAGGGGACTTTAAAAGTGTACATCTGCAAAAATCTCGAGGTCAAAAATTTTCATCATCATAATACTTCCTTATACCATGTATAAGAAAGTAAAAACAGGATGCATACTCCTGTTATGACCTACTCGTAATCAAAAATATACTTCTAGACATTTTCCGATAAATCCAAAAAAAATGCTCCAAAGAGACGGTTAGCTAAAAAATGTGTTTACATATTAACTAGGCGGGATCTTCTTGAATCTCGTTATGCGGAATAGTGTGATGTCGAGATATAGCAGATATCCAAATTTCGAAATTACTTGATATAGAAAAAGTGGTTTTTGCAAACATCTCTCTCTCTTTCTCTCCTTCCTATCCTCTTCCTAACTCTCGCTTTGTATGACCACAAGACTTAAAATATCAAACTTTATATTTAAGAGTATAATCTACCTCTCGAGATCTGGTTAGAGTTTCGGTAAATTCGGTAGAGCGTAATTAGTAATTTACCTCACTCGAAATATCCAATTTTACCAATATCTCGGCAACTACTAAGTTTAGACGAATTTCTAAAGTATAGAAAAGTATTTAAAACAGAATTATAGAACAAGTTTATAAAAAATATCGAACTTCTTACCCGAATACAGTTATTTGTGAATATCTCCCAAAATTCTGCATTCTAGACAGATAGACTACAAGCATAAAAGGATGTAAAGCTTGATTTGGAACAATACTTTTACTCTTATCGAGTAGAATCCTTTTGTAATTACTTCGCAAATTGTGCATTCTATACTAATTTGTTAAGTTGTTAAAAGTATTTAAAACTTCATTCAGAACAACTTTGTAAAACTAATTCGAATCACATACATCTATGACAGTCGTGTGATGTCGACGCCTCATTTTCTGAGCCAATATTATCCTTACAGATGGTTTGGTAGAAGCTTTTGAATTCAATGGCCAACAAAGGGAATATATCTAACAAAACTTGATTTTGTGACTCAATATGACTATCTTTATCAATATTTACTATTGCCGGGTAATTTGCAAATTTCTGTCTAATGATGATTTAGACATGACAGAAATAATAGTAGGGAAATAATAAAAACCATATATCACACATATAGAAGTAGCGGATTCTTAATACTATTTAATAAGAATTCATTGTTATGACTAGATATATGGTGTTTGTTGTACTTAAAAAGAGAAGACATGTCACCATGTGCATTTAAAATTCATTGCGTTTGAGCGATGGAAACAAAGATCATAAAATGCGACTATAATCAGATCGGAGGATGTAAACATTAAGAAACTTCAAAATTGGATTTACTTATTTTAAAAGGTAACTGCTTCTTTCAAACAATATAAATGTTAAAATTGTTAGCAAATAAAAATATCTTGATAATCAGTTTAGAGCTAGAATGATGTTTACTTTTGACCAACATAGTAAAGTTCAGAAATGAATTTATATTATTGACTTGAATTGATATAATTGTACTTTTAGTGTCATTTTTTTTATTCAAGGACAACTGTACATTTGTGATGACTTAAAGAATTCGTAATGTTGCCCACTGTGTAAAATGTACTTAGAAGTTGGAGAGTATATTAATACTTGGTCCTGCATAACAAGCAGATACTTCATTAAAAAAAAAGGTGTGGCCACCACACGACTTTCTTATACGTATGAGCGTTTCAAACTATACAATTTTAAGAATTTTTTACACATAAATTATTCAAAATCCTATTCTAAGTACTTCTATTCTCTTAATAAATCGCTATAGAAGACATACTAAGTTTAAACAAATCTATAAAGAAATCAAATGTACTCAAAATTAAATTTGAGAAAAATTGTGTTAAAAAAGTTTTTCGAAATTGCTACTGGAAGTAGATCTTTTACTCTTATCGAAAATAATTTTTTTTGCGAATATCTCGCAAGCCATACATTCTAGACAGGTACAATGCGAGTATAAAAGTATTTAAAAGATAATATTAAATATCTTTTGTATGAAAAGAATTTCAAAATTCGGACCGGAAGTAGCACTTTTAATCTTACTGAATAGCGACTTTTTGCAAATATGTCGTAAATTATGCATTTTGTATATATTTATCAAGAGTACAAATGTATTTAGAGTTAGATTTGCCATGTTTTACTTTCTTATACGTAGTATAAGGAAGTATTGTGATGATGGAAATTTTCGACCTCGAGATTTTTGCAGATGTCCACGTTTTGAGGTCCCCTGATACCAAAAAAGTGGTTTTTAAAAAATGTCTCTCTGTGTGTGTGTGTGTCTGTGTGTGTGTGTGTGTGTGTGTGTGTGTGTGTGTGTGTGTGACCACGATAGCGGTCAAACCGCTGTAGATATCAATTCCAACTTTTGTATTTACGAATATAATCTTCCTCTTGAGAAATGATTAGATTTTGAGCAAAATCGCCATACCGGAAGTAGTAGTTTACTTCAGTGAAAAAATCGAATTTTGCAAATATTTCGTCAATTACTAAGTTTAAACAAATTTATAAAGGATTCAAATGTACTCAAAATTAAATTTGAGAAAAATTGTATTAATAAAGTTTTTCGAAATTCCTACCGGAAGTAGGTCTTTTACTCTTATCGAAAATCAGTTTTTTGCGAATATCTCGCAAGTCATGCTTTCTAGGCAGGTACATGACGAGTATAAAAGTATTTAGAATGTACTTTTAAGTATCTTTTGTAAAAAAAAATTTCAAAATTCAGACCGGAAGTACCACTTTTACTCTTATCGAATAGCGATTTTTTGCAAATATGTCGTAAATTATGCATTCTATATATATTTATGAAGAGTACAAAAGTATTTAGAGTTAGATTTGGAATATTTTTTGTATAAATGAAATTTCGAAATTCGGACCGGAAGTAACACTTTCATACGTATAAGAAAGTCGTGTGGTGGCCACACCTCATTTTTTTGTATAAATGAAATTTCATAATTCGGACCGGAAGTAGCACTTTTACTCTTAGCGAGTAGCACTTTTTTATAATATATTGCAAAGTATGCATTTTATAGAGATTTATTAAGAGAATAGAAGTACTTAGAATAGGATTTTGAATAATTTTTGTATAAAAAATGAGGTGTGGCCACCACACGACTTTCTTATACGTATGAAAGTGTTACTTCCGGTCCGAATTTTGAAATTTCATTTATACAAAAAATATTCCAAATCCAACTCTAAATACTTTTGTACTCTTCATAAATATGTATAGAATGCATAATTTACGACATAGTTGCAAAAAATCGCTATTCGATAAGAGTAAAAGTGCTACTTCCGGTCTGAATTTTGAAATTTTTTTTATACAAAAGATATTTAAAAGTATGTTCTAAATACGTTTATACTCGTAATGTACCTGCCTAGAAAGCATGACTTGCGAGATATTCGCAAAAAACTGATTTTCGATAAGAGTAAAAGACCTACTTCCGGTAGGAATTTCGAAAAACTTTATTAAAACAATTTTTCTCAAATTTAATTTTGAGTATATTTGAATTCTTTATAAATTTGTTTAAACTTAGTAATTGACGAAATATTTGCAAAATTCGATTTTCTCACTGAAGTAAACTACTACTTCCGGTGTGCCGATTTTGCTCAAAATCTAATCAGTTCTCAAGAAGGAGATTATATTCGTAAATACAAAATTTGGAATTGATATCTACAGCGGTTTGACCGCTATCGTGGTCACACACACAGAGACAGAGACACACACACACACACACACACACACACACACACACACACACAGCCAGACACACAGACACACAGACATTTTTTAAAAACCACTTTTTCGGTATCAGGGGACCTCAAAACGTGGACATCTGCAAAAATCTCGAGGTCGAAAATTTTCATCATCACAATACTTCCTTATACTACGTATAAGAAAGTAAAAAATTCTTTAAATTCGATACTTTGAAACGCTCATATGTATAAGAAAGTCGTGTGGTGGCCACACCTCATTTTTTTCTTTATGACAACGTTGTCTCTTATTGTAGTTGTAGTTAACTCAAGAAAAGATTATAACTTGTCCCACTGAAAAATCCAGTTCGACTGCATTGCCAAGAAATTTGGATTTTTCCCTAATTTTACTTTCTTATACGTAGTATAAGGAAGTATTGTCATGATGAAAATTTTCGACCTTGAGATTTTTGCAGATGTCCACGTTTTGAAGTCCCCTGATACCAAAAAAGTGGTTTTTAAAAAATGTCTGTGTGACTGTCTGTCTGTGTATGTGTCTGTGTGTGTGTGACCACGATAGCGGTCAAACCGCTACAGATATCAATTCCAAATTTTGTATTTACCTATATAATCTCCCTCTTGAGAACTGATTAGATTTTGAGCAAAATCAGCAGACCGGAAGTAGTAGTTTACTTCAGTGAAAAAATCGAATTTTGCAAATATTTCGTGAATTACTAAGTTTAAACAAATTTATAAAGAATTCATATGTACTTAAAATTGAAATTGTGAACAATTTTATTAAAAAGGTTTTTCGAAATTCCTACCGGAAGTAGGTCTTTTATTCCTATCGAAAATCAGTTTCTTGCAAATATTTTGCAAGTCATGTTTTTTAGACAGGTACGCTACGAATATAAAAGTATTTAAAACTTAATTTCCAATATCTTTTGTATAAAAAAATTTCAAAATTCGGATCGGAAGTATCACTTTTACTCTTACCGAATAACGATTTTTTGCAATATGTCGTAAATTATGCATTCTATGTATATTTATAAAGAGTACAAAAGTATTTAGAGTTGGATTTGGAATATTTTTTGTATAAATGAAATTTCAAAATTCGGACCGGAAGTAACACTTTCATACGTATAAGAAAGTCGTGTGGTGGCCACACCTCATTTTTGATATATGTTGTTTATTAAAGTAACAATCTGCGGTTCTACAGAGAAAACGTCAATGAGTCATAATTATTATGATCAATCAGAATTCTAAACCAAATTTTTTTTTTTTACTATGAAAACTTGACCTACGTTTAACAATAATGGGCTATCCACTCACTGGCTCTGGATCATCTATTTTATCGTCCATATCTACCTTTGTTCTTTGTTTTTGGAAATGATTAGTGTGTTACAATTGTTCGTCGTTTTTTACTTTCCTTTGAGATAGGCAGTTTGGAAAAATTGTTTTGATTGCACTAACTCTTAATTTGTTTGCATGAAGTTGGATCTGCAATAATCGTTTATTATAGTTTAAACATTTATCAACTGTAAACGCCACAGTAAAAGATATTTAATAACATTACTAAACTATAGGTTTTTCAACTAAAGGACCTAATTAACTATGTAAACTTTTTAATTCGCAAATAATATAATTTGCATTAAAATTAATTCAATACATATAGTCTTTTTAGGTAAGTTCTTATTCAGTACAAGGATGCTTTTTGTAATTTGCTAAAGTTGTCCCCGGGAATTTAAAATAATTACATTTTTCCCTTCTTGGATTTATAACCACTGTTACACATAGGTACAAAACATGGCTTTCAAAGTGTACTCAGTTAGTCAGTTATAACAAAACACTCAATTATTTAACCGAAATAATTATAACATAAAAATGGAACAAAACTGCTTTCTAGACACTTGCTAAATTTACATTCAACCAGCGCCTGACGAGATAACCCAGTAGATGCTCCGCTACCTCTCACTCACGTTCCACAGATTCGGCTTATTGCATTCAACGAAAATATTATGCCACTAATTTTAATTTTCTTCCTGGTTAATTAGATTTTTGTGGTCATGTCTGTATATAAGAATTTACCTCATTTTTGCCAACAATATTTTTTAAATTTCTACAAAAAGTATTATTATCAAGTATTAAAGTAGAATTTTTCGCTTTTATAACTTCCATTATATATAAACCAGTTTTTCGGTATCAGGTGACTTCAAAACGTGGACATCTGTAAAAATCTCGAGGTCGAAAATTTTCGTCATCACAATACCTCTTTATACTACGAAGAAAAAAGTAAATAAACGGCTTAGTTTATGATACATGCATGTTTACGTATATACATATCTACCATAAAGACCAGTTTACGAATTATTCTGTGTGCGTTGCCAAATTGTCCGGACGCTCGATTATCGAGAATATAAAAGACATGTGTATATTTCAAAATATACGGCACACGATGCAGCGCCTCGCGTAGAAATACCCTGAACTAATAGTATACGCAAAATGGTTATATTACATGCATATTGTCGACAAAATAGCGTCTTCCGAAATTTTGTTAAACAGCATTATATCACCATGTAAGCTTGTTAACGAAGTTTTACATGGAAAGTGCTTAGAGCGTCCATATACGGGCGCTTTATGTAGGCGGACGCTCTATTGAATGGAAATTCACAATGTACGGACGCGCTAATGATAGTAGGATATATATATATATATATATATATATATATATATATATATATATAGAAAAACGTTTCGTTACTGCTTACCGCAGAATGATGGGTTTAGCTAATTAGTAAATAATACACAGTTTCATATGTATGTGACAAACTACTTAAGGGGGATCCCACATATGCATACGAAAGAAAAACTAATAATATAATCAGGAACCTAAAAACCAAAGGTTACATTGATGATAACATCTACAAAACACTTATTAAACATAATTCTGCACCACCACGCATATATGGGATTCCTAAAACACATAAAGATGGTTGTCCGCTACGCCCTATTGTTTCTTGTGTTCAGTGTCACTCCGCGCACCTATCAGGTTTCGTGGCCGACATTCTCAGTAGATCATTCGCAAGTTATAACAAATATAAAATAAAAGATACCTTCACTTTTGCCAATGCGGTTAATGACATGGGAGTGTCGGCGGACGATGTTTTGGTGTCTTTTGATGTCATCAGCCTTTTTACGAACATCCCCACAGGATTGGTGGTTGAGTTGGTATCAGACAATTGGGATCACATAGTTGCCAACACCGCAATCCCAAAAGACGAATTTCTCGCAATACTAAGGTGGATTTTTGAGAGCGTATACTTTGTTTTTGAGAATGAATTTTACAGTCAAATCAAGGGCACACCTATGGGTCTTTCCCTGTCTCCTAGTGTTGCCGACATAGTAATGAACACAATTATAAATCATGTCATTCAGAATCTCAAATCGCCTCCTAAAATAATGCTACAATATGTAGACGATCTTTTTTGCGTAATATCAAAAACTGAAATTGAAACTACCTTAAAGCTTTTCAACTCGTTTAACAACCAATTACAGTTCACTTGTGAAATTGAAGATAATGGTTCTCTACCATTCTTGGATGCATTAGTGATTCGGGATAGCAACACCATCAAATTGAAATGGTACCGCAAACCATCCAATTCCAATAGGTTTCTGAATTATTTTTCCAATTGTCCAGCCAAATATAAAATAAACCTGGTGAAATGCTTAAAAAATCGGATAATGAAAATTTCACATCCAGAATTCCGACAGCAAGACCTAAAGTGGTTGAAGAATATCTTATTACAATGCAACTATCCCAATGGTATATTAAATAAGATTATTTTCTCTTCTGATACCCAAGTTGCGAACGTTATAAATACTACTAATAACAACTCTAGAATATCCACCACCAATAAGAACGATTCTTTGATTAAATATAAAAGCATTCAATATATCCCTGGCCTCACCACCAAAATTAAAATGCTATTCCAGAATATTGTTTCCATCGCATACACCACTACGAACACCGTCAGCAGACTACATACACCTTTAAAGGACCCTCTAACTACCCTTATTAATAGCAACGTGGTGTATTTGTTAAAATGCAGCTGTAACCATTATTACGTAGGGCAGACAAAGCAGCGCCTAAAAGAGCGCAACACATTACATGCTAGTGACGTCAGGAGACATCCTGAGAGGTGCGCTTTGGCTTCTCATTTGAGCCACACTAATCACGACTTACTTTTCAATAACGCTAAAGTGTTATTCAAAGAAACAAACTTGATCAAGAGACTATTTTTAGAAACCCTTGCCATCAAGACAATCCAACCCAATTTAAACAATAAGGGTGATTGCGGTAGTTTCAGTAACATTTACTCCGCATTGGTCCCTCGAATTAAACATAAGATCGAGGCCAAACTGAGATGACCCGATCCATGACAATCGCATTAATTATATATACATAATTTTTAAAAGGTTTTTTTTTTTGTTTTGTTTGTTTTCCTAAAATGTAATCAGATAACACAGCATGAAACTATAGATTTTAGAAATTGTTAAATGAGAATACTGTTCAATTAAGGTATACAATAATATATACACAAAGGAGAAAAAAGATGTCAAGAAAAACGTATTGCAACGTGTGAAGAAGTGTCGGTGTGAGACAGACGGTCAATATACGCATTTGGTTTCATACCTGCGAGCAGTAATATGTACGCAAATTGTTGTTATTTTTAAATTAAAAGAAATTTTATACTGCATTTTAATATATCAAGAAATTTTATACTACATTTTAATATGTTATGGGTGTAACTGTGGTGGAGTAATTTTTGTAATGTGTTCTTTGTTGGACGTTTTTTCTTAAGCAGTACTTGTTAGTGTAAGTCGATAAATGACGTAATGTTGGACGATATTGTATATCCTGGTTTTTTTTATTCTTTTTAATTAAAGGTCTGATGAAGATCGTGAAATACGATCGAAACGTCACATACATATGAAACTGTGTATTATTTACTAATTAGCTAAACCCATCATTCTGCGGTAAGCAGTAACGAAACGTTTTTCAATACATTAGTCAGTTGACTGAAAGCCACTTGATATCAATATATATATATATATATATATACCTTCAAAGAAAATATTTATTTGCCGTCTAATTAAATATATGTGTGGAGGGTATTGGGGAGTCCGGCAACAAAGACAACAAAATGGAAGTCTATTAACTTTATTTTCTCCAATATTTCGCAATTACATTATTGCTTCCTCAGGGAAAAAGTTTCGACTTCTATGTGGAAAAATTGTAACGCTATCATATCTCGTATGTTCTAATGTACGAAAGAAAAAAACAATATAGTTCTTTCTCCTTTCTCATTTACATATAACATTTTGAACATTTGATATTTATAAACAATTTAAAACAATTACTTTAACACTCCGCAGCAAGACAACAGGCACAATATAAACGACAATAACAATTTTACTCGATCTATGCTGCTAAACGTTCACATAGCGACTGATGTCGCTATGTGAACGTTTAGCAGCATAGATCGAGTAAAATTGTTATTGTCGTTTATATTGTGCCTGTTGTCTTGCTGCGGAGTGTTAAAGTAATTGTTTTAAATTGTTTATAAATATCAAATGTTCAAAATGTTATATGTAAATGAGAAAGGAGAAAGAACTATATTGTTTTTTTCTTTCGTACATTAGAACATACGAGATATGATAGCGTTACAATTTTTCCACATAGAAGTCGAAACTTTTTCCCTGAGGAAGCAATAATGTAATTGCGAAATATTGGAGAAAATAAAGTTAATAGACTTCCATTTTGTTGTCTTTGTTGCCGGACTCCCCAATACCCTCCACACATATATATATATATATATATATAAAGTATAGAATTTCATGGGGTAACTCCGCACAAAATGCAACTGCGGACACGTGTTTCGAACTACTTAGTTACCCCATGAAATTCTATACTTTATTATTCTATAATCCGCAATATTTCTTTTCTTTATTGTTATCCTGTGGGTTCAGATGGCTTGCAGGTGGACAATGTCTACCTCGCGGCGACGTTAGATTCATTCTCAGTATCGAGGACACTCTAGCTGAAGCCTCAATTGGTAGGCTGTCCCTTGTGTATGTCTCTGATTGATGTTTTTCAGCTCCAAGGTTATCCCATCCTATTCCTTGGCTACACTGCGCTGACGAGAACCAAGTAGTTCGAAACACGTGTCCGCAGTTGCATTTTGTGCGGAGTTACCCCATGAAATTCTATACTTTATTATTCTATAATCCGCAATATTTCTTTTCTTTATTATATATATATATATATATATATGTATTGAAAAATTGAAAATCTTCTTGGTAGTAGTGGCATAAAATGAATTAAAAGTAATAACAATATGACAACTGGTTGTCAAATAGAAAACAATGATAAATATAAAATGTAAAATAAAAATGTAATCAATAAGCATAGGACAGTCGAGATTATTTCTATAATCACATTAAAAGGCTTGGGGTCTACCACAAACTGTTCAGTCAATCCAAATATACAAATAACAACGACGCAACTATGTAAAGAAAAATTAAGAGTAGAACTGTTGATAATATAACAATATAGAATGTAAAATAGTCAAGTATAAATGTAAATGAAAGCAAATAAGCATAGGACAATCGATAATTACTCATGTAATCCTATCAAAATGGGCTAGGTTCACCTAAACATGTACCTACAATTTTGACTGAAATACACAAACAATTAACGATGCAACTATGTATGTGTTAAGATGTATTTGTAGCTACAGACATATATGTTTCTACCTAGTTTGGTTTCGTCAGTGCAGCATAACAAAGAAAGTGTATGTTAAAGCATTAATATGTGAATAAAAAATATAGTATTACCTTAAAATATATTATATATACTTTATATATATTTATTTTACATTTTATATTTATCATTGTTTTCTATTTGACAACCAGTTGTCATATTGTTATTACTTTTAATTCATTTTATGCCACTACTACCAAGAAGATTTTCAATTTTTCAATACATTTGTATAATTGGCAAAGAATTGTAATATATTTTATTAACTGCCTGGTTGAAATAAGGCATTACACAGTATTAGGTATTTTCACAGTTGTTTTACACTTGGACATTTTGGATTCACATTTTAAGGTAATACTATATTTTTTATTCACATATTAATGCTTTAACATACACTTTCTTTGTTATGCTGCACTGACGAAACCAAACTAGGTAGAAACATATATGTCTGTAGCTACAAATACATCTTAACACATACATAGTTGCATCGTTAATTGTTTGTGTATTTCAGTCAAAATTGTACATGTTTAGGTGAACCTAGCCCATTTTGATAGGATTACATGAGTAATTATCGATTGTCCTATGCTTATTTGCTTTCATTTACATTTATACTTGACTATTTTACATTCTATATTGTTATATTATCAACAGTTCTACTCTTAATTTTTCTTTACATAGTTGCGTCGTTGTTATTTGTATATTTGGATTGACTGAACAGTTTGTGGTAGACCCCAAGCCTTTTAATGTGATTATAGAAATAATCTCGACTGTCCTATGCTTATTGATTACATTTTCATTTATACATTTTTATTTTACATTTTATATTTATCATTGTTTTCTATTTGACAACCAGTTGTCATATTGTTATTACTTTTAATTCATTTTATGCCACTACTACCAAGAAGATTTTCAATTTTTCAATACATTTGTATAATTGGCAAAGAATTGTAATATATTTTATATATATATATATATATATATATATATATATATATATAACGGTTTTTTTTCTTGACTGTGTAATTGTAATTAAACGGAATTGTTTGGTGGGTATGCAGTCAAAGGGCAAAATTAAAAAACGTACTCTTTTTAAATAGCTAGCTTTCTGTTTGTATTTAAACCTTCATTAGGGAATTCAATTGAGCTTGTATGATATAAGACAGCAACATCCTTTTTAATCTATGACTTACAAGAGTATGGTTATATTATAAAATTAAATGACATCAACACAGTAAAACTAAACTAAAGCTAGGTATTTAAAAAGAGTACGTTTTTTTAATTTTGTCCTTTGACTGCATACCCACGAAACAATTTCTTTTAACTATATATATATACTTATTATATGGCATCCACTCAATTATCAATGTTGCCAGAAATATCATAGCTCACTATACCGAATTCAAATAAAAAACATGAAGTTGACAAAATTATATCAAAAAACGACAATAGCTCTGTAATAGTCACTTTTAAAGTATTAACGTCTTACATGTTTTTGATGTGAAATTAAATAAGCAATTCAAAAATGAACTAATATACAGGGTGTTCCATTTGGAAAAATTGACTTTTATACAAAAACGTGTCATGTAATTTCAATCCAGTTGCACATGCAATTAGTAACTGAAAAAAAATAAAATATGTTTCTATTAAGACCTCTTATTATGAACAATACTACAAAGAATTGTATCCATCTAATACGTCATTTTCGAGGAATATAATTTTTTTTTGAGTTTTTCAGAAAAATGGGAATAAGTCAAAAACTTTAGATTTTAGGCCTATACTATCTATTACTTTTGACTAAAAAATATACGGGGAATACAAAAATGTCACAATATATAGGATGTTCCATTTAAAAAGTATAACTATGGTCAGCCACCAAGTTATGGAACACTCTGTATAATACAAGATATTTGTAAAATGTGTTCCTAATGAGTAGCTACCATAAGAAAAAAACGCTTCGAAATATATTTACTCGTAAAGGTACAATCGGCCTTACCCGCGGAGATGACTCACCCTGTATATTGTATTTTGTTAAATATAAGATCCCATAATAACGACTTTTGCTTCTAAAATTCTCAAAACTAAAGTTTAGCCATTTTAAAAAAATTTATCGTTTTATAACACATTTAATTCTTTCTGTTTTCTGGAATAATACATCACCGCAGTTTAGAGCTAACAAAAAATGTGAAGAAAGATATGGGAGAGGTTTAAAATATATGTACATAAACACTAAATTTATTGTTTATAATCATTTCTTGTCAGAGCAATTAACTATTCCTTAGGAATGAGTAATATATAAAAATAGTAATATACGTAAAAATAAAAATTGTAAAATATAAAAATTTTATTTTGTCATTTCTTATTTATAATCCATTGTTATAATAAAAAAAAATAAAAATAAGAAATGTCTATATTAAGGTAATGCAATTTTAAAATAATAATCACAATTAATTACGCAAATAATGTATTAAAATAAAAAAATTAAGAAAGGAACTATTAATTTTTTTAAGTAAAGCGGTCGCCTTTCGGAAAGATATTTATAAGTGCGGATCCGGACGCGTTCTTGAGAATGCGGATGAGCTGGCGTACATGTTTAAGACATTTTTTTGTAGATTCAGTTATTAAAAACCGCAATATGCTAACAATAGTGTTTCGACTGTGCAGAGTGTTAGTATTAATAATACTAATAATAATCCTTTTATGAACCCTACAGACGAAATAGAAATGGAAAAGTTATTGGTTCGGTTTCCGTAGAGGTCAGCAGGTATGGTTGGCGTACCTTGTTTTCTATTAAAGTCGATTGGTGCCTCGTATAACCCCCCAACCAATAGCTCAATGTAGCTATTGGTTCTGGCCTCTTCGCGGAAAAGTTAAAACTGGCAAAAGTAATGCCGAGTTTTAAAAGGAGAGGACGTGGATTCTAAATAACTATAGGCTGCTAGTATCCTTGTTGCTTGCCTTCAGAAAAATCTATAAGAAAGTTCTTAATAAACATTAATTGGATTTCTTTATTAAATATAACATTCTGAACTCTGCGCAATATTGATTTCGTATCAAATAAATCTACAAAGGAAGCTATATAACATGGTGAACACGATTTACACAAATATGGACAAGTTTTCTTTGACATGGAAAAAACGTTTGAACTGTTGGATCACGATCATTTACTAAATCAGATGGACAGTTATGGAGTCAGAGTATGGCACTGAAACTCTTCAAATCGTATTTGGCAGATACCTAGATATCAGGTTGTTTCTGTGGTGAGTCAGGAAGGCCAGATTATTAAACAGCGTTTTTCGGCACCAAGAAAAATTTTCGGTGTTCCACAAGGGTCGATTTTCGGCCCTAACTTGTTTTTTGATTTACGTAAGTGACTTGAGAGCGGGTTTGACAAATTGTGTCTTATCTCAATATGCGGATGATACATCATGTGTTGTATCATCAAATTTTGTGCCAAATACAGTTGGTGCAGTGAATGGTGTTATTTTGGATATATGCATAACTGATATCATTTGAATAAATTAATAATTAACACACCAAAGGCCATTCTTTTTGCATTTTCGTAAGCAACCTAATCTAGACTATAGTCTTTATATAACTAGTCTTAGATTTGCTATACCTGATACACAATCAGGCAGTTTTCTGGGATTCACAATGGGCAATAGAATGTGCTGGAACGATCACTGTAGAAATTTGTGCAAAAAAGAAGCTGGGTTTGTTGTATTGCAGAAATGTGTACCAATGTTTTCACTAAAATCATTTTATTATGCAAATAGTGTGGTATTACAATGTTTTCTCAACGATGTTATATTTTTTGCATATTTATGACCTTTTAGCCTTTCTGATACATGCTGCTGTGTTTGTGCTATGTATACACCACAACAATTAGCACAAGGAATTTTATAAACTACATAGGTTTCTTGCTCAATCGATATTTTATTGTTGGTCTTAGTGAATAAATGTTTTATATTATTATAGTTTCTATAAGCTACTTCTATGTTGTATAAAACATTTGTCACTAAATATCGATTGAGCAAGAAATGCATACAGACTATAACATTCCTTGTGCTAATTGTTGTAGTGTATACATCAGACAAACACAGCAGAATGTATCTGAAAAGCTAAAAGGTCATAAATATGCAAACAATGTAACGTCGTTAAAAAAACATTGTAAATTACAGGACATAAATTACTTGTTTTTTAAATAAGGTACAGAACGCTAAAGTAAGATATGTTTTAGAAGTGATTCATAAAAAAACAAGAACATGCGATTAATGATAGAACTTAAATTAGGGGACTATCCGATATTTACTTTGGAATTGTTTAATTATTGTATTGCTATAGTTTTATAGATCTCTTTTCAGTAGTATTTAATGATTACTTATTTTTAATACCCCCGCCACATGTAAATAAATATTTTCTGTGTAGTTTATCGTTGTCCTGTTTTTTCTACGTTATGTTTTTGGCAGGAGTAATTTTATGTTCGAAGTTGCTCTTTCGCAGAATATTTGTCCACTGATAAAATCAGAGATAACTAATAAATTTGAAAACAATTATCAACAACAAAGCAATACAAAATGCCATCCGATAGTAATAATATGACAAAGATTAAATTAAAAAAAATTAAGTAACATAGGAAATAAATACAAAATTAATGTGTTGACTTTTATAAATTTTTCATCAGTTCATATAAAGTCTATGTTACTGTTTTTATTATTTGTGTTTGCAAAGTATTTTTAACTAAAATTAAAAGTAGACAGACTATAATGGCAACAAAGAGTATAGATAAAACAAATTTTTCTAAAAATGTTAGATTGTCATATGAAGACATTAATAAATGCCGAAACGTCACAAAAGACAAATGTAGTTTTAATGGTAATTCATCAGCCGCTATTCCAAAGAAAAATACTTTTTATTATATTAATGGAGGAGCGTGCGTCTATTAAATGCAGGCTGTGTTAAAAAATACTGAACCCAACAAATTACATTTAATAAATGTATTTTTTAATTTATTATCATTTAATGAAATATCCATTAATTGTTTTGAGCAGTGTATTTAATCTACTATATTTACACGATAAATCTATTGCTGTTAGACATACGATAAAATGTTTAATACAAAAAATGTAAATTATTATCAAATAAGTTAGATTTTAGGTTATACGGGTAATGACATTAAACTTCTTTTTATTCATATATTTGTTTAAAAGAGTTGATAATATGTACATAACGAATATTCAAATTTAATTTCATGTTTAAAACTAATTTTAAATGTAGAATTTGTAAATGCAAATCACATTTATATTAAACATTGTTTCATATTTCAAGGAGTAATAAATTTATCAACAATAAGCTACACAAATATTTAATTAAAAGTATTTTTGTTTTTATTTCGTTTTTGTAAACTTCACGAAATCCGTTATGGTTGTATAAAGTCTTACTTTATAACACTCACCTTTACATAAATCAGTATAACCAACTTTAAAAAAAAAACTATATTTCTAAAGTTTTCGAATAAAACATATTTCTTACTTCTAGTATTTTTGAACCTTTAAGATCAGAAAGAGAACAATGTATCAAATATAAGTTTCATAAGGCATTTTGGGCACACGTTCTTTAGAAAACGCCGCAAGTGGTTCGTTATTTAAACTGAATCCCTTACGAAAAACTTATGTCTTATGAAACTTGTATTTTAATATGCTATGATGTGATAGCTATTAAACAATACTATTCTTTAATAATTTGTGTATATTTCTAACAACCACAATTTCTTTTATTCAGCTTATTTGGCTCAAGATGAATACAATGTCATAGGAATGGACTGGTCAGCGCTTTGCGAATTTGAATATTTCTCTGCTCGTAAAGGTGCCCAGACAGCAAGCAAGAGTCTATTTTATTTTTTACAATTTCTTGTCGAACAAGGTATAAGTTATGATGACATTCATCTAATTGGACATAGTTTAGGAGCTCACGTGGCAGCTATGGGTGCTGATGCTATCTCAGGAAACCGCGTGGGACGTATTACAGGTATAAAATTATCACTTTCCATTCATTTAGTTGACTTACAGAAGCTTCACCACTCCAACGTATCTCCTATAAGTAAGCAGAATAATAAATTTCACATTTTACCATTACATATTTTCCAAAAATTATGGACTTTCTCACTTCTATTAGATCAAGAATACTTGAACAGCTGATTCTAACTATATAGGAAGGGCTTTCAAATTTGTTCATCCTACCTAGAATAGTATTTTTCTGATAATTAGAGGGAAGGCTTAGAAACATAACCTGCTGAAATACAACTTTTCAAATGCTTGTTAAACCTAGGAAACACCATGCCCGATACAACAGTTCATCTGTCTGTTGTGTAACGGGTAATAATTAGTTTTGAACGAATGAAAAAGTAAAGTCGAGTGAAATTTTGCGTGACTTGAAGTTTAGTTCGGGAATGATACTTTGTCGAAAACTAGGGCACAATAAATTTTAAGTGGTCACAAAGATGTCGAAAGCGAAAGTCACCAACTTAATTTTGGTCAAAATTTTCTGTTTTAACGGAAAACTGTAAACACGGCGTATTACACCTCACATCTCGACAGTCAAAAGCTGCTTATTGCAAACCAAAAACACCAACATCCGAGTTACTACATACTGTTACTCAACATCAACGCGAACCCCATCGGCTACTAAAGCTTATGGAAAATTGAAGGAAGTTCACTGGGTAACTCTTGCACAACCTCCTTTGAGTTCAAAACTCTCACCGTCTTATTATCACATGTTTGGATTTTTTCTCTGTAGACCATTATGATTAATGAATAAATAATTCTCTTTTAAATTTGAACGCCTCCCCCCGTATAAACACAAATTGCTTTTGACCCATATCAGCAGATAAAAACAGTCAGTTGAACACGGTATAGTATTTGCGCATTTCGGCACACAAAGTCGCTTTTTACTAGAATATTGTACGGGAGAAGTCTAACTTCGAAATCTCTACCTTACCAATTTATGGATGTATTGGAAGGATCTATGGCATGTATATTTAATATTTTCTTAATCAGTATTATAAGGGTTGTCCCATTAAGAGCGCAATATTTAAAATGTGCCCTACATTCGTTTAGTTAGGTTGGCGGCACTGAAACTATAACATCATCTGTTATTATTGCGATTAGTAGTCATGGAGCATTACACGACGGAACAACGCGTTGTTGTTGTGGAAACACATTATAAATATGGAAGCCAGCAGACCATGGCCAAAGTCGAGAATTTGTAAATTGGGTGTTGGAATACCAACAAGAGGACGACGATTTTTGGAAGTCAATTATCTTTAGTGATGAGGCGAATTTCCAGAGGAATGGGTACGTGAACACTCAAAATTGTCGACTTTGGGGCGAAGACAATTCTCGAGAAATTCATGAAAAGCCATTGCATGCAGTAAAAATTACTGACTGCCTGGTGTGAATTCTGAGCTAGCGGAATAATAGGGCCTTATTTTTCGAAAATGGTGCTGAACAAGCAGTAACCGTTTTTGTGGTCACTGTTGGCTGGAATGGATATTGAAGGAATGAGGTTTCAACAGGACGGGGCAACATGTCACACGGCGCGCGAAACAATGGATTTGTTGAGAGAAACATTTTCTGGGCGAATCATCTCACGCAATGGCGATCGGAATTGGTCCCCGCGCTCGTGCAATTTGACCCCGTGCGAGTTCTTTCTTTGGGGGTACGCGAAATTTTGTGTCGATGCCAACAATCCACGAGGAATTCCTGTGCTGAAGGAGGAGATTAGACGTGTTATTGGCGAAATCGAACCACAATTATGCACAAAGATCATCGAGAATATCGTAAAAAGAGCAAGAGCGTGCCAGCAGAGTCGTGGTGTACAAATGTTTTATATGTGTTCCACGCTTAACCGCAGTGTGTGTACTTTATACAGAAATAAAAAAAAAAATTTGAATATATGAAGCATTTTATAACAAAATTAAATATTGCACTCTTAATGGGACACCCTATATATACTACCATACATTTTAATTCTACTGAATGCATTTATTTACAAATTAGTGTGGGTACCACACGAGTTTCTTATACGTATTTAAAGTCTGCAGGTTACATAACACATTTTACAAATGACATTGCAAATTGACTTTAAAACACTTTCTTTTTCATAAACTTGGACAGGTGTTTACAAAAAGCTTTTCTCGGCAAAAATAAAAGTTTTAGTGTTAGACTGAATTTTATAAATAAGTAGACTATTTCAGTTCACGGGCAGTTTATAATTTCATATCCACCCACACGTGTATCTGATATCCACCAATCACAAACTCACGTTTTAAATACTTTTATCCTCTTAATATGTCTGTGCGGATTGCGTAATTTGCAAAAAACTGCTTTTTGAGAAGAGTATAAAAGTGTTACTTTCTTGTTATAAATTAAGTTTTAAATACATATATACTCATAATAAATTCGTATAGAATACACAATTGAGAGATATCTGCAAGAAAAGTGCTATTCGAAGTAATGTATAATTTTCGAGCTATTTAAAATGAAAAACTGATATCAGTTTTTCTCTATCAGGGAACTTCTAAACGTGGCATCTGCAAAAAATGTCGAGGTCGAAAATCTTTGTCAACACAATACTTTCCTTTACTACGTAGGTATAAGAAAATTGTAAAAAGCCATTGTTTAAAAATTAATATTGTTGAGCGATATTAGTAGTGCCGAATTGATCAACTGTAGTTTCCAAATAAGCAAAATTCAAAATTTTAATCAGAAGTTATACTTCCGCATACGTTTTCTTGCAAATACCTCGCAAATTAAATATTCTACACAAATTTATTAGTACAAAAGTATTTAGAGCTGAATTTGGAACAATTTTTGTACGACAAAATCGAAAAGCAGTTTTTTGTCAATATGTCGCAAATTATGCATTCCGTACATTTATTAATAAAGTAAAAGTATATAAAACTTAATATAGAAAAGATAGTACCACACATAGACCTAGCGCACACGCATCGATTTTTATCGTACGGAAAAATATCGTATGATCAAATTCTGTTAGTGGAACAAAGAAGAGCATAGGATCATCTTTGTTCCACTAATCTTGTTTCAGATAAGTAAATTAAACAAGACATGTTAATAACAAAGTATATATTTAAATGTTTACAATGCTACCTGAACCTGATGTACAAATGTATAACTTTTGAATAAAATTATTTCACAAAAACAAAATGCATTCTCATAAGGTGAATTAAATATAGAAAATTAACAATGTTTTATATTTGTAAACAGTAAAATAAATACTATATTTTTATGAACTTTTATTTAGTAAAAGAAGACTGGCTGTAATACTTGTGTGATTAGTTTACAATGTTATTACATTAACAGACAATATCTTCCTGTTTCTTTTCACGCTTGTTAATTAATGAGGTCCTTATTCTATGAATGTGCTTTTTGGTTCAATTAAAACGTAATTGATTAATATGAACAATGACGTATATACATGTAAAATTTAAAAAATAAGAGATTATTCAAATAGTGATCAAGCAAAGTTCATTTAAATGAAATTATAAGAAGCCGGTTTAAAATATTTTTAAACACCTTTAAATCGCAAGTCCTGGTTATTCACGTAGGCAAGTTGAGAAAATTTATTCGATTTTTATCTAAATAAACAATGAAGAAAAGAGTGTATTTGATCAGTTTCCACGCGTATCATAGTCTGGTTTTCTGTCCAAAGTTCCGATCTTTTATATCTATCTGGCCCAACAAGAAAGTCTGGAAGAGACAGAATATATACATGCTTGCACGAGTTTATCACCCCGAGTCCATTTCTATATCAGACGTCTTGATGTTAAAGTTCCACATTTTTAAAATATACAGAGACCAATACTTTAAAATTTCAATTCATTATTAATTTTAAATAATTAAGTTAAGGACTCTTCAATAGGTGTACTTCAACTATTCGATCACAAAATTTCTATTTAGCAAATTCCTAAATTATATAAAAAGATATACTAGTTGTTACATTCGAGATATTGTAACGTTAACGTTAATTATTACTGATTCAGCTATATTATTTAACTACTCACCACTGTATATTCGACAGATGCTACATTTATTTTCTTATATGAGATCCATTGCACTTACTTTTAATATTTCTTTCTTCGATGCTATCTTGAACAGTTCAAAATATTTCAATTTAAAAGTTCAGGGGTCGACTAGTACTGAAATTGATATTTGCGAGATCTACCGAAAAACGCAAGTTTTTATATTTAAATTTTCGAATTTCTTCGAAATCATATTATTCTGAAGCTTTACTAAGCAAATAATGATAGAAAGTGGAATAAACAAGAATAGAATAGAAACCGTTATATAGACCTGAATGTAATTTCATCAAACTTTTTGGCAACTGTTACTGCATATATAGGGTGTAACAAAAGTGTCAAATAATGCGTACAACTTTTTGTTTCCAAAAATTTTCTGTTTTTTTTAATAGCACCTTAGTTTTTTTTGCGATCTTGGAATAAACGTATTTTTGTCCATTCATTAATGATATTTTAATCAAAATGAAACTAAACTGTATTGAAAAGTTGAGAAAAATAAAAGGAACAGAGAAATACATGAAACATATAAATAACTCACTAAAGCAAATGTTTAACTTAGCCTTAATAAACTACCAAGCAATAACCTAATTGGCCTTTAACATTTATTGCTAATTTTGTGACATCTCTACATGTATTCTGCTTATTCGCATCATTAAATTTCTCAAATTGTGTTATTTCTTTGTATACCCTGTTTTTTTTTAAAGTGGCAACATAAAAATGTTTAGTAGTGACAAATCTAACAATCCAAGCCACTTAATGAGGCCTCTTCTGTCGATTGACTTGTATGGGAAAACGTTATTTGGGCCACTTTCAATAACTTTCAACTTTACATGTACCCTATAACTACAATCTTATTTAAAATGATATTAGGGCGTACTATTTTCGTTATATTGCGTTATGGTGTGTCAATTTAAAGACAAAAATAACCTAAAATTGCTATCTCTTTTATTTATAAACTTTAAATATTGCATTTTGCATTATCGTCGCAGTATACTTTTTAAGTTTTTTCAAATTTGGCTTTATATATTTATTATATCTTTTGCATATCTTATAAAAGTACTTTTTTATATTCTTTCAACATTTGTTCTTCGCCATATTTATGTAAAATTTCAAAGATATAACTTATTTTTTTTTATTTTTATATATTTACTAAATATAAACCTAAGAGCACTAACATTACCGTCACACCAACTTTTGGTACCAATTTTAAACGATGTATGGTGTCGGTTAATCGTTTGTTTACTTTTGTGATCTTCTACAGCCCAGTGCATGTCGCGAGTATGTGTTTTGCAAAAATAACTGCCGTTATACAGTTTTTTTTTCTATAAAAAAAAAAGATAAGTTTTTAGCATTGTATTTTTTCTCTTAACATTTCCGTCCCATGGGACAATTTACTTCTAATAGTAACCCTCGTTATCATCACATTCGTCCAATATTTTAAACCACTGCTAGTTTCACATTTCCTAACCTCAAATCCTTCTTTCTAGATGTAACATTTCTAACACTGTTTTACTACTGTTCAAACAGTACCGTCACGTTCGCAAAATAGCCAAAACATGATGGTAATGTTAATAAAGTGACAGTAAAAATTCGATTAACAAATTAATAATTAGTTTCTTAACATTTGAAATATCACTACAAAAAGTATTACAGAATAATCAGTGAAAGTGTATATTTTGAAAGTGATATAAGAAGAAATTTAAGAGTTATTGAAAATGACCCATTTATGTACTCACTAATATGTCTTGCAAAATGTGGAGGTCGTCTTGATTAAGGAAAATTATGTTGTCAATAGTTCCATTTTCCGTTGAGAATAATGTGACAATCGCAGGTTTGACCTGATCTTTCATCAATTGAAGGTGTTTACTAGCTTTTAAGGTTTGTTTGCGGATAGTGTGTGTATCTTTCTTCCCCCCCAATGTGGGTTTATTCTCAGCCAACATAGACAATTATGCATATATACAGTTTCATTTAGCATATACGTCGTTTCATTGGACAGTACACTATTACAATGAAAACTGTTACCTTCATTGCATCTTTCCGTCATCTACTGACAAAGTGTGTAAAGATGGAGTTTTTTTTTTGAAGTGTAAACTTCTTTGGGCGCGTTGCGCTGATTGTAGGCACTGAACAAGACTGAACCATCACGCTCGGATATGTAACGCTCGTTCGGGTAATGTCGGCTCGAGTTGACTAAAGGAACAAGATAAATATATCATATAGAGGTATTTAATTTCAATTAAATTGAAATTTAAATGAATAAATAAATTCATGTCCCCGAGCAGATTCGATCCCGAGTCGGACGGGTATAACCAATGTATGACGCCGGCACGTTGCATCAGACCAAGCGCGGGACACGTAATCGAGTATTCATATCGTCTATTTATACATATACATACGACCGAACCGACCCAAACGAAACGGCCGCTCGCGTCACTGCTATACTCGTTCGGCGACTGTTACATGGGAGAGCAGGACGCATCAGTCGTATAATACGTTACTGAATATTATACGCGTGTGTACATGTGTAATAGTTATTTACGAACCAAGTGCGGAAAAACATATTTCGCGAATGAGTGGCCATTTTTAAAGCGTGAGCCAAAAGGCGAGCGCTTTATGGACACGAATTCGCGAAATGTTTCACGCACGAAGTTTGTACAATATTTTTTGTACGAATACTTAAATAATACCTACTGTTAAATACGTTATCATTTATGACACACTATAAATTTGTTCATATTAATTCAAAAATTTTGAGTTGGCAGTACAGACATTTAATTTTTACTTCCCGCACTCGTGCGGGAAATAGAATTTCCCGCACCCATATTAATGCGTAAAACTGTATGTTATGTGATATGAGTACAAAAATGTAATAAATGTGCGAATACGTTTTATTTAATACGTTACTGAATATTATACGCGTGTATTTCGTATTATGAACCTCGCCTTGATGAAGTTTACACTTCTGATGTGTGGTTTTAAGCACACCCATTTTGCTTATAATGCCTGCCCATTCATTAACTTTTCGCGGAAACTATGTTTGTTCTTCTTCCAGTCAGTGAGGGTTTGTCTTTAACCAATACGTACGACGATGCTTGGGTATTTACTGTTTCACATATTACCTTCGGAGCATAGCAGAAAAAAATGTTATGCTTAACAATAACATATTTAAACAATAGATTGGAGTACACAAAATATTAGTTTTGTCCACACTAAACTTAAGATTATTCTCTTCAAACCATTCTTGTACCTCAATTAGTGATTTATTGGTAGTGGTTCTAGTCATTTACTGTTGGTACCTTTAGCATCCCGAAGTGTCACTCACAAAAAGTGAAATACTATAACTATGACTCTTCGAGAGACCGTTCATATATAACAGAAACAGGATAGTATGGATCCCTGCGGCAGTCCACGCCCAAATTTTTCCATGACGAAGTTAGTTTAGCTTTCTGTCATGTAAATAACATTTTAGTAAATATTGTGCTCTTCCCCGGAAACCCATAATTTAAAATTTGGTTCGTAGAAGCTCAACACTATCAAAAGCTTTTGATAGATCCATAAACACCTCTAACAACAAACTCATGATTATTAATAGTATTATTTCTTAGTAAATAGCAGTATTCGTAGATTTATTCTTTCTATACTCGTTTTGCTTTGTTTTTAAAAGAACTTACGCATTTGGGAATTGATACGTACTAAATATACTAATAATATTTTGAACAATTTTAGAAATACTTGATAGCAAAGTAACCTGTAGGTAGTCTAAAATAGTCGAGTCTGTAACTCTCCTTACAAGAAGCGCCTTTCACCTAATCTGTGAAGCAAGAAATGGCCGCCTCCCCTGTAGTGGTGTCCCTGCAAATATCCGGTGGTGCGATTTAGAACTAGTACGCTCATAAAGTTTTATAGCGGAATTGATGGGGGTACTTAAAAAAGGTTTCTGTAACATTGCACAGAAACGGGGTTTTAACCGACGATCGGGGGAAATTTATTCGCTACCATGTAGCGAGGATGATGGACAAACGTTCAGCGGTTTTCTTTCCAGTGATAGGACACTTTAGATAGCTGCAAGTTCCTCTTAACCTACAGATTTAAACATATATTATTAAAAACAAAATCATTGAACAATAACTTCATTAAAATACATTAGATATTAAATAGAAATGCTGCAGTACAAGAAATACATACCATCTCGATGTACATAAGATCGCATAAAGTCTGGATAAATAACATATTGTGTGTGCTGTACCAGCAACATAATTATAAAAATAATCATAATTTTTATTACATTTGATATATTCACTTATTTCTTTACAGCACGTACTTTGTAAGTACGCGTGAGTTCTGGCAGTGTATTCAGCCTTCTTTCCTCCTGGTAAATCTCTTGCTTATTTTTGTTTAGGGATAAGGTTATTATTTGTATTAAAGAAAAAATCTAAGTCTGTATAAAAACCATACTTGTATATTTAATTCAAATATTAATAATAGATAGCATTGCTATACTATATTCACCACAACAGAATAAAAAAACGAGGTGTGGCCACCACACGACTTTCTTATACGTATGAAAGTGTTACTTCCGGTCCGAATTTTGAAATTTCTTTTATACAAAAAATATACCAAATCCAACTCTAAATACTTTTGTACTCTTCATAAATGTATATAGAATGCATAATTTACGACATATTTGCAAAAAATCGTTATTCGGTAAGAGTAAAAGTGATACTTCCGGTCCGAATTTTGAAATTTCTTTTATATAAAAGATATTGGAAATTAAGTTCTAAATACTTATGAATTCTTTATAAATTAGTCTAAACTTAGTAATTGACAAAATATTTGCAAATTTCGATTTTTTCACTGAAGTGAACTACTACTTCCGGTCTGCTGATTTTGCTCAAAATCTAATCAGTTCTCAAGAGGGAGATTATATTCGTAAATACAAAATTTGGAATTGATATGTCCAGCGGTTTGACCGCTATCGTGGTCACACACACACACACACACACAGAGAGAGAGAGAGAGAGAGAGAGAGAGAGAGAGAGAGAGAGAGAGAGAGAGAGAGAGAGGGAGAGAGAGAGAGGGAGAGAGAGAGAGAGAGGGAGAGAGAGAGAGAGAGAGAGAGAGAGAGAGAGAGAGAGAGAACCACTTTTTCGGTATCAGGGGACTTCAAAACGTGGACATCTGCAAAAATCTCGAGGTCGAAAATTTTCATCATCACAATACTTCCTTATACTACGTATAAGAAAGTAAAAACACATAATTGAAACAAAACATTTATACCGTATTCTCGGTTGTAATGTTTTATAGAATAAATATATTCATAATGCTAATCAAAAAACAAATATAATATTATCCTGTTTTAATACAAAGAAAATTCAATTAAATGTCGATAATTTGTTAATATTGTGCTAATTCTATTTTATCAGAAACATTATATTTGCACGTAATGCCCTGATAATTTTAGAACGTAGCAATGGTCAATGTTCATAAATAAGCATGAATTGATCACTGGCAACAACCATTCGCACGTATTGCAACCAGCGTCTCAAAACCCGCCACATAGAAACATCTCCCTTTCTAAATGTATATTTTATTTAAATTTGAAATCAAAAATGAATTGCGAGAATTAATGATGCCTGATAAAGTATGAGAAAATATACATTCGCACGTTATATCTTTTTAACACCCAACACAATTAATAATCCTATTTGTGTTGTATATAAAAAACTAACGAATTAATATTTTTACAGGACAATATCTATTTTATCCCTACTGTTCAACGTTATACTGAATAAACATTTGCACGTTGTATTCCCATATACGCATAGCAGCATTGATAATTCTTTATAATTGAAAAACTCACTTTGTTTCATTAAACATTTCTTCAAATTGTGCCTTAGGCATCTCCATTTTTGAAATACAAAAATATTATCAAAAGAAAAATTTATTATTATGAATGAAATTGAAATAAAATGAACTTAATATGCTAATACAAAAATGAATGAATATACATCTAATCGTGGTGTATTTGACCCTACGATTAATTCTTTATTGGATGTTTAAAAGTCTTTATCTTTCGAAGTCGAAATTATAATTTAATTTTTGTTCATTCCTGTTCTTCAATTTATACCGGGGAAAAAAATGTGTAACGCTTGTTACGCCATCCACCGAACTAAAATTTAGGTTGGCTCCCTGCATCTTCTGTGAGATCTCTGCCCTCAAGTTGCCGTCGTGACACTAACATACGCGCACTTATTGTCTTTGACAGTTCCCTTCACTGAATGTAAACACATTGAAAATTGTTTGCTTATTTAAAAGTCTTTTCACTAAATCACTTGGTATCTTCAACGGTAGGTATATTCTTCTTAATACAATTCCTCCTTATATTTGTTTATAAACTCGTTGCCTTTCTCATCATTTGTTAGGTACTTCCTTCTTCCATTCGCTAATACAATCCTTACTTTTCTTTTTTTAGGTATATTAGGATTCGGTAAAATTGGAAATGTATTATAAATAACAGGTATTCTTCTTCCAACGTTATTCGTACTACAACGATCAGTTTGGCCTGCTATTTTATCTCTGGTTTCCACCCAAGACTTTTCCAATCGTGATATATTTATCTGTAAAAAACTACAAACAAATTTTATATCATATTTTCTTTTTGTAGGTCTTCAAACCATACAAGTCTTTACAGTCTATGAAGCTTTGTGCTACACACACAAATTCATGAATGTGTTATTTGCTCAGCTGTCGTTTATAAAAACATTACAGCTGATTGTATCATGTCAGAATATTTTAATTTATATCCTTTTTTATTTATTTATAGTCATTAGTTAAGGTAAATTTTATCCTTTAAGTATGATTTATTTAAAATCTCTTTTATTGAATTTTATTACATGATGCACGTTTTTAAGTTCATATAATTTATTCAACTATATTTATCTCTCGTGCATAGCGAATTTCATCTTTTCATATAGTTTTATTGCGTTTAAATGACTAATTCTCCTTACTATTCCATACTTTAGCATAACCCTTTCTCGGTTGTTTGCTTTCAGTGCCCTTTTATTTTTAAACAACGGTCCATTATTCAAAATGTTTAGTGCAATTTTCACGCATTTTGAAAAGTTAGGTTGTTTTTCATTGTATACAAACCATACATCCTGTTTATCTTTTCTACAAAAGAAATATATTACTTAGACTTATTTTGTCTTTATTTTGTACGTATATATAATACTTATTTTTTCTTAAATACTTATACATATATCCTATAATTAAAACAATAAATTCATTTGATATCAGAATTCTCTACACTTAAATATATGCAACTTATCATACACTTGTGTTATTTGTATTGCAAACATAAATAAACTTGATGTTGAAGTCTTTCAAATATAATAAAGTGTGACTTTTACGGTTTCCTTTATTTTTTATACTTAAGCTAATTCTTAATGCTATTCTTATTCTTGTTTTTTTAAATACGCAAGGTTCACGGCAATATGTTCATTTCGGTTTTATCGTTGTTGTTATTATCACATATTATCCTTGTCACACAATACAAGCTGAAACACGTTTTAATTTTCTTAGAGTTACTATTTACATTAAAAATATGGAACTTACCTTTCTGATACGAATTGTGAAATCAAATTATATTTTATTATAAACCACTTTTAAACTGACATGCGATTGGATATTTTATGTCAGCCTCTACAAAGTATCGAACATTAGCTGAATTAGAAGTATTTAAAATATACGAAATTTAAATTTCAGTATCGGATGACCATTTACGTAAAACCAGAATATGGTAAATATCGAGATATAGTCGACACATTTATATGCATCCCAATACGCTATATGTATAAGGCGATGGTCTATAGTTATCATAATTGCTCATATATTTGTTATTTGCTTTGCTATAGCAAAGTGAGTAGTGACTAGTAACTAATAACTCCCCCTTCTGATAGCTTTTTTAAACAAAGTATTTCATATTGATATTAGTTAGCAATTTCAAGGAAATCTTAGTATGTTTGTTTAACATCGTATCAAAGGATAGTCGAAGACCAGTGTAGTAGTGAACGAGTCTAAATAGTAAGTTTTCATGCTAATATCACAAAAACTTTCGAAAACATCCATTTCCAAATTAGAATAATCGAGTAAATTTTTACACATAAACATAGTCCACAGTATATGACCTTTTGGTAATCCATATCGCCAATATGAGTATTTGTTAAAGAATTAAGAAAATTTTATAATTTTCATCATCATTGCATTCATTTTTAATTCATTAGAATGAAGTACTTTATATAAACTTTATTACATTCAAACTTCGAGTTCATAAAGTCAACATTTTAAACTTTATAATAAAACTGACCATTAGTATGTTATAGTAAGTGAATTTTCAAATATTGGGGATAAATATGATCAATTAGCAGCCATTATGATTAACAAAAGCTACGAATTTCGAATTCTGGTTTCAACCTGATAAAAATTCTAATTTCAATAAAATGGCAGAAGTGGTAGAACCAATTTATTTACATCAAAGAAAGCGTGGGGTTGATGTAAATTTATTATATTTAGAATAATGTGAAAAATCACGGTCTGCTTTAATAAAAAGAGTTGAGTTTACGTTCACCTCAACTTTTTAGTCATCAGCATGCGTATGTCTTATAATATACTTTAAAAAATGAGGTGTGGCCACCACACGACTTTCTTATACGTATGAAAGTGTTACTTCCGGTCCGAATTTTGAAATTTCATTTATACAAAAAATATTCCAAATCTAACTCTAAATACTTTTGTACTCTTCATAAATATATATAGAATGCATAATTTACGACATATTTGCAAAAAATCGTTATTCGGTAAGAGTAAAAGTGATACTTCCGGTCCGAATTTTGAATTTTTTTTTATACAAAAGATATTGAAAATTAGGTTCTAAATACTTTTATACCCGTAACGTACTTGTCTAAAAAGCATGACTTGCGATATATTCGCAAAAAACTGATTTTCGATAAGAGTAAAAGACCTACTTCCGGTAGGAATTTCGAAAAACTTTTTAAATAAAATTATTCTCAATTTTAATTTTAAGTATATATGAATTCTTTATAAATTTGTTTAAACTTAGTAGTTGACGAAATATTGGCAAAATTCGATTTTTTCGCTGAAGTAAACTGCTACTTCCAGTCTACCGATTTTACTGAAAAACTAAGCAGTTCTCAAGAGGGAGATTATACACGTAAATACAAAATTTGGAATTGATATTTACAGCGGTTTGACCGCTATCGTGGTCACACACACACAGAGAGAGACATACACAGAGAGAGACACACAGACATTTTTAAAAACCACTTTTTCGGTATCAGGGGACTTCAAAACGTGGACATCTGCAAAAATCTCGAGGTCGAAAATGTTCATCATCACAATACCTTATACTACGTATAAGAAGGTAAAAATAAATCGACTTTAAAACCATTTTAAACTAAAGTCATGCAAGTGAGCTAGAGGAAAAGGTTAACCCAATAAGTTGTCTTTATTTTTACTTTGCGAAGGCTTTATTATTTATTAGTAAGTTAAAACGAAAAAGTCTATCCAAATACGGAGTTTATAAACCATGTTTATAACTTCCCTTCATCTCATCTCAAAGTAATGACAGAAAATGGCAATTTACGCATGTCAGCAATCTGTACATAATCAAAGTTAGTACAATTTCAACTTTAGTTAAAATATTCCTAGAACTATAAATTCAATCTTTATTAGATAGCTTTATTTTAAATTTCTTTAAAGTTCACTTTACTGAAAGTAAACATTAGCATTTTATTATGAAACTGATCATTAATATAAAATTATTTTAAATCCGTTTGCTGCGCCTTATCAGTAATTTTAGCATAAAAAGCGAACGACTTTAACTAGAATTTCACGTTGAAAAATTCCTTCATAACAATCTTTATAATTCGCAAGTTTGACTTGTAATAGTACGGTCCTTTAAAATTAAATAAAAATGAATAAAATGCCCCAAAGTGGGGTGTTCAGATGTAATAATACAAATTTAAATAATATAATTAAAATGACTCAAATAAATAAAATGACTTATTGAATGCTCCGCGTACTTTAGCTCAGTTAAATAGTTCGGTTTAGCATAAGACTCTTAATTTCAAGACGGTTCAGGTATTTAGACACTAAGATTATTGTTCTGCACGTACTATTAAGGGAGAGTGGGGGAATCGTCCGCGTCGGGTAATCGTGCGCATCAAAATATTTCATATTCCGCGGGCTTTTACGCGCAACTGACAAGTACTGCACTCCTTCCTGCCTACTGTGGATCACTGACGCCATTATTCATATCAGTTGTATACGTTTGCACGGAACGAGCCTTGTTAATGTAAAACCAAGACATTTGTTATAATTTTTTGATATCGGAAAATAAGACGGCGAGTCCATTTTCCCCCCTAATCGATTAAGATATTTTTATTTTATGAAAAAGTACAATCTTGTGCATCTATTGATGCTTGTTCTACATTGTTAGGTTAAGTAGTTTGCTAACAGTATTTAAAATTGTCATTTAATTGCTAAAGGGGTAATGATGCGCGCTAATGCGCACCATTGCCCCACACGTAATCTACTTTTAAATATTATTTTTTTAAGATGACGAGAAAGTATACAAGGAAAACCACAATTCTTTCATATACGACAGAAGATTTACAAAACGCATTATTTGCGATAAGAAATGATGGCAAAAAAATAAGGGACGCAGGAAGGGCCTTCAATATTCCTGAATCGACGCTCAGAAAAAAACTGTCAGAAAATCATCCGACGCCACCTCGTCTGGGTTGCAAGCCTGTGTTTTCAGAGGAAGTAGAATCTGAGTTAAGAGAGTACATTTTAACGCTAGCAAAGCTATTCTATGGCCTAACACCCAAGTGTCTTAGACGACTAGCTTTTCGGTACGCTGAGCAGCATAACAATGTTCATAAATTCGACAAGTAAAAGGAATTAGCTGGGAAGGACTGGCTGTATGGATTTTTAAGGAGATCACCTGATATAAAGCTACGGCAGCCTGAAGAACCAGTTTGAATAGAATTGCATCTTTTAATAAGGACTCAACCAAATTATTTTTTTCAAACCTTCAAACGCTAATGGAAAGGTTTAACTTTGAACCCAAGAATGTTTACAACATGGATGAGACAGGCATCACTACGGTGCAGAACAAATGCCCTAAAGTTTATGGTCGTAAGGGATCTAAGAAAGTAGGAGCTGCAATTTCCGGTGAAAGAGGAAGAACAATAACTGCTGTATTTTGTATGAATGCAGCTGGGAACTACCTCCCCTCCTATGATGAAATATCCTAGGAAAAGGACGCCCAAAACTCTCGAGAAAAATGGACCAATTGGGGCGTTATACAAATGTTCTAAGAACGGTTGGATCAATTCCGAACTTTTTTGTGAGTGGCTGGGCTACTTTCAGAGGCATGCTAAGCCTACTGTTACTGATCCTGTCCTTCTGGTCCTGGATAATCATTCCAGCCACATATCATTTGCAGCTTATAATTTCTGCAAAGTAAATAACATCCACATGGTCTCGCTTCCTCCACACACGTCTGATCACCTTCAGCCTCTGGACGTGACATTTTTTAGTCCTTTGAAAAATGCACTATTCAGGGAATATGACCTTCACTTGTCAAGTACCGGTCATCAAAAAATAACGGAATACGATGTAGCAGAACTTTTAAACAAAGCCTTCATGAAAGTGGCTACGATGGAAAGCGCCGTTTCAGGGTTTCGGACGACTGGAATATTTCCATTGAATCCCGACAAATTTACCGATGCTGATTTTGAACCTAGCCACCATGTAGGACAACTTACAGTAGAAGCAACACGTGAAGTTAAAATTTCATCCAGACAAGATGGTACAGCCACTCCACTAGATAATTATCCAAATTTACAACATCGGAAAGCTCCAAGCCCTCAGTCATCTGCGTCTAACGATAATTCTTTCTTTGCTATGACTCCAATACCAATACCAAAAACAAACGTTAACCAGGCAATGAAAAGAAAATCTAGGAACAAACAGAAATCGGAAATTCTTACGAGCACTCCCATTAAAACAAAACTAGAAGAAGCTGAAGAAAAAAAAAGACAACGAGAAAAAGCAATCAAAACCAAAGAGAAACTGAAAGATAAGAATAGTAAAGGAGTAGTTCGAAAATGTGTTGACGGTAAATCATCAATTTCGTCGTTTTCAAAGAAATTACAAGCAAACAAAACAGACCGCCAACGCCTGAATCATCTGATGCATCAGTAGATGATGTGTCCGATATTTGTGACAACGATGAGCTGGATGACATCGAAGATGATGTCGGGCTGAGCTACATACCGCCACCTTTGAACCAGCCAACGAAACCTATCGAAGTTTGTGGTATTTGCGGAGAATTTGGCAAACAACAAGAATTATGGTACAGATGTGTCCTGTGCTCAACTTGGAATCATGCCGAATGTACTGGCTCAGATACCCCAAAAAAATTATAAATGTGACTTATGCTAATATTAGAAATTATTATAATGTTTTTTTTTATATTCTACAACTTCAATAAGTAAATGTTTCTAAAGTTAGCGCTATCAAATACTTAATACTTTTAATGCGCACCATTCCCCAACACGTGCGCATAATTACCCGCTAAGTCGGGGAATAGTGCGCAAGAGCACTTTTGTATTTTCAGCAATATTGTACTTTAAATACTTTATTTTTTCCTAAAATTGATTTACATGCTGAGAGTAAACTAAACAGTACTCCCATTACGGTATTTACATTTAAATTATCTACAATGGTCTTAGTGCTATAACGATTTCCGCTTAAGTGCGCACGATTCCCCCACTCTCCCTTACTTCTATTTTGTATTCCAAATTTCTTATAGTAAGGTAGACAAATAATACGCAAAAGGATATTTAAACATTATTAATATATTGATTATGAACACCATCAACACAGATCAAGTTACAAACAAAGGTTATAGAAACAAAATACAATTCAAATGGTACAACACAATACAAATTACGCATTAATTACAACATGGGCAAATATAATAAACAACAATGCAATGACGCTTTACCTATACAGTATACCATGGATTTAATTAGATGCTAATTGAATTGCTTTATAAAAAAAACATGCATGATATAGGCCTTTAATTCAAACAACCTTGGGTACCTTTATATAAGATGCGGTGACCAGGATACGGTATTTTCTGAGGCAGCTTTCCCAGGGTAGATTGAAATCGTCCTCTCCTTTGTCTAGAGATACGGCACACACTTGATTATTAATAGCACTTTTACTTCACTTGACTCACTATTTGTTTTATTAAAACTTATAATAGTTTTCTCACTAGGCTTTTTCTTTTACTTTTTACTAGTGCGTAGAATTACTTGCATTCGCACTGTTAGCCTGTGAGAGATCGTTCCCTTTTCTTGGTCCAGTGTTATTTTTCTTAACACCACCTACGAACCTATTTATGCGCCGGCTAGGGAACGTCTGCCTGCCTGCTCCTTGCTTAAGGCATGTCACACTGTATTCTTGCTCGGGGTTTCCCCGGGCCACCTACGTACTTTACATTTCTTCATCACATTCAAGGTTCCACGTGTCGGTTGCACACAAACGGTTTCTTATCTATGTCGCATAACTTCCTGGCTTACTCCGATATCATTGCAATAATATTGACGCCACTTGTGTTTTTCTTCCTTTCACACCGATACACCTACGCACTATTTCTCTTTTACATATACAGAATTTATATAGAAACATTTTAAACCGGAATATAATAATTTAATACAAATAAATGAATAATACATGTTTCCTGATCTGTGTTGATTTATTATCTACCATAATATCATAATACACATTACCCTAATATAAATATTTTGGATGTTATATTATATTTATATTTTATTCATTATATACAGGGCCTACCGTTACAGATACCCCCCTTTGCCTTTTCTGACAGGCTGATAAGTCTAAATGAAAAGCAAATAATGGTAACGTGTACATAATAAAATATAAAAATTACAAAATTAATTTTGAGATTATATATACTTCTAGTTTGCTAAATGAATAGTCATAAATGAATAGATATGTATTGTATATTTACAGACTACTTTTCCATACCACCCTATATCTCTGTTGGGTCTTTTGGCGGTTTTTTATACTTCCTCAAATGCATAATGTTTTGGGTGCATTTGTATTTGGCGATTGGGTCCCCTAACCAATAAGCCTTTTCACTTACTCTTCGTAAAATTTCATAAGATCCGTTATACAAATGAAAAAACTTTTTTATTTCCTTGGTTAGTGCTGACAAATAGTTGTGATTTTTCACTAACCCCTGATCACCTATTCTACCTCGATCTTCTTGAGCAATAATGTCAAGAAGGTAGTCAGGCTTTTTTCTACTTCTGGGATCATTTCTAAGTGTCAATAGAAAATCTCTATCATATATTTTCTTGTATACCTCACATTTTCCAGGTTTATCGGAGAATATGTCTTCATAGTTGGATATTACCTGTTCCACCCTATTCACCAGATTGCATTCTGTTGTACCCATTGTTAGTGGGTTGACTTTTGCGGTTTCGCAGTTCGACTCAAACAAGCTGGGAGCTATTGATGGTGGTTCTCCTATTCTGGGTAATAATTCACTAGATTCCTCGTATTTATCCTCTTCAATACAGATTTGGACCTTGGGTATAATTGGAGAATCTTGTGGAGAATCCTCGAGGTCTTTCTTGTCGTGCTTAAGACAGTGGCTTCGGTTGAGGAGGAGAGGTAGCTGCTGCATATATTGTTTCCAGGTCTCTAATTGGGTGTTCCTGCTCGGTGTGTATTTCCGTGGATTCGGTTCTCTTACAGGCTCCCTCATTTTCATATGCAGAAGGCGAGGAGCGTTTGCTTCTGCATTTATTCGTTTCCCGAATCGGCACTCGGTGGTGGACTCCAGCGTCCTCGGTTGCTATAACGACCTCTTCCTCTATAGTGACCTCTGTTTTGGTGGATCATTTGCACGTCCCTGCGATCATCACGTCTATCATGGTTTCGTGAAGAAGGCCCCTCTCGATTTTGTATTCCCTCGACTATGCTTATTAGCTCGGGTATTGTCTTGGCTTTTGCTGATAGTAGAATACTTTCCACTTCATAGGAGAAATGTTTACGTATTGCTTCTATGAATAGTTCTGCGCCGATTGGTGGATCCACATATTGTGTCTTATTCACCCAATACCATACATGCTGAGTCATAGTCCCAAATTTCGCATTATATGTCCTAGGCCTCAATAATTCCATCCAAATTCTTTTTTGTTCGCTTTCGGACCAATACATCTTTAGTAGTTCTTGTTGGAAATTTTCTATATTGTCCCACTGATGTTTAACTGCATTGGCCCATACTCGTGCGTCGCCTTCCAATTGGCCTATCGCAAAATCGAGCTTCTTTCTTTCGGGTATTGTTCCAAATTCAAAATGTCTCCTTAGTGCTTCCAGGAATTCCTTTGGGTGAAGCCCTCTTTTATCCCCATTGAACATAGGTACTTTCTTTTCTTCTATTATTCTTTCTATGCTCACTGGCGCTATTTTCTTTAAACATTCAATTTCCTGTTCGACTTCTTGAATGGTCTTCGCTACCTCCTTTTTGGTGTTTTCCATTTCCTGTTCAACTTCTTGTCTGGTCTTTACGACCTCCCTTTTGGTGGTTTCAATTTCCATGTTAGTTTTTTCAACATCTTTATTTACTTGCTCAATTTTCTGATTGACTTCGTGTCTTCTTTCTACTTTTTCCTCCTCTAATTTTCTTTCGAATTCATATGCTTGATGCTGGACCTTTTCGTCGACTGCTTTCAATTCTGTTTCCGTTCTTTCCTTGAAATCATCGATTTCCTTTCTTAGTTGTCCTTGGCTCTTTGCTATTTTTTCATACATCTGGTAATTTGCTTCTTGGATGTCTTTCTTTAATTCTTCGAATTTTCCCATATTCTGGTCTATTTTTTCACTCATTTCCTTCTTGGATTCTGCCATATTTTTATCTAATTTTTCGAACTTCTTATCACTATCTTCTTTTAAATCCTCATTACTTTTCTTTAAAGTTTCCATATTTTTATCTAATTTTTCGAATTTCTTATCCATAAAGTCAAAAAGTGCCTGCATATCTCCTACTCTTTTGGGCGTCGCTTCCTTTTCGACCATGTTTTCGTCCGGGGTTTTATATCCGGATGCTCCTTGGTTTGTTTCTTCACTTCCATTCTCTAAGTCTGAGTTTCCCATGATTATTTCCTTTTCTCCTATCATTTTACCACTTCTTAAATGCATTCACTTCAATTCCTTCTTTAATATTCTTCCAACTTTATTTCCTTTGGAGGCTACGTTTATTTTATACCACGGTGGCTTTATTTAAACAACGATAAGGCATATAAAAAACAACTAAATAAAAAATTTGACAACAACGCTATAAAAGAAAATTCTTTTTTGTTCAAATTTCATTCTACTTTGCCTTTAAAAGCTCCGCTAATTGTATAAAATGTTTATTTATTTAATTCCAGTGACCCCCCAACCAGGTGTGCCTATTCCTTTGGATCACCCTGTATAATACGTCGCCAATTTGCTTCCAAACTTACCGCTTATTCGTGTAAAATAGTTGGGGTTTTATTCCTATTAACCCCCCAATAAAATGTCCTTTCTTTCAAAACACCCTGTATAATACGTCTTTTTGTACCGTATACCTTATATGCAATGCGCCCTGAAAATGTTTACCCAAACTTTTGTAACACCCTGTATATCAAAAAAAAATACTTAAATTGTCTACCTTTTAATTCAAATTTAAATTGCGCTTTTATTTAAAAATTAAAATTTTGTTCAAAAAAAAAATTTAAAATTTACGTGAAAATCTTTCTTAAATATTTGATAAAGCTTTGTTTCTACCAAACTACTCCACACAAATTTGAAATAAATTGAAAATTTAGTGTCCGCCTGGTGCGCCATATGTAATAGTAAGGCCCCACGTTGGGCGCCATATGTAATAGTACGGTCCTTTAAAATTAAATAAAAATGAATAAAATGCCCCAAAGTGGGGTGTTCAGATGTAATAATACAAATTTAAATAATATAATTAAAATGACTCAAATAAATAAAATGACTTATTGGATGCTCCGCGTACTTTAGCTCAGTTAAATAGTTCGGTTTAGCATAAGACTCTTAATTTCAAGACGGTTCAGGTATTTAGACACTAAGATTATTGTTCTGCACGTACTATTACTTCTATTTTGTATTCCAAATTTCTTATAGTAAGGTAGACAAATAATACGCAAAAGGATATTTAAACATTATTAATATATTGATTATGAACACCATCAACACAGATCAAGTTACAAACAAAGGTTATAGAAACAAAATACAATTCAAATGGTACAACACAATACAAATTACGCATTAATTACAACATGGGCAAATATAATAAACAACAATGCAATGACGCTTTACCTATACAGTATACCATGGATTTAATTAGATGCTAATTGAATTATTTTATAAAAAAAACATGCATGATATAGGCCTTTAATTCAAACAACCTTGGGTACCTTTATATAAGATGCGGTGACCAGGATACGGTATTTTCTGAGGCAGCTTTCCCAGGGTAGATTGAAATCGTCCTCTCCTTTGTCTGGAGATACGGCACACACTTGATTATTAATAGCACTTTTACTTCACTTGACTCACTATTTGTTTTATTAAAACTTATAATAGTTTTCTCACTAGGCTTTTTCTTTTACTTTTTACTAGCGCGTAGAATTACTTGCATTCGCACTGTTAGCCTGTGAGAGATCGTTCCCTTTTCTTGGTCCAGTGTTATTTTTCTTAACACCACCTACGAACCTATTTATGCGCCGGCTAGGGAACGTCTGCATGCCTGCTCCTTGCTTAAGGCATGTCACACCGTATTCTTGCTCGGGGTTTCCCCGGGCCACCTATGTACTTTACATTTCTTCATCACATTCAAGGTTCCACGTGTCGGTTGCACACAAACGGTTTCTTATCTATGTCGCATAACTTCCTGGCTTACTCCGATATCATTGCAATAATATTGACGCCACTTGTGTTTTTCTTCGTTTCACACCGATACACCTACGCACTATTTCTCTTTTACATATACAGAATTTATATAGAAACATTTTAAACCGGAATATAATAATTTAATACAAATAAATGAATAATACATGTTTCCTGATCTGTGTTGATTTATTATCTACCATAATATCATAATACACATTACCCTAATATAAATATTTTGGATGTTATATTATATTTATATTTTATTCATTATATACAGGGCCTACCGTTACAAACTCTTTATTGATTCTAGAAATGGTGGAATACCAACATAACTTGTTGCCTGATTTTTATAAATTAAATTTAAAACTTTTCAAGCTCCAAATAATTAGGGTGGGCAGTGCCCACCTTGCCTACCCCGAGGAGCCGCCACTGACATTTTCGTAATGCCAAACAAGAAAACTATCATAATAGAAATTATAATAAGTATCACTTCCTCTTCTTAGCTTTCCAGCTAGTAGTATCGTTACTAATGTTCTACAACCTACACACGGTACGTTCGGTGGCAATGTTGTTACATCACTGTCGCTAAGTGTCGCCTTACGAGACATAGCATTGTTTGGATTTCGGCAGAGATACAATATTGTTATGTCTGTGATAAGATGGAAAAATGGGAGGTTATTACTAAAGAGAGCAGAGGTATTCAAAATTCGGTAACAGGTAGTTAGTATTACTTACATATCAACTTCTATGGATTTTAAAATACGACGAGTATGGAAGAAATTGAAAAATTCACGTGCCACAACATCTATACCAGTGTTTGTATACAACCGCAACATAAAATAATTTGACGTATTTTTACGTTATCAATTAATTTTAATTGACATGCTAATAATATTTTCAAATTTCAATAAGCAACACTAACATTGCAAACTTTATTTACAAACACCAATATATTACTGCATGAATATAGAACCCTGAAATTTAATCGCTTGTTAGGAGTAGAAAAATTATAATGTAATGCATTGTGTTAGTGAAAAATGCTATTAACACGCTCAGTAACTTCTTGTTGGATAAGTTAGATGGGCTGTGGAAAAAAAAAAAATTTGTCATGTTCTAACGTTAAAAGTTTTTAAGGTCTGTTAAAGATTTAAATACAATTCTATCAACTTAATTACCAGTATACCAGTCGTAAAACTATAAGAGAAACCGAAATTTCAATAGGATGTGCACATTGACTATGGTAAAGCACGACAGAAGGATGCGTTATGATTGGAGTTCGATGTTCTATGTGACCGTTATACTTCTGAAACTGTTCTGAAGCCGTATATAGGCGAGTTTCTCCATATTACATGAAAATAAATTCAGTATAATGATCTAAAGCAATGTATATGACCAATTGTAATATATTTTATTTTTATTTGAAATTTAGTTTGTCTCGTATTATTATAAAATAACCCAGCAATACCTATAACTTTATCAAGGAAAGATCTTATGTTATTCATGGGAATTATGTTAAAACGACAGGAAAATAATGCATGTATCATGATCATTTCTCGGAGTTAATAGTTATTAATGATACTAGTTTGATATGAACAACAATTTCCCATTAAAAAGAAGAGAATTGGTGCATGAAAAACGCAGGGTCCGAAAAATATAGTTGTAGTCCAGCAATAATAAAAAGAAGATTACATAACACGCTAGCAGAAGTGTGAAATGCGTTATTTGAATATCATTTGACCACAATTTCTAAAGATGATCACAGCGAACTCAAGTTATAATACCGCCAATTAGGAAACCAGATAGAACCTGGGCAAAAAGTGACACAGAAAAAGCAAGCACATTTGCTGAGCATCTTATTCAAGTTTTCACGCCACACGAACAGCAAGCTAATCATAGTGATGTGCAAATTGAGAATTTCTTTCATGCACCGTGTCAAATGGCACTTCCAATTAGAGCATTCACACCCACAGAAGTAACAGAAAAAAAATAAAAACTTAAATTTGCTTAAAGCCCCAGGCTATGATCTTATTACTGGCAAAATAGTAAAATGATTACCAAATAAGCAATAGTATTGTTGACAACCCTATACAACAGAAGTCTCTGGTTATCTTACTGCCCTATGATATGCCCAAACTAGAAAAAAAACCTGTCAATGAAACCACTTCACATCGCCCAATCACTTTACTTCCCATGCCATGAAAAGTATTCGAAAAACTACTAATGGGTACTACTAAAAATTATACAAATTTATCGACCATAATCCCCGAAATCAGTATGGTTTTAGAGAGCGCCATTCACAGAATACTTACTACAACGCTACAACCATAGTTCCTCATAACTTACAAGTCTAAATAACTAATGAAACTCAATGCAAACAACACAACGCAACAATTTGATTATAAATGACGCATATAATTTTAGGTTAGGATTTTCACAAATAACGCGCTTTTATGTTTAGTTATGACGATTCGTATTCGGTAAACTTCGTATATCATCTACTAGCGCTTAGTGTAATAGGAACTAAAATAAAATTCAAAATTGGTAAAGCCCGTGACCAGGCCCCGCTCCAAAGAGCAGTGCAACAACCTATCCTTACCGCGCCCCTCCAGACTGCGTCGTTACATGGATGGCGCAGATACAAATACCCGCTACCATTTCTGGACAACTATAAAAAAAAAAGTAGAATTACCGAACAGATGCAGTAGCAACATTGCATGTTTGTAATAGCTTAAACGGGCAAATGCGCTGTTGCTACTGCATCTGTTCGGTAATTCTACTATAGTATATATATTCCAAAGATTAATTTGCAGATTTGTTATCACTTACAATATTACTAGTATCAAAGGGTATTATTACAACTTATTACAGAAATAATTTTCTTATTGTCTCCTATATGATTCCGTTAGGTCAGCTTTGTATCAAATATGTTCTACCTAATATATAAAGTTAAAGTATTTGCAAATGTCAAATGTCAATTTCACATTTTCCGCGAAAAATGTGAGACGTTGGTTGATTATCCTATTATTTCGGCAATGTAACGGATGCTAATTAAACAAAACAAGTCACGATTGCTTAAATACCTTCTATTCCTGCTAAACTACATTAGATTATTCATATAGCATTTCAATACTTGTTTTGTAAACTAATTAGAATGTTTGTATTGCATTTAAGTTATATGAGGTGGTATGAGTGGCGTTTGTATAGTGTAATTATATACATAAATAGAAGAATGGTGAAGAAAAATTGGACAGACAATACCTACATATAATTTTGATTGTTATTCACCCTGATGAGTATTGTTTAAACATTTTTAGCAGTAGACGAAAATATATTTCAATTACGCATATTAGGTTTTTTACCTAGAAGCGAATTATTCTCGATGCCTTTAGCTTTTTGAGAAGAACTGTTGATTAAAGAAAAACAGCAAGGGTAACGATTCTCAAACGAAAAGATGTTTACTCATTTTCCGACCTGGCGATCCGAATCTACTTATGTATATATACTTTGATAAAGAATTTTCATATATTTATATACAGGCTGATTCATTTTCAGCCTTCACCATATTGATCTGGATTATTATTGGATATAGAGTAGGTATAGGTTTAAATTTACCAAAGTTGTTAAATTTTGTGTTTGTTATGAATCCGTAAAGAAAACGGACTGTGACAAATGTAGAGAAAAAATAAAAACATATTCTTATAGCCACTTTTAAACCATTATCCAATAGTGTACTCGAAATTTTTATATGTTTAATTTCTGTATGGCTATCATCAACTATCTAATTTGACGCCATATTGGATTTAGACACCTTCAGAATGAGTTTTTTTTTATAAATCCAACCATATACTACGTGTTGACAAAAGTTTTTGGTATTATGCTTTAAGGGTCCTATATAGTGGATCGGAAATGTAATATTGGTTGTATAGCACATAATTTAATAAGGCAAGGATGTCCGAGTATTTATTACACATAGGGAATATATCATAAATATTTGAAATAATAACTCAATATCTTAGCGAATAAAAATTCATTTATGACCAAATATTTACACATTTGTAACCTCGGGAAAGATTTTTACAAGAATAACAATTCATTGTAATGTGGGTTGCCTAATTTTAATTTATTTTATATTCATTTAAAACAAAGTAAAGAATAGTTGAACGAAAAATAAGTGCAGGGCGGGGTATCTTTTTATTCAATTTATAACGTGAACTAAAGCAAACAAATCTGCTACAAAGGATTTTTGGGAAAACTTGTTTTTAATATTTTGACATATTAATTAATTTTCTTTAATTAGATCATTTTTTTCTAAATTTGATTATTCATCGGGGTAGATTACTAAATTCTTCATAAGTTGACGTTGAAAGGTTTTCTCCAAATTTAAAATCAACAAAAATATCTTGCATCAAAAATCTCCTATTTTTCAACTATTCACATATCCACTATATAGGACCCTTAATTGAAAGAATAAATTTTAAGATTAAATTAGGTAGTCATGAAATTTCAATCCGTCAAACATTTCATTTATCGTTCATTAGTCTTCGAACCGAAATTCAACAGTACAAGATATTTGCAGTTGTATCCAGAACAACAGCTTCATCGTACCATTTTTTTAGATCTTGATAGAAATTTGGTCGAGAATGGATCGTTTACTGAACCGCGTAATGTTCATGTCATCGGGAATTTGAATGAAAATCGACAGGATATTTTTCGATATTTTACAAATGGTAAATTTAAGACGTGTTTGTTCAAAGTTAACATACATTAAATTAAAAACGATAAATACATATTGCCGTGATATCTTACATATTAATAAGATGATAGCAGTAGTATTAAATTTAATTTAAGTGTATAAAATATGAAAGAAACTATAATAATAAGTTCAAGGTAGTTGAAGGAATTTAACATGAGTATGTTGGGTTGCATACACTTTTATGCATACAGCAAATTGAATTTACATTTGCAATTTAAATAAGTACTAAAAATAAAACACGAGATAGAATTTAAGATGCATATATATTTCTTTTATAGAAAAGAGAAACAAGATGTATGGTTTGTGTACAATAAAAAACAACCTGACTTTATAAAATGTGTGAGAATTGCACTGAACATTCGATATGCACGAGACAAAAATAATTGAATAATTAGATAAACTTGAGAACGTGCATAAGGTAATAAATAAAATTTATTAAATAAATCATGCAGAAAGAATAAATATTTACCTTAATTTATTAATAGATAAGTAAATAAATAAAGAAAAGGATATAAATAAAATTGTTCTGAGATATCAGTAGTAGTGTTTTTTATAAACGACAGCTGGTAATAATAGAATACATTCAGGAATTTGTATATGTAATATCATGTATCATAAACAGTAGAGAGGTACTTGTACGGTTCTTGATAACCTACAAAATAAAAAGAAAATGTAATGTAAACTTGGTGTGTAGTTTATTACAGATAGACATATCACCGTTCGAGAAGTCTTGGATAGAAGGAGGTTACGAAGGGGCAAACCAAGTGGACCATGGTGGTGCAAGTAATCTTAGTAAAAGGATACCTGTTGTTTGCAATGTTTTTCCTATATTGCCGAAAGCTGGAAAAAGAACAAAAATAAGATTTGTACTAGCCAATGGAAAGAATAAATTTATAGACAATTATAAAGAAGAGTTATATTAAAACAAGTATACCTACGTTGGAGAAACCCTGTACAATTTATAGGAAGTTTTAAATTGTAAACAGACAATTCTTGGGGTGTTGACCTTTCGCGGTGAAGAACTGTCAAAGAGACAACGAGTGCGTGTGTGTGTGTGAGTGTTCGAAACATTACGGCAACTTAAAAGTCAGGAGCACTGAAGATGCAGGGTGACAACGTAAATGGTAGTTTCAGAAGATGGCGTTGAAAACGGTCACATGTCTCTTCTGGAGATATAAATTGAAGACAAGAATAGACACGATCAGTGTTGTTCTTTTTGGCTCGATCGAGCTAAATTTAGCTCTTTTGATCTATTTTTGGCTCTTTAGCTCCTCTTTGCTTAATTTAGCTCCTTAGCTTAATTTTGTAGCTAGTTTGTAGAAAAGTGTTGACACAATATAAAGTTATTAAATTCAAGTTTGGCGCCAATAATCGAGATGTTCAAGTGTGGCAAGTGTGGCAAGTGCGGGCAACATTGCGCAAGAGCGCAAGTCGCAAATCTGCAATAAAGTCCCTAGATAGATCTATCTACTAGATAGATCTATCTAGGGTCTCGTCATGTCTCAGGCCGTTGCAGATTAAAGTCCCTAGATAGTATCTAGGGACTTTAATCTGCAACGGCCTGAGACATGACGCCTGAACGGCCATCAATCATCAATCCATCATAATATTCATAACACAGACTAAACAACCCAGACCGGCAACTACTTGAAAAAAAAATATCCAAGATCTTCTATCCTTGTTACACATCAGTGAACTTGGTACGAAGATGGCGCTAGCAGCATATTGGCGCGAAATTTGAAATGAGTTTGTTTTTAGAATACGCTTATTAAATACGTTATTTATGTAACAAAAACATACACAAAAGTTACTAAAACTATGGTAATAAATATTAGTTACAGTAACAATTATAGCCATAGTTTGAGCATCTTATGTGTAATTTTGTGGTGTTACATATTAAATATGTGATACGAAATATAAATATTAATCTTTTACTTACATGTATTATAACATCCCTCTTACGGTGACCTATTAGACACAATAAACTACTACTCTATATAAGATTAAGAGAAATATAATAATCTAGTAAGTGAAAACTGTCAAGAAAAACATAGGGATATAATAATAATAGTTTTTATTGATACATATACTTATACAATAAAACATAATAAATTAAATAAATTACACAACCTATAATGAGAAGACAATAATAATAATACAAATCTTGTGTAATATGACAAATAAAAACACTAATATGTACCAAAAGGAACAAATTCAGCATGGTAATAATAATACTAATATATAAATCAAAAGGTATCAAACCTGCAAGGCAAAGAGCATGTCAAAAATGCGCTTCTTAAACAAAGGAAATGCCAATCTTATCTTAAACCTATGCTTTTTGTTAACTTCATCCTGTCCAAACCCGCACACTAAACACTTGGACTGCTTATTTGTATCAACATATAATTAATACGATGTACGAGAAAGAATTGCAAAAATATGTCAAACGTGTCAAATTTGAAATGTAGTTTTGAATGACATATAACCACAGCATAACAAACATTTCAATTGACGCTAGCGCCATCTCATCTCCAAGTTCACTGAATTTGACAGAGATGGTAGAGTATTCAAATTTACGTTTGCTAAACAAGGATGAGTACTCTGGATAAAATCTAGGATTAAGTTGCCGGTCTGGATTGTTTAGTTTGTGTTCATAATATAATTCATAACGGCCATGTACGTCTGTGATGTACGTGCCATGTTCCCACGTTTGTGTGAATACTTACTGTGATACTGTGAATTCTGTGCTGTAAAGGCTGACCACACACGGAACGTAACTGCAGATGTTGACACTATTTTGTTTTGATGTGTTCCTGTTTTTCATTTTCTGAATATCTGAATAGAGAGAATCATAATGCAATCATAAGTATAGTCATTTACACTTTTACACTTTGAATTTGTTGATCTAATAAACGTTTTTGATGTTAGCTTTATGAAAGCCTGGCTAAATAAATCCAGTAAATCGTCCGTACCAAGCACATCTCATTCCAGTGATGTTGATGTTGAATCAGTTACAAGCCCTAGTATACCCTGCACATCTAGCTTCCACTTGACGCAGGAAGTCGAATCAAATCCTAATGTAAGTGACGAGGACGTCGCAAGGAACAAAACTGACACTACTGATAGTGAAAACGAAAATAAACCTCAGAAGAAAATCAAAATTAAAAATCGAAAACGTTATGAACAGAAGTTTAGACAATCATGGGCAGAGCATTTCGATTTTCTAGAAGAAAGAAATGACAAGTGTTTTTGTAAAGTATGTGGTATTAGAATTTCACGAAAAGCATATAATATAAAAAGACATGGAATAAGCAGTCTCCATTTGAAAAATTACAGAGCAGCAACCAAAACTCCAAAAATTAAAGAAACTCTTACCAAATCTGAACCTATTGAAATTGCCATAAAAAGAGCTGAAGTTATTTTAACCTCGTTTATATGTGAACATAACTTGTCTTTCAGTGTGATGAACCACTTACCACTTATGTGTGTGAACGCATTTCCAGATTCAAAAATTGCGAAACAAATATTAATGAAACGCAAAAAAGCAACTCAACTTGCAGTAAATGTTTTAGGTCCTGCCGGGCAAAAAGAAATTGTTACACATATTAAACAAAATCCCTTTTCAATCATAATAGATGAAACCACAGATGTTTCCTTAAAAAAATGTTTAGCTGTAGTAGTTCGTTATTATAAAAATTATGAGATAAGAGACAGTTTTTTTGAATTAATAGAAATTGAACATGCAAATGCTGATTCACTGTATCTATCAATAAGAAATTTATTCGATAAACATGAAATTCCATATAAAAACCTTGTTGGCATGGCTGCAGATAATGCTAGTGTGATGTTAGGTCAGTTTCATAGTGTGCAAACTTTATTAAGAGAAAATTTAAATAGTGATATAGTTATCATTGGTTGTACTTGCCACTCATTTAACTTGTGTACTTCTCATGCTTCTAAAAAGCTGCCTGAGTTTTTGGAAAAGTTTGTACATGATGTATGCAATTATTTTTCACACAGTACAAAGAGAACGCAGGATTTGAAAACATTTCAAGAGTTTCTAAATGAAGATCCAAAAAAAATTCTGAAATTGTGAAAACAAGGTGGTTATCTCTTCAACAGGTAATAGATAGAATTTTAGAGCACTGGAATTCATTAACATTATTTTTCAAAGGTGAATATTTAGTTGATAAAGTCTTATCAGCAGAAGCTATTTTAAACAACTTTAATAATAAAATTGTCAAATGTTATTTCCTGTTTTTATCCTTTATTTTAAATATAATTAACAAACTTAATCTAGAATTCCAGAGTGAATCACCAAAATTACCTTTTTTATTAGAAAAAATTTCAACTCTTTATAAGACAATTTTGAAATGTTTCATAAAAAAAACTGTCCTAGATAAAAGTACTAATTTAAATAACATTATTGTAAGTGATCCATCAAATTTTTTAGATTTGGACTCAATGTATTTTGGAGCCAAGTGCGACATTTATTTTAAAGATATAGAGAAACATGTAGATAGAGGAGAATTAATAACTTTTAAACGCCGAGCTCTTGATTTTTTCATAGAATTATGTAAACAGATTAAAAACAGGTTTAATTTTGATAACGAAATATTACAATTTGCATCCAATTTTCAGCCTAGAAATGCAACTTCTAGTAATGTTTTGTCGATAGCACAATATACAAAATTTTTTTCAGACTTAGGAGAGATTGTTTTGGAAGAGGTAAATTTGGAGTGGCAAATGATCAGTGAAGTTGGAAAACAATACTTAGACTGTGATTTTCTGCATTTTTGGAGAAAAATTCAATTACAAAAAAATTCTCTAGATCAACCCATGTTTTCCAACCTCATACCTGTGATTCATAAAATTATGGTCTTACCACATTCCTCAGCTGCAGCTGAGAGAATTTTTTCTAATTTGAATTTAATCAAAGTAAAAAATAGGAATAGACTTTTAATAAAAACTATTAGTGCAATTCTGCATATAAAAGAGTTGTTGAAAAAAACAAATTGTTTTTCTTTTGAACCAAATAAGTTTTTAATAGGTTTTAACAAGAGTACTTTGGATACAGATGTATTTGAAGATGATATTATTTTTGAATAATTATTAAAATCAAAATAGCTTAGAGATACCAAAGTATGTATTGCTTTTATTTATTGTGCAATATCCGTGTTGGTACTAGTATTACTTTTTGTGTGCAAATGCTGATTCACTGTATCTGTTTTTTGTTTGACGTTTAAAGTAAATTATGTAAATTTTTTTATATATTTTTTTAACAGAAAATAAAATACTTTAATATATATATTGGTTTATTTTTTTATTTTATAATATAGATATATTCGTAAGAGTAAATGTAATTTCATTGGAATAGAGATTCATATAGTTACCATACATTTGAAATTGGCGCGTTTTTAGTTTTAGCTCGATTTAACTCGGTTTAGCTCCCATACATTCGTAATGTTGGCACTCTTAGTGACTTCGCTTGGAACAACACTGGACACGATGGGATTCATTCATTGATTTTTATACAGTTAACAAGCATTCTTTAATTCATAAATCGTAGGGTTAGATACACCACGATTCACATTTATTTCTTTTGTATTAGCATATTAATTTTATTTTCATTCAAGTTTCACTTATTTTATTTTCTTTGTTTAATTGTTTTGTGTTATAATGGAGATGCAAATGATCGAATTCAAAAAGATTTGTAACGATTCAAAGTAAGTTAGAGACAAAGACTTATCAATGTAGCTATACGAATATTGAAATATATCGTGCGAACGTATATTCAGTACAACGTTATGCAACAGGGATAATAAATATTTTTCCTGGAATAGTAATAAGCATTCTTTAATTTCAAGATTATAAGAAATAAAATTATTAATGGTGTTAAGTGTTAAGAGGATATAGCGTGCAAATGTCTATTTTCGGGCACAGTATTTGGCATCATTAATAGTTACAATAAATAAGGAAAATGTTTCTGGGTAGCGGACTCTGAAATGCTAGCTATAACGCGTGCAAATGGTTGTAGATAGTAATCAGATTCGAGCTTTTCTCCAAACATTGACTATGAAATAAACAATTTACAAAAGTAAATTGGATTTATTTGTTGACAAACAGGAAAATATTTTTAGAGTTTTATTTAATAAAGTATAAGAAAACATATTCGCATCATGAAGAAACGTTACAACCTAGAACGAGGTATAAACGTTTTCTTATAATTATGTTTTTTTGAAATAAATAAAGTGAATACAGTATAGCAATGCTATATTTATTTTTATATAATAAATGTTAAATAAATTCGACAATTATGTGTTATATGATTTCTGATTTTTCATTTTTAATAAGCTATTACCTTATCCCAATCTTAAATAAAAACAAGAGATTAGACGAGAGGGAAGAAATTCTGATACACTGAAGGATTCATAAATAATTATAAAGTACGTGCTGTTAAAAATAAATAAAATACACATCTGGATAATAAAAATTATCATCATTTTAATTATTTATCTTGTTGAAACAGCACACAACATAACTTATTTGGCAAGGCCTAAGGTATGGCAATGATACTATTATCATATTCAAATAATTATGTTGCCACAGCAATATGTATTTAAATAATTTTTACATTTTATTTGTAAAAAATAAATTATAGTAATAAAAACGTTAATAAAAATACATAGAAAAGTAAACAATAAACAATTACAGTAAATGTTCAATTATCTGGCCATCTTCATTAATGCACAGTTGGGCACGCCTTCTGGCATTTTGCACTGCGCGTTTTATAGTTCTTCTAGAACTGCATCGAAAGCATTCTGAAGTCTGTCTCGTAATTCTTCAATGTTTTGTGGGACATCTACTTTATAAATATTATTTTTAACATATTCCCATAAAAAATAATCTAGCGGACATAAATCAGGTGATCTCGCAGGCCCTTCAACAACTCCTCTATTCCAATCCAACGCGCAATGGTTTGGAAACTCTTGATTCAAGTAATCCCTAACAACTGCCGTATTGTGTGCTGGTGCGCCGTCTTGTTACCACCATAAATGTTGTAATTGATTTAATAGGATATTGTTGTCAAGCTAGTCAGATGCTTATGTGGGTAAAACCTTTAAATATTTTTCTCCATTTAAATGTTGTTCATACATAACTGGTGCTAAGAGACGATTTGCCAAATACCCATCCAAACGTTTTTTCCAAAACGATGTTGTGGTCTCCTTGCCCTGTTTTGTCAGAGATTTTGTACTGCCCAAGAGTGCTCCGTATTTCTGTTGAACATTCCAGAATTTGTAAATTAGTTTCATCTGACCAGATGATTTTGCTTAAAAGAATTTCGTCATATTCTATCCTTCCCATTAACCAATAACATTATTCTAGTCTGCTTAAATTATCTTCAGGTAGTAAAGTGTGACTAACATCTTATATAGTTTAAATCTACTTTGATGTAAAGTTCTTCAAACTCTAGACAGGGGCAAATTTAATTCTAACGCCACTTCGCGTGTAGAAATTGCAAAAACACGCCTTAAATTTACCATTTGTAATATATCCTGTTGATTTTCAGTCAAATTCTTGTTGACATGAACATTACGCGGCTTAGTAAACGATCCATTCTCGGCCAAATTTCTATCAGGACTAGAAAAATGGTACGATGACGCTATTGTCGTTCTGGATACAATTGTAAATATCTTGTACTGTTGAATTTCGGTTCGAAGACAAACGCTCTCAAATACTCTTCGTTGATGTATGACATTTTTGTATTACTAATGAACGATAAATAAAATATTTGACGGATTGAAATTTCATGGTTACCTAATTTAATCTTAAAATTTATTCTTTTAATGAAAGCATAATATCAAAAGCTTTTGTCTACATGTAGTACATGGTTCAAATTAGAAAAGAAAACTCTTTCTGAAGGTGTCTAAATCCAATATGGTGCCTATAAAAAATTAGATAGTTGATGATGGCCAGAAAGAAACAAAACGTTATATAAAAATATCGAGCACACCATTGGATAGAGGTTTAAAAGTGTCCATAAGAATGTGCTTTTATTTTTTCTCTACAAGGTCAAATGTAGGTGCTACATTTAAACGAACAAAATGAGGTTTCCTTTTAAACGAACGTCATTTGTCACAGGTCCATTTTCTTTTAGGATTCATAACAAATACAAAATTTAGCAATTTTGCCAATTTTAAAGCTATACTCTATATCGAATAATAAGCAAGATCCTCATGGTGAGGGCCGAAATGAATCAGCCTGTATGCACGTATATATACCCTGGGAAACGCTTGAGTAATCAGTTTCAGTGCCTGGCGTATCTTAACTTGGAGTCATATGAGCAATAATTACCAACTTAAAGTAAGGATCTCTAAGTGAAATAAATATTCATAAAAGTTTACCTTATGGAAGAGCGGTCTAAAACTAATGTTTATGCATATTTTTAACCCTTTAAAAGAGTTTTAGTACGGTGACAAACCTACTTCAATTTTCGCATATTTTCCGATAATTAACGTGTATGTCAACTGCGAATGGAAATAAAATGTACATATCTGAAGATTCGTATGTCTGTATAATATGACAATTCATTATATCTAAAAATAATTACATTTCTCTTTCTCGATATCAGTATTTTAAAATTTTTGCACATGTAAATGCTATAAATAACATAAAATCTCTTGAAAACATTTCATAAAGTTTTGTACTAGAAGGAAAACAACTACGAGGAAAGAATAGAACAGGAGAGATAATAAACTGGTGGGGGAATAGGTATTATTTAGACGGAGTTACCACTTTAAGACAGGTCAGTTATGGCAATATTGACCAATCATAATTTATAAAATGAGTATTTTGAATAACTTGTCATATATTTGACATGTTTGATTATGTGTTCAGTGGTGTAACATACATGCATTGAGGCGGCCATATTGAGTTACCATTTTGGACAAATATTATTTTTAAGGAGACTCCTGTTCTATTCTTTCCTCGTAGGAAAACAACATCACTTCTATACATTACGAGGATAATTTATCAGAAGGAGGCTTAACATTCATATATGAATCGATTTCATAATCGATGTTTTTAAGTCCGATCTTCGATTTTTAGGTTAGATTTTTGGCAGCGAGATTGATTTTAAAATCGCTACGAAATGAAGACATTTCTCCAGATATTTCTATAACAATTCAATTTACTTTCATTTTTATAAAAAAAAATCGCGCCTACTCCCTTAGTCTATTGCGTCGCACCGAAATATCTGGAGCAATAGAGAACAAAGGTTACCTTATACTTCGTCTGTGGGCGTGCTTCGGAGAGATTGCGATAATTTTAATTTAATTAGGGTAATAAATATAGTACCTATTGATAAAAATGAGTTCGAAAAGTAATGTGTGGATTCACTTTATAAAAAGAGAAAACAGTGGGCGATGCGAACATTGTCAGGTAGATGTGAAATTCAGCGGCAATAGTACTTGCTAAAAAACAGTACAGTTACATCGACTAAAAGCGATCGATGGTGCAAATTGTTCAAAGCAAATACATGTTAGTGAGTGATGCGTATTTAAGAATACATCTTAATTAAGTATATTTATTATATTATATATTTATTTCTGTTCTGAATATGCAAATATATCAACTGTATTGCTTATTCGGGTCAAGAAAGAGTTGACGGAAAGGGGTCAGGTCGAGTCTCTTAGTAGGGCATCTTCAACAGATACTATTAATTTCTCAATTGATTGATTCCTAATTGAATCATGTCAGTGAAACGTAGGTACGGGATTACAAAGATAAAATATTTTGTTTAAAAACGAAAATATAGAAACCTTCATAATCATGATTATTGATTATTAATATTAATGACTACACCATTTTCGTTAGATGGAGGTGAAAAAGCAGAAAAAATAACCAACGCTATTATATACATGGTTGTAAAAGATGATTTACTGTTGTCCGTTACTGAAAAGAAAGGTTTCAGAAAATTAACAAAAATAGTTGCTTCACATTACTTACAACCATCCAAAATGACAATAAGCAATCTCATTGATGACAAATATAAATATTTTTCTACAAAATTAAAAGGTATGTGTGAAAACTAAATTTAATTCTGATTTTTGCGGAAGGGATAAATATTTGACTTGCTTTGCCCTCACACTATATTTAGGCATAGACTAAAATTGTTAAACTAAATAAAAAGTTACTGCTATGAATTAGACAGAATGAAAATGAAATGGGAATAATAACAAGCACATTTGATCCGAATACTAAAAATAAGAACCCTTATAGGCCATTATACCAGTTTTATAATCATTAGCATCAAGTTCGTCGAAATTCTGCTCTACATCAATTACTCTCTCGTGTCTTGAATTTTCTACCGGCGAGGAACAGCTGGAGGTGTAGGAATACACGGACATGTGAAGGGCTACACGGTGAATAAGGTGGTTGGGGCCACTGGGAGTATATCGCCGATAATAAACGAATCAGTCTTGTCTATGTACGTGCTCCAACAAAACGTACTCACCAGCCGCCACTGTTGGTTCACCATCTGGGATCATATTCATCCAGGTTTTCTTGAACAATGCGACTGGCGTTTGACGGCGTATTGTCATGATGGAATAACAGTTTCTTTCGAGATATTGCGGGTTCCTTTTCGGTAAAGACAGAAGGGCATCATATGTAACGTTGACAGTTTGGCCCTTGCAGAGAGTTCAATCTCTTGGTATCATTGCCGTTACTTATGCAACCGAAGGAAACATCTTCGGCAGGAGACTACGTTGATGCCTTCACTGCTAAAATTCCGTCTTATTAACAGTAACAAAGTGATACATAAGTATACATGGATGATATTAAAGTCGTTGGAAATTCGCACTCTTTCTCGATCTGCATGCAATAAACGCGCCAGCCACGAAGCAGAGACTTTAGATATGCCTAATTCGACATGAAAATTGTAGTGTACACGTTCACTAGGCAAGACCGCAGTCATGGCGTTCTCCTCTACTTTCGCTCTTCATTCACGTAACACTACATCACAAACTTGTTTAACCACTTCTGAAATGGTAACGGCAAATCGTAGTCTTCAAAGCAGTATCATTTTTTTTCAGAGTATAACAGCTTTTCCAAAAATCCGTATACACGTAATTAACAAATATACCTAAACAAAAACACTAATAAACACCTTTACCACACTAGAACAGAGAAAGCTAGATACGTATTTCGACAACTATGTTGTCATCATCAGTAGCACTGATTAATAAAACCGCGTTATCTGTACACCGTATAGTATACAGAACAAACAAAACTGATTTGAATTTTAGAGACATGAATTATTTATACCTAGACCTAAGCTATACTAACATTATTAAGAGTACCTGATCATTGTACCATTAATTTCGTCACACTTAATACTAAAATCCGACCCTCTAATTCTAATATTCAAAAAAAAAGTAACATTAGGTAATCTATTTCTACTTTTGTGTTTTTGTTTAGTACAAGCCACAGACTACATTCCTCGCTGCAGACTCTTAGTATACCTATATTGAGAGAATTAATACTTAGGCAACGAGTAATCCTTATACACAAATATCCTTGTATAACAACCATTTGTTGTAGATATCACACTACTACATCACAAGTACACCTGTCTTTCATTATTAATCTTATATATCGTGGTTAAGCCATACTTCTGCATAAACTTTTTTTTTAAGTTTCTTGAAAGCAATAGATCATTAAACAAACTGTAATCCATTGTTTCAACAACAGTCTTTAATAGTTACGCAATATATTATGTTACTTCTTCAATACTTTTTAATAAAGAACCTCTTTGTAACATGAAGTTCGCATTATGCGCATAACGTGGTCCTTCTAATTAAAGGACTGTTCGCGTAAAACAATTACTTTGATATTACTTTTAAGGCATGTAGGCCATATCGTTAACAGTTGATGGCATTAATTATTATTATTATGTTTTCTTTATTGCATGTTTAAAAATAGAAATATTTACAGTAAATATGAAAACAAAGCAAAATTCTGCCCGGAAATCACACTTTTACTCCATTTACTTTTATTAAGAGGATAAAAGTATTTGAAACTTATTTTGGAACAACTTTTATACACCGTGTCCAGAAATTGGGATAAACTTCAGATACAACGATTTTACGATTAATTCTGGGTCAATAATCATAGTACAATAAACTTATACGGTCTTTCAATAAGCCACACGACGCGATCAAAGCTGAAAATATGCAGCTGGAAATAATTCAAATTATTGAAATCTTTTACCAATCACTATTGTTGTTTACAGTAAAACAGATTTATGTAGCACAGCGTTGATGTTATTAATCGATTACTGCCAAACTTCGCATTTTCAGCATTTCGTCAACTGCACTTTTTACCTTAAAGTACATATGGCAACCTTGCACAAGAAAAAATGTTCGGTTGCAATAAAAAAACTCGTCAAATTTTGACGTTCGTAAGATTCGCGTTTAGTTTTTTTGTTTAATTTTGTTATATCATTATTGTGCGATTTTATGATGTATACTTTTAATGAATATGCTGATTGTATCTGGTATTCGGATTTTGCAACTGGAATGGGAATATGGCTATACACAAATAAGAAATACGGCATCTACATCGATGGCAGCCATCTATCAGTACACAACAACGAAGTTTATATCACCGCCTTCGTGAATCTGGTACATTTGTACCTAATTATTATGACTGTTGGAAGGCCGCACGTTTCAGTTACAAAAATAAATTGTGGATATTGTTCACGAAGGTGCTACTTGCACTACTACGCAAATAGATCGAGAACTGAATGTTCCAAGTAAGACAACAGTTCATTTATTGCTAACACAAAACCATTGCAGCCATTTCATGTAACAAAAGTACGAATATTGTATAGAAATGATAATGAAAATAATGTTCTGCAATATACAATTTTAAACAGAATTCAACAAGAGCTGAACCGCATACTATTTGTAGCGACAAATATTTGTTTATAAGAGATAGAGTATTTAATAGCCATCATTTCCATTTTTGGGCGGATGAGACAAAAGGGTTTCTGTAAACGTATGTCTGAGCACTCTAAACCTTTGCATCGTTTTACCAATATTTCTTCCAAATCTTCTAATTGCAATTTAGTATGTGAATCTCTTAGAGGAAGTGCTGGATAATGTTCCATTAAATTTCAGGCTCAACATGCTTTATATGCATGACGATGCAACAGTTCACAATGCTGGACTTTCAAGGGCTTTCAATGGTTTAACGAAAACCTTAGAGGTAGGTGAATTGGGCGTAATGGACCGATATCGTGGTCAGCAAGGTCTCCAGATATTAATCCTATCGACTTTTTTGGGGGCTTTTCAAAATAAAAAGTATATGCGACACCTCTATCCAATGAATAAGAAGTGATTAACAGAATTAACGCCACACTTCAATTAATTACCACAGATGTGATACAACCGCGTATTAAGTTTTATTCCCTGAAGGCTACAGCTCTGTCTGGCAACTTATGGCTACCAGTCTAAACACTTACTTTAATCAGTACATGTGACTATTGTACTATTAATATTAAATATGCTTTATGATAGTTTTATCAATTGTTTAATATTAACTTTAGTTTTAATAAAGAAGTTAATCAAAAACATTTTCATTTCATTTCAAATATGAATAAAACTCCTACATAGTACGGTGTTGCCAAACCTATACTTCTGTAAAGTAATCCGTGTGGCTTGACGACGGATCCTTCAACCTCAATGTGTTAGGATTGTTGACTGAGAATTAATCTACTGTTGCTTGAGCGCAGACAATTGTAAAACTAGACGCGATCTTGTTAGATTATAGTCACGTAAAATAATGGGTGGTGTAGAGTATATATTATGTATATACGTCAACAACAATAGATAAGGGAGTATCGAAATATATTCCATATTTCAAAAGCTCAACACAAGCTAGACTTATATAATATAGAACATAATTTGGGAAATACGATAAAATATGGACAGTAAAAAAATACCATTCATACGTTTTTACGACTTTAAAGTGTAAATGAACAAGGTTCGCCTTGAAAATACGCTTATAACAGGGATATAACACCGACAAGCAATTATATTTTAATGAAAAAAGATCCAGTTTTTTACACTTAAATTTTTCGTTCATTAGAACTTAAAATTATATTTTTTAAGATAAAATTGTTATCTACTAATAACACTTATTAATAATATTATCCTAATATTTCAATTATTAATATTTGAATGTTTGTATTTTGTTAAACAAGGCGTTTATGAATAAAATAGAGAATTACAATTTCTTTTGATGATCGGATACGGTAATAACGTAAGAATTTAACAAGAAGAACATACCTATATGCTTTATTTAATAAAAAAAAAACATGTGAATAGAGGTGTAGCTTCAAGTTCAATTTTTGAATTTTTTTTATACACACAAATTTTTATAATTGCTGTTCTAAACACTCTTGTAATTATAAGTGTGAGTGGAATGCATGATTTGCGATATATAACTGTTACTTAATAAGAGTTGAAGTATTACTTACTTTTGATAGGAATTTTAAAATTTCCTCTACAAAAATTGTTCCAAGTTTAGCTCAAAATACTTTGCATTTATAATAAATCTCTATAGAAAGCATTACTTGTGAAATATTCTCAAAAAACTGTTTTTCGATAAGAATAACGACCTCCGGTAGGAACTTCGAAACTTTCTTTGTATAAAGTCTTTTCGCAATTCACTTCTTAGTAGTTATGTATTGTTTAGAAATTTGACTAAACTTAGTAGTTGATGAGATAATGCTAAATTTTAATTTTTCACTGAATAATTATTAATTAATTAGATTTCATATTTTTTTTCGAATGAATGTACTTTTCTATTAAATGGTGAAATAGATATTTTTCAAGAGGGAGCTCTATGTGGGTAAAATATTATCATACATAATATCCACAATAACCTAATTTTTGGGCAGAAATTGCGAGAAATATAATTAATGGGTTATATTTTTTCAATGAAAATGAAACTAACATATCTACAGTTTTCAATGTGTTATTTCATTCCAACTTTTTACTCTCTATCGCCCAATAGAAACAATTCTGCCAAGAGAATTCCATCTCTTCCTATTATTTAATAGCTGTTTAAAGATATCTTCACAAAGGGGTGCATTGGTGGCAAAAGTGTTTCGTCGAATGGGCGCCGGATATCTCTTTATCAGATTTTTCTGTGAAGTTATATAACAACTAGTTTGCAAAACAAAACCAACAGACAATGATAAACTGAAAATTAAAATTACAACCAGCATTAACATTCTCAGAGTAATAAGGTTTAGTAAGAATTTATTGATCGTATAAGATAGTGTAAGACAGAAGAAAGATCCATAACACGAAAAATTACGAAATCTTAGCTTATTAATGTTATCGATTTTAGACCACAAATATTAAACATCTTCCATATTATATATTCAACTAGAATATAGAAATGACCGAATATATGGGGTATTACATTTAGAAATATTAATTGAGTAAGTAAATTAAAAATTATTGAAGAGGGGTAGAAAATTATATGACAAAATTCACATAGAAAATGACGAACAAAATGGCAAATAAATATTCATGCAAATATAACTAAGTCAACTTAAGCAGTAGAAAAATCCAAAAATTAATAGCTATGTTCGAATTGGATCATGAAATGTTTGTAACATTTCCTATAAATTGTATGCGTGAAAAAGACGATTTAAACCATTTTATTGTAGCCCGTAATAGGTATAGGAATATATGTAAGAAGCAGTTTAAAAATTTAAGAAAAAATGGAAAATATCTACCAATAAATATAACTTCGCCTTAGAGTATCATAAACTGAAAGTGTTAAGAGAATATTTTTAAACAACTGCATTTAGGTCAGGATTTGTAAAATGTTGCTTTAATTTAAGTTAGATGGCTTCTCAATTTCAGTTAGCAAAAATTAATCGTTTTTGCTTTTACATGATTTACCTCGGTGTGGTTCTAATTTTTTGGTTGGGTAACACATTTCCAAATGAAAATTTATAGTATTTATAAAATAATTTAAATTTTTCTTCAGATTCATTTGCAAACTAAATTTTATTAAAATCAGTGTACTGACATTATTAAGTTCCGTTTTGTGAGTGTAACTTCTTGTTTGGATTTTGAATTTTTTTAAAGAAAAAGTGGTAGTAAATTGAGATTTCAGTATGTGTGGATTGAATATCTTGCGAGGTACTTGCACAAAAGTATTTCTCCATAAAGGTAAAAGTGGTACTTCCGATTCGAATTTTAAAATTCTTTTATGTACAAAAATTGTTTCAAGTTAAGTTTCAAATACTTTTATGATGTATGTCTATGCTTAGTTATTCTATGTATGTACATACATATGTATGTATGAATGTTTTGTGAGATACTGGCAAAAATCTGTTGCAGAATAAGAATGAAGGTATTATTTTCAATCCAAATATACAAAAAAATATACACGAAAGCTGTTCTAAACTTTTAGTTTTCGAGCAAGGCGGAAATGTTGGTGTGCCTCGCTGAATAATAAATAGTATAGGTAATTTATACCATATTTCTGGAGGCACTAATTTTTTCGTCAATTCTTTTAGAGTAGGTTTCATTCGGTAATTATAAATATATGTTCATTCGAAGATGCATGGATACCTTACATCTCTAGCTATTAAACAATATTTACCTCTGGAAGCATTGAGATAAAATAACAAAGCCATAGGTTACTTTACACATCAATTACGTCCTATATGACTCCTTCTAGCGATCTCGCAGGAAGTAGGCCACAAGTCACAGAAAAAATTACCGAATAGAAAAAACTTCATCTTTCGTATAAATATATTTTTAATTTTCCTTTTTTGACTAGGTCTTGATCCTGCTGGTCCTGGATATAGTGATACAGCACATAACTTGCGACTTGATCCTGGAGATGCAAAACTGGTTGATGTAATTCATACCTACATGAGAGTACTAAGTCTAGCCGAACCTTTAGGGCACATCGACTTTTATCCTAATGGAGGACGGTATCAACCTGGATGCCCAGACTTCCTAGACCTATGTAAGTAATACATATTACAATAATTAAAAAAGAATTGCACAACATATATAGTTTTCCTTTGCAATTTTGCCTAAATATTCAAGCACTTGATTTTTATTTGAAGTATATTTTCATATTAAGAAAACTAAATATATGTTTATTTTTATGTTGGTCAAGTAAACGAAGCTTTTTCAGTATCACCCCCAGCCTTATCCCATAAAGGCGTATTTAATATAAAGGCTGGCAGAAGTAGATTTGAAATATATTGTATACACAAAGTAGACAATCTCTTACGTAATGTGACACTGTCATCTGTAAGATTGGAAATTTTCTATTATTTGCTCAGGCAGTAAAGAAACTAAACAGAAGATGGCTTCTATTCTTGAATTTTAAACTTTTGCGATTCTTTTTATTTCAGAGTATGTTAATTCAAATTGTATTAAAGAATGTAGATGAAGGTTTGCAGTATGCTGCAAAAATCGTACTTATTTTTCTCCTTATTTAAGTGTTAGGCTTGTAATCCTGTGTTCAATCTTTTACGAGGCCGCCCCAACGATCACCCTATTTTAGCTCTGTACGTTCATATGTTCTTGGAAAGTCTATCATCTTCCATCCTTTCGTCTTGTTCCTTTCACTTAATACTATATTCTGGTATTGTTTCATTCAATTTCTGTGCTTGGCTTTGAATATCTTTATGTCTCTTCTTGTGTTGCTCTACACCAAGATTTTAACTCAGAAAAATGTTGTACTTGTATTCTTTTTTTTTTTTTAATTGTGATATATTCAGTGCCGTATATTCCACAAAATCTATCATTGTCTTTTAGAACTAAATTGAAATATATTTTCCTACTTTGTTTATTAAAATTCAGCGAATTGTGCCGTTAATATAGGTGACTATATCACTAATCGAAGAAATTATTTATTTATATAGAAATGTATGCACCAATTCAGAAAACGTAAAAGTATTGAAAAGTTTGTAAGATTAGCCGTGAAAAAATAAGGAAAAAGGGAATAGCATGTGTTAAAAATTACTAATCGTACATCACATTTTCATACTTTAAATGATAAAGAACTGGTGGAAGGCCTAAACGTTAAGAATGAATGAGGAACGTTGAATTATTGTTCTTTGGAATTCCGCTCTCCTTAGGAATTGTGTATATAATTCTACAGTTACTTTCTTCTAACAATGTAGAGGTGAAATAAGAAGATTTGAAAGCGCTTTACGCATATGGTTTACATTCGATAGCTCCAGTAGTAGTTCCTGAAAAGCTAAAGAGTTTAAGGACTCATAATCGGACTACAATACAAGAAAAATGAGGTTTTTATATTTGTAATATATGTTGAGCACTTGTGAAATATAAAAATAATAATAAAATAAAACACCTTTTTCACAAAAATTAGTTTAATTCACTAAATGTAACATTTCGTGTGCACTGCACACATCTTCAGTAGTAACTATTAAACATATTATCTACGAGACATTTTATAATAAGAGAAATACATTTTATTCAGACAAATTTTAAAGGTAGGGTGAAAAACGATTAATGCTAAATTACAACGAATGTTAACAGTATAAAATTATGAGAATTAGTTTAATGGGAAATAACAAAATATTAATGCCAAAGAACAACGGTTAAAACTAGCGGTGACAGGATTACGGAAACAATTCTAATAGGATATTAATGAACAGATTTACATAATTATTTAAACCTAATCTACGAGACATTTTATAATAAAAATACATGTTATACAGAATAAATTTAACGGTAGTTGAAGAACGATTAAAGCAAATTACAACGAATATTAACAATATTAAATACAAAATATTTCTGAGAAAGACAGCGGGTTAATTTAACAGTTACAGGATTATGAATTAACAATTCTAAATAGAATATTACACGAAAGTTGAATACATATTTCGAGAGTGTCTTAAGTGTTAACCGCTGTCGGTATACAAGATAACAATTTGTTATTAAGGGGAGAAATATCATTGTTCAGGAGATAATTTTTATATTTTTTCATGTATATGGCTTCCCACATATCTAAATTTCTATTGTTGCTTTGTTTACCTAAACTAACATTTTCTAGGTTGAAGTTGTGACCTGTATCACTATGATGTAGAGCTAATGCGGATTTTTCTACATTGTGTAATTTGACATGAGCCATGTGTTCTTTATATCTTATTTGAACGTTTCTTCTGGTTTGTCCGATATATAATTTTGGACAACCACTACATCGTATTCTGTAAATGCCCGATTCTTTCAATGGATCTGTATTAACAATTTTAGTTTTTAGACACTGTTGTACTTTATTATTATTGGAGAAAGCTGCAATTAAATTATATTTTAAACAGTTTTATTACACCGCGAACAAAATTCTTCCCAAGAGGGGGTCGCGCATTAAAAGAGTTTGGAAAAAACTGATTTAGGATATAATGAGTAAGTATAAAAGCAAATGCGGGAGACTAGAGAGGCAGTTATCATCAAGAAAATCTCGCGTTCATATATAATACATACCTACATAATTTGTAAAGAGTTATTATTGTAATTATTATTATTGTGATTTATATATATAATATTTGTACCGAATAGGTATTTTTTTAAACAAATATGCAGTAATAAAAACCCTATCATATCTGGCACAAGATTCATGAAACATTTCATCATATTCACGTAAATCAATTAGAATGTTTTAAGTAGAAAAAGGATCCGTCTATATTCTTACATAGATATGTGTTCTTTTTCTCATTTGTTATTCCTCAACATAAATAAATTAAAATTATTATTAGAAAAGTTCATCAACAGTCAAAGTTATATTTAAATAATTTTTTCCAAGAGCCAAATTATAATAAAATAGACCCACGTGCATTTTTTCAATTGAATAGCTATAGTGACATTGTGCGTTGGTATGTATGTAGTATAATATCCGATTTATCAAATAAATAAAACAACAAACCAGGAAAGAAAGAATGATAATACAATAGGAATCCAAGGCCTGAGATAAGATATAGATTAATGAAATAAAAAATAAATACCCGAGAATCTGATAAAGTATTTATGCAATTTGAGTAAGTAGTCGGCGGCATAATTTTAAAGTACAAGTAGATTATTTTATGAAACGAACCATCAATAATAGTTGGTGTGCACTACTAGTTCATAAAATTAGAACACTCTTTTTAATTGAGTAAATATTAATTTTCTTATTATTTTCAACTTCTATTCATTTAAAATTCAATATAAGAATAATAATTGTACATAAACAATTTCCGTCCTCCATAACAATATACAGGCTGGGTCCGATTGTGACTCTATGAGAAAACCTTTCAAATTTATTTGGTATTTTAGAGATCGAGTGTTCCAAAACTTGGCGGCTGATCGTACTTATAGTTTTATTACATTTTTGTATTCCCCGTATAATTCCTAGTCAAAAAGGAATAGGATAGTATGGGCCTAAAATTTAAAGTTACCATGTTTCTGAAAAATTCAATGTTTTTATAAAATTATGTTTCTCGAAAATTACTTCATAGGTGGACACAATTTTTAGTAGCGTTATTCACAACTAAAAGCCCCAATACAAGTATATTAATTTTTTTTCAATTGCTATTTGCATACGCAGCAAACTGGATTAAAATTTTGCCAACTTTATGTAAATTATTTAAATACGGTATAGTGAACCATGATTTTGCTGCGAAATTGACAATCGAAATATGACATTTAATAAGTTGCTTCTTAGTTGACAAGCATGATTTTATAATGTTTTTTTCTGAAAATGAGCTTTTTGAATAATAATGAAAATTGCTTCTGTCAACTATTCCACTACTATGGAAAGCAGCTTCACCCGTAAGTAACATACTATCAAAAGAAATTGCCTTTTTCTTTAAATATACAATATGTCTCACTAAGTTGGAACCATATGGAAAACTTTTTTATTACTAATTTTAGGAAAAAAAGTTATTCTTTATAAAAACTTCTGCATGTTCTAAAATCTAAAATACAATCATCAGATATTAAATTTTTTCAGTTGTATACGAGGTATGTCAAAAAATATTAATTTTACTCAAGAGTAAAGTACCTTTATATTTGAGAATATCGAATAATGTTATTAAAAAAGTTGATTAGAACTAAAAATTACGTTCAAATATGCCATTACATCCATTTATATGGAAAAATCATTTTTTCTATTTTTGCCTACAATAACAATGCAAATTTAACTGTAGTTACGTATTATCTAGGATGCACTGACATACAAATGATTTGTTGTTTTCTAGAAAGGTTTGACAGTGAATGTCAAAACGCGTTAGAATTTATATTATTATTACGTCAATTTTCCAAAAGAACGATTAAATGTATTGAACGAGAGGGTGGATATGTCGAGGCATTAGTGGAATATGTGAAAACTAAATTTCTATTTACTTCTATTATTAATATTATATTAGTTACACAACTTAGTATTTTTTTGTTTTTTCTTATTTGCAAAATAAATGCACATGCATTCATTACGTGTTTAAATTGCGAAATTGTTTTATAGTTTTCTCCCACAATCAAAACAATTTCTATTTTCTCTTTACAAGTTAATAACGCTACTATGTTCATGTGCCATATAAATTCTAACGCGTTTTGACATTCACTGTCAAACCTTCCTAGCAAACAACAAATCATTTGTATGTCAGTGCATCCTAGATAATATGTAACTACAGTTAATTTGCATTGTTATTGTAGGCAAAAATAGAAAAAATGAATTTTTCCATATAAATGGATGTAATGGCATATTTGAACGTAATTTTTAGTTCTAATCAACTTTTTTAATAACATTATTCGATATTCTCAAATATAAAGGTACTTTACTCTTGAGTAAAATTAATATTTTTTGACATACCTCGTATACAACTGAAAAAATTTAATATCTGATGATTGTATTTTAGATTTTAGAACATGCAGAAGTTTTTATAAAGAATAACTTTTTTTCCTAAAATTAGTAATAAAAAGTTTTCCATATGGTTCCAACTTAGTGAGACATATTGTATGTAGAAAAAAAATAAAAAAAAGAAATTAGCAATTTATCCGAAAATTAATGATCTATCATAATTTGAAATATATTCTAACTACGTCCTTGAAAGAGACGAAACAATATTTCGCAATTAAACCTGTGATTTGGAAAATAAAATAAATACTGCAAGACTAATTATTGGAAAAATTTTGAATTGAAACATAATACAGTTTCGGCCAGCAGGTGGAGTTTTGCCATACGAGATTTATCGGTTCTGCGAACTAACAGGCACATAGATACGATCTAATGTCATTTTAACAAATCAAACTTACCGTGCACGCATGAACCAGAGTGGCTTATCCCTGCAACCTAGCATGAATATTCTATCTTTTTCACACCACCTGCGATTAGCATAACCGTCTAAAACGTATGTCGGTGTACAAAAATCGGACAAATACAGGACGGACCCACTTAAAATCGGGCTCCATAAGAGTTCGTAATTGATTTTCATCATATATCACATATCTTGTCTCCATGGTTTTGAATAAGCAATACTACCAGTAGTAATGAAAGTGTCCATTGCTCTTCAAAAGGCACCTGTCCTGAAAATATTCTCTAGGGTAACGCTGCTGGTAAACTTTCTGGGGTAATAAATAATTTCATGTCATGACATGTAATTTTAAATCAATTTTCTGCACATGCAGTTAGTAGTTGAAAAAAATGAAACATGCTTGCATTAGTTCCTTTTATTATGAGCAACACTACCAAAAAATTTTCCGAGAAATGGTAATAAATTAAAAAGTTTAGATTTTAGGGCTATACTATGTTATTACTTTTTGACTAAGAATTATACGGGGAATACAAAAATGTAATAATATACAGGGTATTCCATTTAAAAATATCAGCCACCAAGTTAAGGAACACTCTATATAATACGAAATAAATTTAAAAGATGGCTATAAAGTCACAATTGGCCTTCCCCACGGAGATGACTCACCCTGTATATAATAATTATCACACATTTTTGCAATGCTGGAAACATGTAAAGAAAGCAATTTAGGAGATATAGCAAATTCAAACACTGAAACACTTATGTATGGAACTATAATATATAAAAGATATTCAAAGGACCCCTAAAAATACTCGGGGGACTACCCATTTAACATGATGGCCGAATTTTTAAGTTATATTTTGTCACATTGTTTTTCTTTTTAGTGTAATTTATTACATTGGTAGCTGCATTTTTCTGTATTTATAACAATCCCTACATATTGCCGTGATCCCTACATTGGTCAGGCATTGTAAGATAAATAAATAATTATGTAATAGAATAAGTAAATAATTTATTAGTAGTAAGTGTAATTATGGAAAAATGTATCATGAGTTGTATAACCGCAACGGCCTAACATTATAATGTTAGGTAGATGACAATTAAAAATTGTAACAAAATTTATTTGAAAGGTATAAAAATAAATACAAAAATAAAGTTCATGTATTCTATATTTGTAGAAACGAGGAGCACAAGATGCAATTTCAATATACAAAGACAGAACCAAATTTTATGCATTGTGTGAGAGTCGCATTAAATATATTGAGCAATAAACTACTATTCAAAATGAATAGACGTAAGAAATAAAATAATTTATAAGAGATTGTTATTTGCTCGACATTCTATAGTCACATTTAATAATATGATAAATACCTGACACTTATATCTAAGCATAATTCTAAAAGTAATATGTAAAAAGGTATATTTTTATTCGACACAATATAATGTGGAAAAACTTCAGTAATAGCAAGTTAAATCCAGTTTTATCCAGGAAAAATTCCGGAAATAACACGTTAAATTGGTTTAATCTCATTAAAATCTACAAAGAAAAACAATGTTCAATATTGTTAACAGCTGCATACAAATCAACCTACATGAAGACGAGGAAAGATGGTTCGAAGATATGGATGAAGTTATCAAGGTCCAGGTTTATAATAACATAATTAATAAAAGGAGCATTCCAGTCGTATGCAATGTTTTTCCTGTTATTTTCAAAGGAAACGGCTGCAAAAGAAAAATACGAATAGTGTTAGATAGTGGTAAAAGAATGTATTTAAATAATGATGAAAGAAGCAACGAATTCATCTATAAACATAATGAAGGATGGCGTTAATGAAAAGGAATGTACCTACCAAGATAAGAAAATCGCAAATGTGCATAGACATTAACAATAATAAACAATTTGAGTGCGTGTATAATTTGTGTAATTTCGATATGTCAAACAATATTGGTGCAGGTCAGCTTAGGGAGAACGTCAAGAAAATAAATCTGAGTAGGTTAGTGCGGAGATTGTGGCGCTGCGAACGATGTATGGTTTTTTCTGATGACCGAAAATTATAAAAAGCCGGGAAGAAGGCAAGTACGAGAGAAGTGGCAGAGAAGCAGTCGATATCTAGAAGTGAACAAGTTGCCGAGCTCTAGTAACCGAACTTGTAAAAGTAACGTTTGATTTTTCATTTCGTTCGATGATTGCAGGCGTGTAATACACTGCATAAAAATCATCCTTCGCAAAATGTATTAAGTTATTTTATTTTCAATAAGTACTTTTATTTCATAATTAATTTTTGCCATTTAGTTTAATTTCATTTATTTTTTTTAATTATCTCTATGATGGACCAATAAGGAAGAATTTGATGACATGTATAAACATCATAAGTAAGTTTCACTTAAAATAAATTATGCTAAAGATGCTATGTGGAAATATTCATCTTTAGCAAGGTGTTTTAAAAATTTATTTAATATTTTGGATGCGATTATTATCTTCTTTGTTATAAGTAGACTAATGTAATAAATAGTGGGATTATTGTTAACAATGTGGAGAGGCATCGATGACACAACGTGTGAATGTTTGTTAGCGATGTTATCTATGCTGTGTTAACAAGTTTTAGATACAAAATTTTATGGGGATTTCAAGTATATTAATATACGTAAAGATGGGAGCATTTTGGTGGACAATAGCCAATTTATGATATGTACAACGTGTGAATGTTTGCATATGGTGATTGGTGACGGTCTTATCAGGGTGTTTTCTGTTTTGCGAGTTTTTGTGTTTTCAAAGATACTTCGTGAAAATGAATGTCTTTGGTAAGGCAAAAATTTAGCGTCGTATAATAAAATTATTATTTCTTTGAAACTATATAATGTTAAAATTTGAATATAGCAAAGAGTGATATCTATTCTAAATCTATATGTGTTATATTTGTAATGTAATGTGTTTTCCGTATCTTTATAAAATACACGTTTGTTTTTTTTTTACTTGTAATTGGAAAGTAGAAAGGACAATTTCTTTTTACGGCCACATGTGGCAAGAGAATTATTTCTTCGATGATGTTATTATAAGATGTTAAAATTGAATATAAATATTTTATGAGATTTAGTATTTTATTAGTAACCTTATCCTATTAATTTTAAATAAGAAATGTTGTGGGAAAAACAAAAGGAATATCACTGCTAGAACCTACAAGAAATATATGAATGTTGATGGAGATTGAACTTATAAATTTAATAAAGAATTTTTTTTACATGACAACGTTATCTCTACATTCGTAATAAATTATGCAGCTTTGTATTATCGTAGTTTGATTAAAGTATGCCGGTGCAAAATTATTATATTTAATTTGAAAACAAGGCTATAGCAATATGTAAAGTGTAATTTGTTTAAATATGCTTTTTTTATTATATCACTCCAATGTTAAGGATTGTAATTAATTTTTCAGAAAAATCTTGTTTTTGTAGATACAATGTACGACTAAAACAATTATTTTTAAATTGGAGAGTGTACATTTCCATAGAAGGTAAATAATAAAGACTTTATTTAATAAGGCCTTGATACGCTAAGAGGAGGGATCATGTCGTCCAAGTTCAGCCCATATATTTTTTCTGTTATAAGTTGTATACAATAATTATTTACATTTTCATGTTAAGTATATACATGTTAGATTAATCATATTGTTCGTATTAATTACTATAATGAATTAACATTATAACTCGCCGGTTAAGAGAGGAATAATTAATTATGCTAATTAATCAAGAAATAATAACGTTTAAATTTAATAAATGTTGGGAATTTTCTGACTTTAATTATAATCAGCTCTGAGTGGAAGTGATCTAGTACGCAAGTATAATACGTACTCAGCTAAATTATATTTATTACATAGGAATGACCATTTTGCATACCAACGAACGCTAGAAAACGACGAAATAATTAAATCCATTAGTACATAAATGCGAAATATCCATCCCAACAACAATTACTTATATATCACTTCAATGATTCTAATATCATCCATTGCATATTAACATAAATCACAAAATATGTCGTTAAAACCCACTCTCTATTATATTCGCATGTATTTTAAGCTGTAATATCACTAAAATCAGAAAATGTAATAACAGCAAATAATACAATATTGATTCGCTGGGGTAATTTTTATGCATTACTCTTGATTCAGAATATGCACAGTATGTGTTAAAATTACAGAAAAATACCATAAATGTGTTATTTTGCAATAAAAAATGAAACTTATACTATAAAGTCTTTGCCGACAAAGCTAGTTTCGAATTAAACTTCTACATTCGCAGTGTTTTGATGTTGAAAAACTTTATAATGTGGTGAATACTACAGATTCTATTAATTTTGTGTTTCATTCTTTGAAAAGATGTTCTATAACAGAAAGTAAATCCATTAAAACGATAAATTAAGAAATCTATACATAATTGTATATAAAAATAAACTGCTAAGTCAAATCGTCCAATACCTCGAAGAAAAATGAGGTGCAGGTATCACAGGACATTCTTATACTTATGTGGTTCCAAATTTTGTATACAAAAGTTGTTCCAAATTAAATATTAAATACTATTATCCTCTAAATGAATCTGTCTCGAATGCATAATTTGCGAGATGCTTGCAAAACACTGCTATTCGATAAGAGTGCTACTTCCGGTAACAATTTCGAAAATATTTTTTTATAAAATTTCTCTCAAATTTACTTTTGCCTGTCTTTTGTATTGTTTAGGGATTTGCTAACTTTGTAGTTAACGAAATATTTGTAAAACACTAAATAAAATCGGTATAAAAAAAAACCAAAGTAGAAAATGATGGCATACAAAAATTTTCTGGAAGAAAAATGTTTCATATCAGTTCCTCAATATTTACAAATTTATCTGAATCTTTTACTTTGACCAATATTGGTAAATAACTGATTCTCAGTGAAAGACGTTTTATTAAGTTATTCTCAAATTCACTTTTGGCTAGTTTTGTATACTAAAGAAATTAGTATAAACATAGAATAGAGTGTTTCAGTAAACTACTAATTCCAGTTAACCCACTTGACTAAAAACCTCATGAAAACTAGCGAGTAAGATTATTCTCTTATATATAAAGCTTGATAACTGGTTTAACCGGTCGCAACTATTGTGGTTACGCACTGACACACATAACAAAATGAAGCTCCAAATACTTATATCCTTTTAATTAATCCTTTGCACTTGAAACTGTCACTTCCGGTCTAAATTTTGCAATTTTTTTAATAAAACGTTATTCATAATTAAGATTTATATACTTTTATATTCCCAATAGATCTTTGTGTAGTCCATGGTATGATGAAAGTGGTCTTACCAATAAATATGTTTCAACCTAACCGAATACTTTTGCAAATTTCAATAAAGCTAACTGTTAATCAAATACTCGCACATATGATTTTCGGACCGAAGTAGAAACTAATCAACTCTTCTTACTAAAACTATGATACGGTGTCAACAGTTTTAGTTATTTAGATGCAATGGTAGCCTTTGACACAGTGACATCCGCAGATAGAGAGACATCATTCGAAAAACCACTCTCTCGTATTCAGGGAAGTACTACAAAAATCTTGGACATTATTGTGACATTTTCATGGTCACAATAATTTATAAGTACTACATATAAAAAAGTAAAAGTGCATAAACGAGCCCAAAAAAGTATAGATGTAATAATAATTGGCTTAATAACTAATTATATTTTTATTAAATTCTAAGCCCTTATTTTTTCAAAAGAGAAGGATTATTGAAAGAAAGGAAATGATGAAGGAGATGATGTATACTTCAAGGATTATCAAACCCAAAGTCCAAATTAAATTTCAAGTACTTATTTTATTAATAAATATGCGGAATGAATAATTTGTGAGATATTGGCAAAGAACTGCTTTCTCATATGGGTAAAAGCTTTACTTCCGGTAAGAATTTTGATTTTTTTCCACAGAAGTTTTTCCAACTGAAGCTCTACAAAAGTATATATTCTAACTATATCTATCAAGAAAACATAACTTGCGAAACATTTACAAACAATTTTTTTTTACAAATAATGTTTAAAGAATTTTGAAAAACCTTTGTTATAAAATTGTTTTCAGATTTACGTTTGAGTAGGTACATTTCTATTCTTTAGAAATCAGTCGAATCTTAATAGTTAACGAAGATAGAAATAGAGGTGTTCACAAAACTAATTTTTCGGTATCAGAGAACTTCAAAACGTAAACATCTGCAAAAATCTCGAAGTCGAAAATTCAACACCAAAAAGGAATAATTAAAAATGTCTACTATATCAATAATATACTGAGAAAGATCTTAGTCCTACTCTTGACCCTAGTATTATGTCTGAAGAAAATGATATAGTTATATAAACAGTTGCGCCTTAAGTTTTGACTAGAAAGAAGAGGAACTGTAAAGAGGAATTATTTGAATATTTTGCCAGATGTAACTTATCATACATAAGAAAAAACAAGTTAGGCTACTAATTTAAAGTTTTGGTCCCATAATTACAATAGTCCTGCTTTCGAAAATTAGAACCGGTTTATTAGCTATATTGACTGAGAAGATATTTTTATAGAACTAAAACTTGAAATTTAGTTCTGGATAATTACTGTCCTAAGTATGATTCTGAAAGCTTGACTGTCATATACATACGTATGTACATATCTGACACACATTTTTCATACTTCCCAAAACATAAATTTTTTGGTAAATGCCTTTCAACACGTGGGTTTTTGGTTATAATGTCATTTATAATTTTGGTAGACACAATAATTCAAACAATTGTTGATAAAGTGAATTTTGTTGCTGTTATTAGTAACAATGATAATTATTTCACTGTAATATTTGTCTTTAGACATTTCTTGTATGTTTATATTTTTATAAAGCTCCTTTATTTATAAATCAGAGAATTGAAATGTTTATGATGACTCGAACTCAGAAAGAAGTGTAAAGCGCCCTACACACACGCAGTTTTGCTCGAAGGTCGGCCTGCGAGCCTCGGTTTGCGCAGGTAAATGTGAGTGTGTGTTGGCAAAAACTGAAGGAGCGTTCAGTGCCTGGCGCGGCTCGCGAGATATCCGAAAATTCTGATATTTCGTGCAAACGCGCAGGTCAGTCTCCATGTGTGTTGTCATTTCGTGCCAACGCTCCATGCTTATAGAGAACATTACATGGTAGTTTTGAGGTTATATTCGTGGTTTTTGTTTAATGTGTTATTGTTTAGTGAGTTTTCATAAAACATAAGCATAATACAAACGTAAAATGTAGCATGAAAAAGAACAACCTCCTACCAGAAAAACGGAAAAGGACATTTTGACAAAGTTTATTGAGTTATGCCGAAGCAATCCTTGTTTGTGGAAGGTGAAATCAAAAGAGTATGCAGATAAATTTAAAAAGGATGAGGCTTACAAGGTTTTAGTAGATCATATGAAACAGTTAAATCCAGATACTAGTAAGGACGATGTTGTAAAAAAAATTAATTCCCTAAGAAGCTGTTTTCGGAAGGAATATAAGAAAGTCGCGTCTTCGACACATTCTGGAACAGGACTCGATGAGATTTATAGGCCTAATCTCTGGTATTATCCATTGCTCCTATTTTTGAAGGATTCAGAAACACCGAGACCCAGTGTGGGAAATGACAGAGCAAATTATTTGCAAGAGGTAAGATCACAAATAATATTATTATGAAATATTTTATTTAAATGTTGGCGTTTTATTTTTTAGAACGAAGACGATAATAATAGTGATCTTGACAAAACTGAAAGTAATAGTCACGATGAAATAAATGTGCCAAGTTCGCCTTTGACGCCGGCGTGCTCTGAAGGTAGTTCCAGTGTTTCTACACAAAAAAGGCGAAGATTAAAAAGCAAAATCTACAGGGAAGAGGATAAAAGTGACCAAATTCTTTCTCTAGTAGGACAAAAACTACAGTCTTCACGGGACGAGGATGAATATGACATAATTGGAAAAAATGTTGTAGAAAAACTACGAAAGATTGAGCCCTCCATGAAAATTTATGCTGAAAGACTTATTAATGAAGTCCTTTTCGAAGCTCAATTGGGTACACTAACAAGAGAATCATTTGTAAATACCTCGTGTAGACAGCAACCCCCCAATTCTCAGTATGAAGTATGTAATCTGGACACTATGCAGCAGCATAATAAAAATGTTCGTGATTATTATGCACAAATTTCTTTTGATAGAATGTAACAACACTTTTGGTTTATAATAAAAAAAACTTAACTAATATGAGTATATATTTATTAGGGAGTAACATTATTTGCATCTATACGATTTTGTTGCCATGTTAATTGTCCTTCATTGTTAAAATAAGAAGAAAACCTTTCTCGGATTCTTTTTGCTTCTTCAGCTGGATTTCTGTTAGGACCACGCTGTAGATTGCCAAATGCATTCATTCTCTCTGTTATATTTTGTATCGCATCATCAAGACTATTAACGTCTCGGCATACATATTGATCGTTTAGCTTTTTTCGCAAAAAATTATGAACAGAACAGCATGCAAGAACATCTAGTTCAATGTTTTGTAATTGTAGGTTGACTTCAGTGTGAAAAATGCGAAAACGGCTTGCCAAAATGCCAAAAGCGTTCTCGACAACATTTCGTGCCCTAGATAACCGGTAGTTAAATACTTTCCTTTGATTATTTAAAATACTGACATTGAACGGCTTCATAAAATTAGGTAAAAGAGCAAAGGCTTCATCAGCAATGAATACAAATGGTAGTTCTTCAGCGGTATTGTAGGCCTTTGTCGGTAAAGGTATTTTCAGGGTATTAGCTTTCAATTTTGCATAAAACGCAGTATTTTCAATGACTCCACCATCTGACACGCGTCCATTTGTCCCAATGTCAACAAGTATAAATTCATAGTTGGCATTAACAATTGCCATTAACACCATACTAAAGTAGCCTTTATAATTGTAATAAAAAGAGCCGCTTTTTGGTGGGCAAGCTATTCTAACATGCTTGCCATCAACTGCTCCCAGGCAACAGGGAAAATTCCATTTGGTAAAAACTCATTGACAATTGTCCACCACTGCCTTTCAGACGTGGGAAACTGTAAATTATAGTCATTGGTATTGAATATTTTGACGTATGTTTTAAACAAATACTTACTGTTACATATTGTTGATGCAGAACTTTACAAATAGCTTTACAAGTTTCCGGAATTATTTTTCCTAACGCTTGAGGCGATACAAGAGCTGTATACTTGAGATCTTCAAAACTGCGTCCAGTGGCCAAAAATCGTAAAGTCGCAGACAATATTTCGTGACTGCTGATGGCTTTTCTCATGCGAGTATCTTTCTTCTCAATCAACGGCGTTACCATACTTAGTAATTCCACGTAAGTGGTTTCATCCATACGTAAATAATTTCGGAAATCGTCGGGTTCCAGTCTTAATTCTTCCATTAAATTGATGTGTGAATAATTTGATCGTTTATTTAGCCAGGATTTTACCCACTTGGAACGAATAGTTTTTTGTTTTTGATCTTCATCTCTCCTTTTTTTTTTCTTCGCACAAATAGCGCTCACAACAGCCATCAGAAACAAATCGTTATTAATTCCCGTCGACATTCCATAATACTCTGAACTGATGAACTGAGCAAATTTGTAGATTTACCTGAATAATGTGTAGTCATTTCGCATTTGCTCGAAGGCTAACCTGCGCAGGTCGACGTTCGAGCAAAACTGCGTGTGTGTAGGGCGCTTAACAAGTAGTTCTCAATAAATAATCATAAAAGTGGTATTCGTAAAAGAACATTTCACGATTTATCTAGTGATGATTCATATCAAAGAATGAAATTTAGTGCAAGAATGATGAATACTTATATGAATTGATCATCCCAGTTCTGCTGAAAAATATTACTTTTTCGAATAAATAATCTTTTACATCAAATGTGGATGTAACAGACAAAATTGTAGATATAGGCGAAAGAGAATCTTGATACACAATATCCGCAAAGCTATAGAATCATTAGAGCATATTCTTTCGATGTAAATATAAACAAATATAACAACTGTTCTCCAGTAGAAAGTATTCTAAAAAAATTAACGAAAGTATAGGTATATGTTGATAACATATCTAACAGGGTCTTGCGCCTCCGCATTATTCAGCAGATATTCCAAGACATCTTGAACAAATTTTTCAAACAGACAGTCGACTTCACTGAATGACCACCAACGTTCACGGATCTCACTGCATTAGATTTTTTTCTATTGGGTGGTATAAAGAAAAGATATTGATGAACTAAAAGTTAGTATTAGAATTAAGCATATTTCTCGGGAAACTATTAAAAAAAATCAGCACGTGTTTATTAATCGTTTAGCTACTATTAAACAGAAGAAGTATATAACTTCGAACATTTGCTACACAATTTCTATAATTTCCCATTCACTTATTTATTCAAACAAAAAAAAAGAATTATTGAAAATTATAATCTTCCCAATTGCAAATGATAATGTTCGAAATTAAGTTTTAAAAATGTCGCCGTCTGTGAATTTGAACTTACGCCTCACAGTTCGTGAATATTGGTTGTATTTGGGAAGATTGTAATTTTGAACTGTCTTACAATGTTTGACGCTAAATTCAATTACTCGAAAGCAAGTGCAATTAGGAATGATTTGAAATGTGCTGTTATTTAGACGAAAATTTCTTGTGGCATGATGAACAGCTACAAAGTATTAACACAGGCAGTTTGGTAGTAAGATTTTGCTGACGTGAATCATACCTGCAAAGTATTTACGTTGTAGTTCTCAGGAATATTTTGAATGGAAAAGTACATAACAAGTATGTACCACAATGTCATAATCACTATGTTATAGCTCCAGATGTTATACTTCCTAGGATTTATCATTTTATCTAATATTCAAACATACAGGGTATGAATCGCCACTGCCTTGTGAACTTATAGGTCACATGTTCGATTTCAGACCACACATTTACTTACAAAAGTTTCTACGTATAACCTGCTACCGTACTTAGAAAGGACGTAAAGCCGTCGGTCCCGGCTATTACACAGTGATGTAAAATTACCGTAATTTATATTTTTGGTAATTTACTCAAAAAATGGTAAATTACGCAAGAATAAATCTTGGTAAAAAAGAGCAGTAATTTACCACGGTAATTTACCAAAAATATAAATTACGGTAATTTACATCCTTGAATATCATACAAACGGCTGATTCACGGGCTTTTACATCTGCTAGAAAGGGAGTGTGCTATGTATGTCATACGTGTACGTGATGTTTTACTTTGTTTGTAGTTTACGGAAATTTTATGTGGTAATTTACCGTAAATGACGATAATTAATTCGGAAATATAGGGGTAATTTACCGACTTACATCACTGATTACAGTAGATATATTAGGCTAGCTTGCGTGATCTGAAAATGCCTAACACCTTAACCAGACGGTATACGACATTTTTTCTTTTTTTGTAGATGATGTCATAGCTAAAACAGTAATGGTGTCATAAAGTAAAATTTAAACAAAAATAGACATCTAAGATTTCCAAAATATGTATGGTTTGAACATTAATTAATTCATTATTTTATATACACACTGTATAATGTATAAACTAACAATATGGAATGCTGCTCAGTCTTTGTAAATTTCCACTTCAGTCTTCGCACACGTCTTACGAAATTTGACTACATATCAACACAAATTATACAATAACTTTCATGTTTTATTAGAATAATAAATTAGAGGTTTCGCACAACTTTTAAGATCATTTTCTGTATATTCATAAACACTAAAAATTATGTATATATTACTTACTATACATGTATATACATACTTCAGCTAAAATTAGAAAACCTTCGGTGCATATTTATAAAGGTTCTACGAATACTGAAATTTACATGACCGTATTTTAATTTCCTTATAGTATTATATCCAAATTGTAAAATATAATTAGTGCGGTAATGTTCAAAGAATTACCCCTTTGGTCGCAAATTTCTATTCACAATTAGAATTTCTCCCACAAAATAAAATACTTAATAGCCTCGAATATAATATTCAGTGCTTGAGAAACAATTCGTAATAAATTGGTCGTCTCAAATTAATTTGTCCGCACTTTCAATTAATTAACCCGTAACCTCTCAACGAAAAGTACCCGTCAATTTTAAAATATTAACCCTCTATACACTTTCAGGCAGTAGGAAATTCAATATCAAACTTTAAAAAATAAAATAATTTAATGGTAAATATTTATATCATTAGATATTCATTTTTAAAGAGGAACAGGAATAATGAAAGTTATTTTATACAATTCCAGGTGTTCGTTGTCATAATGCAGCTATTCGAAAATTTGACTGATAACATAACATGTAACTTTTAATAGATTTAAATCCTGAGCGTCTACGTTTGTAGTTCATACCTTCTTGGTTTCTGGGTTGACACCGCATCGTCGTCTCTAATTCTGCTGCCGACGTTTCTTTTACATTCCCAAGACATTATCAGTCCTTTTTATACTGTAACCTAAAACAAAACTATCAGTCTGTTTCAAATTATAGCAGAACAGCGAGAGGAAAGACGACGACGCGGTTTCATCCAGAGGAATGATTTTAACGAGCTCCAGATTGTGTGTTCCTATCGCACACAAGGGAGATTTTTATTTATAAAAACTTCTCAGTGTAAGCAGGAAGAATATAATTTCATATTATGTTACCCTTTTCATTTATATAAAAAATATTTTAAGAAGAATGTTAGTATATTTAGCGTTGATTTAGTAATAAATGAAGAAAATCCATGTTGTAAGGTAATTGATAATAAGGGTAAATTAAATCCTCTTTAAACCTTAGAAAAATGTATTTAATATACTCTAGGACATGTTTCGGCTTAAAGCCATCATCAGCTAGAATAGTCAAGATTTCATACAGTATTTGACATTTAAATATTCATCTGTTATAATGAGGTAATTAATATTATATTAAAATTTAATAATTGTAAAACTATATAAAACTTATAATAGAGGAATGATTTAAATGTAATTAAATTAATATGAAATAAAAATGGGAATTTTGGATGGTTACATTTGGATTTATGTTAAATTCAAAAAGGAAGAGGGAAAAAGGGAGTTTAAACAGTAAACCGTATTATTGGGTTGGAAGCTGTGAAACAACAGATTTAGTAATGCATTTGTTTGGATGACGAACAAATACGTAAACATGCGAAATTTTCACGTTAAGAAGGGCAAAGGAAATTTAGACTTTAGGACGAAACGTCGAATCGTTTCTATTATAGTGGCATAAGAATGTAAAAGTTTACATTTATCCTGTATAATATTTTCGGCTATTAAAGATTATTTATTGGAACTACGTGTAATAATAACAAACTCCACTATTTTCTTCCGCACTTTAAAAGGATGATAAGTCTTTGGAAGACATTTGAAATATTATTTTTATATTTTTATTTGTAAAGAAAAATGTAATAAACAACAAATACATTTTGTCACGAGTAACCAAAACGTTATGTGGATGTTGACTTTAGTGTGTCAGAAATAAGGCGCAACTATATAACCGACATTTTATTTTCATGTTTGCAATTCTTCGACTCGTCACAAGTACATGAGCATCTTGAAAGCTTCAAAATAAAATTACTTACCTTGTTTTCATATCAAGAGAAACAACAGTTTTTAAAGTGGAAGAAATTTTCGCCAAAACTATACAATCACTGAACAAACATTTTATTCTTTGCGCTTCATGTCAACTAATGAAAAAAACATGGCTTTTTTATTTATTTATTAAAAAACGGCGCTGGTATCTATATTTAGCATTACATAATACAGACTTAACCCAATTGTATGCGCACATTGCTAGCGCTTTTATTATTGATCTTATCAAATCGTTTAAATTAGTAAATTGGTAGTATTTTTAGCCACGGTCAATCTGTAATTATCAGAATGCGTCTTTTTAAATTCGGTATTATTAAACGGAAATATATATATTATTCAAGATTTCGACAGATAGTTTGAAAAGCAAAAGTTTAATTACAATATATTTTCTACATCCGTTACAAAACTCACAGTTTTTTATTAATTTTTATTAATAAAGTATGTGCTTTCTGAATCAATCAGAAATTGTGAAAAAAAGTAGCATACCGATTTAATTTTTCACTCTCAACTTTGTACAGATCTTAATATACCGTAGTCGACATATTTTAATTTCTGATACGAAAGTAGAAAGAGGAAAAGAGCTCGACGAAATAAACTAAAGATAAGCATAAGCGAGGCTGCCAAGACAGTACACTCGACAAACCTTTCCTATGAAATGTAAGGCGTGAGGGTCTCGCGACACTGCGTTGCTCTCCCACCACTGTTCGCAAGCAGGCATCGCTGCATATTATAAGGTCATCTTTTGCATGGGATAGAAGTGTAAACCGAAATTAAAATTTGACGACTACGGTATGTGGACGCATTGTCAAGTCTTTTTTTAATTTTTTCACATATTCAATACGAAACGTACGAGTGTCGTTAACCAATTTGCCTGACATTTTCCATTACGCCGTGACATCTGCTAAAAGGACGACCGCTTCCTTTTTTCCTTAAGATGCTGCCAATTTGACGAAACGCATCTACACAATGCATTAGTGTATCTGGACATCTTTCATTGCTGTCAAATACCATCAATTTTTTGAGATGTGAGGAAGTGACATTCTACCATAAAAGCTTCATGCGTATCGTTAAAAGCCGTTATTTATCAATTTGATCAAAATATATGATATATAATTGACATTGATAGAAGTTTGAATTAAAATCTTACTGACTTAAGTTACGATATACTTTTTATATGCTTACTTGGGTGAAAATGTTAATGATTTCTCGTTGTTTTCCATAAATTAATAACATTTAAGTATTTCATCCTGCACTATCATAAAATTATCGTCATTGTCATAGTAAAAGTTTGCAGTTACAACATAGCGTATCACTGTTCACTGTGGGCATCTATATATAGAAGAAGCCAGGAGGCGTCAAGATGTTGGAATTAAAGAATACAAAAAGTGGCTCCATTTACAATTAAGAGAATCTGAAAAATCAAGCTTGGCACAACACACTTGGGAAGCAGAAAATCAAATCAAATGGAAGGACGTGACAATTCTGACACAAGAAGGACAGCAACTAATTCTATGAGCATTTTAAGCCTGGAGATTAAAGGGATTTGAATCCCAATATGTACTTCGGGACAACATAAACAAAACATCTAATAATACTACACCCAATAGGAAAGACAGAATGACAATTTGCCACTTTCACACTTCTAAGTGTTTGAAAAATGATTTTCCGCCCTTCACTATGTAAAGAGAACATAACTGACTTACTATATAGAAGACGTAACTTTAGTTAAACGACCCACGGTAATCAAATACATTACATCCCTGTGGTGTATATTATGTTGCATATTCAACACAATTATGAATACGTTCATCACGGCTGCTTACATCCAATTTGACAGTTGACAAAACATCAGTGACTGTCAAAAAAATAAAATATCAGTACTTTTGTAATGTTTTTTTAAGTAAAAAATGATGACTCTGGCGAAAAAATGTTGTATGCAATACGGGAGCAAAGTAATATTATAGTCTCAACATGGTTACTTTTACTATTACTTTACTCCCTTGATACGTAAATAACTATTGTGTATAACTAAGTGTTTAATCTCTTTTTTGACAAGGAACTGGTGTTGACAGTGCTACTCTGAAAGCGGCAGATGACCATTTGCTAAAACGTCAGATCTTCGAAATCCAACCAACGATGCAAATAGTCTAAATACAAAATCAAACAGAATTCTAGCTTAATTATGTTATTGCCAACCTCAAAAATGTGAGCATTTATATCTTGAGAATTGCAAACATTGCCTCAAAGCTTAGAATTAAATACAATGAATTTATTACTCATTATTGACTGGCTTAAGCATTATATCACGTTAATCCTTTTGAAAAGCTCTATCTAACAAAGTAGCATATTTTGAGCACGTTAATATAATTTTATCTGCCCCAAAAGTATAAGGAAATCTTATGCTAAAATAATCTAAAACAGCATTTTTTTTTGTCTGCATATGTTTTCTAATTTAATTGCATATCAAGTCAATTTAGGCAATAGCTTTGTAAGGGCTTTCCATTCAAGAAGGGTAAACAACGATACTCTTTCAACCCAGAAGGCTATAAGTTATTCATAACAACAACCGTGAAATTTACAACTTAGGCGCTTATTCACAGCAAAGCATCGCATGGTATGTGGATCCATTCCATCATCCACAGGAAAACACTTACATCAAAGTCGATGACCTCTCAACTAAATTTGGTATTAGAACGTGCCATTGATAGCCATATTCTTCAAAAAAAACTATGCATGGAGGTGGGAGCTGAACACCCGACACTGCTATACGGCAACGTCTTAGCTTGTGCATTCGAGCTACGTTAAGAAGTTCAGACTTTTCTACAAGAGGAAGGTCATGAAAACTCCAGGTACTTTGCCGAACTTGACTTTTTGCTGAAACTAGCGTATTTGTGCGATATATTTGACAAACTAAATGTCCTTAATCTGTCTCTGTAAGGCAATAACTGGCTTATTTTGAAACATTTGTAATAGGTTGCCTCATTTAGGAAAAATCTGAAGTTATGGGTGAGCAAAGTCAATGAGGATGGCGGTCAACATTGTTTTCCTAAATTGCACAAATACGTTTGCTTCGCAAGATCTGCTGTCTCTTTTTAAGGAACACCTCTCGAAGCTCACTGGCTGGTTTGCAAAAAACTTTGATAAAGACAATGTCGAGAAATTTGTGTGGATCCAAGATTTTTCCCCTGCTCAAGCACCACCTGAATTCACATCGCAGGAAGAAGAGAGACTATTTGAACTCTCTTGCGAGAATAACATAAAAACTATATTTGCTCCTTTGGATTTAGAGGAGTTTGAGTTCAAAAGCTGTAAGGATCCTTACTTCCTTTACGACAACCTATTTTTGCAACGCCGGATTTTCAGCTGTAGCTGAAACAAAAAGCCATTATCGCTCAAAAATTGATGAGGATCGAGAAATGAGAGTGGCAGTGTCAACCTGTTTCCGCGTTTTAAAAAATATGTGGTGATCAGTAGGCTCACCCGTTATATGAACTTACTTGTCGTGATTTATACCATTGTAGACATATTTTGACAATGGTGTGGCAACCCTAGTTTCTTTTAATTGGTTTTAATGAAATGTGTTTGTTTGCATTCTTTCCTATAAATATTATTCATGATTCACTGCAAGTTTTCAACCCAGAAATCCAATATTATCTATAACAATACTACTAAAAATGCTCAAGAAACAAATTTTAACTTCACTTATGTTTTATATACGCGTGTCTTAGGAAAAATATATAAATAATATTTTTTTTTTGTTTAGTTCGTAAAGGATCTAACCTACTCTTTGGGTTTCACGTCACGTTTCATGCCTCGAGGTTTTTTGTTTTCTGTCCCGAGTGTCACTTCTATAGCACTCAAGTCTCTCATTACTTCACCCATAAATCTTAACTTTGACCTGTTTCTCTTTTCTCCCTTCTCTGGTTACATGCGTTCTTCATCACCGGCTATTTGTTCTCTCCAAATATTCGTTGATATACTGAGATCTGCGTGCCCTCTTCTTACTTCCTGATTAGTTGGTATTTCCCAAATCTGATTTTTATTGTCAGACCCATATATTCGTATAAATATTCCATGATTCAAAAATAACATATAATATCTGATACCAGTTTAGTTTCGTAATTAAACTTTCAGTTGACCAAATATTATTCACTATTACTAAAACATATTAATAAGAAAAATATGTGTTCTATGTGTAATCAAATAAACAAATATTACTTCTGGAATTGCTTTGAAAGAAAAACGCAGACTATTCGTATTAGATGTAATAAAGGAAAATACCAGTCCTTTGCTTATCTTCGTAAAGCTTTCATATTTACACAAACTAGATTGCGCACAGAACTAGGACAGAAAAATGTCAGAAATGGCGCATGTAAACAATAGAAGTCTGGCCAAGGTGGGAGAAACACAATCCGACTGACTATAAGTTCATACCATCGCGCAGCGATTCGCATAAGTTTCGATTAAGAACGTAGGTATATCGTTTTTATGAAGCTTTCTCAATATATTCTTTTTTAAAATTTCTTTCTTTTAATATACGTTATTTGCCTTTTAACAACACATATGGGACGATACCTTGTTCTTTAAATTCGTTTCTAGAGGCACAGATTTATCACTGACACTTCTTTATAATTTGGAATGACTATAAAATAATTCACATTGGGACAAATTGAAAATTCGGACCTTACTTAAGAATATCTTAAATTAAATAGGTAAGAATTAATATATACAAAATTAACACATATAGCCGCAACATTCAACCACGTTCAACGAAATCTCTTAATGTTTCTGTAATACTGTTGTCTGATACGGTTTCTACCCTACCTATATAATGGCATACATTAATAGTGTAATAAAGGTAGCCAGTATTCATATTTGTACAGGATAGATGAAACGCACCAAACGTCAAGATAATACTATGTCTCAATAATACTCTATATGTGAAAATAATTAGGAAAATGACAAATGTTATTTGATTCTTAATATGTTTTCAAGTTACAACATCATAACAACATTTAGCAGATATTTTTCTAATTATTGTGTTCTTGTAATAAATATTCACTTGTCATAGACAGGATAGGAAAACAGGAACAATACTTAAGTTGAAAATTAAAATTAAATATTGAATAAATAGTTCATTAAAGAAACTAGAAAAAACGAAACAAAATCTTATCAAGAATAATTGCACAGCCAGAGATCTCTCTGCTACGACACACCCGGCATTACCAAGAAAACACAAATAACAATTTAAAGTGACTTGACAAGTATAGGTTCTATAAAGAACTTCAATAGTGTTTGTCGTTGCTAGATTAAACAGTACATTTTGGCAAGCCATTGTGGGTTGCAAAGGATGTCTCCGCGGGACGCGTGTTGAAGACTAGTATAAGATATTACACTTTCTATTGCCATATCTAAGAGAACTTAACTTGTATGAAATTTCTGTAGGACAAATAAAGCCAGATACTTTTACTGAAAGATCATATATCAGCTTTTTATTAAACACAATATATTCCAGCTAATTGTATGTCTTTTAATTAAAGAAGGTTGTTTCCAAATTGGTTTACACTATTTCAACTTAGAATAATGAGGTGTGACCACCACACGACTTTCTTATACGTATGAGCGTATCAAATTACAAATTTTAAGAATTTTTTTATACAAAAATCATTCAAAATCTTTTTCTAAGTACTTCTAATCTCTTAATAAATCTCTACAGAATGGATACTTTGTGAGATATTTGCAAAAAAATGCTACTACAATAAAAAGTAATACTTTTACTCTTAACGAGTAGCATTTTTTTGCAAATATCAAAAAAATGCTACTCGTTGATTGAAGGAATATATAAAGATGCGCAACGCTATAGTAAAATTGCGTGTCTTTCCGTTAAGTCGTCCCGCAAACCCCTTGCCGAGAAACATTATCGCTGTCTCGGGCTGCTTCGAATCTCGGACCCAAACGACTGATGCATCGCTATAGATCTTGGACCCAGTTTTGGCTACGCTAAGTGCTATGTAGTTGCGCATCTTTATGTATTCCTTCAATCAACGGTATTACTTCCAGTCAGAATTTTGATATTTCATTTATTCAAAAAATATTCCAAATCCAGCTCTAAATACTTTTATACTCTCGATAAATATATATAGAATGCATAATTTACGATATATTTGCAAAAATCGCTACGCAATAAGAGTCCGAATTTTAATCAATGATTAGCGCTAACCGGTGCGATGTGAGAAAAACACAAATTTGTACTAACCGGCGTTTTCATCGGTGTTGGAAACACCGGCCCTAAGTCGTAAATAGTTAGAAATTCGCCTGTAATTCATTGCTTTAAAGAAAATACAATTTCGTCCACTTGATCGATGGCACACAAAACAGCAAAATCACGTGTTAAAGATAATATGGTAATTTTGAAATGACTTAACTACCTTCGAAGTGAGTTCTAAAAGTGCTCGCTCTCTCTCGCTCTCTCTCACTCCCTCATTATTCCTCTCTCTTTATCCCTCTCTCTTTTCCTTTTTCTCTCCCTCTCGCTCTACAATTAATCAGCCAAATGTTTAAATTTCAATATTGATGGGTACGAGATTGGAAACGATACGTAATATTGTAAGTCCCGGTTTCCAGGTTGGCACTGTGTCAAGTTTGGCGTAGATACCGACGTTTCATCCACGATTGCTCGGAACTTCTTCAGAGCTGCTCTAAAGTTTTTGTCGATTTGCTGTAGCTTGAAGATTGCTAGGATTTGTACACTTGTACAACGTACGTTTTTTACCTCAGAACCTAAAACACTACCCTCTGAACTCAAATATATTAACGGGTGTTTTTTGTTTGGAGGCGGAGAACTTTAAATTGGTAACACTGTTTTCGAGTGACAATCGATTTGACAGTTCTCGGTTTTTTTGGCGTTCATTTGGTTTGGCAATTCATCATGAATAGACTTAGGCCGGAGCAACATTTGCAAATTGTTCAAATTTATTTTGACATACATAGTTCAATTCGAGAAACTTATCGTGCATTTTAAGGTGCTCATAATCGTTCATCAAAGCCAAACTATGGAACATTTTCGCAATACGTTTACTCGATAATACGCATCCCGTAGGACGTCGTACAATGCGCACTAACACCGGATTGATGGTGTGTAGCGTAGTATTGATGATGATCCAAATGCGTCAATTCGTCATCGTGCTCAACAGACTTGTGTCCAACCACTTTATGGAAAATTTTGCCTAAAGATCTTGGTTCATGTGCTTACAAGATTCAACTTGTACAGAAATTGAAGCCACACGATCATCGTTCGCGCCATACATTTGGTGAATGGGCCGGAAACATTTCTATTGATCCAGAATTTCATTTAAAAATTTTGTTCAGCGATGAAGCACACTTTTGGTTAAATGGCTTTGCCAATAAGCAAAATTGCCGCACTCGGAACGATGGTAATCCACAATCCATTGCCGAAACGCCACTACATCTAGAAAAAATCGCACGTTTGGTGTGCTTTATGGGCCGGTGGAATTATTGGTCCATATGCCTTCAAAACCTTAAATTTTTTCCATTGTATATTTAATTATGACTGTGATATTTAAATATGTCTTCGGTTGAACACAAAATATAAAAATATAATATTTCCATAGTCTACTTTTCCTATCTAAGTATTTCTTTTCTTTTAGATTTGTTCGAACTCCATTTCTGAGCAGTTCCTGAACTGTAATAATATAATAAATTTTAATTTAATCTATGACAGAAGACATTCAAAGTTTGACTAAAGTAATAAAGTAATAACTAAATCAAGTAAATATCAAAATTCGTGTCACATTTTTTAATATTCTCCAAAAGGAATTAAAAGAGTGTACTACTTCACAATTTAAAATAAACCTAAAAGAATATTTCGGCATATTTTTTTACTTTAAATTAATTTAATTGAAGAAAAGGAAAAGGGGCTGCCTTTGAATATTAAAAATGCATAGTTATATTATGTATTTCTTTGATTAATTTTGATTGTTTATTTTTAGTTATATAGTATTTATTAATGTGTATGTGTATTTTATATACGTGCCAACTATTTATACAGTTTGTATAACAAATATTTATCTTATTTACCCGACCTATTAGACATATCCGTTACAAAATTTACAAAAAATTATTACTATTATTTTTTATAAACCACAACTTTTTTATTACTTTGTAAATCCTGTCGCAGTTTTGATGGTTAGATGCATTCGCATTAGATGCTCATGATTCGTTCATTACGGTTGATATTTGTTTACATCAGTTTGTTTTTCTTAATACTTCCATTACAGTAAAACTATCTCAAGATTGCAATTTTCAAACTATTCGGACATTTAAGATTTCGTACTATTTCAGAACCAGAATTTGGTCGGCACATTACTATTAGAATTTTTAGTTCCACAAAGAACAAACCTACTATTATTTGAGACGTCCTTATCGACATATGATAAGTCACTCTGACTAATATTCGCATCTAGCACTTCTTCTTTATTTTTATTAATAACAGCTTTTTCAGTACCTGTAATTTTGGTTCGAGAACTGCAATTTTCTTTGTTATTTTTGTGTAAATTTTTCTTTACAATTACTATCACTACAGTTATTAATAGCGTTACCACCCTTTCCAACCGTTTTTATTGCTTCAATTCCAACAGCTAATTCACTTGGATCTACTTTGTTTTTAACTAGCGATACCCGGCACACGTTGCTACGTCCAAAAAAAAAAATTATCAGCACCAAACTCCACAGGAACACTCGGTTCAGCGGTTTCGGAGTCTATGAGGAACACACCCACCTACACCCATATAGCCGTTTCTAATATGACCGCTGAATAATCACAGATCCGGTATCAATAAGATTAAATGATGGAAAATGTTTTTATTTTTAGTCCGATCGGCAGCAAGCTTCACATGAACACGCTCCAGACCAAAATTTCGTCAAAATCTGTTAAGCAATTTCGGAGTCTATAGGGAAGATACACACCCACACACATACATCCAATTTTATATACAGTGTGGAAATAAAGTAATGGATAAAGGCATTAACTTCGTTAATATTCAGTTTTTGAAAAAAATCTCGAAGGGGTATAGCGATTTTAACTAAGGAAATATTTTCATTGCGTTTTCAGTTTCTTACGTCATTTGTTCTTCATGTTATGACGTTACCAACTTTTTTTTTAAATGACAACCTATAATTTTTTTAATTGATTTTGAAAGTATTTTCAATTCCCTATCCAACGGCATAAAATTTTTAGTATGTTATATTTGAAGAAAATTGAGAAAAAACGTCTTAAATTTCAAATATTAAAAATTCATTAAAGGAATCTAGTCACATAAATTTGATGGCAAGATTCGGTTTCATTATAAAATTATAAAAATGTGGAAAATCGAACTTTAGATTTACTATCTACTCTATTCAAAATTATTAATTACATCAAAACTAAATTGATTAAACAGGAAAAACAACTCTAACAATAACATTAAACACAAAAATAAACACAGAAATAACACTGTTTAAATTACATTTACACTAAGTGTTCAAAATGACGACCCTGTACCATCTGATAATTCCCAAGACGATTATAAAACACATTTCCCACATTCTGAATAGAGCTGATATTAATCAAATTTTATGTCGAATTTTGTGCTTGAGATCTTCTAAAGTATTAGGTTAATTTTCATACACTATAACCTAGCCGGCGATTCTATTGGAAAACTTCAATTCTCTGTCTCTCGCTCAATAGTGCCATTTTTATTAATAAAATAGTTTGCAAAAGATAACTTATTCTAATATAATGAATATTTAATATTTGAACTTTAAGACTCATTTTTTTTCCAATATAACATATTAAAAATTTTATACCGTTGGATAGGGAATTAAAAGTACTATCAAAATCAATTTAAAAAAAGATAGGTTGCCATTTAAAAAAAAAAGTCTATGACGTCATAATATGAAAAACAAATGACATAAGAATCCGAAAATGCGATGAAAATATTCCCCTTAGTTAAAATCGCCACACCCCTCCGATTTTTTTTTCAAAAAGTGAATATTAACGAAATTAATGCCCTTATCCGTTACTTTATTTCCACACTGTATAAGATTTCCTATTTTGTTTCATGTGATTTTTGTTCATTTTTAGGTTTTACAATTAATACTTTGTTTTATTTTTGGTTTTCGAAATACGAGGGCTGTTCTCTTTCCACTGAGCCTGGTAAAGAAAAACAAAATTTATTTACAAAAAACATTTATATATGATTTTTCAAATTATTCTCCTCTACATTTTTGCATCCGTTAAAACTAGTCTTAAAAACATTTCTCCAATCTTCTGGCTGTGGTTTGTTTATTTCATTTTGAAAGGCATGAATTGCTTCTTCGGCCAATGTAAAACGTAAACCCCGTAATTTATCTTTTGCCCGCGGAAATTAGCAGAAGTCATTAAGTTCAGTAAATAGCCCATTATTTCTATGTTTCAGTTATTAATATACTCAGTTGTTCGGGCGGCAGTGTGGGCCCGAGCGTTATCTTGATTCAAGATGATCCTTTCTCTTGAACGTTATTCGCGAACATTTTGGAGAACCTGAGGCAAACAAAGTGTAGTGTACCATTCTGAATTAACAGTAGGTCTATCCTTTAGTGTTACAGTAGAAAAATGCCCATAAATTCCAAAAAATGTGGTGACTACCCTCTTGTTTCGACTTTTTTCACGAACAGCTTTCGTTGTGTTTGTAGATCTACACCATCTTACACTGTCTTCTTTTTGAATTGAAGTTAAACTGTGGGGAATCCACCGAGAATAAAGCTTACGGACCTTCAAATATTTATGTAAAATAATGTTAATTGCTTTCACACCAATCCTTGAAGTTGCTTGAATGCTTCTGACAGTAATATGCCGGTCTTCTACGATCATCTTCCGAATAAGAGCAATATTTTTTCTGTAATTGCCGGTTTTGCGCTTGGGAGCTCGAAAACTGTCATTGAAGGAAAGTCGACCGCGTTGAAATTCATTGTATCACCGCTTTACGGCAGCGAAGAAACACGACTTGAGTTTTCTAAAATTAGTTGTACGTGTAGAATTCCTGAGTTTGATCAGTTTCGGGCGGCTCATATACTTTTTTCTAGCTAGCAGTTCTAGTACTAAATTAAATATGTAATTTTAGGGAAAATTCCAGAAAGCGTGGCATGTAATCACGGCAGAGCCGTATTATATTTTGTTGAATCTATTTTGAACCCAAATGCGTTCCAAAGCAAACGTTGTGAGAATGTAGAAGATGCGGTCTACGCACGATGTTTCGAAGATTCCGACGTATATATGGGTAACGAAAATACATACAGGTTAGTTATTTTTTTTTATTTATATTGGTATAATAATCTAGCAATGTTTCAGGAATGGTTTTTATTACGTAAAAACTAAATCTGAATATCCATTTTCCTACTAGGCCACCAATACGAAAAATATATAGCACAAATTATACATAAACTTTGTACTTTTATGTACTTATGTTTTGCACTCAATATAATGGAACATTGTAATAAGTAGTTACATGAAATATAGTAGATGATGGTTCATAATTATCTTATTTATTTTCTTAAAATACCTATGATTTTCACACTATCATCACTTTATGTGTCATATTTAAATGGCTCTTTTTCTTCTTTTAAAGCTATATCTACGAGGTAGGCGCATGAATTCTCGGCCAGACAGGCTTATACAGGTTCAAACGTGTTCAAACTCCGTCACGTCCTGCCTGCATATACGCGAGGTGTACACTAAAAATATGACGGTTTGAAGCCTAGTAGTTTTTAGTAACCAGCCAACCAACGTGACTAGAACACGAAAATGTCTGAAGTAACGAAAATTGAGTACCGCGCGGTCATTAAATTTTTAACAAAAGAAGGGCATATACCTATCACATTAAACAACGTTTAGATGGCGTTTACGGTGATTCATCTCCTTCGTATTCAACTGTAAAAAAGTGGGCAAAATGTTTCCGTTTGGGACAAGAAATCCCTGGAAGGTGCTGATCCGTTGAGTCGACCAATTGAAGTGATAACACCTGAACAAATTTCAATTATTGAACATTTAGTGCTAGAAGATCGCCGTTTGAAAGTGAAGGAATTAGCAGTGATAACAAATCTTTCCAAAACAAGTGTTCGCCGAATTCTCCATTACTATTTGGGTATGAACAAAATCAGTGCTAGATGGGTACCGCAAGTTCTTTCTGCTTTCCAACGTGAACTTCGAGTCAAATGTGCGCAGTCGTTTTTAAACATTTGTGGAGATGAACCAAAACCGATTTTGGAGTCTATTGTCCCAGGGAATGAAACAGTGATTCTGTTTTACGATCCTCTATCGAAAAGGGAGTCCATGGAATGGCGGCGACCTAATGAACCTCGTCCCAGAAAGGCGAAAGTTGTTCAATCAACGAAAAAGGTGATGTCAAAATATTCTGGGATTGTTAGGGCATTTTGCTAATTGACTTTTAAGAGCGTAATACAAGTGTGAACTGCACATATTATGCGTCCTTATTGCATAAATTAAGGGATAGTATTTGTGCAAAACGTTGTGGAAAATTGACAAAAGGTGTGCGATTATTGCACGACAATGCTCCCGTCGATGCTGCCGCCATTACACAAGCTGTCTTCCACGAATGCCTCTTTCAGGAATTGGAACATACACCGTATAGTCCGGATATGGCTCCTTGCGATTTTTTTGTTTTCTAATTAGAAAAAATACCTTAGGGGACGTAGTTTTAAGGACGACAGTGAGTTGCAAGCAGCATTTTGACGGAAAAACTTCAGATTATTTTTACAAGGGCATCGAATTATTAATTAATCGTTGTAATAAGTGTATAGAAGTGTTACCATTGGCTCGTCGCGTTTTGAAAAAAATAAATAAAGTCAGTTGTCAAGTGACACTTGTCAAATTAAAACGTGAATAACTTTATCTTTTTGATTATTAAGGATCCTCGCTAGTCAATCGGAAATGTAATGTTGGTTGCATAGCACATAATTTAATAAGGCATGGATGTCCGAGTACCTATTAAACATAGGGAATATATAACAAATATTTGAAATAATAACTCAATATCTAAGCGAATAAAAATTCATTTATGATCTAAAATTTACACATTTGTAACCGTGGATATGATTTTTACCAGAATAGCATTCACTGTAATGTGGGTTGCCTAATTTTAATTTATTTTATATACATTTAAAACAAAGTAAAGAATAGTTAAGGCTGAATGCCCGCTTCAAGCTGAGTTCAATTTGAAATAGGCGTACCACTGTTTTTCGTTCACAATGTAATAAAAGACAAATGTTTAAGGGTCCGCGTGCTCTGTCTTATGCCGAGGAAAAAGATAGAGAAAAGAACTTGTCACCTAATCTAATCTGCCTGTAATTTATGGCTGCGTTATGGTCTCAGATAATCGCCGGTTGGCCCACATGTTTGGCAGTCGGGAAGCAACCCCCCCTAAATTAGACAATCTATATTTTCTCAAACACACAAAAAAAGTGAAGCCGAATATGTAAAATCACCTGCCGGATTCAAATTTTGAGTTGGAAAATAAAATCGAAATCGCGAAAAGGTCGAAAAATCGTTTTTTTGTGTAAATTTTAAAACTTTCATTTTCTTCAATTTTTAATACTTATCTCGTGATATCTCAGCAATGCAGAGAGCTAGGGATCTGCTTTGTTTTTAAGGTTATACCCTAAAGTATTTGGATGATACTAGTGTTTTCGATTTTTCTTTATGGTGTGTAAATTTTATAAAAAAAAAAAGTTTTAGTAGACGACCAATTTGTGTAAGGTATTTTTCAGCTATCGAGTAACTAATCTTATTTTTCAGAATTTACCCATATATATGTGAAACAAAATAAAGCCAACATTCCAAAATTATTTTTTGTGCAAGAAATAAATTTCTAGATCGTTTCAGAAGCAAATTATTGCGAGTCAAATATAATAATTATACTCCCTGCCCGCAAGCCGTGTGAGTCCTAGCATGCGCTTCTAGCAGGTATAGCGTTAGGGACGGGAAGAGATATTGCTTTTACTTTCTGATACGTAGTATAAGGAAGTATTGTGACGCTGACACTGTATATGTACACTATATTGTAAAGAAAATATCAACGGTTTCGATAAAATAATGTCCGAGTAACGATTACTTTCTTAACATACACCGATCTCAGAAGTATTTTACAAACTGCGTAGAAGCTGCCCGAAATGGTAGGCGGAGCTACCTCTCGACACAATGTGCGAGCGTACCACATACTCTATTTGATTTCAGTGAATTTCGCCCAAATTTCAAAATTTTGTTTTCCGTTTCGTGACCTTATTTTTAAAAATTAAGAAAAAATAAAATTTATGTATTGCTGTTGAGTGTTACATAATTTTAAATAAAGGCTTGTTTTTTGAAATTTCTTACATTTTTATTTTTATTTAGGGCCCTTTGGACAATTTCGAAGAAATTACGATTTATCCATTGAAAGGCAGTTTTTTCATAAATTAGCGTGTAAATTCGGTAAGGTTTTCATGAAAAATACGATTAGGAAATGGGAAAAACGATTTCGAGGCTGGGCGTATAGCCTTAAACCAAAAATAAGTGCAGAGCGGGGTAGCTCTTTATTCATTTTTAACGTGAACTAAAGCAAACAAATCTAATGCAAAGGATTTTTAAGAAAACTTGTTTTAAATATTTTGACATATTAATTAATTTTCTTTAATCAGATAATTTTTTTCTAAGTTTGATTATTCAGCGGGGTAGATTACTAAATTCTTCATAAGTTGACGATGAAAGGTTTTCTCCAAATTTAAAATCAACAAAAATATCTTGCATCAAAAATCTGATATTTTTCTTTCTAATAGAAATTGATTATAACGTATTAGTAAATGTTATATCCAGAGAATACGAGTGTGTGAAGTTAGCCCCCCTTTTTTCGAATATCGGAAATCTGACGGTTGTTCCAGGTTGTTCTAGGTTTGTTCTAAATTGTTCCAAAGTATTTCAAAAAAAAAGTCAAAATTGGCCGAGATAATTGAAAAAAACGACTTTTTCACTCAGCCCCCCTTTTTTCGAAAATTGAAATTCTGAAGGTTGTTCCAGGTTGTTCTAGTTGTTCTAAACATTGTTCCAAAGAATCTCGAAAAAAAAATCAAAATTGGCCGAGATAATCGGAAAAAACGAGTTTTTGCCAGCCCCCCTTTTCTTGAAAATTGTAATTCTGATGATTGTTCTAGGTTGCTCTAGGTTTGTTCTAAATTGTTCCAAAGTATTTCATAGAAAAAATCAAAATCAGACGAGAAAATGGGAAAAAACCAAAGCCAAAAGTATGAAGTCGGACCCAGTTTTTGCAAAAATTAAAATTTTGACGGTTGTTCTAGGTTGTTCTAGGTTTGTTCTAAACATTGTTCGAATACGTCAAAACCGTATCTCTTATATATCCAAAGATATGGCAAAAAAACCAAATCCAAAAGTGTGAAGTTAGCCCCCCTTTTATCGAAAATCTAACTTCTGACGGTTGTTCCAGGTTGCTCTAAGTGTGTTCTCAATTGTTCCAAAGTATTTCAAAAAATAAATCATAACTGGCCGAAAAAACGGCAAAAAACTTTTTTTTTCTGGCGGCCCATTTTTCGAAAATCGAAATTCTGACGGTTGTTCTGGGTTGTTCTAAGTTTGTTTTAAATTGTTCCAAAGGATTTCAAAGAAAAAATCATAATTGGCCGAGATAATAGAAAAAAACGATTTTCCCACGGACCCCCTTTTTGCGAAAATTCAAATTCTGAGGGCTGTTCCAGGTTGTTCTAGATTTGTTCTAAACATTATTCTTATACATCAGAACCGTATCTCTTATATTTCAAAAGATATTGCAAAAAAACGTTTTTAAAAAAGTGTGAAGTTAGCCCCCCTTTTTCGAAAATCTAACTTCTGACGGTTGTTCCAGGTTGCTCTAAGTGTGTTCTCAATTGTTCCAAAGTATTTCAAAAAATAAATCATAACTGGCCGAAAAAACGGCAAAAAACTTTTTCTTTCTGGCGGCCCATTTTTCGAAAATCGAAATTCTGACGGTTGTTCTGGGTTGTTCTAAGTTTGTTTTAAATTGTTCCAAAGGATTTCAAAGAAAAAATCATAATTGGCCGAGATAATAGAAAAAACGATTTTCCCACGGACCCCCTTTTTGCGAAAATTCAAATTCTGAGGGTTGTTCCAGGTTGTTCTAGATTTGTTCTAAACATTATTCTTATACATCAGAACCGTATCTCTTATATTTCAAAAGATATTGCAAAAAAACGTTTTTAAAAAAGTGTGAAGTTAGCCCCCCTTTTTTCGAAAATCTAACTTCTGACGGTTGTTCCAGGTTGCTCTAGATGTGTTCTCAATTGTTCCAAAGTATTTCAAAAAATAAATCATAATTGGCCGAAAAAACGGCAAAAAACTTTTTTTTTCTGGCGGCCCTTTTTTCGAAAATCGAAATTCTGACGGTTGTTCTAGGTTGTTCTAAGTTCGTTTTAAATTGTTCCAAAGGATTTCAAAGAAAAAATCATAATTGGCCGAGATAATAGAGAAAAACGATTTTCCCACGGACCCCCTCTTTGCGAAAATTGAAATTCTGAGGGTTGTTCCAGGTTGTTCTAGATTTGTTCTAAACATTATTCTTATACATCAGAACCGTATCTCTTATATTTCAAAAGATATTGCAAAAAACTTTTTTCAAAAAGTGTGAAGTTACCCCCCCTTTTTTCGAAAATCTAACTTCTGACGGTTGTTCCAGGTTGCTCTAAGTGTGTTCTCAATTGTTCCAAAGTATTTCAAAAAATAAATCATAATTGGCCGAAAAAACGGCAAAAAACAATTTTTTTCTGGCGCCCCTTTTTTCGAAAATCGAAATTTTGACGGTTGTTCTAGGTTGTTCTAAATTGTTCCAAAGGATTACAAAGAAAAAATCGAAATTGCCCAAGATAATAGGTAAATCGATTTTACCTATTATCTATATTTTAAAATGAATAATAATACTCATTTGTGATTCAGAATAAAGCAGAAGCAGTAAATATACATATATTTTCCCAAGTAATATAATTCATTTGTTTGAAAACAATATTGTTACTAAATGCTGATGCTCCTAACATAAAATAATATTAGAACAGTGACGTTAGTTACATTATTAATGTAGATTAAAAACTACCTCATAAACATATTGAGAATGATTATACCTTGCTCATAAAAAGATTAGTGTTTTTCTCATGAGCTGCTAGGTTGATGTTTCTTTGTTTATTTTTATTAGAGTTGTCGCGGGGTAATTACTATAAATTTAATTAACGATGATAATTACTGAAGATCAAATAACTTCCACTAATCCGCAACAGTACTGGATGCAGAGAACAAAACTACTTATGCCGGCCGCTCACGCTGCACCCAGTGATCTCGGGGTCGTTTTAAACTTAATACAATAAGGGGATTTCTATTATTACTAATTGACTAATTAGGTGTGTATGTGTGCTGTTAAAAAGGTAACAAAACTTACGTACCTTTACGGTCCTAGAGCCTTATGCTCTGTCACTTGTTCCTCGCCCGTCGGATAGATGATATGGATAATTTGAAATTACTAATTGAACTCTCTAGGTGGTTGATGAATAATTGCTTCACTGATCTTATTGTAAAGTAAGCTATTATCTTAGGGCGCCACTCGCTTCGTTTTATAAAATGTTAATTAAGTATCACATTAATTAGTAATTCCCAATTAAAGGGCTGTCAATGAAAAGAAGCGAGAAGATTTCACTGAGCTTATTATTATTACCACAATGAACGGTGAGGAATCAAATTGACAACACAGATATAATGAAAAGTTAACAAGGTTTATTACAAAAATAAAAGAAAAATTGGTAACATACAATATGCAAAATTCCAAAATAACACATACGTCAAATGCAATAAAGGTAATATATAACAGTAAATAAATAATTTGTAATTTTCCTGATTTTGAATTTCTCTACATTAGAATAAGGTAAGAATATCCTACACAATAGTTGAAAGTTACGCAAACATTTAACAAGTAAAATAGTACATACAAAAGGGGCGCTGGTTCAGTTAAAATAATTAACTCATGGATAAATAATATTACATTGCTAAATTTATAATTCAATACGCCAGCCTTTTCTAGCACACAAATATATGTCTAATTTTATTACCGTAACCTAATTTACAATTACTAAGTGATGAATATTATATGACAAATATTATGACTGATACTATTACATAACACATACTCTGAATATTCGGTAATAAATGACTAATTACTTTAAAAAGAAAAATAAATAAACTTCTAAATCTGATCCTACTTTCTCCGTCGGATTACAAGGAGTAACATGTTCAAATAATAAAATGACAAATAAAACCAAACAGTTCTTGGTCGTGTTTCAGTAGAAAAACAAAGCGTAAATACCTTTGAGACAAACTGATTTGTAGCTTCAATAGCGGCCTGGCCAGGGCTGTCAGCGGTCCTTTTCGAAGAGGTCTTGGTTTTCTATGGAGTACTTCTCCCGTCGGGTAAAGATCGAAATGTGAATTATATCCCCAAAATGGGTAGCTCGGATTGGTACTGCTTGTCCCAAAGATCAGCAGATTTCCCCAACCGACGTTACACAGCAAGAGCACTTAGATCGTCTTGTGACGAATTCACTAATGGAATTTTAATTATGTGCTCTAGCTAAACACAATTTTCGCTTCCCGCGGAATACTTTAGACTTTATTTAAACATTCGAACCGCGAAGACTAACCCTCGGCCACTAGTTAAGTTTGACTCTCTTGGGGTACTTTTAGACGGATAATCATCATAATTTGGTAGCGCTTGCCCTTCTTAAAGATTCATCCCCGGCACGGAAGATGATACGTCATTTCGTTCTGGAATATTCGGTAACGCGTGCATGGAAGGCGTCTCAAAGTCGGGCCTATTTCAATTCTCACGCCATTCCCCATACAAAGGGCTATTGATAAAATACTCGGATTTGCGACGCCAAATTTTAGTCTTCAAGGTAAATATTCTTTTTACCTTCGATAAAATGCTTTTAGAAGAATTTTTAATACGTAGTTGCAAATACATTATAAAGAACCATTTATTCAAAAAGGAAAAATAAGCTTGGCTGTGGACATTGCAATACATTTATTTTTAAGATTAAAATATAATTTTTCGTAGCCGAAATAATAACTGCATACAGCGTGAGCCAAAAGAAAAATATTACGATTAATTTGAAATTCGCGTGTACTCTACTAAATGTTAATTTAAGCAAATAGATATTATTTATTATTTTGAAATTAAATTAATTATTGCTTGTGAAGTGCCAAAAGCACGCAACAAATCCCCCCTCTAGTGCCCCAGGAAATTTACTTCAGTAAATTTCCGATTAAGCAAAAAGAAGCACCAGTGCATTATGAAACAAGCAAAGTCCTCCAAGCATAAAGACAGGCTGAAGGCCCTAACATATTAAAACAGAGAAAGTGGACGATATTCCACAATTGAAGTTTGACGAAACCAAAACAAAGTTCAATAAATTTTGAAAGAACCCAAAAAAAAAAACTTTTCCCACAATTAAAGACACGGGCAGACCCGAACAGAATCTATCAGGTTTAGACAAGGTTATGACGAAAATCAATAAACACAACCAAAAGGCGTTAAAAATAATTTTGACATAAAGCACAGGTTAAAAGGTAACCGAAGTTACATGGAGAAATCAAAAGATCCAAAAGGCGTTAATTCAATTTGGATACAAGATTATATTAAAATGTAGGCAAAGCACTACAGTAAAAGTCAATAATTTAGGCCGAAAAGGTTCAATAAATTTTGACAAAAGAAAACAAATAATCCAACTCCCACGTAAAACTCCTTAAAACTAGGTAAAGTTGGTCTTCGCCGGTTACATTTAAAACCGACCTAGGAAGGCCAAAGCACAAAAATTTAATTAATGGCGGTGTCGGGCAACAAAAAAGGGTCAAGACTAGGTTACAAGCAAAAGAATAGGAGACCATCCACCTCCCCAGCGGATGAATGGAGTCTCCCCACGGACTTGACACCGCTCTCCCGCAGTGGAATCTCGAGTCGAAATTTCGACTGTAATCGAAAGGTAATTGGGTGCTTGCAACCACGCAATTATGGTGCAGCGTTGCCCTAAGGGTTGGCATTAGCCCACGGTAAAAAAAAATTTTGGAGGGGATGGGGCCGAAAGACACAATCGGTGAGGCAAAGTCATAATTGGTATTAGATTCAGTTATCACCCGAATCAGACAGCTCAACTGTCAACAATGCTAAAGAATCTCAACAACGTCAAAGAATCAAGTAGGTGGCACACGTAGCTTTACTACGAAACAGAATTGGAGGGGTAGGGACTTTATACCCCGGCAGCACCTCCACCAAAAAAGGGTCATCTAAAATGACAAAACCAAAACACCAAAAACCCGTCATGCCAACATGACACGCCACACTCTTGAAAAAGTAACATCACTACGGTGATAACCAAATAACGAAATCTAAATCGGGATAATCCATCCTGGGCCAACCCCAGACTGACCATACAGTACGGGTATTAAAGCCATAGGCAACTCACCCCACATATAGATCAAATCAAAATTAATATTAAAAGGTAACCAATATGTATGTATTTCATGAAAACAAATATCAGGTAACTAACTTTACCAAAAAAAAAAGTTTAAAATCAGAAGATATCAATATTTAAACATACAAAGGAAAAATTTAACCATGAAGAGAATATTTGCAATGCATAATGGGATGATACACATTAATAAAGAAAAAAAAGGAACAGAAGGTGGTACGTAATATGAAACCAACCACACAGCTCGAACTCCTTAAGTCGCATATCAAATCCCACATACGTGGCTACTATATGCCGGCGAAACAGGGGCCTTAAGCTCCAACAACAGGCAGCACGACGAGAGAACAAACTGCGAAGAAAGCATCACACTAAATTTAAATTAAAAATGTCCTAATATAATTTTAAGATAATATTTACTATATATGGCATAAAGTGAAATAATAATAAAGGTATCCCAAAATGCAGAAAGCACGACGAAAGTATTAAAATGAAAAGGTGGAGTGTTTGTACCATTAGAAAGAATTGAATAAATGAAAGATTGCATTAAGGTGGTGGTTGCGCAATATATTGATCCATTTAGAGGACTTTTACCCCACGCTGGTTACACGGCTGTGGAATTCTTATAGACCCCAACAGCAGGTCAAAAATATTTTGTCTAGTTAGGCGGGTGCGCCTTCAGATCTTTAATATGCCAAGTAGAAGGTCGGCCTTGGTCGTCAATGAGTTCATACGCCCAAGGCGATACAACACGAATAATTTCGAAAGGTCCTGAATATTTAGGGGCAAGTTTGGCAGCAAATTGCTTAGTAGCGTCTGACAATACTTTATTCCTTCTCCAAACATGCTGTCCTACCACAAACTTAATAGGTCGTCGTCTGAGATTGTAGTCATGAGCACTGCGCACATGCGCTTTCTTAATACGCGCCTGTATGTCTTTATACAGCGCAGCAAAAGCCAATTTTTTATTTTCAATATTTAAGACAGGTGTCTCGGATTCATTCGGAACGAAATTCTCATCATTGCCATTCAAGGTGACTTCCCTACCAAAGTTAATGAAATTCGGGGTTACTTTAGTTACTTCGTGTTCAGAAGATCTAATGGCATAACCAATTCGTGCAAGATACTGGTCCCAGGTTCGATGGCTATTTTTAACATAGGCAGTCAACATAGTTTTAATTACCCTATTAACTCTTTCTGTGGGATTAGCTTGAGCATGGTAAAGTGCAGTATAAGCTATTTTGATATTGTAGTTTTGGGTCATCTTCTGAAAAACCTTACTCCTAAACTGAACACCGTTGTCAACGATTAAATAAGAAGGAGCCCCGAAGAGAAGTATGACATGATCCTCAATGATTTTGGTGACGCTAGCACCAGTAGCGGTTCGTAAAGGAAACACCAATGTTGCCTTACTAAAAATGTCGCAAACAGCTAAAATATAGGAATACCCTTTAGTGGAACGAGGCAAGGGTCCCATCAAATCTGCGGAAACTATCTGCCAAGGTCGGGTGGCAGTTGGAGCTTTACTACGCAGATGTCCTGCGGGCGGTTTGTTTTCTGATTTGATACTGAGACAGGTCTTGCATTTCCTAACATATTTAGCTATGTCACCGGCCATCTTCGGCCAAAAGTATTTCTGAGAAACACGGGAAATGGTCTTAGAAATTCCAGGATGTCCACAAGTTGGATCGTCATGACAGGATTCAATTATTGAAGTGCGGCGTTCTCGTGGAGGAACCAATTTCCACTCCTGACTGGGATGGCTAAGTTCGGAGTAACGAGGTTTGATATACTTAAATAACTTAGTGTCTTCCACACGCCATAAGGGATAACGATGAGGTTTATCCTGTACTTCTTGAATCATTTTAAGATACCACCGATCTATGGGAGGTAAGGGGTCTTCAGCTTGTACCAAATCAACAGTAGTACTCACGGAGCGTGACAAGAAATCAGGGACGGCATTCTCCGATCCCTTTCTGTGAATCATTTCAAAATCATAGGGCTGTAATCGCAATGACCACCTGGCCAAACGACCATGAGGGTCTTTCAAATTATGCAACCATAACAAAGAGTGACAATCCGTGATCACCCGAAATTTATAACCCTCTACATAGTGACGCACACGCTCAATAGCCCAAATCACACCTAAGCATTCACGCTCAGTAGCACTGTACTTTCGTTCCTGAGCAGTCAGAGAACGGGACATGTAACAAATAACTTTCTCCCCATCGTCATATTGTTGGGTGAGCACGGCCCCGAGGCCATAAGCTGAAGCATCAGTTTGAAGAATAAAGGTCCTAGAAAAATCAGGACAAACCAGTAGTGGAGATGAGACAAGTTTTTCTTTTAACAGTTTGAATGCCGCTTCGCATTCACTGGTCCAAGACCATGGAGTCTTTTTCTTAGTAAGGTTGGTTAAAGGTGCAATGATGGTGGAGAATTGTGGTACGAAACGTCTGTACCAAGAAGCAGTTCCGATAAATCTTCGTATTTCCTTGACATTTTTAGGTGGTAGAATGTCTAAGATGGCTTGTACCTTCTCAGGATCTGGGCGCAGTCCCAGTTCATCAACGATATACCCCAAATACTTTAATTGAGGTCGACAAAATTGACTCTTGGCGAAATTCACGGTGAGCCCTGCATTATGCAGACGATCAAAAACCTCAGTCAATGTAGCCATATGGGATTCGAAAGTTTGAGACACAATAACTATATCATCAAGATATACAAAAACAGATGGTTGGAGGTCGGCTCCCAGAACAGAATCCATGAGACGCTGCCACGTGGCAGGCGCACCGGTAAGACCGTAGGGCATTCTAACGAAGCGGTATAAGCCGCCACGCACACAGAAGGCAGTGCAATCACGAGAATCCTCCGCGACAGGAATTTGCCAATATGCACTTTTAATATCTAATGAACTTAAATATTTAGCATCTCTTAATTGATCTAAAATAGTTGAAATATAGGGCAAGGGATAAGAGTCCTTTTGAGTGACGGAATTTAATTTACGATAATCAACACAAAAACGATAGCTATTATCTTTTTTCTGGACCAAACAAACAGGCGAAGCCCAAGGACTGTTACTAGGTTCTATGATTCCCTGCTCTAACATTTTTTTAATCTCCTGATCAATAGCTTGTTGCTTGATTGGTGATACAGGATAATATCGTTGTTTAATTGGTTTGGTATTTGGCAATAATCGAATCTCGTGAGACACTAAATGAGTCTTACCCAAAATTTTGCTCATGAGTACTGTGTTCTCAGCGACTAATTGGTCTAAGTGGTTCTTTTGATCAACGCTCAAGGTAGTGGCACTAGCTATACTATTAATATGAATTACAGGGTCCTGTTTACTAAAATGCCAAATGTTTTGACGTAAATCTGGTACTATATTCATGGCCATCTAAAAATCTACTCCCAAAATTAACGTGTGTGGCAAGTCAGGTACAACCAAAACATCAATCAAACAAACTTTGCCCTCTAGGCAAAAAGGTACAGTAACAAACCCTGCACTCACACACACCTGTCCATTCGCAACCGTACATTCAACAGCTTGCGGTTTCAGACAAAAACCCAAATTACTCAAAATTTGATAGCCACATGAGCCAACCAGTGTTCTAGAGGCTCCAGAATCCAATAAACCCACTACAGGATAACCCTTTACTTGTATTTCTAAATAAGGACGTTGATCTCCAGAAACACGAGAAATGACATAATCAAGAAAAATCTTACTAGTGTTTGATAACACGGAAGTTGGGGTCGAGGAAACAGCGACGGGGACGACCTCTCGACCTACGATCGCCTCCCCTTCGCGTTTTCCGAGCATCGAGGACATGCGCTCACTATTACGTTAGGTTGACCACATTTATAACAAAATTTCTTTCGGGCTTTCTTACAATTATTAAACCTATGTCCCCGGTCTCCACAATTGTAACACCGCAAATCGTCTGACATTTTGTCCGAAGATGCTTTAACTGAATTTACAGCAGGTTTATTCACTGCTCCGCGCTCAACACCAGAGGTTGACACGAAAGCAAAATCTGGTTCCACATAAGTGTTACGCTTGCGCACCGGCGGACGAAAACTATCTGCCCTAAACTTCATTTTCTCGAGCTTGAGGCATTCATCCTCCAGCTCCGCCAATGTGGTTACTGCCGGTAGTTGCATAATATAAAAGGGTGCCAAATTTCTAGAAATAATTCCTAACTGCACATCCTCGGATGCTTCCCCATAGCGTCTGAACATTGACAACATGCACGAAAAATAGTCTATGAATGACTCAGATGGGTCTTGAGTCCGTGACAATATATCTTGAAACAATCTAGATTGATAATCCGGTGGCTCATAATGCTTACATAATAATGCCGATAATGTCGGCCAACTGTCAAATCTATGTCTATTTGACCTAAACCACAGCAAAGCTTTTCCCTCAAATAAATCAATGGCGGATTCAAACAAATCAGTTTCTGAAATTCCGCGTGCAATTCTTAATTCGTTAACCCTTTCTAAAAATTGATGCACCGAAAATTGTCTTGAATCCCCATTAAATTTTAAATTCCATTTCCGGACTGGTGAGAAAGTACGCGACGCGCGCGAAACCGTAACAGGACTAAGTGCTTGTGCTGTCGTTCCGTTAGCATTATTTGTTGTTCCCGAATTTCCTAATGTAACACCCTGTAGATCATCAGTGACCTGACCTACTTCAATAGTATCCAAGTGTTGTAAAAATTCTAATAATAATTGGGTGCGTTTCTGAGACTGTTCCGTGCTTAACTGCGCGAGAGGTAACCGATTGATTCTATTTATACTATGATGCAGGCGAGTTTGAATAGCCGCTGAACTACCACCCGGTGACAAAGCGAATTTTTCCATTGCTGGTTTAAGATCGTTAAGTTTGGCATCAAGCTCCGTTAATTCTTTTTCAATGTCTACTTGATACTCTGGATATGATAAAGCCTCTTTATGTTTTTCAAGTCTTAACAATGGTCTCAAAGCCTTTCGCAGTTGTTCTACCGTATCATCGTTCGTTGTAGGTAAACCTCTCAAGCTCAGTTCATAGACTAATTCATCTTTTCTTAAATAGCTAACATTAATAGCTAATGACGCCATATTAAAAAAATGAAAGTTATCAAACGATTAAATTAAAATATCCACAAAAGTAATTGAAAATGCACTAATTCAGTCAATGTCGACTCAAAAATACAGTCAAATATCAAAATCGTTCAGCAAAATTATTGAAATTAAAAGAAAAAAAAAGCAAAGCGTACCTTACCCAACCAACCAAAAAAAAAAATAAAAATTTTTAAGAAATTTTTATTTTATTTTTAAATAATGTATAATCAAAGAATCTTTAAACTTGAAAGAAATGACAAATACGCAAAATAATTTTAATTTAATAACAGTAAGTGTTGTCACCAAACACACACACCACCCTGTATATATATATCCAAAAATGAAAAAATAAATGTTAAAGAAAATTTCATCATAATATGTTATAAAATCATAACACCCTATATATTCTTAATAAAATTTAAATAACTACAAAGATAATTTTATATAAAAGGGTATAAGTAAAAAAAAATTATAACATCTTTTGTAAGTTAAACGAAAATTAATTATATTCACGTTGGGCGCCAAATTTGTCGCGGGGTAATTACTATAAATTTAATTAACGATGATAATTACTGAAGATCAAATAACTTCCACTAATCCGCAACAGTACTGGATGCAGAGAACAAAACTACTTATGCCGGCCGCTCACGCTGCACCCAGTGATCTCGGGGTCGTTTTAAACTTAATACAATAAGGGGATTTCTATTATTACTAATTGACTAATTAGGTGTGTATGTGTGCTGTTAAAAAGGTAACAAAACTTACGTACCTTTACGGTCCTAGAGCCTTATGCTCTGTCACTTGTTCCTCGCCCGTCGGATAGATGATATGGATAATTTGAAATTACTAATTGAACTCTCTAGGTGGTTGATGAATAATTGCTTCACTGATCTTATTGTAAAGTAAGCTATTATCTTAGGGCGCCACTCGCTTCGTTTTATAAAATGTTAATTAAGTATCACATTAATTAGTAATTCCCAATTAAAGGGCTGTCAATGAAAAGAAGCGAGAAGATTTCACTGAGCTTATTATTATTACCACAATGAACGGTGAGGAATCAAATTGACAACACAGATATAATGAAAAGTTAACAAGGTTTATTACAAAAATAAAAGAAAAATTGGTAACATACAATATGCAAAATTCCAAAATAACACATACGTCAAATGCAATAAAGGTAATATATAACAGTAAATAAATAATTTGTAATTTTCCTGATTTTGAATTTCTCTACATTAGAATAAGGTAAGAATATCCTACACAATAGTTGAAAGTTACGCAAACATTTAACAAGTAAAATAGTACATACAAAAGGGGCGCTGGTTCAGTTAAAATAATTAACTCATTGATAAATAATATTACATTGCTAAATTTATAATTCAATACGCCAGCCTTTTCTAGCACACAAATATATGTCTAATTTTATTACCGTAACCTAATTTACAATTACTAAGTGATGAATATTATATGACAAATATTATGACTGATACTATTACATAACACATACTCTGAATATTCGGTAATAAATGACTAATTACTTTAAAAAGAAAAATAAATAAACTTCTAAATCTGATCCTACTTTCTCCGTCGGATTACAAGGAGTAACATGTTCAAATAATAAAATGACAAATAAAACCAAACAGTTCTTGGTCGTGTTTCAGTAGAAAAACAAAGCGTAAATACCTTTGAGACAAACTGATTTGTAGCTTCAATAGCGGCCTGGCCAGGGCTGTCAGCGGTCCTTTTCGAAGAGGTCTTGGTTTTCTATGGAGTACTTCTCCCGTCGGGTAAAGATCGAAATGTGAATTATATCCCCAAAATGGGTAGCTCGGATTGGTACTGCTTGTCCCAAAGATCAGCAGATTTCCCCAACCGACGTTACACAGCAAGAGCACTTAGATCGTCTTGTGACGAATTCACTAATGGAATTTTAATTATGTGCTCTAGCTAAACACAATTTTCGCTTCCCGCGGAATACTTTAGACTTTATTTAAACATTCGAACCGCGAAGACTAACCCTCGGCCACTAGTTAAGTTTGACTCTCTTGGGGTACTTTTAGACGGATAATCATCATAATTTGGTAGCGCTTGCCCTTCTTAAAGATTCATCCCCGGCACGGAAGATGATACGTCATTTCGTTCTGGAATATTCGGTAACGCGTGCATGGAAGGCGTCTCAAAGTCGGGCCTATTTCAATTCTCACGCCATTCCCCATACAAAGGGCTATTGATAAAATACTCGGATTTGCGACGCCAAATTTTAGTCTTCAAGGTAAATATTCTTTTTACCTTCGATAAAATGCTTTTAGAAGAATTTTTAATACGTAGTTGCAAATACATTATAAAGAACCATTTATTCAAAAAGGAAAAATAAGCTTGGCTGTGGACATTGCAATACATTTATTTTTAAGATTAAAATATAATTTTTCGTAGCCGAAATAATAACTGCATACAGCGTGAGCCAAAAGAAAAATATTACGATTAATTTGAAATTCGCGTGTACTCTACTAAATGTTAATTTAAGCAAATAGATATTATTTATTATTTTGAAATTAAATTAATTATTGCTTGTGAAGTGCCAAAAGCACGCAACAGAGTTCATGCTTTAGTTTATTCTTAAAATCTAAAATATATGTTTTTTTCTGTAAAATTTATTTATTGATATTATTACATTATTTGATAACATTGACATAAATAATATATTTTTTTATCAATTTTTTATTGTAAAACAGTAGCCTTTCCCAAATCGGCTAATCTTTGACGGATATACTATCTTATATTATCTAAATAGGTACCTATATAATATTTTTTCCAAATAAAGTAATAGTAGCCTTTCAATCGTTTTAGTGAGAAAATTAGACAGCATATTTCAACATGTTTACGAAGAGGGGCTACAAAAAATAAGCATACTTGATAGGAATGTCTACACGTGCTTGCATTCCCGGAGCAAAAACCATGAAAAAAAGTGGCCAGACCACGGCTAGACAAAATAACGTTGTAGTGGTTTACTATAATTAAAATTTTCAAACTTCAAAATCAGTATTTTATTTTTATTATTATTAGACAAAATAAAATAACAAAGGGAGCCTGATAGACTTCCCCATTTTGTTTGATTTTAGTTGGGTACCCATATCCAGCGCTTTTTTTTTTTTGAAATACTTTGAAACTGTAAGAATTTCGATTTTTAAGAAATGGGGACTGGGGAAAAATATCGTTTTTTCATAACCGGTTTTGATTTTTTCTTCGAAATAGTTCATCAGCATTTGGTAACAATATAGTTTTGTAATAAATGAACATTATATTTCTTGCGAAAATATATATTTATTGCTATATTAGATGTTTATTTCTTTAAATAGAACTGCATCATGCAAAAACTTCCTTCAACACAGTAATGTTCGGAAAGTGCATTCCGCCCATTGTAAAATCGTTTTTTCCTATTATCTCCGCCAATTATGATTTATTTTTTGAAATACTTTGGAACAATTGAGAACACACTTAGAGCAACCTGGAAAAACCGTCAGAAGTTAGATTTTCGAAAAAAGGGGGGGTAACTTCACACTTTTTGAAAAAAGTTTTTTGCAATATCTTTTGAAATATAAGACATACGGTTCTGATGTATAAGAATAATGTTTAGAACAAATCTAGAACAACCTGGAACAACCCTCAGAATTTGAATTTTCGCAAAAAGGGGGTCCGTGGGAAAATCGTTTTTTTCTATTATCTCGGCCAATTATGATTTTTTCTTTGAAATCCTTTGGAACAATTTAAAACAAACTTAGAACAACCCAGAACAACCGTCAGAATTTCGATTTTCGAAAAATGGGCCGCCAGAAAAAAAAAGTTTTTTGCCGTTTTTTCGGCCAATTATGATTTATTTTTTGAAATACTTTGGAACAATTGAGAACACACCTAGAGCAACCTGGAACAACCGTCAGAAGTTAGATTTTCGAAAAAAGGGGGGCTAACTTCACACATTTTTAAAAACGTTTTTTTGCAATATCTTTTGAAATATAAGAGATACGGTTCTGATGTATAAGAAATGTTTAGAACAAATCTAGAACAACCTGGAACAACCCTTAGAATTTGAATTTTCGCAAAAAGGGGGTCCGTGGGAAAATCGTTTTTTTCTATTATCTCGGCCAATTATGTTTTTTTCTTTGAAATCCTTTGGAACAATTTAAAACAAACTTAGAACAACCCAGAACAACCGTCAGAATTTCGATTTTCGAAAAATGGGCCGCCAGAAAAAAAAAGTTTTTTGCCGTTTTTTCGGACAATTATGATTTATTTTTTGAAATACTTTGGAACAATTGAGAACACACCTAGAGCAACCTGGAACAACCGTCAGAAGTTAGATTTTCGAAAAAAGGGGGGCTAACTTCACACTTTTTTAAAAACGTTTTTTTGCAATATCTTTTGAAATATAAGAGATACGGTTCTGATGTATAAGAATAATGTTTAGAACAAATCTAGAACAACCTGGAACAACCCTTAGAATTTGAATTTTCGCAAAAAGGGGGTCCGTGGGAAAATCGTTTTTTTCTATTATCTCGGCCAATTATGATTTTTTCTTTGAAATCCTTTGGAACAATTTAAAACAAACTTAGAACAACCCAGAACAACCGTCAGAATTTCGATTTTCGAAAAATGGGCCGCCAGAAAAAAAAAGTTTTTTGCCGTTTTTTCGGCCAATTATGATTTATTTTTTGAAATACTTTGAAACAATTGAGAACACACCTAGAGCAACCTGGAACAACCGTCAGAAGTTAGATTTTCGAAAAAAGGGGGGCTAACTTCACACTTTTTTAAAAACGTTTTTTTGCAATATCTTTTGAAATATAAGAGATACAGTTCTGATGTATAAAAATAATGTTTAGAACAAATCTAGAACAACCTGGAACAACCCTCAGAATTTGAATTTTTGCAAAAAGGGGGTCCGTGGGAAAATCGTTTTTTTCTATTATCTCGGCCAATTATGATTTTTTCTTTGAAATCCTTTGGAACAATTTAAAACAAACTTAGAACAACCCAGAACAACCGTCAGAATTTCGATTTTCGAAAAATGGGCCGCCAGAAAAAAAAAGTTTTTGCCGTTTTTTCGGCCAATTATGATTTATTTTTTGAAATACTTTGGAACAATTGAGAACACACTCAGAGCAACCTGGAACAACCGTCAGAAGTTAGATTTTCGATAAAAGGGGGGCTAACTTCACACTTTTGGATTTGGTTTTTTTGCCATATCTTTTGATATATAAGAGATACGGTTTTGACGTATTCGAACAATGTTTAGAACAAACCTAGAACAACCTAGAACAACCGTCAAAATTTTAATTTTTGCAAAAACTGGGTCTGACTTCATACTTTTGGCTTTGGTTTTTTCCCATTTTCTCGTCTGATTTTGATTTTTTCTATGAAATACTTTGGAACAATTTAGAACAAACCTAGAACAATCATCAGAATTACAATTTTAGAAAAGGGGGGCTGGCAAAAACTCGTTTTTTCCGATTATCTCGGCCAATTTTGATTTTTTTTTCGAGATTCTTTGGAACAATGTTTAGAACAACTAGAACAACCTGGAACAACCTTCAGAATTTCAATTTTCGAAAAAAGGGGGGTGGGTGAAAAAGTCGTTTTTTTCAATTATCTCGGCCAATTTTGACTTTTTTTTTGAAATACTTTGGAACAATTTAGAACAAACCTAGAACAACCTGGAACAACCGTCAGATTTCCGATATTCGAAAAAAGGGGGGCTAACTTCACACACTCAGAGAATACGCCATGGCCTACCTACAGTGGACAAATCGAGAGGTAACAGAAGTTAGGGGAGATTACATTGGTAAAATAAAAATTCTTATATTGTTCCAAGTTTCGTTTTTGTAATCAGGCCGAGAATTTATGACGCCTACCTCGTACATATTGCCCCAATATCAGAAATTTAAATGTTTATAGTGTTGAATATACCAAACTATGGCATATTAAAATAATAGAATACAACAAAAAGGCAGAATTATCGTAATGTTTAATGCTAATTAAAATAAGGAGTCAAATATAATTATGATTATTGATATACAAACATAGCAACACAGATATTAACATGTACAGGGCGAGTCATTAGTAGCCGCTTCTTCGATTGCTCTTTTGTGTTTTAAATAAAAGAAAAAACAATCGGTGGACGATCTATACATTATACTCTGACGCACTTCCGGTTTCACCGGAAATGCACGGAACTTAATTTTTTTAAATGACTCACCCTATATATTTTTGGATTTTATTGTACTGCTTTAAATTGTCTTTTTCTATTTCAAAATTTCTATTCAAAAATCATTTTCACATTGTTTTTAAAAGTAAAAACATTAACTTTGGTGGTGCTTGTAGCCAAAAAAAATCTGTATCATTTGGTAAAGTTGCACTCGACAATACCTCAAAAAATGTTTGTTTTTTCAAAGCCTACTTCCTGAAATTTTCACATACCAAAAACTTATTTTTCTTAAATGGAACACCCATTATTTTATTGAGGCGTTTTGTTCCTTTTTTATTCTCTTTCATTTTTGTTAACAATATCCGATACCTATCTTTTGTAATTTCTGAGATAATCACTATAGTTGCTATTAGCGGTCAACGAACTACGAGCGCTGGTGTTCTATGCACCTAAATATTCGTTCAACCAATGAAAGACAGGAATGGCGCCCGACTTCCTTAGTCTACTGTCAAACAAAGTAAATTTTAAATCCAACTATCCCAAAAATAATAATTTTACAGAATGAAGAGCATCGCATTTCAATTTTTTAATTCCGGCAATGTCCAGTGCAGTATTTCATTTTTGACACTGTTGGTTAACATCGAAATAAAATAAAAGTTATGTTTACTGACATATTTGAAGATGTCTTCAAAAAGTTTTGAAAATCCGTTCGTAGATAGCGAAGATACTCTCCCCCCATTAACATTTTCATCAAAGAAATAAGGTCCAATTATCCTCCCCACAGTTTTAATGACCAACGATTATGAAAGTCTACAGGTGTGATAAAGTAGGGGTTTTTATATGTTATAATAACGGAAATTGTGACGATAAACGTACTCACCTTAATAGAGGGCTTCGTTGGTAAACAACAAAAAATTGAGAAAGCTAGGATAATTTATCTGCTGCCAATTGACAAAAATGTAAGCGATTCTGCAAATTTCTTTCATCTAACCCAGTGTATGAATATGCTACGGGTAAATTTCATATTTTCTAATTATTCTGGATTCTCAAATTTGACTTACATCTAACTGACGACTAATTTTCGTAGTACTAGTATGGGGGTGTTCGACTACATTTGCAATTACCATAAACGTCTTATCCCTCACCAGTTATTGCTTTTTACGCTCTTTCTTTCATATTCAATACTTTCTGTTCACTCAAACCGCCCACTTTATACTTTCGAAGGTTTTTGGCTTCGATTGACTTCTATCAGGGATCGCTGTGCAAAAAGTCTGGATGCTAGCAAAGAGTTTCTTTCAGATTCAGCCAAAAAATCAATCATATCTATTAGCTCTTCATAAGAATAATTCATATGGATGATGACTAATAGCGATGCTTTTATAAGTTTGACATAAATGCATACCGACTTTCTTTAACAGTTGACTCAGGCAATCAGTCAATATTTGGGTGCATAGAACAGTGCCCGTAGTTCTTTAATTGACCGCTAATTGCTCGTGTAGTGATTATCTCAAAAATTACAAAAGATAGGTATAGGACATTGTTAACAAAAATGAAAGAGAATAAAAAAAGGACCAAAATGCCTCAATAAAATACTGGGTGTTCCATTTAAAAAAAAATAAGTTTTTGGTATGTGAAAATTTCAGGAACTAGGCTTTGAGAAAACAAAGTTTTTTGAGGTATTGTCGAGTGCAACTTTACCAAATGATGCAAAGTTTTCTTGGCTGCAAGCACCACCAAAGTTAATGTTTTTATTTTTAAAAACAATGTGAAAATGATTTTTTTTTGAACACGTGTTTTGGTCAAATATTTTCAAAAAAAAATTAATAACTCAAAAACTATTGGCTCAATTTTCAAAAAGAAAAAACAATTGAACAGACAATTTAAAGCAGTACAATAAAATCCAAAAATATATAGGGTGAGTCATTTAGAAAAATTAAGTTCCGTGTATTTCCGGTGAAACCGGAGTGCGTCAGAGCTTAAAGTATTTTTACAATATGCGCCACAAGCAACCATACATCTTCCACTAATTGTTTTTTCTTTTACTTAAAACACAAAAGAGCAATCGAAGAAGCGGCTACTAATGACTCACCCTGTATAATACTTAAAAGATAAATTGAAATGTAAATTTATCAAGAATAAATCTAGGGGTATTTCCTATTTTGTGAGTGGCCAATGGTATTAAATAAAAATCAGGCATTGGTATTTTCTACTACCCACGATGCTTCTTCTCGTGCTCGATAATCCTACTTGTTTGTTAATATTTCACATGTAGCACGTGTCGCATTAAACACTTTATAAACAAAAGACACTTGACTATAGACTCTTTAAAAGAGCGAAATATGTAGACAGTTCCCAGTTCTACATTCATAGGGACAGCAATATAACAAATATAGTTCGTCCGCAGTAAAGTTTCTACAAACGGTACACTCAATAATTGTTGTAAGCTCATCAATAGTTACTGCTTTTAGAGCGGTCCTAAGCTTATATATAGATAAGGGAGATTAGAGATAGCCGATATAATGGCTGTTATTTGCAACACATTTTGGAGAGACCGAGCGTTAGTTTGGTAAAAAGGAACCAAGGCGGGGGGCGCTAGTAGATGTTTTGAAAAATATTCGAATTACTCTCTAAAGCCTGTTTCACATTTGTCAATTAATTCATGAATTTATTCATGTAAAAGCTACTAAAGCTTACTACAAAATTGACGATATTTTATAACATGTTCTAATTCATGAATTAGTTCACCAACTAATTCATGAACTGGAATTGACGTCGATTTTTGTATTACACTCATCAATTTTTGTTCATGAACTAATTCATGAACGAATTCATGAATTAGTTGACAAATGTAAAACAGGCTTAAAAGATTGTAGTTGAATGTAGTAAAATTTGGGTTTCTCTTTTAATTTATCCTGCAATAGATTTTAGACATACTTCTTTTATATCTTACTCTATCAGCTATACAGAAGAGTAGTCTTTAAGAGACATTTATAATATTTCTGAATCAAGGTTATTTATTTGAAGAGAATTTTAAATATTCTAGATCATGATTAGGGATCGGCAATCACAGGTACATTGGCAGAATACATATATGTTATAAATAATTGTATTTTAACTATTTACAACATATAATTTATGTTGTGTCACTTAAAAATTATTGTTGTGTTTGAAAAAGACGGTCTGTCATACATTATAATTGTAAGAAAACTACATGAACATGTTAAAGAGGTTGATGCTAAGGTTGGTTTTTTTCGATTAAATTAAATTTCAAATATACTAATTATTAATTAAGAGGGGCGTTTACTAACAAATATAACCTTATGCAACTTATATTACTCGCGGGACGAGTAGACGCAAGAGGGTGTGAGTAGGTGGAGGTAGACGATATTCGATTCTGTCACAGCGCATCGGTTTTATTCACAGATTCTGTCATAGATAAAGGAATACTATAGATGGAAAACATAATGTATAAAGAATGAGTACTTACGGAACTGTTGATGTTGTTGATGTTTTATAATAAGCCAATTTTCGCTTGCCAATAACTATTATATTATTATACACTCGAATATTATAGGTATATATGACAATTAAATGCGAGTGACAGTTTGTAATTAAACTGTCACTCGCATTTAAGTCTGCAATAGCCGACCGATTCCGATAGATTTTCGTCTTCGCTAGGACCGGTAGAGATACCGTAAAGTGGGGATAGACGACGCGATTAGCTTGGAAAAACCTCGTGTAAAATGTGTGTGACAATGTTTACTGTTAATGTTTTTTATCTTTAAAAATAATTACATAAATTTGAATTTTTCTTTATATCGTATATAAAACGTGCAGCTGGCGCGTAGATGTCGTTTTTTTCTTTTGTGTACCAGCCAGCCAGTTAGTAGACATTATAAATGTATGCCTTTTGCATCACTAACCCAATTTGAGATTCTAAAATTACAAAATAAGTTTAAAAAACGCTAAACGGCGATGCCTTAATTTTCGATAGGTAAACGCTCCTCTTAAGCTCAATTCATAAACATGGTGGGGCAGTGAAACCTGACGATTTTAAAAGTGATGTAACTTCCGGCAAATTGATAGCAGTGGGGTGGGAGAGTTGTCAGTGTCATCGACAAGTGTCGCAGTTTAATTAGGGAAGGTGCAGCAGTGGAAATTTACACGTCGCGCGTTTGCGGTTAGACTTTATTCCAAGCCTGGTGAGTTGATCACGCGGAAGCGCGACGGTTTTGTGTCCATTTTAATATTCCTCGTCGTGAGAATATTCCATCTCGGAATTAAATTTTATTGTGGGTGAATAATTTTAAAACCGTTGCATCACGTGTGGAGAAGAGAGGAGGGTAACTGTACGCACACCGGAAAACATTGAGGTTGTGAGGCAATCTATTCTCAATAGTCCTATGTGCTCTGTAAGGAAACACGCTCAAACCCTACGAATTTCTAACCTTTCACTAAGATGAATCTCCACCATGCCCTCTATTTTCACCCCTACCAGATTATGGTGGTTCAACAGTTATGACAATATGACTTGTGAGAAATTTGGCTTTCTTTTTTCGAAGAGGAGGGAGTAGTCTTCTGCACATTATGTGACGATGCTATACGATTTCTTAATGTAAGAGCTAAGGACACGGCATGTGAGACTTCTAACAATATGTGACAACGGCAGACACAGCAAACGTTTCCATGAAAGCTGTAAGAGCATTGTTTCCGGGAATCTTAATCTCCGCGCGAGGAGATATATCCTGGCCAGCCAACCCTCTAGACTAATCTGCGTGTGATTATTTTTTGTGGGGATACCCGGAGGCTAAAGTGTATAAAGACAAGCCTAGCCCTACCTTTCAGTTGAAAGAATCAATTCGTAAAGTCCCAGCCATTCCCGGAAACGTGCTCGAGCAGACGATAGAAAACTTTAGTGATCGTCTTCGCGAATGCATCAACAAAAACGGCAACCACTTAAGCGACATCATTTTCAAGTCATAATGTTCTCAAACTGCATATAATTATGTAACCTACGGTATGAATAAACATGATCTAAATCAATAAGAACATGATGTATGATGATTAATATTAAAACATTATACATCATAGCACTACTTTAATATGGTTTTATCATGAATTACATAGTAACAAAGGTATAATTTTTGAAAGCATCATATAAATTTAGTCCTGTCCGCCATCATAAATAAACGTCAAAACATTAAAATTTATATTTAATAAAAGTCTCTAAAAGTATGCATAAGAGGCAAATGCCAGTATGAATTATATTGTTGCGTTTTCGGGTTCGCAATAAACAACTCGTGCAAATGTTTTGAAACTGTCTGTATATTTACACACTTAAAACTAATCACAATATAAAAAAATATAAAAAAAATGTAACGCACTTAAAACTACTACAAATAAACACTCGTATTTATTTACCACTACTATTTATATGTCTGTAATATTTATGTATAAAGCTGCACTACTTATATTTATGTTTACTTTAACTTTACGACCACTCTTGAATGAATGAATACTTATTCCGGAATGAATCATCACTAGGCTCAGCTACTTTATATACGCAGATAAAACTTCTGGAAAGGTGCTAGCGAACTTTCGATACGCTCGGAGTACACTAGAAGAATCTGCAGACATTCCGTCGCCGACACAGTACCATGCGAGTAGAAGATTTATGACTTTATGGGCACGATTTTGTCGTCGCCTAGACGTCTGCATTTTTTTTGTAGATTTATTTCGTTACATTTCCCCCTTCTTAAAAACTGCGTTTCGTCCCGAAACACGCTATTCCATGTTCTTGTTGATGGCCGATGACGGAATCTACATTGGGACCCACAGGTGCACCCAGTAGTCTTGTGGAAACAGCAATCCACCGTCTTAGGTTGTATAACGGGCTGATTGGACTGATAGCTGCATACGACTATTTCCATACCAGTATGCCGAAACACCACCTCCAGCATGTTTCTTACGGTTCTCCATTCCAAACGGTCTAATCCGCAGCCCAGTTGCGGAATGATAGGTCGGCTTTTCGTTGAAGACTTCTTTTGTGACCAGGTAAAGATAGATCGTCCGCCACGCTTTATCTCCAGAGTTTTACCAACCCTTGGCTGTTGTTGGATCAGTTCATTGACCCCGCCATATCTCCTCTTGAATTCCACGGCAATCCCTCTATGCATACATAAGTCCTGGGCCACACAGTGAGCTAAGGCATAATCACATGGTACCGTAAAAAGATCCTTTTGTTTTTTCGTGGTAATTCCAAAACGAGCCTTCCTGGTACCAGAATATTCTTGCATGAAATTCCCATAAGTTGGTTCTCTATGTTCTCCGGTAATTTGTCGCACATTGGTTACTTCGTCGTTGTTATGCCCATGGTATGGGGCCAATCTGTTGACTTACTATGGGGTGTTCGTCTTGTGCAATAAACCACGTCATTTACTCGCTTTAGTACTTCGTATGGTCCCTCCCAGTGTTGTTGGAGCTTTGGGGACAGGCCTCGGCGACGTTGAGGATTATATAACCAAACAGGGTCCCCTTCTCGATAACCACCGCTCTCGGCTTGCACGTCGTAACGATCTTTCATCCTGTCGCTGGCATCCTGAATTTGATGGCGTACTCGCTCGAGGGCATCCTCCAACCTTCGCCTAAGTCCGCTGACGTAGTCTTCTCCTGCCAGGTCTTCTCCAGGTTTACAGCCGAACTTTAGGTCACACGGCAGCCTGAGCTCCCTTCCGAATAACAAATAGGCTGGAGATTGACCGGTAGTCTCGTGGACCGCAGCTCTGTTAGCCATGAGGAACAGGGGTAGATTGTTCATCCCAGTTTCTTTGATGGTCTGCCACCACCTTCGATAGGTGTTTGCGCATTGTCCTGTTCATGCGTTCCACCATTCCATCTGACTGCGGATGCAGCGGCGTCGTTCGTGTTTTCCTAATGCCCAGAAGATCGCAAATATTCTGGAATAAAGTCTATTCAATATTCCTCCCTTGATCTGAATGGAGTTCCAAGGGTGCACCAAACCGACTAACAAATTCCTTCACGAGTACTTCCGCGACTGTTGCGGCTTCTTGGTTAGGCAAGGCATAGGGTTCGACCCATTTGGTGAAGTAATCCATTACGACAATTATGCACTTATTCCTATTTGTAGTGTATACCTTGACAGGATGTATGTAATACACAATATTATCATATCTTATTGTTAAGCACGTACGAAGCTAATGCTTACGCTGCAATCGGACAGACACCGAGATGACAACAGACAGATATATATATACATATAGGTACATATACAACATGATCATTATAATAATACTAACCTGACCGTCTTTGAATAAAGAAGTATTTAAGTGTACCTACTACTTGTATTATTTAAACCGACGAACCAAAGGAACCCCTGTGGTTCCGCCACATGGCGATCCTGCCACTTATTATTATTTAAAAGTGGTAAAATGAATATATTAATTCAACTTAATTAAAAATGTAAATAAGTTGAAAAAACAAAATGGGCCACAAACAAAGAAGAGCAGAAAGTATCCCACAACGGAATCGTCACCGACTGATGTAAAGGTGCCAGTTTACATCATACTCGGAATAATGGCAGTAAATTTCATCCCAAAAAGTACGAATATGCACCGGCGAACGATGAACAGGAGATTACAACGCACCCTAACAGAGTATGAAGAAGAAAATGTTGTGATTAGTGCAGTGAATTTCATGGATATTGTGAAAAAAAAAAGGATAACTATGTTAACTACTGGTGAGTGTTATCTATGCGATTGTCACCATTTAAATTTGTAGCATGTATTTAGTTTACACACATAAGTTTGAAATGTTTAATAGTTTAATATGAATTAAATTAAGTATTTTTATAAATTTTATTATTTAAATGCCTCAATGACACACAATTGGGACGAAATTAATACAAAAATATCAAATATAAAAAATGAGATTATAAGAGAATCCAAAAGGGCGATAAAAAAGCAAATTCCGAAAACAGATAAAATACGTAATGAAATAAGAGACAAATTAATTGAACTTTATAATAATTTAGTTAGTATTTTGGCTTCGTCCTGGATTACCTGTAATGAAGAGCAAAGACAGACTTGCAAACTAATTTTTTACCAAGCTAGGGACAAAATTGTTAGATCATTTCAATCATTAGGTATTAAATATAAAGTACCTGCGTCAGTTTTAGATAAAATTAATCCCCTCATTCTAGACGACGAAACTGAAGACGAGGAAGAAGCGATGGCCTTATCAAATATAGAATTTTTTAACCTAGCTAGTAAATTTATTCCTTCAGAATTTGACGGTTCTTACGACAAATTACAGTCCTTTTTGGATGCACTAGCTCTTTTACAAGCTAACTCCGAAGGACATGCAGATCGTGCAGTTTCCTTTGTTAAAACACGGCTAACCGGCAAAGCCCGCGATCTAATTAACGATAATATGAGTCTTGCAGATATTATAACAGCTTAAAACAAGGCATTAAAGGCGAAAGTTCAAAAATAATATCAGCAAAACTTATAAATCTTAAACAAAATTCAAAAGAATCTGCCAAATTTGCATCAGAAATAGAGGCTCTTACATTATCTCTAAACAGAGCATACATTAGTGAAGGTGTTCCTAACACAGTAGCGCAAACTTATTCTACAGATATTGCTGTAAAAGCATTATCGAAAAACGCTTCTTCCGAGCGTGCCCGTTTAATCATGGAAGAAGGAACATTTTCATCAGTGCAAGATGCTATTTCAAAATTTGTTAATATAAATACGGAAACCACTAGCTCCAATGTTTTATATGTCAGACATAACCGTAGACACCCTACTGCCCGTATAAATAATCATAGTCGCGGAAGACACTATACTACTAATACGTACAATAGTGGTAACAATAACAATGGTCGATTTCAAAATCGCAAACAAAGAGGTAATAATTTTCAACCGTATCGGGGCAATATTCGCGGTCGTCAATTTAGAAATATTAGACTTTGTGAAACTCAGCAAGATCCGGAAAACCAGCCGCGCCCCCAGAGGGAGCGACTGGGGGATATGTAAATATTTTTACGTTTAATTTATCTCTTGCAAATTTTGTATTTGTTAATACTGACTTTGGTGCCGAAAAACTAACGTTAATTGTTGATACTGGTGCTGATATCTCGATTATTAAACGTAGTAGCATACAAAGAAATCGTATAATAGATACTACAAATTCATGTAAAATTAGAGGTATTACCAATGAGCACACAAGATCTCTAGGTATTACAGAAACTTCTATTTTTTTCGATACTTTAAAAATAAAACACAAATTTCACATAGTGGAAGACGATTTTCCCCTAACCACAGATGGAATTTTGGGTAGAGACTTTATTTCTAAATATAAATGTAATTTAAATTATGAAAATTGGACTTTGTCATTACTTATTAATCAAAAAGAAATTATAATACCAATTTATGACAGTGCAGAAAATGGTATATTACATATTCCAGCGCGTAGCGAAGTAGTTAGAAAAAAAGCAATAAATTCAAAAAAAGATTAGTTTTAAATAAAGAGACCCGGAGTTTTTGTTGCCCGCACTATAGTATCCGCAGAAAATCCCTTAGTCAGAATAATAAATACAACGTTTCAAACTGCAACGATAAGAAACAACGACTTTACAACTGTCGACCTTGCTGAATACGACATTTTTAATATTCAAACCGATATGAATGGACGACACTCTAATTTATTAAAAGAAATAAATAAAAATATACCAGAATTTGTGATAGAGTAACAGCAAATAATTTTTATACACAGAAATTAAAATTAAATGATAATAAACCCGTTTATGTGAAAAACTATCGCATACCAAAAATGCAAAAAGAGGAAATAAATCGGCAAGTTGACAAAATGCTACAAAACAACATTATAGAACCATCTGTATCGGAATATAATAGCCCAGTTTTACTAGTTCCGAAGAAATCTATCGACGGGAACAAAAAATGGCGTTTAGTGATCGATTATCGAAAACTTAATTCCAAATTAATAGGAGATAAATTCCCACTCCCGCGAATTGATGATATTTTAGATGAACTCGGACGAGCAAAATGGTTTTCCGTTATCGATATGATCTCTGGATTTCATCAAATACCTTTAGATAAAGATTCTCGTGACTTTACGTCATTCAGCAAGGACAGAGGAGCCTTCAGGTACACCCGGGTCCCTTTCGGATTATCTGTAAGCCCAAATAGTTTTCAAAGAATGATGACAATAGCTTTCTCCGGTTTGACCCCCGAAAAAGCTTTTCTTTATATGGACGATTTAATTGTACTTGGTTGTTCTGTTAATCATCACTTTCATAATTTAAAACAAGTTTTTCAAGTATGCAGAAAATATAATCTTAAACTAAATCCCGCAAAACGTCAGTTTTTCAGAACAGAAGTAACATATTTAGGTCACAAAATTACTGATAAAGGTATCTTGCCAGATGAATCAAAATACGATATAATTAATAAATACCCCGTACCACAAACCCCAGATGCAGTTAAACGATTTGTAGCATTCTGTAACTATTATCGCAGGTTTATTCCACATTTTGCAGAATTATCACATCCGTTGAATAAATTAACAAGAAGAAGAGTCACTTTTATTTGGACAGAAGAATGCCAAAAACAGTTTTGAAAGGCTTAAAAAAGCACTAATAAGTCCTAAAATTTTACAATACCCAGATTTTTCGAAACCATTTATTTTGTCAACAGATGCATCAAACACAGCTTGTGGTGCAATTTTGAGTCAAAATTTCGAAAATTATGAATTGCCTATTTCCTATGCTTCACGCGCATTCACAAAAGGAGAAGCTAATAAATCAACTATTGAGAAAGAATTGGCAGCAATTCATTGGGCGGTAACTTATTTTAGGCCTTATTTGTGGAATCAACATTTTTTAATAAAGAGCGATCACAGACCTTTGGTATATTTATTTTCAATGAAAAATCCTTCCTCAAAATTAACTAGAATGCGATTAGATCTAGAAGAATTTAATTTTGAAATTGAATATATTAAGGGTAGTGAAAATGTCGGGGCTGATGCACTATCGCGAATCGATATACACGAATTAAAGAAAATACGGGAAAATGTTTCACAAATTCTGCCAATAACAAGATCAATGACATTAAAACAAGACAAGGTTAAGCAAGAACGCAAACGTTCCATCGCTCTAGAACCTACTATATACGAATCATTAGACAGTTCTGAATTACATAGAGTACCCACTTTAAATTTTTTTATAAAGCCAACATCACTTAGAATAATGATTAGGCAAAATAAAAGAGTGAGCGCTCAAGAACCGATAACAATTATTAATGGTAATATTGCTCTAGCGCAAGTATTATCTCGACTAGATAATCTAGCAAATAATTGCGGTTTCAATAAGGTAAAATTATTTATGAATGATAATATATTTTCAAAGTGCACTATAAATGAATTCAAAAAGGTGGGACAAAATATACTGAAACATATAACAATCATACTTTGTAGGGTACCCAAAATAATTACTAATAATAATGAGAAGCAGACATTGCTCAAAACATTTCACGATGATCCGCTTACAGATGGACATTGTGGACAAAAAAGACTTCTGAAAAAACTAAGAATGAACTATAGATGGAAAAAAAATGTCGCGCGACATTGCAAATTATGTTAAAAGATGTAAAAAATGTCAAATAAATAAAGCAAAATCAAAACATTGTGAACCTATGGTTATCACACCAACTCCCCAAACTGCATTTGATATAGTTTGCGTTGATACCATTGGTCCATTTTCTAAGTCAGTGAACGGAAACGTATATGCTGTAACTCTACAATGTGAGTTGACAAAATATTTAATTACAGTGCCAATACCAAATAAAGAAGCAAAAACGGTAGCTAAAGCAATTTTCGAAAATTTTATTTTAGTATATGGCCCCATGAAAGAAATTAGAACTGATATGGGAACAGAATACAGGAATAAGGTTTCCGAAAACATTGCAAACTTTCTCAAAATAAGTCACAAAATATCAACAGCTTATCATAGTCAAAGTATAGGTGGTTGTGAACGAAATCACAGAGTGTTAAACGAATTCATTCGCATGTATGTCAATGACACGCATGACGACTGGGAAAACTGGATGAAGTATTATACATTCTGTTATAATACAACACCCTGTACATATCACAATTTTACACCATTTGAACTTATTTTCGGTAGAAACTGTAGTTTTGTAGAGAATTTTACAAGTGCTAAAGTAGACCCTTTGTACAATGTAGAGGCATACGAACAAGAAATACGTTATAGACTTCAAGTAGCCCATAAAACAGCTAAAGAATTCTTGGAAAAGGCCAAAATACAGCGGAAACACATATATGATAATAATGCAAAACATTTAGAACACAAACCAGGTGATCATGTACTCGTTTCTAACGAGGAACGTAGTAAATTCGACCCGTGGTTTGAGGGTCCTTTTGTGATAACTAGTATTGATGGTCCCAATTGCGTGATCAAAAATGCAAAAGGTAAAGAAATGACTTTGCATAAAAACCGTGTACTTCCATATATTTCTTAAAAATTAAGCATAATCTAACTATAAATTAAATTATACATATTCAGCGCTGAATATCTCACTAAGGTGTATATACATATTTACTGAATAACTAAGTAAGTATTTACTGAATAACTAATTGAGGTATATCTATTTTATGAATAAATATTTAAGGATTATCATTTTAAGAAAATTAGTTAAGAAATTTGAATGTATACTTTAAGAATATAAATTTTTAGTTTGTAATACGCATGAACGTGTCATAATATGTTAATATAGGAATACGTAGATATTAAGTACATTGTGTATATGTATTTTTCAGATAAATGTAAGTTTGTATTAAGACGATTTAAGATCTAAGGTGTCAAATTTTATTTATGTCAACAAAGAATGATCTCATTTGCAATGAGTATCATTCTCGTAGAAAGGGAAGGTGTAGTGTATACCTTAACAGGATGTATGTAATACACAATATTATCATATCTTATTGTAATATTAGATCATGTCTGTTGCGCTTCCGTACTTAGTCGATTGCCGCATAGAAGCACGTACGAAGCTAATGCTTACGCTGCAATCGGACAGACACCGAGATGACAACAGACAGATATATATACATATAGGTACATATACAACATGATCATTATAATAATACTAACCTGACCGTCTTTGAATAAAGAAGTATTTAAGTGTACCTACTACTTGTATTATTTAAACCGACGAACCAAAGGAACCCCTGTGGTTTCGCCACATATTGTCAGTCTCAGGAAATGGCCTAGCCGCATCTATGGAAATCCTTTAAAATGGGTTTCCTACATTGCACTGCTTCATGGGGGCACGTCGGCGTCTTTAGGGTCCATTGCTAGCGGCACAAGTTGCACATTTTCGACACCATTCCTTTACGTCTCGTGTGCAATTCACCCAATAAAATCGTTGGCGCACATTCTCGAGTGTCTTATGTACGCCGAAGTGTCCTCCGGAGCTGTCATCGTGGAGCTGTTGCAGTACATCAGATATCCTTTTCTTAGGGATGACCACCTGTATCCTTTGCCCTTCTCCATCTGGGTTCTCCACAATACGCTTGAGTAGGCCATCCTCCACCTTCAGGGAGTCCCATTGAGCCCAGTAGGATTTCAGTCCCTGTGAACGAGGAGCTACTTCTTGCCAAGCCGGTCTGTGACCAGTACCTTTCCAAACCATCAAGGAACCAAGGTATTCATCAGCTTCCTGATCGATCCTCAAATTGTCAGGTTGCCACTGATCGTCAACCACGGTAGTTCTGAGTGCGTTGGCCGATTTTTCTTCTACCCGGTTGTAATGCCTGCAGTCTTCTGGGCATGGTCTTCTTGAAAGAGCATCAACGTTTTGGCGTTTAAGGCCGGCTCGGTGCTCGATGACGAAATCGTATTCCTGCAGTCTCTCAATCCACCTGGTCACCTGACCTTCAGGGTTCTTGAAATGCAAGAGCCACTTCAACGCTGCATGATCGGTTCTAATCGAGAACTTCCTTCCATATAGATACTTGTAAAAGTGTTCGATGGACTTGACCACTGCCAGTAGCTCACGTCTGGTTACGCAGTAGTTCCGTTCGGGCTTGGAAAGCGTCTTGCTGAAATATCCGATTACCTTCTCTTGCCCCTCTTGTACCTGGGAGATTACACCTGTGAGATTACGCCGCCAATCCCAACATTGCTAGCATCAGTGTCCAAAATAAATTTACCAACTGGCAACGGATAGCTCAGGATTGATGCACTTATCATAGTCTCCTTCAGTACTTCTCCTTCAGTCTGTCAGACGAATCAGGGGCTTTGCAATGTTGGCGAACCCCGGGACGTATCGCTGATAGTACGTGCACAATCTCAGACAACTTCTCACCTCATGCTTGTCCTTCGGGATAGGTCATTTTCGCACGGCTTCTTCTCTGGGTCGACAGCAATTCCTTTTCCAGATACCACATGCCCAAGGTAACTTACTTCTCTGCGGAAAAGGCGACACTTCTTAGGGCTCAACTTCAGGTTAGCACCTCGTAGCCTTCGGAATACCTCCTCCAAATTCTTCACGTGATCTTGAAAGGTTTTCCCAACTACAATCACATCATCAAGGTACACCAGGCAAGTGTTTCACGAGAGTCCCTTTAACAATGTGTCCATAAGTCGCTCGAAGGTAGCAGGCGCATTACATAACCCAAAAGGCATGACCGTAAAATGCCACAGGCCCGCCCCCATAGTGAACGCAGTCTTTTCTTTATCGCTAGTCTCCATTCCCACTTGCTAATAACCACTCTTCAAATCCAGGGTGGAAAACCATTTCGTCCCAGCCAAAGTGTCCAATGTGTCGTCTATACGTGGCATGGCTGTCTTTCTTCGTCACCTCATTGAGTCGGCGACGCAGAATCTGGTAGACCCATCCTTCTTCCGCACGAGTATCACTGGTGAAGCCCAAGGACTATTAGAAGGCTCAATTATACCTTCACTCTCCCTGTCTCGTACAATTTGTTCGGCTTCTTGACGTTTTGCCAATGGTAGTCTTCTGGGTGCTTGGCGAATTGGGTGTGCATCGCCTGTATCGATCTTATGCGTGACTACATTGGTTCTTCCTTTGGCGCCATTCTTGACTCCAAAGATATCCCGATATCGGCATATCATGTCTTTAACTTGCTGTTCTTCCTTCCTATTCAGACCTCGGCAAGCCAAATTAATGACGTTTCGGAGCTCTTCTGGAACGTCAGCAGGCGTACCCGCTTCCGCTTCATCTTGATGAACGATGGCCGACACGGGACAACACCATCCCAATACAGTGCCTTTTTTCAACGTCACGGGGTAATAATTGACGTTCATTACCCTCACTGGCACGGTCCTCTGGGATCTTACCAGCACTTTTGCAATCATTATTCCTCGGCCCACTTCTTCATCATCAACCTTTGGCTCCATCATCGTAACCTTCCCTTCAGTCAGGTCCCCTTCCATGCAAGCTTCCAGGATCATTTCAGTCCGTTCACCCAGGACAGCGTCCTCTGCCAGCACAATACGTATGGAATGGTTATTCATAGAACGGAGGACGAGTTCTTCATTGCCTATCTTCAAGACGCCCAATTTCAGGTCCAACTGGAACTCATATGGCTTCATCACATCCATTCCCAAAATAACTTCTTCCTCTATGTCCGCAACCAGGACGCGATGTTGGATTGATACTGGTCCAATGCCGATATTCACATCAGCTTCTCCTTTTACGGTAGCCACTTCACCTGTTGCTTCTGAGTTGCCATTTGCTGTGTAGTAACGACTTCTTCTATTGGCATTGTGTTGTAGAGATGCAATTTGCGCTATTGATTTTGAGGCTCTACGATACTGGGTCGACGATTGCCTCTTCTCATCTACCCGTTTTAGTTTTCCTGCTGCTCCGCTATGGGTTTCTTGGGCTCCTTCTCGCATTTACTACGAACATGGCACCACAATTCCAGCATCGGCGCGTTCTTTTCTTAGGCTGCACCTGATTCATTAATCGTCGGGCTACCTGTTCTAAGGATTCTTCGGCTTCTGGTAGATCTCTGACAGAACATACTCTTGCAGGGTTTCGAGAGGCCAACTTTGCGGTATCAAACTCCAGACTATGTGCCAAAGCATCAGTTAGAGTTTTTGGTCTTGCTAGCGTCAGTGCTTGCTGCGTATCGCCATCTCGAAGACCATCTATGAATGTCTGCACAGCCAACTGTTCCGAGACGCTCTCTGAAGCCGTTGGGTATGCCAGACGAACCAAACGGGCGATATCCGCTTCGAATTCTTGGAGGTTTTCACCCTTTTTCTGCAGACGATTCTTCAATTGTATGTGATAAACCTGCTCCAAGCGTGCATGCCCATATCTCATCTCAAGACGTTTGATTAATTGAGGGTAGTCTTGACACTCTTCCGGAAGTAAGGTCTGTAGAACATCAATGGCCTCTCCTCTTAACGACACAATCAGAGCAGTAGCTTTCTCCGGGGACGTCCATCCATTTGCTCCTGCAGCGGCTTCGAATTGTTTCAGATACGTCATCCATGACGTCTTTCCATCGAAGGTGGGAGGTTTTACCTTTGCCTTTGCTGTTCGGCAGATCTTTCGTCCCTCATTCCGGATATGCGTTCCTCAAATTTCTGTTCTACGGCTTAGATGGCCTCAGACAATTCCTGTCTCATATTCGATGCATTTTTCTGAATGTCTTCCTTAAAAGTAGTCTCGAGTTGTTTTGAATTATCTGTTATTTTATTTAACATCTCATCTTTTAGAGTCTCCATAGTAGTTTCGAATTGTTTTGAATTATCTGTAACTTTATTTAACATCTCATCTTTTAGAGTCTCCATAGTAGTTTCGAATTGTTTTGAATTATCTGTAACTTTATTTAACATCTCATCTTTTAGAGTCTCCATAGTAGTCTCGAATTGTTTTGAATTATCTGTAACTTTATTTAACATCTCATCTTTCAGAGTCTCCATAGTAGTCTCGAATTGTTTTGAATTATCTGTAATTTTATTTAACATCTCATCTTTTAGAGTCTCCATAGTAGTCTCGAATTGTTTTGAACTATCTGTAACTTTATTTAACATCTCATCTTTTAGAGTCTCCATAGTAGTCTCGAATTGTTTTGAATTATCTGTAATTTTATTTAACATCTCATCTTTTAGAGTCTCCAAAGTAGTCTCGAATTTTTTTGAATTATCTGCAATTTCATTTTTTAAAGCTTCTTCCAAATTCATGTCCCCGAGCAGATTCGAACCTGAGCCGAAAGGGTATGACCAATGTATGACGCCGGCACGTTGCATTAGACCAACTCGGAACACGTAATCGATTATTCATATCGTCTATTTATACATATACATACGTCACTGCTATACTCGTTCGGCGACCGTTACATGGGAGAGCATGACGCATCAGTCGTATAATACGTTACTGAATATTATACGCGTGTGTACATGTGTAAATGTAATAAATGTGCGAATACGTTTTATTTAATATGTTACTGAATATTATACGCGTGTATTTCGTATTATTAATCTCGCCTTGATGAAGTTTACACTTCTGCTGTGTGGTTTTAAGCACACCCATTTCCTTGTTTTTTTATTTAAATTTCAATTTAATGAAACGAGCGTTACACATATCCGAGCGTTACACATATCCGAGCGTTACACATATCCAAGCGTTACACATATCCGAGCGTTACACATATCCGAGCGTTACACATATCCAAGTATCCGAGCGTTGCAGGTCAGTCTTGTTCACTGCCTACAATCAGCGCAACGCGCCTAAAGAGTTTACACTTCAAAAGATATGTACTTTGGGTCTGAGTATTGTCATAGGAACAAAAACACAAACAACAAAAACATATATAAAGCCCACCTGGATACGACATGGTCCCCATGCAGCAAAATCACAATTTTAGAGAAGGATGAAAATATATATTTGCTAATGTAGAACAAGTGTGCATATAGTGATTTTGCTACTGGGTCATTAGCAATACATTCATCATTCATTTATTCATTCATGAATTCATTGCGTCGGCCTGCATCCAAGGCTACCTACATAAAAACGCGTGAGTGATTTTAAAAATTCAGCCGTCACAAAGATCAGTGAGGCAACACTCCTGCTTTATCGACACTTGAGAAGACAAGAATAGACATAGCGCGCTGAAAAGAAATATAAATCAAGAAAAATTATAACCCAACTTTCTGGAGGGAATAAGGAATCATTGGAACGTCAGATACACATCACAACAAAGAGAACCAATTGGAGCACCAAGCGAATAGAAAACAATTCATACCTGATCCTACATACCGAGATACCAGCCCATATCCCTACTCCAAGCCCAGCGGTAGAAGTCCCCTCTTGGACACCTTTTCCTCCGAACATCCATAGAACACCGATCCTGTAAACCATCTTCGAGATACCCCAGGAACCCTGAAGAAACGTTTGCCGAGCAATGACCTTCTTCTCCATTGAATTCATCTTATCCTAGAGACACATAATTTTATGTAACATGGTACTTTAAACAAACTTTACAATATTTTACAAGAGCCATGATCAGAGCTGGCGTATAAACATAATTTCACTCACAAACCAATGTTATCAGTATTTTTATCTAGATTGCAGTAAATTCCTTACTAGTATAGTGTTTAATAACATTCAAAAGTAATTTACATATACAATACTAGCAAAGCCAATCATTACAATATATGATATCGATTTATATCTCCAAGATAATAGGGTGCAGTAATTATCCCTATAACTTTTCTTTCATGACCATTGCAGTACTTTTTTCTATATAACATAACCATTATACCGTGCCTTCAAATACTTTCCGCATTAGAGACGGCCATGCTTTTTTTTAATGGTTCGTGACAGTGCATAATTTTAATAGTTTGGTTATGTCATGTAAATAATAATAGGCATCCATAATTTGAATTTAAGTATGACAACTGTCAGATTTTGAAGTTTTCAAAAAGTTAGCATGTACACCAACATTGATTACTTAAAAACTTCAAAAACAGCCTACTCTAATGCGGAAAGTGTTTGAAGGCACGGTAATATCGTTTTCTTTTGGTACCTAGTTTATTCATAACCTATAAATATTAATTGTTATTTAAATTTGAAATTTAACTTACCGACATTAATATGTCTATTGTTTTTCTTACCTTAATTGTTTATTTTCTTCATTTACGTAAGACATAAATAAAACCATCACCTGGAACTCGCCAAGTAATCAGATACAAGGCAATTTGTCCACATGCTTTCCTAAACAGGTATCTTCGGACGCCATGGAGCTGAAACAACACCACAGCCATAGGACTTTTTTTTAGTAAGAGAAGTAAAGGTAAAGTAGTGTGTACAAAGGTCATTCATACCCAATTGCGACACTTTTTAGATCAAACCCCCCTCATATTCGAGCCTTATTAAACTAGCACGTTGATCGATAGGAAGCAAATACGTGTCCATTTTTATAGGTTCAACTGACGCATAATGCTGAAACAAGTATACTCTCTCTAATTCAAATAATTATAAAGTCAATTAAATAAATAAGCGTAATCTAATTAGTCAAATTTATTCAAGGCACATTTCGGGGTAGAGTTAAGATATTGAAATAATTTAATATAGAGTCGTATATATAGGGAGCAGTCACAAATAAACAAAATAATATTAACCTCTTTAAAACGGTTTTTTTTTTATAGTAATATTAAAGTCTCATGCTGTAGAACGCATAAACCTTATCTGTCACCAACGAAAGGGTTTGATATTTAAATTTCCCCACCCTCACACCATAACATAATCAGGCTTCACCAACTAGGGGCCTACTACTTGAGGGAAGTACCATAACATTATCTAGCTCACCAACGTGGGGCTTTAATATTATTCACCTTTTTATATATCAATATATATACCGGGTGTCTGTTTAAGCTCGGCCACCGGCCATATCTCGGCAACCGTTTATCGTACAACCTCGCGGAAAAAATCTTGATAGTAAAATGGATGACGGGAATTACAACAAAAATATTTTTAAGTTTCCAAAATGATCGCAAGGGGGCGCAATTCTCAAGATGAATTAAAAATTCGATAATTTTTCATTAAATTTTAGATTAAGATAGATTAAAAAATTTAGTAGCAAAGTTTTTAGACGTTTTTGTACAACTTCCATTTGAAACTTTTTGAACTAACTCCCATACGAAGGGGAGAGTGGAGGGGGGTATGTCTGCGCACAAAAATAAGTATGACATTGGTTTGCCCCAACGGATTTTAATGTTCCTGGGCTCATTAGATAGAGAATTTTACAAAGAATTGAAGGATATATAGCACGAAATTACGTGGTTGTCAAAGAAAATAACAGGGGGCGCTGTTCTCAATGTATGTATATTTCTTGTTTTTTCTTTAAAATTTCAAATGGAACGATATATTATTAATATCGTAATATTAAAGTATATAAAAAAACTGAATAGAATGATGAAAACCGGAAGTTGCTACCTTTTTTGTTGACGAAGATATATAACTAAATAAAACTCTTTAAATATAAATTTATTTATTTATTGGGAGTAATAATTTTATTTTAATTTTAATAGCGTCTCTAGACAGTACGTTTTCACTTGAAATTTCATCATACTCTTCGCTAAATGTATTTATTTCAATCTTTTTATCGATTTTTTAATTCATTGCATATGTTACGTTAGATTCTCCTTTTAAATGTTTTTAAATACTCTAGCTATTATTTTTTAAATATCATTTCTTATCCTTCCCAACATTGAAATAAAATAATAAAGGTGAACAGAGTAGTTTCTTTTTTTTAATTTGCATCATACAACATGGCATGCACAGCGATACTAAATTACATTATGATGAGATTTCCAAGGTAGGCCATGAAAATCGAAAGGCAAAGATATTAATGTCACTTGTAGTTAAACTTTTTGTACGTAATTAGCAAATTAAGCCTTTTTGGACACCTGCACATAATTATTAAGTTTGTAAAATGTCGTATTCTAACGTTGAAGCTTATGACATGATCAGAATGTATTTTCAATGCTTTGAAAATGCATTCTTGCTCCGGGAAAATATTCCCTAAATTATCCCGAAAGAAGACATTATTGAGTTTTTATTCACCTTGCCAGATGTTCTTGATGTTTGTTTATGGGGCAGAATAAAATACATAGTTTATCACAAAAAGCCGAGTAAAACAATTGTTGCCTCCGAAATGGAAGTAACTCGGCTCTCTACTAATCGACAAGTAAACGGGTATTGAAAATGAAGGTGAACACTTTGAACATTTGTTAAGTTAATGTTTTTTCTTGTACTTTCTGATTTAAATATATTTTCTTTTCCTTTATATTACTTGGTCAATATATTTTCTTATTTATGTTTTTGGTATATAATAGGTTCTTTTATTTATGTACTTTCATTTCAGGCGGGGATGATTTAGATATCAATTTGTGTACCCTTTCACTAATGAGTAAATGATTTGATTATAACTAATGCATTGTATTATATTGCTTTTTTTTCTACTTAGTTCATGAGTTATGTATGGAAATTATTTTTGCTGTTTTCCTATAATTAGATCTACCTATATCAGTTGGGTGATAAATATATTATTATTATTATTATTATTATTATTATTATTATTATTATTATTATTATTATTATTATCATTATTATTATTTTATTTCAATGTCTAAAAAGGAAAGACATGATATTTAAAAATAGCTTGAGAATTTGAAAACATTTAAGAAGAGAATCTAACATAACATATGCAAGAATTAAAAAATCGGTGTGAAGATTGAAATAAAAACATTTATGGAAGACTATCATGAAAATTCAAGTGAAAGCGAACTATACACTGTCTAGTGACACTTGAAATTAAAATAAAGTTATTACTCACAATAAATAAATAAATTTATATTAAAAATTGTTTATTTTTTTTGGATTGTCTTCGTATGACTATATCTTTGTCAAGAAAAAGGTAGCAGCTTCCGGTTTTTGTTATTTGCTTCAATATTACTATATTAAAAATATGCCGTTCCATTTCAAATTTTAAAGAAAAAACAAGTAATATACATACATTGAGAACAGTGCCCCCTGTTATTTTCTTTGACAACCACGTAATTTCGTGCTACATGTCTTTCAATTCTTTGTAAGATTCTTTATCTAATGAGCCCAGAAACATTAAAATCCGTTTGTGCAAACCAAAATTATAACGACTTTTGCATGCAGACTATCTTCATCTAGAATTTAATGAAAAATTATCGAATTTTTAATTTATCTTGAGAATTGCGCCCCCTTGCGATCATTTTGGAAACTTAAAAATATTTTAGTTGTAATTTCCGTCGTCCATTTTACTATCAAGATTTTTTCCGCGAGGTTGTACGATAAACGGTTGCCGAGATATGACCGGTGGCCGAGCTTAAACAGACACCCTGTATATATATAATTATTCTATGGATGTTACACTTGAAAGTTTCAAGACGATTAAGAAGGCTCGAATCCACTACCCAGGTATGGTAGTCGCAGTGCACCTGATTAGCGATTGGGAGGGCTGGGTTCGCATCTCACACTGGGTAAATTTTTCTAATTAAATTTACCTAATTAATTACTCAGTGCAAAGCATAAAAAATATATTAGACATTTCTACGCCGAAAACAACAAATTTTAAAATTACTTAAAATTTATACACTGTCCGGCAACGAAGCGGGGACGGAAGATTACATGCTTATTTGAAAGTTAGTCATCGGATATTCTTGCGCACCATCAAGTGCACGTTTTAAAAATATTTTAGTCTATACAGCGTGTTCCAGATGGAAATGCCAGGTTAAAGTACTTTTCTTTAAACGGAAAACCTTGTATATTAATAGGTAAAATTATCCGCGCTTGAAAGCTTGTTACATCGATATAATGGTGTATGGGGCTAAAGTTGATAGTTTCTGTGTTAATAGTTATTTTACTTGATAAATTAATACATTTCAGTAGGCTATTCTGCATGAGGAAAACCAAAAGATTCGAAACCAACAGACTAGAATATTTTTTTCTAGTATTGACTTTTGTTGCTACGTGAAATAAATTCTATAACTGTTCGCGTTATACAGGCTGTTCACAATTTCGCAAAATCGAAGAAATCTCGTGTATATTTTTAGCTCATTGAAGAGCCCTTTTACTACGCTTTCTATTGATACCTTATTTAATGCACCTATTATAGGATAGATCATTTGTTAAGTATTTCTTTTTAAAGTTGAATTAATGAAAAATGCTTGTATTTTTAGTAGCTAATTTGCACTTTAAAACCTTCTGTAAAGTCGGATATTCAACAAATAATCCATAAATGGTCTATAACAAGAACAAACCCCATTTAGTATGAGAAACAGATGATATTCACTCAGCAGTAGTATTAAAAGTTTGCGCTATTTCAAATAAATACTAATTATAAACTACAACAGAAATTTTAATTAACGAAAGTTATGGCACAGTAAATCAAAAATAAAGGAAATGTAAATAGTAAAAGCAAATAAATCAAAGATAACTTTCAAATGTCCTCCATGTCTCTCAATACATAAATGAAGCCGACTGGTGAAATTCTGCTGAACATGCTGTAATGTTTCTTGGCGAACATTTCTAAATGCCTCTCTTATGCGTTCCATTATATTTTCCCTTGTTGTTAGTTCCACATAAACTAGAGCCTTGACATATCCCCAAAAGTAGAAGTCTAATACAGTAAGATCTGGACTACGTGGAGGCCAAGCGATTGGACCACCTCGTAATATCTTTTGTTTGCACCATCGTGTTGAAACCAGAAAATTTGTCGGGTGTCAGTATCAACATGCTCAAGTAAATTAGGCAGTTCGTTCTGCAGAAATGGCAAATACGTATTGCCTGTAACGGTTGCATCGAAAAGGTACGGCCCAATGATATATGGGCCAAGTATACCTCCCCAGACGTTAAGGGAACATCTATTCTGATTGTCTACATGACGTATCCAATGCGGACTTTCTGTTGCATAATAATGCATGGTATGTTTATTTATCGCGCCATTACTTTTGAAAGTAGCTTCATCATTAAACAAAATCTTTGTTAAAATATTTGGCATTTTTCGCATTTTATGTAACAACCAACCACAAAAGTCGGTTCTTTCAATGAAATCATCACCATGGAATTCCTGATTTTATTCCATATGGGACGGATGATACTTATGACTTCTTAAAATTCTCCATACGCTCCTATCTTCAACAGCTGTTACCTTTGAAATACCGTCTATACTTATATGTGGATTTTCCTGTTTTGTTAATAATACTGCCAGTTCGTTTTGCTCATTGATTACCGGTTTATTTATTTCTCTCTTCTTGTAGGTTACACTACCAGTTTCTATAAATCTCTCTAATAACCTTTTAAATGCTTCCGGTCTTGGCTTTCTTTCAAGTTTCAAGGTTTGGAAATCTCTGTGCATATACTAGGAGCCAATTTCTTGTACACTCCCCAAGAATAAATATCATATTAACCACATCTAGAATACTAAAATTAGTCATTATATCAATTTCTTTTAAACACTGAACGAAATACTGAGTAACACGAAACGAATTTTTGACAATTTGGTTATTAATTAAGTATACAAGCTTAAAAACTGACACCAGATAACTTGATGAGCAGTGAATCTGTTGAAAATGCTATATTACTTTATATTAATTTAATGTTTGCTTTCACCGCTTAATGAAAATCAAATGTTTCTCATACTAAATGGAGTTTCTTCTTGTTATAGACCATTTATGGATTATTTGTTGAATATCCCACCTTACAGAAGGTTTTAAAGTGCAAATTAGCTACTAAAAATACAGGCATTTTCCATTAATTCAACTTCAAAAAGAAATAATTAGCAAATGATCTATCCTAAGTGCATTAAATGATATATCAATAGAAAGCGTAGAAAAAGGGCTTTTTAATGAGCTAAAAATATACAGGGGGTTCTATTTAAAAATTACGACATTTCTTAGATTTTGCGAAATTGTGAAGAATTTATTTCACGTAGCAACAAAAGTCAATACTAGTAAAAAATATTATATTCTGTTGGTATCTGATCTTTTGTTTTTCCTAATGCAGAATAGCCTACTGTAATATATTATTTTATCAAGTAAAATAATTATTAACCCAGAAACTATCAACTTTAGACCCATACAGCATTATATCGATGTAACCAGCTTTCAAGCGCGGATCATGTTATCTATTAATATACAGGGTGTTCTGTTAAAAAAAAAAGCAACTTTAGTCTGGCATTTCCATGTGGAACACCCTGCATAAACCAAAATATTGTTAAAAGGTGCGCTTGATGGTGCGCAAGAATATCCGATAACTAAATATTTGACTAACTTTCAAATAAGCATGTAATCTTCCTTCCCGGCCTCGTTCCCGGACTCTGTATACAGGGTGAGTCATCTTCGAGGGTAAGGCCGATTGTGCCTTTACGAGTAAAGATATTCCGCAACGGTTTTTTCTTGTGATAGCTGCTCATTAGGAACATATTTTAAAAATGTTTTGTATTATACAGAGTGTTCCATAACTTGGTGACTGACCATAGTTATAGTTTTTTTATATGGAACACCTTATATTTTATTGCATATTTATATTCTTCGCATAATTCTTAGTCAAAAAGTTATACGATAGTATAAGACTAAAATTTCAGGTTTTCAACTTATTACCATTTTTCTGAAAAATTAAATGTTTCCATAAAACTATACTTCTCGAAAACAACATATTAGATGGACACAATTTTTGGTGGAGTTGTTCATAATAAAGGGCACATAAATTTTTTTAAATTACTAATTGAATTTGCAGAAAACTGGATTAAAGTTACATGATATACCTATTCGTATCTAAAAGTGAATTTTTTCAAATGGTGCACCCTGTATATCGGTTTATTTTTGAATTGCTTTCCTAATGTCGCACTGAAAACATATAGCACGTTATTATTTTAAAAGTGACCATTATTGAGCTATTGCCGTTTTTTTATATAATTTTGTCAACTTTATGTTTTTTATTATAATACGGTGTTTTTGTACTGAAGGAATGTTAAAAAAAAGTATTTATCAGCCCAAAGAGTTTACCAGCCGCGTTACTCTGAGAGATGTCCCAGAACAGATGCCTTTCGAAGAGTAATGGCAGCTTTCATTGTTTCTGGTAGTATTGCTAATTCAAACCCAAATATGTAGTTAATGATGAAAATCAGTTAAGAATTTTTATAGCAACAACAGATAATCCATACGTCAGTACCTATGAAAGAAGTCGTTTGCTGGATTAGCCAAACCATCGTTGCAATGACCTTAAAATGAACTAAATATACGTAATAAATACATTTAAATATTTAGTTACGCACCCACTATTTTATAGGTAGAAGAGTGTTCTGGCAATGGGCAGGTAGTAATTAAAATGAATGCCCGGGCAATTCTTTTTGTGAGCGTGTGATATGCGGATGAACCCGGTTTCCATGGAAACGAAACTGTTAACAAATACAATTTTCATTACTATTCAAATGAAAACTTACTCACTAATAAATAGATCATCAGCAATGGGGAGGCATTCTTGGTGATTAGAGATGTTTCGCTAAATTTACGAAGGGATGTAGATGCAACAAGACTGCGAATCCCCACATCTATGCTATAGACACGAAATACTTTAACGAAATGTTCCCAATGAAGTGGCTAGCCTGTGGGAGCCCTTTTCACTAGCCAGCTGGGTCTTTGGACTTCACAAAATTCATTTCTTTTTATAGGAATCACAAGTAATATTCGACAAATATTTAGAAATATAACTACTCCACGCCTTATTAATGTCCATTTATCATTTAGGAAGCATGTTCAAAAACTTTTGAAAGTGAATTTGAACACTTTTAATTTTTACCTAATTTAATGTTCATATTTATTGTTATTTTATAATTTCTGTTCCATTAATTACTCATCCATTCACGTAACTGTTTCTACACCTACTAAATTCAAGTTCTTAATTTTTTGTTTGGTTTTAAAATTTGTTTATTGCGCTATATTCTGCATATATTTTGATTCATGTTACTGTATTGTAAAGAAGATATATCCATTTTTTTGTCATTACTCCAATATATACAAAATTCATATCTCTAGCTCATTTAAAAAAAAATCATTGTGGAATCAGGCTTTACAACTGAAAAGCAACACATTAAATGTCATCCATTCAATTGTCACTCACTATACCGTATTCAAATAAAAAACTTAAAGTTGGCAAAATTATATCAGAAAACAATAATAGCTCTGTAGTGGTCACTTTTAAAATAATAACGTTTTACATGTTTTTGGTGCGAAATTTAATAAGCAACTCTAAAATGAACAGAGTATTTGAAAAAAATCACTTTTAGAGAAAAATATGTCATGTAATTTTAATCCAATTTTCTGCAAATTCAATTAGTAATTGAAAAAAAATTAAATATGCTTGTATTAGGCCCTTTTATTATGAATACCTCTACCAAAAATTGTGTTCATCTAATATGTCGTACTATTTTATAATGTTTTGCCTAAAAATTATGCGGGGAATACAAAAATGTAATAATATATAGGGTTTTCCATTTAAAAAACTATAACTATGGTCAGCCACCAAGTTATGGAGCACTCTGTATAATACAAAATATTTTCAAAATGTGCTCCTGATGAGCAGCAGGATAGCTGGGCTGCGTTCATAAACGTCACGCTGCGTGCACTCTAGGGTAAAATTTCACACAAAACCGTTCAAAAACAGATGAGTGATTCAATGATGTACGCGTGTAATGTGTTCATAAAGTTCGCTCTCGAATCACTCGAGCGTTTGAAAAACGCCGGATTTGAAACCACGGTGAAGAAGACTCGACATGCGCACATGGAAGTGTGATTGTAAACAAAAAGCATATGATTCATTGCCGGTCTTCCGAATATTTTGTGAACGTAAAATGCAGTTGTCACGAGCCCATTTTCATCTGGTAAAATTACCAAATGGTGATGTGTTTACCACAGATGAGGGTCACTTTCCGAAAATGCTATAGGTACTTCAAAAAGGAGTTGCGCTGCCAGTATCATGGTACAAGACACAACTGTTTCCTCATCCATCGCTTCCGTTTAACGTACCTATTTACGATTATACAAATGATGAAGGAAAGCCTGCTTCTGTTATGTGGGGTTATATGACACATGTGCTGTCATACTTGTCACCACTCTAAAACCGTTCATAAATACCAAAACGCTCTGTCTACACTCTAGCTGCAAAGCAAATTACTCAAATGCCACACACACGATTATAACGATTCATTTATGAACGCAGCCCTGCTCATCAGGAGCGTCGAAATATATTATGAGTCAAATCAAAATTAATCACTAAAACTTGGAGATTATAAATTATTTCATTAGGTCAAAGTTTCGCCACTTCTATTTTGGAATTATTGAGACCCTGTGTAATTATTTAAACAAAAGATTTGAAAAAATATACGTGTCTATTTTATTTATTTTTAATTAAGAACCATTAATGATTTGCAAACTTAATCATTCTGTAATAATTAATTATTTATTATATTCACATTCTTAATAAAAATAATACCGCGAATACGAATAAATTGTCTGCATCATATTCAAAAAAGAACATTAACGTAAATTATTATTATATCTTCTATAACACGTAAATAAACAAGGGAAAAAGTCAATATGAAAAATTAGGCATACGTATAAAATCAATATTTGCCAGTGTTGCAAACATACAGATATATATGTATATTATATTGCCAATGCGCTTACAATTTTGGACAAGAGAATGAATATATGAACAGGAACATTTATTTACACATGATAGATAAGGTGGATTATACAGTACGTGGGCTGTGAGTCATAATATAATACATACAAAATGTGGTAACATCACTTAGATAATCCTTTGGACAAGCTTTTGTGTCCTGTGTCAATGCTTTGACAAATATTATAGTATAATTTTGGTATAGCATTAATTTTCATTTTGCTAACATTTTGAAATGACATATTGGCCAACAATTATTTAGAATAGAAAAGAAAATGTGATTATTTTATTAATAAATAAATGTGTCAACATTAATCCAAACGAATTTAGTAATATATGCTCGATAAATAATGGCAGTCCACACTTCGGTTAGGTCATCCGGTCCTTTGATTATTACATGAAAAGTTATATAACTTTCCACAAGTACAGCATATATACATGTGTTGGGATACATACACACATCTAGTGCCATTACCGACAATAAACGCACAGACACCGTGTTTCGGCCTTTAGGGTCTCGTCAGTGTACGTGGAACTGCCGGCAATGACTTTTAAACTAGTTTCGCAACTTATGTCGTTTTGCATGGAAAATGTCCGTGAGAACATCGCAGCGTTACCCAAAAGCGACACCGAAAGCGAAGGTTTCCGGCTGCATCTGCATGCTTTAGAGAAACCTGCATGTTAGAAGTGAATTCCGTATAATAGAGACTTTAGGCGACACCATCACACGCTTTTGGGTGGCAGATGTCGCTGTGATGTTCTCACGGACATTTTCTACGCAAAACGACATAAGTTGCAAAACTAGTTTAAAAGTCATTACCGGTAGTCCCACGTACACTGACGAGGCCTTAAAGGCTGAAACACGGTGTCTGTGCGTTGATTGTCGGTAATGACACTAGATGTGTGTGTGTGTATCCCAACACGATGGATATACGTCCCACTAAGCAAGAAACACTGTTTTAATGTTTGTTAATGTTGAAAAAATGCAACATAGCGAACGTAAGATTTTGAAAATTACATTTGAAATTATAGTAACATAATTCTGCTAACATAACATTTGCAAATGTAATAATTACGTTATAATTATAACATTTATTTAAGGAAAAGTATGTGACGTAATGTCCCCCTCAATTTTAAACGTAAATTCAACAATATCATTTTCATGTTGAATTTTACGTGAGGCAAGATTGGCACACACGCAGTGGCGCAGTCTTATTCTGCTACTGTTTGAGGTTTCCTAGTTAGTTGACCTCTCCTGTTGTCTAAGTTTGCAAGTTGAGTGGATGGTGGTTAATTTTGTTTTTATTTGTGCAATATAAATTGAACTGATTCTTGTAATTGTTATTAGTATCTATGTATACGATGCTGTTGTTATATATAATAACGGAAACGCCATCGAATGGAAATACACACGTAAGTGAAATCTGCGTTTCTAAGGTTAGTCTAATGCAAATCTTCCTGCTTGTAATTATTATTACAGAACTATTCCAAATATCCACCATAAGGACGTAACATTAAATAAATGTAAGCTCGCAGTAACAAATGTTTTATTAAGTTGTTTTTATGGACACACGAACGTTTAGATACAACTATGCGCAAAAGTTCTTAAAAACAAAGTATTGAGTGTACTACATTTTAACTTATGTTGGGCCGTCCACAACTCTTTCCAATAGTTCTGAAAACGTAATACATTTTAACGAAACTCAAATTATTAACACTTTTGTAAGCCGAGGTTTGTTCCTTTTTCTACTTTTTATGGAATAAGTCATCTTACCAATGATTCTTTTTATTGTAGATGATATACCAACTATTCGAATTCCATCACATTCACATAAGTAGGTATACAGGGTGTAGATAAATTCTGGAACAAGATTAATATTTCTGTTATCTTCGGTTTGATGGAAAAACCCTGAAACAGGTCGATTTTGTTTTTATCCCGTGCACTTTATAATATCGTGAATTTAATTCTGTCGTCATCTGGTTGCGCGCGGGCGTGACGTCATTAGTTTTTTCAAATGGTAACCCGCCACATTTATTACCCCTTGTCGTTAGGTATTCCATTGTGCATCCAACGGTATAAAAAGTTTGTTACCTTACATAACAATTTTTGGGAGAAAAATGCTTTCGAATTTCAAAAAATTAAAATTATATTTCTAATGAAAAACTAATCAAAAATTATTTTAAAAAATTTGACACTGGCCGAGACGGACGTACACGCTTTCTACGACACGTCATATTGACAGTTCATTACTTGGTGTTTGAACTTATCCATTCACAATACTTGCTCCATTGGTAGTGTTGAACGTGCATTGCGAAAATGGCGAATTTGAGCGAAAAAGAGCGGATTCAAATTCTCATTATTGTTGGTTGTGGTGATAAAATACGTAGCCATGGAGAAGCCTGTCAGTTTTTCAATGCAGAAAATCCAAACCGCGCACCGATTTCGCGGTGAACGGTGAGCAAAATTGTCGCAAAATTTGCTGAAACTGGTAGTGTAAAAGACAGGGCTCGTCAAGGTCGACCAAGAATTGAGGAAGATAGAAGGGTCAATATTCTCTTGGAACTTCAGGACAACCCCCACACTTCAACAAGGAACATTGCCAGGGATCATGCAATCGATTTTACCACAGTAGCCAAATTGCTGAAGAAGGAAAAACTTCATCCGTACAAAATCAATCGGGTTCAGGAACTGAATGAAGATGACTTCGACCGCCGACTCGAGTTCTGTGAACAAATCATGCTACGGTGCGATGAGAATCCCGGATTTGTCGACAATGTGGTTTTTAGTGACGAAGCAACTTTTACCTTGAACGGTGAAGTGAATCGCCACAATTGTAGGTACTGGTCGGGCGAAAATCCTCGATGGGTTCGAGAGGAGCACACCCAACACCGGCAAAAAGTTAATGTATGGGCGGGAATAGTGGGAGATCGCATTGTGGGGCCTTTCTTTCTGGACAGAAATTTAAACGCTGAAACATACTTACATTTCCTAAGATTTACGCTAGTGCCAACATTGGTAGAATTATTTCCGGATGAAAACACCCCCGACAAGCCTCACCCCAGAATCTGGTTTCAACAAGATGGAGCACCTCCACATTTTGGCTGGCGTGTTCGGAGTTACCTCGACGAAATTTTCCCCGGGAGATGGATCGGACGAAGGGGAACAATTGAATGGCCTGCCCGTTCGCCAGATCTCACACCACTTGATTTTTTTCTATGGGGTCATGTGAAATCAAAGGTGTACACCAATAAGCCAAATAACTTGGATGATCTGAAACATCGTATCCGCGAGGAAATGCGAAATATTGGTGCAGAGACAATACGACGTGTCGTAGAAAGCGTGTACGTCCGTTTCGGCCAGTGTCAAATGGCCAATGGCGGACAATTTGAACACTTCCGTTGACATTTTTTTGCTGTCTTGTTTGACGACAATCCAAGATAAACCTCGGATTATAATTTATCTGATTTTTTAAAATAATTTTTGATTAGTTTTTCATTAGAAATAAAATTTTAATTTTTTGAAATTCGAAAGCATTTTTCTCCCAAAAATTGTTATGTAAGGTACCAAACTTTTTATACCGTTGCATGCACAATGGAATACCTAACGACAAGGGCTAATAAATGTGGCGGGTTACCATTTGAAAAAACTAATGACGTCACGCCCGCGCGCAACCAGATGACGACAGAATTAAATTCACGATGTGCACGATGTGCACGGGATAAAAACAAAATCGACCTGTTTCAGGGTTTTTCCATCAAACCGAAGACAACAGAAATATTAATTTTGTTCCAGACTTTATCTACACCCTGTATAGGTATATAATAATAGTAATAGCTTCAGTTATTTACCCATCAATGTCAACTGCTGAGGATCAAATTATGTATGATACCGCCAAAAACAAATGTACCTAAGTATAGAAGTATATTAATAAGTAAGTTAAAATAGGTACTACAATTTCATGTTGCAGGTAACTGTAAGTGAGGCTTTTTGAAACAACTGATTTTAGGAGTAAAGGCAAGAGCGAACCTAATACTTGACAAATTAAATCAGAATTGGTTTGGTACATATTCAGCCCACTAACACTAATGACAATAAACTGCCATCATTGCCTTTTAAGTCAGTCGACGCATTAATTTCACTGGGAAACCTTATTGTGAATGATGCTAAGGCGTACGCGCAAGTAAGTTACGAATATATACAAAATTGTATACTAATAATTGTTAGATTATTTGATAAATTGTTATTTTAAGGAAGCGAATTGTACCTGGTCGGTGGGCATAAAAACAAAAACACTGTAAATCGTTGTGTAAAAACGTGACTTGATAACACTACGGTACAATCTTTTTCTTGGAAAGGACAAAGACATACATTGAAACTGGAGGGCTTAACTATTTCTCTGGCATTACAAAGTAAGTTCTATAAAATCATTTGTTGCTGTCTCATTAATAATATACGTATTTTTAAGATGCTGTGAGGAAGCATTATCCCTACATGACCGAAAGACAGTTTACGTTTATGTTATGGACTGGCTAAGATTTAGTAAACAAAGGTTGGATATGGAAAAGAATTTATAATGTGTTATATAACTTTAAGGGTAGATTTCGTTATTATTAGACGTGTTTATTTATTTCCAATTTTTTTTTATTTCCAATTTATTTTGTTTTTGTCTATATTTATTTTATTGTTTGTCAAATGTGAATTATTTTTGTATTTTAAATATAGTATTATTATTATTAGTGCTATTATTATTAATGAGGTCTAGGTAACTTTCTTGGTTAGGGTGTCACATAATAGAAATGTTTCAATTGTCACGTTATAATAACTTTAATTAAAATACGTTGAACTCATCTTTTTTGGACAACGTTATTTTAACGTTACTAAAACAACGTTATAAATAATGAAGTTAGTTAGGCGGACATAATGCGGTTGCATTAACATTAATTGAACGTGTTTGATGCTATAGAAAGCAACGTTACCAGCGTACTTTGTGCTATAAAAGTAATGTTATTGTTACAAATCTTTGCTTAGTGGGGTTTTGCGTATAAATGTATATATGTAAATAGAATTTAAGGAATATTATAAAACGAGAAGGTACAATACCTTCAATCTTAATAGATTTAAATATTACAGAGCAGAGCTAAAATCTGAGACTCAGATTGAGTTGTCAATTCAGCGCAGCCATGTGGCTGATTATTGTCGTTTTGTCGGGAACAACATGAGAAATCTCGTAGGTGGCGAGAGCTTTTTCCACAATGATACTTCTTAGTTTGGGGATTCGAATATAGCTAATGGCTGTGCAGAGTACCTACTTTCAAGCAACTTTTAGGGGAACTTGCCTATATAACATTGAGTTTGGCAATATATGTCTGTGTGCCGAAAACATCTGAGCAGGAAACTGCTATGACGCTGAGCAAATTGGAACCTAAGCAGTCAGTAGTTCCAGACTATATTCCATCATATTCCACAAGGCGTGGTCCGAATTCCAGTTCACAAGTCGGGCAATGCGAGATTAATGATGAATTATCGACCCATACCTTCTTCGCTGTCGTATGTAAACCTATGAACACATCTAATATAATATGATCTATGATCAGGTTAGGTCCGCACTTTGTGATGAGCAGTATGGGTTTATGAAGGGCAGATCTACATAATAGTTCTTTATAGTCATGTTTCTCATGTGGGTGGGAGGCAGACCCCAGAAATTCCTAATTTAAAGTTATTTTGTATTACATAGTTGTTTCTTTTTACAGACCTCTGATTAGTTTTATTTATTGCTAACTTTTCTTCTTTCCAAGCTGCTCTATTTACTTTGTTAAGTACTGTATTGTATGCTAGCTATATTCATATCCATAAAAAATTAGGTGTTTAGTTCTTAACCAGAGATTATTGTTTGATTGTGAATACGTGGCTCTGCGTATTTCTTTCTTTTCTGAACCCATTTTGTGAGTCATCTAGTATTGGTTCGACCATTACTCTAACCTTTTCTCCTAGTATATTTCCACCATTGTACTAAATAAATGTTGTTATTTCTCTACAGTAGCTACATTACTGCTTGTCTCAATTTTTGTACGCTGGGAGTATAATGTTCCGTCCAATTTTGTGACCTGCTGCTTTTCCACATTTTAATTTCTTCATTGCTTCCTAATTTCTTCATTGCTTCCATCAGTTCTCTTCTATGATGATTTCGTCATGTTTTGCTTGTGTACAGCTTTCCGTGGATATATTTTACATAATTGGAACTTTTTATATCCTTTTTGTATTCAGCGAGCTTTCAAAATAGTGCTTTTATTTGTTTACTACCCTAGCTAGATTGATCTGTTATTAATAAACTGTTGTACTAAATAAATGTTGTTATTTCTCTACAGTAGCTACATTACTGCTTGTCTCAATTTTTGTACGCTGGGAGTATAATGTTCCGTCCAATTTTGTGACCTGCTGCTTTTCCACATTTTAATTTCTTCATTGCTTCCTAATTTCTTCATTGCTTCCATCAGTTCTCTTCTATGATGATTTCCTCATGTTTTGCTTGTGTACAGCTTTCCGTGGATATATTTTACATAATTGGAACTTTTTATATCCTTTTTGTATTCAGCGAGCTTTCAAAATAGTGCTTTTATTTGTTTACTACCCTAGCTAGATTGATCTGTTATTAATAAACTGTTTGTAATTCTTATTACCATTGTCGTTTTCCGTGTCTCATATTTTTGATAACGTTGTAGGAAAACTTCTACTCTCTACTTTCCTTTGTTGTAAATTTTAAGTTTTATTATATGTATGCCTTTTTAAAAAACGCTATTGGTATAAAAAAAAACATAAAAGAATACCAAATAAAGAAAGAAGAGAGATTCTAACAAGTTGAAGTCTATGTTAATCGTGAATCAAAGGAAATGAATTAAAGGATTTCTAAAACAAGAAGCAAACATATACCACTTTACTATCACACATAAAGGTTAGTTTATATTTAAATTGTATAATTCGGGATAAAGTAAATACTGTAAACATGAATATGTTACTCATAATTCATTTAAAGCTCATCAAAATTTATATGCTTGTCATATACACTCCGCAAAAAAATTAGGGACTCGCCTTATATATGAAAAGTAAATCCTTGCAGTAGTGTTTCTTTGTTTTGGGTTTATGACATTGTCATTCACTGAGTTCAAGGTAATTCTTTTTTCTAATTTCGTGAGCTTTATGTGCTTTACATCTTCTCATTTCTTTCAAAAATTGGTAAGTTTGAAACTACAGTTTTTTCTTTTAACATTTTTCACGTATTTTCATGTAGACCCTCTTGCCTGGTTTGTTAAAGATGAAGGACAGTCCCCCAGTGCGCAATGTACGTAATTTGAGTCATGAAAAAGTTGTCCAAGCCATTACGTTAATTAACGATGGTAGGAGTCGAAGATACGTTGCTAGGGTGTTAGGTGTCCGACAATCGACAATTTCGAAACTGATGTGGAGTTATAGAGAAACTGAAGAACATAACAGGAGACCATGACAAGGTTGGAAGCGGGCAAGTACGGCCATAGACGATCGCTTTTTACGACTTACAGCCTTGCGAATAAGGCGTTGCACTGCAAGACAGATAAAAAAACGAGCTGTTTACCGTTCGCAATGTAAATATTACGTCTCAGACAGTAAGGAACCGACATAAAAAACAAAGCGTACTTGCAAAAATACCGGTCAAAGGCCCCATACTCACTAGAGAACATCGAGTTCACAGACTACAATTTGCGAGAGATTATCAAAATTGGACCAATGAAGATTGGGCTAACATTCTGTTCACAGACTAATGCTAATCTATTGCCTGTTCTCATCAGATAGACGTCTGCCAGTACATAGTCGAGATGGTGAGCGCTTCAGTCAGTCCAACTTCGGAGGTGGTTCAATTATGATATGGAGAGGTGTATCTTCCGAGGCTTAGATAGAGTTTGATGTTTTTCATAATGACTCTATGACCGTAGATAGGTACATTAAAGTTATCTTAGAGCCACTTATGGTTCCATTTGCACATTACATAGGCCCGCATTTTCGTTTGATGCATGATAACGCTCGTGCCCACATCGCCAACATTGTACAAAATTACCTTAATGCGTTTTGGAGTAGCCAGCTAGAAGCCCAGACGTGATTCCAACAGAGCATGTCTGGGACCACATAGGGTGGGCACTACGAGACAGACAAATTCTACCAACAATGCTAGAAGAGCTAGAAGCAGCGGTCACTGAAAAATGGAACCAAGTGGGTCAAGACTACATCAGAAGACTTATTGAGTCTTTACCTAGGCGCGTTGTTACTTTTTAATTGTTATGTTTATCAAGGTGCGGTGTTTAGTTTTCCTTTGCATTTTATTTTATTTTTAATATGTTTATGTACTACTTTGTTAAAAACATAAAATTTTGGAAAAATAAGAAATTTCAAAAATAGAAGAGTGATTCCATAATTTTCTGTGTGCATACATATTATTATAAATAAAACGACAAATGTCTTTAGTTTGGATTCTTTTGTATTTTTTAATTAAAATGTAAAATATAAATATTAAAATTTTCGCAGTTAAGTAACTTTTTTATATATTATTGTGTCACAATATTTAATCTATATAATAACATTATTTTATATAAATAATAATAATAATAATAATAATAATAATAATAATAATAATAATAATAATTTATTTATTGCCCAACGGATAATCAATCCAATAACAGGACAAACAAAAAAAAACAAAAATTGTATACATACATTTAGAAATAGAAATTATACAAAAGAAGACGTTAATACAAGTAAATTATATTAAAAAAAAGTATCACCATAAATAAGCTCAGCTGTGCGACACATAGTTGTTACAGGAGAAAAAGATAGTAAGTTGGTTCTAGGATTAGGAAGGGAGAAAGTAGGGGAAGATCGGGAAGAAATACGCGGAACAAGGAAATTTATGGAGGAAAGAATGTAAGAACTATCAATGAGTCCATGCACTAGCTTCCAAATAAAACGCGCACCATGTCTTTCACGACGCGACGTCAAGGACTGCATTCCATGTCGTGCCAAAAGCGTAGCGTAATCCATATTGCGCATAGGATAAGTGCCATCAATTTTGTATGACAAAAACTTCAGGAATCTTCTCTGAATCTTCTCAACCATTAACTGGAGGTAAGTGTAGTGTGGTGCCCAGACTGGGGAAGCATACTCAAGTTTGCTAGCAACAAAGCTATAGAATAGAGTTTTCAGTAAACCGATATTGTTGAAATGCTTGCAGGTACGTATAACAAAACCTAAGGTTTTAGAGGTAGCAAGACATAAACTTGAAATATGTGGGATAAATGTTAGACGGCTGTCAAAAATTACACCAAGGTCTTTAAATTCGTTGACCTTAGAAAGATTGTGATCGTCAATCACATAAGTGGATGGAATAATTCTATGCTTCCTAGTAAAAGTCATGTGGCAACACTTGTCAACATTCAGAACCAGACCATTATGCATGCACCATTCGCTGATCATATTCAAATTCTCTTGCAAAACATGTGAATAGGACAATTTTTCGTATGTACACATAGGTAACTACACTCTTAATTATATTTTTATTGATTTACAAAATAAATTAACGCGAATCCATTCAAAACACATTTAGAGTATTTGTAACATTTCCATGTTGATTCCTTCATTGTGTGAATCGTCCATTAACTTCTCATTTCACTGTAGTTTACATGATTTCTAATTTGTGTAGATTATGGAAGTGGTGGTTATTTGCTATTTTACTACTGGTCAAAGTTTTGTTTATGTACTACTTAGTTAAAAACATAAAATTTTGGAAAAATAAAAAATTTCAAAAATGAAAGAGTGATTCCATAATTTTCTGTGTGTATACATATTGTTTTAAATAAAACGACAAATGTCTTTAGTTTGGATTCTTTTGTATTTTTTAATTAAAATGTAAAATATAAATATTAAAATGTTCTCAGTTAAGTAACTTTTTTTTATATATTATTGATATTGTGTTAATTTTTTTAAAGTATCACAATATTTAATCTATATAATAACATTATTTTATATAAAACATGTGAATAGGACTATTTTTCGTATGTACACATAGGTAACTATACTCTTAATTATATTTTTATTGATTTACAAAATAAATTAACGCGAATCCATACAAATACACATTTAGAGTATTTGTAACATTTCTATTTTGATTTCTTCATTGTGTGAATCGTCCATTAACTTCTCATTTCACTGTATTTTACATGGTTTCTAATTTGTGTAGATTATGGAAGTGATGATTATTTGCTATTTTACGATTGGTCAAAGTTTTGTCTGTTTTTCATATTCCTTAATACTAACAAAAATTTGATCTATATAATGACCATTACAGGCAAAGTATTTTAATAAACGTAATAGCTACCGTTTGTTTTTGGTTAAAGTATATTGTAAAGAACAGATATTTCACGGTGGTGTCATGTTTATATGATACAGAAATATTATTTTACTATATGACTAAATTACTTAGAACAGATTCGACATAAAGAAATGTAATTTATAGTTTGCTGATTCTGTTTTTAAGGCTGAACGCCCGCTTCAAGCTGAGTTCGATTTGAAATAGGCGTACCACTGTTTTTCGTGCAAATTTAATAAAAGACAAATGTTTAAGGGTCCGCGTGCTCTGTCGTATGCTGAGGAAAAAGATAGAGAAAAGAACTTGTCACCTAATCTAATCTGCCTGTAATTTATGGCTGCGTTATGGTCTTAGATAATCGCCGGTTGGCCCACATGTTTGGCAGTCGGGAGGCAACCCCCCCTAAATTAGACGATCTATATTTTCTCAAACACACAAGAAAAGTGAAGCTGAATATGTAAAATCACCTGCCGGATTCAAATTTTGAATTGGAAAATAAAATCGAAATCGCAAAAAGGTCGAAAAATCGTTTTTTTGTGTAAATTTTAAAATTTTCATTTTCTTCAATTTTTAATACTTATCTCGTGATATCTCAGCAATGCAGAGAGCTAGGGATCTGTTTTTTTTAAGGTTATACCCTAAAGTATTTGGATGATACTAGTGTTTTCGATTTTTCTTTATGGTGTGTAAATTTTATAAAAAAAAAAGTTTTAGTAGACGACCAATTTGTGTAAGGTATTTTTCAGCTATCGAGTAACTAATCTTATTTTTCAGAATTTACCCATATATATGTGAAACAAAATAAAGCCAACATTCCAAAATTATTTTTTGTGCAAGAAATAAATTTCTAGATCGTTTCAGAAGCAAATTATTGCGAGTCAAACATAATAATTATACTCCCTGCCCGCAAGCCGTGTGAGTTCTAGCATGCGCTTCTAGCAGGTATAGCGTTAGGGACGGGAAGAGATATTGCTTTTACTTTCTGATACGTAGTATAAGGAAGTATTGTGACGCTCACACTGTATGTATATGTACACTATATTGTAAAGAAAATATCAACGGTTTCGATAAAATAATGTCCGAGTAACGATTACTTTCTTAACATACACCGATCTCAGAAGTATTTTACAAACTGCGTAGGAACTGCCCGAAATGGTAGGCGGAGCTACATTTTCGTCGTTTCGTGACCTTATTTTTAAAAATTAAGAAAAAATAAAATGTATGTATTGCTGTTGAGTGTTACATATTTTTAAATAAAGGCTTGTTTTTTGAAATTTCTTACATTTTTATTTTTATTTAGGGCCCTTTGGACAATTTCGAAGAAATTACGATTTATCCATTGAAAGGCATTTTTTTCTTAAATTAGCGTGTAAATTCGGTAAGGTTTTCATGAAAAATACGATTAGGAAATGGGAAAAACGATTTCGAGGCCGGGCGTATAGCCTTAACCATTAATATTTATTCTCTTTGTTCACTCTGAGTTGGTAAAATCGGCGGTGTGATTTTCCAAAATAAAGTACCCGCAACGATGAAAATCAGATTTTCAAGTAGCAGATGTCATTTCATTATATGCAGAATTGCATCACCAGTACTCACTCGACACAATGTGCGAGCGTACCACATACTCTATTTGATTTCAGTGAATTTCGCCCAAATTTCAAAATTTTGTTTTCCGTTTCGTGACCGTATTTTTAAAAATTAAGAAAAAATAAAATGTATGTATTGCTGTTGAGTGTTACATAATTTTAAATAAAGGCTTGTTTTTTGAAATTTCTTACATTTTTATTTTTATTTAGGGCCCTTTGAACAATTTCGAAGAAATTACGATTTATCCATTGAAAGGCATTTTTTTCTTAAATTAGCGTGTAAATTCGGTAAGGTTTTCATGAAAAATACGATTAGGAAATGGGAAAAACGATTTCGAGGCCGGGCGTATAGCCTTAACCATTAATATTTATTCTCTTTGTTCACTCTGAGTTGGTAAAATCGGCGGTGTGATTTTCCAAAATAAAGTACCCGTAACGATGAAAATCAGATTTTCAAGTAGCAGATGTCATTTCATTATATGCAGAATTGCATCACCAGTACTCACTCGACACAATGTGCGAGCGTACCACATACTCTATTTGATTTCAGTGAATTTCGCCCAAATTTCAAAATTTTGTTTTCCGTTTCGTGACCTTATTTTTAAAAATTAAGAAAAAATAAAATGTATGTATTGCTGTTGAGTGTTACATAATTTTAAATAAAGGCTTGTTTTTTGAAATTTCTTACATTTTTATTTTTATTTAGGGCCCTTTGGACAATTTCGAAGAAATTACGGTTTATCCATTGAAAGGCATTTTTTTCTTAAATTAGCGTGTAAATTCGGTAAGGTTTTCATGAAAAATACGATTAGGAAATGGGAAAAACGATTTCGAGGCCGGGCGAATAGCCTTAACCATTAATATTTATTCTCTTTGTTCACTCTGAGTTGGTAAAATCGGCGGTGTGATTTTCCAAAATAAAGTACCCGCAACGATGAAAATCAGATTTTCAAGTAGCAGATGTCATTTCATTATATGCAGAATTGCATCACCAGTACTCTAACTATGCAATCACCTATGAACACCTCGCTAGCCAGATTTACCCTTTTGTTGCCAAATTTTGTATTACGATCACAGTAATTCATAAATCTGAAAGCGCATCAGAGGGAACTGCAGATTGTATTGAAGATACCGCTGGCGGCACATGCTTTTATTAAACGTCTGACTTTGTTGGCAACCGCTGCAGACTATAGAAAATTGACCTTGAACGTTGAGAAGGTGATGTGTTTTTATTTTTATTCCAACAGAGCATGTCTGGGATCGCATTGGGTGGACACTACGAAAGAGACAAGTTCTACCAATAATGGTAGAAGAGCTAGAAGCAGCAGTCACTTAAGAATGTAAACAAGTGGGTCAAGACTTAGAGGACTTATTGCGTCTGATTTATGAGCCAAGCGAGCGAAGCGATCAAGACGAATAACAGACGAGTTCTATAAAGGCACTTTACTGACGTGGTGCATACAAAATTTTATCGCCAACCGCAAAAGTTTGTAATTTAAACAATAAAGATAAAATGACTTATGACATTTTATGACAGAGACAAACGATTTGACTAACTTTCAAGTAATCACGTAATCTTTCGTTCCTTTATCATTTCCGGACACTTTATTAGTATTTTTCCCTTATTTGGCACTACTTGTTATTTCCACTAAAAATATTCTGTTGTTAATCTGTATTTAACGGTTCTACAAAATATATTATTCTTTTACTTTATCTTAATTTTTTCCTTTTCCTTTTACTAGCTTCGTATTAATATATAAAATCGATTCTACGTTATACTATTGTCTTTTCTCATCATTTTTCATGTTTTCAATCATGAGAAATTGCAAATTTAATTTAAAATAATGAAAAAATGTTTCTTAGGCTAGCTTTTCCACGCTTCATACCTTTTTTGCTGAATTTTATTTAATTACAAACATGAATTTTTAACATTTTGAAATATGTATCAATATATTCATAATTGACTTAGATTTAGTTCATATACGTTTGAACAATTGCGGGCCTTGGAATAAAAGGGGTATAAGTACTTTTTTTTTTTAATTTGGAGATATGTGCATATATCAAAATTTAATGTTGATATCTGTTTGGTGCAAAACAGATACAAGTGATATATTCGCCTTTAGTGCCATCTTATGGGGAATAGAAATACCATGTAAATAATTTCTGCAGTTTGGTTGGGGTAAAACAGGTATAAGTGTCACTTGTATCCATTTTATTCCAAATAATATTCCGCATTTATTTAATTCACTAGGTACTGGGTTAGTAACAAGTGTTGTTAGCTGTTAAATAATGTAGCACCATATTTTGCTATGGATACTTCTGAAACAGACGGTAGGTACCACGCTGTAAAATTAAATTAAAATGTTAAGGTTATTTTCAACAATTTCATTTTTATTTAAGATCGTGATATTCCTGACCCGTACGAAACAGATGAGGCAAGTGACTATGTTCCCGAAACTGATTCACCGTCTTCTGACGATGAAGAACGTGCTCACGGTCCAGAAGTCACAGAACTGATAGAAAGTCAGCACAAGACTCCATCTAAAACAAGAAAGCGCAAGCGAAATGTTGATAAATGGCAGGTAAACGAGAAGAAATTTCTTAGAAATTCTGGAAAGGCATATCTTGGCCACAAAAAGAGACCTCATTTACCACGCGAACTGAAACCATATCAACATAGCTGTCGATACAACTGCAACAAAAATATATTGGAAGCAGATAGACGTAAACTTTTTGAAGAATTTTATGCTCTGTCTTCATATGATTTACAGAACTCATTTCTCTCTTCCTGTATAAAGAAAAAATCTGTTCAAAGAAAAAAAAACTGAAGTCAAAGGCAAGAGTTTCAGTACTGAGATATTTCTGCTCAATAAGCGTGTTTGTAAAATGTTCTTTCTTCGAACCTTTGACATTAGCAACAAAAGATTTACTACGGTTTGTAACAAAAGTAGCGATGTTGGTATTTGTAAAAAGGACCAGAGAGGTCGCGGTCCTGCTAGGAAAATGGATCCAGCAAAACGAAATGTAGTTATTGAACACATAAAAATGTTTCCAAAATACCGGAGTCATTACTCCAGAAATTCAAATTTTAATACTCGATATTTATCACCGGAACTCAATATTACAAAAATGTACGATTTGTATATTAAACACTGTAAGGGAAGGAGTTTAGTTCCTGTTAAGCAGTCGTATTACCGATATATTTTTAATACAGAATTTAATTTCAAATTCCACCGCCCTAGTTCTGACACTTGTAGTAAGTGTGATAGTTTTACTACTATCATTAAACATTCCCAAGATGCCGAAAAAATTGAAGATGCTAAGATAATGCAAATGGTTCACCATAGAAAAGCAGAAAAGACACGATCTTCAAAAGAAAATGATTCAAATCAAAATAAGGAATCAACAGATACTTATGTGGTTTGCTTCGACCTTCAACAAGCATTGCCAACTCCTCTCATAACCACATCAAAAGTTTTTTATCTCAGGCAACTGTGGACATACTATTTTTGTATACATAATCTCGTGACAGGACAGTCAAACATGTATGTATGGGATGAAACAGTAGCTGGTCGAGGCTCACAGGAAATTGGATCCTGTTTGATTCATTACATCACTAATGTACTTCCTCAAAATGTCATAAAACTTATTGCTTACAGCGATTCATGTGGCGGACAAAATAAAAATAAAAATATTGCCAAACTTTTTATGTACTTGGTCAAGGCTACGAGAATACAAGAAATTCACCATAAATTTCTAGAACCAGGACACACCTTTATGGAGTGCGATCAAGCTTTTGGTATAATAGAAAAGGTGAAAAGAAAGATTCCTCAAGCCTATGTTCCTGATCATTGGAGACAAGTAATAAAGAGTTCGTGCAAAAAGTTTACAGTACACCAGATGACCAATGAAAATTTTTTCAGTTTTTCTTTGTTGAACAATATCATAAGAGACCCAAACAAAGATACAGAAAAGCGTGTTATAAAATGGAGGGAAATTCAGTAATTCTTTTACACCAAACAGTCGGAAACATTCTCTTTCTTTTATAAAAGTACTCTGGATTCCGACTTTCCTTTTAGCAAATGCATATGTCTTTCTAAAGCCGCAGGAAGACCGAAGCTAGCGTTAGAAGACACGTTTTTGCAGCTAAACAAGGACTGTTTAAAAATAAACGAGCTAAAATGGAAAAATTTGCAAACAATTTTAGAATACATTCCCCCAATACATCACGAATACTACAACAACATTCAACACGAAAAGAAAGACAAGAAAGGAAAGAAAAAACCGAAGCTAACCAGAAGAAATGAAAGTAACGAAGAAACTGCACACGCTGAAGTTGAACCACAAAATGATGACTGCGAGGAAGAAGAAAATATAGAGCATGAGATGGACTTTATTTTGTATTCCGATGACGAATGAATAATGTTTAGGAGTTTGTATTTTTTTAAATAAAAGCATATATTTGTGTACTAAAGATTTTTACTGCTAGTTTTTCAAATAAAAAGTTGGAATAAAAAGGGTATAAGTACTTTTTGACAAATTTCTGATAAAGTTTTTTAATAACCTGTTATAGACTTAAAATTTACCATTTTTAAAATAAATAATAAATTGTAAATAAACATTCCCGTACTTAACTTTGAAGGCAAATATCTCAAAATAGTTAAAATTGCACTTATACCCTTTTTAGTCCAAGGCCCTCAATTATAATAGGAAAGTGCTTTATTTTTTTAAATATAATTAAAAAAATTACTTGTAGAGTGCTTAATAATTTAAACTTAAACTTTTGATATCAATTTAATACATCTAAATTTATTTTCTTAAGACAAATAAGTATATAAAATATTTTGCAGTAATAGTAAGTATTTTTAAAGAATATTCACAATCTGCGGCTTTATATGTAAATTAAATAGGTAAAGCTTTATGTAGCTGAAGCGCACGCTCGGACCCGGAACAGATCCAGACCCGCTCCGGGAGCAGTTAATGACTTGCTATCAGCTGTCAGGTTTTCAACCTGTTGTTCAGTGTTAAAGTGGTTAATGTAAAGATTACGTCAGTAAGTAGATAAATATATAAACAAATGAGTAACGAATCGCGTATGTTTCGGTTGGAAAAATAAAAGTGCCTTTATACGTGGACACGTTTGTATTAGTACGCTAATGCGTTACTTTTGTTGCAGATTTAAGAAATAAAATGAAAAGTAGACACCAATTTCGCAGGCGTTTTAGTCTTCAACCTACATTCTTAAAAGAAGAAGACGAAGAACCCCAAAAGAATATTCCCAAGTAAGTAAAATAAAAACTGAAATTTTATGTTTGTATGATTGAAAATGTCGTTTATAGAAATAATATATACTTATATTTAAAGGCTAGATTTGAATGGCAATATAAATTGCAACTATTAAAAAAACGATATGTATGGAGAAAATAATTTTAGATTTTAACCAAAGATTTAGACCAGAATCTAAGCGTGTACTAAAAAAAGAATTATGTTTAATGAAATTTAAAGAAATAAATGATTGAAATCTAACAAACTAATGATTATAAATTTAACTGAGAAACAATCTTTCAAATGGATATCATTAAAAGTATGTTTTCTTTAGTTTCATATCATATTCTAGATTTTTAACCAATCCCATTGTAGTGTCAGCTATTTCTACCTACTTAATTTAATTGATAAGCGCAATTTGAAGCGGAATGCTATCACGAAGCTTTTTTAGTGACAAGAAATCATTTAAACTAAAGGTACATGTTTTTCAAAGCAATGTTTTAAAAAATAATTGTAACTTTTTTTACTGAACTTAATTATTCGAAACGTTATAAATATTGCTCTTATGCTCTTATTGCTCTTATGCAAATATAAATATTTATTAGCAATAATACGGAGCAAGTCAGTTATAATATACTTATAGTTAATTAGATTAAAATAAACGAGGTGTGGAGACCTCGCAACCTTCTTATAGGTATGTGCGTTTCGAATCTTTTATACAAAAGTTGTTCTGAACTAAGCTTTAAATAATTTTATCTTCTTAATAAAATAAATTTGTTAGTAAAAGTGTTACTTCCGGGAGGAAGTTAGAATTTTTTGTATACAAAAATTGATCTAAATCGAGTCCTAAATACTTTTGTGCTCTTAATAAATTGGTCTAGTATGCATAATTTCCGAGATATTTGCAAAAACCTGCTTTATACAAGAGTGAAAGTGCTACCTCCGGTCCAATTTTAGATTTTTTTATGCAAAATTCTTTTAAATATTTTTAAATACTTAAATACTTTCGTACTTGTAATATATTTGTTTAGAAAACATATACATTTTCGAGAGTAAAATACCTACTTCCGGTAGGAAAAACTTTTAATAATTTTTTTTTTAATTCTCTTAAAGTATGTTTGAATTGTTTGGAAATTTGTTTAATTTTAGTAGTTGATGAAATACTGGTAAAATTCGATTTTTTCATTAAAGTAAACTATTACTTCTGGTCTACCAATTTTACTAAAAATCTAATCAGATCTCAAGAGGGAGATTATTGCTTGTAAATATAAAGATTGGGGTAGAGATTTTGCCGTTTGGCCGCTATCGTAGTCACACGCGCGAGGTCTACGTATAATAAAATAAAAGTTGTTCCATTTAAGTTTTTAATACTATCGTCTATTAATAAATCAGTGTGGAGTGTATAATTTGTGAAATTTTGGCAAAAAATGGCTTTTAAATTGTTACTTCCGATCGGAATTATAACCTTTTACTTTCTTATACGTAGTATAAGGAAGTATTGTGATGATGAAAATTTTCGACTTCGAGATTTTTGCAGATGTCCACGTTTTGAGGTCCCCTGATACCGAAAAAGTGGTTTTTAAAAAATATCTGTGTGTGTCTGTCTGTGTGTCTCTCTGTGACCACGATAGCGGTCAAACCGCTGGAGATATCAATTCCAAATTTTGCATTTACGTGTATAATCTCCCTCTTGAGAACTGATTAGATTTTGAGCAAAATCGTCAGACCGGAAGTAGTAGTTTACTTCAGTGAAAAAATCGAAATTTGCAAATATTTCGTCAATTACTAAGTTTAAACAAATTTATAAAGAATTCATATGTACTTAGAATTAAGTTTGAAACAAATTGTCTTAAAAAAGTTTTTCGAAATCCCGACCGGAAGTAGGTCTTTTACTCTTATCGAACATCAGTTTTTTGCGAATATCTCGCAAGTCATGCTTTTTAGACAAGTACGTTACCAGTATAAAAGTATTTAAAACATAATTTTCAATATCTTTTATGTAAAAAAAATTTCAAAATTCAGACCGGAAGTACCACTTTTACTCTTATCGAATAGCGATTTCTTGCAAATATGTCGTAAGTTATGCATTCTATATATATTTATCAAGAGTACAAAAGTATTTAGTATTTTGTATACAAAAATTGATCTAAATCGAGCCCTAAATACTTTTGTGCTCTTAATAAATTGGTCTAGTATGCATAATTTCCGAGATATTTGCAAAAACCTGCTTTATACAAGAGTGAAAGTGCTACTTCCGGTCCAATTTTAGATTTCTTTTATGCAAAATTCAGTTTAAAATACTTTCGTACTTGTAATATATTTGTTTAGAAAACATATACATTTTCGAGAGTAAAATACCTACTTCCGGTAGGAAAAACTTTTAATAATTTTTTTCTTTAATTCTCTTGAAGTATGTTTGAATTGTTTGGAAATTTGTTTAATTTTAGTAGTTGATGAAATACTGGTAAAATTCGATTTTTTCATTAAAGTAAACTATTACTTCTGGTCTACCAATTTTACTAAAAATCTAATCAGATCTCAAGAGGGAGATTATTGCTTGTAAATATAAAGGCTGGGGTAGAGATTTTGCCGTTTCGCCGCTATCGTAGTCACACACGAGAGGTCTACGTATAATAAAATAAAAGTTGTTCCATTTAAGTTTTTAATGCTATCGTCTATTAATAAATCAGTGTGGAGTGTATAAGTTGTGAGATTTTGGCAAAAAATGGCTTTTAAATTGTTACTTCCGATCGGAATTATAACCGTTTTACTTTCTTATACGTAGTATAAGGAAGTATTGTGATGACGAAAATTTTCGACCTCGAGATTTTTGCAGATGTCCACGTTTTGAAGTCCCCTGATACCAAAAAAATAGTTTTTAAAAAATGTCTCTCTCTCTCTCTCTCTCTCTCTCTCTCTCTGTGTGTGTGTGTGTGTGTGTGTGTCTATGTGTGTGTGACCACGATAGCGGTCAAACCGCTGTAGATATCAATTCCAAATTTTGTATTTACGTGTATAATCCGCCTCTTGAGATCTGATTAGTTTTTCAGTAAAATCGGTTGACAAGTAGTACTTTACTTCAGTGAAAAAATCGAATTTTGCAAATATTTTGTCAACTACTAAGTTTAAACAAATTTATAAAGAATTCATATGTACTTAAAATTAAAATTGAGAACCATTTTATTTAAAAAGTTTTTCGAAATTACTACCTACCGGAAGTAGGTCTTTTACTCTTATCGAAAATCAATTTCTTGCCAATATTTTGCAAGTCATGCTTTTCAGACAGGTACGCTACGAATATAAAAGTATTTAGAACTTAATTTCCAATATCTTTTGTATTAAAAAAATTTCAAAATTCGGACCGGAAGTATCACTTTTACTATTACCGAATAACGATTTTTTGCAAATACAAATTATGCATTCTATATATATTTATTGAGAGTACAAAAGTATTTAGAGTTGGATTTGCAATATTTTTTGTATACGTGAAATTTCAAAATTCGGACCGGAAGTAGCACTTTTATTCTTAGCCAGTAGCACTTTTTTTCGAATATCTTGCAAAGTATGCATTCTATAGCGATTTATTAAGAGAATGAAAGTACTTAGAATAGGATTTTGAAAAATTTTTGTATAAAAAAATTCTTAAAATTGTATAGTTTGAAACGCTCATACGTATAAGAAAGTCGTGTGGTGGCCACACCTCATTTTTTATATAAGGATTATTCAAAATGAAGCAGTACATATTTTTATACTCTCAATATATGTCTAAAAAACCTGACTTGCCGAATATTCGCGAAAACTGCCTTTCGATCGGAGTAACGGACGTAAAGGTAGACATTTCGAAATACTTTTTTCATAAAAAAATTGCAAATTCACTTATAGGTAGTAAAAAGAAGTATTGTGATGAACATTTTTGACCTTGACATTTTTGCATATCTCTACGTTTTGAAGTACCCTGACGCAGAAAAGTGTTTTCTTCAAACATCTCTCTCATTCTTACCAGAAACAGGTACTTTTGTTGAAAACAGCTTTTTCAAATATCTCGTAAATTCTGCATTCTATACAGATTTATCTAGAAAACAAATGTATTTAGGGTCTGAATTGGAATAATTTTGGTTTATGGAAAATTTAAAAATTCGGACCAGAAGTAACACTTTCACTCTTATCGAATAGCAGTTTTTGCAAATATAGCATTTACATCTACATGTGGAACAATTTTTGTATAACATAAATTGTAAAATTTGGACCATACGCAATACTTCTACTCTTATCCAGTAGCATTTTTTACAAAAACTTAATTTGGAACAATTTTTTTATACTCATTTCGTAACATACTTACGTATAACAATGTCGCGTGGTGTTGATATTTTTAGCAGTTTGAATGTTACCATGATCATAAACATAAAGAGAGACAGACAGACAAACACTTTTCAAGAACCGGTATCAGATTTCAAATCAAAGATATCTGCAAAAATCTCGAGGTTAAAATTGCTCACATGATGATTATACGTAATAGAAAGACACAAAACACAAAAATCGAAATAATAGACTATCTAAGTAATAATCAGAAAAAAAAGAATTTTCTACATTTCCCCGCAGATAGATTTTTCTCCAAACTTGAGTATTTTTTAATTTTCGTTCGTATTTAATTAACTTGGTACTATTAATATGTTATATGAATATATTGCCGTTTCGTAATTGATTAGAAAATCTATTTCAATTGTCTTTGTTAATAACAGAATAATATTGGAATACACATGCACGTTAATGTTTTTGTATTTTGAGAGTTTTAAATAGTAACCTGTATGGTATTCCGTATTTTTTGCAAAATAAATATTCTTTCGGTATAAAGGCCAATGACCCACGAAGAATCGATCTGCACATAAGTTGACTTGAAAATTTGAATAGTATTTGAATAATCCCACCTTTCCTGTTTAGTATTTAGTGTTTTTATTTAGATATAGATTATTATTTATAAACCGAATACTGAAATCAGGAACATACAATTGCAAATCATTTAATAGAATATTTTTGGAGTTGATTCCTAGCAAACACTATTATAATAATATACATTTAATATTACATTTTAGCGCCAAAATGTTGACAGTAAGTTAATATTGAATATAATAATCAACAACGGACCAATAAGTACTAATCCTTGTTGTGTCCCTATCTTTAATGATAACTGGCTTGATCTAGATAATATGTATCTATATCTGCCCGCCGTCAATTAATAATGACAGCTCATAATGATTAAAAAATGATTGAAGCAATATTAATCTCTTATACGTACTAAGATGACGAATATTTTTGACCTCGAGATTTCTGCAGACATACCTAAACGAATTAAAGTCTCCTGGTACCAAAAAAAATGGTTTTTGAAAAATGCACACACACGCAAAGATAAAACTGAATTTAAGAAAAAAATTATAAAAAGAAATATTTCAAAATCCTACCTAAGAGCAGTTTTTTGCAAATATCTCCCAAATTATGCATTTTATACAGATTTATCAAGAGTACAAAAGTACTTAGACCTCTATTTGGAGCAATTGCTTCATACAAAAAAATTTAAATTCAAAAAATTTAAAACTCATACTCTTGTTGAGTATCAATTTTTCCAAATATCTCTATATTATACATCCTATACAGCTTTATTAATAGTTTAAACGTATTTAATGTTGGATTTGGAGTAATTCAAAATTCGGACTGAAAATAGTACGTTTACTCATAGCTTTATTATTGAAACTTAATTTGGAACAACTTGTTACTTTCTTCTCTCTCTTTCTCTCATATCAACCTTTATATTTACGAGTATAATCTTCCTATTGAGATTTCAATAGTTTTTCAGTAAACTCAGTAGATCGGAAGTAGTACTTCAGTAAAATCAATCAGAATTTACCAACTCGTCAACCACTAAGTAAGTAATGAATAAAAAAAAATTACGAGATTCCTACCGGAAGTGTCTTTTTGTCTAACAGAAAAACAGTTTTTTGCAAATATCTTGCAAATTATGTATTCTATACAGATTTATCCAGAATACAAGAATATTTAGAGCTGCATTTGGAATACTTTAATAAGTAACACCTTACGGAAAAGTAATTTTTTGCAAATATTTCTCAAATTATTTGCAAAAAATTATTCTTTTAATAAATTTCTTTAGAAATTTATTAAAAGAATAAAAGTACTTTGAGTTGAGTTTGGTATCATTTCTGTATAAAAAAAATTTTAAATTCGAAGAGGAAGTAGCACTTTTACGCAGATTGTGACGAACATTTTCGACCAACATTTTTGCTGTGCGCGTTTTATATTCGGTGATACCGAAACAGAGGTTTTCACAGGATGTCTTTCTCTCTCTCTCCCCCTCTCTCTCTCTCTCGCTCACTCTCTCTCGCTCTCCCTCTCTCGCTCTCACTCGCGCTCTCTCTCTCCCTCTCTCTCTCCCTCTCTTTCTCTCTCCCTCTCTCTCTTTGTGTGTGTGTGTGCGCGCGCGCGCGTGCGAGCGGGAGTGCGTGCGTGTGTGTGTGTGTGTGGGTGTGTGTGACTACGATAGCGTCCAAACGGCTGAAGCTACTAATTTCAAACTACATATCTACGAGTATAATCATCTTCTTGAGGTCTGATTAGATTTGCAATGATATCGGTAGACCCGAAGAAGTAGTTTGGTGTAAAAATAAAATTTTACCAATATATCGTCAACTACTATGACAAATTTCTAAAGAAGTAAATTTGAGAAGAATTTTAAAAGCTTTTCGACATTCTTACTAAAAGTGGACTTCCAATCTTTAAAGCGTAATTTGGAATAACTTTTGTGTAAAAAAAACGAAAATGACATACTTTTACTCTTATCTAGTAGGAATTATTTGAAAATATCTCGCAAATTGTACATTCGATGTAGATTTAGTACAAGTGCTTAGAGCTGGATTTGAAAAATATTTTGGATAAAAAAATGGGAACATTCGAACCCGAAATAATACTTCTACTCTTATATAAAAGCAGTTTTTGCAAATATTTCAAAAATTATGCATTCTATACAGATTTATTACAAATACCGAAGTATTTGAAGTGGATTTGTAGCAATTTTTATGCATCTAGGTACATCAGGAGTAATAAACATATTTGTTTCTTGGAATTTGAGTCTTGATTGTATTATAAAGCTTCTATTTAATTATGGACATCACCAGCAGTTGATAAAGTTGTTGGAGTATTTATACCAAGATTTATTTAGCAACCTGTACTGTGTCACAAGGCTCGTCATCAATATATCCTTCGACGTCGTAGGTTAAACGCCAATCGTCCTATCTTTTTAAAGTAAAGTATTTATGCGATAGGTTGCACTATACAATTGTTGAACCTATATCAAGAACTGTCTGATTCTGGTTATCAAAGAGACGCATATTTCTTACATAAATTAAGATTTCTAGTTGTACCATCAGTGATAGTAAAAGCTTTTTGTCGCTTTGTTTTAAAGTTTTGTATAATAACTATTAACGCAGAATCTTGGACATCCCGAATAGAATACCTTACACAATTCGTAACATCTGATTTTCTTTGCACACTTGTGATTCAGTATGCTGCTTTGCTCAGTATTATAAATTAAATAATAATGAATTTAGCTAACGATTATGAAAAAATATATTAATTAACCTAATAAATAAATAACACGAAATATGGATTGCTGTCTTTTATTTATTTTAATGCATTTTCATAAGAGACGTACAATAATATCGATAACAAACACTTTTGCTATATAAAATATTTTATCATCAAATTAATATCAATATTAGATAAGTATTTCGACAACTGTGTCATTATCAGCGGGAAGTCTTTGAAACCATGAAATTCCACGACCACAAAATACTTGTTACCAATTAAGGTATTGTCGCACATCAGCTAAAGTGAATTAATGGCAGGTCTTTGATTTATCAAAGACGACATCGAATTACAATGCATGGCAGATAAAACCGGCCTATGTGTTAAATGACAACAGAGTAACAAAACATAGAAAGATGAAAACGTGCAATTGTATTATTAAAACTGAAAACGTAATGCAATGCTGCAGATTTCTGGAATTGGTTTTTCTTTTTAGCTAGGGAACAGTTACTGTATGGATGTGTTATATTAGATATTTAATGCATGTGTATATTATTATATTATTATTATTATTTTTTTATTACTTTTTGCTTCCTCTGTACTTATTATTATTGTTTGTTATTACTAGGGTTAAGTGTAAATAGCTTCGGCTAATACTTCGCCTTTTATTAATTAATAAAGACCTTATTATTAAATATTTAGGTATACAGTGAGCTCAAAAAGGTTGGAATAAATTCATTTAAAATTCAACCTTTAATTTTTTTAAAAAACACTGGGAACCGTCAATTTTTATTTTTAGATGGGCATTTTTTAAACTAATTTTTGTTTATACAGGGTGACTCAAAAAAAAAAGATTTCATTTGACACTTCAATTTGTTTTAATTGAAACACCCATTTTTTATTTTATTTTCGGATTCTACGTAAAATTTTGATCACATTTCATGTATTATAACCTAAGTCTAAGTTAAGTTCTTTTCTAAAATAATCAATGTAATTTAAAAAAAAAATTATTTAATTCTAAATAATAAATGTCTCAATGATTCGTAATTAAATTGTGAAATAATAATTTAATAAATGTTGAATTTGGCCACCACCAACATCCTGGCAATATCCGAGGCGATCTTCGAATTCTTGCAAAACATTGTGCACCATTTGAGGTTCTATCAGTCTCATTTCTTGTCTTATTCGGGATTTAAGTTCGTCAATATTGTTCGGTCTGTTGATATACACTTTAGATTTTAGGTAGCCCCACAGATAATAGTCTAACGGGGTCAAATCAGGGGATCTGGCAGGCCATTCTATTGGGCCCCGTCGACCAATCCACCTTCCAGGAAAAACACTATCTAAATATTCACTCACCGGGCGAGTAAAATGGGCTGGTGCTCCATCCTGTTGATACCATAAGCTATCATTGGGAATGTCAGGATCTTCTGGATTTGGGTACACTACAGCAAGCGCAGATATCAAATCGAATTCTAGAAATTCTAGATATCTTTCTCCAGTCAAAGTGCCGTCAAAGAAGAAGGGACGCAAAATTCTGTTTCCAATAATCCCAGCCCAAACATTTACTTTTTGAGGGTATTGTGTGTGACACTCCATAATCCAATGCGGGTTTTCTGTAGCCCAATAACGGAAATTTTGCCTATTCACGGTTCCGTTTAGGCAAAACGTTGCTTCATCCGAGAACACAATTCTTCGTGAAAATTGAGGATCATCAATACATCTCTCCATCATTATTTCACAAAATTGCATTCTTCTATCTGGATCGTCCTCACTTAGTTCATGAACTAACTGAACTTTATAAGGATGCCATTTATTTTTATGTAAATAGTTTAATACAGATCCTTGACTAATTTTGTTCTCGTCAGCAATAGCGCGACTAACTTTATGGTTGTTCTCTTCAACGGATAATAGCACATTCAACTGCACATCTTCTGAGATAGTGGGCCGGCCTTTTACATAATTATCTCTCACATGCCCCAAATCCCTATATTTTTTTTCAATTTTACTAATAGTTGATTGAGATGTAGGCGCTCTGTTTGGGTATTTATTGTTGAACAGTTCGGAAACTTCCAGTTGGGTACGCATCCTATCTCCATAGCCAATCATCATTAGTATTTCTATGCACTCCCTTTCATTTACTCGTGCCATTTTACAGTTAAAAAAAACTACTTTTATTAGAACTTTTATACAAATGTTTAAATACTTTTGACAGGGAATGAACTTCAACGTCAATGTTAAATAACCTAGGTAACAGATAAAAATGGTATTAATGTTTAAATATTTACAGTTTCAGTAAATTTGATTATGTTTTTAACTCCTAATATGTACAGTTTAAATGAAAAGAAATAAGCTAACTTAACTTAGACTGAGGTTATAATACATGAAATGTAATTGAAATTTTACGTATATTTCGAAAATAAAATAAAAAATGGGTGTTTCAATTAAAAGAAATTGAAGTGTCAAATGAAATCTTTTTTTTGAGTCACCCTGTATAAACAAAAATTAGTTTAAAAAATGCCCATCTAAAAATAAAAATTGACGGGTCCCAGTGTTTTTTAAAAAAATTAAAGGTTGAATTTTAAATGAATTTATTCCAACCTTTTTGAGCTCACTGTATAGCAGCCACTAACATTCATTGTATGTAGTTTTCATCAAGCATCTTCGATCTATCAGACACGACATGTAACTTCACCACATGGCAAACAATGTTGACATCTGTCAAATAACAACAAATTAAAACGTGGAATTGTGTAAATCAAACGTAAACTATTAGGTGTTAGACAGCCGTAGATACGTATGTTTCAAATGTATTTGTTTTCTTCAATACTATACTGCCAAGAATGTGCGTTGATTAAATATCTGTAGTATAAAGTTTAGCCTTAACATCTCTATTCCAAAAGCCCATATATATATTGTTTTTTTTGAATTTTTGAAAACCCCTTATAATGCTACATAAAAAGTGTGTAAATTGGTATTACATTAGGTAAATGAAATATCTAGTTTTTTTATTAAGGTTTTCATCTCCATAAATTGTCTTTCCTGCTCAGGACCATACTAAGTACTATCTACTACTACTTATCATAACATGGATCGAAATTGATTGACATGATCTTATTTTCCACGATCTTAACATCAATATCTACTTCCACTCTTTAATGTGAAGCTCGCGGGTTAGGCAAATAACTAAGTTTTTGTCATTTCTAATTCATATCTGTCATTGGCGTTCCCTGCAATATTTATTTTCTGCTATACTTTGGAATAAGTCCCGCACAACATTAAACACCACTTCGACTTTAGACGCTACACGCTAGTACTGACTATATGGCGCGCGGATCGGATTCAATTGCCGAATGGCGGCAGTTTGAATTAAATAAACTGGTGTAAAACATTATTTTTTTATATAAATGTTTATAATCTGTGTTAATATAGTAATAAATATGACGTATAGTATCTTTTCAATGTTATATAACATAATTAATTGATTTTATACAGTTACTTATGTAGTACTGAGATAATATTAACCTAAGCTAGGGCAGTTGTATGTTATGCGGTGTTCTCGATGTACGAGGCAAATGCACATTCAAATTGTCAGCGAATGTTTTACACTTACAGGTTAGTTAGTTTATTTTGGGCAGAAAAATTACATTTTAAAGTTTCCATTAACATTAAAGCAGTCATTCAATCAATATGAGTAAAAATACTTAACTTGAGAATTATGAAAAAATATGGAGGAGGGGTGAAGTCGATTTTCAAATGAAACAGTTACAATTTTGATATACGGCATAATTTGTTTAATATTTTATAACTAAATAAAAAAATATATTTAACATGTTATTTCATTAAAAACTAAAATTATAATGCAGGTACATTAGTTATTTAATAAGAAAATATACTCTCTCTGAGATAGATCACTTTCATCATTATCGTCGTATAATATTTCAAATGTAATATTTAAATTCATATGGCATCTTCATTCAATTTAAGCCTTTATACACTTTAATTATTTTGTTTTTTGGGAATATTTATTTGCGATGTTAAATTACTTAAATTATTTCCCTATCATGCGTCTATAATGTGTATAAGTAATCACTATCAATCCTTACTTCTAATTAGGGTGGGTTGTTGGAAATATTACATTTTACAGTAACTCTTAGTATTTATCAACAAGTGAGTAGTGTGTGTTGAAAATCAATTCAAAAATCAATCAATGGAGTTGCCGTGGAGTAAAAGAAGGATTTGTAGAGAAATTTTAGAAGACGATCAAGCCATTAGATGGTGTTTAGAGAACGGTTTCTCTTCTCCATCTTTTCTGATAATTCTCAAGGTACAGCTCACAGACCGAGACCTGGCCGATGAGATACCCCTCTCACAAGGTGCGCAGTGAATCCTTATAATATTAGGATCAGCACGAGCAGTCTGGAAATATTGTCAAGCGCTACACATATATGTATCTGTTTTCAGTATATTACAATTTCTTATCTGCATTTACTCTTTCGTCCGGCTAATTTATGCGATGATGAACAAATGTTATCATTTCTTTTTTCCGAATACTTTTTCTGTCACGCACTGACCTATAAATCTGCGCGACTTATAGGTCGAGGCTCCTCCCATCGGCCAAGACTCAGACAGTGTACTGTAAGTATTTTTACTCATATTGATTGAATGACTGCTTTAATGTTAATGGAAACTTTAAAATGTAATGTTTCTGCCCAAAATAAACTAATTAACCTGTAAGTGCAAAACATTCGCGGACAATTTGATTGTGCATTTGCCTGGTACATCGAGAACACCGCATAACATACAACTGCCCTAGCTTAGGTATAATATCTCAGTACTACAATACATAAGTAACTGTATAAAATCAATTAATTACCTTATATAACACTGAAAAAAGCTATACGTCATATTTATTACTATATTCACATGGATCATACACATTTATATAAAAAACACCATGGGTATACACGAGTTTATTTAATTCAAACTTCCGCCATTCGGCAACTGAATCCGATCCGAGCGCCATATAGTCAGTACTCGCGTATAGCGTCTAAAGTCGAAGTGGTGTTCAATGTTGTGGTGGACTTATTCCAAAGTCTTACCTTATTTTCCATATCATTGTCATCGGGATAACTCTGATTATAAGTCATTATGCATTTGCGAAAGAGAAAATGTAGAGCTCATATGGGCCATATGTGTAGATGTAGGTCATTCTGGCGCAACTCAGTTCTAACCAATATGTTGTGGAAGACAAAACAAACCTTCAGGATTACTTTGTCTAGCTAATAGACATTTTCACAATATATAAAAATTATAGATGAATTAAATACAGTCCTAACAAATACAGAAGAGAAGATAAAACCTGGAAAGCCTTAATGTTATACAGGTGAAAATGATTAACGTCATAAACTTTCATATCAAATAAAGTTCTTCTGCAAATGGAGTAATAGATAAACCAAGCACAATCTGACTGTTTATTGGAATCCACAGCATAAGAAGAACACGTAGAAATAAGGGGGAAAAATAAAATCTATGGCAAATACTTGGCGCTTCTTTTAATAAGATTCCATTTATTTACTGCTTTACTAATTTATGCCTTACATATTCCAAAGAATTTTGAGCAAAACGTATCTCTGTGATACTAATAAAGGTTGTAACTTTTTTTATATCAAAAATTAAAGTACATGTTGGTTTAAATGACACATGATAAAATAAACAGAAGTTTCACTTCATTTCTCTAAATTATTTTTTATTTTAAAATAAAGTATGCAGCCATATCTTATTTTTATTAATATATTATAATCATAGAACACCATAAATCACTTAACAAATATTTATATACATAAACAGGGCAAATAATATATTATTATAAAAGTTAATTTAGCATTGGAAGATCCTTTACTGGGTTTCGAAGTATAGCATAGACAGCACACTTGTGATCTATCCTACTCATATCTAAAATACAGAGGTGCGTGAAGTTGGCACCACAACTTGCGGCGCAAATGTTCTTTTTAGTGCCAAAAGTTTGCGCCTAATATGCTCCGTCGATATCTGAAGAAAAAACACCGGCGCATTAATTTGTTGCAAAGTTATAAACAAAAACAGTTTTTTGGTGCCAACTTCACGGCAGCACCACAACTTGCGGCGCAAATGTTCTTTTTAGTGCAAAAATGTTGCGCCCAATATGCGCCGTCGATATCTGAAGGAAAAACACCGGCGCATTAATTTGTTACAAAGTTATAAACAAAAATAGTTAATTAGTATCAACTTTTTACCTGACCAAAATTTCCGGCGCAAACTTTCAATTTAGTGCAAGTCGTTAGCTCACAACATGCGCCGTCGATATCTGAAGAAAAAACACCGAAACACTTAATTGTTATAAAGTTATAAACAAATACAATTATACAGGTGCGTGAAGTTAGCACCACAACTTGCGGCGCAAATACATGTTGTGAGCTAACGACTTGCACTAAATTGAAAGTTTGCGCCGGAAATTTTGGTCTGGTAAGAAGTTGATAATAAATAACTACTTTTTTTTTTCTTCACATATCGACGGCGCATATTAAGCGCAAACTTTTGGCACTAAAAAGAACATTTGCGCCGCAAGTTGTGGTGCTAACTTCACGCACCTATATAATTGTATTTGTTTATAACTTTATAACAATTACGTGCTTCGGTGTTTTTTCTTCAGATATCGACGGCGCATGTTGTGAGCTAACGATTTGCACTAAATTGGAAGTTTGCGCCGGAAATTTTGGTCTGGTAAGTAGTTGATAATAAATAACTATTTTCGTTTATAACTTTGTAACAAATTAATGCGCCGGTGTTTTTTCTTCAGATATCGACGGCGCATATTGGGCGCAACATTTTTGCACTAAAAAGAACATTTGCGCCGCAAGTTGTGGTGCTGGCGTGAAGTTGGCACCAAAAAACTGTTTTTGTTTATAACTTTGCAACAAATTAATGCGCCGGTGTTTTTTCTTCAGATATCGACGGCGCATATTAGGCGCAAACTTTTGGCACTAAAAAGAACATTTGCGCCGCAAGTTGTGGTGCCAACTTCACGCACCTAAAATACAGAGCTTATGCAACATATGAACTTTATGTAACAAACGAACTATTGACAAAAATATGATCTCTTTAAATAAACGTCACTGTGGCAAATGTAAAAACATTTAGTAAAGTAAATATATACAAAATATATGTACATATTGTAAATAGCATACTCATAGAACGAATTAACTTTGAATTACTAATTATTATTTTGTATAATAAACTAATAGAAACAATTAAGCACTGAACAGGGTCAAAATAAGAACAGAAATAACACGAATTCACAAAACTAAAAACAATAATAAATAATATCTGGCAATGCAAAATGATAAATTTCTTAACTATTTATAAACTGATGTCACATTTAAAATAATATAAATCCGGCACTAAAATTTGTGTCAATCTAGTGACCGCTTAAGCGCGGAAGGATTTTCCATATTCCGTATATACATATTACAGTATTTGATTATATTTTATTCTGGTTAGAGTGATCCGCAAAAATGATGACACTATCAAAAGTTTTGTTGTCAGTTTGGTTAAAAGCAATCAGTTTGAGCGCTTTGGTTAAGTTTATAAAATTCGTAGATGTAAAAGAAGCATTAGAAATATGTACAAAAATATGTGTAAACATAATTATACGATTTACCGCGAATACCGGTACCATGCAATGTCTATAAAATCCCTACGTTCTAATTGCTGATATAATTAATCTATTATGTATTCAGATAGGAGTGGGAGTGTTTGGAACAATCAAACAAATTGCGCTAATTAACTTAACTATTAATCAATTTATTGTAAGACCAAATTTACACTGCTACATTGAAAACATTTGAGAGAATTATTAAATGAATGTTCATGTACAATTTAAATTACATATATGTTCTAATTACATTAATGGTAACCATCGAGTTTCAAATATGAAACATATTATTATTTCTGTTACGTGGGGTACAATTGAACAACTTTTCTTCGTTTTCTTTCTGCGTAATTTTACTAACCTTTTTTTAATGTACACACATATTATCAGATTGCTCTGTTAGCCCTGTTAGCGCCTGATGTTGAGTTTTATTTATTGATGTTTTTTGATGATTTTGTGTTATTGCAATTTAAAGTAAACCAATTACATTTCCACAACATGAGTGGCTCCTTTATATACAGAAAGTTTTTGGTTATTAATTCAAATGAGACATTTATTCTTAATTTAGCGTAAACTTGATTAAATAATAGGTATCTACAATTCTTGATACTTTCTGTCGCTGACGCAGTATGTGAGTGCAGTTGATTTACAACTTGTTTACCGGTACGTTTTTGTCGTCGCCCGGATGTCTGCCTCTTTTTTTTTGTGGGCTTATTTCATTACAATATTTTTGAAAGTTTTAGTTGACTAATCAAAAGTCACTGTAAAACCGTCAAATCAAACTCGACTTTAATTATTTCACAAGTTTTATTAGATTTCTCTAAACACATGTCTCGGTAAGATCATTTATCATTATCAAAGAGACAAGAATTAAAAGTTAATGTGCATCTGTGGACCAATACAGGTGCAAGAAATCAAGCTGTCGTTAGATTAATGTATGCAGCTATTATATGGGTGTATTTATAATATCTGTGTATGTTTTAGTTACAATTTTCTTTTTGTTTATGGCCCTCTTAATTTATAAATTTTCACACAATGTACATTATTTAAAAGTTTACAGTCACTTATATCAAAGGAATGGTTATTTGCTATATAATGCTCTGCGATGCATGTACAGTGAAACTTCCCTTAACGGGCACTTCCCTTAAACAGGCATTTTATCCGGACCCGAATTTATAAGTAGGGAATTCCTAATAAATTGGTTTCTCTTATGCGGACATTCCCTTGAACGGGCGCGGACAGTTATTTAACTGCTTTTTGACCTCAAAGTTTTCATTAAACGGACGGATTTGTATTTGAATACATTCATTACCGCATGATATCTGGCGAAGCCGTTAGCGCAAATCAAGAAAATGTCGAAGTTTTCATAAGGTTGCCGAAACAGGGTTATTTTTTCGGGCACTACCAACAAAGACGATGGCAATCAGATGCGAAAAAGGTATGGGCGGCAAGTTATTGAAAGAAAGATTAACTATAATACACCATGTGAATTTGACAGAGGAAAAAGAAAAACTGTTGGTAAATCAGCCCATCCGCGCGCATTTAAAAATCTTAGCTTTGCTCTTCTTCCAGTCCAATAGTATTCAAATGACAAGGTTTGGATGTCTAATTCTATTATGACAGAGTGGTTGCATGAATTTGATCGGAATATGATCGATCAAAACAGAAAAGGTTTATTATTTTTGGACAATGCAGCTGCCCATCCTAAGGACGTACAGTTGCAAAATGTTGAACGCATTTTCTCACCGCCAAATACGGCAGCTTAATGCCGACCGCTAAATCAAAGCATTATAAAAATATTCAAAACTTGAACCGACATTTAATACTAAAACACATTTTATCTCAGTTTGAGAGTTCTTATTCTGGACATAATTTAACCAATTCTATTAGCGTATTAGATGCGATTTATTTTATTAAAAAAGCATGGGATGATATCTCATTTGATACAATTAAAAATTGTTTCAAGAAAAAACAGGATTTCAAGAAGAAAATGAGGAGTTTGAAAGTGATCAATTTGATCCTGAAGATGAAATTCTTTTATCTAAAGTGGCTCAAATGTATACGCAGTGATGATGAAGAACATTTTTGTTTTGAAAAAGATGATGTACAAGCCATTGGTATGCTTAGTAAGCTATCATTACATTTTGGGGCAATATTGGCATGTAATACACACAAGCAAACTTCCATTTTAGACCATTCTGTGTAGGCAGTATTGTCGGAACGAACGATGTCCGCCTATGGGAAGTATTCTTATTGTTGTGTAATATCCCTCTTTTATGTTCTTTTAATCGTACTTCTTTCGACCGCTTTGTCCGATATTTCACAACAATAAGAATAGAGATTCGCAGAGCAATGTATAGAAAACATAGGCGTAACTAGACCTCAACCATGGGGGGGGGGCTCAATGGGGGGGAGTTCACTTCAAAGATATGCCATAATCGTCCATTTTTCCAACCCGTTTTTCTTTCGCATTTGTCAGTACTGGTAGTGGTTCTATTTCTTTCCATCAGAGTGTGTTAAAATAATGCATTTGTCAAGACTTTTAAAATTAACAAGTACTTGATGACCTAATTTTTCTTTTCTTTTTTTAAGATGGGGGGGGGGTTGTAACCCCCAAAACCTCCCTCTGGTTACGCCACTGATAGAAAATAACCATTCCTATGATATAAATGACTGTAAACTTTTACAAAATGTAAATAAGAGTAAAAACGGCCATAAACAAAAGGAAAATTGTAACTAACACATACACAGATATTGTAAATACACGTACCCACACGGTGACAGTTTAAATATATACACTGTAAAAAAAAATTGTGTAAAATTACACATACTATAATAGGAAACTATTTCACATGGATTATCACGTAAAATTACATCACTATGTAAAATTGCACACTAGTGTGTAATTTAATGAAGTTAATTTGTGATATTCCATTTGAAGTTTGTATTTTTACATAATAATTTATATATATTACGTAGGAATTCGTAATATTAAATAGGTTTTAATATTCTTTTTTACAAAAAAATATTAAAACCTATTCAGTATAAACATAATTTTACTATCAAATGTGCATCTGCTTTTCATGAAAATTACACATTTGAGCACTTACACGTTTCTTTGTGTAACTTTTACGTAAATATTTGTGTAATTTTCCTAAAAATTTTTACAGTGTACATATAATGTTTCACGAAGAACCCACAGCACGAATAATTAGTAATATTCTTTATACTGTTTATTTTAAAATGCAATATAGGTATGAGATGAGCATAATTCTTTGGTTTGATAGATGTTATATAGGCTAGGAGCGGTTGTTCCTCATTCTATTTCTTTTAATTGTGTCGTGTAATGGTGTATACTTTTTGAGATATCAGCATAGCTCCCTGTTTCTGTTATGTGCGGAAGAGCAAAACAACTTTCACCTGCATTTTGTTTCTTCATAATTGTATTAATAATTCAACGTTTCCGGTTTTTCTCTGAATACCGTATACAGTTATTATTAGTTTGAAACCTCTGCTATTCGAGATGGTGCCTGATGTAGAGTTTTCGTTACTGATGTTTTTTAGTGTTTGTTTTACAAAACATCTTACGAGAGTTTTATTAAAATTTATTTTGTACAATTGCACATTTGCACACTTATTCTTTTATGATAAAGAATAATGTTTGGCTGACCTATAAGCATAAATGGACCATTCTTTTGCATCAGAGATATATGTATACACCCGATTTCGTATTAAAAAAAATATCATTCAATTGCAAAAACATTATTGATTCAGATTTATGTACAATCAGCCAACGTCGTCACGACAAGATCCATAAATAATAGTCTACCAGACACACCCTACATACAACAAAAAAGCAAAATAACGTATCTCAAAAAATAATTCCGTAAGGTAAACGAAAATGCGAAAGAATAATAAACAAAATTACACAAAAAGTATTATATATCTTTCTTAAACCGAAAGAGAAACTTGACTGTGTACCAGCAAGAGTTTTAAGGTGATGATCCAACGCAGTATATCATCTAACCCAAAATCCAGGCAGATAGCAACCGTGAATTTCGGAAATCGATTTGAGTCTCCTTCACCTAGGGCATTCTCAAGTTTGTTCGATGCTGAAAAGTGTAACAAACAAGTTTTATCTACGTAGGTATACAATTATTTTTTTATCCCAACACCAGGAACTATTTACATTTTATTTACAATGGACGATGCTGAGATATTAGATGTGTCGTCCGAAAACTGACATAACCAACAATTATAAACTGCAAACTTAAATAACTAAGTATTTGGTTGAGGACGACAATTGTTACACAAAAAACAAGCTCGTAGGTACATTTTTATCAACGCCCTGAACATATGTTGTCTGATGGCGATTTATGTATAGGACAGGCACTATTTATGTTACGCTACTTACGAAAAATATATCAATAAATATGACTAACAGCAATAACTATTATAGACGTAGGTTCAGAATTTCCTTTATAATTATATGATATCGCACATTAAATTGACTAAATATATTTAAAAGCATACATACCTAATTAATTAGACATCATTTCTAAAATGAAATATTAATGACAATTCTTATATTATTTTAATATATTTTTATATAAAGAGGAGCTTGGAAAATAGATATTTTGGATGCATTCTAAGAATAAATTATTAGAAGGTTTGTAGAAAATATTCACATATGCTGAATAATATTGGAACATCGACGTTTGTGACTATTGAAATGAATGTCATTTATCATTGAAGGTTAAACTTGGAAGTTCTAAACATAATTATTTATATTCAAAATTAATAAACTTGTTAATTATTATCTAAATAACTTGAAATTGTACGTCATAAGTGTTTGGTTTATGTTTTAATTTCAACTTGACATTCATAATAATTGTTATTTGTCATAATTATATAAAACTCTAAAAAGAAATTCATTATAAAGGCTGAGTCATTAGTAGCCGCTTCTTCGATTCAACTGCTTTTTCTTTTTCAAAATTGAGCCAACAGTTTTTAAGTTATTAATTTTTTTTTGAAAATATTTGACCAAAACACGTGTTCAGAAAAAAAATATTTTCACATTGTTTTAAAAAGTAAAAACATTAACTTTGGTGGTGCTTGAAGCCAAAAAAATTCTGCATCATTTGGTATAAGTTGCACTCGACAATACTTTTTAAAGGAACACCCGGTATTTTATTGAGGCATTTTGTTCCTTTTTTAATCTCTTTCATTTTTGTAAAGAATGTCCTACACCTATCTTTTGTAATTTCTGAGATAATAACTATATGAGCAATTAGCGGTCAATTAAAGGACTACGAGCGCTATTGTTGTATGCACCCAACTATTCGTTCAACCAAGGAAGGCAGGAATCCCAACGTTAGTTAACTGTCAAACAAAGTAAAGGTTAAATCCAACTATCCTAAAAGTAATACTTTTACAGAATGAAGAGCGTCGCATTTCAATTTTTTAATTCCGGCAATGTCCAGTTGCAATATTTCATTTTGTACACTGTTGGTTAACACCGAAATAAAATAAAGGTTACGTTTACTGACATATTTGAGGAGGCCGTCCCACTAAAAGGTGCATGAAACAATGCTGCTATTTTCAATTCAATTTGCCTAATTGCTCTTATTCTGTCATTGTTAAAGCTCTTCATAAGAGTTCTCTGTAGTTTTTCAAAATTATAAATTGATGTCCTAAAACTTTGATAGAAAAAAAAGTAGCAACAAAATAACGCAATTTAAATAACCTAAAATTATTGAGCAACGTAACAACAATCAAAAATAAGAAAAACAAATTTCATTAAAGAATATGTTCAACATAACCACTACTTTGTGCAATGCACATGAGTATTCTGTTTTCCAAAGAAGTACTAACGTTGCGTCAAACGTGTCGACATACTCTTGTAAACGCTTTTCTGATTACAATGTTCATCTCTTCAAAAATCCGCCCGTAGAAAACAAAGATACTTTTCTCCATTAACATTTTCATCAAAGAAATAAGGTCCAATTATGTAACTACCCACTATTCCTCCCGACACATTTAATGCCTAACGATTTGGAAAGTTTGCAGGTGAGATAAAGTGAGGGCTTTTATATGTTATAATAACGAAAATTGTGACGATGAACGTATCCACTTTAATAGAAGGTGGCTTCGTCGGTAAACAACAAAAAATTGTGAAAGTCAGAATAATTTATCTGCAGACCATTGACAAAAATGTAAGCGATTCTGAAAATTTCTTTCATCTAACCCTGTGTATGAGTATGCTACGGATGAATTACATATTTCCCAATTATTCTGGACTCTCAAATTTGACTTACATCTAACTGACGACTAATTTTCGTAGTACTAGTATGGGGATGTTCGACTACATCGCAAGTACCATAAACGTCTTACCCTCACCAGTTATTGATTTTGTCCGCCCCTTTTTTTTTCATATTCAATTCTTTCTGTTCACTCAAACCATTCCTTTATACTTTCGAAGGTTTCTGGCTTCGGTTGACTTCTACCAGGGATCGCTATGCATAAAGTCTGGATACTAGCAATGAGTTTCTTTCAGATTCGCCCAAAGCGTCAATCATATCTATTAACTTCTCATAAGAATAATTCATTTGGATAATAACTAATAGCGATGCTTTTATGAATATGACATAAATGTTTACCGACTTTCTTTAATAGTTGATTCAGGCAGTCGGCCGCATTCGAGCCTTTATTGGACGAATATTTGGGTGCATAGAATAGGGCTCGTAGTTCTTTATTTGACCGCTGATTGTTCCTATAGTGACAATCTCAGAAATTGCAAGAGATAGGTATAGTACCTACATTGTTAACTAAAACGAAAGAGAATAAAAAAGGAAACAAAATGCCACAATAAAATACCGGGTGTTCCATTTAAAAAAAATAAGTTTTTGGTATGTACAAATTTCGGGAAGTAGGCTCTGAAAAACCAAAGTTTCTTGAGGTGTTGTCGAGTGCAACTTATACCAAATGATGGAGAATTTTTTGGCTACAAGCACCATCAAAGTTAATGTTTTTACTTTTAAAAACAATGAAATAAAATTTGTTTTCTGAACGTGTTTTCGTCAAAAATTTCAAAAAAAAATCAATAACTCAAAAACTATTGGCACTATTTTGAAAAAGAGAAAACTGTTATATAGACGGCATATCGCTATGCATAAAATGTGGATGCTGGCAATGAGTTTCTTTCAGATTCGCCCAAAGCGTCAATCATATCTATTAACTCCTCATAAGAATAATTCATTTGGATAATAACTAATAGCGATGCTTTTATGAATTTGACATAAATGTTTGCTGACTTTCTTTAACAGTTAATTCAGGCAGTCGGCCGCATTCCAGCCTTTATTGGACGAATATTTGTGTGCATAGATAGCGCTCGTAGTTTTTTAATTGACCGCTGATTGTTCCTATAGTGATTACATCAGAAATTACAAGAGATAGGTATAGTACATTGTTAACAAAAACGAAAGAGAATAAAAAAGGGAACAAAATGCCGCAATAAAATACCGGGCGTTCCATTTAAAAAAAATTTTGGTTTGTAAAAATTTCGGGAAGTAGGCTTTGAAAAACCAAAGTTTTTTGAGGTGTTGCCGAGTGTAACTTATACCAAATGATGCAGAATTTTTTGGCTACAAGCACCAGCAAAATTAATGTTTTTACTTTTTAAAACAATGAAAAAACAATTTTCTTTCTGAACACGTGTTTTGGTCAAAAATTTCAAAAAAAATCAATAACTCAAAAACTATTGGCTCTAAAGTGAAATAGAAAAAAACTGTTATATAGATAATTTAAAATAGTACTAGAAAACCCAAAAATATATAGAGTGAGTCGTTTAAAAAAATTAAGTTCCATGCATCCGGTGAAATCGGAAGTGGGTCAGAGCTTAAAGTATTTTTAGAATATGCGCCCCAAGCAGCCATGAACACAAAAGAGCAATATTTCTGTAAAATAGTATTTACATGCTTCTTAACATTTATAAAGTGTTACAGAATCTATCATCATTTGATTTTAATCAACTTAATTTAGACACAAATGCAACCCAAGAAATATTAGAAATATAATATAATTTTGTCAAATATATAACAGTATAATACATATAATATATGTTTATGTTACACCACAATACGCTAAAAATTACTGAAGAATTATAATTAACACAAAATCAAAATCAGCAATATATTCGTGCAATGTAGATTGGATTTTAACCCTGAATGTGGTCATGCCTTGCTTAAAAGCCGATGTTCTAAAAAAGGAAAATAATTGTCTGAAAATGCTACAAATAAAACGGTACAAGTATTATTTTCAGATAATCGTTTACCGTTAATACTAATTAATTTAGATGTTCTGTTGTTGAGTAATTCCGGTATTTAATAGTGGTGTTACAAATGTAACTATCAGTTACTAAAGCACTCGACAAGATCCGAAGTAACGAATACTGGTTTCAAATATTCGTTGCTTTTTCAAACAGTTACTCTCATAATATATAACTTTTAGAATACATTATTGTCTGAAATATTTTATTAAAAAATATAATTTAGAGTAAAAAACTTTGTACAAAATATTTGAATTTAACCAATTATTAGTATTACTTGTATTTGTGTAGGGTGATTCCATTTTAAAAGTTTTTTTAACTTATTGTTATGATGCAATGTAAAATAAATTTTGTGCCATGTCCTACATTCTATATTTATTTCTATGATATTATATCGGAGACCGGGATTTTTATAGTTTTATGATAGAATATCTCCCCTATTGTAAATAAAATGGGGACTCCGTAAAAAATACTTAGACTCTAGCATTTTACTTTTCATTTAGAGTTGGAATGTTTAGTGTGATACTTTTAACCTATTTTATTTATTTAAAGCAATATACAGTGTGTCCCCGGACTGAACAATAAGGAAAAATTTTTTATTTGGGCCTTTACGTAAAAATGGCATTCTTTATAAAATGTTTGCCTGTCTCAAAACCACCAATTCTGAAATAATCTAAATATTATTTTTAGCAACTGAGAAAATTATAAAAACACATTTGAATTAAAGGATTTTTTTAAAATTTTATTCAACGTGGTATCCTCCAATCTCTACACACTTTTCAGCTCTACATAAAAATTCTTTATAAACATTGTGGATCATATCTTCAGTGACAGAATTGACCGCCTCCGTAATTTTTTGTTTTAAAATCTCGATATTGTTATCTAAAGCAGTATTATAAACATGCCGTTTAACATATCCCCATAAAAAGAAATTCAATAGGCTTAAATCAGGGGCACGAGCCGGTTCGTAATGACCTATCCATCTGTTTCCAAAAGGTTCTTGCAGATAATTTCTAACCAGCACTGTTGAGTGGGCACCCATCTTGTTGAAAAAATACAATTTCCAAGTTAGGTTCATCTTTTATTGCTGGCATTAAACAAATTTGAAGCAACTCCAAATACGTATGTTGATTCACATTTTCATTAAAAAACTACGGACCGATGATTTTTCCGTACATAACACCACACCATACATTAACCTTTTCGTAATACTGACTTCTAGTTGTAATTTTGAAATTAGGATTTTCTCTCAACCAAAATCTACAGTTTTGCTTTGCAACATCCCATTGGTTGTAAATGTCGATTCGTCCGAAAAATTAATGTTTTTTGCAAAAATTACGATTTACAAAATGATTTTCTCCTACCCATAAGCAAAAGTCTAAACGCAATGCATCATCACCATTTATCAATTCATGTACAAAAATCGGTTTATATCTTCATCGTGTATCCTTTTTCTTTTCTTGATGTCATGTACACTACCTGTTCTTTCAAATTTTTCTACCAAATTTAGTAAAGCATTAACGCACACGTGAATATTAATAAATTTTTGTTGAAATTTTTGAATTGCAAAGTTATAAGAAACCTCACCAGTTAACATAACATTGAACGAGGTAAACTCTATGTTCTAAAGTTACCATTACTATTAAGTAAGTACCATTAAGATTCACAAACACGTAATGGAAATGATAGATGCCAAGTAACTTGACTTACATATTAGGTTGTCATGGAAGGATAACAAGATAATATGATTAAACCAAAAACATGAAACTTTCTTGCTTAAATTTTTGTTTATTATTGTAATTTACTCAGCTGCTAAAAGAAATATTTAGATTATTGTTTTAGAATTGGTCGTTTTGAGACAGGCAAACATTTTATAAAGAATGATATTTTTGTATAAAGGCCCAAATTTAAAAAAAATCCCTATTGTTCAGTCCATCCGGGGACAAACTGTATATTAAAATTAGTATATAAGTGAACATATTGGTTGTACCATATATTAACTATACATATTTCCGCACCGCACATTTGTACGAGTACTCGGTAACGACTAAAAAGTAACGGATATATAATTCGAAAATAACGGATAGTTACACGTACTGAAAAGTAACCGAATCCAATGTTACCTTTCAGCTTATAGGAATTACTCAAGATAAGGTTATTCGAATTACCTGAGCTCTTATAGCTGTAGTACTCTAATACGGGGAGACGTGGCGTCCTTCCTTCAGGATGGCACTACACTTATTCACTGGGTGTTCCAGGATAGGGCTTATATTAATGTCGGGGGTTAATGAAAGAGTTGTTTCAAACCACATGAATTTATTACCACAACTCGGTCACTAATAACAATAGCCACGCAGGACTATAAAGAAATGGCTTAAGGCAACACTAAATATTAAGAGATATATACATAGATTGAAATTATATACACTGTCTACTGAGACACCTTGACCAAAGGGCTAATGATCCCACACACAGGGGGATAATAAAAAGGGGGTGGTCGCTAGATACTGGCAGTTTAATAATAGAGAGAGATATTTGAGACACTCAGTTGGGGTTCTAGGGGATAAGGCTCCCTTCGGGGTACCTAGTCAATTAACGCCTAGAATGGGTAAGACTGCCTTCGGGTACCAAACCAACTAACTACTTCTGAGTGACGTGACGGGGCTATCTTGAGATTGCCAACCGTGCAAGCTTAGGAATCAGTTCAGTACTTACGGTTGTAACAACGGGTACGATGTGAGGTCACTTTAGCCACACGTCACAAGTCACTTGAATAACGATCCGTGGTCTGGATCTTTGTTGAAGCACTAAGTGGCACTCACAACTTCAACAACCTCTCGTATTTGGTTGGGTCACTTTGTTCAACAACCTCTCTTTTGGTTGGGTCACTTTGTTCACAGCCTCACTAACAGGTCACGAATGCTCCTTGGATGTTGGTTGAAGCACGCAACTGCTGTTGATTCGGACTCTTGGTCCTCCTCGTAAGTGTTCGGCTTATCCCTTTAAGGTCCTTCCTCGTCTTCGGGTATCTTCGGTTCACCTCGGAAACGTTCGGGTTTGCTTCATCTCGTTCGTAGAAGCCTTCCTACGCCTTCGGGTATCTTCGGGTCACCTCGGAAACGTTCGGGTTTGCTTCGTCTCGTTCGTAGAAGCCTTCCTACGCCTTCGGGTATCTTCGGGTCACCTCGGAAACGTTCGGGTTTGCTTCGTCTCGTTAGTAGAAGCCTTCCTACGCCTTCGGGTATCTTCGGGTCACCTCGGAAACGCTCGGGTTTGCTTCGGCTGCGTTCGGCTTGCCCGTAGAAGTCGTCCTACGTCTTTAGTTCTCCTCGGGTATGTTCGGCTTTGCCTCGGAAACGCTCGGGTTTGCTTCGAGTCGCTTCGGCTTGCTCGTGGGAGTCGTCCTACGTCTTTAGTTCTCCTCGGGTATGTTCGACTTTGCCTCGGAAACGCTCGGGTTTGCTTCGAGTCGCTTCGTGGAGGACTTTCTGCGCCTTCGGGTATCTTCTGAAACGATTGAATACGTTTCAGAGATCTTCAGGAAACTTTTTCCCGGCGTCGACTTTCGTCGGATGCGTTATGAGCTCGCTCGATAAAGTTCGGCTCGCTCGTAGAAACGTTGTATCAACTCTGAAGTCACTTTGGCGAAAGTTCGGTTCTCTCCAGAGAAGGGGGCTGTTGTCGCTCTAAGTCTTTAGAAGCGACTAGATTCAGCAGCTAGAGCTGACTGACTGACTCAATATAAAATTTCTTAGTTTATATAACATTTTTAACGACGTAAACAAATGACGCGCCTGCAGGTGGCCTTTCGAAAGACGCATTCTATTCGTCAGAATAACGACTCTTTTGATTGGCAGGAGCCCTTGCTTCTTGTGTAAAATATTTTTCACTTGATAAATTTTCGAACAAAATTAGTGGGTGGAGCCTGTGAGTCGTATTCAATTAATTTCCACTTAGTGCATTGGTGAAAAATTGGTAGGTGGAGCCTGTGAGCGGTAAGTTCATCATTGGTCACAATAACGACTGTTTGGGTTGGTTAAAGATTTTCAGTATTATTATATTTATTAATACTGTTAGAAATATATGGGAATTTTATGGGAAATGTGCATCGTTTGTTATGTTTGTTTCTAACAATTTCATTCACGGATCGAAATGATTTTTAAGTCCGCACAATCTTAGTAAATATCAATAACAACAATATATAATGTTTATTAGCTCAAATTCATCGCAAGCACGTCGTTTAATTCGTATCCAGGGGACGGCAAAGGTAACACCAACATCACTATACTCCGTCTCAACCTTATTATGCAGTACAGGTCTTATGGGAATTGATTTCATGGTTGCCAAATCGTCTCATTGTATAATGTCGTTACAGTTCCGGTTCAATATCTGACATTTTTTGTAATCAAAACATAACCTATACGACTGTTTGTCATTCAATTGATGCATACGATACTGCATACAAAAAATTAATAGTAATTTGAAACACTAAAAGGGGAGAATGTATGGGAAGATGGATTAGTTAAAATATTTGTAATAATATAATCCTTTAGGATTGTTCTGTAAAAAATTATTTAAAATCTAACTGAATATAGTAAGCCAGAATAAATGAATTAATATTTCAAAGAAACACTTAAGGTATACAATTTTCTTCGTTACTGAATATTGACATCTTAATCAACTATCCACTATAAATTCAGACCAAGACAAAGTTAATCACAAGTTTATTTTTCATAAAAAACTTTTCTATTTATAAAAGCAACTTATACATATTTATGAAAAGAATAACAATAACCACACACAACATGTACTTTTATTGATTAATATGTTACATGACTTATATAGTCTTATTGAATATTAATATGTTAACCTACATTGCGTTATACACATTTAAAGACACAAATTCCTCACAAATTCATTTTGCAAAAACATATTTTCCCATTTATAAGAACAAGTTAATAATACATGATAACATTTATGAAAAAACTAACCATGACCATGCAAAGGAGTAGGTACACATATTGTTTTATTTTTCTTCATCACTTAAAGAAGCTTGATCTGATGATGAATGTGTGACGTTAATTATAAACTCTTCAACATCGTCTTGCAAGTTGGCAAGGTGGCCAATGTAATTCCGCCAGTTGTTCACTGTTACATTCTGATAACCCTTCACAATTAATTGTTCAATATCTCTTTGTTTGAATGTCGTATTGTGCATTTCAACGTAGTGCTTAACTTGTGCCAACACCATTTCAATTGGGTTTAATTCACAATGATAAGGTGAAAGCTGAAGAACATAATGCCCTTTATTCTTTGCAAATTCATCAATTTTGTTTCTCTCATACTGAGACCTAACCTCTGACACACAAGCCAGTAAATCTCTTTTTAACATGTCATTATCAAGTGGAATATTCTTCTCAGTGAGCCATTCAATAATTTGGTCTTCTCCGTGCTACTGCTGGAAACTTTTCTAATTTTCTCGTGTGATATGAGGCATTATCGAGACCAACAACCGAGTTCTCTAGTATATTTGGAAGCAATTTATTCTTGAACCAATCTCCATATGTATCTGCATCCATTTCGCTATGAACATCAGCAGTATTTTTCTTACAAAGAAATGTACATTCAGCACCAATAACAAAACCTTGCTCGCCTCCAGCATGAATTAATGGAAATCGAGGCCCAAGACCACTTGGTGATTTTAAACCAGTGCTGAGTCCTTACGTAAAAGCTTGTCGACTGCTTTGAACAGTAACGTCAGTCCACTTTTTATTTACCGAGTGTCCTGCATTCACTCATGATTCATCAGTATATATTATAGTTCTACCTAAAAATAAAACAATCACAATCAAACACAAGCAAATAATAAATTGCGTAATGAACATAAAAGTATAACAAATTAAATGATAAACTATACCTTCGTCTCTGAATTTTCTTATGTCTCGTAAGTATTTATGTATCCACCTAATGATGTCATCTCTTTCAATAAGAATACTCTTTCGTCCCACTTTTTAAAATTCAAAACTCATATCATGTAGCAATCTGTAAAAAGTATATGTATATAGGTTATCACGTTAATCAGAATTATAGATCTAGGTATGCATACTTACTTTTAAATGCTTGAAAAAGATAATATGCTTGCTAAAAAGAACGATTTAACAGAAATTATATATAGATAAATTAAAGACAATATAAAAGTTTACACACTACGGCAAAAACTGACAATTGACAGCAACGATTACTCATATACCCATATACTTTGCATAATAGAACTTGCAACAAGGCAACCGGATATAAAGATGTCGTTATTAAGAGACTACTACAGATAATAAGAGATGCAATATCCCTATTAAACCTGTACTGCATAATAGGGTTGAGACGGACATAGTATTTAACAAGAAATTAGGCATATAGCAGATATTTTTGGTTACATTTTGGAAATAATATTTGTGTTAGGTTGGCCTTTTAGGAATGTTTCATGTGGTTTTTCTTTAATAAATTGTTGGTTGTATTTCTTGAATATGGTATTGATTAGCTTCAAGTGCCATTTAACATTTTAATACCAGGGGAGGTGAAAGTATTCGCGAAACGGAGGGGATAGACAGTAGAGATTTTTGGTTTGTGCACCTGACACTAGACGGTAAGTCAATGTAACTGTATATGTCAAATGTCAGTGCGATTGCTTCAATGACGTTACAGATCTCGCCAGTTAAAGTAGTAAAACGCGAAGGTAACAAACACTATGAACAAAATTGAGTATCGTGCCATGATTAAATTCCTCACTAGGCAGGGGAAAACACCACAGACTATTATGGAAGAGATATCGTCTGTTTATGGGGACTCTTGCCCTGGCAAAACAACGATTTACAAATAGCATAATCTTTTAAACAAGGCAAAGAGTCTATTGAAGACGATCAGCGCTCCGGCGGGTCGACTGCGGCGACTTCTGCAGACATTGTGGAAAAAGTAGAAGAGCTTGTCCTTGAAGATGCTCGGTTGAAGAAAAATCAAATACCAGAAGTAGTCGGTATATCATCTACCACAGTTTTCAACATCTTGGCATGTCTAAAGTTAGTGCAAGATGAGTACCGAGAATGCTCACATCGTTTCAGAAGCAACAACGCATCGAGTGTTCGCGCGGGTTTTCGAATTTGTTTAGTGAGAACAGAGACGAATTTATGAAGCGGATTGTGACTGGGGACGAAACTTGGGTGCATCACTATGAGCCTAAGTCGAAGCAGGAATTCATGGAGTGGATATTAGAGAAACTAGAGGACGCCATTAAAAGGAAAAGAAGGGGAAAATATTCTCGAGGTGTTCTCCTTTTGCACGACAATGCACCCGTTCACAAGAGTCATGTTGTGATGGATGCCCTACACAGGTGCGACTTTGCAACACTCAGCCACCCTCCTTATAGTCCAGATTTGGCCCCGTCTGACTAATATATATTTCCAAAATTAAAAAGAGTGCTTCGATGAAAAAATTTATGAAAAAGTGAAGTCGGTTGTTTCCATCTTTTTTGCAGGCCTTGATAAAAAATTCTTTTTTGATGGTATATATAAATTATTTGAAAGATCTGAAAAATGTACTAGGGTCAATACATCGAAAAGAAAATTTAAATTTGTGTTTAATTTCACGCCCCTTCATCGTCATTTCGCGAATATTTTGAGCTCCCCTGGTATAAACTAGCACTTAATACCAATTGTTTGCCTGCAAGTTGCGGATACATTTACTGTGTGATAAAAGTACGACACCGAGAGTTTCTATGAGTTAGTACGAGAAAGCAATATACAAACTGTTCTTTTGGTCGAGTGTAGTGGGGAATTCTAGTAGATTTTCACTGAGACTAGACTGACTCGCGTTTAATCAAGGATAGCAGCTGTACTTGCGCATTTCATTTGAATTTTGTTAACGGTCGATGTCTAGTCGCCTAGCACATTTGTAAATCGTGTTTCGTCCATCTAATTTAGAACAATTACGTGCCTAAATTATTGAATTTTCGAATCATGTTACCCCGCAAATGTTAACAAATGTCCGTTGAAATTTTTATAATCGGCTGCGTTACTGCTCAGCTCAAGAGGGAGGCTTATTTGAGCATTTAATAAATAATTAAGTACTTGTAGAAATTCGTTTGTCTTTAATAATTCCATTCTTAACTTCGATTTAAATTCATTGTTTTTGCGTTTAGTGTGATAGAGTACGAAATATTTCGATCTTCAATTAAGTGCAATTATTACACACGAAGTTGGATGTACAATCTGTGTTTTTTTTTGTAATATTTGCTTTCGAACATAGTATGCTTTCATGATTAGTTACCTTGAACTTGTTAATCATAACCTTCATTTTTATTAAAACGAATAAAACACTTGGATATATTGTTTCACTTAGGACAGATTTATTGTTCTCTGACACGTGTTTCGACCTCTCGATCATTAACGAAGAGTTTACAGGGTTAAACTAAACTAAGAAAGTTACCAATACTTATTTATATGTATGGGCTAGTGTCTTAAGTACAGTGTCAATAATGGGGTGTTTATGAAATCTAGTTGTGTGTTTGTGACATGTTTATTAGCAAACAAACACACAACTAGATTTCATAAACACCCCCATCTTTGAAATAGTACAACTATTATAAACATTTATATTAACGTTTGAATTATCTTTCGAAGTGATAGTGATACCGTGTGCAGTAGAAACATTCACTTTCAATTTTTGGCATATCAGTTGGAGTAGCGGCAGCGAACATCTCCTCTGTGAATACATGACGATTCAAGGGATAAAGGCCAGTTTTTTCAAAACCGTGTATTGCATTCAATGGAGTTGCCGCTCTTAAGTATGCTTAAGTAAATTATCATTTTGTTATACAAAATGGCGATCAAGTGCTATGTGTGCGAGAAGAAAATCGACAGATATGATGATTACGTAGCGTGCAGAGACAAGTGCGATCAAAATTATCATATATCTTGTGTAAATATCCCTGTGGAAAAATATACAAGTATGAGAACTAATGGAAGTTTGGCGGTTTGGAGATATAATTATTGTATGGAAGACACAACCTCAATCGACGGGGTAAAGAAAGCAATAGTAAAAAGTTTGAATACAGTTAACGAAGAAGAGATGGGTGAGAAAATGCACTCTATTTTTACTTCAAAATTAAATGCACTAGCAAATTTAATCATCGACAAACTATCAAAGGTCTTTAATGAGGAAATTAATAAATTAAATCTCGACAACAGAGTCCTCTCACAAGAAATAGAAAGACTAACATCTACAGTTAAGGACCTATCTGTGAAACTCGAAGGAAACTTTAAGAAAAATAAACTTATTTTACCTGTAAACAACAATATCGAAAAAGATATAACAGTTGCACATTTCAAAGAAAAACAGCAAAAAGGTAGAGGTACTAAAAACACACATGAAGATATACCGAATGTAGAACAAAAAAGTACTGAGCAAGAAAACCATACATCTTTGGATGACAAAAACATAAAACAGAATATAAAATCTGGCAGTGAAGAAGAATATAATGACGAGGGATTTAAAACAGTAATTCGTAAAAAAAGAAAGAACAATATTATACAGGGATCTGCAATAAATAACTTAACTATTAAAGCGACAGAGAAATCCGCCCACATACATGTGTATGGATTAATACCTACAACCGAAGAAACTGATGTTGTTGATTATTTGTTGTCTCGGGGTGTTAATGATATAAGATGCGAGAAACTCCGGGCTAGGAGACCGGACTATTCATCACTTCATGTAACATGTAAATATGAAGACCTAGGAAAAATAAAAAATCCAAGTATATGGCCTACCGGGGTAAAGTTGAATCGTTTTTTTTTCTTCAGTGCGTCGAAAGTAGGGAACAAAAATTAACATCGAATACCGGTGATTTTTGTCCTTTAGATATAAACTTGCCAGAAAATGGAATAGATCAACAAAAGCCTGAAAAAAGACAACTACAAAAAAAACATAAAACAAGAGACGCAACGAGCGGAGCCTCTTCCTTTACGTTGTTGCATCTGAACGTACAAGGAATAAGCAAAAAATTCGATCAAATAAACTTACTTAATTCGTATGAAAAACCATCCATTCTGTGCGTAACCGAACATTGGTGTACGAAAGAGCAATTACAGTATACTGCTCCGGACGGACATAGACTAACTACCGGATTCTGCAGGACTACACATGGACGGGGGGGAGTTGCAATCTATTCAAGAAATAATGTGGATTACAAATGCCTAAATTTTGAGGAAAGATATTCGGTTGAAAGTCACATCGAATGTAGCGCAATTGTATTTAAGATAAATGCGAAACGTATAGGCTTAATTGCTATATACAGGCCGCCATCTGGCAACTTTGAAATCTTCGAGCGAAACCTGTTGAGGATATTAGAATTACTGAATGAGAGATCCCAACTTATGATTTTATGCGGAGACCTAAACGTTAACTTGTTGGTTGCTTCCAAAGAGAGAGGATGCTCATTAGATATATTTAAATCATATGGTTTACAAACAAAAGATATAAAACCCACAAGAGTAGTTACAAACAAAAATAATCACACATCTAGTACCGCACTCGACTATATGGTATCTAACATCCCTAATAATGAGTGGACAATGCGCATCATCGAACCGCACATCTCTGACCATAGGGCCCAGGTGTTAGACTATGCATGGCGGGGACTGGGTACCGTGACTCCTGAGACAAGCTCCAAACAGAATTCAGTGCAAACAATAAGAACCGAAGATTTGATATCAATAAAACATGATCTCCGAAACACGGACTAGCAACGCATCTATAATGTGCCTGATGCCGACACGGCATTTGAAGAATTTGTAACTGAACTACAGACTATAGTTGACAAGCACAGAACACAAAACATCAAACACATTACCGACAACAAAACAGTGCCATGGATCACTGATGAATTAAGACTAATGAAACAACAACTGAACGACCTATATTGGTTAAAATCACACTGTGACTCTGCCAATATCAATGAACAGTACAATACCAAAAGGAAGGCATACAAAAGTTTGATTGAGGCGACAAAAGCAAATTATTATAAAAATCACATCGATGGTGCTCAAAACAAGGTAAAATGTATATGGAAACTTGTGAACGATACGCTTAATAGAAAGAAAACATATGGCATCGATAAAATTATAGTCGATCACGAAACAATTACTAATCCAGAACAAATAGTGGAAGTATTCGGTCGCTACTTCTCGGGCGTAGTGCAGGACGCCCTTGACAAACAGTTCGGGAATGATTTGTCGGATTCATGTACGTGTGTTCCAGGTGTTCCTAACACAATGGTGTTCTTAGACACAGATATCGCCGAAATAACAAGTATCATAGGAAATCTAAAGAACAAAACCAGTGTAGGGAGCGATCAACTGTCAATCAGCATGATAAAGGATACATGTGAAGACTTAGCCGCCCCTATGGCACACTTGATTAATAGGGCAATAAGTGCGGGAAAATACCCAACCATATTAAAAAAAACCGTTGTTATTCCGGTATATAAGAAAAATGATAGAGTAAACATTGAGAACTATCGTCCTATAGCAGTTGTTAGCGTTATTTCGAAGGTTTTCGAAACAGTATTACATAACCGTTTAAAGGGTTTTATTGAAAAGTACGGTATATTATCACCGTCTCAGCATGGTTTCAGGGCATCCTATTCGACAGAAACCGCGGCCTTCAGATTTCTGGGACATGTAAGTAAGCAACTTGATGAAAAACTATTTGTAGCCGGACTCATGTTTGACATGTCACGTGCGTTTGACACAGTTGATAGGGGTTTCGCCAGACATAAACTTGAAAAACTAGCCATTCGGGGCAGTGTATTGGATGTTCTGACATCATTCCTGACAGACAGGAAATTTTACGAGAAGTGTAATGGTGCTCGCTCCAAAGATTATAAGACTGATGCTGGGGTTGCCCAGGGCTCGATACTGGGACCCTTGATTTTTATACTGTACATGAATGACCTCCAACACCACTTGTCAACAGGTGAATTAATTTGCTATGCTGACGACACGTCCATTGTGGTCTCCGCGTCGAGCCCTGAACAGCTCAAAGTTAACATAGCCACTGTAACCTCTGAAATGAAGAATTGGTGTAGACTCAATAGACTGATTTTAAATGAGACTAAGACTGAATGTATTTATTTTTATAACAGAAAGATCCCGGATTATGCCCCTGCAGATCACAACAAAAATTGTAAATTTCTGGGGCTATATATCGACCCTCGGCTCTCGTGGGATGAGCATGTGGAGTGGGTAATTAACAAACTGAATTCAGCCTATTTTGCTATTAACCGATTAAAAAATATGCTCGACACATCGGGTCTCCTTCAGGTATATCATGCATTGGTATATTGCCATTTGAATTACAACATAATTATCTGGGGCCGCCCAGCTCTAAATAGTCGCCTTTTCATACTGCAGAAAAGAATTATACGATTAATTTTTAGTTTGCCAAGATGGAAACTTGTAAACCTACATTTATATACAATAAGTTGCTCACCTTGACATCAATTTATATACTACGGTGCAGTATGTTTGTCAAAACAAATAAACATTATTTTAGTTTTAACTCTTTAAATCATAATTACAATACTAGATACTGTGGAGATTTGAGAGCCGAGGGTCACTTGACAACTTTATTTGAAAAAAATGTGAAATTTAATTGTACAAAAATTTATAATAGTCTACCAATTACAATTAAGAATATTGTTAATGTTTCTATGTTTAAGTCATCCCTTAAAATGTTCTTGATAAACAATGCCTTTTACACATTGGATCAATTTTATAATTATGGGAAACTATGGTAACTATATTGCAATGTTGACGTGTCTAATATCAATGTTTGATTAACTGGACTAATAAAATTATTATTATTATTATTATTATTATTATTATCCAGGATTATTCCTCAGAAATGTTTCCGCTTATTGACTATAAAACGTTGATAAAGGGGTCATAAATGAGACATCGAGGGGTTGCATCCGATGGCTGCAATGAGGAGGCAAACATATCAGAGTTACTCCATGGCACCTGGCTTTATATATCACTGCGATGTTTTGTGGCCTCAGTTGTAGTTCTAATTCTAGAGGAAATGTTAAATTCCTGCTTCCCAAGCCTTTTTCTATTCCGGTTTTGCATTTTTAATTCGCCGCTCTAGAGTGCTTTTGGGCACTGAATACATTTTCGCTGAATTTAAGTAATCACATTGACCAGTAGAAACTGCCTCAATTGCTTTAGACATAGCTTATTCTGTCCATGACTGGCGATTGGTCGTTCGAGAATATTTTCCGGGCATTTTTCTGAAATGAACAGTTGAATTTGGAAGATACGAAGTAAAACGATTTCTTCATTACGGTAAAACGGGATACTACTATCTCATTTTAACATCATGCATGCCGGCCAATTTGACCGACGAAAAAATTCTAACCTCACATGCAATCGCAAAGTGACCATAATGAAAATGTTTGTTTAGATATCTATTAATCTTAAAAAATTATAAACCCCAGTGTGCTAGGATTTGTGAGTACAATCCTTACGTTTTTAAACGGCTGTTTTTATAACAGAAGTGTGAAAAACTGAAAAACTTACCCACTTTTTTAACTATCACTCGCACGAATCACACCTTCGGTGCCATTGGTATACGTGACTTTGTAATTGTCTCAGACACGCAGGCGCTGGATAGCGATACGTATTTTACATAAAAACCACGTTATGCCGTATTATCAAGTATCCCGTTTTACCCACATTTCCCCTACTTAATTGTGCTTCAAAATACTGACTCTGCGCTGATGTTAATATCACTCAAATGCCTTTTCTTGCTTCTAAATGAGATTCTCAGCACAAATTCGTGTCATAGGATCAATCAGGGCTCCATACTACGAGTTAATTAATTACATAACTGGTTGTATACATCCCCAATTGAACGTCCGTAACACGTCAGACCTCAATGCACAAGCACAAAAAAATTATATTCCTTTGAATATATATCTATATATATAATATTTAAAAATAAAACGTTTTCTTGGCCTTTAATGCATATACACGGTGGCCAGAAAAATGCGGACAAACGCCAGGTAGAACGATTCTTTGTTCAATTCTGAGGCGATAATCTTAATCCAAAAAAGTTATACGGTCCTTCCTTACGGCATACGAGACCATCAAACATTAAGTTGTACGGCTAAAATTTAGCAAAATTTATCTATGTAAAATCATTGTGGTGAAATTTAGAAATGGAATTATCTCAAATGCATTGATGTAACTAATCGATTAATACCAATGGTTTACAAAAAAAAAAAAAAAAAAAGCACTGTACTACTTTTTTCAATTAAGATTGTCAACTCAGAATTAAACAAAGATTTGGCCTGCGTGGCGTTTGTCCGCATTTTTCTGGCCACCGTGTATATAAAATAAAATATTTTTCTTGGTTTGTTAGGCCATTGTTAATGTATAAAATTTAAGGGAACTAAAACAACATTCTCATCGACGTTTCGGTTTTATTATAACATCAAAACCTTTTTCCAGATAACTGCAATATGACAAAAACTGTACATTTTCATAATATTAACAATGTGTATAAGAAAACATTTCCGAGAAATTACTTTAATACAAGGAACAATTATTAAAAACAATGTCTAAAAAACATGTCTAAAAAATACATATGTTTACTATTAACAATAAACGCATATAACAATCAGAAATACTTACATTAAAAATAAAAGTAATTGCCTATATACAATTTTTTTAAGGAAAAAAAAACATTTCCCTAAGTCATGTTCTAACTACATTTTTGATAATTGTAAAATTAATTTATCTGATCGGCTAGTTTTATGAACTTATGTGATTTCACCAAGTGTAATGCCTATGGTTTATAACATCGAACTAAATGTATATCTGTGATAAAAGGTCTTAAAATATTTTAACGTACAAAATTTTATACAGTTTTTTTTGGTCTAGCATGTGTTTTGAAATTGTTTCTTTAAAGTATTAAACTAAAACTGCGATACACATTAAGAGAGAACGAGAAAATGGAAAAAACATACATATAGGAGAGAAGAACAGCTTTAATCTTATCATATAATAGTGTTGTAAATTTTAGACAAATTTTTTATGTCCGATCTATCATTAATTGTTTTGTCATTTCCCCTTATATGCAGCATCTCCAAAAAACATCTCGGTTTATATTTGTTCTCCACCTCTAAAATTTTAACATTTTTAAAATCAAACGTGTGCTTTAATGAATCACAATGTTTTTTTAAGGCTGTCCTGTTTTTTTGGAATTTATGGCCATCAATACGTTATAATAAAACCGAAACGTCGATGAGAATGTTGTTTTAGTTCCCTTAAATTTTATACATTAACAATGGCCTAACAAACCAAGAAAAATATTTTATTTTATATATATATATATATATATAAATATAACTTCAAAGAAAATATTTATTTGCCGTCTAATTAAATATATGTGTGGAGGGTGTTGGGGAGTCCGGCAACAAAGACAACAAAATGGAAGTCTATTAACTTTATTTTCTCCAATATTTCGCAATTACATTATTGCTTCCTCAGGGAAAACTAACGGTAAGAGAAAACACAAATAAAATGAGATATCACAAAATAACTTTTTACAAGGTGTATAGTACTTACAGTTTCGACTTCTATGTGGAAAAATTGTAACGCTATCATATCTCGTATGTTCTAATGTACGAAAGAAAAAAACAATATAGTTCTTTCTCCTTTCTCATTTACATATAACATTTTGAACATTTGATATTTATAAACAATTTAAAACAATTACTTTAACACTCCGCAGCAAGACAACAGGCACAATATAAACGACAATAACAATTTTACTCGATCTATGCTGCTAAACGTTCACATAGCGACTGACAACACACAAAACCCCTACATATACATATGATGGACATATTACTCTTTTTAGTCGCATATGAATAAAATATGCAACAATTCACCAAAACAATTTTTTATGAGGTACACATTAATAATGAATGTAGATGTTGACCTAATATATATACATAGTAATGTTCTATCTAGTTGTTTAATCCTATTATTGAACAAAATTACCCACAACGTTCTCTATTTAACTCTAATAAATATGAATATATTGCACTTAAATTTTGCATGTCCGACTTAAAATTCATTGTTTTATGAAGATTGATTTGAACCATCTCCATGAATTCCCTGGAGGACCTATTTACAATATTATCTAATATTTCTACATTATCAAAATTAGGGGAATGATCTTTTTCAATCATGTGTTTAGCCAAAGCACATCTATTTTTCCCTGTTTTTATATCACTTTTGTGCCAGTTGGCTAGCTACAAGATTATCATTACACAAAAGTGATATAAAAACAGGGAGAAATAGATGTGCTTTGGCTAAACACATGATTGAAAAAGATCATTCCCCTAATTTTGATAATGTAGAAATATTAGATAATATTGTAAATAGGTCCTCCAGGGAATTCATGGAGATGGTTCAAATCAATCTTCATAAAACAATGAATTTTAAGTCGGACATGCAAAATTTAAGTGCAATATATTCATATTTATTAGAGTTAAATAGAGAACGTTGTGGGTAATTTTGTTCAATAATAGGATTAAACAACTAGATAGAACATTACTATGTATATATATTAGGTCAACATCTACATTCACTATTAATGTGTACCTCATAAAAAAATTGTTTTGGTGAATTGTTGCATATTTTATTCATATACGACTAAAAAGAGTAATATGTCCATCATATGTATATGTAGGGGTTTTGTGTGTTGTCAGTCGCTATGTGAACGTTTAGCAGCATAGATCGAGTAAAATTGTTATTGTCGTTTATATTGTGCCTGTTGTCTTGCTGCGGAGTGTTAAAGTAATTGTTTTAAATTGTTTATAAATATCAAATGTTCAAAATGTTATATGTAAATGAGAAAGGAGAAAGAACTATATTGTTTTTTTCTTTCGTACATTAGAACATACGAGATATGATAGCGTTACAATTTTTCCACATAGAAGTCGAAACTGTAAGTACTATACACCTTGTAAAAAGTTATTTTGTGATATCTCATTTTATTTGTGTTTTCTCTTACCGTTAGTTTTCCCTGAGGAAGCAATAATGTAATTGCGAAATATTGGAGAAAATAAAGTTAATAGACTTCCATTTTGTTGTCTTTGTTGCCGGACTCCCCAACACCCTCCACACATATATATATATATATATATATATATATATATATATATAATTAAAATATTTTTTTGTCCTGGCCTTAATAGTTAATAATTTAAAAATTTTCTTTCCTGGGATTAGCGGCCATAAAGGAACTAAATGAATTACACCATTTTTTTTTTGGTTTTATTTACACCAACGTTTCGGCAATTATCCTTGCCTTTTTCAAGGTTATTTATTGAACCAACATAACACTAATTTTTTATATTAACATCATTTGTCATTCACTATACAACTTTTGTATATATTCTAATAATTTTATTAGTCATGTTGTAAGTATATTTACTTGTGATGTTAAATATAACGTCAATTTCTAAAAATATATGAATGTATATTCCTTTATGGCCGCTAATCCCAGGAAAGAAAATTTTTAAATTATATATATATATATATATATATATCAATATCAAAAATGACGTTTTTCGCGGTTATGTGATGACAAATTGATATTTTGGGTTATTTATATATATATATATATATATATATATCAAAAATGACGTTTTTCGCGGTTATGTGATGACAAATTGATATTTTGGGTTATTTGCCGCGTTAATTCAAATCAAGTATGCATATACGAAATAATTCGTATATGCATAAGTGATATGAAATGTAATGCATATCTACACCACCAATTGCTGACATTGCAAATATCAACGTGCAGACAGCTGTTTCGATCTAACCTGGATCTCGTCAGTACACGAAGGTGATATTTGCAATGTCAGACAAAGTTGGATTTCCTGCCTATATACTTGATTGGGTACCAAATGCCTATGAGAAGACTCCCAGCGGCATCTGTGATCCAATAGCAAGAACGCAAGGAAATGTTAACCCTTAGTAGAACATCTACTTTATCGGGCAACTGTAGATATGCATTATGTAGGTGACTTTACCTACTTAATAAACTACCTCCCCAGAAAGGTAATGTCAAAAATGACGTTTTTCGCGGTTATGTGATGACAAATTGATATTTGTGGTGTAGATATGCATTACATTTCATATCACTTATGCATATACGAATTATTTCGTATATGCATACTTGATTTGAATTAACGCGGAAAATAACCCAAAATATCAATTTGTCATCACATAACCGCGAAAAACGTCATTTTTGACATTACCTTTCTGGGGAGGTAGTTTATTAAGTAGGTAAAGTCACCTACATAATGCATATCTACAGTTGCCCGATAAAGTAGATGTTCTACTAAGGGTTAACATTTCCTTGCGTTCTTGCTATTGGATCACAGATGCCGCTGGGAGTCTTCTCATAGGCATTTGGTACCCAATCAAGTATATAGGCAGGAAATCCAACTTTGTCTGACATTGCAAATATCACCTTCGTGTACTGACGAGATCCAGGTTAGATCGAAACAGCTGTCTGCACGTTGATATTTGCAATGTCAGCAATTGGTGGTGTAGATATGCATTACATTTCATATCACTTATGCATATACGAATTATTTCGTATATGCATACTTGATTTGAATTAACGCGGAAAATAACCCAAAATATATATATATATATATATATATATTAATAGTACGCTGTCGTCGGTCTTAGGATAATTATAACAAAATAAAACTGACAATTACATGTGCAACGTTTCGTTTATTCAATTAATAAACTTCTTCATAGCTAAAACATAGAATAAAAATACATATAATTCTGCCTACAAATTCTCTTAAGTTATCATTTACCTCTGTAATTTCTTTCTTATTGTTAAATACATAATACTATTAACAATTACATGGCATCAACAAACAATTTTGCTATTCACACGTGTGTGCGTCAACTACGAAGTGTCTAATGGGTTAGACACACCTGTGTATTTTATACTTTTTTAAAAAACACATCAAACACCAACAAAACCACAACGTTCCTTTTTATAGTGATAGGTACAGTACTGAATGTATACGCATATACATATACACATACACACACACATACATATATACATATACAGCGGCAGCCAAAACATGTAAAATGTACAAAAATTAAAAAATTAAAAAACTAATACAAACTTAAGATGACTGGAAGAATACAATTACTATCTTATTATCCCTGCATATATGTTCAATATTTGTAATGCTGAATCGTCTTTGATATTAATAGCATTTTCAGACTTATATATATATATTTTTTCGAGAAACAATCTCTTAGTGAGGTTATTTTCTCTATCTAAGATTCTGGGGTTTGCAAAATCAAACCCATGACCAAATTCAAAATGATGCCTTGATAAAGCTGTTTGTTCTCTTTTATTCTCATTCTTATCAAAACAATCCTGTTTATGATTTTGTACACGTCTGGACAGGTATTGTTTTGTTTGTCCCACATAAATTCCTTCACATTGTATGCAACTCATTTCATATACAACATTAGATCTATATAGTACTGGGACGGGATCCTTCAACCTTGTAAACAGATTCGCAATGGTTTTGGAGTTGTAAGTGACTAGTTGGGTGTCGTTATTTTTCAAGATTTTCATCAAACTAGGGGTCAAACCGCTTATGTATGGCAAACTAAAATATCTCTTATTTACATTTTTTACACACTGAACAACTTCATTCACTTCCCCACCCATACCAGCAAGAGCTTTTGAAAATCCATCATTATTACTGTATAACATGTTATTTATAAAATTTTTAGGATAACCATTCTTTTGGAGAATATCAGTAATCAAATCATAGTTTTTTCTGCGAAATCTTTCATGGCTTAACCTACTTACTCTATTTTTCAATTCCAAAATGGTATTACGTTTGTAATGGAAACTGTGTTGTGAGTTATAATTCAAGACTCTACCAAGAACATTATATAAGTTTAGGAAATCAATTTTAAATGTAGAAATAGATATAACTTGTTGGAACATTAATAGATTACATATAGCAATTAACGAGTTGACTGTAAATATTAAAAGTATTGTTGGTGTTAATATGTTTGTTAGACTGGAAGGATACAATGAACAAGTTTATGAAAGAGAATTTGTTAAGATCAAGCACAGACAAATGAAAAAATTAGATAATTTAATCAGGGAACAATGTCATGATTTGGTTGGGGATAGAGATAAGTGGTTGCTCAATATTTCGAGTAGGAAATTACCGAAAATGGTGGAAGAATGTTTGGCTTTAGGTTCTTCCTTTTCAATAAAACATAACAAGAAGGATATACCGGTTAATAAATTAATTACTGATATCGAATTTTATATTGAGTCACTAGATATTGAAAATAAAAATTTAGTTAGGACAAAGGTGACTAATAGAATAACTAATTTTCTTAATGTTAGTAGTAATTTTAAAAAAGATGACGTTCATTTAAAAATATATAACTATACGAGAGATTTTTTAAACGCACATGATGATATTATTGTGGTTAAAGCGGATAAAGGTAATGTGTCAGTAGTTATGAACAGGAAAGATTACACAAATAAATTAGATGAGTTGGTGGGGGATAATGACACATATATGCAATTGTCTAGGGATCCCACTGCCAGAATTCAGGAGAAACATAATATTTTAATCAAGTCATTGTTTAATGCTGGTTTTATAGATGATAACACATTAAAATTTCTGATAGTTAATAATTCAGTGGCACCCAGACTGTATGGTTTGCCGAAAATCCATAAGGCAGATTACCCACTGCGTCCGGTAGTATCTTGTATAGGTTCGCCTGCCTATAATTTAGCAAAGTTTGTCTCGAGTATTCTGTGTAATGTGGTGAGGGGTTTCCGGTTCAATTTGTCGAATTCATATACTTTCGTCGAGTTGATTGCTGGTATGAAATTACCCGAGAGTTTTATGTTGGTCTCACTCGATGTTCGGTCGTTGTTCACAAGCATTCCGAAATATTTAGTAATGAGTTCCATGGATGCTAATTGGGAACGGATATCTGAATTTACGGCAATAGATAAGACACATTTTAAATTAATAATAGATTTCCTTTTTGATAGCAGTTACTTTAGTTATGGTGGGAAGTTTTACAAACAAGGTTTTGGTACTGCTATGGGTAACCCGGCGTCACCGGTATTAGCTAGCTTTGTAATGAATGATATTTTAAGCAAAATTGCTATTCGGTTACCGTTCAGCACTCCACTGTTTTATTGTTATGTGGATGACATAATTATGGCCGTGCCTTCGAGTGAGATTGATAACATGTTGGGTTTGTTTAATAATATAGATAAACATATACAGTTCACGTTGGAGGTGGAGGAGAATAACAGAATACATTTTTTGGACACTACAGTGATCAGAGACAATGGGGGTGGTCTGCTGACGGATTGGCACATGAAGGACATGAGCTCGGGTAGAGTCTTGAATTATAACTCACAACACAGTTTCCATTACAAACGTAATACCATTTTGGAATTGAAAAATAGAGTAAGTAGGTTAAGCCATGAAAGATTTCGCAGAAAAAACTATGATTTGATTACTGATATTCTCCAAAAGAATGGTTATCCTAAAAATTTTATAAATAACATGTTATACAGTAATAATGATGGATTTTCAAAAGCTCTTGCTGGTATGGGTGGGGAAGTGAATGAAGTTGTTCAGTGTGTAAAAAATGTAAATAAGAGATATTTTAGTTTGCCATACATAAGCGGTTTGACCCCTAGTTTGATGAAAATCTTGAAAAATAACGACACCCAACTAGTCACTTACAACTCCAAAACCATTGCGAATCTGTTTACAAGGTTGAAGGATCCCGTCCCAGTACTATATAGATCTAATGTTGTATATGAAATGAGTTGCATACAATGTGAAGGAATTTATGTGGGACAAACAAAACAATACCTGTCCAGACGTGTACAAAATCATAAACAGGATTGTTTTGATAAGAATGAGAATAAAAGAGAACAAACAGCTTTATCAAGGCATCATTTTGAATTTGGTCATGGGTTTGATTTTGCAAACCCCAGAATCTTAGATAGAGAAAATAATCTCACTAAGAGATTGTTTCTCGAAAAAATATATATATATAAGTCTGAAAATGCTATTAATATCAAAGACGATTCAGCATTACAAATATTGAACATATATGCAGGGATAATAAGATAGTAATTGTATTCTTCCAGTCATCTTAAGTTTGTATTAGTTTTTTAATTTTTTAATTTTTGTACATTTTACATGTTTTGGCTGCCGCTGTATATGTATATATGTATGTGTGTGTGTGTATGTGTATATGTATATGCGTATACATTCAGTACTGTACCTATCACTATAAAAAGGAATGTTGTGGTTTTGTTGGTGTTTGATGTGTTTTTTAAAAAAGTATAAAATACACAGGTGTGTCTAACCCATTAGACACTTCGTAGTTGACGCACACACGTGTGAATAGCAAAATTGTTTGTTGATGCCATGTAATTGTTAATAGTATTATGTATTTAACAATAAGAAAGAAATTACAGAGGTAAATGATAACTTAAGAGAATTTGTAGGCAGAATTATATGTATTTTTATTCTATGTTTTAGCTATGAAGAAGTTTATTAATTGAATAAACGAAACGTTGCACATGTAATTGTCAGTTTTATTTTGTTATAATTATCCTAAGACCGACGACAGCGTACTATTAATAGAAAATTTTGAAGGATACGACTGTTCTTTTATACATATATATATATATATATATATATATATATTTTTTTTTTTGGTAATTTTTTTCCTTGGCCGTATTATATTTTATAAGTTGAAGATTGTCGTGGGTGTAGCGGCCTTTTTTTTTTTTGGGACAACACGGTTTAAAAACAGGTAACTTAACAATGTAATTAAAAACACATATTTTTGTTTTTATTCTTTGTAACGTTTCGGCCAAACATTTATGTTGCCTTTTTCAAACAATCTATAATTATTTTAACAAATTAAAATATGTACAATAAAACGGATATAAATTTATAACTTACACTTATCTGTTGTTTTCTTATTTAATTGTAATGGTGAATATAATATACGATACATTTACAAATAAAATGTTTTTCTTCCTGAAAGTCGTCATTTCTTTCCCCAGTTCTCTTACACTTTCAACAAATCTCATTTACTTTTACAGTCGTATTTATATTTTTATAGTTCTAATACTTGTAATTGTCAAGTTTATGTCTTGACTCTTAAAACATATCTGTTACAAGCATGCGTTTAAAATCAATGTGTATAGGTATATAAATTCTTCTAGCTCGTGTATTTGTAAAAAGTTGTGTGTATGTTGTGTTTTTATTTTGGTTGTTTCTTTTGAATATTTTAATATTTTCTTTATGTACTTATTTTTTTAATTATTATGTAGCATTAATAAGATGATGTGTTATGATTTTGATTAAACTGTTAAATTATTGAAACATAAATATTGGAAATGTTATTAATGTCGGTCCTATCATTAATTGAGTTTGTAGTTTTTTTAATGTAAATGCTTTCCAAAAAATTCCTAGCTTTATTATGTTTTTCGGTGGTAATAATTGTTGTATTTTTGAAATTGAAGGAGTGATTAGTCTGATTAATGTGTTTTTTTAGAGCTGTGCTATTATTTGAAAATTTGTGCCCATTTAGCCTTTCTTTCAGGTGTTGAGTTGTTTGGCCAATGTATACTCCATCACAGTCTCCGCAAGGTATTTTGTAAATTACATGGGTCTTTTTTTCATCCGGTATTTTATCTTTAAGTTTTGTGTAGAGGTTATTTAGCGTGTTGTACTTCTTATATGCCGTTTTTATGTTGTACGGTTTTAGAATTTTATCTAATCTATTTGAAAGGTTTTTAATAAATGGCAGTGGTGCGTACTTACAAGCAGTTGATTCTTTTTGTTTATTGTTTTTTTTATGTGAATTGTAGTGTATATGCAGTTGTTTTTTAATGAGTTTATTAATGAACTGTAAAGGGTAATTGTTTTTTTGTAGTGAGGTTTTTATGTTTTCAATAATTTCAGGTCTGAAAATTGGGCTTGTTAAAGTTATCGCTCTTTTTATTAGATTGGTTGTTATGTTTTTTTTACATACTGGGGTTTGGCAAGAATTATAATTTAGGTATCTGTCAGAGGCTGTAGGTTTGTGGTACAATTTTGTTAGTATTCTGTTATTAGTTCGTACCAAGGTTAAATCTAAAAAGTTAATAGTATGATTGTTCTCTATTTCAATTTCAAATTGTAATTTGGGGTGATATGAATTGAATTTCTTTAAAATATTGTCTGTGTGTTCTATTGGTATACAAGTGATACAATCATCGACGTACCTTTTGAAGAAGAACGGTTTGAAATCTAGCTTGTTTATTATATTTCTTTCTACATGTTCTAATACCAATTGTGCGACGACACTAGATATTGGGGATCCCATCGCACATCCGTGTATTTGTTTGTAAAAGTTATTATTATATTGGAAGTAAGTGGCGTTCAAGGTTAATTCTATTGCCTTAATGAATTCATTTAAGGGTAACGTTGTGAAATCTTGCAGGTGATCCCATTGTTCTTTTATTACATCTATGGCTAAACTGATTGGAATATTGGTATACATTGATACGACATCCAATGAAATTAAGATGTGGTTATCAGGTATTTCTAACTTATCTAAAAATGCTTAACATCTAAAAACGAATATTTTCTAAAGAACTCATATGAATTAAAAGCATTTTTAGATAAGTTAGAAATACCTGATAACCACATCTTAATTTCATTGGATGTCGTATCAATGTATACCAATATTCCAATCAGTTTAGCCATAGATGTAATAAAAGAACAATGGGATCACCTGCAAGATTTCACAACGTTACCCTTAAATGAATTCATTAAGGCAATAGAATTAACCTTGAACGCCACTTACTTCCAATATAATAATAACTTTTACAAACAAATACACGGATGTGCGATGGGATCCCCAATATCTAGTGTCGTCGCACAATTGGTATTAGAACATGTAGAAAGAAATATAATAAACAAGCTAGATTTCAAACCGTTCTTCTTCAAAAGGTACGTCGATGATTGTATCACTTGTATACCAATAGAACACACAGACAATATTTTAAAGAAATTCAATTCATATCACCCCAAATTACAATTTGAAATTGAAATAGAGAACAATCATACTATTAACTTTTTAGATTTAACCTTGGTACGAACTAATAACAGAATACTAACAAAATTGTACCACAAACCTACAGCCTCTGACAGATACCTAAATTATAATTCTTGCCAAACCCCAGTATGTAAAAAAAACATAACAACCAATCTAATAAAAAGAGCGATAACTTTAACAAGCCCAATTTTCAGACCTGAAATTATTGAAAACATAAAAACCTCACTACAAAAAAACAATTACCCTTTACAGTTCATTAATAAACTCATTAAAAAACAACTGCATATACACTACAATTCACATAAAAAAAACAATAAACAAAAAGAATCAACTGCTTGTAAGTACGCACCACTGCCATTTATTAAAAACCTTTCAAATAGATTAGATAAAATTCTAAAACCGTACAACATAAAAACGGCATATAAGAAGTACAACACGCTAAATAACCTCTACACAAAACTTAAAGATAAAATACCGGATGAAAAAAAGACCCATGTAATTTACAAAATACCTTGCGGAGACTGTGATGGAGTATACATTGGCCAAACAACTCAACACCTGAAAGAAAGGCTAAATGGGCACAAATTTTCAAATAATAGCACAGCTCTAAAAAAACACATTAATCAGACTAATCACTCCTTCAATTTCAAAAATACAACAATTATTACCACCGAAAAACATAATAAAGCTAGGAATTTTTTGGAAAGCATTTACATTAAAAAAACTACAAACTCAATTAATGATAGGACCGACATTAATAACATTTCCAATATTTATGTTTCAATAATTTAACAGTTTAATCAAAATCATAACACATCATCTTATTAATGCTACATAATAATTAAAAAAATAAGTACATAAAGAAAATATTAAAATATTCAAAAGAAACAACCAAAATAAAAACACAACATACACACAACTTTTTACAAATACACGAGCTAGAAGAATTTATATACCTATACACATTGATTTTAAACGCATGCTTGTAACAGATATGTTTTAAGAGTCAAGACATAAACTTGACAATTACAAGTATTAGAACTATAAAAATATAAATACGACTGTAAAAGTAAATGAGATTTGTTGAAAGTGTAAGAGAACTGGGGAAAGAAATGACGACTTTCAGGAAGAAAAACATTTTATTTGTAAATGTATCGTATATTATATTCACCATTACAATTAAATAAGAAAACAACAGATAAGTGTAAGTTATAAATTTATATCCGTTTTATTGTACATATTTTAATTTGTTAAAATAATTATAGATTGTTTGAAAAAGGCAACATAAATGTTTGGCCGAAACGTTACAAAGAATAAAAACAAAAATATGTGTTTTTAATTACATTGTTAAGTTACCTGTTTTTAAACCGTGTTGTCCCAAAAAAAAAAAGGCCGCTACACCCACAACAATCTTCAACTTATATATATATATATATAAATATGTGAGAAGTTTCTTGAATTTAGCGGCGTATTAATTAATTGATGATAATTACTTGCATTATTCAAATGTTAATGATTTTTAGGAAAAGAAACACACCACTCCGAGGACTAACACATATGCATTAGTTTCATTAACCACTACAACGTGAACATTCATCAGCTCGGCTCTGATGTTCGTTTTCCTATCTACCGAAATTTTGTATATATAGTTTCGGGGACGATCTTTGCAACATATTTAGATATATACGGCAAAGAAATGAATTATATGTGTTTAATATATACGTTAAACGCATATAAAATATTAATTGTAATTATCCTGAATGAAATTAGGATTTCTGTGTTCCAACACAGAGTGCACTGAATGTGCTTTAATTTCGTAGAAGGAAAACATAGTAGTTAATATGGTTCCTTCGTTAAATGAGAATAATTAGAAATTATCTCTCAAGCTTGCAAAGATCGTCCCCGAAACTATATATACAAAATTTCGGTAGATAGGAAAACGAACACCAGAGCCGAGCTGATGAATGTTCACGTTGTAGTGGTTAATGAAACTAATGCATATGTGTTAGTCCTCGGAGTGGTGTGTTTCTTTTCCTAAAAATCATTAACATTTGAATAATGCAAGTAATTATCATCAATTAATTAATACGCCGCTAAATTCAAGAAACTTCTCACATATTTAGATATATACGGCTAAGAAATGAATTATATGTGTTTAATATACAGCACGTGTCAATTTTCATTAGCCATAGGCGATTAATCCATACAGTATGTGGCAACATAGTATACCCCTTCTTTCCTTTCCAATGCAGCGCGACCGATGCATGCTCCGTGGTTAGCAGTAACTCTTCGACCAGCGGGTTGGATGTTTGTAATGCGTTCAGAAATATTTACGTATTTACGAGTTACAAGGATTTGTTTTTCTTTTTCCTTTTAGTAAATGCAGAGAATTCTTAAGCTGCGTTCACGCTGCATGACACAAACAAAAGCGTAATTCTAATAAAATTAAAAATAAGGTAAATAAAAAAGGATTCTGAAAATAATAATAAACAACTAGATCGCGCCGGCCATTTGATGATGACGGATTTTATTGCAGACTATATCTCGGAACGTGTTCGCAGCTGAACATTTAATGTAGAAGTGGCAAGATCGGGGAAAGTCGCTGTGATGTCGATTGTTGCCGGGAGACAGACGTTGCCACGTATTATTTGTATACGTATAAATCGCATGTAAACATTGAATCCCTATAGCTAATGAAAATAGACACATACGGTATACGTTAAACGCATATAAAATATTAATTATATATATATATATATATGTATTGAAAAATTGAAAATCTTCTTGGTAGTAGTGGCATAAAATGAATTAAAAGTAATAACAATATGACAACTGGTTGTCAATTAGAAAACAATGACAAATATAAAATGTAAATCAAAATGTATAAATGAAAATGTAATCAATAAGCATAGGACAGTCGAGATTATTTCTATAATCACATTAAAAGGTTTGGGGTCCACCACAAACTGTTCAGTCAATCCAAATATACAAATAACAACGACGCAACTATGTAAAGAAAAATTAAGAGTAGAACTGTTGATAATATAACAATATAGAATGTAAAATAGTCAAGTATAAATGTAAATGAAAGCAAATAAGCATAGGACAATCGATAATTACTCATGTAATCCTATCAAAATGGCCTAGGTTCACCTAAACATGTACAATTTTGATTGAAATACACAAACAATTAACGATGCAACTATGTATGTGTTAAGATGTATTTGTAGCTACAGACATATATGTTTCTACCTAGTTTGGTTTCGTCAGTGCAGCATAACAAAGAAAGTGTATGTTAAAGCATTAATATGTGAATAAAAAATATAGTATTACCTTAAAATGTCAATCCAAAATGTCCAAGTGTAAAACAACTGTGAAAATACCTAATACTGTGTAATGCCTTATTTCAACCAGGCAGTTAATAAAATATATTACAATTCTTTGCCAATTATACAAATGTATTGAAAAATTGAAAATCTTCTTGGTAGTAGTGGCATAAAATGAATTAAAAGTAATAACAATATGCTTATTGATTACATTTTCATTTATACATTTTGATTTACATTTTATATTTGTCATTGTTTTCTAATTGACAACCAGTTGTCATATTGTTATTACTTTTAATTCATTTTATGCCACTACTACCAAGAAGATTTTCAATTTTTCAATACATTTGTATAATTGGCAAAGAATTGTAATATATTTTATATATATATATATGTATATATATATATATATATATATATTCATTATCTTTAAACAAAAGAAAAATTGTAACAACCTCGTTTATTTCCAATAGAAATTACCACACCTGAATGATTAAACACTTTATACATAAAATAAATTTAAAAAAACACATATAAACTACCTCAGTTCTTCGTGCAGTTCATTGAATTCTTTCATATCACAATTAAATCTTACTATCTTTCACAATATTAAGTCTACAAAGAAAAATACGCATAAATAAAATGTAATTCTGATTATTCTACATAAAACCAAACATCGCGTGTCTGTATTTTATATACAAAATAAAATAAATTCTTTATCATATCCTAAAACAAAAACTATTACAAATTCCAAAATGCTTTACTATAACACGTAGCGTATGACCATCGTGTTTTAAAATAAGAACATTCTGGTTCTTCAGTATTACTTGTCTAACTCCTAATTGTATGTGAAATACATTTATTTGATTTGAAAGTTATTAAATTAAATTCAAATAAATGTATGAACACATTTACAGTCTTATAAGTTCAATATTGTTACACCTTTTCAAAGTCCCTCTTAAAATATTTACAAGTTCAAATTAAATTTATTAATATAGACACTTAATGTTTATTTTGTATTTAAAGCGGTTTTCACCTGCAATCAATCTCCTCTAAAATCGTTGTACACGGCCTTTTATATTAATTACTTTATACAAAAAGTTCGATCATGCTCCAAACTGACTTTTGTTCCCTCTCTTAAATATGCGTATCATCAATACCGCCCCTAGTGGCTTATCTGGCTCATTTACTTGAAAATGTAAACAAATAAATGTATCTTAAATATTGACGTATTTATGTCATTTCAATACAACAAAATTCAAAGAAATACCAGTACATAAGTGTGATAAATAGTGAGTTATGGACACCTCCAATTTCAACAAAGTAAGTACCCTAATATCCTAATAGTTATTCCGTTATTTACAGTATAAAACTTAAGTATTTACTGCCATTGATGTATAACGTTATAAATCTCTTTAATGCTGTCATTGTGATTTCGGAACCATTTTCTTATGTTGTTCGGATACTTGATTCTTATTTTCCTTGTTTTATTTTTCATAGGAAATACGTTCGTAATTGTCGACAGCATCTGACGAAGAAATATTGTTTACTTCGAGCCTATCCATCGAACGATCTCAGACATCATATCTTTTTACGCTGAAGTTACGGACAATAAGTTATGAATATTTACTTGTTATATCGGTAACCAAATAAGTTCATGCGGTTTTTGTATACAGCAGAGTGCCATGAATATTCTTTAAGTTGTTGATCGATAGCACTTGTCTGTTACCTGTCATCCACTTTAGTATCAATCCTTCTGTCATTTAATACATACACATTTCGTGACAATTATTTAATTATTAATTTGAATAGTTGAAAATGGAAACGAATAAAACTTTAATTCGAGGTTGTTTACTCTATGAGTACAAATTTGGTACAAAAGCTGCAGTGGCGGCGCGAAAAATATGTACCGCATTCGGAGATGATGTCGTAAGTGATCGAACAGCACAGAAGTGGTTCAAGAAATTTTCTTCGGGAGATTTCAACTTAACCGATGAAGCACGCTCTGGAAGACCGAAGATCATTAACAACGAGGATCTTCAACAGGTTGTGGAGGCAAATTCCAGTACAACGTGCCTAGAGCTTGCAGAAAGGTTCAATGTGAGTGACGAAACCATTCGTTTGCATCTTCATCAGCTAGGAAAGACGTGGAAGTTTAGCAAATGGGTTCCACATGAATTGTCAAATGATAACAAATTAAGTCGTCTTACGATTTGTTCGGCAAACATTTCACGCAACGATAATGAACCATTTCTTGATCGGTTGTTAACCTGCGACGAAAAATGGATATTATACTCAAATTCTAAGCGTTCGTATCATTGGTTGTCGCCTACTGATGCAATACCTCACACTCCCAAGGCTTCCTTGCACCCAAACAAGATTTTATTGTGTGTTTGGTGGACAGCAAATGGAATAGTCCATTATGAGTTTTTGGAAAAGGGCCAAACCATCACTGCGAACTTGTATTGTGAACAACTTCAGCGAGTACAAGCAGCACTCATCCAAAAACAGCCTTCTTTAATCAATCGAAAGAAAGTGATATTCTTACAAGATAACGCCAAACCGCATACTGCAAAAGTGACCCGGGAAAAAATTTGTGAACTTGGCTGGGAAATATTGCCACACCCTCCATATTCCCCTGACATTTCGCCAAGTGATTACCATCTTTTTTGTCTCTTGACAACTGTATGAGACATAGGCAGTTTAAAACTCGAGTTAATGTAATAGACACAGTCCGTCAATTTTTTGATTCAAAATCCGTAGAGTTCTACAATACCGGCATAAAAAAATTGGTGTCACGTTGGCAAAAGGTCATTGAGTGTGATGGTAATTACTTTGATGAATAATATTGTACTATTGTTTCTTAATAAATATTTATATTTTACCATAAAAAACCGCATGAACTTATTTGGTTACCTGATACAAGGCTTATTCTAATATTAATTTCATGAATAAAAATTATAATAACTTTCTTACATTGTTTCACTTAAATTAATAGAGATTTGCTGAAATCCTAACCTAATAAATATTTATATACAATTTGTACTGTTTGATTTTAGTCTATGACTATTATAAAATAAATAAAATAACATTTAATTAACTTAAATCTAGAAGTGATCTTGAGATATGTACTATGAAACTGGGCGTTAATATTATTGTTAGAAAAAAATGTTTCTACGGTGCAGTTGTAAATTTACATTTCTGATGTGTATACATACATTATTATTAATCATGTCAAAAATAATAATCAGTGATTGACCCTGTAAATTTACGTGGAGAATTTTATAAGTGCAGATGGCTTTAGATTATTGTTTCAGTTTTAATTGTATTGAAACAAATAATACAGCAGCTGAATGAAACTCAGGCACAATTCAAATAAAAGAAGGACTTGTTCTATGCATATTTCCAATATCTCACTAACCATAAAACAAATAAGCCGATGAAGTTTGAATAGTATATTTGCACTTCGCAATTTCATTTCTCAATTAACTGGAAAAAGCGATTAAGTTGTATTACATCCATAAGTTTCACCAAATGCGGTATATTATATGTCTTTTAACCGGAAAATCTGTAAATTTGTTTATATAATTAATGCTGTAAGCCGTTACTTTGTGATAATCCATATTAAAACAATAAAAACACTTTAACTTTGTTGTATCACTATATAGTGATACAACAAAGTTAAAGTGTTTTTATTGTTTTAAATTTGTTTATGTCCAATCTAAATATCATGATATATTACACGTATTTCAGACATGCTCCAATCAACTCTGTAGATGTCGAAAAAGCGTTCCATTATGAAAGGGATTTTCAGTGACAAGCGTGTGGGTTGACCGTCGAAAATTTAGTGCTAATAATACATTGCCACATAAATAGAAGTACCGAGATATGGAAGAGAATTATTAATGTTAGAATTGTTGATGATGTTGTATTAATAATGATGTAAAACACTAGGTTCGAATAATTAGTCTTTTTATAGACAATAAATACCAAAAGTATTTTTATAAACAATCGAATTTTATTATTTTAAGTGAAAACAAACTTAAGAAACTAAACTTGGAGTCTGTGGCTTGAAACTACACAAAAATACTAAAACACCTTACCACACTAAAGCACTAAAATGGCTAAATACGTATTTCAACAACTAAGTTGTCATCATCAGTAGCACTGATTAAAAATCGCGCTGTGTGCTACGGTGTGTAGACAGCGCGATTTTTAATCAGTGCTACTGATGATGACAACTTAGTTGTTGAAATACGTATTTAGCCATTTTTGTGCTTTAGTGTGGTAAGGTGTTTTAGTATTTATGTGAAAACAAACTTAATTTTTCTCTTAAAAGTAGCTCAGCTGAAATAGATAACCTTAATATTAAATTTATTCATATTTTATGTTACAAAATAAATAGAAAAAGCCTGTCAACTAGGTATTTCTTTGGAAGTTTCGCTGGCCCAAGAAAAGAGCATACATCCTTCACTTTAACTCTTCGCATTCAAAATATAATATGGGGTGAAGTGCTACAAACAGCTTTTGAGCACTTCAGGGGTGAAGTGCTACAAACAGCTTTTGAACAGCCTCTGAACAGCTTCTCAAGTGCTACTAACAGCACTTGGACAGCTATTAAACAGATTTTGTACAAAAGCTGTTTGTAGCACTTCAGAAGCTGTTCAGTAGCTGTTCAAATATGTTCTGGGTAAAATAAATTGCCTCTACCACCTCATGGAGGAGGAGGCGCCAGTTCCCGTAAATCTCCTCTACTATTGCCATTATTAATTAGGTTCTTTATTTCACAATGTGTCTCGATTCTAATAATGAAAATAGATTTGTAAAAGGGCGGAATTTTAACTATTATAAGAAATAGTACATGATCTTAAAGAAATAACATCATGCGCGTTTAAGGACTTATCCAAGGCTTTTGATAGGGTTTATCGTGGGGTATTACTGAATAAACTGGAAAGAATGGGATTCCGTGGATTGGTACATGGTTGGATAGAATCATATTTGAGTAACATAAAGTAGTGTATAATGGTTAATGATGTATCAGGTTCTCCAAAGTCATCTGTATGGGAAACTGCTATCCTCGGTGTGCCACGTGGATACATCTATGTTCTCTGTTGTTCATTCTTTGTATAAATGACTTTCCGTGTATGATAAAGAATTTAACTGAATGCAAACGACACGTCAATTGCGATAAGAAGAAAACATAGAATTCAGCAACATATTAGAATAGTATATTTTATATCAAGTTTTATAAACCTAATTTTAGTCAAGAGTGTTTATTAAAACAATTAATGAACGAGAGATTATAAAATGCGTTTGATACTATACTCACGTTGGTTATTTTGACAGATTGTTGACAAGTGTCAACCAATTTGATTGAAATTCATTTGATTGATTGAGTCTCTATCTTTTCACTGGAACCCTTCACACGTAGCTCTTACAGTTTACCCTGCATTTGCTCAATTCTGACTCTGGTATGTAGCTATCTTTTGGAGTGATTTTGTTGACAATCAGAGAGATTTTCTTACACATAAAGCTTGTGCACAAAGTGTATTCCACCTGGGCCCTAGAGACCTTTTTTAAACAAAATTGAGGTGTAGTCACCACACTACATTCTTATATCTACATGCGTTCCGAATGTTTTATGCAAAGGTTTTTCCACATCCAGTTTTAAAATACTTTCATCTTCTTAATAAACACGTGAGTAGGAGTGTAACTTCCGATGCAAATCTTGAAATATTTTATACAAAAATTGTTTCAACTGCAGTTCTAAATAATTTTTGTACTAATAAATCGGTATGGAAACCATAATTTGCGAGATATCTGCAAAAAACTGCTATTTGATGAGAGTATAGGAGTATTATTTTCGGTACATATATTAAAATTTCTTTTATACAAAAATTATTACGACTCAAGCTGTAAATACTTCTGTAGTCTAGATAAATTTGTATAGAATGCATAATTTGCGAGATATTTGCAAAAAAAAAACTATTTTTCGCTAAGACAAAAAGACCTACTTCCTGTAGTCATTTCAAAAAAAAAAATGTTTGAAAATGATTTCCAGCTACAATTATATAGTTTTCAAGAAGTACAGTAGAGGTACATATTAAAGTTATGTTTTTTGAAATGGGAAATGCTGTATTTAGTGACATATTTCAATTCTACAGATTAAAATAAAGTAATTCTTTGTAAAATATCCTGTAACTAATAAAACCTTTCATATTTAAGATATTTTCAAATTTTTAACATTACACACAAGGTAAAATAAAAATTACGGTTTACTTTTCCAGGTAACATTAAAAACACACAAAGCTTTTAACATATAGCAAGACGGTTGGACTATTACAACTTATACAAAATTTTAATTATAGAAGTACACAGTGTTACAAAACTCACATTCATATTTACCAATGTTCCCAAATAGTTACCTTCTTATGTTAAATAGAACCACTATATATATATGTAAAGACTTTATCGGATGTAAAATGTAATTGTCTTTATAATTTTGTTCCAATTCACTATACCTATTTCAATTTTTTTCTAATAATATCGTTATTTTTGTTATAACTATGTTTAAAGAATTTTGTTTAAAATCAAATAAATCAATTAAATAAATTATGTCTGTATAATTTTCATTTCTCCATTTAGATTAGAACTACTTATCAGAAACAATATTTAATTGTCGGACAAATTTTAATAAAGATGTAATTCAAAGACTCTCAATACAACAAGCACAAACAAAATACAACAACCACGTTAGATATGGGCTGTTAACATGTGAGAAATTGTATAATTACTTTCGGTATGATCTTACTTTCTTCATAGCAGTCTTGGAAGACGAAATTTTCGTTAATCCGTGTTCTACGAACTGCAACAGCTTTTGAAAAATGTACTTTTAGATATCAAAAGAATATGTTGTTCCAGCTAAATGGTGCTCCTGCACAATTTCATGCTAGTGTTCTAGAATAAATAGAAGAGAAGGTCCAAGAAAGCGACCAACAAGATTTCCCGGCATAACTGAAACCACATGATATCATGAGGTAAAACCACTTTCCAAACACTAATTTCAGAGATTCTATTAAATGTTAATGTTATTAAATGAAAGTCGTTTCAAACGAAAATGTCATTGCTCATTGAACGACACGGATAGAATTTGAGCATTTACTTTAGTTTTTACGAATAGATTTAACGTATGTCACATAAGTTTTGGGAAAATTTTCGTCGGCGTAAAAATAACTGTAAATAACTTGCAATCTAGTAACCATGGAAACTTGTTATGACATTTCATAGATGTCAAATAATTTGTCCAATTATGTCGTACAAACTTGAAATACGGAAAAGCATTTACAACCTGGTTGGACATGTACCCAAGCAACAAATTGTAAACATATTTTGGAATCAAAATATTGCAAAGTCAACCATTTATAGAACAATTGCAGAATGTGAACAAGGTATACCATACCTCAATTTACCAAAAAGCGGACGTCCCGGAATGTTGACCGAAAATCGCGCCAACCTAATCTGTGAAAGTGCAAAAGACCGCATTGGAACGTCATGCCGAAAGTTATCCAGAAGATTTAATATTTCTCATGAAACTGTAAGAAGGGTATTGAAAAAAAAGGCCTAAAGTTTCGTAAAAGACGTAAATGTCCACGTTATACAGAGGACCAGTTACGAAGAATTCCAATGTGTTGTCGTAGATTACGCCGAACTCATTTTGCAAACAATAAAGTGATCATCATGGACGATGAAAAATATTTTACGTTCTCTCACTCAGAAATGAAAGGCAATGATGGTTTTTATACCGATAATATAGAAAATTGTCCAGATAATGTTAAATACAAAATAAACAAAAAATTTGAAGATAAAATTCTAGTTTGGTGTGCCATATCGAAGAGAGGAGTTTCACGACCTTATGTTGGGCATGTTAGGGGTGAGGCAGTTAATACCAACATTTATACCGAAAGATGCCTACCGAAGTTGCTACAGTTTATTACTACGACTCATCCACGTGAAGAAATAATGTTTTGGCCGGACTAGAACATGGTTAGAAGCTCACAACATACCCTTTGTGCTAAGAGCAGACAATCCGCCAAATGTGCCACAAGCTCGACCCATCGAAGATTTTTGGGGACTATTGACCAGAAAAGTATATGATAATGGGTGGGAAGCTCAAAATGAAGCTCAACTAAGGCGAAGAATATATCAAAAGATAAGAGAAATTGATATAAACATCGTCCAAAACATGATGGGACAAGTTAGACAAAAACTGCGTGCCATTGAGGACCATGACCCTTTGTCATTATTTTAATTGTAGTTTTAATTAATTTAAATATAAGGTAAAATGTTGGTAAAGTGGTCATTTGAATAAATTACGTTACACTTACTTTAAAGAATTTAATTATTTTTCCCAAAACTTATGTGACATACGTTATAATAAAGTGCTTATTTACTTTGGGTTTTGTTGTTTACTAGATTATTTATACATTCCATATTTTCTTTGCGCATCTTATTATTTCTTACTTCGAAACTTTATATTAATTATACAGATCCAGGATAGTCTTGTTGTATTTTTGTGAATGAAGGTCTATGAATTACAAATAATATAAATTTTTCTAAAAATTGAGACTTTTTTGGTAACCAATTCTATCCTAAATTGTTAAACGAGAACACGAAATATTAGCCCAAAATTTTACATGTATCTGTTTTCAATGTTACCTGGTAAAACAAGCCTTAATTTTATATTCTACACTGTAATTTTAGAAATTTGAAAATATCTCAAAAATGGCCAATTTTAAATATACAGGATATCATATAAAATTCTTCTCGAGCACTGTGTATAATTGAAAATCATTTTAAATTGTGCATATAATATGTTTGTATCTGCCACAACAACTTTGAAAACTTTTACTCTTCTCCATACACAAACCGCGTCGCCCAAGGTAAACCACATACCTATATGGTATACATACTTCAAATCTCTGCTTTTGTTAAAATCAATTTCGATAATTTTTTTAAGACAACTGAACTGACACGTTAAAACAAGAGCAACACTACGCTGTCCTCTGGTTTCTCTTGAAACTCATCTCACAAAGGTGGAGAGACAGTTTTTTCATCAATGTTTAAATATACAGGGTATATCACGACGAGATTTCGTTAGAACAATATAGAAAACTAAAGAGAGTTGAGTTTTCAAATTTCGAAAATAATAGTTTCGCCTTAAGCTCTTTCGATTTAAAATAATTTTGAATTTTTGATTCTTCCGGTTACACCGGAAATGGATATGAACTTCCTTATTTTAAATGGAATACCCCATTTTTTTATGATTGATTCGTATTTCCAACTTAATTTTAAGGATAGTTTGTTTGATAAACTTTGCCTCTAAAGTTAGCCATTTTTGAATTATTTCAATTTTTGTAAAAAAATTGACTTCTGCAGACTATTACTCATAACAACATTCCCAATAATTGAATGCATGCACATATTTAAAATGTTACGTAATCATTTTGGAAAGTATGCTGCTTCAAATGCGGTATTATAAACTTTTCAAAATAATACAGGGTGATCTGAAAATCATGTTAAACGTTTCATCCAGAAAATATCAATATCTTGTTATTTTTAAATAGCAACCTACATTTTTTTCACTTCATTGGATTGCACGTTCAAAATTAGGGGCAGTATGTATGTATTTACTTCCCTATAACTAAACGTCGTCTTAGTTTCAGAGTTATTTTGGAAAATGTATCAATTCCTTTGAAGTTTTATTTTGTATAATCAGTTAGGCTATGGAAACTCATGTAAATGAATAAAAACAAAACAAGTCATCGATTAATAATGTCCTAAAACATTTAAATGAAAACTACACAATATCGGGAAGAAGTAGTCTTAATAATAGTTTCTAATAATCTTAAATAAAGTTTTCAAACACATCACCACCTTTTTCTAAACACTTTCTTACTCTTTTTGTTCGTACGCGTGGCACGCTGAATCATGGTACCGTCTAGATTATTGAACGCGCCTCGCACTCTGGCCATCATACCTTCTTTGGTAGTACCAGGTATACTGTATACTTTATCTTTAACATAGCCCGAAATAAAATAATTTAGGGGCGGTAAATCGGGTGATCGCGGTGGAAACCTATAAGGTCCTTTATTTCCGATCCACCTATCATAAAATCTGTTATCTAATACTTCTCCAACAACTCTGGTAGTATGTGCTGGTGCACCATCCATCTGGAACCATACACTACGACCTTCTTCTGCGGACAGTGTAGTTAAATTTAAATTTATGACGTTTCTTAAGATGTCTATAAATCGCTCCCTATTTAAATTTTCTTCATAAAAATGCAAAGCAAATATTTTGTCATGTTTAATAGCTCAAAATACATTGAAATTCCAAGACTCTTGGAAACGTCGTTGCCTAACAACTCAAGGATTATCTTCGGACCAAAAATGGCTATTGTGTCGATTAGATATTCCATTTCTACAAAACTTTGCTTCATCTGTCCATATAAGATTTTTTTGTGAAATTGCCATTCTTGTGATTTCATCAAAAACCACTCACAATACTGCGCTCTTCGTACAAAATCAGCTTCATTAATATCTTGAACAGGTTGAAATTTGTAAGCATGGCACTTGTTCTTTTTCAAGATTCGATATATGCTCATTATTGCTCATTCTAAATGCACCTATTTCAGCTTCTGCATTCATTAGAGAATTACTAGGATGTGTTGTAAAGTAAGCAAGTGCTGTTACCTCCACGTTTTCACTATCAACAACAGGTTTTCTTTTGGTTGTTTTTGGCAAGAATGATCGGAAGGACATGCAATTTTTTAAAAGATTGCTTAAGATACTCTTGGTAGGTCTTAACCGATTTGGATTTTTTCTGCATAAACACGGCATGTCCTGTCGATTACTCTATTACATTCACCATATGTTATTATTAGATTTAAAAAATCGTCGTTATTAAATCCAGATCGCGACATTATTATTATTCAACTATTCAGAAACGGAAGACAAAGAAAACGCTGTATAGCACTAGTAAATACCTTACTGATGACAGGTAATATGATTGCAACTTGTTTTTATTTATTTACATGAGTTTCCATAGCCTAACTGATTATACAAAATAAAACTTTAAAGGAATTGATGCATTGTCCAAACTAACTCTGAAACTAAGACGTGTAGTTATAAGGAAGTAAATACATACTGCCCCTAATTTTGAACGTGCAATCCAATGAAGTTGAAAAAATGTAGGTTGCTATTTAAAAATAACAAGATATTGATATTTTCTGGATGAAATGTTTAACATGGTTTTCTGATCACCCTGTATTATTTTGAAAAGTTTATAATACCAAATTTGAAGCAGTATACTTTCCAAAATGATTACCCAAAATGTGCATGGTTTCAATTTCAAATGTAACATTTTTGAAAAGAGTATTTTTTTCTCATTCAATGTAATACATGTAATACATGCCTGCCTTAATTTACATAAAATCGGAAGTTATTTTTTTTATGAATTCAATTTTGAAGAAAAGTAAAAGTAAATAGCTGTTGAAATGATGTTTTCAATCTGTCGTCAACTGTTTAACAACATGACTTCAGCCTAAAATAATAAAAATAACGCATTCTATTAAAATTGAACTCTTATATATTTTAAGAACAATAAGAACATGTTTAAATTGTATAAATATTTTATATTACAAAAATTCTCAAAATGCTCTCCTTTATCTTCTTGATAGTAATGAATGCGTTGAACAAAATTCTGCAAGGAATCAACCAAAGTATGAGGAGAAATCATGGCAATCTCATTTTCTATACGTTCTTGCAAATCTGCGATATTTAATGGTATGTTTAAATAAATCGAGTTGTTAAATGACCCCACAGGAAAAAATCAAGTGGGGTCAAATCAGGTGATTAGGTAACCTAGCTGGCCATCCAAGTGTTCCTCTCCGTCCTATCTATCTATCAGGAAACGTTTGGTTTAAATATTGACGTACTACACGACCAAACTAGGGCGGTGCTCCGTCTTGTTGAAACAATATGGTTTCTGCTGTATATTTCAGTTATTGTAGCTTGGGAATATTTCTCTGAGCTGAGGAATAATATTTTGTTATAAAAGTTGTAGGTATCTTACTTACTTACTTACTTAATCTTCACCTCTCGAACCCTTATGGTGTCGAGGCCCGGAGTCTTGCAGATGACTCCTCTCCTCCGTGCACTTTCCTCCATTTCTTCCTATTTAAAGCTGCGTTCTTTGCTTCCTTCCAAGTAAGTCCTTTAGCACTTAAAGTTCTAGCTAAACTTTCATTCCACGTTGCTTTTGGGCGACCACAAACACACACCCATTTCCCACACTTTCTTAACTATTCTGTTTCTAGGCATACGTACTAAGTGACCGAACCAGCGCAACTGATTATTTTCTATTGTTTCATTAACTGACCTCACTGATAAACGTCTTCTAATTTCTTAATTTCTGATGCAGTCCCTACCGTCAAACCTTCTATTCTTCTGAGTACCCTCATTTCAAGTGCCTGTAATTTGCTTTTAAGCTGCTCCGTAAGTATCCATGCCTCACTTCCCTACGTCAGAATGGAAACTATTACGGACTTAAAAACTCTTACTTTTGTTTCCTTTGAAATCTCCTTCTTCCAGAAAATGGATTTCCCTAATGCGTAATAAGCCCTTGAAGCACCACTTATACGACTGCTAATTTCGTACTCTAACCTGTCTTCAGAGCTAATTTTTGGTCCCAGGTATTTAAACAAATCTACTTGTTTTAACCTATTTCCTTCGATATTGGTATTTAATTCTATTTTAATTTTTGATACAATCATTACCTCCGTTTTATTAACATTCACATTCAATCCGATTTCCTTAAAAACTCTATTCCACTCGTTTATCAACTTCTGCAATGTGTCCTCATTTTCCGCCATTAACACCATGTCATCCGCATACATGAGTTCTCCCATTATCACTGGGTCTAATTTTCTCACCCCTTTCAATTTATTTTCAACCCTGTATAATAATTCATCCATGACTATAATTGTCGCATGTAAGTAAGTATCTTTCAGAAGTTAAATTACCATTCATGTAGAAAGGAACAATAATATTCCGACCAATGATTCCACACCAAACATTAATTTTTTTGGGATACAGTTTATAAACTTACTCTATCTAGTGCGGATTTCAATCAATACCTACAATTATGACGGTTAACATTCCCATTTATTTGAAAAGTTGATTCATTAAGAAAAGGACAATCTTCAATCAAAAATGTTACATTTGACCGTGCTATTTAAAAAAACATCAAGTTAGCCTTGTATCTCAAAAAGAATTGACGTAAAACTGAGGAAAATCTCAAATGATGGAGTCTAAATCCTTCTAACAGTACGCCAAATTTCAGCGATTCCCAATAAACTGTTCTCAAAATATTTAACTATAGTTACATTCCTTATAATTCAAAACAATTATCCATTGACAAGTTTGAACGAACTCTCAAAAACTACATAGTTAAGAAATCGTTCTATTCATTAGATGTGTATGAAAGAACAACGATCGAGGAGTGACAAAGGCGTTAAAAGCTTCTTCCCTGTTTTTTCAGGAGCTTTGTTGTTTAGTCGTCCTTGGTTATAGTGTACTTAGTTGTGTATCACTCAAATTAGACGAAGCGTAAGTGGGGCACGAAGTATCAAGGGATCAGACTATACTGTTGCTTCTTGTTCTGTATTACGCACAAATGTTTGACCATGTAATTCGTTTTACATTATTATATACAAGTGTGTAGTTACATATTTTGTGTATTTCATAAATTGATGTATCTATGTTGTATTTTTACTATTTTATACATTGTTGGTCATTTGTAACTTATTTCACACGTACGTACCGCAGAATAAATATGAGTATAGATATTATGGTATTATTATTCGCATAACAATGTACAGTGCTTTCCTATACAATTTTGATGTTTGTAGGTAGTTACGAAATTGCGCAGCTGCATTTAAATATAATTAATAAATAACACAAACACATAAATTCGTCGCGTCCTAACACGAAATGGTGCATTGCTATGAAGGGCAATATGACAAGCAGTAAATAAGTCTTTAATGTAAATATCTGACATTTTACTTGTTGAATTATAAGTATACATTAACTTGTTGTTGTTGTTTATTTACAATTTAATGTACTAACTCCAAAAAAGGCATTTTCATAATAGAATGTTCCCTCATTCAACAAAAATTACCAATGAATGGATGCTTTATATTTTAATTTATGAAAACGTACTAAAAATAGGCCAGGACTTCCAGTTAACCCAGTGTTTGCGTTATTCACGAATTCCAAGTGGGTATCCTTTTAATTTTATGCAAAATGTATTGTGCTTTCTTGAGTGAATGGAATAAATATCTGTGAAGCATATCTTTTGTTACACCCACGCTACACTAAATTACCTTTAAATAAGTAACCAGCTCGCATTTTAGCACGAGCTTCAAAATCACTTTTCTTAAAACTACAAATTCGTGAAATTACTTCTGCCCATAATATGTATAGCGTGTATAATTAAGAATGTCATTTTAGTAAATAAACTGTAGTATTTTATTTTGTGAATGTAGCGGACGAATATACAGTGTGGAAATAAAGTAATGGATAAAGGCAATAACTTTGATAACATTCATTTAAAAAAAAATTCTCGAAGGGGTATAGCGATTTTAACTAAGGGGACTATTTGCATCGCATTTTCAGTTTCTTACGTCATTTGTTTTTCATGTTATGACGTCACCCACTTTTTTTTTAAATAACAATCTATATATTTTTAAATTGATTTCGATATTACTTTCAATTCCTTATCTAACGGTATAAAACTTTATATATGTTACATTGGAAAAAAATTTAGAAAAAGAACCTTAAAATTAAAATATTAAAAATTCACTTTATTGACAAAATGAATTTAATTATCGGCGCATAAAATAAAAAATATTAGTTACGGCTGTCAGAATAAATTACTTTGTCAATCCCACAATAAAATAAGTGTTATTCCCTTTTCTAAATATAGAATAATTTACCTTTTGCAAACTATTTATTAATAAAAATGGTACTACTGCGCAATATCCTCAGAAAGTGACGTATGAGCATAAACATATCATGTATCATGTTCTTAGCTGTATTTGTTAATACACATGAATCATCAAAATGTAAATTATGTTTCAAAGAAAGAATTAAGAAATTAATCTCTCATCCTTGCAAGGATGGAGAAGAGATCCACCGTTACGAACCTGGCATGTTTTGTTCAGTATCTTTCGGATACACTTGATGCGCACGGCCAACTTGATGTGGTCTATACTGACATTGCAAAGGCATTTGACCGCATTGACCAGGAGGTCCTTCTCAAGAAGTTGAACATGTTCGGCTTCAGTGCCACACTCATTTCGTTTTTTACGTCATACTTACAGAATAGGTCACAATATGTCTACTACAACGGATACAAGTCCCAGAAATATACTACCACGTCTGGAGTTCCACAGGGGTCCAATCTTGGTCCGCTGCTTTTCATAATATTTATTAACGACCTGCTGGATTTACTTAAATGTCATAAATGTATTTTTGCTGATGATATGAAAATATTTTCAAGGGTTAATTCTGCCGAAGACTGTCACTACCTTCAGTTATGTCTCAATGATGTTACCACTTGGTGTGCGTTAAATAATTTAAATTTGAATGTGTCAAAGTGTCAAGTGGTTAGCTATACAAGAAAAACGAACCCAATTATTCATAATTACACAATTAACAACTCGGCATTGTGTCGCTCTTCAGCAGTTCAGGATTTGGGAGTATGTTTTGATAATAGGTTTACCTTTGCTGACCATCGCGACCGTACTATTTCTTCTGCTCTGAAGTCGTTGGGCTTTATAGTGAGGAACACGGCATCTTTCCGGTCAAACACCATCATACGGTTGTACGATACATACGTACGCTCTAAACTTGAATATGCTAGCTTGATTTGGAGTCCTTTCTATCAAACTCATAAATTGTCAATTGAAAAAGTGCAACGTAAACTTTTAAAGTATCTATGTTTTCGAGAGGACGGTATATTCCCTCCAAGAGGTACGGATTATAATTTATTACTGCGAAGATTTGATATCGACTCACTTGAAACCAGACGTATGTTGGCTAGTGTGAAGTTTCTTCATAAATTGCTGCATAACGAGGTGGACAGTTCTGATTTGCTTTCGAGGTTACAGTTTTTGGTTCCACGCGCTTCCTCGCGACAAAGTTTCTCTTTCTACATTCCGTTAGCAAGCACTAACATCGCGCTTAGCTCACCAATTGCTTTTATGTGTCGAAACTTCAATATCATTAGTTCTCACTGTGACATTAATTTCAGTCCCCTACCGCAGATACTCGGTGTAGCTAAACAGCGTTTTGTATAACAACTAACTGATATAGTACAGGTAGATCAACCTAGGGCTGCTTGTTTGTAGGTTTGACTGCTCTGGTATCTCTATTTTTAATCTATTTGCCTAGATATGTTGCAATAAATGCGTGTATTTGGTTACATTTATATTTGTGTGTGTATGTGTATATGTACATATATGTGTTACTATAGTTAATATTGTTTATTAATTATTATTATTAATCAAATGTATACACCTGTTATTGGGCTTTGCCTGTTGGTTAATAAAGGTTTATTATTATTATTATTATTATTATTATTATTATCACTTCAGTTTGTATAAATACATAAATTCGTAACGCCATATATCGGACTCATGTGCGGTGGGGAATCTAACAGTTTAGTCTTCGATAATGGTGTTACTCTTTTCTTTAAGTTTATTAATTAATAATAAAGCAAGTAATTTTCAAATTTCATATAAGCCGGTAATTCAAGAAATCCGCGCGTATGTATGTATGTATTATACGTATTGCCGTGGTCTCTTGCATATTAAAAATAAGAATAGTATTAGGAACTAGTTTAAGTGTTAAATAAAATAATGAGTTCAAAGAATGTATGCTGAAGATTTCAACAGCATGCAATACTAATAACACAAGTATGATGGCTTGCATATATTTAAATATGAAGAAAATTTGAATATGATTTATTCATTATTACATTGTACGTTAAATAAGTATTTAAAATTAAGTAGGTACAAAATAAAGACAAAATAAGTCTAAGCAATATATTTATTTTGTAGAAAAGATGAACAGAAGATATGGTTTGTGTATAACAAAACGCAACCTAACTTTTCTCAAGGCGTAAAAATTGCATTAAATATTCTAAATAGTAGACCCTTGTTCAAAGACAAAAAGGTACTTAAAGCAAACAATAGAGAAAGAGTCATGTTGAGGGATGGAACGGTAAAGAGCGTGAGTCATTTAAACGCCATCAAACTATACGAACAAAATCAAATACGTTATTCAAGAGAAGAAAATGTTACAGAATAAATAATGCATTTTAAACGTACATAATGTAATAAATTTTATAAGAGGGATTTTTATAAATGATGCTTTAAACATTGTAAAAATTACCTCAAACTTATGACTATAAAAAAAAGGATATAAGTTAAAAATATTCTAACACGATATAGCCAGCAATAAGGTTTTATATAAACAACAGCTGAATGAATAAAAATGTACATTCATAAACTTGTATGTGTAACACAGAAGATTCATCGACTGTGAAAACTTGTATGGTTTTTAGAACTACAAAAAGAAATATAGTATAAAATTTGTTTATAGTTTCTTGCAGATAAATATATAACCATGTGAAAAGTCTTGGGTAGAAATGAAAGACAAAGTAGTGGATACGACTGACCGTTGTAATGTAAGTGATATGGGAAGAAGAATTCCTGTTATCTGCAATGTATTTCCCATTTTACCGAGTCCAGTCTCGTCTAAAAGGAAGAAATTAAGAATTATCTTAGCGAATGGGAGAAGGAAGTATCTAACAAATGATGAGAAAGGCAACAAGTTTATAAACAAATACAAGGAGGGATTGTATTAAGAAAAATATACCTACCGTTGAAGATACCGAATAATTTAGGGAAAAGACTTTTAAATAAGGAAATGGCTTAAGGTGTTGACGTTTAGTGAATGAACTGTCAAAGACAATATGTGCGTGTGTTTAGTGTAACATCGACAACTTGCAGAAAATGAAGGGCAAAGATTTCACGATGACGCATAATGCCAACCTAAACTTTAGTTCGAAGGATGGCGTAACAAAAATTACATATTTTTTTCGGGTATAAATTCAAAGAACAGGAATGAACAAGATGAGATTCTTATTTCGACTTCAAAAGATAAAGCCTTTTTGAAAAAGCTAATAAAGGTTCAAGCGTAGGGTAAAATACACTACGACTTGGTTACATTTTGTATTAGTATATTAATTTCGTTTTTATTTTAATTTCATTTATAATAATAATTTTTCTTTTGATAATCTTATGTATTTTAAAATGGAGATGCCTAAGGCAGAATTTGAAGAAATGTTTAATGAAACAAAGTAAGTTTTTCAATTATAAAGAAATATCAATGCTGCAATGCGTTTATAGGAATACTATGTGAAAATATTTATTCCAGTATAACGTTGAGCAGTAAGGATAAAATAGATATTGTCTCGCAATTCATTTTTGATTTCAAACTTAAAAATAAAATATACATTTAGAAAAGGGAAATGTTTCTGTGTGGCGGATATTGAGATGCTGGCTGCAATACGTGCGAATGGTTGTTGCCAGTGGTCAATTCAAGCTTATCTCCGAACATTGGCCATGGCGAAGTTCTAGAATTATCAGGGCATTACGTGCAAATATAATGTTTCTGATAAAATATAATTAGCACAATATTAACAGATTATCGACATTCAATTGAGTTTCTTTGTTTTAAAACAGGATAATATTTTTTTTTGATTAGCATTATCGATATATTTATTCTATAAAACATTACAACCGAGAATACGGTATAAATGTTTTCTTTCAATTATGTGTTTTTTTATAATTTTTGAGGTGAATATAGTATAGCGATGCTATCTATTATTAATGTTTGAATAAAATATACAAGTATGATTTTATATAGAAATAGATTTTTTTTTAATACAGATTATAACCTTATCCCTAAACAAAAATAAGCAAGAGATTTACCAGGAGAAAAGGAAGCTGAATGCACTGCTAGAACTCACGCGTACTTACAAAGTACGTGCTGTTAAGAAATAAGTTAGTACATACAAAATCAATTATAAGCATATAGTGAAAAATGTATTAAATCTACAATATAAGTAATATAGTGCCCAACGTGTGTCTATGGTCATTATATTAATAATAAATTATGTTGCTGGTACAGCACACAGCAGTATGTACGATTCATGTATATGTATATATATATAAATCGTCCAAGAAATTAAATTATATTTTTTTCACATGAATATGTAAATAAGGTCAGGAAAATTTAAAATTAATATTCATATACGGCACATGGACGTCTCGGCGCTCCTCGGTGTCCCAAAGGAGCGGTGAAGTCCATTATTGGTATCTAATATTCTAGATAGCGAATAATTTTTAATACAAAAATTGTAGATACTCATAAGCTCTACAATATAAAAATATTTTCATTTATACAGTGTTCGACAACGACGAACCAAACTTTTTTTAAATGAAAGGCTATACCTTTTTTTACATTTTATGATAGTGCTTGAAGGGCTAATTAATCTGACATTAATTCGTATTTGTTGATTTTCAACTGTTTCTGAGATATGGCGATTTTTCGTTAAAAATTATACATTTGAAAAGTCGCTATGAAATAACGATAGATGATGGGTTCAATTAGTAGAGATATCTTCTCATTAAATGAAATTGATGTTTATTTCGACATATCTACGCGTGTTCTTTAGAATTTGATACCATTCGCTAAAGTTAGATATTCTAAAAAAATTAAATGTGCCTGTGCCTGTGGGCGATATTGCAAAAGTTAGAGGATATTATATCTAAATAAACCCGATTACGATTTATGAATATGAGTTGCCTTGACTTAATTACATATAGCATAATTAGAATTAATCGAAAAGAGTGACTTCCAATATTTTCTTTTTACAAATAAGTGAATTTTATTAAGATTTTAAAACTCACAAAATAAAAAGGTTGGTAGTTCATAAATTAACAATAGTTAAAATATCGCAGTCGCTCTGTGTCATAAAATTGATTATCGTCATACTTAGACTAAACTTTAAATTACTTTTAAATTAAAGAAGTCATACTTAGATTTACAACTTCCAAACTGTTCATCAGTTTTAAATTTTTAATAAAAACTACTTATTTTTAAAAGGAGAATAGAAGTAACTCTTTTCGATTAATTTTAGTTATACTCATAGTGCAAGTCATGGCAACTTATATTTTTAAGTCGTAATCGGGTTTATTCAGATATAATATCCTATAACTTTTGCAATATCGCCCACAGGCACTAGAAAGTTATATATTTTTAATTAGTAAATTTTAATGTATTAACGTCTTACATGTTTTTGATGTAAATTTAATAAGAAATTCAAAAATGAAATAATATACAGGCTGTTCCATTTGAAAAAAATTACTTTTTTGCAAAAACTAACAAAAGCATATCAAAAAACGACAATAACTCTGTAATAGTCACTTTTAAAGTATTAACGTTTTACATGTTTCTGACACGAAATTTAATAAACAATTCAAAAATGAACTTATATACAGGTGTTCCATTTAAAAAAATTACTTTTATACAAAAACGTGTTATCTAATTTTAATCCAGTTTCCTGCACATGCAGTTAGTAACTGTAAAAAAATAAAACATGCTTCTATTAGGACCTCTTATTGTAAACATTGAATTTTTCAGAAAAATGGGAATAAGTCAAAAACTTTACACTTTAGGCCTATAATATCTTATAACTTTTTGACTAAAAATTATACGGGGAATTCAAAAATGCAATAATATATAGGCTGTTCCATTTAAAAAACTATAACTATGGTTAGCCACCAAGTTATGGAACACTCTGTATAATACAAAATATTTTTAAAATGTGCCCCCAATGAACAGCTACCACAAGAAAAAAACCGCTTCGAAATATCTGTACTTGTAAAGGCACAATCGGGCTTACCCGCGTAGTTGACTCACTCTGTATATACAGGGTGAGATTTTTTGAATGTTTGGCATTGGGATCTCAGAAACTACTGGAGATAGAAAAACGCTTAAATGGAGAAAGATGCGCAGTTTTACGAGTTTGATTTAAAACTGCTTTTGTTTCTCCGATAACTTTCATAGCTTATTAGATATTCAAAGAATACTAAATTTTACGATTTTCTTTAAACATGCTTTGCATCGTTAATAGTAATTTGCTTTGCATCGTTAATAGTAATTTTAGAGAAAAAGTGTTCAGACAAAAGTTTTAGATAATTTTACGCCAAATAAAACTATGTAGCTAATATTTTTTTTCGTTCACCATTATCGAGTTATGACACAAACTTGTGTTTTTACTTTCTTATACGTAGTATAAGGAAGTATTGTAATGACGAAAATTTTCGACCTCGAGATTTTTGCAGATGTCCACGTTTTGAAGTCCCCTGATACTGAAAAAGTGGTTTTTAAAAAAATGTCTGTGTGTCTGTCTGTCTGTCTGTGTGTGTGTGTGTGTGTGTGTCTCTCTGTGTGTGTGTGTGTTTGTGTGTCTGTGTGTCTGCCTGTGACCACGATAGCGGTCAAACCGCTGGAGATATCAATTCCAAATTTTGTATTTACAAATATAATCTCCCTCTTGAGAACTGATTAGATTTTGAGCAAAATCGGCAGACCGGAAGTAGTAGTTTACTTCGGTGAAAAAATCTAAATTTGCAAATATTTCGTCAATTACTAAGTTTAGACTAATTTATAAAGAATTCATAAGTATTTAGAACTTAATTTCCAATATCTTTTATATAAAAAAAATTTCAAAATTCGGACCGGAAGTATTACTTTTACTCTTACCGAATAACGATTTCTTGCAAATATGTCGTAAATTATGCATTCTATATATATTTATGAAGAGTACAAAAGTATTTAGAATTGGATTTGGAATATTTTTTGTATAAATGAAATTTCAAAATTCGGACCGGAAGTAACACTTTCATACGTATAAGGAAGTCGTGTGGTGGCCACACCTCATTTTTTTAAATGGAAACCATAGTTGGTTTTGACATCATTAAAAGCTTATTTTTATATAGACATTTTTATGGTTTTTATGGAAAACAATTGAATTTCGAACTGATAAAATACAAACCAAAGGAAAACTTATTTTGAAATCTTATGTAGTAATAAAATGAAAACTATAAGAACTTTTATTAAGGGCACACAACAATATTAATGTTCAAAGATACCACCATTATTATTAATACACAAATTGTATCTCTTCACAACAGAATTTGTAGCATTGCGTACTTTACGCCTATCGATGTTATTAAAAGCAACTAAGACAGCTCCTCTTAAATGGTCGATTGTTTCATATGTTCTTTTGTATACTGTGTGTGTCCTTTAGTACACCCCACAAGAAAAAATCCAAAACTGATAAATCAGGGGATCTAGCCGGCCATTCAATGGGTGCATTTCGTCCTATCCATTGATTAGGGAAGTTCAAATTTAAATAATTTCTAACAATCAGTTGATTGTGCGGAGGCGCTCCATCAAGTTGAAACAATTGCAGCATTGCTCGGGTTCTTAAATTTAAATTATCGGATATTTCCTCGAAATCTTGTTCTAAAAAATTAAGATAACGATTGCCAGTTAGTGATCCATCAAAATTAAAAGGAAGAAGAACAGTTGGTTCTATAACACCACACCAAACATTAAACCCAAATTTGATTTGTGGTCTACTATGTTTAACGTGAAGTGGATTTGTTTGAGACCATATGTGCTCATTGTGCCTATTAAACATTCCACAATTTGTGAAACGAGATTCATCAGTCCATAATATTTTCATTGAAAAGTGTGGATCGTTTTGACACTGATCTTTAAACCATCTACAAAAAGCTATTCGTCTGATGTTATCACCTTCATGTAAAGTTTGTGATACTGATAATTTGTAGGGACGAAATTTATGCTTCTTCAACACTCTGACAATAGTGCGTTGAGAGGAGCCCATATGTTTATTTCTCTATCTTCATCCATCCCTTTTTTTGATTTTGGTTTAACGAACGAACCATAATCTGCTAAATTATCCCATAATCTCTTAAAAGTAGGTAGCGACGGCTGACGACGATCAAAATAATTTTTAAAATAAACTTCAGCAGCTCTAGCAGAATTTTTCTGGCACTGAATGTAACATTCAACCATATCACGCTTTTCTACGTTAGAAAATTCCATAGCCAATGCAAACTTATGATTAACGACCGTTTGCACCGCTTATAATTAAGTTACAATTAAATTAATTAATAGTTAATTGTCAATGTTTGACAATTAACTTGACTTAAAAGTAAAAATTAACAGCTCTCACTTCTGTGAGACTCAACGTGAAAGCAATGTTAGTATATTTTTCTCGACTGCTCCAACGAACACTATTGTAACTCAGATTTTTCGTTTTTTGAATTACAAAACACCAAACATTTTTTTTTTAAAGTTTATGTCTTATAAAGTGAACAATCATAGAAATGTCTATATCGGTATCCTCTTTATTTTTTAAAATAACAATATCAAACCTTATATCATTGTAATCAGCAAAAAATAAGCTTTCTTTTTGAAATACAAAACACCAAAAATTTTTGTTTTTAAAAGTTTATATCTTGTAAAGTGAACAAACATAGAAATGTCTATATCCTCTTTATTTTTTAAAATAACCATATCAAACCTTATATCATTGTAATCAGCAAAAAATAAGCTTTTTAATGATGTCAAAACCAACTATGGTTTCTATTTAAAAAAACACAAGTTTGTGTCATAACTCGATAATGGTGAACGAAAAAAAAATACTAGCTACATAGATTTATTTGGCGTAAAATTGTCTAAAACTTTTGCCTGAACACTTTTTCTCTAAAATTACTATTAACGATGCAAAGCATGTTTAAAGAAAATCGTAAAATTTAGTTTTCTTTGAATATCTAATAAGCCATGAAAGTTATCGGAGAAACAAAAACAGTTTTAAATCAAACTCGTAAAACTGCGCATCTTTCCCCATTTAAGCGTTTCTCTATCTCCAGTAGTTTCTGAGATCCCAATGCTAAACATTCAAGAAAACTCAGCCCGTGCATATATGAAATTAACAGTTACCTAAAATTATGTAAAATATATAACATTTTACATAATCTAAATAATCGTTAATAATATACCTATTTCTTTATTTTCTTAAACGATAAAATGAAACCGATTACTCTAGTAAATAAAGCTCAACATTCGTTCAGTGAAAAAATCGTACCTACTTAAAGACTAACTCCGGTCACGGACAGATCAACATATGAAACTGCAAAAAGTAACCCACACTAGATCATAGAGGACTTATAGAGAACGGTGAGCCGATAAAATATTAATACTAAAAAATAAATTCTATACAGGTTACTGGTGAAAATACTTCTCTCAAGAAAACAATTAAATATTTCCATTTTCGTATATTGGGATCTGGAACCGGACGTTACGAAAGAAGAAATTCAAGATTATTTGGAAGGTAAACAAATTTACAACATAATATGCGAGAAACGCCTGATTGAATATTCCTCATTTAACATATCTTGTCTTAACATACATGTATAAAGATCAAATAATTAATCCTAACATGTGGCCGATAAATGTGTGCATGAGTCCTTTTTCATTGAGATTGCAAAACAAAAGAATGACGAACGAGACAATACCGCACACCAACAATTGATAGTAATACATCAAAATATACGTTGCATTAGTAACAAAACACGGAAAATAGAGTAATATAATAACAGATAATTTGGCACATACATGATAATAGTGAAAATATCATTTAATATACATCACAACGGGACTGACAAAAATGACAACAAATACTACGATATTAGTATTTCCTACCTTTAATGTATAATGAATATGAAATAATAAATACATTAGAAGTAATAGAGTTATTTGTTTATGACCGTAAACCGAATATTCTATGTATATCTGAACACTGGCTAAAAGCACATAATCATCACTTATACAATTTTCCTCACCTTACATTAGGAAGTACATTCGTAAGAAAAGATGCAATACATGGGGTCGTATGTATTTACGTTTAGGAAAGCATTGATTATGTGGACATTTCATGTCCGTCTAAATTTGAGGTTTTTGAAGATTGTGGCATTTAGTTAACAACACATGTATAATCTCAGGAAGGAGATGTGCAAGCATTTATGGAAACAGTATATAAACTATTAGCTGAACTCTTTCAAAGATATAGTAAAAGCATCAAAATTATTACCACCAAATTATAGTAACGAATTGAGAGAAATTAAGGAAACACCGAATATACTCCATGAAGCCTGTAATCGTTTGAGAGGTGATGTAGGTATCAAAAACAATCTTAATAGTTACAAGCAATCTTACAATAAAAAAGCAGAAGAAGATAACCCTGTCAATAATAAATATTCAAAGTTTTTAGGTTATGCGCATATGTAAGAAATTCTAATCACTGTTTAATATTTTATCAGGTACTCAAAACGCCCCCCGTTTAAAATTTCTTCGATTAACGATGTTTTTACTCAATGATTACCGCTAACCGGTGTTGGAAAAACCCAAATTTGTACAAACCCGTTTTTAGTCAATGATTACGCTCACCGGCTTTTTAATCGAAGTTGAAAGCATCGGCTCTAAGACGAGCTTTTCATTTATACACCCACCTTCACTGAAGCCTTTCACGTTGCTCGATACTAGAGGGTAGTCGAAATATCATTCTTGCTTTGGTGTTAGTAAGAATAATTTTACGACCACTACGGGTCCGTTCTTATGTCTCATCTTACTACGATTAAACGAGCTTGAGTCTAAATAACGTCATCATATGATCAACTTATTTACGGCAACTCAAAAGTAATTGACCCTATTAATAACAAGTGAGGTAGAGTAGCAATGGCAAATACTCTCTTATATGTTGCTACCCTCTTGTATTTAAATTATAAATGGCCAAAGCCCTAAACAAATTCGGTACCCAAATTCCAAGAAGGTAGTAAGTCAGACACCACCACGGTAATTAACCTTCTATTAAACTTTAGGAAGACGCTTGTCTATTAAATAATCACCAACTTATAACACTCAGTCTTACCTCTTACTTCCCCAAGGGTCGATGTTAAATATGGGAGTCAGCACTGCCTCCAGCTACAGTCAGAGAAGGGCGAGTTCGAACACCGTACTAAGTCGAAGGTTAAGTTGTCAGGGCGCCTATCCGTAAAAATATGCTAAGCCCAACAGATATTCAGACCCCGGACCAGATCCAATGTAAAACTCCCCAGGTGATAAGAAAATAAGACCAACACACGCTCATTCAAACTTAACAAACAGTTTATTGAAATTTAATCACAGATCTCAACAGCGCATTCCAATTACTGTACATATCCGGCTATATTATATAATCTTTGATTTTCAAGAGATATATAGAACAATGGAAAAAAAACAGTGAAAAGTAAATCACAAGCGCAACTCAGTTGCCAGTATTAAATTCTGAAGGATTAATTAAAATTTAAATGGTCACCCAAGGTGATCCACAACTCAAAATTATCAATGACGTACAATTACATAATTTAAGAAATTCGAAATGGTGAACACAAGAAACAATCTTAAAATTGAAATTAATTAACCAACAATATTCTTACAAGCACACAGTTATAAGGCAACTTGCCGGAAGTCCCTCCAAAGTCAGTAGAGGGTCTCAGCCGATTCTGGAACCTCCTCATTGACCTTGATCATGCACGCAGCATAGATCAAGGTCAATGAGGAGGTTCCAGAATCGGCTGAGATGGAACGGTCAAAGTCATATCAAGGTCATTTCAAGGTCATGTCAAGGTCATGATTCAAGGTCAAGATTGCAGCATAGATCAAGGTCAATGAGGAGGTTCCAGAATCGGCTGAGATGGAATGGTCAAGGTCAATTCAAGGACAAGTGGAGATCAAGCCGAGGTTAAATCAAGGTGAAGGGTCAGGTCAAGGTCAAGGTTAAGTCAAGATCAAGTCAAGGTCGTTGAAATGAGATTGAGTGTATATAATGTGTATGATTTGATGTAGTTTCATTTTAAATATGAATGAAAATGAAGAGCTAACAAGTGAAGTGTTGCTGGAAGTGCAAGAGAAATTTAATAGTTTTAAAAATGTTGGGGAGATATTTTCAAATAGTGAGGAAGTAAGTCAAGATGAATTTGGGTGGGCTATAATAAATGATAATATAGCGCAGCAGTTTTATGAGTCGTATAAATATAATTTAATGTATTTATGTGATGTATACGAATATTATAAGTATGACGGGAAAAGGAGAAGCAGTACATTATTGAATTATTTAAATTGGTTTTGTGAATAAATGTGAAGCAAGGGAGAGAAATGGCGATGGAGGTGAAAGAAGGAATTCAAGGTTAAAAAGTTAATATTAAAGTGAAGTTAAGGTTAAATTGTATATAGTTCTCAAGGTCAATGTCCAGTTAAGGTCAAGGTTAATGAAGAGGTTTTAGAATTGGTTAGTGGAGGTGGAGATTGTGAGAAGTGGTAGATAGTAGGTATATATAAAGGTTGATATGATAAATAAATGTTAGTATAATCCAATATGTCGAAGCGTTGTTTTACTGGAGAAGAAAAAAAGTGTGATTGTTCACGGATAGTAGAGGAGGGTGAACTGATAGTGGACGACAGTGAATTGGTAGATAATAGTATTGATTTACATAAAATGTTTGAAGCGGATCCGAGAGTAGACACATTTTTTACTGAAATGGGCGAATCAAATAATTTTTGGAATAAAGTGAGTACGACTGCTGAAAAGATAGTTCAACAAGTATCACCGGACGAATTTGCTAGAGAACCAATATGGGATGTACCATTAGTGGGAGAAAGAATTTTTTTTTTAAATAAAAGTCATTCTAAGTGGATATGTGTGGGTTTAGCACCAAATAAGGATTTTGAACCGACAGTGAAGATTGTGGGTATTAAAAAACAATGTGTATATTTTAATTTAGAAGAATGGGAATGGTTTGTAGCTGAGAGTGTAAAGTTGAAGAAATATTATCAATATTATAATGGTGCGATTCCCGTTATTAATGGTATGGATATATGGCTATCACATGAAAGTTTTGATGGTGTGAATAGAATAATGAAAATAAATAAAGAGGGAGGACACGCATATTTAGCGTATGAAAGTTTGGCGGAATTGTGGCGAATGGTGAAAGTAGTGGCGACACGTTTAGTGTTTTTACAGGATTTAAAATATGAAGAATTCTATAAGCAATTTTTAGATCCAATAGTTTTAAACGGAGAAGAAGTAAATACTGCAATAGATAGAATATGTAATGGCGCGGTATCTGAACATGTTTGTATAACAATAGAGTTAGCTATGTATTGGTTGCCAAAGATTTTAAATGATTTACAATTTTTAAGAAAAAATCGATTGTAATTGTGAATAATGTATATAATAATAAAATGATTAAAAATTGTATGGTTTTTTTTATTATTTTTGAGAGAGAAATTGATGGAGTTTTATTGAATTTGAGTGTAGATTTGGTGGAGTATAAGTAATATGGTTAGTAGTGTTTTGTTATATTTCGAGAGTTGGTATTTGTAAAGATATATCTATCAGTTATTTTTTAATAAGATGGGAACGTTAGTGAAGTCTGATGGTAGTTTGAATCAGACAGTGAGAAGGAAAGGTGGTGGATTATTGAATAGTTTAATAAATAAGTTACCAGTTGAGTTACATATACCCGGCTATAGATTTTGTGGTCCAGGAACTAGATTGGGGAAACGTTTAGAAAGAGGTGATAAGGGAGTGAATAACTTGGACGAGGCTTGTAAAGAACACGATATATCTTATTCAAAATCAAATGATTTATCGAAACGACACGAAGCTGATAAGATATTGTATCAAAGGGCTATAGAACGAGTGAAGAGTAAAGACGCGGGTGTGAGAGAAAAATTAGCTGCTTCTGTAGTTGCAACTGCTATGAAAGGTAAAACAATATTAGGTATGGGTGTGCGGGGGCAATATAGAAAAAGAGTGAGTGTGAAGGGTAGGAAGAATAATACAAGAAGAAGGCATAGAAGAAGTAGTGGTAGAAATCGATCGGGTGGTGTTCTATCATTTTTACACGCAATGAAGAAAGCGCGCAATGCCATAAGACATATAGGTAGGAGAAAAGGTCTATTAGAGAATGTGAAAGTTGCATATCAGAGTTTAATGAAACCTAGAAGACGGATACTGTTTCCACGATCAAGAGTAATTGCAATACCAAAGAAAGGTGGATTTTTACCGTTAATTCCATTATTTGCAGCTTTAGGTGCTCTGGGGTCGTTAGGGGGTGGTGCTGCGGCGATAGCAAAAGCTGTAACATCTGCGAAAACTGAAAGAGATCAATTAGAGGAAGCAAAACGACATAATAGGACAATGGAATCCAAAAGTGGTAGTGGTTTATATGTGAAACCATATAATGTAGGATGCGGTGTATCTATTGGGAGTGGATTGTATATAAAACCATATAAATCTGGTTGTGGTGTGTATTTACCAAGTGGAGTTGTTTCAAAAAACGGTTAAGTGAATTACCTCGAAGGCCTTTAACAGAAATTGATTTACGGAAATTTGTGAAGAGGTGGAAAATTGGAAAATTTCGGGGTGTATTTAGCAGAGACGTTTTACCAAGGAAAATATATGTGAAGGAGAAAGGAATAGTGAATTTGGATGATAATGTTGGAGGTGGTACTCATTGGGTAGCATATAATAAAAATAATGATGTAATAAGATATTTTGATAGTTATGGTGATTTAAGACCGCCGATTGAGGTTGAGGAGTATTTATTATCAAATGGTGGTGGGGTTATTCAATATAACTACCAGAGATATCAAGATGTGAACTCTGTGAATTGCGGTCATTTATGTTTGATGTTTTTAAAAGGATTGATTAAGTAAGATATGGATAATTTAACTTTTGTGTTAACTGGAAAGGGATCAGAGGTTGGATGTATATTAAATCCACCGATATATTTAAATGGTGATTATGAAATGTGTATGGTGAGTTTACAAACTTATAATTCTATTCCAAATGTTACGTCTGCTAATAATGTATTTCGATATTATTCTATGTCACCTAATAAAGTAAATGCTTGGAAAGATATAACTGTTCCAGAGGGAACTTATGATATACATGATTTAGAGAAGTATATTGATGAAAAATTGAAAGTTCACGAGGATGAGCAACAGTATTTTATTTTGTCTGCTAATAGTAATACTATGAAGGTGTTTATGAAGGCATCAGTAGATGTTGATTTTGGAATAGAAAATTCGATTGGTTCTATGTTTGGTTTTCACAAGAAAATAATAGGAGGTAATATACCGGTTTATAGTGATGAAATAGTTGATATAAATAAAGTCAGTGCTATTGATATTATGTGTAATATAGTGGATGGTTCATATATTAATGGAGAATTATCACATGTTTTATATCATTTTTATCCGAATGTTCCACCAGGGTTTAAGATAATAGAAGTTCCTGAAGAGAAAATTTATATGCCGGTAAATACTAACATGTTAACTGATATTGTTATTCGAGCAGTCGACCAGACAGGACGGTTAATTAATTTGAGAGGTGAAGAGTTGACATTATATTTACGAATTCGCAGAAGAAAAGAGTGAATTAAGTTTATAAATTAAAAATTGTTATAAAAGTATGAGGACTAATAATGCAAATAAGTTGTGGAAGGGAACGAAGATGAGAAAATATATACGGAGTGTATCACATAAGTTATGGAGAGTGGTTGGTAAAGGGAAGTTACGAAATTCTCTAACTAGCGAAAACAGGAAGTTTTTGAAGAATTTGGGTTTTCGAGTGTTAGTGTAAGAATATTTTTTCTTGTTAGAGGATCGGTTTATAATAGATATTCGAGATTAATAAGAAGTGGTGAGAAGTGGATTATACTTTAGTAGAAGAAGAAAATTGTTTGGGTGAAGTTGATTGTGTATTATTGAGTGAAAACAAGAATGGAAATGTTAAATGTTTTAAATAAGGTTCGAGTGGATAATTCTATTACTGAAATGGAATTTCATAATCACGTACCGTTTGGTTCACCGAAGTATGGAAATAATGATGAAATTAGGATTGTAGTTCCAGAAATAGATAAATATACTTTACCGTCGGAGTCGGAGTTGCTTATTGAAGGAAGGTTGCGATTAGCTAATGATGCTATAAGTGCTACAGCATACTTAGTTCATAATGCGGCAGCATTTATGTTTAGTAACATCAGATATATAATTAGTGGAGTAGAGGTTGATGAAGTTAGGAATGTGGGTATTACATCAACTATGAAGGGATATTTTTCTTATAGTCCAAGTTATATAAATAAATTAGAGAATTGTGGATGGGAATTTACAACAGGAAAGGCGCCAGTTTTGAATAATAATGGTAATTTTAGTATTTGTATTCCGTTGAAGATGTTGATGGGCTTTGCAGAAGATTTTAAGCAAGTGGTTATGAATGTGTCGCAAGAATTGATATTGAAGAGGTGTGCTGATGATAGCGATGTGATCTATAATTCTGTTACAACTGAGGAAATGAAGTTAACAATTGATTGTGTAGTGTGGCGAGTACCACATATTAAAGTTGGTATGAGTCAGGATTTAGCTTTAACGAAATTAACGACGAAGAATACTTTGATGGAAATGTTTTTTAGAGGATGGGAAATTCACGAGAATCCAGGAATTCCAGAAACAACTAAACACAGTTGGGCTATTAAAACTGCTCCACAATTAGAGACACCAAGATATATTATTTTGGGTTTTCAGACAGGGAAGAAAGGAAAGTTAGATCAAAATATGAGTAAATTTGATGCGATAAATTTAACGGATGTAACAGCTTATTTAAATGGTAAAAGATATCCATATGAAAATGTTCGAGTTGATTTTGATGATAACAGAGTAGCTGTTTTATATAATATGTATGCTAGATTTCAACAGATTTATTATGGATATGATTATAGTGAGCCGATGTTAAAGTTGAATCAGTTTAAATTGTGTCCATTAATTGGTATAGATTGTTCACATCAGGAAGATGTTTTACATAGAAGTGGGGTGGAGATTAGAATTGAATTCACTACGAAAAATAATGTGCCAAAGGATACGGTGTTGTATTGTGTGATTTTACATAATAAATTATATCAATATTCACCATTTAATAAGGTGGTACAGCGAAAATATTAGTTATATAATACTTTGGTTTAGTATGAGAGGTTGTTCAAGGAGTATTTGGATATGGACAAGATTGAAGAAGAATTGTGTTTAAGTTTAGTTGTTGGGTGTAATTCTTTGGAAGTGAACGGTTTATTGGATGGACGATGATAAGTTTAGGTGGAAAGAAATTTATAGTTATTGACTTTCAATGGTATCGATTTAATAATAATGTGATTCCAAAGGAGTTGGCTACTTGTGATGATGAATTCAGGAAGTCACTTTTTATTTAAACCGTTTTTTAGTTTTGGCTCATTAGCAAGAGAAGATCAACGAGTTGCAAGATACGTTTTTAGTTATTATCACGGTTTGAAATGGGAAGATGGTTATACAGCTGTTGGTGAATTTGACGAGATAATTAAGCGGTTGTGTATTGGTGTGGATTTGGTATTCGTGAAGGGGCGAGAAAAGTTGGAATATTTGAAGTGTATTATAGATAAACGAATAATAGATTTAGTGGATGCTGACAGAATTAAGAGTGGAAAACCAAGTTGTAGTTTTCACGTTGGAAATGATGTTGTTTGTGCTTTGTCTAATGTGGAATGTTTATATAATTATTTAGTGGATATGAGATTTAATGAGAATAAAATTTATTATATTTAATGATTGGTTGTTATATATAATAGTTAGAAATGGGATGTGTTTGGAGTCACATTATTAGTTATGTCGTGGAGAGGGTTGGAAGTGTGTTACAACAATATGAAGATGCAGGTTCGTTTGTAGAAATAGAAGATGCACAATTAAGGTTTATTCCAAAATCATATTTAATGAGGAGAGTAAGGACTGTTGATTTAGAATTGGTGTGGTTTCGATTACCAATATTTTATCAAGAAGATGTAGATTTAATTGGATGTAGACCATGTCTGGATCATTATGTAAGGAGTGGAGATACTATAGATGGCTGTTTTCGAAGAAGAGATTGTTCAATGTGTAAATATGTTTTCTTAAGAAAATAATTTTGTAATATTGTAATGTATGATGTTGATGTTTTGAGTAAATAAATATATGATTTAAAAATTGTTTGGTATTATTTATATTATAGTTAGTTTTAGTACTTGGTATTATATTCTTAGTTGGTTTGGTTGGAATATGGTAATATATACGAAGCCTGGTTGTGGTTAGCTGTCTTCAGGAGACGTGATTAAACTAATGTCACGCGCGATGCGACGCGTGTTACTAGGTGTGTGTACTAGTTGAGAGAAGATGATTTATAAGAAAATTAGTGAAGAAATATTTAGATTTATAAATTAATTTTGGGGGTAGTGGGAGGGTATCGAAGGATAGGAAGATTATGTGAAGTACTTATTTGGTTGTAGGTTGATCAAATTGAGATGATAATTAAGAAAATTAGTGAAAAAAAATACATTTATATAAATTTATTTTGAAGGGTAGTGGGTGGTTTTGAAGGATCGAGAGATGATGCGAAATAATTATTTCGATGTAAATTGATCACAATAAGATAATAAATAAGAATATTAGTTGAAAAAAAAAATATTTATTTAAATTGATTTTGGAGGGTAGTGGGGTAGTATTGAGGAATAGAGAGTGTATAGGTTGTTGTTCGGTTGCAGGTGGATGATGTTGAGTTGAAAATGTAGTTATTTGGATTATATGCGTAATATTGAAACTTTTTGAAAATCGTTCTATCTTAAGTAATTGAGCTAGAGCAAAAAGAGTGGCCCACCCCCCCCCCTTCACCCCCCCTCCCGCCCCCGGCAAGGTTGCAACGCCCCTCCCATTTCCAAAAAAAAGAAAAAAAACACCCCCCACCCCCCACCCCTCCACCACCCCCTACCCCAAACCTTGATAATTTCATTTTCAGACTTCGAGGGTCACCCCGGACGTCACCAGACATAAAAAAAAAAATTGTGGTATTCCACAACGTAAATAATTTCAAAAAAACATTACTATTAATATATAATACAAGGTTACCAGACATATAAAAAATGGCATCTATCATAAATTTACGATGTAAAAACAAGTATAGGTTAATATTGTCGTCATAGGTAAAGTTATTAAAATGGAAATTTATAAAATGTTGTTGGAATTTTTTTAACACCGAATTGAAATGTCAACATTTGCATTTACGTAATGTTTAATGGAATTTTTAACACGGATATGAAAGTTAAAAATTTCCATTTGCGTCAATGTTTAATATGAAAAAACAGGTAATTTACCAATTGCTAAGGTCATTTAACGTCATATTTCATATAAATACGTGTATCTATCTAACGCTATTCAACAGTTCTAACACAGCAGTTACAATGGTAAGAATTACATATTAAATAATATATTTTGTTTATTAAATTTTGTTTTATTTTATTTGTATGTATTGCTTTATGGCTTGTTTAATAATTTCTGTGACCAAGTAAAAAAGAATTACATATTAAATATTATATATTTTGTTTATTAAATTTTGTTTTATTTTATTTGTATGTATGTATTGCTTTATGGCTTGTTTAATAATTTATGTGACCAAGTAATTGTTTTTTTTGATTATTTGATTGTAAAATATATTTTAAAAGATGTATCCACTACAGTCTTGATATATCGTTGAAATCAGTAAATGCTTACATATTACATAATTAAATTTACTTTGAGTAACTTACAATTTTAATATATTTTAATGTGTTTTCGTATTATTCAATAATTATGAACTAATTACACTTATTCAATATTTTAATTCCTGTATAGTTTGCTTAATAATTTCAAAGATAGTATGGATACTGTCTTAATATATATTGAAATCATATTTACGTATTACCTTATAATAATTTTTATAGTTTTAAATTGTATTTAATACATTTTTCCATCTAGGCCTCAAGGAAACAACTAACGATGTCACCTGATGTTGACAGGTTACTCGCTGAAAATGTTGCAGATAATAATAACATGAACTGGACGCCAGACTCGCACTTTGTACAACATCTTGATGTGCAAGATGAGATGATGGGTGATGGAAATGATCAGTTTCTATCCGAGGAAGTTGATAAAGTAATGTCCGAAGAAGTTGATAGGGCAATGTTTTCATCCGAAGAAGTAGATAACGCAATGACTGCTATAGAAGCTTCCATAGAAGCAGCAGCACCTTCTGTGGAAGATATAATTACTGATCATTTGACATTAACCATACCATCTGCACCATCTGATGTAGTATTCACCAGACCATCAGTTGAAGCAACTACGTCAGCTGCGAACGTGTTTGATTCAACTGTCATTACAGAATCTTCAAAGGTTTTGTCCCGGGTCGCCACTATTACACCTGTAAACGTTAGTCATTTACCCTTCCAAGTGGACTTTAAACTGGTTAAAGCAGAAAAGAGACAAGAAAGACGACCGACGATACAAGAAAGAAGACAAGCGATGCGTGCAGCACGAGCAGAAAAACGGGACCTTACTGCTCGTGCTGCTCGCATGGCACAGACACCACCGACATCGACCAATACTTTACCGACAGCACCGACTTCTATTTCTGCTTTACCGACACCACCGACGACCTCTGCTTTACCAGTTTATGGTCTGAGTGCTGGTGTGTCGAATTCGTCTTCACTCCGGGCTCTACTTATAAGCGGTAAACGACCGTTTGCAAGTGCAGTAGTGCCTACTTTAGCACCACGGGTACAGGTATTACAAAACATTATTTTAGACGGTCCAGTGGTACCTGTGGTGCGTGGGACACGATCTGCTGAGATGTCATCTGTTCATTTATCCCATTATCCTCAAGCTGGTCCCATAGCCCCCCGTCCAATTCCTACTTCTGCTCATCAACCCCGACTTCTTACATCATCCTCAACGGCTATGAACGTTTCCCATATTTCCATTTCTCAAGATTCTGTCATAGCTGTATCTTCCCAAGATGATCCCCCTCAAGATAAGCCCCTAAATCTATCGCTTTTTACTTGTTCTGACCCTACTCCCATTTTAACTTCTTCAACTCAAATTAGTCCTCCCCCTGCTAAAAAACTTCGTAGTCCTACTCCACCATCCTCCCCTGAATCACAAATTACTTGTGGTCAGAGATCACCCACTCATATTCCAGTTTCACCTGCAACCACCATATTACGAACTCCATCCCCCCTTCCCTCCCCTTTAAACGATAGTCAAATTCCTATTCCCTCTACATCATCAACACCGCACCCAATTCCTATTCCCTCTACATCATCAAAACCGCACCAACAACCTATCAACACTCTAGCTGCGAGTTTCAAAGAGTTTGCTGCCAAATTTTTGACATATCTAGAGGGTGATTCGCTAGGTAGCAGTGTTGATCAAAAATTAATGGAGGTAAATGATCAGATAGAGACTGAATTAGTAAGACATAACATGCTTCTTCGACTCTATAATGATGTCATTAGTAAGAACATTCCTGGTGTTCTTACTAATGAGCAAATTCGAGCCCTCCAGGAGAAGAAGAATAGATTAGATAAACTTAGAAAACTTATTAATGAATATTTTCGAAATATTCAATGAATATTTTTATTTATTAATTAATATTCAATGAATATTTTTATTTATTCATTAAGCAGGGTTCTATATTTATTCAATCATGTTCATGTCACGTAGTTGACATAACTTTAACTTTGACATTTTCAGTGGACCGTATCTGTAACATTTTCAGTGAACACACCTGTAACATCAAGGCGAACATCAAGACAACAAATCTGTATCATGGTGACATGCTATGTTGGATTTCAACATTGTCGGGTCGATGTTATGCTGGATTACAACATTGTCGGACAACATTGCCGGATAGATGTTAGTGCGCTATTATTCCAATTATTGCTAGTTTTAAATTCAAACAATTATTGCTCGTTCTAAATTCAAATCCAATTGCAATTGAACTCGATACTATATCCTATATCTTTTTCAGGAAATACACGTTAATATAGAGGCTTCCAACATTTGCGCCGTTGAGATAAGGGTGGTAGCGGGGGAGCCAGGACCGCTATCTTCAACGATGCAACCGCCGCCGCCCACTCCACAAACACCACAGGCACCACAGGCACAGGCACAGACAATGGTAGGGGAAACTCCGTCAGACACACAAGCAACACCGGAAACACCACCCCCTCCTCCATACCAGCGGAGGGATGTGCCTGACGCGCCTAGGAAGTTCCAAGAACAATTGCATCGAATGCTGCAGGCTCGAGCGACCAACAAGATAGAAGAATGCGTAGAGGCGGATGACTCATGGTAGAAGGTGGGTTCATCCAATTGCAATTGAACTTAATACTAAATCCCATATCTTTTCAGGAAATACACGTTAATATATATAGAAGCTTCCAACATTTGCGCCGTTGAGATCAGGGTAGTAGCGGGGGAGCCAGGACCGCTGCTATCTTCTACGATGCCCACTCCACAAACACCACAGGCGCAGGGGAAACTCCGTCAGACACACAAGCAACACCGGAAACACCACCCCCTCCTCCATACCAGCGGAGGGATGCGCCTGACGCTCCTAGGAAGAAGTTCCAAGAACAATTACATAGAATGCTGCGGGCGACCACAAGATAAAAGAAGAAAGTAGCGGCGGATGACTCATGGGTAGAGGGTGGGTCCTGGCTAGGGGGTGGTGATAACGGTGTGGAGTGGGTGGAGTGGAGCTGCGGCGCAAGAGGTTTGCTACTTTTCCTCACCCAACATAAAAAAAAGTAGCAAAAAAAAAATACAAAAAAAATAAATAAATTAAATAAAAGAGAACATTACTTGTTTTTATTTATCATACCTTCAAAACTATTAAATATAAGTAACATAACCGAAGTTATTCAGTATAACTTCTGAAGTGATAACGTTCAGTATGCATTTAAAAACTTCTGAATTATCATTACCAATCTATAACTACGATAGAGTATCTAGTGAGAAAGGTTTTACACGTCACAGTAACCTTTTTGGTGGTACATGTAAGAGGGTGCTAATAGTAGGACCATCAGGATGTGGTAAAACCAACGCTCTTCTTACGTTATTACTGCACCCCAATGGATTTCGCTTCAAAAATATTTATATCTGCTGTAGATCTCTCCACCAACAAAAATATGAGTATTTAAGAAATTTGATGAAAAGCGTTCCGGAAATGGGTTACTATGAATATACAGATACTAATAATATGATAAAACCTGATGAAGTTTCTGATTATTCAGTCATCATATTTGATGATATACCCACTATTGATTTAAATATTGTGAAACAATATTTTTCTTTCGGCAGACATCGCAATTTAGATTGCTTTTATCTAATTCAAACGTATAGTGCAGTACCTAAGCAATTATTAAGGGATAATACAAATCTCTTAATTTTATTTCAACAAGATGGTACTAATTTGAAACACATATTTAACGATCATATTCATGATTTAAAATATGAGCAGTTCTTAGACGTTTGTAGAATGTGTTGGAAGAAACAGTTTGACATATTGTTTATTGATACTGACTGTAAGTTCAACGAAGGGCGATATCGTATAGGTTTTGATACTTATATTCATTTATAATGAGTTATGCATATATGTGTATACATTTTTGTTTTACCATCAGTATGTAATTATTCGTTAAAGAGTTCATATACATGTGAAATATGGATGATAAACTAGTAAATAATTTAGTAAAAGCTCGAGAAGTGTTAAAGCAAAAGTTAAGAACCTTAAAGGCTGATATCGCAAGTTCTCAAAGAGCAATAGATATAAAGTATGCGCCAATATCAAAACCTTTGCAAGAAATTGCTATGAAATTAGATGGTAGTGACGCTAAGAGAGGTACATCACGATTGAAAAACATTTCGGAGAGTATAGATGAATCATGGTCAGATATTTATCCAGATAAATCTTATACACCTGTTCCCGGAACATCAATTATACGGTATGGCACACCTAAAGCCGCCCGGAAGCATGTATCATGGTTTAGTCCAGCAACTCATTCTTCTCCGACCAAAAAAAAAACAAAGGTGGAGTCTGAACCCCAACCTCGGATGTCAACATCATTCAGTCAACCTACTTTTCTAGAAGATGAATACATAGGTGAACTTTTACCTAACACTCCTGGTGGTCTGGAAGGAATAGAAGAAAAAAGCGGTGAAGAAGACGAAATGGATTCGAGTGAAAGTTATAATTTAGATAAATCCATGGCTCATGCTATATCACTTTTACAAACGCGTCCAGAGAAGTCAATAATTGGAAATAAATCATTGAATAAAACACTCTTAGAAACAGATGTTGTGAAGGAGTCATTAAAAGATTATAGTCCTAATATACGCCCATATCTCATCGGTTTAATGATAGATGAAAAAGATGAATTCGATGAAAAGTATGGCGTTCACGAAACTGATGGTAATTTAAAAATAGGAACTGCTGATGTTAGATTTGACAAAGATGACATCATAATCGGTAAATTTACTTACAAAGCTACGAAGGGTTTACTGGAATTACTTTTTAAAAAGAAGCCAGGAAAATTTTTATATACAGATGCGAAAAACTATAAATTCATCCTTAATGATACCAGTGCTCATCGAGTTGATTACGATCCTCAAAAAAAATATGCAGCTAGTAAAGGTACTAAATATACAACTATTATAAAACCTATAATACAAGGAAGACCGCCTGAAGTATGGTGGACTCGAACTTGGAAGACTGGTTTAGGGTTATCAAAAAAAATACCTAATCGAAAGACCGTTATACCTAAGAGTAAAATAGAATATAAGTACTGGGATGATGTAAATGAATTGTGTAATAGATTAAAGTTACTAGTAGCATCGAAAGAGGCGGGACATACTGGGCATGGCAACGAGATACTAGCAATACTTGAGGAACTAAAGGAGTCAAAAATAATTAAATAGTTAGTCAATGTGAATCTGAATAAATGCCTTACAAATCTTGTTTTTTAGTAGTTAACATATCGATGCTGATGATACGTAACGATGACAATCGATAAATTTGGTAGACATATTCATAAACATATTGTCAAAAGACATTTAATGGAAGGAGATGTAGTGACAGACTTTCTCAGTCACCCTAAAGTTAAAGAGGTTTTGAAAATGTGCACTACAAGAATTTCTGCTCCAACGTCAGCTACACCAATGAAGCATATTCTGCAAATGTACAGTGATGGTTCTATTAGCCCCGTGGGTTTCTATAAAAGGAATTCAAATTCAAAAAGTATTTATTATATTAACAAATTATATAGTGGACAGATCATTGATGTTCATTATTCCAACGAGAAATTAGCAGAACTGCATATTGGCAGTAAAAAATTTAGTCCTACAAAACCAGTCACACTGGTAAAGGGAACAAAGTTAAGTTTGAAGTACATTGGCACCAAACCTGCACCGAAAGAAACAGAAGCCGTTTTTGCGGAAGTAGTAATCGAAGGATATGTCAACAATTAAAAGAGATGTCGTTAACGAAATACACAGTCCCGCGCGGAGAAAGTTTTCTCGAAGACGAGTCATCATAAAAGGATTGCGAGATTTATTTCAAATCGATCTGGTTGAAATGATACCGTATGCGAAAGAAAATGATAATTTCAAATATATTTTTGTATGTATTAATACATTCTCAAAATTTGCTTGGGCCATACCAATAAAAAACAAAACGTCGAATGAAGTGACAAGAGCCATGGAATCCATACTTTTGAAAGGGAAGAACAATATTCCGAAAAATCTGCAAAGCGATAATGGGAAGGAATTTTATAATACACATTTTAGGAAACTCATGAATCAGTATGATATTAATCACTACAGTACCTACTCCAATTTAAAAAGTTCGATTGTGGAACGTTTTAATAGAACACTTAAAAACAAGATGTGGAAGGAATTTAGTTTCAATGGAAACTACCGCTGGATCGACATGTTGGAGAAATTAGTTGAAGATTATAATAACACTGTACATAGTACAACGGGGTATAAACCTACTGCAGTTAATCAAAAAAATGCGAAAAATATTTTGAAAATGGTCTACAGTAATATTAAAGTTGCCGACGTAAGAATTCCAAAATTTAAAATTGGAGAACCTGTTCGCATCAGTAAACATAGACACGTATTTGCAAAAATGTACACTCCTAATTGGTCAAACGAAATATTTACAGTAATAAAGGTTCAAAATACGAATCCTAGAACGTATCTATTGCAAGATTCGCAAAAACAAAATATTCTGGGTGGGTTTTATGAACCAGAATTGTTAAAAGTAAAGCATCCTGACGTGTATCTAGTTGAAAAAATTTTACGACGACAAAAGAATAAAGTTCTCGTAAAATGGTTAGGTATGCCTGCTTCGCATAACTCGTGGATATCTAAAGATAATGTACTATGAATAAAACGGTGTAAAAAAAACAACAATTCAAACAATGTTTTTTATTTAATACATAATTATTACACACTGTCAAGGAGTATATAAATGAACACATGTGAAAGAGTACAATTACCTAAAAATATTTATTTCAAAGAACTTATTTCTAACACTAAATTTTCTAAGTTTTCTGCCCTGATAATTTCATTTATTTTATAATGACCCCACGCTAAAGTATTACTTTTATCAGGGAGAATGTATCGCTTATCATCCTTGGACGATAGGGCAACTTTATTTTTTAATTCAGTATACATTGTATGTAACTCAGATCGGAATATATACATTCTCCTCAAAATACTTATATCACCTTCCACCACATTCTTATAATCAGTAACAGATAAATTTTTCTGGATAACATATTTCTTCACACCCTTAGCAGTTTTTATCGTCTTATCAAGTAATTTAACGCAATAAGCTTTAGCACCTGTTCCATAAAAACATTCGATAATGCTACCGGCATATTCATCCTTCATTTTCCCTAGCATTGGTAAAGAGCGAGGTATTCCATGAATATTACCTTCAGTAAAATTCGATGTATCAAACATATTTAAATGTCCTTTTATATCATCATATACATTATAATTCGCTACACTTATAATGAGTGAATCAGTATCTGTGTACAATAAAGAAACCTCTGTTCCATACAAAGCTTTTAGAAAGTTATAGAAAAAATCATACATCACCCTCTTAGCTAATTCTAAAATTGTAAATCCTACATATATAGGTTTCACATATTCTACACGCACGTGGGCCAATTCGATGGCTGTTAGGGATTCGCAAAATACCCTACAAGATTTAAAATTAGGTTTTGCGATATACGCCTCAGCTCCAAGTTTTTTATGAATAGTTTCCCAATGGGATACTAATTTTATATTAACTCGATTTTCCACATTCTCCATGGTCTTTCCAAACACACTATTTACCATTAATTTATAGAATTGTTTGAAAAACTCATTAGTGGCTTCATTTCGTTTTGCTGTATTAAAATCAATATACTTTTTTAACCAATTACTCTGTTTAAATCTAATCCCACGTCGTATTCCACATAATTTCAAACCATTATTTATACATTGTTTCAAAATTAGGTAATGTATAATATAATTCGATTTATCGAGAAGGTTTGGAATCAATTTACTATATTTCGAATTAGGTGGAATAACGTGTTCTGGACAAAAAGGTAAGTCATTGTGTACATCGTGGAGATATTCAGGATATTCTAAATCTACTTCGAAAACATATCCAATATCTGCATCTTCTTCCAAGTCTTGTATGTCAATTCTCCTAAGCTCTTCATCTGTTAACCATTGAAAATCACCAATCGGTAAACTGAACGTCATAGCGTAACCATATAAATTTGTCGCATCTAGGTATAAAATATATTTTTTACTTTCGGATAAATCAAATTCTGGTAAGTATCGATTATTTGCAATCTCTTTTCTTTTACAGCACATACTCACACCTCCACGTATACCCCTCTTAAAAAAATGAAACATATCTATATCTGTTAATAATTCCAAATTTATACCAGTCATACGTAGCATGGCGTCCCAGCTTAAGCCAGGTGAAGTAAAATAATGTGCTGGATCTAACTTATAATTGCTCATACAAATATTTCGAAAATTTTCGAAAACATCGGCAAGTAGTAATACATCTGACTGTATGTATAGATCGCTATATTGTCCCAGTGATTTACATTCGAATACATCCCACACTCTAATAGCTCTACGATAATCTTCATCACTTATCTCACTATCGGAGAATATATCATAAAAACATTCTTTGTTAGGTAATTCTGGAAATGAGAGACTTTCATGAGAAGTAACGTAGTTATATGGGAACACACCCTTCTGTCGTATTAATTCAAACTTTTCACCCAAATAATATCTTCTAACTTCTTTACATTGCTCATCATCTAAACAAGCTGATAGTTTTGCTAACGAAGAATTCATAAATCTAAATGAGTCTATAAACCTCAATTTGAAGAACACTTTTCTTTTCTTACCATTGCAATCAATTGTGTCTCCTACATGTATTCTTTTTGAAAACGATATATATTTTTCTTTATTTTGCGCAATAACATCAACTTCTTCTTTATCCAATGCTAGAACTTTTACAAACAAATGTGTATCATAATTCGATAAATTGTGAAATATAATAGGTATATATCGAGGTTCTTTATAATTTATATTGCACACCATATGTGCTGCACCTCGAAACAATCCAGTCATATGATCATGATCACGAACTTTTTCTTCGTGTGCTTGTATTTCTTTGTCACAAATATGACACACTCTCGCCAGTTCATAGTTGACACGCTCTTCGGTAGTCAAAGGTCCCATCTGTACCTCTTTACTTAAATAATTTTGATATAAAATAGTAACATCAGTTTCTAGCTCTCTAATAAAAGTCTTGGCTGCATTTTCACCACGATATAAACGCAATTTACTGAGATTATCATCAAAACTACATTTCACATAATAAGCAAAAGAATATGGTTCATGTTCGAAACATTTTACAGTGAAAGGTTTAGATGGATCTGGCTGTGACGTGTTAATAGGTTTTAATACAGCCTCAAAATCAGCATACACAATAAATGGAATTCTCAACTGCTTCTCAAATTTATCAAACTTTAATATATATTCTGGTAATTGCTCACCATATTTGTTAATTTTTATTTCTGTTCCGGGAAATACTGCTTTAACCTGCTTACAGTCTTCATTTTCATGTCTACGCAATTTATCTTCACTTGTAAAAAAAGTTAAGCACCCTTCACAAATATATTTCTGATGACCAGAAAGCGATTTCTGTGATGAAATTAGTCGAGAAAAGTTCTTAATCCAGCAGTAGTGTAAATTTTCATTTTCGGAAACAAGTAATAAATTAATGTGAGTCATTCTTCTCTGCTTCGTAAAATGTAGAGGACCCACTACCTCATGTAATTTAATATTATTTTTGAAACATTCCTCTATGCCGTACACATTGATAGATATATTATTTTTGTCTTCAAATTTAATAATGTCTTTTAAATTTATAGGGAAAGTTAAATCGGTGAAATCAGCAACTGTATCATAATGTGGATATGAAGAAACTCTTTGAGGAAGACCTGCTGGTTCCCTTAACGCTGAAGTAACAGCCCAAGCAAAGCAGGCATTGTCAGAATTGTGAATATTTATTACGGCCTTCTTTTTCTTTATTGTTGGTGGTAAATCTATATAACTTGAACCTCTCATAGGATTGTATTTGTTCATATTTACTTCCAAATACAAAATGTTGCTCAATGTCCATCCTAGAATGTTAATAAAAATTAATATGATAATAAGATTTAGCATTAATACCTAAGTTTACCTGAATCGCGTTCCTGAAATTCACTCATTTGATTCATAATCTCATCAATATAATCAGTAAACAAGTCGTATAAATTACTTCCTTGCGTTATGATTTTATTCCGAGTATTAAAAGATTTTATTTCAACATTTTCTTTGCTTAATAAGTAGTATAAACCATACAGTTCAAAATTCGCTTTTATAGAGGTATGTATATACAGAATACTATCCATAAGTGCCACTACTTTCTCTCTGATATTATTTGCAAAATCTTCAACATCAATATATGTAGTCGAGTTATCGGATATTTGATAACTTACGATTCTGTCACCGAATGTTCCGACACTTTTCTTTACTCCATCATCAATTACTATGAAAGCCTTACTTCGATGTATTGCACTGCGAATATGTGCTGTATAACAATTCTTCTCTACGTATATATCACATACTTCACATTTCATTAAATCTAAGTTATTATCACCATCATCAACTCTTCTTCTCTTTCCTTTACATGAACCTGCCATATGACGAATTCTGTTATCGGCTCGTGAAAACTTTTTACAACAATAATCACATTCAAACATTTTGAGTTACTATCCACGAACCATATATTTAAACGAAACAACACTTCAGTAGGTACAGACTTGAACTATTATTCGAATGAAAGCACGATCTTCTTATAAACCTCCCATCGGAGGTTACATCTCAAGCCCCCCACCCCACTACCCCTACTTACGAATTTCATGAACTTATTTACATTAAACATTTTACATCTATTTACTTATATGTACACCTGACAATGCATATAACTGATGTTATTAAAAGTCTTCAAAATTACAATAAACACTGTCCAAATTATCCAAATCATTCATTAAAATGATTGTCTCCATGTCGAAGATATCATTCTCATCATCATTATCCAAAACATATTCTTCTTCTTCTTCTTCTTCTTCACCCTCTTCATCCTCCTCTTCACTATCTTTTTCATCATCTTCTGTATCATATTCATCAAAGATTAACATTGCAATTTCTTCTTCTATCGTTGGTGACAATGAATTTAATTTATCTATATCTAATCTACTTTGTTTTAGAAATGTGATACACATATTCACTAAATGTTATCACTATAACTGAATGATGATGAGAAAGAAAGAATATAATTATATATAGTCGCTAACCCCACTTAGATATATAATATCCACCTTCAGATATTACCCTTCCTACAACCTTATAGTTACATTGACTTGTCTGACCTTGACCTTGACGTGTCCTTGACCCTGACATGACCTTGACATAACCTTGATATGACCTTGGCATGACCTTGACATGACCTTGACATGACCTTGACATGACCTTGACATGACCTTGACACGACATTGACATGACATTGACATGACCTTGACATTGACATGACCTTGACATTGACATGACCTTGACATGACCTTGACATGACCTTGACATGACCTTGACATGACCTTGACATGGCCTTGACATGACCTTGACATGACCTTGACATGACCTTGACATGACCTTGACATGACCTTGACATGACCTTGACATGACCTTGACATGACCTTGACATGACCTTGACATGACCGTGACATGACCGTGACATGACCTTGACATAACCTTGACCGTTCCATCTCAGCCGATTCTGGAACCTCCTCATTGACCTTGATCTATGCTGCGTGCATGATCAAGGTCAATGAGGAGGTTCCAGAATCGGCTGAGACCCTCTACCTCTACTGAACAGTTTGATCGTGATTTGCAACACGTCAACACAAAAATAAAACACTCTGTATACCAGAGGCAACCGACAATCTATTCGACATCAGAGTGCAGACTCTAAGTTATAAGTATCTAATTCTATTAAAAAAATTAGCGCTAGTTAACTATGCTTTACATAAGGAAATGTGATTCGATTAAATTCAAAAATTTCTTACGAGATTGTACAAAAATAAATTACAATGGTTGACTAAATGCACTAAATAACAACTAAGAAGTTACACAAGACAGATGTGAGGCTACACTGCCCATACACATCCAAAATTTAGTTCAAATTCTGAGTCCAAAAATAAAAAGGCTACGTAACGTCTCCAAAAATGTCAAAGTAGCCTCCAAATTGAGGTCACTATAATTAATAAAACTACGTTAATTTAATTAATTCAAAACATAAGGCTCATATGCCACAAGAAGTTAAAATAGGAAATTACGATGACTTATTTAATTAGCTAGGCCGGAAAATTGAAATTTACTGTTCAAAGTACACGATATTGACATAAATTTTACCAAAACTGTTTAGTCAATAAACTCTACACTCTGGATAATATCAGAGAAATATACACAGACACAGTACCTTAAAGAAAGTCACATCCACAGCTACCAAACATGATACCTTCTACGGATCCACACGTTACAAGAAATCTGCTCGCCTATCTTCGGCTAACGACATCTCAAGAAAATAGCGTATGAAGGCTACAGAATTCCAATAATCTGTACCTTAAATATGTCTTCACCGCAAGATCCAGCAATAAATTTCCTGGCACCGTAAGATTACCATAGCACGTGGTTCTTAAATCTTAACCACAACAAAAGTGCTCAAATGAGGTCTAGGCCATGCTCCACACTAACCGCTATATTTGAAGATAGAAACAACACAAATTAAAATCGATTAGACACGTGGGAAAAATACTTACAGCAATTAAACAATTCCTAGCCAAGAAGAAAAAATCCTCGCAAGATTCAATCAAAACGCCAAAATCCAATAATAACACTTGAGAAGTACTATAACATCCGCTTTTGTAAGCGATTACAGACGATAAACCTCCAAACTCTCTAACATTCTCAAGTAAAGCTAAGGAAATTGCTTCTGCTCTTGTGGTATTTAACCCTTCCTCGACGACCGTTAAAGTGCAAGAGAAAGACTCTAACATGCCAAAGCCCGACCATCAAACGGAACACGACAATTGCTCTAAAAGACCGAACGACCCAATCTGATATTTTAAACGTACGGCAAAAATGCAGGTTCAAATGACCATAGAAAAATGGAAAATAATTATAAATAATTTGTTACATAACTCTAGGCCCAAAAGAAGCACTAAAACTAAATTAGCAACAAATAAAGAAAACAAATTTATTAAATAAAACAACGTACGCCATCTACCCGTCAATGCATGTATACGCCACACACACCTGCGATAAGGCAGAACGCGTGCAATAGGAATCTTAAGCAAATCTACACCAGATGGCAGTAGTAGTAGGAAGATGACATAAATTTAATCCAAAATAAATTACGTATTCCACGACAAACTAAAATAATCCATTAAAGGATAAAATACAACAAAAAAAATTGTAACAATGTATATTAAAATTTCAAATTTTTACAATAACCTAAAGACACTTTAATTTTTAAATCATTCAACATCCCTTTACAGTTATTCCAACCCCACATATCAATATGTATATGAAAAAGACGTAACTTTTTGTTTGACGTTCGTATTTTCTTCTGACATACAAATAATGCAGAAAAGTGTAGTTATTATAATATATTAGATCTTTTAAAGGAAAAAGTTTATATGTTAAGAACACTGAGAAAATCACAAAATTCGTATTAAGCCGTCTATTAACTTGAGCAATTTTGACCGTACCACTGGTTTACGTGCAAAAATTCTCTAGTGTAATATACTGGAGACAAATATTTTCAAGAGTAGGTGAAGAAATATAAGAGTTAAACCAACATAGGATTGCGTGTGTGAATGTATGCCCAAAATAGTTCACGGAAAATGGCCAAGAATATTACATAAAAATTCCTCTTCGTAAAATGACTCGAACGCTTTCTGAATACTTATACCTATACATTAAGGCTACAGTAGACCAAGAAACGCGTAAGTATATAGACTAAATAATCTATATATTTTTTCATTATTATAGCTTGCTTTGTGCTTCTTCTTTTATATGCGTTTTTGTAAATTTTGTAAATCAAGCTATCGATTATCTATTATTGAATGATTTAAATTATCTCATGAAGAAATAATAATACTAAAACAAAGCTTTGCTTTGTCTTTTAACGTAACGATGTTGGGCAAAATATATCAAATATTTTGTGATTACTTTTTTTAAATATAAAGTAACCCGTTTTGAAAGTAGGACTACACCCAGATGTACAAGTTCCACTAAAGATGCAATTCAAGCAATTATAATTTTAAAAAAACATATTTTGATAGAAGTAATAACAATAGAGCTATAAAAGAATACATCTTAGGTGTGACTAAACCAGGAAAATTATTTATATATTTGTAGTGGTGAATATTTTCGACTCTGTCTAGTGTTCCGTCCGCTGTTATTTTTAGCCCCAAGTATTTGTACTCGTCCCGTATTTAGTACTAGATCTTGTTTTAAAATCCTTTGGGACTCCGCTATAGAAATGGTCGTATTGCCCCATGTTTTCAGATCCTTTTCCTTTTTTCTTTGTTTCTGATAGTACCGCGAGGTCTACCTTCACTCTGCTGATTTCGTGGACTATTTCGTTTACTTTTCGACTCATTCCTTGTACGTTCCATGTACCAAAAATCATTGTCCTTTTTCGTTGCTTGGGTCGTCTTCTTGGGTTTTTCTGTCCATTCCGATGCGTTTGACTGGGTTTTTTAACATTTTGTTTTTTTCCGAGTACCAGAGAGTTATTCTAATGTCCCAGCCCCCAACCTGGAGGACCAGGTAATTTTTAATCAGGGTTTTCTTCCCCTAGCCTTTGACGATACCAACGTGGTAACTAGAAGGCAGCAGCGTCTTCACCTGTGATACTAGACAGGAGCCCTTGCAGGGTACTATCATCCGGGCCAGATGAACCTTGGTTTTTTATCGAGGTTGTTACTCCTCCCCCTCCTCCTTTCCCGTTAGTGCAATGGGACCCCAGGCTTGGGACTGGTATAGCGGAGTTCAGAGAACAGAGAAAATGCTGTCCGCTACTGAAATGGATTATTGGAGAAGAGCAGCGGGGAGATCAAGAAGAGAACGAGTTACAAATCAACGAATAAGAGAAATTATGATAGTGGGTGAACGCACGATAGTGGACGAGTTAAGAACAAAACAACTGGTATGGTACGGGCATCTGCAGAGAATGGAGAACGAAAGACTACCTAAACAAGTAATACATTGGATCCAAATGGGCGAAGAAAACGAGGAAGACCACGGAGGAGCTAGAGAGAAGGAATAGACGGCGAAATGAGGTTTAGGGGTCTCGATGACGAGTTGTGGGCGAATAGAAACGAGTGGAGATTGGAAATCGGAAGACGACAGACGTTGTAAAACCGAGTTATAAAAAAAAAAAAGAATATTTTCGAAAATATTTAGCAGTTTGTAGAGTTTTCTAGTAATAATATAAATCCAAACCATGTACCTGAAACTTTAATTTTTAACAGTTAGCTAAAAAAACCTTCTTGTTATAAATTAATAAATTTAGTTTTAAACATTCTAAAAACTATTCATATTAAATAATACAGACGCACCCATTATAAATTAATTTTGCTTCTTAAAAGGAAAAAAAGGGTCCGAATTACTGACTCTTGATAAATAACATTTTCTTAACATCTCCACACCCAAGAATTTTAAATTTGCTGTAGTGAAATGAGTGTGTCTTCGTATTTGTGCAGTTTGACATTGATGTGGTTTTACCTGCCCGCTCTACTGTATCGTAGGTCTGTTTCTTTTGACTGTATGAATATTGTTGTAAGTGTTGAAACTTCTCTCTGTAGCAGCGTTTGAAGTTGGCATGTTTAAATCTACAAGTTGTGCAAATTTTGAGCCGAAGCACGGCCCCTCTACTAAGTTCAGCGTCAAATAGTCTTCAAGATATATGACTGACACCAAATCTTTCAGAACATGACATTTTTTAGGCTGAAATCACGTACACCAATTTGGAACAAAGTTTTCGGAATTAACCTTCTTTGCTTAACGGATATTTGGAAATAAAGAGTAGTGTAGATTCGCCGGTCCTACTCCCACCGCCGGGCGGTGGAGGTCAAAGGTCAAAGGTCAAGGTCAAAGGTCAAAGGAAGAAGAGTTTGTACAGACCTACTAAATAGGAGGTCTGTACAAATTCTTCGTATGAGCGGCATACATGCATTGAACTTATTATTGGAAACTGTAGGCTGTTGTTCGAAGGGACACCACCCAGCTATTGACAACATACGACTTTCAGCTTCATTATAGGAAACTAATGCTTTCATCGTAGAACTAATACCAGGTTTCATTGAACGATCGATTTCTACACCATTAATTTCATATCGAATCTGATCAAACAAAAAAGCGTACGCATTATTTGTTAATTCAGGTTTACCAATTCCATTATCATCAGGTTTAAATTTCCCCTCAATGTATATATAACTCTCGGAAGGTAGTGTATAGACATCTTGATTTTGAATGCTTATGCGGATTTCATCATTTAAATTGAAATTGTGCGTTCTCGGATAATATGTGTGATATTCATCCTTAGTTATAACTTCATCGAATTGCACGTCTTGGAATATGGACAGCTTTTCCTCCATTTTTCACTTGAAAGCCTAGTGATTGTAGAAATATTATATTAGCTGATGTTAACTGTTTCAGGTTAGACTGTGAAGTGATCTTCTGTCGTGGTATTGTAGATGTTATATGACGATCATAAAATGAAATACCCATTATGCAAGTCTTTTCAGCTCTAATCTAACAATGATCTGTTCCCCACGAAAGTTTACTGCATCACCATCTTGATCGAGCAATGTTAATGTAATATTGTCAATACGTTTAGAATTAATAGGTAGATATATTATATGTTCCGGTGAGATACTGATTAAATATCCCGGTTCTACTTGCGGAGAAAATTCGTACAACGTGTGAGATAGACGACTATCATAGTAGGCTGATGTTGTGATATTACACTCAATTCTTATTGTTGCAACTTTTATAATGTTAACAGGTAGATCAGACTCATGATTTTGATTAGCTGGTAATAGTCTCCTACTAAAACCCAACATGTTTGCTATAGAGTCTTTAGGTTCAAAATTTATTTCAAATTTGCTTTTAATTTCACACTTTATTGTATTATTGTTTGGTTTGAGTGATATTGTGTCTTTAGGCATCGCTTTCATCAAGAAATCTGCAATATCACTTATCTCATAAGATCCTGTTGGAATTATAATAACTTTATCATTATCATAATAAAATTTATTACTGCCCTCAACAATGTTGGGAATCGAATTGTAGCTATTGAATCCTATTAGACCCAGAACGTATTCATAGTGAGGATTCAAATCAATAGGCGGATAATAATCAACAGAAAGCACAGACTTTGTGCCCTTCAACGTAAAAGTGTACGACATGACTAATATACTAGCATATAGATATATGATTATATATCATTTAGTAGGAATTCTAAACATAGGTGTCCACAATTAATAGTGTTGAAACGTTGATAACGTTTATGATTGTACATTATTTTATTAGAACTTTTTGTATTGAAATAATCTATCAATTCCGGCGGAGGCATTAAATTGCCAAACGAATCATAATAATATATATTAAAACCTTTCTTCTTATAACAGACCCAATGTGTTCCAGGTCCTTTAATACTATCCAAATTAACGACTGCGCTTTCGTTTTTGTTGGGTGATTTTGGTAGAGTATCTAACATAAATACACCTCTAAAATGTTGAATATATTTAGCATATTTCAAAATATCATGATCGGTTAATGCTCTTTGAGGCAGTCGACTTAGTAGTTTTTTGATGGTTTTAAGTATAAACCGAGACCCTTCTTATATGGCTTCATATATAAACCTTCACCTTTTAATGCAATAGTTTCCATAGTTTTATTATGTCTTTCAGCTTCCCGTAATTGTCTTCGAGCGGTCTTAGCTTTGAGTACTGCTTGTGTTATACCACTTACACCGCCTGCCAGTGAGCCGAGAGCGCTTAGCCCGGCGAATATTGGTATGAGTGGCAATACACCTCCAACTTTCGGTATGGGTATTATTCTGGGGGTTTTAATACGTTTTCGACCTCCAGCTTCTCTGATAGCGACCTTAGCTGCCTCCAATGATAATTTAGCACCTTGTTTAATATCGCTTCCGAATCTTTTAAGAGTCTTCTTAACAGTAGCACCCGATATCTTTTTAAGCGGTTTCTTCTTTAGACCCATGCCCAATTTTCTTTTAGCTTTCATTGTATTAGTTACTAACCAGGCGGCTGTCTTTTCACCCACGCTTGCATCTGATGACTTAACACGATTCCAAGCTTTTTCTTGAAGTATCAGGTCTGCTTTATGTCTATCTTTTAAATCTTTATGTTGCGAATATGCAATATCGTGCTCCCGACAAGCTCTATCCAATGGATTAATGCCGAGATCGCCTCGCGCTAAGCGTTTTTGGAGCTTTGTACCAGGTCCACAGAAAGAATACCCCCCTGGTATGTGAAGCTCTATAGGTAACTTGTTGATTAGAGAGTTCACAACACCTCCACCTTCTTTAAATGTTAACATTGAAATGAATTAACTATGTAAACGTCCGACAATTTATATATAATTCATTCATCATGAGATTAGTGAAGCAGAAGGATGCTCTTGAAATCCTCAATTTAGATTTGGATACAGACGAAAATGCTAAATTTCGGAAACATAGCAGTCTACTACCGAATTCCATTAGAGCACTACTTTGCGGTCCATCAAACTGTGGTAAAACAAATCTCATGCTATCCTTATTATTCGATGAAAATGGTCTCAAGTTCGAAAATATTTACATTTATTCTAAGTCTCTGTATCAGCCAAAATATAAATTGTTGGAAAATGTTTTAAACAACGTTAAAGATGTTAAATATTTTCCTTGTAAGGAAAATGATGAAATAATTGATCCTACGGAAGCTGAGATAGATTCAGTTTTCATTTTTGACGATGTAGCGTGCGATAAACAAAACAATATTAGAAAATATTTTTGTATGGGGAGGCATAAGGGTGTCGATAGCTTTTACTTATGTCAAACTTATACTCGTATACCGAAACATCTAATTAGAGATAATGCAAATTTGTTGGTATTGTTTAAGCAAGATAATACAAATCTACAACATATTTACAATGATCACGTTGGTGTTGATATGTCATTTGAGCAATTTAAATCGATTTGTGGTAAATGCTGGATAGATAAATATGGATTCTTGGTGATAGATAAGGATAGTGATATACATAATGGTCGTTACAGGAAAGGTTTCGATCACTATATATGTTTGTGAATTATTGTATGGATATCATTTAATATATAGATGTATAATCGTATAGGTGACTTCAGTAAATCATGAATACCACCGACACCTCACTACTTGATGATGATATGTTTGTTGTGACATCTTTTGTATATTTTTTGAGTGTATTTTCTCACTGTTAGTAAACATTTACATCTAGATAATCTTTATAAAGAACTATACGTATTCGCATTATTCATTTAATATATGTATGTCTACAAATAATCATGCGAGGACAAGCAGTTAATAGTAGAAACATAAATTATGATAAAATGAAGCGGGATATTATTAAAGCAAGTAAAGTTATAAAAAATAAGTATATGCAGTTGAAACTTAATCGTTCAGATGAGGATTATTTAATTCAAAAAATGTTTAAACCAATTACTGAGAATCTGAAAGGTTTAAGTACAACAATAAAACAGGAAACACAAACAATTAAAGAACCTCTAATGACGTTTGCCACCACTATGAAAAATAATGAAAAATTGTCAACTTCTACAGTACCCGATATGCAAATGTACAATCAAAACATTAACATGAATGAAGCTGTGAAAGAACCTCTGACAGAAGTGCATCCATTCGATCAACAATCTAATTCACTGTTAGAAAATAATTCGCACTCATCTAGCACGTCTTATAAAAATCTTAATCCATTACCGAGAGAGTTCGTACAGGGCTTTTTTGAAGACACGAGCAATGTATATGATACGACGTATGGTGTAACGTTTGAACCTGAAACAAATAGATTAAAATTGGGCGCTCGTGCATTATATCTAGATGGAAATGATATAATAATCAATAATAAACGATTTCCTGGTTCATATGGTCTCTATGAATTAATATTTAAAACTAGACCAAATAACTATAATGACAATGATCTATTACAATACTATGATATTTTACAAGAAACCAATGTACATCGCAAACAATTCTATTTGAAAAACCATTTGAGAGGAACTAGAGCGTACAAATGGGGAAAAATAATAAAACCTCTTCTCGCTAAAAAAATTGGATTTTCGACTTCAGAAACATGGTCTGGCGGACGTATAGGTGACATGTTAGTTGCCAACACTAATGCAACATATCAATATGTCTATTGGGATGATATAAATGAGCTCGTGGATCGTCTTAAACTTTTGAAAGCTTCTCAGGATTCTGGTAATGAAATTCATCATAATGAGGTTACATCTATCGTTGAAGAGCTTAAAGAATGTGGAGTAATTGAATAAATAACCAATACTCTCAACATTTTTTATCAGTATCGTAATGAGTGTAGACAAATTTGGTAGATATCTTAGCAGTAGTAAAGCTAGCGTTAAACGTCAAAAGCCATCTTTACCATTAACAGAAGAAGGTGATGTTGATATTGGCGGTAAACGCATTTGTCGTGTAGCAGATCCTATACACGATCAAGATTCTGTTAATAAGCGCCACCTATCTAGAATACTTGGTATAATAGATCTAAGGATTGATCATGTAGTGAATGATATTCGAATAAAGATAGATACCTCAAACTCCAAAGTAGGTGAGGATGTCAGCAATATCATACATCAGATGCAAACTGCTGTTGAGAACAGAATAGAAGTTGAACTTGACAATTTAAGAAGCAACCTTGCAACAAATGCGGAAGTTAGTGATAAGATTGGTAAAATTAAGAAGGAATTGAATGAGAACTTGAACACATTTAAAACTAATTTAAATAAAACTGTTAATTTGGATATATTTAAAGGCATTGTTAATGTTAGTGTAAATAATGTGCAACAGTCGATTAATGGGAAATTAAACCAGATGCAAGCTACTGTTGAGAAGAAGATTGATGCTAAATTTGATGTTTTAAGAAAAAACTATGCAACAAATTCTGAAGTTAGTAAGAAGATTGAAAAAATTAAGAATGATTTGGATGGTGAAATACTTGCATTGAAAAATAATTTAAATAAAGGCGTTAACTTGGATACAATCAAAGGGATTGTCGACGTTAGTGCAAATACTCTACAAGATGAAACTAATCAAAAGCTGTATCGAATGGAAAAAAATGTTGAGAGTAGAATTGAAGCTAAACTCAATGCTAAACTAGAAGCTATAAGAAAAAACCTTGAAAAGAAATCAAAGACTTGAAATAATACAGTCAGGAATGACTTTTTAAAAAATTAATTACCATTGTTATATGAAACACTCGCGCATATATAAACACTAGATTACAGTCATTAATAATGAGCAGTATTAAGCGTGATATAGTTAATGAGTTACACAAGCCCACTCGAAGATTCTTCCCCAGACGTCGCTTCATTATTAGAGGTTTTGATGATTTGTGGCAGATTGATTTAGCTGAATTTATCCCGCATGCTCGGGAAAATGGCGGGTATAGATATATACTCGTGGTTATAGACTGCTTCTCAAAGTTCTTATGGACTCGACCACTTAAATCTAAAACCGGGTTAGATGTATGTAATGCAATGGAAGACATTCTTCAAGATACTCGACAGCCAAAAAATATACAATCCGACAATGGTAAAGAGTTTTATAATACCCGATTTCAAAATCTCATGAAACAATATAATATAAATCATTATTCGACATATAGTACAATGAAAGCGTCTATTGCTGAACGTGTTATTCGTACACTTAAGGGAAAATTATATAAGGAATTTACTATGAAAGGTAGCTATAAGTGGATAGATATTTTATCTTCAGTAACTGACACCTATAATAAAGCAAAACATCGAACCATTAAAATGCGACCTTGTGATGTCACCAAGAAAAATGAAAAGCTCCTGCTTTCTACTGTCTACAATGATATACAAACAATTGGAAAACGAAAATTTAAAATTGGAGATATCGTTAGAATTAGTAAATTTAAGGGTGTTTTTTCGAAAGGCTATGTTAGCAACTGGAGTGGTGAATTGTTTAAGATTGTTAAAGTTAAAGTTACTAATCCAACAACGTATATGTTGGAAGATATGAATGGACAACCAATATTAGGAGGTTTTTATGAATATGAATTGCAGAAAACTAAACATGGAGACGCCTATCTGATTGAAAAAGTTTTATGTAGGAAGGGGGGGAAAGTTTATGTAAAATGGTTTGGTTTCAATAATTCTCACAATTCTTGGATTGATAAAGATAATGTATTATAATTTTATTTTATAATATTAAAAAATATGTATATATGACTATCTATAAATAAAAAATCAATAATTTTATTTGTTCTTTTATTTAATTTTTAGTTTGGCAAATGACCGTCAGAGGGCGCCACCTTAGTTGGGTTTGTGAGCGTTAGAGGGCGCTACATTAGTTGGGTTAGTGAGCGTCGGAGGGCGTCATTTAGCAATTTTTTAGTTTTGGCAAATGACCGTCAGAGGACGCCATTTTAGTTGGATTGGTAATGATGAGAGATATAATTTTTAGTTTGGTTAGTGACCATTAGAGGGCGCTACATTAGTTGGGTTAGTGAGCGTCGGAGGGCGTCATTTAGCAATTTTTTAGTTTTGGCAAATGACCGTCAGAGGACGCCATTTTAGTTGGATTGGTAATGATGAGAGATATAATTTTTAGTTTGGTTAGTGACCATTAGAGGGCACCACTTTAGTTGGGTTGGTAATGATGAGATGCAATTTTTAGTTTGGCAAATGGCCGTCAGAGGACGCCATTTTAGTTGGGTTGGTAATCAAGAAATCTACCATTTTTAGTTTGGCAAATGACTGTTAGAGGGCGCCACCTTAGTTTGGCAAATGACTGTCAGAGGGCGCCACCTCCGCCTCCGATGACCTTTGACCCCCGCCTCCGGCGACCTTTGACCCCCGCCTCCGGTGACCTTTGACCCCCGCCTCCGGCGATCTTTGACCTTTGACCTCCACCTCCGCTGACCTTTGACCTCCACCTCCGGCGACCTTTGACCCGTGACCTTTGACCCTTGACCTTTGACCTTGACCTTTGACCTTTGACCTTTGACCTTTGACCCTTGACCTTTGACCTTTGACCTCCACCGCCCGGCGGTGGGAGTAGGACCGGCGAATCTACACTACTATAAAGTTTGTTAGAATGTTATGTTTTTAATAAACAGGTATATGATTTTTCAGAATAAGCACCTGGCATTATTCATCCTACAGGAATTAGATGCAAGTTAAATCACTTAAATATAGTAATCACGTTGCCATATCTTATACCTCAGAAGAAGAAAGAGTGATTCAAATATTCCGCCAAAACTTTGAACCTGTGTTCCAGCATACCTGAAAAATGTAGTAAACAATTTATAATGACATGTTACCGTTGAGAATATAGTAATTTGCCAACAATTTTAATTTTGATTAATTATTCTAATACGTGTAAAGAATTTATATTAATAAAATTATTGTCTTAATGTGACTTTCTGGATTAACTGGATATACTATGTTATTAACTAAACTACTTTTAAAATCTATTATGAAAGTATTACAAAAATACAATAACACCCATCATAAATGTACAAAAATTATCATTGTTTTCAACCCAAATAACAAATGGTTACATGATAATATCCATCCCGTATTTTTTTTCTAAGCAGTTGATAGCCTTTCCACTATACGTGAATGATATGATCATTGTCCGTGCTTATTACAGCATTATCTGGCAACTTATGTAATACTTGTTTAAATTATTCTTTAAAAATAAACACACGAAATATTCATTTCATTATCGTAGACGACTGTGTTTTTACTTTTGAACCGTTTGTGATTAAAAAAATGCCCACAATGTACGGTATAATATTTGTTACATATTCATCAAATTCTCGTAGTTTCAAATGCCTGCGCACTCTTTCTTTAAGAAATTTTAGTTGTTTCTTACATTATTATTACACAATTATGCTAGCCCTATAACTAATACATTCTTTGTAACATATTGACAACTGTTTTTTGTTGTCATAAATGTACCAATCGTTAACGCTGTTTCAGTGGTTTTACTTCAACCTGCCTGATCACTAATGTTCGTGACATACTTAAACGTCCATATTGAAATATAATAAAACAAAGCGGAGATATAAGAGAATGTTCACATGTTGTTATTGCTGGTTATGATATAAAATATATCGGTTATACGATAGTAAATTTGCCTACGCAAGAACCAATGAAACCTCTTAAAAATATGTATCATTTTGGCGCGATATTTATATCACGCCTTCTTATTCTGAGACAATGTATATAATTTGATTGAAAGGCCAGCTTGAGACTGCAGATGCAAACTATTTTTTCAGGAAACTATTCCTACTACTCATATATGCTACATATTTTTATGTAACTGTTAATTTCAACGTTGTACAATAAATTCTTAAACACTGTCTTGATAACCGACGTATTACTGGTTATGATATAAAATATGTCGGTTATTGGATACTTATTTTTCGATATTAAATTTGCCTACGCAAGAACCAATGAAACCTCTTGAAAATATGTATCATTTTGGCGCGATATTTGTATCACGCCTTCTTATTCTGAGACAATGTATATAATTTGATTGAAAGACCAGCTTGAGACTGCAGATGCAAACTATTTATTCCTACTACTCATATATGCTACATATTTTTATGTAACTGTTAATTTCAACGTTGTACAATAAATCCTTAAACACTGTCTTGATAACCGACGTATCTATTCATATTCAAAGACGCCAGTGTAGAGATAATAATACAATACTTTAATTGGAAGAGAAAAAACCAGCTCTAAGACCGATATCTTTTAAAAGCACAATTCTATATAACATTTTAGTGAGAGGTATTTATATGATTAGATCTAATGCCACCGGTCGTTGTTTCAGCCATTCAAAAGGTAAACTTTCATTGAAAATAACTTCTATTCATATTATATTATACAATATTTTGTATATTATATCAAAAAACTAAATCAAAAAAAAAACTTTTTAATACTAAATTATCTTTTAAGGGTCCTCGCTAGTGAATGGGAAATGTAATATTGGTTGCATAGCACATCATTTAATAAGCCAAGGATGTCCGAGTACTTTTACACATAGGGAACATATAATAAATATTTGAAATAATAACTCAATATCTAAGCGAATAAAAATTCATTTATGACCAACTATTTACACTTTGTAACTGCGGGAAATATTTATAGCAGAATAACAATTCATTGTAATGTGGGTTGCCTAATTTTGATTTATTTTATATTCATTTTAAACAAAGTAAAGAATAGTTGAACGAAAAATAAGTGCACAGCCGGGTAGCTTTCTATTCAATTTATAACGTGAACCCAAGCAAACAAATCTTCTCCGAAGGATTTTTGAGAAAACTGGTTTTTAATATTTTGACATATTAATTAATTTTCTGTAATCCGATAATTTTTTTCAAAATTTGATTCTTCAGCCGGGTAGATTACTAAATTCTTCATAAGTTGACGTTGAAAGGTTTTCTTCATCTTTAAAATCAACAAAAATATCTGGATTCAAAAATCTGCTATTTTGCCATTGTTGATAGAACCACTAGCGACGACCCTTAAATAATATACTTTTTCTCTATTAATTCACTGACATATCTGGTACCATTAACGTCTCTTATTATATCTTCGGCAAAAATTATTGTGAGGAAAAATATTATGAGAAACAAACCTTCGAGCCAAACTGAATTTGTAGTGTATTACGAGAAAATAAGTACCGCTTTGGAAAAACCTTTCATTCAAATCAAAATTTATTTGTACATGAAAGAAAATTTCTTAAACTATATTTCTACATAGTTGCCACCATTGTTCAGACATTTGTCATAACGGAAAAGCAATTTTTCTATACCCTCTTCATAGAAAGACAGCAGTGAAGACAGCCATTGCAGAACACCGTTTTTAATGTCGTTATCGCTGTCAAAGCGCCTTCTTCCGAAATAACGGTTCAAGTTCAAGAATAAGTGGTAGTCAGAAGGTGCGAGATCGGGGCTGTACGGCTTATTGAACAATTCCCAACGGAATGCGCGCAACTACGACAATAACGCTGCGGTGGCGGTAAAACGAAACGGTACTTACTTTCCGAACAAGTTTCGTATATTTGAAGTATCTATAGCTCGGTTAATATCTGATGGCACCTAGGATGCGCGAGGTGTGGCTAAAATATGTATTATGTGCGTTAAAAACATCGGGTTCGAAAGCAATACTTAATATACAAGTTCAACGTAAAATCAAACAGGTCTTTGTGAATGTATTTTATGTGATTGAAATATCCAATATACAATCAATAAATGCAAATATAAAGTTTTGAAAAAAACTGATTTTGTTGTAGAAAACGAGGATAAAGCGATTTTCTTATAAATAGCAGAACGACACTAAACAACATGCACTACGATAGACAAAACGCAACTAAAATAAATACGGACTAATGTTTCCAAGTCGGTCCTTAACCCTTCATATGTAGCGAAATCTATGTCTATTACACTCGTTTCATGCTGCTTTCTCCTTTTTTGTATTAAAATTGGCATCCACGCAAGTGCCATCAGGTCTTAACCGAGCTATACTAACAAATATAAATAGATAAGATACTTTTTACACGTATCCTCAACATTATATTTGAACAAATTGCATATTTTTTAAACAAATTGATGTTATTTACGATTATTTTATGAATAAATTTTTAGCAATTAAATTATAAGATGCTATATTTACTTTTCATATAATGTTTCAGATCTCAACAAAATGAAGAATTCGAATGCGTGGACAAAATTAATCAAATTGGCAATGTTCGTCATAAAATTGTGATGATGGGTGCAGCAAAAGTAGGCAAATCCTCTCTCATAAGTCAATTTCTCTACGGTACATTTTCTTTAAAATACAAACGCACAGTCGAAGAAATGCACCACGGTCATTTTAATGTGGCCGGCGTGAATTTAACATTAGATATACTAGACACCTCTGGAGCATATGAATTTCCAGCAATGAGAGCACTGTCAATTTCATCAGCGGACGCATTCATATTAGTGTACGATGTAACAGATACGGACACATTTGAAGAAGCTCGAGCATTACGGGATCAAATACACGAAACCAAGGGCGGAACCGCTACACCAATAGTGGTTGTTGGAAATAAAATAGATTTAGCCGGAAACAGAGAGGTATGCATTTCCCTTCTAATTAATAATAATCGTACCGCAACCCGCAAACAATCATCAATGGTAACATTTTGCGGTTTAAAGTTTATATATATTGTTATAGTATAAAGGCATACGTTAACAATATAATATGGAAAGTTATGAAAGTTACCAAACTTAATTAAATAAACGTAGAAAAATTTATTATAATGTGTTTAAAATAAAATTTATTAGATTTATCATCATAGAGGTTTATCGTATTTAACAAGCATTCGAATTTTATAATAAACCACCTGTATATGGAAAGGTTGACCATGTTCATTTTTCTTAGAAGTTCAAAATATTCTGGAAAGAAGAGAGTTGAATATTAGTTGTTATTTTGTAAAATGTATTATAAATTTGTAAAAACTTGGGTAATTGACGTTTATGAGGTGATAAAAATATTTAGAATCTTATTTTGAAAGGTGTATAGATTGTATTGTAGAACAGTTCCCGGGAATAATTTGAAATACAGGAACTGTCATTTATTTGACATTTTGGTTCAAAAATATAGATGTAGAGAGGTATTGGGATATGAATATGTACAGAAGGGTTGATAAAATTATGAAAAGAATTTAGATAATCAGATAATACAATTTTAAGAAGTATTCTAGGTATATTAGAGAATTTAAAAGCTATGTTGTTGATTGTTATTGCTGTTGTAAAACTTTGATTGGAGAATACAAAATGAGAGAGGATTACTAGGGAAATGAATAAATAATTTGGAGAATTTTTCGAATTCTAAAAAACGGTAGACGTGTTTTTTGAAAAAGGAATATCTTTACTGATATTAACGCGATAATAATCCTAAAATAGTGTTTAAAAGGAGAATTTTTCTAATTCTAAAAAACGGTAGACGTGTTTTTTCAGAAAGAAGTTAATTTCTGATATAAAACACAAATACAGTTAATTATAGAAGAGTAAAGTGTGTTTCGAGTGTAATACGTTAATTACGAATAAATAAATATAAAAGAAAAGGTGATAATACTTACAAATATACAAATCCAGGTCCATCCGAAATAGGGTTGCTGATTCTGTGATTATAGGAGTTTGCAGGAGGCTGTTGAATTATAGAAATTTTGAAATTCCATAAAGATTATTACAATGATCAAGATCCGCTGATTCCAGAAGTGCTGGTAGTACTAAGAGGCAGTTTATCACAAGAGATCCTTAAAGGTTGGTGAATTATACAAGTTCTGGGTGTATAAAAGAATTTACTGGGCACTAAGAGATTTGGCATCCTAACAATAGGACAATTTATTCCAACGTCGAACAAGATCCCATACAAGACAAGTGGAGTTCTTTCTTTAAAGGATTGATCAAGATTTAAGTTGAACAACATCAAGGAAGTAGTATCCGTCCAAAAACGTCATCAGGAAGTGGATAGTTACTCATCTGAAAGAAGAAAGCAATTAAGTATTACCATTTTAGTATATTATTTGTGTCAGTATTAAAGAAAGGTAACATTTTGTGAATGTTGGAAAAGATTTAATTATTTGCAATATAATTCAGTATTGAAATAGACTGAACTATTAGTTATTACAACAAGTACATCTGTTATAAACAACATAAGTTATTTTAATTCTCTACTATCCAGTAATATGTCAAGATATGAATAATTTTCATTTATATACCAATTTATGGAGTTATCAAGCCATTAAATAGTTTTGAACACATTATAATAATAGTATAAATTAATTTGAGAAATAAAGTAATAGAAAGAATTACTTAATTTTGAATATCAATAATAAATAAGATCAGAGTACGTACCTGAATTATTTAGTTGGATTTGGAACTATACACCTTGGATTAAATAATTTCTAAGCGTCAATTATTAGGTTTCCGTATTAAAAATATTGTTAGCAAATGTCCAGTATTTAAAAAAGCACGAAGTTTGAATATAAACATATTATTTATTAGTTGAGTATCGTTTTATTTTATCATAATCAAATTATCAACTAAAGGAAATATTGTAGTAAATTTATAACCTGAAAGAAATAAATGTCATTTGTCATATTGAATTGGAATCTGTTTAACATTGTTTTATTACCGAAGGAATTAAGTAAATGTGATAAGAAGTATAATCTGAGGAATCAAAAATCCACTTAATAAAGAAAAATAGCATTTCACATACAACAATTTAACATGTAGAAATTTGCAATAAATAAACTGGTATTAATTGTTTTATACAACTACAATGGAATGAGTAGTGGTGACATCTAGGTGTTTTATTGAACACTCGTTAGTAGACTGGAATATTTAAAATATAGAAAGTATTAAGATAATACAGAATTCAGTAATATATAAAATGTCAGTTTAGGAAATAAATAAGTAATTTAAAAAGGATTATTGAGATTTATTAAAGTATATGATTGAAGGCAGAGTTAAATACTGTAAATTAAATAAAGAGTTAGGATAGAGTAAAATAATTTAGGTAGAGATAAAATATAAAGCTAGTTGGGCATAAAAATAAAACACTTTCGTATAATGAATGGAATATTAGGAAATAAATAAAGATATTATAAAATTAGCACATACGAGGGTTGTTCATTAAATAATAGTAATTTTACAAAACATGTCTAGAGTGTTATTTCATTTCATATACAGTTCAATTTATGACATTTAATCTGTAATAAGAATTAATAATTATTTCGAAGGTTGAACTGATATGTATGAGATATTACCTAGTACAATATTATTACTCAGTTATAAAGTAACAAAGTAATTTTACATTTTACCCAGTGTACATAAATGAAGCAAATCCTCTGCAAGTATCAGATTATTTTAATATAACGATTCTCTCCCATGTCTTTTTGTAATGTTTTATTACTTCAAAGCCATAATAATTTTTCATATTTTTTGTAACTTTATCTTTTTTTTTTATAGTTTGACTTACTAGCTCTTTTTTTAATTAGAATGTTCGCTATATGTACGATGGGAGTTTTTTATGTTATCTACCTAGCTATGAAACGAACAAAATTTTATTTTTCAACGTAAGAACCATTAACACTAACACTTATTCCAACGTTTCTTTAATAACGCTATGGCTTTGAAATACGCCAAATACGACCCTACAGTGTCCAGGTTTTTTGAGTTTTGGATAAAGATACTAGTCACAGAAGGCGAAGTCGAGACTGTAGGGTGGATGTTGTAATTCCTTAAAGCCGCATTAATTGATTAATAGATTAGGAACATAAGTGAATTGATTACCTCATTTATGAAAAACAGACACATATACGTAAATTTAACGGTGAGAACTATGTATGAAAGAGACCGGATATACGGTTAGTTTTTCAGACGACACTTCGATCTTGGTGTCTTCTCAGGCGGAGGATAATATACAGTTTATGATAGATGCAGCTATAAGCGAAGTGAAGAAATGGTGCGATCTTAACAACCTGATGCTAAATATGAACAAAACAACAGTTATACATTTCCATACTCGGAAAAGAATCGATTATCATACATAGGGGAGACTGGGGAGGGTTGATACGCAGGGAGGCTTGATACATCTTTAAATTAGGCGCTCTATTTATTTGCAGTGCTTGACGTTAGGTGTAGATGGTGCAAATACCAATTTTGTATAGAATGTAGCATATTAGAAAGGAAAAGTGCGCCGCTTCTGTGAACAAGATCTGGTGAAAAATTTATGTCGTGAAAATGTAGTTTTTAATACAAGCGTTGTAATGGTTTTAGTCCATTTAATAAAAAGCTAAAAATGAACTATACTCTATGGATTTTGTGAAAATGTATTAGATGTTGTCACAGGCGACATATAAAACAACTAAAAATTGAAGGTTATAGACCCTCAAATAACATTTCTGATCGCGAGCCCGAGTGAGGAGGCTTGACACAATAACGAAAGGATGGCTTGAGACATGTATCAATCCTCCCTCACTAATTCTCAAACAACAGTGGAATTTTCCCTTATAATCCACATGTATTTGACGAATCCGATTTTGCTTGTTCCGAAGTTACTAACCGCCCTCAAGAAACAGCTTCAGCATCTGATTATCAGGAAGATATTGTGATGGATAATGCAGCAGCGGGTAACTGTAACTTACCACCAACCACTTCTGAATCTGTTGAATCCGTGGCTTCAAAAGCAGCCAGTTTAATAAAAACTCCAGAACAAGTATACGACCCTTTCCAAAGGCAGGTCCTAGGAAAACAAAGGGGGGCAGAAAACCTGGTAGAACTAGAATTCAAACATATACTCCTGAAAAATTAGTATTGGAGGAGGAATATAACAAGAATGCAAAAAAACATGCAAGAAACCTGTAAAAGTGAAGCAAACGTACACTGAAATTCGAAATAAAAATAACATCAATTCTGAAACAAGGCTAACAGAGCTACAAAAGAAACGTGTTATGCCGGACAAGACGCAAATGATGACGAAGAAAATAACGAAGACAGTGAAAAAGACGCTGCGTGAATTTACTGCAACTTCTTGTACTCATGATCGAAGGCTCGTGAGTCTTGGATACGATGCCGCGGGGGTTCCAAAAACAATAAAAATGTTCAACTGTGAATTGTGTAGGCCATAATTACCAAAATACAACACACTGTATTTAAAAAAAATGTAAATAACGTTTTTCCTGAAAATAAATCACTGCTTAATACACTTCTCTACATGTTTGCTCTAGACATAGCATATGCATATTGGTAGTATCAAACCTCCCTAATCACTGTATCTAACCTCCCATACCTAGAGGTTTGATAAATTTGTCCTCAGTGAAGAAAATAAATTAAAACTCCAAATCCAATTACAATTTACCGGCTTTATATTTTTTTTAGTTAACCAAAAATCCACATACAAAATATTTTGTTCCAGAAATATTTCGTTTTTATTTGAAAATGTATCAACCCTCCCCAGTCTCCCCTACATTCTCACCATTCTCTCATGGATATTCGTCGGGCTACTGCTTTATTTTGATAAAAATTGCATGACAGTTTTGTGTTCAAGTTTCAATTCACTTATTGTCTGTTCTTTAAACGAATGTAAAACTAACAAATATTAAGCGATTCGAACTAAACTTCGAGATGTCACAGAAACGTCATGTAGGAAAATTTTCGCGATAGCATATTATTTTCATAGCTAGGAATATAACATAAAAAACGTCCTTAATACATACGCATAACTCTATAAAATAAGCTTGCTTTTAATATTTTGAAAGGTTAAAGAGATCAGAAATATAAACAATGTAATATATAAATATATAGGTCAATTTTTATAGCAGTAGACTAAGGTCAATCACAACGTGAAATCCGTGCCAATAGAAATTTATTTAAAAAAAACAAATTAGCATAATAATGATATTCATATTTGTAAGTTATTGATTTTTACAACGTTGCATATTTCTTTGTATATATTTTGACACAGTTGTTGTCATTATAGCGTTTTATTAGTTTCTTATTTTATTTGCAAGTTATACTCAAAAATTTCCATGCAAATGTATAAAATACCTCGGCAGAGAGAATGTTTTCCACGCAAATGAAAACACGGACTACACTAATTGAGAGTCTGAGAAGTTATTGACTAATATGTATAATGAATCAGACACAGTGTTATAAATAATTTGTTAAAACTAATGAATAAATTAAGTGAGGTTAAATAAGTTGGTTACTTAAACCTATCTGTCAAGCAAGTAGAATACTACTTGTGTGCGCAATAGTTGCATTAAGCACTGAGTCGTCTAAAAATTTATTGAAAATGTACAATATTCTATATTGGTTATTACTTCGAGTGCGTACCTACACAATACACATCATTCTGTAATATACCTTGTTAGTACATAGCGTTGATTATTTTATCCATATTTATCTCTGTGGTAAAGTTTGTCTAGAAATTATTATATTGTAGAAGAATAACTTAATTTCAGATGTAAATAATGCCAACTTAAGCATTCTTCAAAATTATCTAGAATATAAATGGCAAGCATATGCTACATCGTCGTAATTGTGTACTTATTTAACTACATTACTCGCTCTAAGAGATGCATCATATTTTACTTAGCAAATGATTGTATTAAATTAATTCAGTACTACTATAAAATCTTAATTCTTGATAGTAGATCCGCTATAACAACTGGCACGTTTAAAGTACCTACGAACTATAGACAACAATTTAATTCCACTACAAAATTGACATTGACCGGAACAATTTCAGAGCAAATAATTATTATTCCAGGATACTTAACTTCCAACAAAAAATACAACTAAATTTTATATAACACGTATATTACTTTTGTATAATAATAATAATAAGAATAATAATACATTTATTAATTACCCAACGGAAAATTCCAAATGGGGCAATACAACTACAAGAATGTTCGATAATACAATGTAGATTTTGAAATAATTATGAAATGATGTATTACAGGATTATAACAACAAAGCATATTGTCGCGAATCAACACTCTGTATAGTAGTAGAATTATTACAGCGGTAACCTAAATTCTCATTTGCCTAGAGCTGAGTCGATGCATCCTGTCTGTCCGTTCGATGAGTTCAACGGAAGTTGATCGAACGGAAGGAATGTGCGGATTCAGCGGGGTAATGACGGACTTGGCGTTACCGATGTAATAAATAAAGCAGATTCCGAACAGAATGGGATTAATAAATGATCTTCCGATAGGAGGATCACTTGTGATCTTTCGCAGTACGTCTTACTTTTTGTCATCTAGTTATTAGTGCTTAATAAATAAGTGTGGTACAAGTTGTGTTTTATTGAGACAGTTAAATCTCCTCGCCTCCTTAAGAGAAAGCCAGACCTGCGGAGAATTAAAGGTAGGTACCTTTTGCTTTTGATACTTTTATAATTACAAAGCGAGTGCTCGGCCCTGAGCAACCCCTCGTCACGAGTTTAGACCTGCGATATTAACGTTAACGCCCACCGTGACATTATGGTGAAGGCGCGTTAATATCCTTACTTGTGGTGGAGGCGCCGATTCGGTTTAAAAAAAATATATATGCGACATTGTGGTGGAGGCTGCCATTTCGATTTTTTTCTTTTAAAGACATTGAAATATTGAGTCTGTATGCGATTTTTAAGTTGGATAGTAAATGCTTTAAATGTTAAATATTATACGTATTTTAGAAGAGACTATATGCGACATTGTGGTCCCGATCCGATTAAAAATATATATATATATATTGATAGAGTGCCGGCGTGCTATAGTTTATGGAATTATATCCAAATAAAAATAAAAAGCTATAGGATTGTTTTTATTTTATTAAATAAAATAAGAATAAATCGAATTATCAATAATTGTTAGGAATTTTTGTTGTTGAGGAAATATTATTCATCAAGAAAAGTATCAAAAGCAAAAGGTACCTACCTTTAATTCTCCGCAGGCCTGGCTTTTTCTTAAGGAGGCGAGGAGATTTAACTGTCTCAATAAAACACAACTTGTACCACACTTATTTATTAAACACTAATAACTAGATGACAAAAAGTAAGACGTACTGCGAAAGATCACAAGTGATCCTCCTATCGGAAGATCACTTATTAATCCCCATTCTGTTCGGAATCCGCTTTATTTATTACCTCGGTAACGCCAAGTCCGTCATTACCCCGCTGAATCCGCACATTCCTTCCGTTCGATCAACTTCCGTTGAACTCATCGAACGGACAGACAGGATGCATCGACTCAGCGCTAAGCAAATGAGGATTTAGGTTACCGCTGTAATAATTCTACTACTATACAGAGTGTTGATTCGCGACAATATTAAATAAATTGAAAAAATGACACTAAATTCGCAAAAATTACTCATGTCGATTATTGAAATTTATAGCAGTGTGGTATAACGGCGCTTTGTATAAGACATTCGTCGTGGGCGTCGAAACCACAATTGACTTGTTTGCTCTCGACTGAAGACGTGGCACCAGGATGTTCACTCTAGAAAGCAACTCCAAAGGATGCAATACACTGAACAGTAGATTATTCATGGAGGCGCTGATGTCAGTTCTTCTTTCGGATAGTGCTCTAAAATTACGTCTCAAGAACAATGCGCCGTAGCCGGTGTTCTGAATCGGATAGAAGCCAACTAGTTTGAATGATAGGTATTTCAGGAATCTGCTTTCTACCCGAGTACACATGGTACATCGGGAACCACACCTGAGATACGTACTCTAGTTTGCTTATAACGAAGCCCAGTATTTTATGCGCAGAAACGGTAATGGTTGATATATGCTCAGCAAACGTTAGTGCCGAATCAAAAAGAACACCCTGGTCTTTGACGGATGACAAAGTAGATATATACATATATATGTTGTTAATATGATATTGTCAACGAATGAAATTTACCTTCCTATTAACAGAGCAGCACTTGTCTATATTGGCATATAGCTTTTGTTCTTGTACCAGGTAAAAATTCTGCTGAAGTATATCGACATCCGAAATCACTATTCTATGATAAATTTATGTCGTCAGCATAAGCCAAAACAGGACATTGAATCGCGTTAATAAGATCGTTAATGAATAGATTAAATAAAAGAGGACCATGATTCGAATCCTGTGGTACACCAGATGATGACACATAGTGAAGGGATCTCAAGCCATTAAAATTATGGCGGTTTGTCACGTAGGATTTAAAAAAGCAAACTAGTGCGCTATCAAAACCCAAATAGCTCAGTCTACGGAGCAGTATTGAGTGGTCAATACTGTCAAAGTGGATAAATTGGTGAATTGGTGATTATGGATCTTCTTAATGTAAATCCGTGCTGACAAAAGGACATACACGATTTAGTGAGAGAGGTGACTCGCTCATTAGTTATTGATTCTAATATCTTCGCAAAAGCAGAGATAATGGCAATAGGGCGGTTGTTGTTGGGGTTGTTAGCCTCACACAATGAGTGTCTGTAATTGACTTACGCATTAAAGAAATTAGAAATTTTCATTTTATTAAATCGGCAACTACCGCTAATATCGTGTCCATATATTCAATTTAGAAAATGAAAATCACATTATAATCATATGATTATGCAACTATACCATGATGTCGATAAGTTTTAAAATCACTTTTAGAAAATCGTTTAAACTGCACATATGGAATTTTAATGTTAAATTTGAATTCACACAGGGGTGGAAATTGTATAATGTTTAATTACAGACACATTATACAATGTGGATACATACCGCATTTTAATTCTCTGTTTGAACAACATAACATGTTTTATAACAAAATTAAGTATTAATTAAAGTAGGTGTTATCACAACAGTTTAGAAAACACTAATTCAGTAGGTGTTCGAAATCACCACCATTCCTTTTTTGGCAGTAGACGAGATGATATACAAATTCTTGTCGGACATTATGCAGGACAGAAGGTATTATTAGCCTAATTTCTCATCGAATACCCTTTTCTAGATCTTCTAAACTTTGAAGACAGTTCAGATAAACTTTGCTTTTCTTAAAATATCCCCATAAAAAGTAGTCTAACGGGGTAAGATCTGGTGATCTAGGGGGCCACTCAGCCTACCAACCCATATGTTCCGACATATGTAGTCTAAAATGTAGTATGCCATTTAAAAAAACTTTAACCCGCTTGGCCATGAAAATGGAATCGCAAAAAAAATATTTTTCGTCGCATAATGACTTTTACAAAATCGCTATACCCCTTGTAAGATATTTCTATAAATCCCCTATGTAAATGAATTTTTGCTTTAATTTTGAACCTCCTTCTATATTTTATTTAGTACTGGGCTGTTCTGTTTAGTAGACAGGTATAGTTGACAATTTTATATTGTTTGGATGACAATTATAACAAACGTCAAAGGATAGTTATAACAAATATCAAAAGATATACAAATATTGTTGTTAATATTAATTGAGGAAAAATACTATGGATACGCTGTAAAGCAGCTTTGCCATACGCTCAAAACTGGGGCATTGGGCGGGGTTAAGTGTGGGACCAATATGGCTCCCTCACCTGGTCCGGGCTACTCAAAATTATAATCTGTCATCCCACACCTGTCAGGTCCAAGTTTAATATAATAGTATGTAAGTCGTGGATTTGAATTTTTTGGAAATTCCAACAAATGTTTTATGTTATACAGAAATGTTGTTCTAGGTACGCTAATAACTGAAAATTGAAAAAGAAGAAATGTAGTTTAAGAAATATTTATTTGACTTAAGTGTAGTATCAATATGGCGGACCTCTACCCGGTTTGATCACGTGACATCGTCTCCCTATCTATTCTTTCTTAATGTTAATATTACTGTTGATCGCTTGTCATTCTCTAAAAATGACAAACAGTTAGACACTGTTTTCACTCTAACCCTCAGGCACAGATCCACATGCTTGTAAAAAGAATTTAATCAGTCGTACACTTGCATCTTTTTAAGGGTGCTGTCCCAAACTATGCTTAAAGCCTTCTCATAATTAAGACGGTTATACGCTACCTGCCATGAAAAATTTTATTATAATACGTTGTGCAACGGAAAACAACACCTCTTTCTCTAACATCGTTATACCAAGTGAACACGCGGTGCATGGCTAGCGTTGAGGGTACGACTTCCACACACCCTTACATACTACACTTAAGTGCCATGTTCCTATCTTTTTGCTAGAAGATGCATAAAATAAAAGTGACTGTTTAAATTAGTTTCACCCTCGAAATTGGGGAGAACAAACTCCGCTGGTTTCAGGATAATAAATACCTTGAATTAACAATCAATTCCAGGCTTTAAGGTTCACGTAGCATGCCTGATGACGAGAGAGTCACTTTGGCTTTTTTTGGGGGATCACAGATAAATTTTCTCAACCAAGCCTTCAAACAGGACCGGAACATACAAAAAAACAATTAATAAAATTGCTAGTTAAACGGGGGAAGTCCAGTCTCAGGAGAGACCGTCACAGTCGATTAAGAAATATGTCATACACATATCGATACCTACGTATATTATTATTCATTATTTGCAAAAAGCTATTTCTTAATTATATTCAGATAGCTTTGTATATAAATAGCTCCATAATTGTAAACACACTGTTCTGTATCAACTACTTTATTTACAATTAAGTTATTTTTAAATTATGATATATATTGAACAAACTTATGTATATATTTTCACCACAGGTGGACACTGCCACAACAGAATCGGTTGTTACGTTAGATTGGGAAAATGGTTTCGTTGAGACGTCTGCAAAAGAAAATGTAAACGTTTCCCAAGTGTTCAAAGAGTTGTTAGCCCAAGCAAAAGTGAAGTATAACCTCAGCCCAGCATTACGTAGGCGCCGCAGACAATCACTTCCGACTCAGGCTGAACCTCCACCTGCAACACCATCCCATTCTGCTGTCGTTCCATCTGCTGCACAACTGCAACATCTTCAACAAATTCGGGATCGTCATGGCAAAAGAAATTCCTGTATTCTGTCGTAAATGATTTAAAGAAAATCAAAGAAAACAATTAACCATAAAAGCAATTCAAGAGACATGAAGTATTACCAAAAATACAATAAACGCATTTAGGCAATCTTCTCTTCAATTATCGCATTTGTTCAACATTTTATAATATTCATGTATCTTGCATATCATAATAATTTTATAATGTCGATAATCTTAAAAACTACTGAACACCAGTATGTGTTAGATAAAGTATATAATATTTACATTATACAAAATAACGTGCGGCAATTGTTCATTATTATATAGAACAAACAAAAAATTATTGAATGTCTCCATGTGCTTCAGACAACTATTAAGGTGTTAATACTGTATACTAGTCAATAAGTTGCCGATGATATGATCTAGTAATTAAATCTCTTCTTCTATATAATACAGACGTACGAACCAAGCTGAATATTTTTCTCATGTACACATGTTACTATAAACAGTGCTATTTTGTATAAAGCAATATATTTCTATATGGGCAATGATAAAAAGCATGTATTTGAACTAACAACAATTACTTATGAATTTCTTACTTTTACTAGAAAAAATTGTACACCAAATAGGTCGCTGACCAATTGAAACTATTGTGATTAGTGTGATTATGACACCAAAGACATTTTCGAACCTTTTTATTTTTGGTGTACAAAATTACTTATATATACACTTGAAAAGATATGACAAGTCTGTAATATGAAGGTCGTGGCACTTCAAAGAAAAATTTGTCAAAGCGTTATGGCACATCTGAGCAGTCAATATTCTCTTAGTACTTTCAAAGACTCGAGTCAAAGCATATTTAGCTAAAGATATTTTGCTTGTGCAGTTTGCTTCCAAACCTAGTACCTTCAGACTTGTAGATTATAATACTATCCACTATGCTACCATGGCCCTTGAATTTTTATTATAGATATAATTATTGGTTGGAACAACATGATAGACATTACAATCTGCTTTACAATCAAATCGGCCGCAATGTAAATTAAAAAATTTACCCCACATAAAGTATTTCAGGATTTATTTGTAATACAATTTTTTCTCTATCCATCAGTTTCAGCTGTAAAGAGGAGTTATTTGATGACTGCTCTCTTCAAGGAACAACGAAAGGGAAATCATTTATGATGCTGTTAAAAATACTGTTGATGGAATTGAAGGCTTCAGTAAATATTCAATCATTGAAAAAGACGCGTTTGACGGGATTGTTAAAAGGAAATGGTGTAACGTTTCCTACGATCCACTGCCTCGTCCACCCAGGAGCGTTATGTGAATAATCGATTAAAAAGTTTAAATTTTTTAAACACGTGGTAAAAATAATTAATATGTCAAGAGGTGGAAATCGAGTCCTTTTCCATAGAAAACTAAAGCAGTTTTTGCTGGAATTTGAGACAAAATATGTAGAATTGCTGCTGAACAACCATGAAAGGTTTCTGATCGTTTTGAATGGTTTTTTGCTATTTGCAAGGAAATTCCTGAATTCCTTAACAAGTTTATCTCGCTTGATCCCACATTACCAGGAAAAGAAATTCAAAACCCAGGCTTTTTAAAGCAATTAGTTTTCCTGACAGACATGAAAAATCACCTTAACACTATAAACCCAGTCTTCAAGGAAGAAAGCAGTGGTATCAGATGTGGTGGTAATTGTAAATGGATGTCGAAGCAAGTTAAATGTTCAAAAATTCTTTGGAAAAAATGAATTGACATCTTTTCTTTGCTGTCTATAATTAACGACAGAAAAATACCAGGAAACTGTAGATTCTGCGCACACATTCAAAAGATCATTGAAGAATTGAACACACGATTCAAGAAAACTGAAATACTGAGAAGCAAAGTACTTGAACAAATTTGTACCAAAAATGTCTTCAATGTTGGAGAGCACGTATTTATGTGAAATTGCTTTTTTTCTAGACAATTCATTAAAAATCGGTACAGAAGTTGACTTAATGATTATTCCTTACAGATCCTATGAGATTAGCAACATCATAACTGAAGGCGGTCGGTCATTTGTTCATTGGTAGATGCAGCTTATCGACCACAGTACTAAATTGATTTTTTTCAACTTTCGTTTTGACTACATCATTAATTTCAGTTTGTCTCTAGATTATTTTTATTTTTTCATTTTGCTCTTTGTCAAATATTAATTCCAATAAGGTGACATCGTTGAGGGCTCTCCTTCAAAATTCAATTGTTCTGGATATAATAGACTTTGTTTATTTTTAATTTCACTCTTGCAATAATTGCTTTTATTGCCATAACATTTTACACTTCCGGCCCACGAGTCCGAATTGTAGTATACAGAATTACATTTCGTTTGGAACTATAGCGTTAACAGTCGTTTATTACTTATTCCCACAATTACTTTAATTATTTGTTGGTTGTCTAGTTATATCCTCAGTATATGCCTTTGGACAATGTCAATATAAGAATGTATTTCTTAGCACTGTATGTATGAGGACGCTTCCAACCAAAGTGCATTCCTTCATAGCTGTTATTACCGAATTATCAAAACTGCTTCAAATAATTGAATGAATGAAGCAAAGTATATATTAAATCCATACAGAACTAAATTTTACAACCTATATTATTCTAATTTTTAAAAAAATGCATACTTATATATAAATATATATAAATAGAATACTTAATTAATAGCAACAAAATCTAATCGTAACTATGTACTTCATAAAGCCTTTATTTATTGTGAGTTTAATTTGCAACAAATTTATACTGATTGATTACATATATACATTATACAATAAGTGAAAACCAGACCCCATTCAACAATTTTGCAAAATTTAGAAAGTAGCGCAACTATCAGTTTTTATCAAAATGGTTTAAAATAACTGTGATATAAAAATATATTTTCTTCATTTTTCAACACAATTACCTCTTACTTACAATATATTTATTACATCTCATAACTGTAGGTATATATAATTATAAAAAAATCGAAAGTGTTGCTCTCAAAATAGACAACTGGATGTGCATACTGCTTATTACCATTTTGTCATGGTCACTGTGAGCTAACTCTTAGCTGTAAGGTAATGAACTCGTTGTCGAAACCCACAGTTTCGAATAAAATTGTAACTTGAGCAACTCTAACAGTGTAGACAGGTGCTTATACGATAGGCAAACTTCATTTTTCGGTGTTTGTCATGAATACAATCCCGGGCACAGTTACAATTACGAGAACGTACCAATTGTGGTAACAAAAACGAGCACAATCCACTCAATATTACTTTTAATAATATTATAAATCGTTTTTCTCTAGCGGTATAATGTATAGGAAAGTACAACATTTGAAAATAACAAGTACACTCTATAAAATGCATTCAATGTCCATACATTAAGATCCAATAAGCAACAATTTTATTTATATACACACATAATTCTAAAAAATTATAGGCTACAACGCGCGTTGTCATATTCACCAAAATGTATTACCTCTCCCGTACAGGGGAACGCATTAATCCTAATAGTGACAATTATAATGGCAATATATTTATGTATGTCACGAAGCGAAGTTCGCTAACACAGCCTATCGAAAGAAAACTCGTGTATTCGATGCCATTACTCAGTATCTGACGAACCCCTGCACACTAGTAATCTCTCTACTTGTTAGAAATTCCATTCTTAATTCACCACACGGTGCATGGTTCACGATTATTTTGTACGTCACACATTTTCAAAAAATCTGTGCTGAATTTAAACATATAATGACTTATACATTACTTTATTACATTAATATCTATGATTTTTTTACGAATTCTAAATGTAAAACCTCGCTTATGAATAAGTATTGTTTCGATAATAGCTATGATTCATCCTCCAGAGATTTAAGTCCACCTCTGCTCATTCCTTTCTGTGGAGGAGGAAGTTGAATCATCTCCATGCGTGCCATCTAAATGTTGTCTGTCTAATTTTATGCTGCTTTTAACAATCTCTTGTTGAAAACTTTAGTATTATTCGATGCTATTTTGTATACTTTCTACATCATGATACGACCCAAGTGTTATTCCAACAATAAATCGATTATTTAGGTATTCCACTTCTGTTAAATGCATCGCACAGTTAGTGCAACGAAATAATCCCGCCCAAAGTAGGTCAAGAATGTACAGTACACAGAATGAGGCGTGGCCGGTTGGAGAAATCGTAGCTGCGCGAGGTATCGGTCAGTGTCAGACAGACAAAATATTCGGAAAAAGGAAATGATAACATGTATGTATGTGTCCCTAATGTTGTGTGGAAGGTTGCGATCATATATTTTTTCCATATTTTATATAGATCACTGGCTGTGTGTATCAATGTACTTTTTTCTTATTTCATTGTTCTATAACAATAGCGCACTTGTTGACTGTTGAACGAGTGAAAGATTCTGAGAAAAAAATGTGCGCGTCAGTTTTACATTCGTTCATTTGCATTTTGATATTGACGCAGTTCGGACGTTTATTTCGGCCATTTATTGTAACTTTTTTAAGCGATTCAGGCTCATTTTATGTGAAAACACATAGCAAGTTTCAATATTTGTATAGAACATGGCCGACAACGCCGGGCTACGGGCAGCTAGTATTTTATATAAAATGAGAATGAAACGCTCATAAGTTTTGATAAGAAAAAAAGTGTCTGACTGCGTGAAATCAGAATTCTTTTAACAAAATTAACTCATAAACTCATGTAGGAATTCTTAAGATCACAGTTAAATAACTTGAATCCTACATTAGGCACACAATCCAATACGTAGAAAATACCTCTACAGACAAACGAGAATGAAATACAAAACAAGATCGTTTACTTTACCGATAACTTCATGTTTACCTACTGGGTCGCTCCTCACTCTCTACATGTTAATAGTATTTTGGGAAGTTTATATACCGCATGTGTCAAATATCATTAGATATAGGGATTCAATGTTTACGTGCGATGTATACGTATAAATGTAATACGTGGCAACGTGGTACCCCTACTGTCCGTCACCAATGCCGACAACAACCGACATCACAACGATATTCTCCGATCCCGACCCAGATTTTACATTCAATGTTTAGCGGGAAACATCAAATGGCCTCCGAGATCTACTGATCTCTCTCCAAATGATTTTCTTTTTGTGGGGATATTTAAAAAATATTGTTTATACCCATGAAGCTGGTAGAGCAGAAAACATAGTTGCCTTGAGAGAAAAAATAATTGAGGCTGCAAATTCAGTAACTGCTCACATGTTAGAAAACGTAAGAGTAAATTTCTACGACCGCCTAGGGCAATGTCTTGCTGTGCAGGGAGGAACCCTTATTTATTTATTTTATTATGGTTATTTTTTAATTTTATTAGAATTACCCTTTTGTTGGTATCATGCAGCGTGAACGCAGCTTAATAATTATTTGCCTTTACTGAAAGGAAAAAGAAAAACAAATCCTTGCAAGTCGTAAATATTATTTGTGAACGCATTAGAAACACCCGAGTCGCTGGTCCAATGGTTACTGCTAAGGTATATTGACGTATGATGTATGTACGTAAATATTTGTATGCTAACAGCAGGTTGTCCTAGAATGACAATGATGTATTAAATATGATAGAATGGTTTTGCTACAATGGCTTGTACTTAAATGAGAATAAAACGTAATACATGCAACATTTTTGTTATCTCGTAACTAATTGTGATGATAACACAAGCCAACACACATTTTGGTGCCGGTGATTTTTTAACTGTTCCTGGGTAATTTTTGGGTGGAGAATCCGAAATAGCCATCAGATTTTGTCTATCAGATCTAGTTTTTAAAATAGGAATTATTTACTGATTTTTAACCTCTACATATATTTTACGTTATAACTATGAGTATTGCCAGTAAAAAAAGACACATATATTAAATATTTATTATAAAAAGTAGATTAACATACATTCATATTGATATTAGTCACTATCACCTACAAATTTTCGTTTATACGACTGTCTAGCATGGAGTTTACTGGGGCAGTCTCGCTGAAGGCTCCAACAGTAGTCGGCCATCATGTGGTTATCCCATCGTCCTTGATATCGATCTTTCATAGTTTTAATATCCTGATGGAATCTTTCTCCCTGTTCTATGCACTATAGTCACCTAAATTTTCTGGAAAGCGATCTAGGTGGCTGTGGAGATAGTGAACTTTTATACTCATGTTACAACCGAGAATATGAAAATTTGAAAGCATAGTTTCCACTAATTCTATGTAATTGTCTGCTTTGCGATTTCCAAGAAACTTTTGAACTATTTGAACAAATGAGCCCCAAGCGTTAGATTCAGTATCATTCATTGATGTGGTGAACTGTGGATCTTTAATAAGTTGCCTTATTTGAGGACCATCAAATATACCAGCTTTTAGTTTATCCGTGCTAATCCCAGGAAACTTACGTGACAAGTACCCAAAACAATATCCACTTCGATCTAACGCTTTCACAAACTGCTTCATAAGCCCCAACTTGATATGCAAGGGTGGTAGTAAGATTTTTTCTCTCGTAACCAAAGGTTCATTCACTACGTTTTGTTTTACTTGAACCATAGTATCTCTTAAAGGCCAATTTCTCTTAACCCAGTGCTGATCTTTAGCTCTGCTGTCCCAAAGACATACAAAACAGGGGTATTTTGTATATCCACTTTGCTGTCCAAGGAGAAAGTTCACCATTTTGAAATCAACACAAATTGCCCACTGATGTTCTTCGTATTTAATTTGTTTCAAAACTTGTACTATTGTTTTATACTCATCTTTCATGGTAGTAGAATGTCCAATAGGAATTGAGGCATATTTGTTACCGTTATGTAAAAGGACACATTTTAAACTACGTTTTGAACTGTCAATGAAAAGGCGCCACTCGTCTGAAGTATAATATGGCAAAGCCATTTTTTCTAAGACTCCTTTTATATCGTTACAGAATACCAGCTTATTTTCCTGAGTGAAAAAAGGCAGCAGATCCATTTCTCTCTTACGATAAAATGTAACATTAGTGCCTGGATAAAGAAGGTTCTTTTCTTTTAATCTGGATGCCAGTAATTCAGCACACTCCTTTGAGAGGTATAGGTCTCTCATGAGATCGTTCAGTTCTTGTTGATTAAAACACTGAGGAGTTGTTAAATCTGCTTCAAAGTCACTGTCGTTTTCTGATAGCATTCTTTGAACTTCATCAGACGTTGATGTTTCTGTATCATCTTCCGGGATATCAGGGAGATTGCTGAAGGTTGGAACGGGTATTTCATTAGAGTGCGGTACAGGTCTTCTTGTAGAATCTAGATCAGGATAAGTCCATTTATGTCGATTGTTCCTATTTATGCCTTTAATATTAACGAGACAAAAATAGCAGTCATCATAATGGTTACGTGGTTCCCTTCAAACCATTGGTACACCAAATTTCAGGCACTTTCTGTTTCCAATTGTCCACTGTCGCAAATGTTCACCACATGTTTTACACACCACATGTGGAGCCCAAGATTTATCTTGATCTCCCAAATGAACGCCAAAATAGGCAAGATAAGACCTTTTCACAAATTCAGAAATAGTTTTGTCTATTTACTTTCACCGTGTATTCGCCACATACATAACAAAAAACATCTGGATGGTTTACACAGCTACGCCTGCTTGTGGATGCCATTGTTTTAGTTTTAACACTATAACACGACGAAAATGTACACAAAATTATGCCACAACATTATTTGCCAAAACTACACAATAGACTAAGTCAAGAAGGATAAAGGTAAACTACAGGTACTATGTTTCCAACACCAATTAGTCGGGGGAGATCGGATCATAGGGAATTCCAAATATACAACAGCTAATAAAATTCATAGAATTAAGTAATGCGGGTTAACCAGTTCTAGGAATATTTGTTGACGGACAATTTCAGGTATATTTGGCTGATTAGATCCTAGTTTTAAGTACCAAATTTCTATTTTGAATTTTAAAGAGATGTTGATTTATTTATTTTTGCCTTTTATTAGAACTAAATTCAATTAGTCTCTACCTCAAAAACTAGAGCTGATAGAAAAAATCTGCTGCCAGTTTTAGAATCAGCACATTACGTATATCTAAACTCGGGTCTTAGATCTCAGGCACCAAAATTTTTTTTTTATTTTGTTGGCCTGTGTAATTATCTCTTTATAGACAATACCCAGCTCAAGTATTAAGAGATTGTAAAACTTTTACATTCTACACACCTTAAGAGTGATAAAAACTCTCATTTATCATATCAATTTAGATGCTTAAGAAAAATATTTTTTCTTAATAGATCTTATATAGCAATATATATTGAAGACTGAAAACGGTCTATTTAGAGAGCAAAACGAGTTCATGTCCGACAAAAATATTACATCAGAATTTAATGGGTAGCATGAGAGGTTCAATTATATTTAAGCAAACAGACTTTACCTGGAATGTGCATAGTGTACCTAAAAATTTAATAACATGCAATTAATTTATGAATTATCTGATGTATAAGGTTTATATATAAAAATACTTCCTATTATAATAGACGATCTTTATTCAGTTCAAACTATGGCTGCACCTAGCATTTTCCTGATACTCTTAAACAATTTGTATTTTTTAAATTGATATCAGATTTGGCCATTAGAGCGCATAAATGTATACACGGCGAGCATATCAAATATACGTGATATGTAATTTAAATAATCTGTTTAGTTTTAACAAGTTTAAAATATACCACGATTTCATGAAATTCTTCTGAGTGTAGCAGAATTATTTAACCCTTACAGTTCCATCATTTAATATATTAAGTAAATTAATATAATCAGTGTTAATCAGAAAAGTTTACAGCGCAATTGGTTGCCTATTTTTCATCATTTCAATTTTGTAAATTAATTGAAACGTACATAAGTACCTTTTAATTGTTTTTCTTTTTAGTGTGCGTTTGTTAACATTTATGAAGTCTATCTACATGGCGAAATACCTCTATAATGCAATAATTTAAGGCTCAAAAAGACATTTGTAGTAAAATTTAAAAATGCATGTACAAAAATTCATTCATAAATTCTGAATGTCCTATCAAAAAAAGAATTCAATCCGACAATATGTCAGTTGCGTAGGTGTTCGTGTTTATGCAACTTCTTGTATTTCAACTAATACTGAAGTGTATGCCGTTTAATAAAACAATATAGTACATGTATGTACACTGGCAAATAACTAATTTTGTAACATATGTTTGTAAGTATTACTGTGTAAATTTTATATAAAAATTTATTGTATTATTTCCTGTTTTGTTAATGAAATATGTTCTTTCCTATCGGAATTCAGAACTGGACTGTAGTACATCATCTGCTCGCATAAGAATCGATAAGACTTCGTGGTGTAAAACCAAATGTTATGTACATATGTATATGATGGAGTTCGGGTAAAATGGACTAAACACGTCCAACATCTATATTAATACAATTTTCGAAATATTAAATATGTTACTTGTAAAATTTGAAGAATTAATTAATTTAACACTTAAATTATTATTATACATTCAGTTTTAATTAATATTGTAAATGCAATTTTTGTAATCTTTGCAATACATGTATATACATAGATACAAATAAATCAGAGGAGCTATGGTCAGCGCACAGTTCGGATATATGAATTCATTGAGGATACCACACTAAAACGAGAACAATTAGCATTTATTTGATTTGTATGAAGATTTTATGATTTTTGTTAAATAAAACTTCATAATGAATAAGCAGTACTCAAAACAGAGTAAGCTTCTAATAAAAACAACCTCTACAGATTTATAAATAGAATAACATTATTCGCTGTATTTAATACTCCTTGTGTATAAGGCACAATATTAATTGTCATTTAATGTTAAAGTGGAAGCAGCACATCATTGCATCATTGCGTGACTATATTTAGATTAAGCTGTAACTGAAGCACATCCTTCCAAGATTTTATTATGAAATAGGTTTTTAAATCATCCATGTAGACAAATACTAGGTTGGTTAAAGCCGTTAATAGATCATTAACAAAAAGAACAAATAAGAGAAATCTGAAATGCGAACCCTGAAAGACTTCGGCCAAAACCATAACGAAAGAGATTAATATCCATGGTAAAAAACATCATCTATTCGTTAAATAATACTTCAGAAAAAGTATTTTATTTAAATTTTCAAAACAATTTTCTAGGATAGCAAATATTGCCCGATAATAATGTATCGTAGACGTTTCTTTGAACATTTGAAATTCTATCAAATGTTGTCAAAATTTGTGCTCGCCATCGTCTACAATAATCTACATTATTCGCTCTATTATTTAGGAAGCCATAAATTAGTGTTTTAAGGTGATTCACAGAGAAAAGAAGTCAGGGTGCGTAGAGTGCAAGTAATATTACTTCAGCTATAACGAAATGTTTGTATTACTACAATAAAATTATATTTGTATTTTCTAGATTTCGTATAGCAGAAATTACGCTATTCTGCAGTGAATGTAGATATTTTGCTGCATATTGAGTTTCTACTATGAAAGAGGTCCAATGCTATTGTTGCTTAAGGCCATACCAAACATTTATCGATTTCGAGCTTATATGTAAGATTCCGATTATCCAGCTACCAATACAGTCCAACGCACTCGCGTTGTGAGGACCGGGCAAAAAAAAGCAAGGTTTATCAAAATATAATGTAGTTTAATTCTTGTTTCACTGTTTCATAACATTTCGGAAAAATTCTGGACGTTAATATTTGCCATGGAGAAATTTTTTTCCCGATATCAGCAATTTATAAAACAATATGAACCGATTTTTTAGAGAATATCAAGTTCTTTATTTTGTGGTTATCTATCTTTTTTGTATTTAAGAGAGTATATCTGAAGAGTTAAACGTGGGCAAAAGGAAAAATGAAAATAAATATACATAAGGATAAGCCTTATGAAATTCAATTAGAAATCAAATCGTAGTAATCTGAAAAAATGCTTTCACAGCTGATACTATATTCTACAACACAATGAACAGATCAAGCAATATAGATTGGCAATTTAAAATAACCAAGTGATATAGTTAAGACGGGAAAATTTGAATGTATGTATTGTATACTATTGAATGATTTTATTCGAAAATTAAATTATTCCAGCAATGCTTTTTTAGGAGTGCTGTACAGATATGTCTATTTATATGTCTAAACAGCATTGAGCACACGAAACAGTACAACTATATCCCGGTATTTTGATTTCCTTAAAACCGTCTAAAAAAGTGTGAAAAACAAAAAGACACAAGTGAAGATGAAGAGATGAACCTAAAACACATCAACAGAGTAGTGGCAAGCAGAGAACTAAGAACAGCTAGAGCAAGGAAGCTAGCAAGGCCCAATTTTATTTATAGTCATAATTAAAAACCAAATTGTAATTTATAGTTTACTGCCATACACCCACCTAAGATAATATATATGTATATATTATATATAACTGCCTTGCCAAGAATATTCTAATTTTGCAACTGTAAATGATAAAACTTGATTTTAATGAAACACATTTATTTTTTAATTTAATTTATATAATATTTCTATTACAGTAACATAAAGTAATTATTTGCATAAGCTTAAATTTATTATTCACTGGTTTCATTTATATAGTATGTTATATAATATTTGGAAGCCTCTGTTATAGAGCATTATTATAAAGCAGAATTATAAAACGCCAACCAATAAAATAAAGTTAAAATGTACAAACGATACCACCAAATAGACGCTAAAATCAGTCAATTCTGACACCTAATCGTGACAATCTATAGTGCCATGTGTGACAATTAATCGAACCGCTACCAATTTTTAAATCACATGTACTTACCCTATATTCACAGCGTAACCGATAACATCGGCTATACCCTTGACAAACATAATGTAAAAATCATATTTTACAAAAAAGTCTAAATATCTATATCTGGAATCTGGAAAATTTATAAGAAATAGACTAATATACAAAAAACAAATATAACTATAAAACGTATAGAAACTCAGAAAGTGAATAAAATAAATTTGTTAAAGTGTAGTTACTAGGTACTTATTTACGGGGGATAGCTCACTAGCAATATAGCGAAACAAGAACTCGCGTTTACATAAAAGTGTGTCGTACACCATCCGACTGCATCGTTTCGTCAGTAACAATCGTGTCTGAAGAATCAGTATCTAGTTATGATACCTATGCAATGCACTACAATAAGTAAAGCACTGCGTCTACAGTTCGGTAGAATTAGGGGAGACCGGGGCTATGAGGCTACCCGGGGTAATAACGCCACCCCTATAATTTCAAAAGCGAGCATTTGTTTCCGTCAAAATACATTACCGCCACCTTTCTATAAGCAAGATGTAGCTTTTATTACAGAGCCCGTAGTTGTAACGTTAACACTGCTCGTTTTAAGAACAAAAATGTGAAAGTTTCATTTTCGATCTAACTTTGATTGGAAACAAAAGTGATTATAAATTTATTTTGGTTAGAGATATTGAAATTAAAAAAACATGTTGTTAACACAGGCTTACTTTGATATAGTTTGATGTGAATTTCATTGCCTTAAAGATTATTCTAGATGACATTTATGAGTATGCTTTCTGATCTCAACAATGTGGGGCAACAGGACCAGGGTGTAAAACATGAAATGGGTTTCATGTTTTACACAAAATAATGTGCTTTTTTGTTTTTTGTTGTCTCATTAGATGGTTCGTATTATATAACAAGCACAACCAAAGCAACCTGGACCGAAAATACAATGACATGATTACGGAAAAGGCAGCGAAATTTGGTTCAGATGCACCATTTGTGCGAAGTGGGCGCACAAGGAGTGCAATGGAGCTGAAAGGGTTGATAGTTACATATGCGATTTTTGTACCTAATAATGGTATTAATAAATACAATCAAATAATATAAATAAATTTGTCATTATAATTTTTGAGGCTCTTGGCACAGGGGTGGCTTCATTACCCCAGACACGGAGGTAATGAAGCCACTTGCAGTGTTGACATTTTTTAGTTGCTGGCCACAGATAATTTAAATTTGTGCCTATCTGTAGTCATAAAATGATAGCCTATATATTGAAGTTTAGCTATGCCTGATAGGGATAACTAAACTTGCAAAATGAGAACTTTATTCACGAAATTCCCTTATTGTGTGGGGTCACCATCACTACATTATCAAGTGACTAGAAGTTAAAATAGCAAATCGTTACCGGACAATGCTACCGTAACTTGAACGTAACTAAAACAAATATTGGAAGATATTGAATCACCTCTCTTTGGAATTACGACTTGAATCCCAATGAATATTATCTACATATCCGTATCTTTCAGGTTGCTTTACCTTCTAAGTAAAGGAATGTATGTACCTATAGCTCAAAAGGATACGGATATGTCTGTAAAAAAGTAACTTTTCACTTCCCTCGTAAATAAATATGAACAAAACGTTAGAAGGCAATTTACTTCATATGGCATTGGAATGTGTTTCTCAATATTTATTCGACTGGTATTACGTAATGACATCTTCAATTAAGTTAGTGATAAATAATTGTCGACCATTTTTACTTGTCAATCATTTACGAACCAAAAATTATTTACCATTCGTATAATCTTATGTAATGTAAAAATATATTCAGCTTGATTTGTAATCTCACAAATACTGATAAGCAAAATGATTCCTATATACATACTCATGTAGGCAATCTTATAAATGACTTTTTATAATTATATACTTTTTATTCTTCAATGATATCATTTCAACTTTTAGATTTTGTAAAGATATATGATAAATATAAATTAAATACTAATTGTACCATATTATTTTTATATATTGCTACCCTCTTGTACTTAAATTACAAATGGCCAAGGCCCTAAACAAAATCGGTACCCAAATTCCAAGAAGGTAGTAAGTTAGACACCACCACGGTAATTAACCTTCTATTCAAATCTAAAGAGGACGCTTGTCTATTAATTAATCACCAACTTATAACACTCAGTCTTACCTCTTACTTCCCCAAGGGTCGATGTTAAATATGGGAGTCAGCACTGCCTCCAGCTACAGTCAGAGAAGGGCGAGTTCGAACACAGTACTAAGTCGAAAGTTAAGTTGTCAGGGCGCCTATCCGTAAAAATATGCTAAGCCCAACAGATATTCAGACCCCGGACCAGATCTAATGTAAAACTCCCCAGGTGATAAGAAAATAAGACCAACACACGCTCATTCAAACTTAACAAACAGTTTATTGAAATTTTATCTCAGATATCAACAGCGTATTTCCATTACTGTACAAAACCGGCTATATACTATAATCTCTGACTTCCAAGAGATATTTAAAACAAAGGCAAAAAAAACAATAAAAAGTAAATCACAAGCGCAACTCAGTTGCCAGTATTAAATTCTGAAGGATTAATTAAAATTTAAATGGTCACCCAAGGTGATCCACAACTCAAAATTATCAATGACGTACACTTACATAATTTAAGAAATTCGAAATGGTGAACACAAGAAACAATCTTAAAATTAAAATTAAATTAACCAACAATATTCTTACAAGCACACAGTTATAAGGCAACTTGCCTGAAGTCCCTCCAAAGTCGAACACTTTGATCGTGATTTGCAACACGTCAACACAAAAATAAAACACTCTGTATACCAGAGGCAACCGACAATCTATTCGACATCAGAGTGCAGACTCTAAGTTATAAGTATCTAATTCTATTAAAAAAATTAGCGCTAGTTAACTATGCTTTACATAAGGAAATGTGATTCGATTAAATTCAAAAATTTCTTACGAGATTGTACAAAAATAAATTACAATGGTTGACTAAATGCACTAAATAACAACTAAGAAGTTACACAAGACAGATGTGAGGCTACACTGCCCATACACATCCAAAATTTAGTTCAAATTCTGAGTCCAAAAATAAAAAGGCTACGTAACGTCTCCAAAAATGCCAAAGTAACCTCCAAATTGGGGTCACTAATATTATTAAAACTACGTTAATTTAATTAATTCAAATCAGAAAGGCTCACATGCCACAGGAAGTTAAAATAGGAAATTACGATGACTTATTTAATTAGTTAGGCCGGAAAATGAAATTCACTGTTCAAAGTACACGATATTGACATAAATTTTATCAAAACTGTTTAGTCAATAAACTCTACACTCTGGATAATATCAGAGAAATTTACACAGACACAGTACCTTAAAGAAAGTCACATCCACAGCTACCAAACATGATACCTTCTACGGATCCACACGTTACAAGAAATCTGCTCGCCTATCTTCGGCTAACGACATCCCAAGGAAATAGCGTATGAAGGCTACAGAATTCCAATAATCTGTACCTTAAATATGTCTTCACCGCAAGATCCAGTAATAAATTTCCTGGCACCGTAAGATTACCATAGCACGTGGTTCTTAAATCTTAACCCCAACAAAAATGCTTAAATGAGGTCTAGGCCTTGCACCACACTAACCGAGCAATTAAACAATTCCTAGCCAAGAAGAAAATATCCTCGCAAGATTCAATCAAAAACGCCAAAATCCAATAATAACACTTGAGAAGTACTATAACATCCGCTTTTGTAAGCGATTACAAACGATAAAACTTCAAAACTCTACAACATTCTCAAGTAGGCTAGGGAAAATGCTTCTGCTCTTGTGGTGTTTAATCCTTCCTCGATGACCGTTAATGTGCAAGAGAAAGACTCTAACATGTCAAAGCCCGACCATCAAACGGAACACGACAATTGCTCTAAAAGATCGAACGACCCAATCTGATATTTTAAACGTACGACAAAATTGCAGGTTCAAATGACAATAGAAAAATGGAAAATAATTATAAATAATTTGTTACATAACTCTAAGCCCAAAAAGAAGTTCTAAAACTAAATTAACAAAAATTAAAAATAACAAATCTATTAAATAAAACCTCGTGCGCCATCTACCCGTCCGTGCATGTATCCGTTACACACACCTGCGATAAGGCAGAACGCGTGGCAATAGGAATCTTAAGCAAATCTACACCAGATGGCAGTAGTAGAAGGAAGATGACATAAATTTAATCCAAAATAAATTACGTATTCCACGACAAACTAAAATAATCCATTAAAGGATAAAATACAACAAAAAAAAATTGTAACAATATTCTTCCTCGATCCCTATATCTGACTGCATGCATTTTACATTGTGGTTTTATCCTCTCAACATTTCTTAAGTAGTCGTTTTAATATAATCAAGTTATTGTAGTAAATACAATATTCATATAATATCTTCATACCTAGGTATAACACATGCATTTAACAAATATTTTGTTTGAAAAGTTTCGCTCATTAATTGACTTTCCATATCAAAGTTGTAACTATTAATCCATTTGCTAGGTTACAAACGAGTTTTAAATTTCTACATCTTCAAGCCGAAACGAACAAAAAGGGTTGAACTCTTTGTCAGATTTAGGGTTCGCTTCCTCCTACTTCCTCCTACTTCCGTCATTATATATAACTTTTCTTTTAATTATCTGGAGGTGATATAAATTAAGAAATTGTCCATAGAACGTAAGCAGGACCAAAATTTTCGCTGTCTCATTTTTACAGACGCCGTACATACCTACTGGTGGTGTAAAAATTGACAGAGAAATTTTTTGGTAAAAACGAGACAGTATTTTTTTTTCAGTAAATATAATATAATGAGCATTGCACTTGATTTATTGTGTACATTCATTTGTGACGTATTCCAGCCATTTTTCGAGTGCATGAAGAGTTTAAATTCCTTGTCGTATCAATACCGGACCTGAATCAAGTTGCAATAAGGATGGAAACGCTTCCTAAAACCATGTTATTTTCAATTTCGAGCCGTTTTCCTCTCGAAAAATCGTCAGAGCTTGGAATTTCATGCTTGAAAGTCAATGTTTGGAAATATTTAGTCCGCCTGTCAGATTTGCGAAAAGTCAATTTTGTGTTTAGTCCTCGTTTTTATTTACGTAAAATGGGCTTTCTTTAGGCACGTCATGGATAAATTTCGCGTGTTTTGACAAATTCGACGGAACACGGTCAAACGTATATTTTAATTGCTCACGCGTCCCTCGACCTTAAAATATGCATTTGGGCGCGTTGAAAAGCAGAAACTGCGGACTTTTTAACCATACTTTTCCCTATACGTGTTCTGGATTCGTTTCAGATGAGATAGCTTCAGAAAATCGGGCACGTCGAAAACGCAACTTTTAAGTTTGTCCGTATAAAGGCGAAATTTTTACGGTAATTAGCTCGGACGTTCCCCTTCACGGGACGATCGGTCCGAACGCGCTACCTATACGGGGTGTCGCACAATTTAGAGAAACATCATCCGTTGCACGGTCCTATCTCTATCCCGTACTTACTTCAGTGAAAGAGCGAGAGTCACCTAACAGCTATTATTAAGGTGAATTGGGACGCAAACATATTAAATCTAAATGTATATTTATTAGTCAGTTTAATAAAAAAAATTCGTTTTGTAATTCATCGAAAGCTGTCAACATCATCGCTCTGATAAAAAAAACTGATAGTGTCAGTTAAGATCGGCTTTCAATAAACCATCCTTACCGATTGTACGAGGCATGTTTTTTAAGTAAGTACCGTTTTTCCACACCGCGACCGCAGCGCTGCGGTCGGCGTTCTGCGTATGTGCACTGGGGACCTACATCTCTTGCCTACGCACTGACGCCATTACAGTCTGATTCTACCTTGTTTACGTTATTTACTTAGTGTTTAAGATGCCACCGATAATCGTGAGTCCCGCCGACTGTGAAGTACGGGCTGTTATAAGATTTCTTAGTGGTAAAGACCTAAAAGCGATCGATATTCATCGTGAAATTTGTGCAGTTTACGGACAAAACATAATGAGTGATGGAATGGTAAGAAAGTGGGTGAGAGCATTTAAAGATGGTCGCACAAATGTGCATGATGAACAACGGAGTGGGCGTCCTTCGGTCGTTAATGAAAGTTTGGTGCAGGAAGTGGACAATAAGGTGAGAGAAAACAGACGCTTTACGATGTCCTCTTTGTGTGATGGCTTTCCTAATGTTTCGCGTAGTGTTTTGTATGGCATTGTGAGCGAGCGCTTGAATTACCGAAAATTGTGCTCACGTTGGGTACCGAAAATGTTGACGAATGTGCACAAAACCAAACGTTTAGGCAGTGCATTGACTTTCCTTGAGCGGTACCGCAACGACGGTGATGATTTCTTAAGCCAAATTGTTGCGGGCGATGAAACATGGATGGCCTACGCCACACCAGAATCAAAGCAACAGTCCATGGAATGGCGGCATTCAGATTCACCCGGAAAAGTGAAGTTTAAGCAAACAATTTCTGCCCGGAAAATCATGTGCACAGTTTTTTGGGACAGAAAAGGAGTATTGCTTGTGGAATTTCTGCCTCGTAATGAGACAATCAATGCAGCAGCTTATTCTGAGACCTAGAAAAATCTGCGCCGTTCAATCCAGAACAAAAGACAAGGCAAGTTGAGCAAGGGCATCCTTTTGCTGCATGACAATGCCCGTCCGCATGTGGCTAATCAGACCAAAGATCTCATCACATCTTTTAAATGGGAAACTCTAGATCATCCTCCGTACAGCCCTGACCTGGCGCCCAGTGACTACCATCTGTTCCTGCACTTGAAGAGACACCTGGGCGGTCAGCGTCTTCAAGACGATGACGAAGTCAAAACAGTTGTGGTTAACAAGTCAGGCGGCAGACTTCTATGAGGAGGGTATTCATAAACTGGTACAACGTTATGACAAGTGCCTCAATATTGAAGGAAATTACGTTGAAAAGTAGATTAAAGTACAGGCTTTCATGTAAAAATAAAATTATTGATATATCTTTGCACGTCTTTTTTTAATTTCAAAACGGTACTTACTTAAAAAACATGCCTCGTATTATACGATTTTGTGCATCAGTATACTATAAAGTGACGAGGAAGGAGTACGATTTTATTTAGAGGGAAACATTTGAAACAGGTGCTAAGGTAAAAGTGAGACAGCGTACCTATAGGGTGAAAATAAGACAACTGTTTATACTTTAAGGTTAGGGCACTCCAAAATGCCCAGAAAATCAGTACCGAAAGCAAAGTCGTAAACAGAGGATGATTTGCAAATCTTGATTAAAAAACTATCAGAGTTGCTTGACAATAATTTAAAATTGATAAATCTAAGTCATGGATGTCTTGGTAATAAAAATACTTCAAAACGTAGTCGCAAAACAACGTTATCAACGAAAGAAGAAGAAGATTTAACTGAGAAAATAGACATTATGGTTAAATGGGAGTTTGCACTTTTCAAAGAAGAATCAAATCAGCGGTTCAAACGTACGTGAATGTGAATAATTTGACAACAGTTTTTAAAAATGGTAAACTCGGAGACGATTGGTTCCGTTTGTTTTGTAAGAGGAACTGACTAAGCCAAAAAAGATGGAACAACTAGAAAAGTACTTATAGAAGAAAAGCTGCAGAAACTATAAACATCTAGAATTGCAAGACAAACCGTCACATATATTTAATTTAGACAAAACTAGTTTCAATTTACGCCGGAGGATAGTGAGGAGCGTTGCTGCAGTCGGTGAAAGAGTTCATAGAAGAATCGAAGGTTCTGGAAAAGAAAACGCAACAATAATGGCGTGTATTTCAGCGAGTGGTGTATTACTTCCGCCGCTAATTATATACTAAGGACATAATCTGTGGAGTACATGGAAGGGTAGAAATGATCTACAAGATACTTGTTATGCAGTGTCCTACAAACGCTAGATAACAACTCCATATTTATTAGTTTAGTAAATTTGGTGAAATACTTCCGCAAAGGCCACTGGTAATAATAGTGGACAGCCACGTATCACATTTGGATAAAGGCACCATTGAGGTAGCTATAAAAAATAACATCACCTTGTTTGTACTACCACCGCATGCCACGGATGTTTTGCAACCTTTGGATAAGTTCTGGTTTGGACTACTAAAGTTAAAATGGAGTCAGAGGCTTGTCGAGTAGCAGCACTTAAATCAGAGAAAGCTGACAAAAAGTGAATTTGCAACAGTACAATGAGAAAGCCACATACTGTAACCAATCATATTATAACTTGAACTAGGAAGAAGAAGAAGAAAATACACAAGAAAAAAAAATGAGTGTGCTTAAGACCACACGGCAGAAGTGAAAACTTCATCAAGGCGAGGTTAATAATACAACTTTTTTTTCGTTGTATATTCATTTACATTTACATTTTCCATTTTCCATTTTCGTTCTATATTACATTTAAAAAATATATATTTATTATTATTGTGTATACATTATTCTAGTAGATTTCGCTCGGTCTGATCAAGTTTTCACTTCAAAAATTCATACGTACGCATGTATATATACAAATAGACGATATGATAATTCTCATACGAGTACCCGCGCTTATCTAATGGTAACGTGCCGGCCTCATACCCGGGCGACTCGGGATCGCATTTGCACGCGGACAAGAATTTTTCAGAAAATAAAAATACAATATTTAATTTCAATTTAATTGAAATTAAATACCGCTAGTTAGTGTTATAATACAAAGCCGAGCGTGAAACGGTTGGCGAGCGAGTATAGCAGAGACCGGCAGAGACGCGTTAATTATATTTCTCTCGCTCCCTTAGTCGACTTTACCCGAACGAGCGTTACATTCCGAGCGCGACGGCTCAGTCTCGTTCAGTGCTCAACAATCAATGCATCAACGCGCCCATAGAAGTTTTCACTTCAAAAACAAAAAAGAAGGTAAGAATCAAAATAAAAATTGTGATACTAATAATAACAAGGAAAATACACGAAAAAAAACATTCTCTCCGTCCATATCTTTGGAAGTATTATTTTAAATAAAATTAATAAAACAAATTCTGAAACAAAGCGCGAAACGTAAAGTAGATTCCAATTGTGCAGTCCTAACAAGTCTAGAATATATAAATCGTATCGAAAAAAACGAGACTACTCAGAAGAAGAAAAAACTATTGACCGCTCATCAAAAAGTGACATCGAAAATATTTATTATGAAGACAAGAGTGAAATGTAGAAGATATGACACTTGAATGATCTAGTAAAGGACGATAATATTTTGAATGAACAAGCCTGTTCAGCGACATAAGTATTGGAGACCATATTTTGGTAAAATTTCATTCTAAAAAGAAACTGTATTACATAGCGCTAGTAGAAGCAGTTTATGCAAAACAATTTGCTGTGTCGTATAAAGTGGCGGCCCGTGATTTTCTGGGACGGGAGGGCTCTGGGGGGGGGGCTGAGTGTTTAATATCAAAAATTAAGTGCAGACAAAAAATAAACTCAATATGCTATTTAATTAACTTGTTTGAAAATATAATCCATCCGCCTTTCCTTACTATCAGCAAAATGATTAATAACTAATTTATTGAAGGTTGGTGTTGATGTCAGTAATTGTTTTTCAATGGAACATATTACTAAGGCACATAGTCTGCTTTCCCGCATGGTATTTCTAGAAAATGTTTTTATTCTCTTCAAAGTAGACAAACACCTTTCACTTTCAGCTGTTGTCATCGGTATGGTGCAAATTATTTTCAATAACTTCACAGATTCGGCAAATGTTGCTGTTAAATTATTTTCCTAGAAACATTGCAGTAATGTTAGAGCAGATGAACCAGTTCCAAAATCTGGTCTATTATACAAAACTACCAATTCATGCTTAAAAGCAATTGATTCCAAATTAAAAGTCTTCACGGCCATTTGGAATTCAGTTTGGGAAAGAATTTTGATAGGTTGAAATTAAGTGTGGTTGAAAAAGAAGAGCTACAGATAGGTGATAACTAAACAAAAACGGTCATCAATATTGTTAATAATAATATCGCACACTTCTTTAGCAACCATTTTGTGTTTGTCTTCATACCGGAGTCTTCTGTTCCATTGTCGGGAATGTTTCTCTTCTTTTCCATCGTTATCACTATTTTCATTGTAATAATCGTAATCAGTTGTGTTCCTCATATGCTGAATTGACGATTTAAATGATGACACACAACACACAAGATTGTATTTTAATACTGTCAATTTGACGATGTTGTAATTGGTTTTAGAAAATTTCGCAATGCGGCATGATTTTATTAAAAAAATATAACCAGTAATTGAAATAATAATAATAATAATAATAATAATAATAATAATAATAATAACAATCTTTATTGTCAGAGGTCCAAAACAGATATAGACATTGTCAGACATAAAAATAAAAAAGGTATAGCAATAATACAAGAAAATAAATATTACATTACAATAGAATATTCATAAAAAATCATAGTACAAACATACACGTATATACATACATGTAATGTAAATATAACAAAGAATAAAAGACAAAATAAAACAGTGTGACAGACAACATGTTAAGATTATTAGTAGAATAAAATTCCTCCAAAGAGAAATAAGACTTTTCAATGCTCATTTGAAGCAACTCGTACCGCTCAAGTCCTTAATGTGCTTCTGGATATGAAAATCATTTAAAATGTTTTTCAAGGCTACAGCTTCCCTTATTGTCGACTGGTCACTAGACGCGGATCATAGATGATGACATCTATGATCCGCGTCAGACATGTGATAAGATCTTTTTTTATATCTGAAGACTCTCAACACATCTTGATTTACAGTTCCATCTGGTTGGTGCAGCCCGTTGAAGTCGATTTTTCACAACCTCATCCAGTATAGCAGGATGGACATCTTGTAAAAAAAAAGTAGAAAAGCCATCTAGATTGCAAAAGAAAACTTTCACTTGTTTGTTACGTGAGGCAGCCCGTTCAAGTATCAGATTTAACAGTGAATATAATTTGCATTTTTGTAAATATCTTTAATTTTTGCCTGAACACCGTTGTTTTTACCACTCATTACAGAGGCGCCATCGTAGCTTGGGATATTAATTATACAGGCGTTTGGTTCAATTTTTTTTCCAATAAACATTTGCTAATGCCATCAGCAGTATGATTCTCTGGTTGCCGAAAAGACAAAAATCGGGAATGTCGATGAAGGCTTTCGGCTCGTATTGTAATGAATACGAGTGTCTTAATAGCCATTAAATGCGAGTTGCATACACTATTTTTTTCTACGACCCCATAATAAAACATTATTTTTTGAACATTCCATTTCATAAATTGAGCGTAAAATTTTCCGTACGTTTTTACGAATTTAGCTGGTAATAAATTGTTCGTGGCTACTAAGGCCTGTTCCATAATTTCTGGTGTAGTCAAATTTTACATTTCACTGTAATTATCCCTCATTTTTACCGTTTATATTTTCAAAAAAGCATAAATTTTAACTACTTACTAGTAAATTGCAGAGAACTGTCATGTTTAATTAATTTTTATATCTGTCAGATATGAAGTGGCCATATTGAATATTTATGAATATTGGAATGTCGCATTCGTATTGGATATGAATGAAAATCTGTATCTTAATGGTCATCGTTAAAGTACAGGTTCTGCATACCTAATAGTACAATTAAAGTATGGGAGTAGAAAATAGTTATTTATGAACCAAGTGCGGGAAGACTATTTTCCCGCATGAGCGCACATTGTAAGCACGAGCGACCGCAGGAAGCGAGTGCTTTTAATTGCGCGAATGCGTGGAAGATGTCTTCACGCAAGTGGTTTGTACAATATTTTTTGTACGAACATTAAATTAAAAAAATATGATTGATTAATGTCATTGGTATCATACCTAACCTAAGACAGATAACCTAATTAATTTAAGCATTTCATGTACGTAACTATTACTCACCTTTCCATAAAATTAAGTTATTTTATTCTTACACATGCCAAACATGAGGTATTTATTCTTATATTTATAAATTTATAGTACATTTATTGCGTTTTTTGGTTTAAATACAAGCAATTCCGAACTGCCAATATGAATGTCGATGTGGTTCAAATAGATGGCGTTTGAATCTTGCTTAAGATGTCGCTTAAAATGTCGTCAAATAGATGGCGCCACAATTTTTTTGGAAGAATTTTTAATTATTACTCCTATTTCCCCAACTTTTAGTGAAGAATAGTGGAGGGAAGTAGTATTTTATAGACTAAATTTTATTTCTACCAAGTTAGATTTTTTTTAAATGTCCCAAAGTGCCAGTGTTTTTTTCAATTTTTACAGTCGTCTCAACCGGGAAAACGTATTTCCCAGTCGCGCTACACATGCGCCAAATGTCACTTTACAGGCGGTGAGTACAAAAAAGCATTTTGCACATTACACCCACACAACCAGTCTGATAAACTGTAAGAGCTTCTGTTGAATTTTCTCGTCACGCTTTTATTAGATTTCAAATTGTGATCTTCTAGTTTAATCCATAAATCTGGTCTAGGGAGACCTAGATTTTTTAATTTTATCTTAATGTCATAGCTCAGTGTGTTATTTTCTATCATTTCGATTATGTTACTAACGCAATTCATAGTTGCATTTGCACCTATAGAAATTACAGTATACATTCACCGCTGTATATTACATATAGAGGTGGGTCGTTCGCGAACGAACCGGTTCAGTGAACCGAATCCTAGCAAGGAACCGAGGGAGCCGGTTCACTAAATTTCAATGAACCGGATCTCGGCTCACTTGGGTCGCGAACCGAGAGAGCCGGTTGATAATGAATCGGATCTCGGCTCACTTAGGCAGTAACTTTATCCGGTTCGGTCGCGAACGTATCAAAACCATAAAGGAACCTACTGTACGACTGACTGCCGAATATCGACTTAATAATTTGGAAATTATACTTGGAATACGGTCGCAGGATGGATTGAAAAATAAAAATTGATATTATATAACAGGTAGGCTACGCACTACGCACTAAAATATTTATTTTTGTACAACATAACAGCATATTGTATAAATATATAAAATGAATATGCTACATCAACATGTAAAAATAACCATGGTACAAGGAAACAAGGTATGCTCTTGCGCATCTCTGGATGACGCGTATTCGACCTCTAGTACCACCTGTTCAATAGAGTTGTGAATTCACAGGACATTATTTCAATAAAGCCCTTTTTAACAGAAATGGAAATTTTGTAATGTAAAAAATAATGATACGAATAATCTTAAAAGTAAGAAATATATGGAGAGCATAATGTTAGTTTGTTGACAAATATATTGAAGGCTGCTGAGGTGTAGGGATGGTAATAAAATTGATTATAGATTATATAAATTTGTATATTATTTTTTTAAATAAAACTTACCTCCTTTTTAATTATGCTTTAGAAAAATAAATGCCTTACATTTTATAGTAGCCAAGAAATATTAAATAATTTAATTATTAATCTTTAACTGGACGACTTAATTATTTTTAATTTTCAATACATATTACAATTCAAATAAAAACTAATTTTACTTGGAGCTCGGAGTGTGTAAATTCTTCAACAAAAAGATTTTTGCAATAATTACAGTTTACGTAAAAAACAAATATATTAGGTAGGAATATTTATATGTAAATAGTATTTGACAATGTTTTATTTTTGTAAGTTCTTCATATCATTTACAATATAATAATAATATGTGAAAATGTTTGCTTATGCTTATACTTAGGTTTGAATCATTTTATCTGTAGGGTATAATAAACAAACATTAAAATTATTTTGAAAATAAGGGTGAGTTCAGAAGGACTAGAATACAGTTTTTTACTAGCTTAAAAAATATTTTCTTTTTCTTGTTTTTATTTTCAAACGTGTTAAACTTAATTTTTCATTAATAGTTTTCAATCTACTCGTACCTAATATACGTTAGGGTTCGAACAAAAGCTAAAATCACTTCGTTCAAAATGCACTAATAAACTTAATAAATACGAACTAAAACAATGTCCTAAACTAAAATAAAAACCTTCGACTATAAATATAATAATAATGTCTGTATTAAATAATAAAGAAGCATATATTAATCCGGACAAATCACAAAATAACCTTACGCACAACGTAAACTATACATGGGCGAGATAGGGGAATACGGTATAGTTACACTCGGACTAGACCGACTCGTGTTTTGTCGCCTCTCGGGGAAACCTTACAGGTGGATTTAAGCTTAGTTCACAGAACTTCGACGGTCGCGGGCGACACTTCCCCCGCCAACGAAATTTGGTAGCGCTGCAGTAGTCTAATGTCGCTTGCGACACTTTACCATATAACCTAAAATTCAAAGAGATTTATATTTAAAAATGATAAATAAACGAATTTTGTTATACACTCTAACTTATTTGTGGCGGAGAAAAAGAAAACACGTAAAGAAATAAAAAAAAACGGTTTGTTGTATGATTTTTATTTATTTTAATGAACATAACCTCACTAATTTGAGCGACAGTATGTGTAGTTCGCAAATTCCAACTTCACAGCGACAGAGGGGAATACGAAACAACAAACAACGCTATTGGATGATAGTTGTGTCGCCCGCGACCGTCGAAGTTCTGTGAACTAAGCTTACACGGACGCGTCAAGCGGGATGACGTCACGCGTTTTTGTAAGTGACGTCACACTTTCACGAGAAAATTCTTGGCTTGCTTTCAAATTGAAGCGTTTTTTCTTAAACGCAGGCGCGTAGTTAGAGCGCGAAAACGCTGAATGCGCTGAAGTGTTGTTTGGACATCACATTGAACCTCATTACAAAAATTTATAAATCGAAAGTTTCTAAACATGAATAACGAAGAATGGAATTTGTTAGCGCAATTCTATTTCTTATATTTCTAACATATAAATATACAGGTAAACAGTCATATATGAAGGTTAAAATGTGTAAGAACAATGATGTATTTTTAGGGACCACCACATAGTGGCTCAAATTTTTATAATTACAAAAACAATCATAGCATTGTTTTGATGGCTTGCAGTGATGCAAAATATTGTTTTACTTTTGTGGATATAGGGGTGCAAGGAAGAAAAAGTGGCGAAGGTGTGTTTAAAAATTGTGCATTAGGTCAACTGTCAGAAAACAAGTCGTTATTAAAACCGAAGCCATGTAAACTGCCAAATTCAAGTATGATGTCGCCTTTTGTATTAGTAGGGATGAGGCATTTCAAATGACTCAATATATGATGAGGCCATATCCTGGAAGAGGTGGCCTTGATTTGCCAAAAAAGACATTTAAGTATCGTTTGTCATGCATTTGGTATATTATCACCAGCATTGCCTATTTATAGAGGACCATTAAATGCTAGTATGAACACATATGAAAATATCGTTAAAGCTACAGTAGGTATGTTTGCATAACTGGTTAAAGCGACTTGAAGATAAACTTCCAGCAGACCAAAGATCATATTGTTCCCCCCATCTAGTTGACCGTGAGGAACAAGGCAATGTGATCGCTGGTAGCAGGAGAAATGAAGAAACAGGTGCTTTGGAAAATGTACATAATGTAGGGGGTAATAGACACAGTGCCAGTGCTGCAACTATAAGAGACACCTTTAAAGCATATTTTGTCAACGAAGGTGCTATTGAATGGTAGTGGACAAAGGCAACTAATAATGCAGATTAAGTTTATGTAGCTCATAGTTATATTATGTTACAATTGTTGTGTTTTGCATTTCATTAGTGTAATTTACTGTCAGCTGGCAATTTTTACACACAAATTTTTCATACAAATTTGGAATAATGTATTCTAGTTATATTATTTATTAATGAAACAGCAAAATATGTATAGCCAAATCTAAAAAACGAACAAAAATATTATGAAGATAGTAAATAATTTATAATCTAATCTGATTATTGTCTGCACCATGTGCATATACTTTATTTTTATGCTTGTCAATATATACAAATAATTGTATGATATATAATATAAATATGAAAACAAACTTTTTTTTATAAAAGAGTGTTAAATTAATATTAAGTATGCCATAAGTTACGTTATTGTTTTTAGTTTATCTGCTGAATGAGAATTATTTGTTTTACTAATGTTATACCTACGTGAAATAATTACTTTTGGTTTACATATTTTCTAGAATAAAAGAAAACACCTTCATAGTATAGAAGAAGTATATTATTATAAAAGGACACATTAGTGTTTTTATACATTTTCTTTTTTTTTGTATTTCTGTTCAGAAAGCATACTTAAAACCAAGTGTTACAAAATTTGTTTTATTAAGGACAGCTACCTGTTTTAAGCATTTGGTACACACATGTTGAATTTTAAAAATCTTCGAACTACCGCGTAAATATTAGAAGAAGATAGATTGACATACTAAAAAGAGAAGCACATATTAAAAACGCAGAAAAATAGAACACTGTTCTATTTTTCCCCCACCAACTGCGAGATTTCTATTTCAAAATTTTCAGCATTGTGATTGGTTATTGTCGGATAACGCGTTACGTCATCACGCTTCACGCGCCCGTGTAAATCCACCTGTAGATAATACGGTGCCCGAGAACCCCAGATTACCTTGTTTCCTTGTACCATGAAAATAACTAAACAGCTTACGTATAAATCTAAATTCTACATTGAAAATTTACAAATTATAATTTAAAAAAAATATTTGTTATGTTTTCACGGTTGTTAATCGACTTCTCCTGCCACTAATAATGTTCCCAGATTTACTAAAAATGCGCTCGCACGGAACAGATGTAGCCAAGATAAACGTTTTTTTACTATTTCGTAAATTCTGGGATAGATATCTTTTCTTTGATGACACCTTGTTAGTGGATCTTGATGTCTATTGATTATCGGCTCATTTAGGTATTTATCAAATTCAATTCTTCTGCCTGTTCTATGTAGGTCATAGACGCATAACAGTACTTAGTAGTAATATTTGTTCTCAAAAATATTCCTTTGGATAATAAAACAAAATATTTAATTTATTAGTTGTCTGTGAGTTACAAAATTCTTACCTACATATATTTTTATTACACCTGCATCATAATCATAATTGCCATTTAATAATGCTATGAAAATTATGAAATGCTCTAGTTCTAATTTCTTTTTGTTCGAATGACACATTCTCTTCAATAATTATAAATATCAAATGAATGTATAATTTAGTTTTACATATAGGTATTTTGCTTAATTTGGGTACAACAATCTGATAATTTGTCAAATTTGTGTGCATTATAGCTTCAAATAAATTGTTTGTCAAACATTTTGTATAATTGGTGTGCGCGCAGCCACATGTCCTACACGTTCCTGGAAGGGTATGCTATTACGGTTCCACACGGTTCAAATGAGCCGGTTCCGCGACCCGGCTCACAATAAAGAACTAAACCGAGTGAGCCGGGTCAATGAAATGAACCGTTTTGCCCACCTCTAATTACATACTGGACCGCCACCCGGCACCATAGAATAGTGCCCCACCGCTGACCTAAATCCGCGCGCTACCCGCGCCAGTTTCATCCCTCTATACTCCATTCAGTCTAAGAATAAAGCATTGGGAAAGATAGGGCTTAAAATAAACGTTTGTGATTGGTTGAAATCGAGTGTGCATTTACACCGGCAAAATAATCGCATTTAGCTCGTTCTGTCAAAAATTTGTTTACTGACAGTTTTGTTCAAAGATTTTGTCGATTTCCGTATTTTACATAGTTATTTGTTGTTAATATTCTTAAAAAATAGTTCTTCTTAGAACTCGCAAGTGAAATATTCATTTGTTAAGGTATTTTATCAATTTCGTTATTTCGTAATCGCTAATATTCTATAGTACGGCGGAAGCATTTTACCAGGTCCTTCAAAAAATCGTAAAGGGAAACACATAAGATCTGGACAAAGGCAAATGGCTTATAATGTGTACATTAAGCATAAAGACAATATGTCTAAAACAGCTGCAGTCAATCAAACAGCAGAGGAAGTGGGTATTAATAGGAATACAATGTACTGCATTATTAAAGAAATGGAATTATATGGAGTTCCAATTTCTCCTCCAAGAAAAAGAAATTATCGTCATACTTACAATAAATTGGATGAAGCACAAAAAAGTACAATTAGACGACATGTGCATTCCTTTTTCTTGAGGAATGACTTACCAACTTGTACAAAAATGTACGTAAATGTCAAAATATAATGATATCAGATATGTATATCCCTGCTATCCATCTGACAGTAAACATATGTTTTACTTGTTTTCAAAATACAAAGTTCATCGTGTGTAAACTGTGCTCAAATTGTAGCGCCATCTACTTTATTCTTAGACTGAATGGAGTATAGTTCGAATACAGACGGGGCATTTGCGCGAGATGCCCCGGAGCCTACGTCAGACTGCGATTTTTAAACGTGCTGAAAAGACGGACTGTTAGTTCCGAAAACATATTTGTTATCAAACATATTAGAAAAATTACATACAAATTAGTTATTTATAATTAATTTGTAACGGGGGGAAAAGGTGATAAATTTGTCCCCACATGTACCTACCTGAAAAAAATTACGTATTTAACTAAGATGTAGTAATGAGAGTTTCTCAGCAACTTGTGTTTACTATTACTTATAGAAATGAATTTAATATAAACTAAAAGTATGACCTTTAATTTAAGATATTTTATAATGTGTACCTATTTAAATTTCTTTCTGATTCTCGTGGAAATTTATATATTTTATGTCGGTAAAACCTTTGATGCTGGTGTTATTCTCCAATAAAATCTACATACGAGTGGTATTTTGTGAAATGAATTTCGGAAATTGAGATGCCAAAAAATTAAAGTATTGAAAACTGTCTCATTTTTACACCACCGCGCCCTATACATGTAGTTGTTGAATATTGTTTTTGTATGTAATATGTATAATGTATCGTAAGTTTTAATACTTTCAACAACAATTTAATTATAAGCCATTGAGTTAAGTTAATGTCCAGGCAATTCCTTTTGATAATATGTTAATCACGAGTGCTTTCAATAGCAATGGAATAGTTGACAAAAGAAATTTTTATTATTATAGAAAAGAAAACCTTGATGATGATGCTTTGTCTCTTGTGATCTAGTGCCTCACAGTTTACCAGGATATACCCGACTGTTTCTGGTTCCTTATTGCAGAGTCTGCAACTAAGGTCTCCATCATAAAGAGATGCACTTTAACAGGTGCATGACCAGTCAAAAGACCCGTTATTGTTCGCAGCCGTTCCCTGCTCATGTGTAGTAGTTCTGCGGCTCTTTTGTTGCATGGTTGGCCATTAATTCCTTACCATGATATTGTCCTGGAACTGTTGCCCAGTGATGCTTGTGTTTTTCATAAACCTAGTCTTTAACCTGGCTTCGGGTCATACTTTTGGGTACCCCCAGAGCCGGTTCTGGGCCTATGGATCTTGCTTCTGATCCTCTCCTAGCGAGTTCATCAGCTTTTTCGTTGCCCTCAATCCCTTTATGCCCTGGCACCCAGGTCAGTTTTACCTTATTCCGGGTCGCCAGCAGTTTAAGTTCTTCGAGGCATTCCCAGACCAGTCTTGATGCCACCTCTTGGCTAGATAACGCCTTTAGTGCCGCTTGACTGTCAGATAATATAAGAATCCGCCGGTGACTGACGTCATTCCTATTGTTTTCTATAGCACATTGGAGTATGGCATACATCTCTGCCTGAAACACAGATGCATACCCCCCCCCCCAGTGCATAGTATTTGCTCTGGTTTGCGAAGGTATTCGTCTCCCTCGTCACCCCTTTCTTGTGAGGATTGCTTGCAGTCCACGTGCCTGCAGCAATCTTCCGTTCTTCATTTTTTTTCCTTGAAAAGTGATCTTTTTTCTCCATGCTGTTCCCACGAGTATAGGGGAAGTATGTGGTCAACTCAGCCCCCTACACAGGAGTAAGGCAAAATACTCTGGAATTTCGCCCAGTTTTCCAGAGGCTCCGTTAGCGACGGTGCATCCCCCACCGCCATGCACCCCTCGGCACGGATCGCATTACACCTTGGGTTGGGTCTGTTTGAGCTATCCTTAGTTCACCGCTAGCGCGGCTACTTAGCCCCCCCCCCCCACCAACTACAAGGTCTCACAGCTCCTTGGGGGGGAAAGAAAACCCTTACTTTACTAAGTAAATAGATCATCAGTATACTCAGCAGTGGCGGCTGGTGAGTACGTTTTGGTGAAGCATTTACATAGACAAGACTGATTTGTTTATAATCACCGATTATAAACAAATCAGTCCTGTCTATGTAATTGCTTCACCTAAACGAACTCACCAGCCGCGACTGTAGCATAGGTGGAGTATGTATGGGGAGGCATTTTTCTTGATCGGGTGACAGGCCCGCACGAAATATTATAAATGAAATGTTTCCAATGTTGGCTAGTTTCTGGAGGTCCTGTTCACTAGCCTGGTATGTCTTCGAACATCATAACATTCGATTTTTCTATAACGCTACGTAAAAAAGCAAATATGCAGCATACCTGTAAACACAAAAGAAGCTATACGGGAACATTTTCGACGAATATTTAGAAATATACGTGCTCATCTCTTTATTACCTACTTTAAGGTATTTATTGTTATTTTATAGTTCCTGTTCCACTAATTTATCATTCATTCACGCAACAGTTCTTGTTTCTGCGCCTGCTATAATTAAGTCATTAATTTGTTTGCTTTTAAAATTTGTTTATTGTACCAAATTGTACATAGTTTATGAAATATATTGCTGGCATAGACGGTATTGTAAATAAAATATGTCCATCAATTTTCGTATAAATACAGGTAGGTATAGACATGAGACACTTACTAAGACTATATAAGTAAAAGAAAAGAAGAAGAGCAAGGATATATACATATATTTTTGTAATGAAATTTTGTAAACAATTCTTAGAAAAAATCATTATAAAATCATGTTTGTCAACTGACAAGCAAATGACTTTTAGGCAAAAAGGTGCCATGCAATTTTAATCTAGTTTTCTGCACATAAAAAAAAACATGATAGTATTAGGACCTTTTATTATACCTAAACAACAGTATCAAAAATGGTGTCTATCTAATCCGTCGCTTTCGAGATATATAATTTTATAAAAACATTGAATTTTTAAGAAAAATGGTAATAAGTCGAAAACTGTATGTTTTAGGCCTATATCTTCTTTTGTCTAAGAATTATACGAGGAATACAAAAATGTAATAATATACAGGAGTTTCTTTTAAAACTATATACAACTACGCCAGCCACCAAGTTAGGGAACACTCTGTATAAAACAATATAAATGCAAGAGGTGCTGTTAATGAGTGCCTTAGGAAGATAGTCGCTTTAAAATAACTTTTCTCATAAAATCACAATCGGCCATCCTCACACAAATGACTCATCCTGTATTTACATAACCTTTCTTTTATTAAGAACGAATTACTATATTCTGTCAATGAAAAAGTTTTCCTGCTTTTTTGCCTATGCATGATTTTAGTTCATAATGGAAGTTCTTGCACTATTATTGATATTACTTATTTGCTTTATTATAAGGTGAAAGTTTTTTAATTTTGCAAATTCAAAAACGTTAAAGGCCTTAAAAGATTTATTTTTACTTGATAATATATGCTTTATTATAAGGATAATTAATACATATTAAATAAAGCAATTATATCCATTTTAATTGTGTGGAATTTTTTATAATCACAAATATTTTGTAACATGTAATTGTCTAATTACATAGTTATTACGTATTGAAATATTTAAAAGCTTATACTTAGACTAAAACACTGCTTTAATTTTTTAATATTCCAAGTAGGGATGAGCAAGAGAGAGGAATACGAGAATTTTTCAATTAGACAGATTGGCGTTTTGTCCACTAACGTGGGAACCGGTAGGCAACACTGTGTTGCCCGAGAGCCGACAAAACACAAGTCTCCCTAATCGCATTGAAAATGTATACTCGCGGCAAAAAGTTTTGTCGGGTCGCAAGACCAGCTATATGGAAGGTATCACTGGTCAACTCTAGTAAATTCTAACAGGAAATAAAGAGGGATTGTATTCAATTTTTATAATACCTAAGTTTGAGTAAGTATACCTAACTGCTTGGTAAAAGAAAATACATGTAGCATATAGAAGTAAATATATTTCAAATATTCCTCATTTATGATTTATCGCACAATAACATTGATGTGTCAACATAACAAAGAAATCTTTCTGCTGTTCTACAAATGTTTCCCGCTTTCGGAATTTATTTTATTTTTCAGGGGCGAGAATGAATGCTTTATTAAGATCTGGGTTTTATAGAATTTGTAATTATTTATATTGATGATATTTACAAATATGTATGTCATTAATTTTTTTCTGTAATATACAATCTATTTATTTTAAAATAGATACAAAAAATTATGGGTTTTTCATTATAATTTAATTCAAAATTCTTGATTATATTATATGTTTGCCTAATATGTATTTACCTTGGTATTAACAGCGCAATTGATAGGGGTGTTTAAATTTTGGAATATTATTTAAATCAAGATTTTTTGTAGCCCATATATCAAATACCTTTTTTTAATAGTTCAGTCACCTCTCTGAAGATCAATTATTTCACCATTCCTTGTTTTATTAATATGATAATTTCTCTCCATTTTTAAAACTACATATGTTTAAACGTCCGGGGTAAGTATGATATTGCTCTTATTTTACATTTTAAAATATTTTCCATTAAATATATTGTCTTCAAAAGATTCTTTGTGTAATTTATTGTTTGCTTATTTATTGCTTTATTATGCTAGATGTTTTTTTATTTTTGACAAAATTTAATATATCTCAAGTCTAAACAAAAATATTACAATCTCCCTTTATAGTTTATTAAAATCTAGTGGGAAATGTTATCGGATTACTAGAGTTAACCAGTGATACCTTCCATATAGCTTAAGAACCGACAAAACTTTTTGCCGCGAGTATACATCTTGCCCAATTCCGAGTCACACGATTTATTGAAATCGAGGGGGAAACCGCTGAGTCAAAAGTGTACACCATAATCCCTCCATATGTAAATAATCCCACATAATCCATATATGTAATCACAATTCCAAATAATTCCAAATAATCCCACATAATCCCAATAATCCCAAATAATCCCTAATTATTTCTTTATAGTTCCAGGAGTTCTGAAGATTTTGTTCACATATTAAAGGCAAATTAAGGTTGAATTGAAGGTTGAATAACACCAGCCTTACGTAAAAGAATTGTTTTATTTATTCACTACCTAAGGAAAACATATCAACGCAGCAAAAGTAAAATTCCTAAACTTAAATATTCGTGAAAAAATAAAAAAATCGAATTAAATAATTGCATCTAAATGAAAAGGTTCCATTTCGGTGGTAAATTTAACAAGATCGTGAAAAATATATTTGCGATCAACCGTAGCGCCTTATTTAATTTTTGGCCAGATAAACATTTTATTTTGCTTCACTCCACATGTTAAAAAATTAATTTTCAAAATTGTATCATTGATAATTTCAATAATTTGGCATATATACCACCGTTCATCATAAAAAACAGCATAATAATATTTTCATCAATTGCCATCTCACAATAGTAAGTTTCATTACGTGGATGTAGTTGTGGCGCATGCGCGAGGACGCCATGACACTTTCGGACCAACTTTGTTTGTTTACATTAGAGTTGTCATGTCGCTCCTATTGTAATTGCCTTGATAACAACGCAGATACCAGTGAAGTGCTTTAAATTTGGTTTTAAATTGTTCAGAAATGAATTCCAGTTCGGACACAAAGGAAAATAGAAGACCTGGAGCTAATAAGCACTGCGTTTTCGGTGATTGTAACAGCGACAGTAGACCAGGCAGACCTGGTTACACTGCCCAATTACGATTTATATCGTTTCCAAAGCCGTGTCTAACATTTCGAAAAATGGATAATGTTGATGTTAAAACTGAACGCGATCATTTGAAGGTGTGTGCAACATGCCGAACTTGCGATAACTGGATGAAAGCATGCAAAAGATCAGATCCAAAGTGGAAACGTATCGGAACCATAACAAAGGATAGTTACATTTGTGAAAATCATTTTGTTGCTATTGATGCAGTCCCTTTGCCCACTCCGCTGCCGGCTTTGCAAATAACCCAAAATAAGGTAGGCAATTAATACTTATTTTTACGACAGTGTTAATTATGTGTTATATTTTAGGCTAAGCCAAAAAGAAGAAACTTATCACAGATGTATCTGCCTAATAAACGAGCAAAATTTGACGCTAATAGCCCAGATTATAATGCTGAATAATAATAATAAAATCGTAAACAAAATTTTTTTAAAAATTAAAATATTTTATTCTGGTGTCTTATGTACTTAAATGTAGGTGACAACTTACCCCATACCATGGGACAACATTCCCCGTCTTGGGGTATATTGTCACATTGCACACGCTGGCAAAGAAAATTACAAAAAAATTATCAAACGTCATTACTAAAGTTTAATCTTTGTGGTATACTTTCACCACATGTACAGGTACATATGCTGATACTTGGTTATACTTGAAAGCAAATAATAACCAAAATTCTATCAAATATTCAAATTTTGTGACATTTAGCCCCGTGCTCCCCTATGCCAATTGTCAGTTTTAAACTATTTCAGTTACACCTACACCTGTACACATTAGCCACTTACCTCTCTACAAGATGCATTTTTAAAGCGCTTTTTGGTACATTCTCGCCTCTGCATTTCAAAAATCTTCGTAATTGTAGAACGCTGTGTTGATTCACATCTTTGTATTTTAACGTCGCTCCAGGTACATCTTCCGGATTTAACTTCACTTTCTTATGTGGAATATCGCTAGGGGCCGACATGACTTGTAATAGGGCAGATTTATCGTTTTACCTTTTTATTTGAACAAAATAAAACATTAAAACTATACGAGGCGCACAGTCCTTGGTCCGAACAACAAAAATCAGCTGTTCACTGGAATTGGGGTCACGCATGCGCACAAATGAAATGAACAGCTCTATTATCTGGAACATTCTCGAGTATATTTGTTTCCACCTCGGACTTCTCCATCGCAATTGACATTGTTTTTCCTTAGAAACCGTCGAAATCAACTGTTGCAAGTGGCCAGGATATACAAAATAGTCACCCATTCGTAATTTGATTTTATTGTTCAGGAATCTTGTACGTAATTTTGTTGCTATATGAACCGTGTCCTGAACATAAGAAGTTGAGAAGCAGTCGTTTAATTTATACCCTAACTGACATCATTGCCACACGCAGTTTGTTTTTTACTGGGGGAAGTATTGCACATTGCCGCATGTCTTTTAGGAGACGTGTATCGCTATCGAAAGAAAAGCCTAGGACAGTAATTCGCCGCTTTTCGGCATTTACTCTAATTTACTGTCATCGCTGCACAACATTATTGTCATTACCATAAATTTCAAGGTAGTAAGCTGGTGCCACTGGTGATAAAGTTGCGCCATAATTACGTATGCGTAATTTGCATTAAGTCCCCGAGAGAAACTTTCTTTCATTGCTCTTAACGTGGCTAGGAACTCTGTTTTAGGAAACCTATTTACAATAATGGCAACATGAATCCTATATTTTATTGGACTTTGACACGACTTCCATCTTCGCATAGTTTAGGTAGTTGCCTCTCATCTAAAAAATGATTCAGTCCATCATAATCGAAAATTCCTTCTTCAGTTTTAGTGGAGTTATTTACAATATATCTATCTATTTAATGAGGAAATTGCTAATTATATTTATTGCTATGCAGGCTTTCCCGGCATTGTTTGCCATATCATCTTTTGAGTTTTGTAACGAAGTTATCATTTGATGAGCTGTATTACCTTTTTCAGCATGTCGAAGTATCGAAGTATTCGCTTCAGAGCCAGAAATCTGATTAAAAAAACCACATAATATATTTATTCTCACTTTTTACCTTTACTACTCTGATTGAGCTATCGACATGACGTTTAATTTGAAGGGATGATTCGATTACATAAAGTATTGTTGATTATACAATACAATAGATACAAAAACATTCGTTATAATGGCCGTGGAATTCCTCATAATTCTACCAAGTAATCCCGCATATAATCCCACATAATTCCAATAATCCCAAATAACTCCTGGAATTCCTACGGGTACACCACAATCCCTCAGCGGTTTTCCCCTCGATTGAAAGAATATACCTTCTACCCAGTGCTGCCAATTGCGGGTATTTTACCCGAAATGCGGGTATTTTAATCAAACTGTCGGGTAAAATTGTGAAACTGGTAAAATCGGGTATTTTCACATAAAACAATTAAAGTTTCCTTTTCATAACGCAATTAAGTCAACATCAGATATCAATATGTATTTTATCACATCTAAACGCTACAGAAAGCTTGTTGATGCATTTATGTAGCAATTTTATCGATGTCAGTGACTTGAAAGAGAAAAATGTTTTAGCTGTTGACCACCCAAATATTGGCTTGTTTGTACCACTTTGCAAAGTTTATTTAGGTATATCTGTCACTGAATCTTTGGAAATGTTGAAAAATTATCCTTCCCCAATTGAAATTGACCAATTTCTTAAAAGTTATTTAAATTTTTATGTAGAGCTTGCCTCTGACATTAAAACGCTATCTGATTTTTCTGATCCATTTTTTAAGATTCTAAGAATTCTTGAACCAAAAACGGTCCAATCCTATCAAATAAATTTGTAACAGATTTCCAATAAATTAAGAATTTACAAATCTTCAAATTTTGGACAAGGAGTGGAAGCATTTAAATCATATGGAGTATGGTTTAGATTGTGTACTAAGTCATGAAGTTTATTGGTAAATGGTATTTGAATTTAAAAATGCTGCAGATGTTCTTCTTTTCCCCAATATGAAAGTAGTGTTTTCCTTACTTTTTATTCTACTTTTTTCAAATATATTTATTGTTGCAAGAATTTCCAGTGATTTGAAAAATATCAAGACGGATCACAGAAATGCTTTAGGCACCGTAACGCTAACGTCCTTAATGGTGACAAAAAGAGGCATTAAAGATATGGGAGGTTGTGTAAAATTTGAACCAAATCGGGAAATGATTAATGCCAAAATTTGGACAAAATAATTATTAAGGTACTAAGGGTTTAGTATTTATAATAATATTTACTGTGTTTACTAGTCCTATTTTGTAGGCTTTCTTAAAAAGTATATACAGGGTGGGGCACCTCATTTCCGTCGGTTTATATACGAAAAGCGGTAATATGTTTTATTTTTATTTTTATTAAAGGTTGTGTAGGTTCATTAGGGGCACGTTTTAAAATTATTTTGAAATATACAGAGTGATCCAAAAAAATTTGGCACACCAAAGTTATGAAAATTTAAATGGAACACCCTGTATATTATGGGATATTTTGATGCTATAAGCTAAATTAAGGCCACTTCATGTTATATTCCCTATACCTAACTCAACCTCTTTTCGAGATATTTCACTATTTTTGAAAATGTAGATCAAAATTTCAGAGACATTGCTGTCTTCCATATTTGAGCGAATTATTTTAAATTGTATTTAATGTATACTCAAACCATTAGACTCTAAGATTAGCTAAAGCTGATATCTAAAAATTATACAGGCTGTTCAAAAACTACATTTCTGTTTTGGCTAACATTAAAGGCAAATAACTTTCTTATTTTAAATGGAACAACCTGTATTTATTGCCATTTTTAGATTCTGATTTTAATTGTTTTTAAAACTGTATTAGGGTTTCCTATACCTATCTCTTATAGTTTTTTGGTAATTTAGGATTTTCAATTTCAAACACTAATTTCTTGCATTTTTTTGCAAAAGTAGGCTTTGCCGCTGTTATTAATACTTCAAACAGATAAATTATTTGACAGTGACAGTACATATTAGTTAAGACATCAACGCTCTTCGACGTCGTTTAAATAATTTTAATTATTTAAAATGAGAACCTACTCTGAAAACGAAAAGGTGGATATGATTTTAGTAATGGGAGAGTGTGGCGAAAATTGCTTGCTAGCATCAAGAGTTTATGCTCAAAAATATCCTAACAGGCGTCATCCTGACAGGCGGTCATTAGAAAATTTATTGCAAGTTTTCCCAAGAACAGGAAGTGTGCGTTATCAGAAACCAGAACGGCAAAGACCAATTACGGGAAATGAAGAAAATGATTTTGTTGTTATCGGATCTCTGGCAGAAAATCCGCAAAATATGTGAAACCACTGAAATAAGCAGGCGGAGCGTCGGAAGAATTATAAAAAGGCACAACTTCTTCCCGTATCGTATTCAATTACACCAAGCACTTTTGGAATTAGATTACGATAGACGACTCGTTTTTTGTTTATGGGTTTTAGAAAAGTTTAGTGAAGATGAAAATTTCTTCGATTTTGTACTTTTTTCGGATGAGTCATCATTCCACAATAACGGATTAGTTAATAAACATATTTTTCATTACTACAGTGACGAAAATCCCCATTTTTTTAGAACTATTGACAGGCAACACAGGTGGTGTGTCAATGTATGGGGTGGAAAAATTGGAAGTCAAGTGGTAGGTCCGTTCTTTTTTGATGGTCACTTAAACGGCGCCATGTTTCTTCGATTTTTAAGAGACAATTTGCCTGTACTTTTGGAAAATATACCACTTAAAATTCGTCAAAGGATGTGGTTACAACTAGACGGTGCGCCAGCGCATTTTCAAGTCAATGTAAGAAATGAATTGGATAGGCAATATCCCAATAGGTGGATAGCACGCGGCGGTCCACAGAATTGGCCAGCAAGATCCCCAGACTTAACGAGTCCCGATTTTTACTTATGGGGATATGTCAAAAATATCATTTATGTTACACCACCAACCACACCCGATGATATGAGAGAACGAATAAGAATAGCGTTTCGTTCTATAACACCAAATATTTTAACAAGAGTTAAACAGTCCTTTCAAGAGACTTCGATTATGCATTGAAACAGATGGACATCATTTCGAGCACTTGTTAAAACATTAGTTTTCTTTTACAATTTAAGTTTTTTGTTTGTTTAATAAAGTATGTATTTTTTATTTACCTAGTTATGAGGCCTTTTAATTAATGTGAAGTAAAACCAATCATCCCGATAGGTTAATAAATATTAGCATTTTGAAAAATAGTTTACAAGAAATTAGTGTTTGAAATTGAAAATTCTAAATTACCAAAAAACTATAAGAGATACGTATAGGAAACCCTAATACAGTTTTAAAAACAATAAAATTAGAATCTAAATATGGCAATAAATACAGGGTGTTCCATTTAAAATAAGAAAGTTATTTTTCTTTAATGTTAGTCAAAACACAAATGTAGTTTTTAAACACCCTGTATAATTTTTCAACTTTAGCTTATCTTAGAGTCTAATGCTTTGAGTGTACATTAAATACAATTTAAAATAATTCGCCCAAATATGGAAGACAGCAATGTCTCTGAAATTTTGATCTACATTTTCAAAAATAGTGAAATATCTCGAAAAGAGGTTGAGTTAGGTATAGGGAATATAACAGTAAGTGGCATTAATTTAGCCTATAGCATCAAATTATCCCATAATATACAGGGTGTTCCATTTAAATTTTCATAACTTTGGTGTGCCAAATTTTTTTGGATCACTCTGTATATTTCAAAATAATTTTAAAACGTGCCCCTAATGAACCTACACAACCTTTAATAAAAATAAAAATAAAACATATTACCGCTTTTTGTATATAAACCGACGGAAATGAGGTGCCCCACCCTGTATAAATAAAAGCTTACATTCGAATTATTTTAGACCACTTTTAAATTTGGCGCTTGCTATTTGAAATGACGGGTAAAAGCGGGTATTTTAATTCGTGGGTAAGGCATATATGGCTCTGGCAGCTTCAACCTTCAACCCCGGTGAAATCACGTTGTTACTGTGATTAAATGAAATCACTGTAACAATACATTGTATCACAGTGGGTAATTATATTATACTGTATATTTGTGTGTGTGTTGTGTGTGCGTGTGTGAAATGCATAAAGCTTATTTATTAATATACAGTATTTGCAATTAAATCAACTTACATCTACGAAAGTTGCTAAACAAATCATTGAATAATATATGAGCTATTGAATCATATTCTAATCCACTCGGCAAAATCACAATTTTAGAGAAGGATGAAAATACATATTTGCTAATGTAGAACAAGTGAGCATATAGTGATTTTGCCAAGTGGGAAGGTATCCATTTGTCATCTTTCAAAATACTGTAAGTAACCAGCTTAATATAGTTGGCTATCCTGTAAGCAAAATTGATGATTTCTGAAACTGTTCGCTGTCAAATACAAATATAATAAGATCAGTGATTAGCAAAAGTTAAAATAGGTAATGGTCTCATTGTATTACATTAGAAGCAATTGATATATGTACATATGATGGAAGTATTTACTCCCTACCTTTCTACTATTAGAATTCCAAACAAAAATAACAAAGTATATAAAGATGAGTGTGTTTTTAGCTTCGACAATCCGGTATATTTCAGTTATTTTTAAACTATGTAATTGTAAACTTTTATTTTTATTTTAGGAAACAGATACAGGTTTATATGTTAGTCTATCCAGTTTCTTAGGTTTTGGTAAAGAATATGTGAAAGATTATTTTTTGAAAACAAATTATGCTGTATTCTTGCATATCCGAAGAGAAAAACGTGAAGTGAGTTTTTAAGAACATGAATAGAGTTGCTATAGTCAACATAATGAACATTGTAGATCCCTTCGCCATCACAAGGTGATGGGCCTGACAAAAAAATAACTAGATTAGCCATTGGTGTGGAAGGAGGCTTTGATCCTGGTAATAATAAAAAATTCGAGTATCATGATACTTTTAGTATTGTGGTGTTACCAGAGTTTACTACTTTTTCTTGGCCAAATAGTAACTTGCCTATAGTGGTAAGTATTGTTATAATTACTAAAGATTTAGGCATTATTTTATCAATACACAAACTTATGCATATACTGGGCGATTTGATCTAAAAAAATAAATTTACTCATTAATGCTATAAATAATAAAACCATCACACACTGCAAATGATAGGGTTGCTTCATAATTTAAAAACATAAGCTTACACAGTCTGGTCCATAAATCACTGACAAAGAAAAAAATATTTTTTTAAATTGAACACCTGTATAAACATTCAAATATGAACTTTATGTTAAAACAGAAATATTTTTTAAAGGGGATAATTAATAGCTAAACTTAATTGTTTTTGAGTTATTTATAGTTTAAGTCAGAAATTGACATGTACAGATGTCTTTCTAATTGCCTATAATTCAAGAGTGCTATGACAGAGCATGAAATAATTTGGGATAGCACCTATCGTTTTGGCAGCCAATACGGCCAAAGTACAAACTACAGGCTCTGATTCAACACCACTATAAATTTACATTGAATATTACAATTAAAGATATTAAATATTATAATCCTGTACCTATCTTTTATTTAATACTTGGCCATTCTATGTAGTAGGCAAGCATTGCCGACAAATTTGAATTGTTTTGAAGACAATTATAACACATCAAATGATAATTATATGCCAAATGTTAAAAGGTGTATAATTACAATTGGGTTGCTGAAGTCATTCTACTATACAATAGAATCGCTTTAGTCGCCGACATGCGCCAATAAATTACAATTGTGTCAAATCCGAGATGTAAAATTTTACCTTTCAAAACCTAGAAAATTGATGTTAGGACTGTCATAATAATATTTCATAGAGTTGTCCAAGATGCTGTCAGATACAGCTGCCTGTAGCCATACTTTAAATGTTTGTATATCCAAATAACTTATTGAGCCAACTTAAATCATATTTCTATACTACAATAACGCAAATATGAATTCAACTGGTTGTGGTTTATTTGGACGTCGTAAATGAACATGTTTTCAGCTCTTTTGTAACTTTTATAGATGTTTTGTAGGAAAAGATGTCTTCAACATGTTGTGTTGTAGCTTGTAGAAGTACTAGTAGTCTCGATGTTATTAAATTATTTAAAACAAATAGTGACATAAATTTTCCATATATAGTAGATTTAACTGTACCTTCAAAAATAAAAAGTTCAGACATGACTACAGGTCGTGTATGGTTTTAGATGCTTTGGGCATGGTGGCGTTACATTAGAGTGTGTGTCAGAATAGGAAATTGACAAAACATATATCGTATAAACGTTTGTAACAATTGCTATATAAATTCATATTAATAACAACAATACAGTCCATACAACAATAGAGTTATTACAACACCCAACAAAGTGGTCCAGACGAACCGGATGGTAACAGAACACAACAGAGTGCAAATAGAAGAAAGATACAAAAACACAAGTGAACACAACCTAGAAAGATGCAACGAGAGACGCCAGACATAAGGTTATAGTTAATATAGTTTTACATCAAAACAAGTAGGTCCACTTCACTTTACCTGTTAATTACTTTACCTTAAGCTTATTGAGTTAGAACATTGTATTTTACCTTTCATTGAATGCCTACCTAAACATGACAGACCTAGCAAATTTAGTTTTAAAACGCGGTCAATTGAAAGCGCAAATCACGCGATTTCAAACATTTTTAGATGGTAGCGATAATGAAATTACCAGAGTAATAGAAGTAGAGACACGTTTATCGAGACTTGGTGATATATTAGACATATTTGAGGAATTACAATGTAGTATAAAAATTTTGCCGGGAAACGAGGTTCAAGAAGAAGAGAGGCATACGTTCGAGAATTCATATTATAGGGCAGTTTCTTTAGCCAAAAATGTATTAAAACCACAAGGTCAAACAACAAGTACACACACGAATCAGTTGCTTGAACAGGCAACAAATTCTCAAACATATGACAGTAGTATTAGAGACAATTTGGTTACTAAACATATAGGGTCAAGTTAAATTACCAAATGTAGCACTACCAGATTTTTACGGACACTTTAATCAATGGATGACGTTCCATAACACATTTAACACGTTAATAAATAATAATCAGAAGCTATCTAATATACAAAAGTTTTATTACGTACAAGCATGTTTGAAACGTGGAGCCGCACAGGTGATTGAGTCTATTGAAATGTCAAACAATTATGAGATAGCTTGGGCATTATTAAAGGAACGTTATGAAAATAAAAGATTAATTATTAATACACACATGCGAAACAATATTTGATTTACAACCGGTAAAAGTCGAATGATTTGTATTATTAAGAAAACTACTTGATCAGTTCAATAAAAATTTTCGCGCGTTAACAGCCATGAGGCAACCTACTGAAACATGGAACACGCCTATAATTTGTACACTAACGTCAAAATTAGATTCGGTTTCAAAGACAGAATGGGAACAATAAATCGCAAGGGACAAAGATGAATGCATCACTATTAAACATTTTAGGACTTTTTAACTCAACGTTGTCAGTTACTAGAAATTATTGATAATAAAGTTAAAAGAGGGACAACAGTAAGTAACTATCGCGAAAGTAAAACGTTATTATCTCACGTGACAACGCGGAATGTGAACTCACAGACTAAACAATCCAGACCGGCAACTTACTTCTAGATTTTATCCAGAGTACTCATCCTTGTTTAGCAAACGTAAATTTCAATACTCTACCATCTTTGTCAGATTCACTGAACTTGGAGATGAGATGGCGCTAGCGTCAATTGACATGTTTGTTATGCTGTGGTTATATGTCATTCAAAACTACATTTCAAGTTTGACACGTTTGACATATTTTTGCAATCCTGTGTCGTACATCGTATTAATTATATGTTGATACAAATATGGTGTCCAAGTGTTTAGTGTGCGGGTTTGGGCACGATGAAGTTAACAAAATGCACAGGTTTCCTGCAAATATGGTCTAGTGAGTATAAATATTGTAAAGTTGTGCTTTAAATATGCATATTACAAAATTTCTTAGTCATCATATTATATTATATTACAAGATTTGTCTAATTTTTGTCTTCTCGTTACTGGTTGTGTAATTTAATTTTACTATGTATTGTATAAGTATATGTATCAATAAAAACTATTATTGTTATATCCCTATGTTTTCCTTGACAGTTTTCACTTGATTATTATATTTCTTTAAATCTTAGTAGTTTATTGTGTCTAATAGGTCAGCGTAAGAACGATGTTATAATACATGTAAGTAAAAGATTAATATTTATATTTCGTATCACATATTTAATATGTAACACCACAGAATTACACATAAGATGCTCAAACTATGGCTATAATTGTTACAGTAAGTAATATTTATTTCCATAGTTTTAGTAACTTTTGTGTATGTTTCTGTTACATAAATAACGTATTTAATAAGCGTATTCTAAAAACAAGTTCATTTCAAATTCCGCGCCAATATGCTGCTAGCGCCATCTTCGTACCAAGTTCACTGATGTGTGACAAGGATAGAAGATCTTGGACATTTTTTTTTCAAGTAGTTGCCGGTCTGGGTTGTTTAGTCTGTGGTGAACTGTTCATTTTGTAAACAAAATCACCTTAACCAAAATTGTGAAAAACTTCAAAAAATGCCTACTAAAGATAGACTGATTGAAGTAAAAAAGAGTAAACTGTGTATCAATTGTTTGCGGCCAGGATATTTTGTGAAGGAATGTCGTTCACACAATTGTAAACTCTGTCACATGAAACATCACTCACTATTGCATAGAATCGATGAATCAGGCGAATTGATACCCGTGAAATAGAGGTAAATTTGGCATGTCACGTTAAACGCAAAAACGACTGGGGTAGTAACGGTGTTGAAACAAAATCCATGACATCGATAGCTTCGACCTACGAAAATAATAAATCGGGAGAACACACTCAAGTTGTATTACACACAGTTATAATTCGGATTTGTGGTTCACAGGGAAACGATATAGCATGTCGTGAATTACTAGATAGCGGCTCTCAGTCGAACTTTATGCACATAGCATTACAACAGAAATTACGCTTAAACACAACGAATATTCCAGTCGTGAGGATAAGCAACCAAAGAAATAGTATTTCAAAAAAACTGGAAACGGTTATTTCGTCATTAGACAATAAATTCAAAATCATGGACACGTTTGTCTGTCTATTGATTTGTCGAAATTACATTTACCTGAGCACATAATTCTTGCTGATAAACAATTTAATGAATCGAAACCAATAGATTTATTATTGGGCGCTAGAATATTTTTCAATGTATTACTAACACAGGAAATAAAATTGAGACAACAGAAGAAATAAATACCGAAAGAACGCATACGTGAAATGAACTAGAATGCGGGAAACATTTAGACGAGATAGCGAGAGTCGATTCGAACTTAGTTTGCCATTAAAGGGCAACGTGATAGAGGTAGGTGAGTCTTTGGACACGGCTATTCATAGATTTCATTTTCTTGGAAAACGATTTGACCGCAATCAAAATTTAAAAGATAAGTACTTATGTATATGTTAAGTTTATGGAAGAGTATAAATCGTAAATCATATGACAGAAATAGATTTAACTAAGCACGACACCAGTGTTAAAATATATTATTTGCCACATCATTGTGTGATTAAGTAAACCAGCACGACGACGAAACTTCGAGTTGTTTTCGACGCGTCTTGTAGAACGACGTCAGGCTTGTCATTAAATGACATCTTGAGAGTAGGACCAACGATTCAACATGATCTTTTTACTGTTGCACTCAAATTTCGAAAACAATGTGGAATTACAACCATTGTGGAAGCAGTTCTATGAAACTCTACAACTAGTGAATGAAATTAAAATACGTTGGAAGGTGCTCACCTCTATTGTCACTAATATTGAACTACATGCATTTGGTGATGCAGCGGAGTCAGCCTACGACGCGTGCTTGTACGTACGGAGCACTGATTCCGATGGACTACATGTTGTGCGACTGTTGTATGCAAAATCAAAAATTGTACCTTTAAAGAAGATCACACTACCGCGTCTAGAGTTGAATACGGCGGTACTTTTGGCGAAGCTAGCAGATAGGGCACTGAAAGCGTTGGAGGTTAAATTTACACGAAAGGACTTCTGGTGCGACTCCAGTATAGTTTTGAATTGGATAGCAGCCGAACCTATTACTTGGAATACCTACGTTGCCAATAGGGTGACCATGCTTGTAAAGTTGACGTGCAGTTAAATTGTACACTAATAATTATGACTGTGTCAGTCATAATTATTAGTGTAGAATTTAACAGCCACAGTGCCTGTCAAATTCACTCCGATTCCTCCAGAACATAAGATATTTTAAGTGAAATCGTGTATACCAATATGGAAACAAGGTTCTCTCAATGAACCTCCTTTCTTTAAAGGACATAAAATTAGTTAGAACGTGTTGTTTTTAATAAACAGTTGATATATGATCTTTCAGTAAAACTATCGTGCTTTATTCATCCTACAGAACTTTGGTGCAAGATAAATTGTCTCATATATGGCAATGAAAAGTGATCTTATACCATTAGAATGTGATTGATAAACCAGCTTAGAACTCTAGATGCAGATTTTTCTTTTTCAACAAACTATTCCTACTTTTGTGATTTTTTTGCATGTATTTTGCATATTTTTGGAAAATATTAATTTCATATGTATGTATGTTGTATTAGTTTTTTCATTTTTCAATATTTTTGTATTTCTCAATAGCAGTAAGTAATCAATAAATTTGTTTCAGTATCACTCAAGTTTGTTGTACTTTGTTACTTATTTCGTAATAGATATTTTAAATATGTGGTATATACACAGAAATTCTCATATTCAATATTCACAAAATAAATGTCTGCAGTGTATTTACTAAAATGAACTTTCTAATTATATAGAAAGTCTTTAAAAAAATAAAGAGCAAAGAGCAAATTCAAACGTAAAAAATGGTGCCAATATTATTAGAACAAATATGCTAATTTAGATCAAATGCACTAGAAAATATCTTGCCAACTTTTTACAATAAATCCTTAAACACTGTTTAGATAACCGGCGTATTCCTTCGCATTGAAAAAACGCCGGTTAGAGATATTCAACGATTAGGCTTAATCAATGATTAGTTAATTAAGTACTTTAATCGGTGTTAGAAAAACCGGCCCTAAATTTATTATATTTTCAATAAACCTACATAATAGTAATAACTGTGCATATATGATAAATAATTATTGCTTGCAATTACACTTTTACATACCATATATTTTACATTAGCTTAGCATTCTCATACGAAATATAAGCATCCATGGTTCGTACTTTGGCCATAGCGGTTGCCAAAACGATTCTGTTATAGCATAAAATTATTTGTAATTTATAGTTTGGGTATATGATAATTATTACAAAATATTATAATTATCTAATTTACATATATTTTTATTCTTTTCTTTAGGTAATAGAGTCAGTTACTGCAATTTTAGAAATTCAATCTGCTGCTGCTTTGGCAGAACTAGAATCATTGACAGGAACTTGGGATGGTGAAGCACGTATTGTCAGCAAACATGCAGATACTTTGCTGCAATTAGATAATGGAAAACGCATTCCACCATCAGGTTGGTGCTGTGAGAAGTGCGATAAAACTGAGAATTTGTGGCTTAATCTAACTGATGGATCGATATTATGCGGGAGGAAATTTTTTGATGGTTCCGGTGGCAACAATCATGCTGTTGAACATTACGCTGAAACAAATTATCCTCTAGCAGTTAAACTTGGAACAATTACTAAAGATGGTAAAGCTGATATTTTCAGCTATTCTGAAGATGATCTGGTCGATGATCCCAAATTAGTGGAACATTTAGCTCACTGGGGTAAGATAACATACATATTTATTAGTTATATGTTTACACACATTTCTTCGGTAGATAGTTCATGGCATTCATTAGTTACCCTAAATTGGTTAAATTAAAATATTTCTTTTGATTTACATACATATTATACATTGTCATTCAATACATTATAGAATATATTTATAAAGCCTAAAAACTAAAGTAACAAAAGAATTATATAATATGAGTTATGGAGTTGACTTTGCGCTCAGTATGTCAATATTACCGTAATTTGAAAATGCTATAAAACCGTTGATCCAGCATATATGCCTTTAATGTATGCTTTTGAAAGACCAGTAAATTATCGCTATACAGCGCGTCCCAGAAATAAAAAGACGGAGTAGCAGATATGTAACGTCCGAACAGAATAGGCCCAAATATACCACAATAACGAAGAAAATAAAATTTTAATTTTCTATGTTGTTTTTTAGATAAAAAAAATTACATTACGGACCTGGCACAGAATGTATGTTTAAAATTCACGTAAGAATGTTCATTTGTAAATAGAAACGAAGACGCATTCATAGAGAAAAATACGCTTTTATTTGCATAAAACGGGAAAAAACGTTAAATCGTAAAAACATATTTTTTGCGGGATGTGTCTCAATAACGCAGCTATGTAGTCGGTTATTGACCCAGATGGGTGACCTACTTTCTTGCAGGTAATAAAAGGTTGTTTTTATTTTTAAAATAGGAAGGTTGTTGCTCTTTAATGTGTTCGTAGTTGGAAACAGCTGATTATTAGAATATTCAATAAATCGTATTTTTCTAGCATGTTTAAAATTAAAGTAATTAATGGTTTGATATTTATTATGAAGTATCTATTCCTCCTCCTTTTTTTTTAACACAAGTAATATGGTGGTTCTGAAAAGCGCCGATTGTGAAAGTGAAGCAGGTGGATATTTAGTGCAGGGTCGGCGTAAGGCCAATTGAATTCTTTATTATTATTTTTCTGCCGTCTACGCACGAATAAAGACTTGATATTTTGAGAGTACGTTTTTACACAATCTAGCTTCCGATTTCTGCTACTCCGTCTTTTTATTTCTGGGACACCTTGTATAATACGCTGTCATGAAGAGCGTTATAAATTTCATATATGATGTGATGTTAGGCATCATATATCGATTTATTGAAAACAAAACTGAACTGTGACTGAAATATTAACTAAAAAGTTCAGACGGACAAACGCTGATTGTTCTCTCAAGTTTTTTGGATAAAACACAATTTAATAGACCTGTAGTTTTCAGCTTCACATCTATTATTCTGTTTCATACCAATATGTAAATAGTTAGAGGTTCATAATTAATGTGTAGAAATACTATCCATTGATTGATCCAGAAATAAATTGACAAATAAATTTTAGTACTCATATATAGGAGATACAAGCACTGCAAATGGACACCTACAACAATTAAGTTAATCAAGCCACATTGTTAAATCTGATGTTATTGTCAAATAATTTATTAGCTACTTTGTTTGGATGTATTCCAGTCTTGTTACATGTCACTCGCACTTTTTCTATCTTTCATATTACTCATTCAAAGATTTTTATGTATATACAAAGGTGCATTTGTAATAACCCATTAAAGTTTGAATTGAAATCTTAGAGGATTTCCATTGAATTGAATTGCTAGTTGTTTCCCATAACACTATATTTCCAAATTGGTTTTAATACCGCCCTTTAGATTAGGAGCTAGTTTTAACTCCCCGCATTGTAACTAGTAGAGTTTTCTGAATGTTATATGCAGTTGGCAGCGTTTTACCCATATGTTGAGTCTACGGTCGAGGTAGATATCCATATATTTTGCTTTACAAACTTGTAGTTGTGAATAGTGGCGGCTGCTGCAGGGAGGGCAACGGGGCACTGCCTCCCCCCCCCCGTGATAAATTTCTTTTAACAGATAAATTAATTATAAATACCTAATTTGTATGTAATTTTTCTGATATGTTTGATAACAAATAATATCCCTAGCAGCAAAACCACTATATGCACACTTGTCCTACATTAGCAATAAATATATATTTTTACCCTTCTCTAAAATTGTGATTTTGCTGCTTGGGTATTTTTTCGGAAGTAACAGTCCGTCTCTTCAGCGCGTTTAAAAATCACAGTTTGACGTAGGCTCCGGGGCATCTCGCGCCACTGCACCGTTTGTACTAGAAATCGTGCGTATAAAAAGTGGCCCGGAGCGAGAGCGGTATATATCACGACAGGGCACTAGACTGTGATGCCGGCTGGCAATGCAGTGTGTAATATCACAATAACAGAAGTGACAAAAGCCTCACTTGCATAATTCCGATATTTGTGCGCAAAATCAAACAAGCGCACATTTCAAAATGGCGTTTTGTTGTTGTTGTTTAAATATAACCTGTCTAAGTTTTATAACTTATAATTTACGAAAGAGTAATAATTAAAGGTGCCAGTTAAATTGTTGTTGATATAAATAATGGAAACTGTACGAAAGAAGAAATCTGGCGTATGTAGATGTTGATAACGTTTTACTTTAATTTCTCTAATAAGATATTTTGTAATTTAAATTTGTAAACTTATTTACTATCTACAAAAAATATATGATCTTATTTATCATTGTTAAATATGTTTTTATAAGGTTTGCACTTATAATTAAAGTTTTTATTAAAGATGAAGCATGAAAATAAATACTTCAAATGTGGTTTTTATTTTTTTATATTAGTAAAGGAACCTCCTTCGAAAATAAAATTTTTAGAGAACATCGTTATCTCTAACAGCCATGACCATATTGAAAAGAAATCAACTAAAGAATTCAAAGTCATTTTTTAACAAAAATTCAACGCATATGTATTTAACCTACTTAGAACTTTTCAGTTACACACATACAATTAATTTGTATTTAATGAAATGTATAATTTTTTAATTGTATTTTAGCAGTTATGCAAATTCCTACTAAAAAAAAAAAACATCTCTGGCCATACACCCAGAAAGGAAAGACTGAGAAAATCTCTAAGGCCTGTATGAGACGATGCTAAATTTTACAGAAAATTTTCATATACTTTTTATTTTTGACATTTAGCAACATGTAAAACAGAAGAGTGCTTGTAATATTGCATGCGAAATTTAGCCGACAAAGTTACCTAAACCAAAGTAACATAAAAAAAAATTTGCGGTTTCAGAGGTTGTGTGTGAATGATCATAGTGTTTTTTAAGTTCTTATTGCATAAATTAAAAGATGTCCTGGTCACTAGTGGTCACGTGAACAGGTGTCTGTGTTAATAGAGGAATATAAAAAATATCCTTGTTTATATGCAGTTAAAGATGCAAGGTATAAAAACAAACATGCTTGTGCCACAGCAATAGAGGCAATTAAAAATATAGTGACAAAAATAAAACCAGGAGTGTCCATATCAGATATTAAAGCTAAATTTCATGGTCTAAAAAGTAATTTCTTAAATGAACATAGAAAATATAAGGAGTCTCAAAAAAGTGGTGCAGGAGAAGATGATTAGAAAAGGTTAACTGTGTATCCTAATGAATCAAAGAATTTAAAACTAATTTCTCGAAGAGCAACCAACCTTTCAATTACGATAACACTAAAATTACGTCACTACATCATATATTACGCATGTGCGTGTGCTAAATTTGATATGTAATAATGCATGTCATACAGGAGTAATGCAATAATATCAAAATTGTATGCTAAATTAAAGCAGAAAATTTTCGTAATATTTTACATGTAAATTTTCTGTAAAATTTAGCATCGTCTCATACAGGCCTAAAACAGCATCGAGTTGTAGCTACTAAATCTAAAATGAAATCCTATTCTAAACAGGAGAACTTATAATATTTTCTAGGGCTTTGTGGCAGATATTTATTAAAAGAACTGGCAACTGTTGTTAAATTTAATGCAGTTAATAAAAATAAGAATATTGCAATGTTGTTTTTCAACTTTGAAGAGAATAAAAACATTTTCTAGAAATACCATGCAGGAAAGCAGACTATGTACCTCAGCAATGTGTTCCATTGAAAAACAATTACTGACATCAACACCAAACTTCAATGAATTAGTTATTAATCGTTTTGCTAATCGTAAGGAACGGCGAATGGATTTTATTTTCAAACAAGTTAATTAAATAACATATTGAGTTTATTTTTTTGTTTGTATTTAATTTTTGATATTAAACACTCAGACCCCCTCCCCACCGGTGGTGCCCTCCCGTCTCAAAAAATCACGGGCTGCCACTGGTTGTGAAGCAATGTTGCATGTAACTGATGGACAAGTTGCCGTACGCATATATGTTATGCGTAGATTTCGTCTCTTATGCCATCTCTAATCAATTTTGAAGTTAGTTTGAACATGATTGTAGTATCATAGACGGCTACTTCGTGTTCATGAGCAACTATTCTCGTTGTATCGACGAATGTTGCTGTTGTGATATCTGGTATTATTGGCAAACGAGTTGTGTACATAACATCTGCAGTTCCTTACAAGATTGGGTGTCATTTTTTTTTCAAAATTTTATTTGGAAATATATGTCAATTAAATAACATGTCAAAATGCGACTGTAGTATGAGGAAGATTTTATTTAAGTTTATGGACATTTTTTGTGTTTCACTAATTATGCAATTTAGTGTCATTCTTACTTAAAATCAGTACTTATTATTTCCATCAACACTACATACTTATTAATTTTTTGGCGACAATTGTAAAAATAAAATTAGAGATAAATATCTGTATTATTTATTGAGATGATTATTTTAAAAATATTTTAACACGAATATAATATAAATCGTCTTTACATTAACAGGTATAAATATAGCCAATATGGAGAAAACCGAAAAATCTATGGTTGAACTTGAGCTTGAATTAAATCAGAAAGCAGAATGGTTCACATTACAAGAAAGTGGCGGGTCATTACAGCCAATAAATGGACCTGGGTACACTGGAATGGCTAATTTAGGAAACTCATGTTACTTAAATAGTGTAATACAAATGATGTTTATTATTCCTGATTTCATTAGAAAATACGTTGATCATGCTCAGGCATTTTTTGAAAAGGCAGAAGATCCCGCTAACGACTTTAATGTGCAAATGTAATTTTAAGTAAATATTACTATGCAAATATTACTTAGATTATTCTTTTAGGGCTAAAATTGGAGTTGGTTTGTTGTCAGGAAAGTATTCTCAGGCCTCGCCTGATTCTGAACAGCCTGGTATATCACCTTCAATGTTCAAAACACTTGTGGGCAGAGGTCATCCGGATTTTTCCACTAAACGTCAACAAGATGCGCAAGAATTTTTCTTGTATATGTTAACATTGTTGGAGCGAAATAATCATAATCAAGAGAATCCTGCAAATGCTTTCAAATTTAAAGTGGAGGAACGGGTGCAATGCAGTACTAGTAAGAAAGTAAAATATTCTCATAGGTCTGATTATTGTTTAGCTCTTAATATTCCAATGGAAGCTGTAAACAATAAGGAAGAAGTATAGTTTAGAAATATCATAAATAAATTAAACCACTAGTAAAAGCTATTAATCACAGGTTGCCGCATATGAAGCCAGAAAAAAGGAAGCAGAAGCCCAAAACAAAAGATTAGATCCAGATGCCATTGTTAGACCAAAAATTAAATTATTTTCTTGTTTGGAAGCTTTCACGCAAGCTGAAGTCGTTGAACAGTTCTTTAGTACTGCTGTAAACTGCAAGACTACTGCTAGAAAGTATGTATCCTATAATAACCCTTTATTATGAGTTAATATGTTTTTAATGAATATTTGGTTTCCTTTTTTCTGTGATTTATTTTAATATTTGACGCTATAAGATCATGGACATGAACTGTTAATATTTATTTTTAACCAAAAGATGTTATCACAGTATTAACATTGGTCTTTAATCAGTATCGTTACTTCTCTATACAGCACTACATCATCTCTGAATTCTGTTTTATTCTTGTTTTGTACTTTGTGTTTCTAGTTAAATTTGTAATCTGCAATAAATTGTAAGTTGTATGCTCAAAGGAAATTGCTAGCTCTTTTGGAAGAAAGAAAAATGCTAACCCAAGTAAGATTTTTCGAATTGCGCAGGCGTTTTGTGTTGGTTATGAGGACAATCAAGTAGATTACAGGTAGGTTAATTCTCATTTTATTGCAAGATTACTAAACAAACCGTGTACCCAAGCAGAAGATTGCTGAAAAAATAGAAGTGGACACGTTTATTGATAAAATTACATTTCTGTTTACTAATTTTGCAGTGAAATATCAGCAAGTACACCTCTATATGTTATTGTATTCCGTCCAATGCCAACCTAAAACACTCGCAAAATTCGAAAAATGCTATTTGAGAATGTATATACTAACCTTATTTCCTAGCCCAAATCAATCAGACTTTTTACATGCACAATTTGTAGTGTGGAATCCAAATCACGTGATCTAATATGGCGTCTGTGGGCAAACAATGAATGGACCTTAGTTTAGTATGCCATCATTATTAGTTTTAATATGGTTTTACTTTTCGTGTGTGCTGAGTTTATAAACATGATAATGCAGAGTGATTACCTGAAGAAGTTCTTAACTGAAAATCCAGAAGTTGGAGTAACATTTTGTTGAAATCATCATAGAAAATAATTATTCGTGTGAGAATGTATGTTTTGGCAGCTATCAGATGAACATTAAATTACTTGATAATTTGGATCTATTCACTCTTGAAATTAGACAGTTTAATAGATAGTATTCCACCTGTGCCAAATAAGAATATTATTTTATATATTTTGGTTCTATTACATATTTATTACAGTAAGAACCAAATGACAGTGTTCAAGAGCCTCACCGCTTACATTTATTAACAACTTATTTATTTTACGTGTTTTTGATTAGGTGAAACATTTATAAGAAGTTAATTTAAAACCAATGGATGTGTAGTGCATTATTATGAAATGTGAATCAGTACTTTCGGCTCACTCTACATGCATGGCTGGTAACAGCCGAACATTGTAGTTATGCTGGTGCATTATTATTTCTAGTATACGAAGAAAAACAAAGCCACTCATGTACTGATTAAGGATTAATTATTTAAATTTGTCTTTAAATCTTCAATACCTGACAAAATAATCAGAGGATTGTTTAATAAGATTTATTTATTAAAATAGTTTCACTTAATTATTATAGAAGCAATAGTTAATAAATAGTAATAAGAAAATGAGTTTAATCATATAGAAATATTATGTGTAAGCTTATAAAAGTTTATTATAAATATTTAGCGTACAATATATAACAGTTTAGGACTTAAAAAAATGTAAATACATTTCAAATATATTAATAAATAAATTTAACTTATTATTGGTCTTGTGTTTTGTCTGTAACGAAATGCCTATTTAAATTCTAAAATAATGGCCACGTTGTACAGAAATAAATTAAGATTATATAGCGCCATAAATAATTATAAATACAAAATCATTTATAACTTACATATGTTAATTAAAGCATTAAACACAATCACAATTTTATCTACACTATTTAATTTTTGCATATTATTACACTTTTTTAACACAGATACTGGAATGAGATTTTTTAAGGTGGTAACGAGTTCTTCCATTAGTAAAAGCTGGAATAACTAAAATTCTCTTGCAGAATTCCTAGTGCTTCCTTTATTAAAAATGATCTTTCTCCTAGAACATATCCTGGGTTAATATTGTTGCAAAAATTACTTCTTCCATTCATTTTTCAGATGTATGTCACCCCGAGTGTCACTAATGTAGCACATACTTCCCTGAGGAGTTATTGCTATTAAAATTTCTATCGTGCTTATAAATAGAACAGTACTGCTGCTGAACTAAATTATTATCTGGTTTTCCAATGAAAACTTCAAAGCAGGCAATAATTACAGCTGTTTTTTTCTTGAAACACTTCTTTCAAACATACTGCAATACAAAACGTTCTGGTCACATAATTATAAGTTTTAGCCTTTGATACACAACATCATACTTAGATAACTAAATAATGACCTTAGTAAGTTAATTTAATAAGATAATTGTTTAGTAAGAGCACTTATAGTCCAATTTTAATTATACAAATCTGTTTGTTTGCCCACAACGGCCATCTTGAATTTTATTTGACAGGTCGTTGGATTGCCCTATTTCAAATCCTGATTTTAATCTTAGGTTATATTTTTACTTGTAATGTAATCTAGAAAAGCTATTTCATGACTCATAAGTAATAATACCCTTACATATTTTAACATTTGTGGTAAATACCTTTTGATGTTTGTTATAGTCATGCAAACAATATAAATTTGTCAACAGTGCTTGCTTACTACACAAAATAGCAAAATATTAAATAAAAGTGGCTATACCTTACTTTAACCTTCATATTTTATATGTTCTGTAGAATTACAATTGTATTTAATTTTAAACATTGTCTTATTGCTGAAATTTTTAAATTACATCTCACAGAACAATCCTATTTTTTTTATTAAATCCGTTCCATTTTAGAACAGCGCGATTATCAACATTTCCCGATTATCTCTTAATACAACTGAAAAAATTTACATTGCGAGAAGATTGGGTTCCAATTAAGTTAGATATTGCTGTAGAAATGCCTGACGTCCTTGATTTGTCATCTTTAAAAGCCAAAGGTCCACAACCTGATGAAGAACCTCTGCCCGAATTAGTTGGTGCTCCTCCAGCACCTGTTATGGATGAAACTGTACTGAAAGAATTATCTGATATGGGTAAGATAATATAAAAAAAAAAAAGTGTCACTGTTTATCAGTGTAGAATTTTAGGCTTCCCACTCGATGCATGTAAGCGAGCAGTTTTCTTTACTCAAAATTCGGGATTGGAAAACGCTACTGCATGGATAATGGAACATATAACAGATTCTAATTTCTCTGATCCATTCATACCTCCAGGTACGGAAAGTGCAGAATTCATACCTAATCCTGAAGCAGTTCCTATGATCATGAGCATGGGATTTACGCAAGATCAAGCATACAAGGCACTAAAAGCTACAAGCAATAGCGTGGAACGAGCTGTAGATTGGATATTTTCTCATCAAAATGAACTTGCGGAGACGTCGACTTCCCAACCTGAATTTCGTGATGGCGATAACAGTACGTACTACTTTATAAAAATCATTCAGCATATTAACTGATATAATTCTAGAATATAAACTTGTTGCATTTATATCGCATATGGGGTCTTCCACAATGGTTGGCCATTATGTGGTCCACATTTTAAAAGAAGGTCGCTGGGTCATCTTTAATGATAACAAGGTAGCTTTATCCGAAAATCCACCAAAAGAATTAGGTTACCTCTATTTATATGAAAGATTGTAATTTTGTTATTTTCGATTTAATATGTATTTGCTAAATATACATTTTATAGACTACAATACTATGCTTCTAATTCACTGATAAAAAGAGATTGGCAAGGGTCCATACTTGCATAAAATTCTTTATTTAAATTTTCTATCATTGTAAATAATATAATTTTATCAATATAGTTAAGTGTGTCGCACCTGTAACATTATAAAAATTATAACTATTTTTGTTCAACTCAAATGATAAAAACCGCAACTACTATTACCGTGATACGTATCTTAGAATAATCCAAATGTCATTGAGAAGTATAGTCTGGAATAGCCGATGTTTCGGCACCCACAGGAAATGTACGGGCTAAACCGGCTAAGCAAACAAGCTAAAAACTTGTATTGTTAAGAAGAGTCGAAAATGCTGAGTAAGCTGTAAGTGGTAGTCGAAAGCACTCAGCACTGCATGGAATTACTCCGGGACTTCGGGATTGCTGAGAAGTGATCAGCGCGGCTCGTGTTTCTTCAGCAGAACTCGGTAGTTTTTGACAACAAATCAATTCGACATTTTTTCGTGAATTGCATAGTTCAGTACAATAATGGAATTTTTAGTTATTGTGATACCCTGCATAATTTAAAGTGTGTTGTAAAAAGTTAATAACGGTTTCTACATCGTGGACACGTGGCAAACATCCTACCACGGGTTAGAAACGCAAATCATATGACTGGAGAAAGGTGAGAACAGAAACGTTATAATCAATGGATTTGATATTAGTTGTTAACTACTATGTATGACAAAAAAACAAAAAAACGAACTTATGCGTTTTGAGTCTCCATCTGTGACAGCAGAAAAAATGAAAAGTATTAAAGAAACAGGGCTAGGACAACTAGACAGCATACTATACAAATGGATCAGTGCAAAATCTGCCTGAAAAAGGTCACTTTTCGAAAGAATAGCGCAGAAATTTTAAATTTCGGTATGGGCCTCGCAGGATTAATATAACTGAAGAGACACGTTCGGCTAACAAAGACTACAAGGTCATGCTTGGAAAAATTATTTACGATAATGAAAACTGTAGCTGGTCATCTGTGTTCACAACACATACTGTAATTTTCATAATTGTATAAGAGCATATACGTTTATTAGGAATAATAAAAAACAGTGTTTTACAAAATACTATTCAGAATAATTGTTACTGTGTAAATATATTCAACTTGCCTTATTTGATTTAGATAAAAAATATGTGTAGCTACATATATTTGAGTGACTAATACATTATAAAAATAACTAGACTACGAAAAGCCGGCAGAGTTACAGCATACCTATATATTCCTACCATGGGTTGTATAAAGAAGCATCAGCTCTGTTTCATGTTTTTACCAGGGTCTACGACTTGGGTACTTTGTTTCTTCAAACAATAGATAGTACCGGTAGACTTTTGTTATATCTTGTAGATAATAAAAGATTCTGCTCATTTATCTACTGGAAAGTACGCGGTGAAATAATGTTAGTAATTTGAGGTTTACATTTTTGTCTTGGATTGAGTTGGTCTTTACTTGATGTAAATCCATTTTCAATGTGAAATAAAACAAACAAATGTTTAAGATTTACACTGTATTTAATAACAACGACAGCTGTTTGTCAACCTGACGAAGCTACAGTGTAGCGAAACAGCTGTCGTTGTTATTAAATACAGTGTAAATCTTAAACATTTGTTTGTTTTATTTCACATTAGATTTTTGTACCTTGATTATTAGTTAAAATCAAGGTACTATAGAGTGGTTAAAGTAAATGTATCTAATATTCTTACTGTCATCCAGTCGTAAATTTGTTTACAGTTCACCCTCTATTGCATAATATTTTTTTGTATGTAACCTCGCCATAAGTATTTGCAAACTTTATGTGTACTAAAAGAAGGAATAGAAACAGGATTTTTTTACTTATTTAGTAATTTGATTTACCGCATTTTACTAAACCGCCTTTGACAGTTACGGGTTATGTGCTCTGCATTTTAGGTCTACAATTTATCAAGGTAGGTAAATTTATTAGTATTAAATAACTTTTATACAGTAAATCTGTGTCAACAACGAACGTTTACAAAGTGCTGTGTTCCCGATTGGGATCAAAATGTGTATAATTTATTTTTTACATATTCATTGCTAATGGATTCTATATATTTTCTTCAAATTTCCACATCAACTTATTATGGGGAATAGACAATTTTTAAATAGTATCTGGGAGTGACGATTCTGGATCTTGAAATAACAAAAATGGGGTGCGGGCAGAATTATAAAATTTATACAAAAATTGTTCCAAATCTAGGTCTAAATACTTTCGCAATTATAATCTGTATAGAATGCATAATTTGCGAGATATATTCACACAAAACTGCTATTCGATAAGAGTAAAAGTGTTACTTCTGATCCCAATTTTGAAGTTTTATATACATAAAAATTGTTTGATTTCGAGCTCTAAATACTTTACGGTAGGAATTTCTAAAGACCTATTTTATGAAGTCTTTCTAAAAATCACTTTTTAGTATTTTTGTATTCTTTAGAAGTGTGTTAATAGTTGACGACAATTTTGATTTTTTTACTGAAGTAAACTACTACTTCCGGTGTATAGATTTTACTGAAAATCTAATTAGATCTCAAGAGGAGGATTATGCTCGTAAATATGAAGTTTAGTACTGATAGCTGTAGCCGTTTGGCCGGTATCGTGGTCACACACACACACAGAGAGAGAGATTTTCACAAAAACAACTTTTTCGGTAATAGGGGACTTTTAAACGTGGATGTGCAAAAATCTTGAGGTCGAAAAGTTTCGTCATCACAATACTTATACTACGTATAAGAAAGTAAAAGGAGCATCTGAACAAGGATTGTGTCTGCAAGCACCCATCAGAAGAGAAATTCTTATAAATGATTCTTAAGGGAAGCCGAAATTTCTGCTGCTAAAAAAGGTGTTTTAAAGTAAGAACGGGCCAATATCAAAAATAATTTTTTTCATTAGTCTTCCCATATCCAAGAAAGAGCAGTGTGAAAATATTAGGCTAAAACAACAATCACTGTTATTATTACCTACTAATTAACGTACCTTTGAATAATTTTGTATTGTTGATTATACACAGTACACCTTTTTATGTGTTTTGTATATGAACTATTAGTACTTCTAGGCTTATATAATCCAATTTTTTGTTAATTGTTGCAATAGTTGCATTGTTGAAACGATTTTACTCTGTCGGTGATCTAAAAGAATGTGCTTGGTTATAATACCAAATCTGTCCATTATTGAACAGTAAGTTCAGTCCTCGGCAGTCCCTTTGCTGTTCGTGTACCTGTTTTATTTGTTTAGGAGAACTGCGCATTGAGATGTGGTCAGAGGGGAAGTGAATGTACAAGAGTATATTTCAATTTTAGGGTTACGTAAATGTACACAAACGCTCGTATAACTAGACCAGACAAATGTAGTGTTAGAGCTCATTGTCAGGAACATGTATTTTACGGAATGGATAGAAACATGATTTTTGAGGGAGTTGATTTATTGCCCTGTGCTATACTGTGCCAATAATAGCCATTACATCAGCTATGTTTATACTCCCTCATCTGTGATAAAAGCCTTCATAATATCTGCAATTGTTTCCTTGTAGCAACAGTCGGTGCCACATTGAATTATACATGACAAATACCTCAAAATCTCCAAAAAGTGGAGCTGTCTGTTTTTTTTTGCATCAATCCAATTCATAATATTCTATTTAGTTTTTGTTCGTATGTTGGTACATGAGTATTATTACTGTTATTAATTATTAACGTGTGTAACTGAATAAATAAAATACGTAAACTTGGTTTCAAAAATTATTTAATAATATCACTACAATATCGTTTCGCCAAACTTTGGCTTCATCAAGTGATGAGTAATTGAATATCATAGATAAGAAAGAATATACAAAATTATTACAACATAATATATAGTGTCACAAAAGTATGGGATATGAGTGGGGGTATTTTATAAACTATAGCATTGTAACAACGGGGAATAATCGAACTGAGTCTGATCGTTTAAAGCACGACCTAATTTACTATATCTATTAATTTCTTAGGTTTCTAATAAATTAAGTTTCTGTCCTTTGTCTTGTATATGTAAAACTTTGAAATCTCTATTGAATTCGTGTTCTTCATTTATACAATGCGTTGCGAAAGTAGAGTCCGTTTTTTACCCATATAACTTTTTTCATGTTCCCCGGTTCTTTGTTCAAAAGTACGGTCTGTGTGACCCACATATACCTTATCACACTCACAAATCAACATATAGACCCCCGATTTCAACCTTTTATTCGTTTTATCTTTATCATTTCTAATATATTTTTGAACTGAATTATTAGTTATAAATGCTATTGACTCATTTTTAACGTTGTGACACTATATATTATGTTGAAATAATTTTGTGTTACTCATCACCTGATGAAGCCAAAGTTTGGCGAAACGATATTGTAGTGATATTATTAAATAATTTTTGAAACCAAGTTTACGTATTTTATTTATTCAGTTAAATATGGAGTTTCAACATGTATCAGCCTCATCAATTAACTAATTATTAACGTGTGTGTTTTATTCAATGCCAATGGCATGGCAAGAGAATAAATATATGCCCATACAACTATCATGCAGTGGCGGTTGCTGCAGGGAGGGAAACGGGGCACTGTCCCCCCAGAGACGACAAATTTCTTTTAACAGATAAATTAATTATAAATACCTAATTTGTATGTAATTTTTCTGATTTGTTTGGTGACAAATAATATGTTTTCGGAAGTAACAGTCCGTCTTTTCAGCGCGTTTGAAAGTCGCAGTCTGACGTAGGCTCCGGGGCATCTCGCGCGACTGTATTAGAAATCGAGCGATGAAACTGGCGCGGGAGCGCGCGTATATATGTAGGCAGCGGGGCACTACTCTATGGTGCCGGGTCCGGGTGGCGGTCCAGTATGTAATATACAGCGGTGAGTGTATGTTGTAATTTCTATCGGTGCAAATGCAACTATGAATTGCGTTAGTAACATTAAGACAGAAATAAAAAATCTAGGTCTCCCTAGACCAGATTTATTGATTAAACTAGAAGATCACAATTTGAAAACTAATAAAACCGTGACGAGAAAATTCAACAGAAGCTCTTATAGTTTATCAGACTGGTTGTGTGGGTGTAATGTGCAAAATGCTTTTTTCTATTTCGGTGCTATAAAGTTCACTTTACGACATCCGTTTTTGGTTGCAAAAGTATTTCTTTATCGCACGCTAATTTTGTTGTTTTGACGTTGGTAACAAAAAAATGGAACCAAATTATATTTAAATGTCAAAATGTAAGCTTTTAATGTAACAAACATGTGCAATAGAAGTTGTACAAAGAATAAAAAGCACACATGCTAACATTTTATTTACTAATTAACAATATAAATTGTTAAGAAGAGTTGGATGATAAGTTTTTCTGATGCTATTATTGTAATTTACTTCCAAGGTTGAATAGTACAACTGTTATAAAAGTTTGTTATTGATAATATGTCGAGACTATGTTGGCGAAAGATTTTGTAAATTGTCTTCTGCTATTTTGCGAATCTCTGGGGGCGTGCAAAATAGAAAAAATCAAGTAAACGCTGTTTTTCTACTTTGAAGAGAATAAAAACATTTTCTAGAAATACCATGCAGGAAAGCAGACTATGTGCCTTAGCAATGTGTTCCATTGAAAAACAATTACTGACATCAACACCAAACTTCAATGAATGAGTTATTAATCACTTTGCTGATCGTAAGGAACGGCGGATGGATTTTATTTTCAAACAAGTTAATTAAATAGCATATCGAGTTTATTTTTTGTCTGTACTTATTTTTTGATATTAAACACTCAGACCCCCGGTGCCCTCCCGTCCCAAAAAATCACGGGCCGCCACTGCTATCATGCCTTCAAATTGTACTCAGTGCCTAACAAAATAGCTTACATTGTTAAAATATTTATTGGTATAAAGGCCGACCCAGGTTTTCTGTTGTTTTTAATTAACATGTGTTATTTAGATGTTTGGGAATGTCGTGCAGAATTGCGGACTTTTTCCAGCACGCTAAAATATATTTTTTTTGTTTTTAGTAGGCATAGTAAAAAAAGGATATGTTTTGATTTATGCATAATACCTACTTAAGTGAAAACTTACCTGTATGCTTTATTGTTCAATAATGCTTATATAAATACACATAAATTGTATTGTATGTCACAGGCAAGTACTGAACCTCGACCAGTTCGGTTTTGCTTCGAATTGAACTAACGAGTAAGATATTGGGTAGATGATCGTACAATATCACACATAGCTAGTATTCATTGAATGACCTAGTGCTAACGAGTAGCCATACTGTTTACATTTATCTATATACCTATAGTAGAATTTAGAAAACATATTTTTTAAATTCATTTATTTTTTATTTATATAAATTAATATTAATATTTTCGATTATATTACATCAAATATACAAATAACGTTACAACTGGTTTACATTAAAAATATTTTGTCAAATTTGTAAATCATACCACAAATGTATAGTAACTGTTTAGCAATAAATCTGTTAATACATTGAAAGTAGTTTAATCCTTAAATGCATCTATTACATAAAACAATTAATATAGCACTAGTATCGTATTTACTGTTATAGTAGTATACTTAGTATTCTACAGACTGTTCATCAAAAGAATCACCAGTTCTTTTCGTAGAAAAAAAGTTCTCCCTCTTGTATTCATCTCCATCGTAGAGGACAGACCACATTATAGTCACTAGATTCCAATGTTGCTTCGAACTTGGAAAGAACCGCACCCGAAAGGTCCGCAATTATGGAACACTTCTGCCACAAATGTGATAAAAAATCAAAGAAGTTCGTTGAAAAGTGGGTGAAGAACTACAAACACTAAAAATGCGGTAGCCCTCTCAATCTCGATCACTAAAAACACTGGCGATTACAGTCTCATTTTCAATGTACTTTCTTGCAAAAATGATAAGTAATAAATATGTTTTTTACTTTACATACAAATAATGATTCCTTTTCTTGATGAACGGACAGTAAGTGACAATTATTAGATGGTTGTGACACATTGATATGGTTATTTAACACATAATATAATTAGATAAAATTATTGAAAATATCTTTTACTAAGAAGAAATACATTATATATTGTTCTTGTGATATAACTTGATAACCATAAAATGTTTCATTAGATTGCATATCGCTAATTAAATTTAGCTGATTGCTAAGAATTTTGGGTTCCAATAATTTACTATGCACTTTAGTGTGATGCGATTTATGTATATTAAGCTAAAATAGAAATGCATGCATTTAAGGATTTATTTAATAATACAATAAAATATAAGAAACAGTTTATAATAAGCGTTTTTTGGGAAATATTGACAAGCTTAAATAATGCTTTAAAATTGTTTTAGGTATAAATGAGTAATGTATTAAAGTAAACATATGTTTCCTATTTCCTTACTACCACAAAAAATGAAAGATTAAAATATATACATAACATACTCCAGCATGAGTAGTTAAAATTCTTAATAAGGACACTGTACATTAATTTATTATAATGTACATCAATGACGTTTGTTACTATTTTCTGATAACTACTAACATATTTAGATTGAAATTCAAAATGAGCAAAAAGAAAAAAAACAATAAATAGTAAAAATATTTTTCGTGATTATTTACAAGTATTTTGACTGTTCCTTTTCATTTATAAAGAAATACCCTTATAACATTACAGATAAATCAGTGTTAATTATAATAGTGCGATAAATGAAGAATATTTGAATATGGGAAGTATATCTGCTTTAATTCTATAGTTCGTCTACTAATTATCGAAATTAATAAAATAAAATAAATAAAGAATTGTGTGTGTTAGGATAGCCACAGATTCTTGTTTGTAGGCATAACTTGTTCAAATTCTCTAGTAGTTTTTTTTTTAAAAATTAAAATATTTTATGTTAATAAGTATTTGAATATTTTTGGTAGTTTTTGTAGGAGTCATAGAGCGGATTATCCAGTCACACTTTCATAAAATCCACTTACTGTTCCTTTCTGATGGGTACCACAACTAAAATATGTACTTCAATTACTTTAAATATTGAATGACATAATATACTAAACATACCTTTAGTACGTGATCTCCAGCTATCCAATTCTAATTGATTTATGATGATTTTATTAATCTAGAAACATTCCTCATCAATTCTCGACAAACCATGACATAATTTATTCAATAAGAATTTATAATAGCATTTAATGATATTTATATTCTCATATATGTATACCTAACACTTATAATCAAGCTTAAAATAAAGATCTCATTGAAAGAGTAATTTAATATACAGTGCCTTACGGAGTTTATTTACAATAGAACTTTGTTGTATGCATATATGTAAATTTTCTACTGCTAGTATAAAAAAATAAATTTTGTAACAATGTGATGTTCCTTAGTCAATCATATCACAGTGTATTCATCTGAGCTACAATCATTAAAATAAATATATATAACTTACAAATATCTAATTCAAGTTCTATTGTAGATTTAGCTGAATGCAGTTGTTAAAATTAGTGAACACATATTAATCTTAGATGTTCTATAAATAATATTATTTTGTAGTAAGTTAACATTAATTGAGGTGTCAGTCAAATTAGGAATTAGAAAATTTGCAAAGGGGATCTTCAGTATCTCGTGGCTTGCAATTTGCCCTTACAAGGAATGCAGATAAATTAGGTTTTGTTTGCAAGTTTAAGTGGATAAAAGTGACCTTACTGATTTCGACTTTGATAAAGTTTGTCCTAATTTACATATTTTATATAAATCCACAGATAGTCAACAAAAACAATGTTAAAGATAAAACATAATTAAACATGAGAATACCTTAATTGGTAATGGAAATCAATAATAACGAGAAGTTTTTGTGGTTTGACGCCAAGTCAGTTATTACATCTTCCAACTTCTACTTCAATTTAAAATTCTTATAATTGACACGCGTAAAATGCTATACCTTATGTAATTTTGGTGACCTTCAGTTTTAAGTTCAATAAATTAGTAGACGTAAAGCTTTACAATAATTTCTCACATTTTTGTTTCTCATTAACTTAACATGGCAAAAACCAAAATTGTAAAATTTAGTCATTCAATTACAAAAAATATACTAATAGTTCTTCGAAATAATGAGAAAAAGCATTTAAAAAACTGTCGGCAGCAACACAGTACTCATTATAATGCTGCCATTGATTATTTAGACGCCGAATTTTAAGAAAAGAAGGTTGACAGATCTAAAATGAAGAATCCAAGCTAGGTTTAAAAAACAAAAGAAACTGATACAAATCAGCAGAAAATTTGTTATATTAAAGCAAGAAGTGAGACCATGAGATACAAGATACCAGATCCACTTTTTTTTCAAAATAGGTACATATTTAAATTAACAATGTTATGACATCACCTTGAATCAAGGTCCTTGATTAAATTAGTTGTAAAAAAAAGAATCAATTTAAAGCCACAAATACTAAAACCAATTGTCAATTTAAAAAATATGTTTAGTGCTTATGGGACTTAATAGCTTTTTTCTTTTAGTTAGTTAATAAATTAGAAGCTATATATACAAAATATCTAGATTATTTAAGTAGTTAAATATGAAGTTAACTGCAAAGGAATCTAATTAAAAAATATATCTCGGAATATATTAATCCATTGTGGATATTTGTAAAATCTACAAATATAGAATCCCTTTGCGTATATAAGCTTACATATTTTTAAAGTGTAAACAAATTAAAATGATATCCTTTATAAAATGGTACAAGGTAGACCACAACATAACGGAAGACATACTGGAACAACCGCCGTTTTTGTTTTTGAGGAGCTTTTACTTTCCGCTTCATACTTATATTTTCCAGATTCTTTAGCCATTGCACCCTATAAAATAAAAAAAACAATATATTGATGTACAGATAAGATCACAAAAAGGTTATCAAAATGTAATGTATGAGGTTGGAAGCTATGTGGCGGCGCATATATATGTATAAAAACGCGGTAAAAATTAGCCATTATTAGCATCATGATCAGTGATTAGCGTGGACATTAGAACAATAAAGAGTTAATACACGTTTTACCAATGCTTCATTTAATCTCAATGCATTATACAACATGAATTAATTCAGGTAGGACTAGAGTGCCTTTATAATCAGGGTGGTGACACTGATGAGATAATATCTGATAGGTTGACGCAAATTGTACCCACATAATGGCGTCTTGTACAAAAATGTATTTTACAGTTACATTTAATATGCAAATTATAGGTTACTCTATGAATCCATATTTAATAATACTGAATTATTTGTTATTTTACCATATGACAGATACCCATGGGTACCCACATAATGGCCGACTTGGTTTCTATTGATTTCCTATCTCGTGTCATCCCTCTCATTATAAAGGCACTCTAGGTAGGACGTACTAGAGTCATACAAGCTGTATGGTTTATTAATAGAAAAACCAGTTTCTTAGATGAAGTATACAAATTATATTTGCCTATCCCAAAATGAAATAAAAATATGAATATGTAGGTACACAGAATATAAATTTATAACAGCGCGTTACAGATAACGATCGCAGCGCTCGTAGCTACTGCAATACCGTTCCAATTAATGCTCACGACGCTCGTCTATCGCTTCACACGTATCCTGTACGGCTAAATTTTATACTCACAACATTCACATTTTCAGGTGGATCGTTGTAAATATTTGTAAACAATCTAAATATTTACGTTTATACATCATAAATGTATCACAAAATGACAAATGATTCGCCGTAAAAGACGCTGAATGTATAAAAATGGTAAGATTCTTACTACATAATTATGTAGGTACGTACTTTTAAATTTATGTGCCTTCATACCAAGCGATAACTGTTTCTGCAAACTGTTGATCTGAAACAGTTTTTTCTTCTTTGTGTCATTGCCATCCGTCATGAAGATTTGTGTCGTCTTGTCTTCAGTGTTGGAAAACATTACCGCTTGTCACTGCATTGTATGCAATATTACTTTCTATTTCTTACAATAAAATTACTATTACACAACAAACTATTAAGCCCGCCTCACGAAATGTGCCACAAAATGTTTACTACGTAATATTTAAAACGTAACACCAGTACAGACTTGCGTTACGATCGTTATCTGGAACGCGCCCTAAGACATTCGACTGAAAAAGTCTATTTGGATATGTTTTAATTCAAATTTTCAAATAAGAATATAAAATTATGAACCTCTATTTGAGCATTTTTGATACTCTTCATCCAGACGATATTTTCATGTTATATAATAATTAATTAAATATTGACATACTGTGTAGTCATTAAAATTAGGTAGAATCTAAACTATCGGTATGTATGATGAAATTAATCGATGAATAAAAACATCACATATCCATACGTCAGTTAGCGTACTTTAGTGCACAGCGTTAGCAAGCAGCGATTATTTGATGCTTGTTATTTATTACTACACTCAAAAAAATTTACTAATAATAATTTCCACACAAACTATACCTCTGCTCTCCAGCCTCCTCCTCCTCCTGATTCGGATTTACTGATGAACATTTCATGGCCTGGTGGATAGTATACGGGCGGGCCGGTTACATTTTTGGTTTGTTGAAGTTTCTTCTGTTCTTCTTTATCGACTTCTTTTTGTTGCATTTTCAGTGTTTCGACTTTTTTATGTTGTTGCAGTTCAATTTCATGTGCATTAAACCCGGCATTTAGAGGACTGTTAGGTGGCTGAAACAATTAATATTGATATTTATATAGCTCAATGATAACGGTGTATATTTCTATATTAAATATAAATTTAAATAAATAAATTCGTATAAAACGTTACGAAGTTTCATTCATTCATGATGAGTGTTTGCGCATAATATGATAAATGGGTGTTTTCATATTTCAAATATTAGGCAAGTTTATCGTAATTTTTTTTGTATATATATATAAAACATATTAGGGGAAAGGTGCCATGAATGGGACAATGCAGATTTCTTTACAACGAACGGTATTCTAAAATATCGGTTACCACTAATAGCTGGCAGCACAAGTCTTCTTTCATATAGAAATCATTTGAAGTCACTATAATGCTTCTCAGTAGTCAAAAAAAAACAGTTTATGTTTTGTCTCATGAAAAGTAAACGGTTGTAGCGCTCAAGAAAATTGTGTTTATTTAAAGAGTTTTTGAGAAAACCGAGCTAAATTTCGTCAACAACTTTCTTGGTTATCTACTGATTGGTGGAAGTAATTGCAGTAGCTACATTGTGAAAGGTATTTTTTTTGTTATTCATTGGTAGGAAAATCAGTGAGTGATAAATGGGACACGTCCCATTCAATGCACTATCTCTGTGGAGTGCAACAAATGTTAGATTTTTATTTAATTTTTGTTGTTAGGTGAAAATGGTTCCTAAAGGCAAAAAACTGGAACGAGTATCTTCTAACCTTATGGAAGCCGCCGTTAAAGATGTAATTCAGAACAAATTGTCTCTTCGCGATGCAAGCTTGAAATACAAAATTTCAAAATCAGCTGTTCATCGTGCAGTTCAAAGCGCTAAAAATCTTCCTGAAGTCGTTAATTTTGTGCATAAGCCTAATATTGGAAATAGACGTATTTTTACTGTAGAACAAGAACTAGCCTTGGTAGAATATTTGATAACTGCGTCCAAAATGTGCTACGGATTGGGACATACAGGACTTCGTCAGCTTGCCTATAAATGTGCCCAAAATTTAAAACTCGCATATCCCGAAAAGTGGGATAGAGAATTGAAAGCTGGATTAGACTGGCTTAAAAGTTTTAAAGCCAGACACAAAGATAGTCTATCATTGCGAAAACCTGAGAAAACAAGCTTGAGTCGGGCCACTGCTTTTAATCCTACCACTGTGGCTAAATTTTTCAATAATTTGGAAGAGGTTATGACCAAATATAAGTTCACTGCAGATACCATATTTAATTGTGACGAAACAGGTCTTAATACGGTCACAGATCCACCAAAAATATTTTGTCAGAAAGGATTAAAGCAGGTCGGGCAAACAACATCGGCAGAAAGAGGTTGCTTGGTTACAATGTTAACTTTTATAAGTGCTAGTGGAAATACTCTACCACCAGCATTCGTTTTTCCGAGAGTAAACTTTAAAGAGTTTATGTTACATGATGCTCCAATTGGAAGTTTAGGATTAGCAAATAAATCGGGGTGGATGACTGAAAATAACTTTTTGTAGCTTTTCAACATTTCGTTGAATATGCGAAGCCTACTGAAAAAAAACCAGTATTGTTAGTGCTCGACAACCATGAGTCACATATTAGCCTTGATTTAGTGAACTATGCCAAAAGTCACCATGTGGTTTTACTCACATTTCCCCCACACTGCAGCCATAAATTACAGCCTCTTGATGTGGCGGTGTATGGCCCTTTCAAGACTTTTTTTAAGGCTGCTCAAAATGAATGGATGCTGACAAACCCCGGCAAAACATTCGACATTTATAAAATTGCAGGAGTTGCAAAAACAGCATATTTGAGTGCATTTACGCCAAAAAACATCATTGCGGGGTTTTCGGCCACGGGAATTTATCCCCTCAATCGAAATATATTTCAAAAATCAGATTTCCTTTCCTCATATGTCACAAATCATCCTGCACCGTCGACTACAACCGAAACTATTCCCAGACCAGCTACGCCCGAAGTCTTGAGCCCCGAGGTGATACGATCTTTTCCAAAAGCACCGGAAAGGAAAGAAGTGCGAAACGGCAGAAAAAGAGGAACTACAAAGGTACTGACTGATACACCGGAATTAAACCAGTTGAAAGAAGATACAAATGCTAAAATGAGGAAACTCAATCTGAAAAAGAATAAACAAAAATGCAAACGTGAAATTTTGGTAAGCAGTGACAGTGATGAAGAAAGTGAAGAGACGGTATTGCAAGATTCCGATGGGAGCGATGAATTCCTCGCCGACAAACTCTCTGGTACAACAGAAGCAGAAGAACACACAGATAATGATGAGTCTTTTGTCATAAAAGAAAATGACTACGTGCTGGTAGATTTTTCAACTAAAAAGAATAAATTGTGTTATATTGGATGTATTCAGAAAGTTTTGAAACCTTTGGAATTCGAAGTTAAATTTTTAAGAAGATTCGGAAACTCCAACAATTTTTTTTACCCTCTTGAAGACGATATTTCCGACGTTGACAGAGACAGCATTGTAATGAAATTATCACAACCCTACAGGACTCTTGGATCGTCACGAAGTCAAGCAAATTTGCAGTTTAACATTGAATTTTCATCAACTGAAAGCAGATTTGGAAGAATTTTGTAATGTTTCTGAAATGTTTTTATATTTTTAACAATAAAGTATTATAACTGCAGACTGTTCATTATTTTATATTTTCATGTTTGCTTTGATTTTGGTGTTGTCCCATCCATCCCCGATTACTGTACCATCCAATACATATAGTGTATTGAATGGGACAAAATCACGATTTTTTTAAATTGTCACTAATTGATTTGTTAAAGAAAATTGGGTGTAGTTGATAATAAAAATATGTTAACATAATCCCAAGGAACGTGTTTGTAAAAATTTATGAAAAAATTATCACTCATAAAGAAATTATGAATTTAAAAATAAAACTGTCCCATTCATGGCACCTCTCCCCTACTTATACAGGCTGTTTCGATAAAAAAAATTATCAACCCGTACAGCCATTATTCCAGTCCAGAAAAGCAAGAAATGGTTCTTCAAATTTTGCAGCTATTCAATTTTTTTTAATGACACCTGTAATATTTTGCTTTAGTATGACAAGGAATAATTTTGTAAATCTATTGATGTTTATGTAGTCATCATATGGAAGAATTTAAGTAATGGAATAATTTGCAACTAACATATGAAATACCATAACAAATTCAAAATAGAAGTAGCGACAAGTCTGTCATTCAGTTCAGTAATATTTCTTGTTAAAATAACGATACAACCGCAATCATGAAAAACAATAATTATCTCAACTATATATTTGAAGTGTACGATGATGTAATAATAATTTGAAATCAAGGCCGGCTATATGGTGTCTCCTTTCGGAACAGTGAAGTTCCGAAACTCCAATTTAGATGATTCGAAGAAAATTTCTGGCACTATGGCGCATTTCGAAAAATCAAAGCGAGAACAACGATGAATTGGCGAAAATATTGAAAAAGATTTGGTCTTTTCAGTGTACAGGAAAATTCGCATATTTCAACTCCAGAAATTGCCAGTAACATCGACATATCAAATCAAACTGTACAAGCAGTGTTAAAAAAGCATAAAAAGTGCAAGCAATAAAAGAAAATGATAAGAGGTGCCAGTCTTACATTAAAAGTTGTAGTGTATTGTAAAATATTGAATTCAACATATCATAAATAATAGTAGTTTATACAACGAGTCAATAATGACAGTTATTATTCCCGATACCCGAATTTACGAACCGAGCCGCGAAGCGGCGAGGGAGTAACTCGGCTCGAGGGAATAATAGTCATTATTGCGAGTTAGTATACACTACTTTATCTACGATTAACTGAAAATCACTAAAAAAATCAAAATAATTAAACGAAAATGTCAGATTACTATATCAATATGACGTTTGACGGTTAGACAGTTAGTAAAATGGCCGGACTTGTCTATCGTTACTACGACAATGTTGGGAACGTTATGTTCTTATTGGCGGAATGCAGGGAATAATGGTAACGTTATGTCTCATTCTACGAGTAAAGAATAGAACAGGAGAGAGTCTCCTTAAGAATAATATTAGTCCAAATGTGGTAACTCAATATGGCCGCCTCAATGCATAGAATATGTATGTTACATGTCAGATGTAGTGTCAGATATATGACAAGTTATTCAAAGTACTCATTTTATAAACTATGATTGGTCAATATTGCCATAACGACCTGCCTTAAAGTGGTAACTGCATCTAAATAATACCTATCCCCCCACCAGTTTATTATCTCTCCTGTTCTATTCTTTCCTCGTAGGTCTCATTATTCCCCGGTCGCATTTCATTATTCCCTCCGGGTATTATGAGTGTTATTATTAATCAATAGTGATTAATATAATACGTACTTTATTGTTTAGTCGTCGATAAATAATATTATAATACTACAAGCGGTAATTATCTAAGATATCTCCTACCCTTGGTTGTTTATCACTCAAATTCAACGAGGCAAAAGTTGGGTATGAAACATCAAAGAATCCGACTATACTGTCGCTTCTCCTTGATCGTTATTCTCTGCTCAAACCTCGTCCAATGAAAAGACAAAATAATGGATTATTTTTAAAAACCTCACGTATACACATGTTAATATAAACCGTATAAATGAAGCAACAATTCAGGTGGCATTAAAAATGTAGGGTGCTAATTCTGGACATTGTTGCAAATTAAAGAAAACTATAAAATCTATATAACCAAATTATCATTTTAATCAAAATACAAGGCGGTGTAGCAGCCCAAAGGAAATTGCTCAGTGTGAAAACAAATTGGACAACTTCATCTTCGTAGTTCAGTTGCTGAGAACACGGTACAGACTCGGAAGTATTTTCGAAGCGTTTCGAATGCGACATTTTTATAAATAAATTTTGATAACAAATGTTATCACTATTAATTAAAAAACAAGTAGAAAACTTCTTGCAGGAAATGGAATACAGACAAAGATCACGGAAGCATATGAAATTAAAAACGGGATATTGGCAAAATGCAAAACTGGAAAGAGAAAAGACTGTGATTGAGAACGGGCAATGTCTGAAAGGAACAGAGATTTATATAGAAAACGATATGGGAATGCAAGAAAAGATAGTCCAAAAGGACTTGAGACGACTAGCAAAAGAAGAGAAAGAAAAGGAAAATAAAACAAAAGAGTGCTTCAGGAACATCGCTATAAACAATAAGATATATGAATGATACCTATTGAAAAAAATAATATTTCAAGAAACAAAAATTAGGAAAACAAAATAGAATGTGAATAAGAACGTGGAACATAAAAACAATGATGAAAGTAGGCAATGGAAAAAAAGCAAAAGCATTGATGAACTACAAAATCGATGTGGCAGCATTACAAGAAATTAGGTGGAAGGAGTATGAACAAATAATACATATTATATTCGGGTGAAAAACAACAAGGCAGTAAAAATGAAGTAGCTTTCATAATTGCAGAGAAATGTGAAATAGAGTAAACTAATCAGATGGCGATTAGCACATTTAAGAGTTAAAAAAAATCCTTCAATACGCCAATAATGTTAACACGAAATCGAAGAATTATATAAAAATATACCCAAACTTCAACGCCCAGATAGGAAAAGAACAATATCTTAGAACAGTAACATGGAAGAACACTGCATGAAACAACAAACGATAATGGCCATAAGTTAAGCAATTGGGCAGAATTATTTGCGATGCAAATAGTAAGCACAAAATTCGAACAAAAAAAGAACACGATATGACATGGATGTCACCGAGACGACAATATAGTAGCCAAATTGACCACATACTAAAAAATAAAAGACAGAAACAACTGGTTTGATGTGAAAACCTACAGGAGATCGAACGCTGACCACTTTATGATTATAGCCATAATAAAACAGAAATTAATAGAACCTAAAAACAAACAAAAGAGCTTATAGGAAACATTAAAAAGTTGAAAAGCATGACGAAAAGGCAAGAATATGAAAGTGTTATACAGACTGAAACAGAAAAAAATTAAGAGATGTCATTATTAAAACGGCTATGCCACAAATAGGAATAACCCAGACACGCTACCAAAATGAATGGCAGGAGATTAAGGATGTAGGATAAGTATGGAGAAAATAAAAGAAAAAAATGAATACAAACCAATAATAGGGAAGATAAAATATGACGAAAAAAGAAAAGAAAGCAACAAAACTATAAAGAGAGCGAAGCAAATGTGATTACAAAGAAAGATGGGGGAAATATAGAAGAAGAAAAATAAAACAGATATCACGACTCATGAAAGTTTTATTAATGCATACATGAATAAAAAATGGCAGTAGGTATAATAAAGAAAACAATAAAAAGTATTAAAAACAAACACGGAAGACAGCTGAAGGCACAGATGAGATAATTCAAACATGAGGGGATTTCTTTAAAGATTACTAATGATAATAATGAAGAAAAGTATATTGAAGATTCGGAATAACCTGAGATTGACGCAGAGGAATTAAACTTAGAAGAAATAAAGGACATAATAAGAACTAGTAAAAATGAAAAAAAAAAACACCTGAAGATGACAATATGTATAAACATGGAAATGTTTGTCATCTCCATCTTGTTGTTGTTGAACAAGGATTGCTGTAAGAAATTAATAAAAAAAAACATGGAATACAGAAGAAATGCCGATGGAGTGGAATACAGGTACAATCATAACAATACATAAAAAAATGAAGTGTGGACACCACAAGTCTTTCTTATACGTATGTATGTTCTGAATTATACAAAAACTGTTCCAAATTAAGTTTTAGATTCTGTATCTTATTAATAAAATAAACCTGTGAGTAGAAGTCTTACTTCCGGTCCGAATATTGAAAATATTTTTATAAAAAAATTGTTTCAAATCGAGCTCTAAATACTTCTGTGTGCTTGATAAATCTGTATAAAACAGACATGTAATTTGCCAGATATTTGCAAAAAAATTGCCATTAGATATGAGTGAAAGTGCTACTTCCAGTTCAAATACTGAAATTTATAAAAAAAATACAAAATCAAGCTTTAAATACTTCATACTTTTAAGACATGTGTTTAGAAAACCCAAGAAACTACTTTCCGATAAGAGTAAAAGACGTACTCCTGGTAGGAATTTCTATAACAAGCTTTCGACATAATAAAATAAAAAAGTCATTTAATGATAGGCCTAAAGGAATTAAAAATATCACAATAGCTGAAGAAATTTATTATGGCATTGGAGACTATAGTAAAGAAAATCGATATGTGAGGCACAGTGAGAACAAGAGGAATCGGAACCCGCTGCATATGCAGATGATCTAATTATAGTTACCAAATAAGGAAAGATCATGGAAACGATCTTGGAAAGAATTGAATAAGAGGGCGAGAGATAGGGACTGAATATAAATAAGGAAAACCAAAAATTATTAGAATCGGCAGTAGTGAAATATCTAAAAAGGTAAAAATCGGAAATTACGAATTTGAAGAGGTCAAGAAGTTTAAATACCTCGCTGTTACCATAACAAAGAAAAGAGGAAAAAAAATTATAAATACAGATAAAATACAAGCAGCAAATGGAGCCTATTTTGCAAACAAAAATGTACTGCAAAGCAGAACAATTAATGCCAACACTAGAATAAAAAATGTACAAATCATTAATAAGACTTAATAAAATATGCCTCATAGGCCATGTCTTTAAAACAAAAGGAGCAGCATTCATTAAGGGTAGCTGAAAGAAAATTATGGGAAGGATATTGGGTGTAATGATAGGAGAAAATAAAATGAGAAGAATAACTAGTCGAGGAATGGAAAAAGAATTAGGGGGAAATATTGTCAACTGCATAAAATATGCGAGGATAAAGTGGCTGGGGCATGTATGGAGATCAGCACCGGAAAGTAACAAGAGAACAATGAAGAGTCTTCAGAAATTGAGGACGACTTAAGATGTTTGATACTAACTAGATGGAAACAAAAAACTGAAAATAGGCAAACATGGAAGGAAATAGCTGAAAAAAAAATAAAACTTACACACCATACACGTAACAGTTGTGTAACAGCGAAACTCTAAGAAGTGTAGTGCCTCATTTATTTATTATACTTATAGACCGGACGTATGAGGCCGAAATTACGACGGACAAAAGAAATAATGTATAACATCACGCAATCACTGAATGGCACTATTCATATGCTGAACTGCAACATCTGTTGTCGTCGAGAAACGGACAGCAGAAAAAAGTCGATTTTACTGTTAAATTCCTTTCTTCATCGGTGTAAGTGGAAGCGCGAGGGGTTTTTAAAATTTATTATATTTCGTAAGATAAATAACGTACGGAGAGCTTACTGGATTTGAACTACAAAATGAACAAATAATAATGTTTTTTTTTGTATCACCACCCACTTGTTATTCAATTATTTAAAGAAAATTAAACACTTTTTAAAAATACACAATTTCAATAGTGCGCCCATAATGTTAGACATTTGCACTTGCGATGCGCAAATTATATTTATTACCTGTAGTTCGATTGGTTAGAACACGAATACAATAAACATTGGGAAGATTATAATTTAAAAAAAATGTAATAACGAATGCATGAAATTTTGATAATCGCAAATGCTACGTTTCCTGGTTAGCATTACCAATTTAAAGAATTGTACTTAGTACAATTTTATTCTCACATATATTTGTCAAAAAGGAGGATTGCATTATTCATTTTTGATAATTATTATAACTGTAAGAATGGGCACAAATGTAATATGTTAAATCTGCTAAAATTCTAGTGTTTATCGATAAATCATTAAAATATACCTTATACATGTGCTTATACTATTATAAAAAAAAATACATACCTCATCACCAATTGTAGCCATGAGCTCGTCGAGTTTTCTTGGCGGTTGATCAGCGTCGGTAGGAAAGCGATTCGTATAGTGCAAGAGTGGTTTATTTTCATCATACGAAGCTTCGGTTTTGTATTTTCCAGAATAGTTATAAGAAACATTATATTGAGATGGTGGTGGTTTGTTCCTCGTATCGTCTATGAAATTTGCCTCTCTTCGTGTCGTAATATTTTCATTATGAATGTTTACTGAAGGGCTGTATTCATGAGGAGAGTGTCCGTGAGGAGGCTGACCATGAGGAGGATGTCCATGGGAAGGAGGAGACTTGCCAATCGGATAAAGTTGTTTACCGATATTCGTATCATTAGCAGACGGATAGTCAGTATTTGTTCCTGTACTTCTAGTAAGAGTAGACTCATTATATACATAAGTTTGTCTGCCACTGGTATCAGGATATACTGGTCCTGGTTGATAATTTCTTGATGTTATAGTTTCTCGAATAACAGTTCTATCATCCGATAATGAAGGTGATTGTGGCGACCTGTCATATGGTAAAGTGTTAGTTCCTGTGGATTTAGTGAGCGTGGACTCTTTGTAAAGATGGTCTTGTTTGCCATAATTCTCTATTTGTGTGCTTCCTGGATAATAATTCCGTGACGGTACTGTTTCTGTTACAGTTGTCCTGTCATCAGCTAGTGAAGGCGACGATTGTGACTTAATACTACTCATATTATCAACACTACGATAGTGTTGATCAGTTGAATAATTTACATTTTGCTGCGAAGAATTACTTTCGTACTTGTTATATACGAAACTTTTGCTAGGTGTCGTTTGACTTTCATTAGGTGAATATACATATTTCTCTGTTTCTACACTAGTATTGGGACTTGGATAAACAGTCCCAGGGATTTCGTATGTGTATGTTTTTATTGTGGTTGTTACTTTAGTATTACCGGTAGGAAGAAGATTAGGATCAAGGTTTGCCAGTATCTCATTATTCATAGTAGGAGTGGTTGTTTCAAGAACTTCTACAGGATAAGAATGAATGTTAGTAATTCGTGTCTGCTTCGATAAGGTATTGCTTTTTGAAGGTGGTGGTGGTGGTGGTGTTGCTGAACTTCTAGTTTTGATATTTCCATATGTTCCTATACGTAATAAAGTATTATATAAGTTTCATAAAATTATATAATTTTAAAAAGAAAATATTTTGAAAAAAACTTAATCGTCACAATTTTCCGTTTGGTATTAATAAAGTTGTCTTGTTGTTAACTACTAATCTGTTTTGATTTATCTAACATAAAATGTACAGAAATGGTGATATCACATAATGCCTGTGAGCGTGTTTATTTTATCCAGTAAATATTTGAGGTTGCGGAGATAAATTGGCAGCATGATAGCACACTTTGCTAATGCGCGAAAGTTCTCGAAAGCAACTTTAATTGATTGATTGGTCATCGAGGAACGTGGGATTGGCCACCGAGACGTGTGAATTAACCCAGCGTAGTTTTTCTATGAGGAGTATTAAGAGATCGCATTTTTAGGAAAACCTGCTAATATTGACCAAAGCAAGGGTGGGAAAGAAATTCAGGAGGTGTCAGAATTATAAATTATATAAATGTGTAACACTTTGCGCACGCAAATAAAGGTGCTAACTCGGTTCATTAGTTCAGTGTGGTGAAGAACAGTTGAATCGACAAGCCCCTCTTAGATATGGTATAGATATTGACCACTTGAGGTAGTTAATTGAGACATATTGAGAATGACGAAAAAATTAATTCGACGCATTTGCAGAACTGTCCAGACAGGCGCAAAGAATTATTTGAAGGATTATTACTAGTGTTTTTCTTTCCTTTTATAATAAAACATTGTTTTCCATTTGTTTGTTATTTTAAAAACATATCTGCAATCTGACTTTTAAGACATTTATGACTATTACAGCTAAATAAATTAAGTATAGGCAACATTTATATACCGCATGTGTAAAATCATATTGGGGATAGGATATATGTATATTAGGCACACCGGCAACAACGCGCAATCGTGGCCGTAGTCATGGTACAAGGAAACAAAGTATGCTTTTGCGCATCTCTGGATGATATCGAAAAAAATGTCCTACTTGGCAACTCTGACAGAAGTTACTGACTGAACTCACTTACAGAAGTAACTGACAGAAAGCATTTTCCAAGACTCCCTTTAACAACTAAAATTGTATCTGGAGATCGTGTCGAACAGCGTCGTTCTGTTTGTGAGAGGAGGGGTCAATGGTAACAATGCCTCGCTACACACCAGAAGAAAAACTGCAAATTATTAAATGGTACTATAGTGGTCATTCTGCAAAGGATTGCATAAATTTATTTCCGCAAATATTTGCAGACAGACCCGTACCGTGTGAGCAAAGCATAATTACATATTTTGAATAGCTTTGAAAAAAGTCTTTGTTTAAATAATTGCACAAAGTGTAATCCTAGAGAGGTAAATCCACTAAAACCTGAGGAACGAGAAGAGCGGGATATAATAATTTGTAGCACTCTCGAAGTAGAGGATACTCTATCTACCAGAAGTGTTGCTGAGGAATTGGGCGTGAGTAATAAAACCGTCGCGAACATATGGAAGCGAAATAAATTAAAATGTTTCAAATACTCGAAAACGCAAGAAATACTTCTCGATGACAATCTTAGAAGAATGGACTTTTGTGAAACCGTAATGGAAAAGACAAATGAAAATGAGAATTTCTTTGCAAATATTGTATTCACAGATGAATCGTCATTTCCATTAAATGGAAAGTACAATCCTTCTGTTGTTCGATATTGGGCTCGGGAAAATCAGCACAGATATTTTGTTAAACAAACACACCCAATATCCCCAGAAAGTGAATGTCTGGACAGGTATTTTGAGTGACCATTTGCTTGGTCCATTTTTTATTGATGGTACGTTAAATGCGGACAAATACCTCGATATGCTACAAAATCAGATACTTCCCGCTATTGATAATACCGGAATATATCGGGATATTATTTGGTTCCAACAGGACTGTTGTCCTGCACATAATGCTGAAAGCATTTTCAATGAATACTTTTCCTGATCGTCTCATTAGTGGAACAGGAAACATTCTTTGGCCGCCGCGATCTCCTGATCTATCGCCAAATGATTTCTTTTTGTGGGGATACATCAAAAATAAAATATACAGTGCACAAGTTGGCAGGCTAGAAAACTTAGGTATTTTGAGAAGGCTAGTCATAGAGGCTTTTGAATCCGTAACAGTCGATGTGATTCGTAATGTGCGAGAAAATTTTTATGATAGGCTCGGACAATGCCTTGCTGCTGAAGGAGACATTTTTTAACCTATGCAATAACATTTTATTTTTTTAGTATTGTTTAGAGTATATTTTTTATTTTCATTAGAATTCCGTTCTTAATAAATTTATATCATAATTTACTAAGAATTAATGTTTAATTAGAATTGTGCTTTTATTTTCTTACTGTGTTCTATTGTATTTCTGTTAAAAAAGACTTTATTGAAATAGTGTCCTGTGAATTCACAACTTTATTGAACTGGTAGTACTAGAGGTCGAATGCGCGTCATCCAGAGATGCGCAAAAGCATACCTTGCTTCCTTGTACCGGCCACGATTGCGCGTTGTTGCCGGTGTGCCTGGTATACATAATAATCCTATCCCCAATATGATTTTACACATGCGGTATATACATCATTACAAATAATCATTATATCGTCTTCTTAATACACCGATTCTTTTGTATACCGAACATGTTTAGGCGGCTATAGATGGTTGCTAGTTTTGATATCCCATATAAATCAAGCACAAATTAAAAAGTAAATCTATTAGCATAAAATGAAGTCTAGTCGAATATAATTAAATTACTTCTGATTAGCGATGTTCATGTTCAAATTACCTTCATTCAAATATTGGCTTTCCGCTGTGGTTGTGTCATCTGCTCCTATACTACTGGATTTATATGTTTTATTGATTATTGGTGGTGCTTCCGGGTATACGTTCTCAACAACTGTCTTTCCTGTTATTACTTTACTCTTTGAATATTCTCTAAAAGAAAAACGGAATAAGATTAGGGATATATCATAAATTATTATACTTTTGGATTCCGAAAAGACTTTTTTCTAAAATTATGAATAGAGAAAATATAATTACAATTGTTAAGATAAAAAAAATAGATAATAAAGGTAAAGGTTTTTCTACCTTAAAATTGATGTAATGAAAATATTAAATTGCTAATAATGAAGTGTATCCAATGTACTTAAAAGATATCTATAAGCATACCTAAATCATTAATAGATTTTATGAGACGCCTTCTGATTGTGACTGATCGTACAAGAATAGTTCTATGCAGCACACGACTATTATCATGAAAAGTAATATAGTTCCGCTATGTCTAGCTTCCCGGCTCCGATATTCATACAAATCCCGGTGTTATTATGACGCCCCTACGACCGGGATTATTATAAATATGTACTGGCTGACAACGTAGCGGTGAACGCAGTGTTTCAATTTGTTTGTTTTCACGCAATGTTTACTGTTTCTTCGCTGAAAGTTGTTCCTCAAGTAGTAGTGAATGGTGACTCTTCAATAAGTATTTTATTATCCAGAATTTAGGACATAAATAAGCCTTGAATGAAACAAAGAAATTTTAGGTTTGGCTAGACCTAAGTCCCGTTGTCAAACCACAACCATTTAGAGAGTCACTAAAATACGTGCGAAAAGTGCGTATACGTTGACCATGAAAAATCTGGACAAGGTTTAGTATAAATAAAACAGAAAATTTTGATGAATGTGTCGATGTTTTAAGAAACTGATATAACGAAAGTAAACATTCTTAAAGATGGAGAAAATAATTTTAAGACATGTTTATTCAACTAGCTAATACGAAAAACACTTTTCAAGCATACCCACACCTTTTAGGTATTGATAAGCAGAAGGCGAGTTCGAACAATTGCACGACCATCTTAATATATCCGCTCCAAAACCGGTTATTGAATATTTTGACAAGAATTGGTACTCTATTAAGGACGACTAGTCAATGCTGAAATTTTTTATAAAGGGTTGTTTTCAAGTCCATTATCACAAAAACAGCGCATTAGTAGAGTTTGTGCACTGAGTTTTCACCATTACATAATCCCTTCAAAGTTGACGATATTTGGCGACGTTTGGCACATGATTATTGTGATTGCAGATTTGACATAACACCCAATGTAACTGTTATAAATAAGAAAAAGCCACAAACATATGGTTAGAAAGGAAGAGAAGCGTCAATTACAATCGACTCCTTAGCGAATTTAGTTGCTATTTTCAGCAATGATTCATTCGATCAGAAAATTGATACCTTAAAAAGTTATGAACAATGAGGATGTACCAAAATTGCCAATGAGTCTTTTACAACTGCATTTGATGGTACATATACCGTGGAAATTCAAGTAATCACAGTAAACAGTGAAAATGCTTCCAATATCCCAGAGGACGCGAGCAACACTGAAGCGGTCATCAACGAAGGCTCCGATATTCAAGGTGAGACTACTTCATAATGTTAATATGATGAATTAGTCAAATACTTGTGAGTCGTTGAATCTTAGCAGCAAAAATTGTTTTTGATGCGTTTAGAATCACCAGTGATGAGGTAAGGACTATGTATTTAAATTCCGCAAAAGAATAAAAAAAACAAAACATAAAGCCAGCATGCCATTATGCAGGTTGGTATGTTTGGTAAGAATAAGTATGTAATTTATTATAAGACAATTTAATTATAACAATTACTCAATATTTTAGTAACTTATTCTCTGATGCTGTCTGGTATCAAAATCAAATCTTAGTGAAAGGCAGTAAAAAATGACTGTGTGTTGTGTGCAATTCACAAATTACCAGAACTCAATATGGTTGCTGTAGTATTGTCGGGTGTATAGATACACACATGTTAATACACAATAACTTTAATTACACTTAATGATCACCGTACAATTGTTTGTTTAGATATAAATGTATATAGTATGTACCGTGTCCGACGCTTCGTCTGTGTCAACTGCTTTTTAGGTTATGAGCGACAGGCAGTGTTGCAGGTATACCACATTCCTCCCCTTCTGGAGGACTAGGTGAACCTCTCCGGGCGTCGTCGATTCCTGGCTGGGTTTCGTCGTACTACCGGCGTGGACGGTTCAACGTTTGGCATGTCCGGTGTTCGGCTTCTCTCTGTAATAGAATTATCTATTGGAAAGGAAAATGAAGGAACTTGGGTTGTGAGATCTGGTGCGAGGAATGCACCTTCAGGAACTTGTTCCTCTGGCGTCTGTGTTGTTGATATTTCCACGGACGGTCCTGGTGTCTTTGGGGCCGTTTGCGTCTGTTGTGCTAGCTGAGTTTCCAACGTTTTTGCCATCTCATGAGCTATTAGCGGCTCTCTTTTCAGTAGTTGGTCAGCATGTTTCCTTCTCTCTAATCCATTAGATTTTGGATGATAGGGGGTTATCTTAATGTGTGTGATTCCTTTTTTGTTACAGAACAATCCAAACTCCTCGGCAGTTAACTGTGGTCCATTATCTCAGACCAGAAACTTTGGCAGTCCATACCTGGCAAACATCTCCTTCAAAATGCTGACTGTATCCTTAGTGGTAGTCCGATTCATGGGTATTATTTCCAACCAGCGTGTATAAGCGTCCACCACAATAAGCCACATCTTCTTCTTGAAAGGTCCCGCAAAATCAATGTGCAATCTCGACCAAGGTTCAGCTGGTGCAGACCATGGGTATAGCGGTACGTTCGCATCAGTCTGTTCAACCATGTCTGTTAAATTTCGTTTTGTTACTGGCATGTGTTTTAATCTCACACGTAGTAAATGACCTCGTCCTGGAAGTCCTTCCTCTTCTCTTTTTGATGGCCTTTGGTCGGTTAATGGTAATCTCGACAAAACATCTGCTGGGGCGTTGTCTTTCCCCGGTTGGTATCTAATGGAATAGTTGTATGTATTCAGAATCATTGCCCATCTCAGCAACCGATTACTCGCAACCTTGGGTGTTTCACGATTTTCGCTAAAAATTCTCTCCAACGGTTTATGGTCTGTCAACAATGTAAAACGTCGCCCATGTAAATATTGCTGAAATTTCGTCACAGCGAATATTAAGGCCAAAGCTTCCTTGTCGATTGTAGAGTACTTTCTTTCTACCTCCGAAAAAGTCCTAGATGCGTACGCAATTGGTCGGAGCGTGTTATCTGGATATTTGTGTGATAAAACTGCACCCGCCCCCTTGTCGGAGGCGTCACTGGAAACGACAATTGGCAGTGTTGGATCGTAATGTACTAACGTATCGCTTGATGTCAAAATATTCTTCAACTCGTTAAATATTCCATCATCATCAGTTGACCAGTTAAAAGATGCTCCCTTTTTTAAGTGTCTATACAGAGGTGTACATTTTATATGTAAGTTTTCGATGAATCTGTTATAGTAGGTAATGGAGCCCAAAACTGACCTTAGTTCGGTTAGGTTTGTAGGTGGTTCCATTCTTTGTAATGCTTGAATTCTTTCGTTTGTTGGGTGTATCCCTACACTGTCCACCCGGTGACCCAAAAATATCACGCTGTCTTGTAACCATTTGCATTTTGATTGTTGAGTATGGATGCCTGCAGCCTTTAGTCTGTGTAATACTTGCCGTAACCTGTCTAAGTGTAATGCGGTGTTTGGTGCTGTTATCAAGATATCGTCCAAGTAGCAAACTACTCCTTCAATTTCCATTAGTAATTGGTCCATCGTTCGCTGAAACAGTGCCGGTGCAAATGAAACCCCAAATGGCAGTCTTTTATAAGAAAAGTATCCCTTGTGGGTTGCTATTACCAGATATTTCCTGGAATCTGAATGCACTGGCATCTGTAAGTAAGCGTCCTTTAAATCTATTCTGGAAAACTTTTGGCCACCACTGATCTTCGCCATGACTGCATCAAAGCGCGGTAACGGGTAGTTATCAATCTGGACATGTGGATTAATTGTAACTCTGAAATCTCCACATAGTCTGATGCTTCCATTTGATTTTATCGAAATCACTACTGGTGTTGCCCATTCTATTAGTGAGGTTGTTGTGTCAATCGGTTCCAGCGCTCCTTCCTTCACTAATCTCTCTAATTCTGCAGTTACCTGATCATGTAGTGCAATTGGTACAGCTCTTGGTCTATACGCTCTAGGTTTGACACCTTCTGGCATGTGTATTTTTGCAAAATGGCCTTTCATTTCTCCTATTTTGTTATTGAAAAGATCCTCAAATTCATTTAAGATCTGCTTTAGTAGCTTTTGCTCAGTGCTCTGTGTATCCTCGGTCTGTATTTGTCTGGGTTGTCTGTCGAGTCTACATATTTTTGCTCCTGCTGGCATTGGCGTTTTAAATGCCAAACACCAATCCAATCCAAACAATGGTATGTCATTTGCTTTCACGACGTAAACTGATAGCTCTAGATCTACATCAAATGCATTTACTTTTACGTTTACCTTTCCTAGTGTATTGATTTCCAAATCCGTATAAGCTACTAAATTCCTTGTACCATGTAGTGTGGGTTTGCCAATTTGTTCCCATACAGCCTTCCCTATAACAGAATAAGCTGCTCCTGGGTCATACAACATGTCTATCTTTTTTTTGTTTATTTTAACACTCAGTATTACCTTATTGCTTGAATGGACGTTCCTAATGACAGCAATTTCTGATGTGTTTTCACTGGTATCGTCTGATGTGGATTCTTTCCTACGTACGTTGTACACCCTCCTCTTAGTGATATGGGCCTGGCCACTCCCTATGCATGCTCTAGCAAAATAATTCTTCTTACCACAAGCTGTGCAAGTCTTCCCTTTTGCTGGACACTCTGTCCTACGGTTATGTTTTGCATTTGCACAGAAAACACAGTGTTTATCCAAATCCAATGTTTGAGCAATGGGTTTGCCTATTTTGTTATGTGATCTCGTATTTCGTGCGTTGTGATTATCTCTGTTAATGTTTACTCTGTTTGTCCTCGATTGTGTTTCTTGATGTGTCAAATTTGCTAAACGTTGTGTGTGTATCGATGCTTGTTCTAACTTGACTGCGTATGATTCTACTTCGGTAAGTGTAGCGGTGTTTGTTGGGAACTCCCGTATTAATTCTTCTTGCCAAGTGGCATTATTAATACCAATAGCTAACTGATCCCTTAATCTTTCATTCAGACTTGTGCCAAATTCACACGAGCCAGCCAACCCTCGCAGAGCATTTACATATTGTGCCATAGTTTCATACTCACCCCTGTATCTGGATGAAAAAGTCACACGCTCTGATAAAATATATGTTTTCTTTCCATAATATGTATTTAATACTATGACCATTTCTCTATATGATTTTGTCGTTACTGGCTCAGGCCTGAAGTGATCAACAAGGATTTTAAATGGTTCCGAGCCTACCTTTGCTAATAATATGTTTTTTGTTTGGGGTGTGTTTTCATCCAACCCATGTAGCGTCAATTCTACTTCAAACCTCTGTAAATAGTACTCCCATTCCTCTTTTTCTGGACAAAATCCTTCGAATTGGAAATTCCTTACTGTTTCCCTGTTATCTGCGTTTGCCATGTTCGTTTTCTTTGTTTTACTACACTAATTCACAAATGTTTGGTTATTATGATTTTACTGCACTTTTGTCCTCGTCGCCAATATGTAGTATTGTCGGGTGTATAGATACACACATGTTAATACACAATAACTTTAATTACACTTAATGATCACCGTACAATTGTTTGTTTAGATATAAATGTATATAGTATGTACCGTGTCCGACGCTTCGTCTGTGTCAACTGCTTCTTAGGTTATAAGCGACAGGCAGTGTTGCAGGTATACCACAGTTGCATTGTGTGTAAGTACTTTATGCCTTCTGTGGAGGCATGTTAGAAGGCATATGTACGGTTCAACATCATATCCATTTACATGTAACTGAGCGCCAAAATATCTCATTATTCAACGAACCTCTACAATAAGATGTAAGATTTCAAAAATATACTTACATTGCTGACGCCGAGTTTTTTTATATTTAAATTATTTAGTTACAATTCAATATCGGAGCGGAAGGGTAATCAGAATAATAAATGTACTATCTGAATCACATTTTACCACCTTTTAAATAATTAAAAACATTTACTCTGGTCAGATCAAAGATTTATGCAGCACAACAAGGGCATTTATATACATCAACAGAAAATAATACGCATACACTATTATTTTGGCGTTTGTGAAATGTGCATTTTCAACTGTACGGTGGCGCCTTCTGCCGGACAGTTGAGCAATAATGTAAAGAAATTAAATATGAATAAATGGAAAGTACTTCCCTTCTTCATCAGAACCTGTACGAGTCTGTTAGATGCAATTACGAAAAGTAATTTATGAGCGTGCAGAGGCCTCGTAAATGTAAAACTTAAAGAAAAAATTTCGAATAAATGGATTTGTTTGGAATGTAAGCGTAAATAATTAACACCAAAGTATGACTCTGTTTTAAGTTTCGAATTGTATATAGTTACCTACTTATTGTTTTTTTGCTAAAACTTTATTATAATTTTTTAGTTTTGTATTTTGATAGTTATCCTTTTTCAATGAATATTGTACTCCTACTATACTTATTTGTTGCTTTTAGTGTCGTACTATACTTATTAAACTTCACCGACCAGGATTCGCAAGTGAGTATTACCCATTATGCAGTAGATGTAAATACTACCTTGTCAACCGTTTTTGTAATAACCCCGATCATCGGTGACGTCCTTGGGCGATATCATAATAGCACTGGGTTTTGTATGAATACCGAAGCCGCGATGGTAGACATAGCGATATAGTTTTCATTGTCTTAATACTGTGATAAAATGTTGGTAAAAATAAAATACTATTTGGAATTTGTGACATCACTAATCGTTTATCAATTAATGTCACTGGTCGCATTCAGCAGAAGAGATTGATAGAAGTCAGCTGATCAATTCTTATTTATTTGTTTGGAGTAGTCTTGGATGTTATAACATTTACGATTATTGGTATCTAAAATGGCCGAAGAAGATTAGATTTATAATATTGCACAAAATGAACTAACTCTTAGAAAATAATAATAATATAGCAACTGAATTGGCTCAACTACTAGAGGTTATGGAGAATGAGAGACAGAAAATTCACAGATAGGTACATGAATACCACAAATTTCGTTTTCATTTTGGACTTTATAAGTCTCTTTTTTTGTTTTAGAACTTCGAAAATCATTTTGAGAAGTTAGAATAACTTTGTATTAACAGCAATGCGTTATTTCTGTCTGTCTCAATAAAAATCTGACGCTATAAAATTGCAATAAAATACAAAATAAAATCAACATGTTACCGATACGTAGCGTTAATAGAATGAGCTACAAAAGATGGCTGTGCGCCCCGTAAAATAGTCGATGTAATCGTGACCTAATTTGATGTAACCTATGCATCCAGCGTTTCCTCCCCTCCATACTAATTGCAAACATATATTTTTTTTAAGTTACAAACAGAATTTTTGAAATTAGACAGAGTTGATTTTTTAACGCTTCATTAAATACAAATTTTAAAACACTTATTTTGTATCTCTTAGGAATTAAGTCAATGTTAATTATTACGTACCTGTAATTTTGTCCACTGCCGGCGCTTTTATAACTTTCTGGCGGTTGTTTTACTTGTTGTAAGTCATCAAGCAACGAATCCAATTCGTTGATATTGCTTCGTATTCGGCTAGTTTCTTGAGGAACATCACCACTCGTGGACTGGTACGAATATACTTCTTTTTTCACAGTTTTCACATTTTTAGCACCATCAGATGACTAAAAAAAACGGAATATTAACATTTTTATTAAATAGTATCATTAAGAAAACATGTTATAAAATAGACCAAGTTGTACCATATACCACATGATTAAAATCTGTTATAATCAAGAAAGCCTTGAAATTATTTCCTCAAAATTATTATATTTGCAGTAACAAAATATAACGTCCCCGGTAATTACATAAATAATTTTCAATAAACCTGAAGCGAATTAACAAAAACTTGATATAATGAATGTGTACAACTTATACAGTAGTACCCCCATATCCGCGGGGGTTTGGTTCTGTGATCTTCCGCGGATACTGAAAACCGCGGATAGTAGGGAACGCTTTATTTTCGAGTACAATATGAAATATGAAGCAAAGTTAAAACAATGAAACAAGAAAAATAAGTTATATAATATTTATTTAAAATAAATAAACAATAAATAAATAAATATTCTTGTGCTGTGGCACAAATAGAATTTAAGTTTAATAAATATATAAGTTCATACATATGTACATATATGTAGTATGTACTAACAAAAACATGAAATCTACGATTTTTTTACATTAGACGAAGACACGGTGGACGAATTACCCCTATACTATTTATTGTGTTTTTAGACGTTATAGAGAAGTATAGCCAATAAAGCATTTCTATTCCTGGGGAATAGAAGTCTGGAACCCGTGAAGGTATCGAAATGATATTTGCAGATGATTTGATAATTATGACTAAATTCTAAATCTAAAAGGGAATTACGAGATAATCTTGCTCACAATAAAAGATTTATCAAAATACTAGAAGTTTAAAGCATAAACATAGGTACACCACAATTTAAAGACAGACTTACGCATGCGAAACACGAATACTATGATTGATAGGAGAGCAAAATTTAAGCAAACAAAAGTAAATATTTAAGATAAGCAGAAAGGGTTTGGTACAAAGAGCAAAAGATTAAGAAGCAAGAAATACGAGAGGAGTTGAATTGATTTTAGATAGGGGGGACTACTTATAAAAAATGTTCAATTCAAAATTAGCTAGGTATAAAGGTATGGCAGTCCAGAAAACGAAGAGACGGAGAAATATCAGATAGTAGATATACAATGAATAAAGTAAAAGGAGAAGAGTTTCAAGAAATAATAGAAAAAAAAATTTCATGGTTAATTAAGAATTAATTCATTATATGATAGACGAAAACCAGATTATATATTTTTTTAATGAAAAATTGAATGTCCAAACAATATAACCTGATATCAATTTATGTTTTAATAAAAAAAAAATATGAGTATAAACGATTTCCACCATATGATATAGGTACACAATATAGGCGGACGAACATTGCCTAAATTTTCGCTCGATTCAATGCTCATTACGCTAATTTCAGAATTAGATTTTAATAAACGTTACTTTCTAAGATGTACCCTAATAATGTAATTTATGATGTTTTGTTTGCGTTATGTTGTTTCGATTTTATTTATTTTATTTTGAATAATTCCACTAATTGCTGAATCTGTGTGACACTATTTCTTGAAATAAATATTAAATACTTTTTATTCTATTACGGCCTGTTTTACAATAATGGTATAAGGACGGAATAACTCTAGTCTTAGTATAAATATGTTTGCCCTGTTTTTTGAAATACAGAATAGGGAACGTATAGAATAAATTCCAGAATAAGTCATATTTAAGTTACTTAGCCTTGAACAGCTGAAATAATCTTATATTTGGCTTGTTCATCATTGTGATTGATCGAATAAAGTAGCTAGTCTTGTAATACTCTCATTTGTTAACCAACATCTGCCTTTGGATTTTGCGTGTTGTAGCATTTTTTATCTTTTGCTCATTCTACTTGTTTCAACAAATTGCAAATAAATTCTATTGAATTTTAAAATTGACTTTGTTGATGTAAGTACATTTGTTTGAGTCCAGAGACGTCAAATGTGTGTAGTAGCTTGTGAGGAGACCTAAACAATTTCGTAATAGGTAATTGCGATGTCACGATATATATCTATTTAATATCTGAAGAATGCTTGTCTTCATTACCGAATAAATTATTTCAGGGACTAGATGAAATGGATATCAAACAGTGCATATTGTGACAGGCGTTATTGTACGTCTGAGTAATATATTCATTAATTTTCCAACAACTTCTGAAGAAAGCGAAAATCAGAAGATTAGGTTATGTAACACGATTTCCAACTGTACTTGGCTCTATTAATTGTACACATGATCACATACAATCTCCGGGAAGGGTATGCATTCAAGATAGTCTAGCACAGGGGTCTCCAAACTTTCCAGCCTTAGGGCCATACTAATTACTCCAGTAAGTTCCGAGGGCCAAAACCATATTATCATTGTTGCCGGTGGTAAAAAGTGAAATAGTCCACTGATGAAAAAAAGTCCGAAAAAGTACGCAACGTTTAAAAAAGGCTGCAAAACGGCAACACTGCATATTATTAATTTTCCTGTCATTATCTGTAATTTCTAGATTAGTCGTAGAGTACGAGCCATGAGGAGTAACGTGACACGACATCTGGTGGACACAAGCGGAAATAGGTAGTACCTTCTATCGCTAACAGATGGCGCTAATAGCACGTACAGAATAATCTCGTTGGTTCGAGAAAGTTCTGGTGTCTTCCACTCACTTCTAGATGGCAGTAATTGGAATATATAAGAAGGCTAGTGGCGCAACCACAAGTCAGTTCCTATGACACTGTTGTGAAATAAAATAGTGCGTACCTCCTTAAAACGTGTTTGTGCGTGTTTAAGTTTAAGACATCTTTGTAACAGTATTTTGATTTGAATTGTTGCTTTTGTGTGTGATTTAGTAGTATGGAAAAGAAGCGAAAAATTGATAGTGAATGCAGAAAATTCAAAGATCAGTGGAACATTCAGTATTTCGTAATTGAGTCCAGTAAAAAGGCGCTATGTTTGATTTGCAATGAAAGCATAGCCGTTCTCAAAGAATATAACATTAAACGTCATTATGAAACAAAACATTTTCAAAATTACTCAAAATATACAGGAAGTTTGCGGACAGAAAAATTCGAAGCTATGAAGCGCGGATTGAAATCGCAGCAATCTTCATTTACAAAACTCAAAACTGAACAAGAGGCTGCAACGCGTGCCAGCTTTCGTGTGGCTCTTGAAATTGCAAAACGTGGAAAACCATTCACCGATGGAGAAATGATCAAAGAATGCATAATTGCAGTAGCCGAAGAAATGTGCCCTGAAAAGGTAAATTTATTAAAAAGTGTCAGTATGTCAGCAAACACTGTGGCTCGAAGGGTAGAAAACATCGCTGAAAATATATCCTCTCAACTGTTCGACAAAAATGGACATGTTGAGTGGTTTTCTTTGGCCTTGGATGAGTCAACGGATGTGTCAGATACTGCTCAGGTGTTGATTTATATTCGAGGAGTAGATAAAAGCTATGAAGTGCATGAAGAACTTCTTGATATGAATAGTATTCATGGCACAACTACTGGTACAGATATTTTTAAAGGAGTTGAAATGGCCATTAATCGAAAGAACCTTCGATGGAAAAACTTGAAATGTATTACAACTGATGGAGGCAAAAACATGAGTGGGAAAGATAAAGGAGTGGTCGCTCTTGTGTCAAAGGCTGTAGAAAATGACGGTGGTTTAAAACCATTAGTCTTACATTGTATCATTCATCAACAGTCTTTGTGCGGAAAATGTTTGGATATGTCTGAAGTTCTGAAACCAGTCATATCAACTGTTAATTTTATCAGATCTTTTGGGCTGAATCACCGACAATTCCGACAATTTATTGAAGAGATTGGAGAAAATGACTTACCTTATCATACTGCCGTACGTTGGCTTAGTTGTGGGAAAGTCCTTCAGCGCTTTTTTGAACTTCGAGTAGTGATCGAAATTTTTTTGAATGAAAAGCATCGCCCTCTTACTGAATTACAAAACAACGCATGGCTGTGGAAGTTAGCATTCTATGTTGATTTGACAAAACATGTGAACGAACTGAATTTGAGATTGCAAGGAGAAAACCAGCATCTTCCTGATTTATACACTAATATCAAATCATTCCGGAAGAAATTGATACTGTTTCAATCACAACTACGAAGTAAATGTTTTTCACATTTTAAAACATGTGAAATATTCAGTCACACTACTGAGACTGAGTTTCCTATCGATTTTGCAATCGAAACTTTGAGTGCTTTGAAAATAAATTTTGATACTCGTTTCTCGGACTTTGATGCCATTGCGAATCAAATTAAGATTTTTCAGAATCCTTTTGATACTGACATTGAAACCCTAGCCCCGGAACTTCAAATGGAAATAATTGATCTACAGTGCAGTGATATAATTAAGAACAAATATCAAAACTCATCTTTGTTGGAATTTTATAAGAGTCTTCCACTGACACAATTTGATAATTTGCATAAATTTGCTCGTGGGCTGTTTTCTGTTTTTGGTGCTACTTATTTGTGTGATAAGACCTTCTCCAAAATGAAGTACACAAAAAATGTTTACAGATCTAAATTAACTGATGAGCATCTTAAATCTCTTTTAATAATTGGTACAAGTAAAATTAGTCCACAACTACAAACTATTGTCAGTGGAAAATCTCAATTACACAAATCTCATTAGTATTTCATATGTCATTATGCTTGTTATAAGTTATGTTTTTATTTAAAATGTATAAAATGTTAGTTGGATTCATTTCAATAATTTGTTAGTTATTATATACTGAAGTAAAATTTTCTGCATATTATACATGTCTTTACTCATTACAATTCTGTGTTTCTTTATCCAACTTATCACAAACACAATAACAATAAGCCTACAACAATGTTATGAGTAGTTAGCCCATGACCATATCAATGTAGATGTCATATTAATAATTATTCAACATAAAATTAGAATACTTCAGTAAACTAAATTTAATTTGCTATAAAAAATATGTTCTCTAAAAGGAATTTTCAAGTATGCTAGCTCTCCGCGGGCCGGACAAAATCTGTCCGCGGGCCGGATGTGGCCCTCGGGCCGTAGTTTGGAGACCCCTGGTCTAGCATGATGGTTCCATGATCAGACAATATTTGATAATAGCAGAATTAAGCGATGATTTGAAAATGGTGAATTTGGAAATGCTGTACTCTTAGGAAACAGGCATTACAAATTATTGAATTACACCATTATTAAATCCAAATATCCCTGCTGAGTGGCTGTATAACGAATCTCATACAAGAAGTCGTAATGTTGTGGAAAACATTTGGAGTGTGGAAAATATTTCCTATGTTGTCTTTAGGGATGAAGGTATCCACAGAAAAGGTTCGAGCAATTATGTTGCTACTGCTGTGTCAGTAATTAATGAAAATAATGAGTCAATGATAGGAGACTAATATTAATTACTCGACATTTTCAAATTTACTGTAAAATTTATTGTGCAATTATTTATGATTGTGAAAGTGGAACTGGATAACTTTGTTTTGAAATAAATTATATTTTAATAACGAAAGTGAAACTTGTTTTAATTAATTCATTCGGCCTTTAGATAGCGATATTTCACTGTAAGAATTATAATGAAAATAACTCGAATCGTTAAAAGCTGCAATGATGTAAAAATAAAATAAGGAAAAGATGATCATTACAAAAAAAAAAAAACCTAAAAACAGTAGAATTTCATATATTACAACTAGAGTTCGTTTTTTCTAAAACTACATCAAAATGGACACCAAGTCGAGTGTTTAGATCTCTCAATATCTAATTCAATTAAATGTTTGTATGATTGATGCTTTATATTACTAGTTCAAGATCTTGCTGTTTTTTGCCACAAATGCCAGGTGTTCACTGGTCTGCCATGTTGTGTCCTGTCCAATAGTGTACTTGGTTGTTTACTACGTAAATTCGACTAACGAAATTAGGGCACGAACCAACAAAACATCGGACTATACTCTGGCTTCTTGCTGATCGTTATTTTATGATACCTGATGCATGAATTTATTTTGCGAGCACCTGCCAAATTCGGTCTTTCTCCTGTATGTCACAAGATCTATTATTTTACATTCTATCATAGATATAATTCGTAATTAACGTAATCTACCCAAAAATATTACCGTAATGCATTATATATTAATCACATTTCTATACTTTCCCACTAAATTTTCCACATTTCTGTCTCCTCGGCAGAAAGGTTTTCCTTTTTGCTTCGCTCAAAACTAGTGTTTCGCGTAAGCGTGTTTAATTCTTATATAACTTCGAATGTTAGAATAGTCGACGTGTTATGTATATTTCTTCAATAAAGAGAATAAATTTTAGTTTCGTAATCAACTTACTTTTGAATATTGTATCAAAAAATCGTTACACTCTGTCTTTCTTCGAGAAGCGTATTAGTTTCTGTCATATTAGTAATCTTCAATATTTTATTGATTGATATCAGTAAATATGTATATTGATACCTATATAATTTACTAAACAGAAATAATTACAGTTTTGTTAATAAAAGAACGTATAATAAACAATGAAATGTTCTTCAACGATAACGCTCGCACATGTTTTAAAATAGATCGCCAGTGAGCTATATAACGTTTCTGCATTATATTAAACGTTCATATGGAAATTATGTATATAATGGGTAGACAATACCAATTCATATTACTTTACAGTAACTATAAATATCAGTCAAAACATCGACCATTAAATACTATGTAACTGATAGTTATTGTTTTATATACTGATTGCGTAATAATGGTTTATAATAGGAAAAACATATTTACTGTTTTCATTAGAAATGATCAAAATTCCTTGGTATAATTAAAATTAACATAACTTGCTTTTCTTGACATTTCGATATTAATGTATTTCAATATCTTCAAAATGTGATGAGCATAATTGGAAGTAAATTTACATGTATTATTAACATTGTAAAATGACATATTTTTCTCAGTTCAAAAATGTGAAAAAATCTTTATTTTGCAAATAAATTAGTACTTTATCATTCGAGCATATCTCTAGAAGAAAAGTAACATTGGATTGATAGAAATGTGTTATATTAAATATTTGTCAATTTAAAGAATATCTCGTACACACATCGAAACCAACACGTCGTATATATTCGGTAATTATATGAAATGACATTGCAAAATTGTTGAATTGCTGAAGAGAGTCGAGTAGGTCGTCTTTGATTCGGTTCACAGTGGCAAAACATGTACTGAACGATAATTGCTGCTTCTGCAGATAAATTAGTAGTTTATAATTTGAATATATCCGTAAAAGAAAAGTGTGAAAATCGATTAATACATGTGTGTAATTGAAGATGACAGTTCGAATCTTTTCTATAGTATTTACTAATTTTTAATATTTAGTAAATGCGTCTGACCACGGGCTTCTTTAACACCTGTTACTTCATATGATTCAGTAGGATTTAAATGACTAAATCTCTCATGACCCTCGGTGGTCCGGATAGATGGGGCACCTGAATAGCAATCAGAAGGTCGTGCGTACAGGTTTTTACAATTAAATTTACTTAATTAAATTATCAGTGCTGAGTAGAAAATTACAAATAGAATTTTCAAACTCATGACAACTAATTTTAAAAATTATTTAAAATTTACTAAATAATACACATTCTTTTATACAGATTGTATTATTATATAACATATAAATTCGATCTTATTATTATTGAATTTATTTGATATATTGTATAGCCTATTATAGATTTTGAAAAAGCATGTTATTCAGACAATCTTCATATGATTCAGTAGGATTTAAATGATTAAAAGTGTCATGACCCTCGGTAGTCCGGATGGATGGGGCACCTGACTAGCAATCAGAAGGTCGTGTGTTTGAATCTCACTTGCGCGTACAGATTTTTACAATTAAATTTACTTAATTAAATTACCAGTGCTGAGCAGAAAATTACAAACAGAATTTTACAGATGAAAACTAATTTTAAAAATTATTTAAAATTTAGTAAATAATACACATTCTTTTATACAGATTGTATTATTATATAACATATAAATTCGATCATATTATTATTGAATTCATTTGATATAGTGTATCGCCTATTATAAATATTGAGAAAGCATGTTATTCAGAAAATTACTTCTGGAATGCACCCATCTGAAAATATACTGATTCCACCAAAAACATACAGTGTAAAAATAAGCAGGCCAAATTCGCGCAGGCATGTGTTTTATATTATCTATAAAAAGTAACTGAAATGTGGAACTATCATATATGCCATCGCTACGCCACTACGTAAGTTGTGTGCCGCATTACTGCCACGTATTAGGTCTCTGTTCACGTTTATTAGTTTAAAGTCATCTCTTGAATATCAGCAATTTTCAAATTTTGCTTTTTATATAGGTACTTAACATGTTCAGTTAAATTAAATAATCATTATTTTGCTTCCTCAAGTATATAAGCTTGATGAATATTTCAGTATCACTACAGATAAACTGTATCCTACTGCAAAGGGCACCTCTTTTTTTCAAGAAGCCTTAAAAATAAGATGTAGGACTAGTTTCGAAGACGACAAGGACATTGTTGTTTTAAGAGTATATAACGCGCATAAATGTACTTACAAGATAAAATAATAAATATTGATACATTGTTTATTAAGAAATTGTTATTGTTATTGCTATGGATGCATTCCATTTTTCATATAATAAGTAAATTTACATTACACCCTTTTGGCATTAGCCTCATAATTCTCGACTGAACACTGTCATCGCGAGCTTGATTCGAATTTCGAACGAAATTTAGTTTCAAAGGTTTTATGCAGTCGATAATTTATATAAAAATGAACTTGAACTTACAGGTCAAATATACAAAATTCAGAATGCGTACGCCGCCCCTAAGATTAACTTAAATCCTTGCAAATACTTCACAAAAGCAAAATATTGCTTCACTGTTATAGTGTTTATATGAGGAGTCTCTGTTTTCACCATAAGGGAAAAAACCCAGTTATCAAACTACATACATACTTATTCAGTATTTTGTATCATTTATTATGAGGATTCTGTTTTAAAATGTAACACCTTTATTACATTTTAAAACAGAATCCTAAGATGAGCCTAAGTGAGCCGAGATCTGATTCATTATCAACCGGCTCTCTCGGTTCGCGACCCAAGTGAGCCGAGATCAGGTTCATTGAAATTTAGTGAACCGGCTCCCTCGGTTCCCTGCTGGGATTCGGTTCACTGAACCGGTTCGTTCGCGAACGACCCACCTCTATATGTAATATATAGCGGTGAGTGTATACTGTAATTTCTATAGGTGCAAATTCAACTATGAATTGCGTTAGTAACATAATCGAAATGATAGAAAATAACACACTGAGCTATGACATTAAGATAGAATTAAAAAATCTAGGTCTAGATTTATTGATTAAACTAGAAGATCACAATTCGAAAACTAATAAAACCGTGGCGAGAAAATTCAACGGAAGCTCTTACAGTTTATCAGACTGGTTGTGTGGGTGTAATGTGCAAAATGCGTTTTCTACTCCCATACTTTAATTGTATTATTAGATATGCCGAACTTGTACTTTAATGATGTCCATTACGATACAGATTTTCATTATGATAATGACAGTCAAATGTAATATTTGACTCCACCGGAAATTATGGAACAAGCCTTAGTAACCACGAACAATTTATTACCAGCTAAAATCGCAAAGATGTACGGAAAATTTTACGCTCAATTTATGAAATGGAATGGTCAAAAAATAATGCTTTATTAGTGTATGCAACTCGCATTTAATGGCTATTAAGACACTCATATTCATTACAATAATCGGCTTCGCCTCGTATTGTAATTTTCTTACTCGTGTCTTAATAGATATCATTAAATGCTCATTGCATAATATACTATTTTACCTTTTTTCATCTTGTAAGAGAAACATGCATTTATAATGGACATATGTTTTTTCTATTAACGATTATTATAAAAAAAAAACTGTAACTGAGTTTCGAAGCATATTAAAACTTACAATCCTTACCAATTCAAAAACAAATTTAAGGCAGTTTGTAATATTTCCATAATAACATTTTTTCACATCTTTTCTTTCTTTCTTGTTAATGGTTACATTTTGTGTGTAAATTACAGTTTACTTTAAATCAGGTTTAGGTACTAGATCAGGTCTTATGCTTCTTAAGTCCTGACTCTCACCTTGGGATCTAGCGACCCACCATTATTTATTCATTTATAAGCTTCTTGTGTACGTAATGTGGAAAATAAAGTGTCTAGGTATATTATTATGCATTATCGTTACCTGTTTCCATTCAATGAATACAACAATACATACAAACAATACTTAAGTGTATTATTATTATTTAAAATAAATGCATTTCAGCCTGCATTAGTCAGTAACGATAAATTATGAAATAATCTCCAACGAATACTGGCAACTCACATCTGATTGAAATTAGTACATTCATTGCAGGATCCATAGTGAATCAAACAGTAAGAAGGTAAAAACAATCTCTGAACTGTAAATTTTGAATGGAGAAAGTTAAAAAGACATCGAATTAAAACTACATACAGGTATTCTTTTTAAATTTATTTCAAATATTTTTCACATTTCGATTTGAACGAAACTTCGGAATATAATAAAGTGTATGTTTTAGGGTGTGTGAATTGGTGTTTCCTTATTAGTAGCTTCAAGCCTTGTAAAAATAATGCTAAATTACATACCTTACGTAAGTAAGTATCATCATATTCAGTCATTGGATTAGCAGGCCTTAGGCTGGTTATACGTGTGGGAGAACGACGCCGGCTATCAGCTTGTTCCGAACGAACAACTGAATTTTGTAAATCTTCTAATAAATAATCTGTAAGTATAACAACATTGATGTTATAAAATATACTACGGAATCACAGCTCTGTATATAGACTTGCAAAAATTAACTGCCTAGCCAATAAAATTTCAAATAGCAAAAGATCTCCTTTTTCTCGTACCTATTTCTGCTCCTTTACAGAAAATTTGATGAAGTTTTTGAAATGCATCCTAATTTTATTCATTAATTACAGAGGCTGGATAATCGCCAGTCAAGTACAATTATTCACCGGGCAATCAGTTGTTAAGAGAAGCCTAAAGCTGGGCGTATTTAGTAAATTTTAAATATTTATGAAATTAGTTTTTCAGTGTTTGAAAATTGTAATTATAATTTTCTCTTTGACACTGATTATTTAATAAGGTAAATTATATATGCAAATTTACCCACTGTACCCGCAAAACTCGAACTCAAGGATCTCCTAATCACTAGCCAGGTGCCCTTATCCACTTGGTCACAACTTCAAGGAATGCACTAAAGTTAAAACTGAAGAACAAGAAGATGAATCGCAATTTTATTTAATAGTATACCTATTGAGAATTATTAACTTAGTATGTACAACATGCATTAAATATAAATTATGACTTATGTTGATAAATCAAAAATTATAGATCAATCTTATGAACTTAATGTCAAATTCTAAATTAAGATATAAAATATCAGTATCATCAAATTACAAAAGCAGCCAAACAAAGTAGAGCGAACTTAATCATATATGATGAGTCAAGAATGCTATAAATAATTCTTTAAAGCTGGCCAAATTATACACAGTATTTTTCTCTGGTAAACGAACCTTTGCGAATACAAAATGTAGGTAATGATCAAGTGCCACATTATTAATAGTATTCTTTATAAATGTAGGTAATACCTAAGTTGAAACAATTAAATATTCTTCAGGTATTGGCAATGCACCACGCTTTATTTTGAAACACTATTAGTTACCTACTTTAAACGATTATTTTTATGATATGTTATAAAGTCAGAAAACTCATATTAGAGGCTGACACATACGAATTACTAGCCAATTAGAAGTCATTATTGAAAAGCCTTAAAAATACGTATTACGTATACGATAAGAAAAATTTTTGGTGTTTGCTTTCAAATTAATGTTTTCATTAAAATATTCCCTGGTTAGCTATTAAGTATCTGTTTCCCGTAATGTCTTGTGAACTTTCGCCGTCAACTAATCACACTAAATGTTAACACTGATTTATTGTTTTCTATAAAAATCGGTCTATGGAAACAATAAATCAATACATGGGTCCACTATTATAAAAATAATTCGGGTATTATAGGCCATCGAGATAATCGGTTGAAATTAAACACAGAAACACAATCAAAACGCTAAACCAGACATTGAAGAGATAATTATCTCTTCAGCTCAATTATCAGGTCCTCTTTCATTAAAAGATCACATCAATAATGAATATTCTTGCCAAGATAGCGGTTTATGAAATAATGGCCATTAACTCTTTCATGCGTAATGGTAGATAAAATGTACCGAAAAATCAATTGTCTTTTGAAGCAATGGTCAATAAAAGTACCACAATTTAATACTCTTTTGGAGTTATTGCTCAGAAATCTGTTCTCGAACCAGAATGAGAGAAGCTGCACATGTAATAATTAGGGATCGGAAGTCAGGTTTACATTCTAGGACTGGACTTGAATAATGTAATTTGAAATTGGGCACAGTAATAGCAGTAATATAATAATACGTAACAAGCTGTACACTATGTATGTAATGTTCTAATATTTATGTTATAGAAACTTTTCCAACTCATTAACGCGACACAGCTGGCTTCCGCCTCCTTACCTTCAGTAACAATGCTACGATAGGTATGCATAAAAGTTGAAAAAAGTTTCATTGAAGGAAATGAAGATGTTGACGAACAGAGTCCTTCACGACTAGTTGTGAATGATTCATATAGTGATTCAGAAGATTATTTATCACTTACACAGCTTCAAAATAGACTTTAAATTACAATCAGATTCCCTCTAATGAAACATATCCTAATGGGAAAATTCCGGACTGATCTAATATTACATTTTCAAGTCCATCTAGTTTGACATCAGATGTATTATTGGCTGAAAATTTATTTGAGCTATTTCGGATGACGTGCTGCAGGAGATAGTTTACACAAATAAATTTAGCAAAGAAAAACCGACGTATCTTAATGAAATTTGAACATTTTTGGGCATAATGTTCTAAAAGCAGTGAAGCAACTGGGGGCTACTGGATTTTCACGATAATAACAATGTTTGTAAAGCGTTTTAGTTCTCTGCTCTCATATTTACACTATAATGACAATGTAATGATGCCCAAAAGAGGAGATCTAGGATTTGATAAAGTATATATATATAAACTTCGCCAGTTGCTGGATGCATTACTTACAAATTTGAAGAATGTATGAAACCGGCAATTAAACTGATGAGTCTAAAGGTGGAAGCTTTATAAAACAATACTTACAGAAAAAGTAAAAGGAACTACGAAGTGTGGATTATTAGCATTATTAGCTAACGAAAAAGGATATTAAAAATTTTACATTTATACTCAAGATCCAGAAAATCAGGTAGGTGCTAGGGAGATGAAACATTTGCTAGATGGGCTGGAAATTACTGTTTATTGGACGATCTAAAGAAAGAAAATATGCATGCTTGTAGCACCGTGAATTCTAACTAAAAGGACTTAACAAAGAACTAAAAAGGGGTCATTTTGATTCACATGTTAGTGAGTCGAGCATTATGGTCGTTATATGGCATATAGCGTTTATTTATTGTCTGTGGCTTTCACGCTTTGGTTGTGGTATTTGCAGATATGTACCTTTCTTATAATTTTAGATGCCTGAATTTATATGCAAGTATGATGCCAATTCGGGCCCGACCAGCCTGACCCGGGCTAGTCTATCACAGATGTTAGGTCTACCCAGGCCAGCGAGCTTAAAGCAACCCGTTTAGTCTTCTAACTCATTCACATCATACAACAGCCCATATACCTACACAATTAAAAGTCAATGCAATAAATTGGAAGGTAAACAAGTTAAAATATACAATACATGTTAGATTCTAACAGGTTATAAATTCAGTCATTGAGTAGAAACCCCCAACATTAATAATTTTTTGTAGTTTACAATTATTTAGTAACAATAATTTCTAGACAGAAGACGGTTTAGTCTACAGAGAGATTCAAAAAGACTGTTTATCCCGTCTGACTTTCCTTGCAATTACTAATTGATTTATTGACTTTAATATCAACATTCGAAACATATATCTTTTGAGGACTAATAAAATAAAAATACGTTGTTTCACGCCTAGGAGTATAATTTACTTTTATTATGCCCTATATAAAATTGCAAGAAACGTAGATGTAATAGGCGCCGATATTCTAAATTTCTATACATCTTATTTACCGGCAAATTTAGACTGTTGTGCCACAATAATTTGTAAAGGTTATGTTTTGGTTGTAGTTTTGATGTTCTTTAAAAATTATTTTTTCCTCATACAAATTGATGGACTTGTAATATATTTGTTTGATGACAGGGGAAAAAGAAGCTCTAATTTAGTGAATATATTTGCACAAAATTCTGATATTGACGAAACAATTTATTAGATATAAAGGACTGATTTTCCTTGCAGTTATGGTGTCTGGATTGAGTCAAACTGTTTCAATGCCCTTCTGATTGTAAATACCATCGAAAAGTGCATGCGACTAGTGCGCCTGTCTTTTACAGAATTGCAATTTTTTTTATTGATTATAATACAACAAAATTGCCAATCACATGTTAAATTTATTACCATAGATTAAGGGTATTCCCGTGTTCTTGATTCTACAATGTCATTGAAACAAATGTAGACTTCGGTACTTTCTCTCTATCACGAATCTTCGTCTAGGGCTCTAGAATCTGGCCTTGTACATTGGTTCATTTTTCACATAGTGCACATGGCTATATATAAAAATCCACATTACTGTGATATCACTACGACAAAACAAAATGTGTAGATAATCCTTTTTTCTACATAATGGGGCAATCCATGTAACAAGTATAAGTCAAACCACAGTTAAAATTAACGCAGAAGGTACACTAAATAATTTGTGTAAGCTTGCCTATAACACATCTGCATATAAAAAATATTAGATACTTACACAGTGGCAGTAAATATAGCGTATATGATACGCATAAGTGTGTCATACGGATAGTTTTTGCCTGCCGTACTCGTGAAGATATGGTCCATTGAGGTTGTGTATATTGATGATTATATGGCACAATTAAATTTAAAACCAATCATTTCACTTTTAATACAATTGGTTCAATTCAATAATGTAAAATTATTATCGATTCAATTAATGGTTTAAGTCTATAATCTGTAGTTGTATTGCAATCATTAATTAAACGTTAAGTTCTTCGGAACACACGTTTCCAAAATAAAGATTTTAACCTGAATGTGATGAAGCTATGTTTAATATGCCGAAAAGAAATTGGGAATTTACCCATTTATTAAAAAGCTTTGTAGTGAGGATAACAAAGTGAAGTTCCAACAATGTTTCTCCGAGATTCCTATTGCATCATCGGTGGGCGAGCGGATATTAAGGATCATTTGAAATCTGCAAAACACAAGGCTGGTGTTACGGTGACGGCAAGCAATTCATCTATAAAAACTTTTTTTTTAAAACGATGATCCCGTTCAAGGTGATTTACTTATTACGGCAAAGGGGCCACATTTGCTTTTCATAGTATCAAAACTTTGACTGTGCGCCAAAATTGAATTCAACATTCTTTGAACCAAAATTTCGTGCCGCAAGAACCAAATGCAATGAAATAATTTTAAATATTCTGGCGCCTTTGTCTGTGGAAGAATTACATGCTCATTTACAAAAGACGCTTTTTATAAGTGTTACCAACGATAATTCAAACAGAAAACAAGTAAAACTGACACCCATTGTTGTAAGATATTTTTTACCAATGGAAGGCGTACAAGTAAAACTGCTGGATTTTGAACTGTTGACGATGAGACATAGCAAATATTGACTGAAAGTATAATTTCAACATTACGCTGTCATGAGCTTGACAGAAAGATAGTTCAATTTTGTGGTGACAATTGTAACACAAACTTTGGAGGCGTACATAGAGGAGGACAAAATAAGCGAGCGGATATTAAGGATCATTTGAAATCTGCAAAACACAAGGCTGGTGTTACGGTGATGGCAAGCAATTCATCTATAAAAACATTTTTTAAAAACGATTATCCCGTTCAAGATGATTTACTTATTACGGCAAAGAGGCTACATTTGCTTTTCAAAGTTTCAAAACTTTGACTGTGCGCCAAAATTGATTTCAACATTCTTTGAACCAAAATTTCGTGCCGCAAGAACCAATTGCAATGAAATAATTTTAAATATTCTGGCGCCTTTGTCTGTGGAAGAATTACATGCTCATTTACAAAAGACGCTTTTTATAAGTGTTACCAACGATAATTCAAACAGAAAACAAGTAAAACTGACGCCCATTGTTGTAAGATATTTTTTACCAATGGAAGGCGTACAAGTAAAACTGCTGGATTTTGAACTGTTAACGATGATACATAGCAAATATTGACTGAAAGTATAATTTCAACATTACGCTGTCAAGAGCTTGACAGAAAAATAGCTCAATTTTGTGGTGACAATTGTAACAGAAACTTTGGAGGCGTATATAGAGGAGGACAAAATAATGTTTACAGTCGGCTCAACGAAGAAAATAACTTAGTAAGTAATATTGTCGGCATTGGATATGGTGCACATATTATGCACAATGCACATCAATCTGCTATGGATGGTTTGCCAATCGAATGTTGTGAAAATATACAAATATTTTCATATCTACAACGTTAGAGTGAGTCAGTTAAAAGAATTCTGCGAAAATGCGGATGTGTAATACAGAAAACTTGTACAGCATGGAAGTACAAGATTTCTTTCTCTGTTGCCGGCAGTCGAAAGAATTTTAAACATATTTGAAGGACTGAAATAATATTTCCTTGCGCAAGAAAACTGTCCACTGGTCACGTGCAATTCCAGATTTTTTTGAAAGTGACTCAGGTGAATTATATTTTTGATTTGTGCATGGGCACATGGCACATGAACAATTTAAACAAGACTGTTCTGCTCATGGAAAAAGTAAAGTAAAAGCAACACACATTATTTTGCAGTTAAACTATTGAAATCTAATCTTCAGGAAAAGATGGATATTCACTTTTTCCCGCAAGGAGCGAAACAGTTACCTATTGTGAAAACTCGTTAGGACATTAATAGATTTATGAGTGAGGAACTGCATTTGAGGCGATGTATTTCTTACATCCACGGAGGATAGAAAAGAAGGAGAGAGTATTGTCGACAAAAAGTGATGCTGAGAGGGGTATGTTTACATCCGCCATTGGTGGAACCGTGTGAAACATTATCTGGTTATTTGTCTAATATATATTTTCTATTGTATTCTTTATTATCGTGAATTACAAACGTCCTATGTTCATATATAATTTATTTTTTATTTAATATCTTCAATATAATAATTTGTTATTAATTAGTTTAAGGTTAAGAATTTCCATTATTTCCCATTTCATTTTTACTAAGGATTAAGCTGTTTTATCTTTAATTTAGTACTTAGTATGTAAGATGGTTTGATGTGCCGCTTTTCATTGCACAAATTGGAGTAGCAAGAGAGTGCAAGGCAATTACAGGCGGAGAAGAGGAAAATTATAACTTTCCACAATTGTAGGGAGATATATAAAGTTAGGTATTAATTTCATCCATAATTTGGTGGATATAAATCTTTTAACATTGAAAATTGTTGATTATAGGATACCAAAAGAGCCCATTAGAAGGAATCTATGGATAAAGAAAATAGATAGGCCAAATTGGGTTCCAAAGGAAAGCAGTATACTTTGGTCTAAGCATTTTGCAAAGAATTGCCAGTATAAATATAGTCTAACTACTATATACCTTAATGAAGTGCTATACAAACATAAATTGTGAAGCAAGTGCATCATTTTCTTTGGTTACAGTGGAATTGTTTATTAAGTATCAACGAGTGAGAGTGAATCAAACCTTCCATCAAGAGATCCATAACAACTTAACGAAGAGCTTTTATATATTATTATATTGTAAATAAAATCATAAAATAAAACCTCATATATATAAATTCAAGCGACTAGTTAAATGTTGAAGTATGTAGATATATGTATTAGTAATAACCAAAATTTCGTGCCGCAAGAACCAAATGCAATGAAATAATTTTAAATATTCTGGCGCCTTTGTCTGTGGAAGAATTACATGCTCATTTACAAAAGACGCTTTTTATAAGTGTTACCAACGATAATTCAAACAGAAAACAAGTAAAACTGACGCCCATTGTTGTAAGATATTTTTTACCAATGGAAGGCGTACAAGTAAAACTGCTGGATTTTGAACTGTTGACGATGAGACATAGCAAATATTGACTGAAAGTATAATTTCAACATTACGCTGTCATGAGCTTGACAGAAAGATAGTTCAATTTTGTGGTGACAATTGTAACACAAACTTTTTTTTTTTGCTCTACAGCGGAATTTACCCGTTATTATTCTCTTTCTTGTTAGTAATAAATACTAGCTAATACGGCAGGCCTTGAAGGCCCGCTATCGCCTCTTATTCCGCTTACAGTTGAGGTACCGCTCCCCCTTATTCTTCTAAATTTATTGCGGATTTTGTCTTTATTGCGTTTCAGTTTTTGAAACACCATATAATTCCGATATATAGCGAATAACTAAATATAATTGTGTTTTAGGTGTTCAATATTGCTTAGTTGTTTTTATACACCCCTGTATATAGTTTACAACTATGCAATATTTTATTCAGAATGCTTATCGGATGAAATGATTAATAATAGATTTAGTGATAACAGCAGTTTTTAAATTGAAAATGTTTAACGGCTGTCCATGAAATAAGATGTATTTTATCGTTTAAAGTTATATTGACATTTTTCACATACTTTTCCTGTGCCTCACAGACGGTAGTTTTCACTCTATTTATAATTATTCTACTATTATTGGTTTTGTGCCTTGACTTTATGATTTATTTCACGTTTGCCTAATTTATCTGTAGTTTGAATTTTGTTTGTGGGTATAAAATTAGAATAATCTCGAAATCTGTTTTTTTTTTGCATCAGTTGGAAAATGTGGTTTGATAGTTTTTGTTAATAGTGTTTCAGTCTATATACATATGTCGATTCCATTGGTCTTTTTGGTTTAAATGAAAATTCATTAGAATTTTAAAAAAACATTTTTTTTTTATACAAACTTGTAGATAGCTTTATTAGAATTATGTTTTGTTGACGCGAATGTATACTTTTAAATAATTCATTTAATCATTGTTCTATAACAAATAATATTTACTTCATTGGCATTTTTTATACTGATTTCCATTCCTATACTCTTATAATTTGCAGTGTTTCTTTGTATTACAACTGTCAGTTATGTATGATGCTTAATAATGTTGGTAAAGCTTTGTTCACACTGTACATAATTATTTTCTTTTGCATTGTACACCTACAATTTAAGGAATATATAGATATAATATATGTATGTATTGTGGTAATATTGATTACTTATTGTTATATTCGAAAATACTGTAAAACATCCTTTTAGAATCGCTATTTTGAATTATTCTAATTGACGATGTCGCGGGAAGTTCATTTTCATCAATGATAATTAAACAATCTTTTTTGAATACGTATGATATTACTTCTCAATTTGCCTGGCACAGTAACAACATGATTAAGTGCTTGTTTAATCTGGTAGGAATATATTTTAGTTTCTTTTTTCTATTTACAATATCTTATAATATTTTGAAGTATTTTTACAACTGAATTCATGGACGAAATGACTCCAGTCATGTAACGATAATTGCTAAAAATAAGTAGAAAGTATTTATAAACAGATAAGGAATCGAATTTATAAATTTCTTACCTATACACTATTATCATTGGGCCTATTATTATATATTGCAATATTTATTGTGTTGAATGTTTGTGAGCTATGGCTTCAATCTTTTCGAGCTTGAATTCGCCTTTTGCGCGTCCGCTTACAGCTTTTTACAGTTTCCTGTAAAACGCGATCACTCTCGTGGTGGTTTTTAGAATGTAAGATTTAATAGACTTGTGGCACACTCTGTATATACATATATTTTGTAAAGCCAATTGTATATTTCATTTAGAATTCTTCTAGATTTTTTTTTACACAAACTGTTACACAATGAAGAGCGAGAAAGATAATTTAATGTTAAACATAAGAATGATGTTAAAGTATCCGAAGAACCAATATGCTCAATAAGTGCATCATTTTCATTGAGACAATCGGGATAATACGCTATTGAAATAACAGTGGAAAAGTTTAGTATATTAACAAAAAGTATGTCAATTGCTCAGAAACAATTTAAGATAGGCATGCACAATATTAATAAAAAAGAACCTAATAATCATTTTGACACTGAGATATTTTCACCCAAATTATTTGAAGTGGAACAGCGCTTTCATTATGAAATTTTGGTCAGCATAATTGAAATATTCGTCTGTCACATACTCAAAATTAGTTCGCACGTCATTTAAAAATGAAGGACTTGTATTGAAGAACATTTTAAAATTTCAATGAATTACATATATACTACTCGCCCGCTATCGCGGGCTCGTCATTTTAATTGACATGCTCAAATATACGTAGTATCTCCATAGTGTTTAACATGTTTACAACAAATTTTGTTTGATAAATGGGCGTCGTTTTCAAACATTCTTATAGAATGCTAATGAATGCTGATGAACTTCAAATATATAGCTTGCAAACATATGTATGTGAATGGGTAAAGTAAATTTAATTTATAAAGTATATTACTTTCTTACTACCTTTTCGAAGTCCACTATAGTTAATAAAAGAGCAGAGTATATTTTATTTCAAATTATTCTCGATCTGTTTTTGACACAAATCGGTACACACTCAAGAGCGAGAAAGGTAATTTAAAGTTAATCATAAGCAATGTTAAAGTATCCAAAGACAGAATGAGCTCAAAAAGGGCAACATTTCTATTAAAACAGTTTACAATACTACTTTGATGTAAAGTGAGACCCTTTTGAAATCCACTATCATTAATAAAGGAGCACAAAATAATAATAAAAGTAAAAAAACCCAAGTTTTAAATTTAAGCTCTTTTCAAGCGCCTTTCCTGTAAACAGCGCTTTCTAGAATGTCCATTTTTATAAATATTTGAAGCACCCCTGTATATACATTTATTTTGTTAAGCCAATAGGATATCTTATTAAAAATTTTCTCGAAATGTTTTTAACACAAACCGGTACACACTCAAGAGCGAGAAAGGTAATTTAATGTTAAACATAAGTCGTGTTAAAGTATGCAAAGACACAATGAGATCAAAACGCACAACATTTTTATTAAGACAGTGTACAATACTATTTTGATGTAAAGTGTGACCTTTTTGAAATCCACTATCGTTAATAAAGGAGCACAAAATAAAAGTAAAAGTAAAAAGCGCAAGTTTTAAATTGAAGCTTTTCTGTAAAAAGCGATTACTGGCATGACGCTTTTTAGAATGTCCGGTTTTATAAACTTTTAAAGCATCCCGGTATATACATATATTTTGTGAAGCCAATAGTATATTTTATTTAAAAAGTTTCTCGAATCGTTTTTTACGCAAATCGGTACACACTCAAGAGTGAGAAAGGTAATTTAATGTTAAACATAAGTCGTGTTAAAGTATCCAAAGACACAATGAGATCAAAAAGCGCAGCATTTTTATTAAGACAGTTTACTATACTATTTTGATGTGAACGTGTAAAAGCCTGTCAATCTTTTCGAAGTCTACTCTCGTTAAGAAAAAAGCACAAAATAATAATAACAGTAAAAAGCCCAAGTTTTAAATTTAAGCCCTATTGAAGCGCCTTTCCTGTAAAAAACGTTTTTTAGAATATCCACTTTTATAAACTTTTGAAGCACCCATGTATATACATATATTTTGTTAGGCCAATAGGATATTTCATTTAAAATTCTTCTCGAACTGTTTTTGACATAAATCGGTACACACTCAAGAGCGAGAAAGGTAATTTAATGTTAAACATAAGTCGTGTTACAGTATGCAAAGACAATGAGATCAAGAAGCGCAATATTTTTATTAAGACAGTGTACAAAGCTATTTTGATGTGAAAGTGTAAAAGCCTGTCAACCTTTTTGAAATCCACTATCGTTAATAAAGGAGCACGAAGCACGAAATAATAATAAAAGTAGAAAGCCCAAGTTTTAAATTGAAGCGCCTTTCCTGTAAAAGCAATGACTGTCATGACTTTTTAGAATGTAGGATTTTACTAACTTTTGAAGCAACCGTGCATATACATATATTTTGTTAAGCCAATAGGACGTTTTATTTAAAATTCTTCTCGAATTGTTTTTAACACAAACCGGTACACACTCAACAGCGAGAAAGTGTAAAAGCCTGTCAACCTGTTCAAAATCCACTATCGTTAATAAAGGAGCACGAAGCACGAAATATTAATAAAAGTAAAAAGCCCAAGTTTTAAATTGAAGCCCTATTGAATCGCCTTTCCTGTAAAAGCGATCACTGGCATGACGCTTTTTAGAATGTCCACTTTTATAAACTTTTGAAGCACCCCTAGATATATTTTGTTAAGCCAATAGTATATTTTTTTGAAATTTTTCTCGAATTATTTTTTACACAAACCGGTACACACCCAAGCGCGAGAAAGGTAATTTAATGTTAAACATAAGTCATGTTAAAGTATTCAAAGACAAAAAAAGCAACATTTTCATTAAGACAGTTTACAATACTATTTTGATATGAACGTGTAATAGCCTATCAATCTTTTCGAAATCCACTATCGTTAATGAAAAAGTACAAAATAATAATAAAAGTAAAAAGCTCAAGTTTTAAATTTAAGCCCTATTGAATCGCTTTTCCTGTAAAAAGCTATAACTGGCATGACTTTTTAGAATGTCCGGTTTTATTAACTGTTGAAGCGCCCCTGTATATACATATACTTTGTTGAACCAATAGGATATTTTATTTAAAATTCTTCTCGAACTGTTTTTGACATAAACCGGTACACACTCAAGAGCGAGAAAGGTAATTTAATGTTAAACATAAGTCGTATTGAAGTATCCAAAGACACATTGAGATCAAACAGCGCAACATTTTTATTAAGACAGTGTACAATACTATTTTGATGTAAAGTGTGACCTTTTTGAAATCCATTATCATTAATAAAGGAGCACAAAATGAAAATAAAAGTAAAAACCACAAGTTTTAAATTGAAGTGCCTTTTATTTTATTTAAAATTTTTCTCGAATTGTATCTTACACAAACCGGTACACACTCAAGAGCGAGAAAGGTAATTTAATGTTAAACATAAGTCATGTTAAAATATCCAAAGGAACAATGAGCTCTCAAAAAGCGTAACATTTTCATTAAGACAGTTTACAATACTATTTTGATGTGAACGTATAAGAGCCTGTCAATCTTTTCGAAGTCTACTCTCGTTAAGAAAAAAGCACAAAATAATAATAAAAGTAAAAAGCCCAAGTTTTAAATTTAAGCCCTATTAAAGCGCCTTTCCTGTAAAAAAATGCTTTTTAGAATGTCCAGTTTTATAAACTTTTAAAGCATCCCGGTATATACATATATTTTGTGAAGCCAATAGTTTATTGTATTTAAAATTTTTCTCGAATTGTTTTTTACACAAACCGGTACACACTCAAGAGCGAGAAAGGTAATTTAATGTTAAACATAAGTCGTGTTAAAGTATGTAAAGGCACAATGAGATCAAGAAGCGCAACATTTTTATTAAGACAGTGTACAATACTATTTTGATGCGAAAGTGTGAAAGCCTGTCAACCTTTTCAAAATCTACTATCGTTAATAAAGGAGCACGAAATAATAATAAAAGTAAAAAGCCCAAGTTTTAAATTGAAGCCCCATTGAAGCGCCTTTCCTGTAAAAAGCGTTCACTGGCATGACGTTTTTAGAATGTCCACTTTTATAAACTTTTAAAGCACCCCTACATACATTTTGTTAAGCCGATAGTATATTTTATTTGAAATTCTACTCGAACTGTTTTTTTACACAAACCGGTTCACACTCAAGAGCGAGAAACGTAATTTAATGTTAAACAAAAGTCATGTTAAAGTATCGAAAGAAACAATGAGCTCAGTGAGCGCAACATTTTCAATGGGACAGTGTACAATACGTTTCTGTTTTCGAATCTACTATTGATAAGAAAAAATTAAGTATTAAATTTAAACCCTGTTGAATCACGTTTCGAAGAATCACCGAATTGAAGATGTAATAAGCCGTACCTAAAATTTCACATTCATACGTCAATTTTCAAAGAACTCTTCCGCCATTTTGTTTTTTTTTTGACATTTTGACTTTGGATTCGTGATCGGCGACCTAAGACACCCCCGTATCTAAAATTTCGCATTCATACGTCAATTTTCAAAAAAATCTTCCGTCATTTTGTTTTTTTTGACATTTTGACTTTGGAATCGTGATCGGCGACCCCCAAAACCCTCGCATCTAAAATTTTACATTCATGACTCAATTTTCAAAAAATCTTCAGCCATTTTTTTTTGACATTTTGGCTTTGGAATCGTGATCGGCGACCCCCAAAACCCCCGTATCTGAAATTTCACATCCATACGTCAATTTTCAAAAAAATCTTCCGTCATTTTGTTTTTTTTGACATTTTGACTTTGGAATCGTGATCGGCGACCCCCAAAACCCCCGTACCTAAAATTTTACATTCATACGTCAATTTTCAAAAAATCTTCCGACATTTTGTTTTTTTTGACATTTTGACTTTGGAATCGTGATCGGCGTCCCCCAAAACCCCCTTATCTAAAATTTTACATTCATATGTCAATTTTCAAAAAATTCTTCCACGATTTTGTTTTTTTATGACATTTTGATTTTGGATTTGTGATCGGCGACCTAACACACCCCTGTATCTAAAATTTCACACTCATACGTAAATTTCCAAAAAAATCTTTCGCCATTTTGTTTTTTTTTGACATTTTGACTTTGGAATCGTGATCGGCGACCCCCAAAACCCCCGTATCTAAAATTTCACTCATACGTCAATTTTCAAAAACATCTTCCGCCATTTTGTTTTTTTTTTGACATTTTGACTTTGGAATCGTGATCGGCGACCCCCAAAACCCCCGTATTTAAAATTTCACATTCATACGTCAACTTTCAAAAAAATCTCCCGCCATTTTGTTGTTTTTTGACATTTTGACTTTGGAATCGTGATCGGCGACGCCCAAAACCCCCGTGTCTAAAATTTCACTTTCATACGTCAACTTTCAAAAAAATCTTCCGCCGTTTTGTTTTTTTGACATTTTGACTTTGGGATTGTGATCGGCGACCCCCAAAAAAAAATGAAATGAAATTTCACATTCATACGTCAATTTTCAAAAAAATCTTCCGTCATTTTGTTTTTTTTGACATTTTGACTTTGGAATCGTGATCGGCGACCCCCAAAACCCCCGTATCTAAAATTTTACATTCATGACTCAATTTTCAAAAAATCTTCCGCCATTTTTTTTTGACATTTTGGCTTTGGAATCGTGATCGGCGACCCCCAAAACCCCCGTATCTGAAATTTCACATTCATACGTCAATTTTCAAAAAAATCTTCCGTCATTTTGTTTTTTTTGACATTTTGACTTTGGAATCGTGATCGGCGACCCCCAAAACCCCCGTATCTAAAATTTTACATTCATATGTCAATTTTCAAAAAATTCTTCCACGATTTTGTTTTTTTATGACATTTTGATTTTGGATTTGTGATCGGCGACCTAACACACCCCCGTATCTCAAATTTCACACTCATACGTCAATTTTCAAAAAAATCTTTCGCAGTTTTGCTTTTTTTTGACATTTTGACTTTGGAATCGTGATCGGCGACCCCCAAAATCCCCGTATCTAAAATTTTACGTCAATTTTCAAAAAATCTCTCGCCATTTTGTTTCTTTTGACATTTTGCTTTAAAATCGTGATCGGCGACCCCCAAAACCCCCGTATCTAAAATTTTACATTCATACATCAATTTTCAAAAAAATCTTTCGCCGTTTTGCTTTTTCTGACATTTTGACTTTGGAATCGTGATCGGCGACCCCCAAAACCCCCGTATCTAAAATTTTACATTAATACGTCAATTTTCTAAAAAAATCTTTCACCATTTTGTTTTTTTTGACATTCTGACTTTGGAATCGTGATCGGCGACCCCCAAAACCCCCGCATCTAAAATTTTACATTCACACGTCAATTTTCAAAAAATCTTCCGCCATATTGTTTTTTTTGACATTTTGACTTTGGAAATGTGATCGGCGACCCCCAAAACCCCCGTTTCTAAAATTTTACATTCATACGTCAATTTTCAAAAAAATGATCCGCCATTTTGCTTTTTTTGACATTTTGACTTTGGAATCGTGATCGGCGACCCCCAAAACCCCCGTATCTGAAATTTCACATTCATACGTCAATTTTCAAAAAAATCTTCCGTCATTTTGTTTTTTTTGACATTTTGACTTTGGAATCGTGATCGGCGACCCCCAAAACCTCCGTATCTAAAATCTTACATTCATGTCAATTTTCAAAAAATTCTTCCACGATTTTGTTTTTTTATGACATTTTGATTTTGGATTTGTGATCGGCGACCTAACACCCCTGTATCTAAAATTTCACACATACGTCAATTTTCAAAAAAATCTGTCGCCATTTTGCTTATTTGGCATTTTGACTTTGGAATCGTGATCGGCGACCCCCAAAACCCCCGTATCTAAAATTTTACATTCATACGTCAATTTTCAAAAAATCTTCCGTCCGTTTGTTTTTTTTTTGACATTTTGACTTTGGAATCGTGATCGGCGACCTCCAAAACCCCCGTATCTAAGATTTTACATTCATGACTCAATTTTCAAAAAATCTTCCGCCATTTTGTTTTTTTTTGATATTTTGGCTTTGGAATCGTGATCGGCGACCCCCAAAACCCCCGTATTTGAAATTTCACATTCATACGTCAATTTTCAAAAAAATCTTCCGCCCTTTTGTTTTTTTTTTACAGTTTGGCTTTGGAATCGTTATCGGCGACCCCCAAAACCCCCGTATCTAAAATTTCACATTCATACGTCAATTTTCAAAAAAATCTTTCGCCGTTTTGCTTTTTTTGACATTTTGACTTTGGAATCGTGATCGGCGACCCCCAAAACCCCCGTATCTAAAATTTTACATTAATACGTCAATTTTCTAAAAAATCTTTCGCCATTTTGTTTTTTTTGACATTTTGACTTTGGAATCGTGATCGGCGACCCCCAAAACCCCCGTATCTAAAATTTTACATTCATATGTCAATTTTCAAAAAAATCTTCCACCATTTTGCTTTTTTTGACATTTTGACTTTGGAATCGTGATCGGCGACCCCCAAAACCCCCGTATCTAAAATTTTACATTAATACGTCAATTTTCTAAAAAATCTTTCGCTATTTTGTTATTTTTGACATTTTGACTTTGGAATCGTGATCGGCGATCCCCCAAAACCCCCGTATCTAAAATTTTACATTCATACGTCAATTTTCAAAAAAATCTTCCGCCATTTTGCTTTTTTTGACATTTTGACTTTGGAATCGTGATCGGCGACCCCCAAAACCCGTGTATCTAAAATTTTACATTCATATGTCAATTTTCAAAAAATTCTTCCACGATTTTGTTTTTTTATGACATTTTGATTTTGGATTTGTGATCGGCGACCTAACACACCCCCGTATCTAAAATTTCACACTCATACGTCAATTTTCAAAAAAATCTTTCGACATTTTGCTTTTTTTGACATTTTGACTTTGGAATCGTGATCGGCGACCCCCAAAACCCCCGTATCTAAAATTTTACATTAATACGTCAATTTTCTAAAAAATCTTTCGCCATTTTGATTTTTTTGAAATTTTGACTTTGGAATCGTGATCGGCGACCCCCAAAACCCCCGTATCTAAAATTTTACATTCATATGTCAATTTTCAAAAAATTCTTCCACGATTTTGTTTTTTTATGACATTTTGATTTTGGATTTGTGATCGGCGACCTAACACACCCCCGTATCTAAAATTTCACACTCATACGTCAATTTTCAAAAAAATCTTTCGACATTTTGCTTTTTTTGACATTTTGACTTTGGAATCGTGATCGGCGACCCCCAAAACCCCCGTCTCTAAAATTTTACATTCATAAGTCAATTTTCAAAAAAATCTTCCGCCGTTTTTTTTTTTTGACATTTGGACTTTGGAATCGTGATCGGCGACCCCCAAAATCCCCGTATCTAAAATTTTACATTCATACGTCAATTTTCAAAAAATCTTCCGTCATTTTGTTTTTTTTGACATCTTGACTTTGGAATCGTGATCGGCGACACCCAAAACCCCCGTATCTAAAATTTTACATTCATGACTCAATTTTCAAAAAATCTTCCGCCATTTTGTTTTTTTTTGACATTTTGGCTTTGGAATCGTGATCGGCGACCCCCAAAACCCCCTTATCTAAAATTTTACATTCACATGTCAATTTTCAAACAAAATTTCCACGATTTTGTTTTTTTATGACATTTTGATTTTGGATTTGTGATCGGCGACCTAACACCCCTGTATCTAAAATTTCACACTCATACGTCAATTTTCAAAAAAATCTTTCGCCATTTTGCTTATTTTGACATTTTGACTTTGGAATCGTGATCGGCGACCCCCCAAAACCCCCGTATCTAAAATTTTACATTCATACGTCAATTTTCAAAAAAATCTTCCGCCGTTTTGCTTTTTTTGACATTCTGACTTTGGAATCGTGATCGGCGACCCCCAAAACTCCTGTATCTAAAATTTTACATTAATACGTCAATTTTCTAAAAAATCTTTCGCTATTTTGTTTTTTTTGACATTTTGACTTTGGAATCGTGATCGGCGACCCCCAAAACCCCCGTATCTAAAATTTTACATTCATACGTCAATTTTCAAAAAAATCTTCCGCCGTTTTGCTTTTTTTGACATTCTGACTTTGGAATCGTGATCGGCGACCCCCAAAACTCCCGTATCTAAAATTTTACATTAATACGTCAATTTTCTAAAAAATCTTTCGCTAGTTCGTTTTTTTTGACATTTTGACTTTGGAATCGTGATCGTCGACCCCCAAAACCCCTGTATCTAAAATTTTACATTCATATGTCAATTTTCAAAAAATTCTTCCACGATTTTGTTTTTTTATGACATTTTGATTTTGGATTTGTGATCGGCGACCTAACACACCCCCGTATCTAAAATTTCACACTCATACGTCAATTTTCAAAAAAATCTTTCGCCATTTTGCTTTTTTTAACATTTTGACTTTGGAATCGTGATCGGCGACTCCCAAAAACCCCCGTATCTAAAATTTTACATTAATACGTCAATTTTCTAAAAAATCTTTCGCCATTTTGTTTTTTTGACATTTTGACTTTGGAATCGTGATCGGCGACCCCCAAAACCCCCGTATCTAAAATTTTACATTCACATGTCAATTTTCAAACAAAATTTCCACGATTTTGTTTTTTTATGACATTTTGATTTTGGATTTGTGATCGGCGACCTAACACCCCTGTATCTAAAATTTCACACTCATACGTCAATTTTCAAAAAAATCTTTCGCCATTTTGCTTATTTTGACATTTTGACTTTGGAATCGTGATCGGCGACCCCCAGAACCCCCGTATCTAAAATTTTACATTCATACGTCAATTTTCAAAAAAATCTTCCGCCGTTTTGCTTTTTTTGACATTCTGACTTTGGAATCGTGATCGGCGACCCCCAAAACTCCTGTATCTAAAATTTTACATTAATACGTCAATTTTCTAAAAAATCTTTCGCTATTTTGTTTTTTTTGACATTTTGACTTTGGAATCGTGATAGGCGACCCCCAAAACCCCCGTATCTAAAATTTTACATTCATACGTCAATTTTCAAAAAAATCTTCCGCCGTTTTGCTTTTTTTGACATTCTGACTTTGGAATCGTGATCGGCGACCCCCAAAACTCCCGTATCTAAAATTTTACATTAATACGTCAATTTTCTAAAAAATCTTTCGCTATTTTGTTTTTTTTGACATTTTGACTTTGGAATCGTGATCGGCGACCCCCAAAACCCCTGTATCTAAAATTTTACATTCATATGTCAATTTTCAAAAAATTCTTCCACGATTTTGTTTTTTTATGACATTTTGATTTTGGATTTGTGATCGGCGACCTAACACACCCCCGTATCTAAAATTTCACACTCATACGTCAATTTTCAAAAAAATCTTTCGCCATTTTGCTTTTTTTGACATTTTGACTTTGGAATCGTGATCGGCGACTCCCAAAAACCCCCGTATCTAAAATTTTACATTAATACGTCAATTTTCTAAAAAATCTTTCGCCATTTTGTTTTTTTGACATTTTGACCTTGGAATCGTGTTCGGCGACCCCCAAAACCCCCGTATCTAAAATTTTACATTCACATGTCAATTTTCAAACAAAATTTCCACGATTTTGTTTTTTTATGACATTTTGATTTTGGATTTGTGATCGGCGACCTAACACCCCTGTATCTAAAATTTCACACTCATACGTCAATTTTCAAAAAATCTTCCGTCATTTTGTTTTTTTTGACATCTTGACTTTGGAATCGTGATGGGCGACCCCCAAAACCCCCGTATCTAAAATTTTACATTCATGACAATTTTCAAAAAATCTTCCGCCATTTTGCTTTTTTTTGACATTTTGGCTTTGGAATCGTGATCGGCGACCCCCAAAACCCCCGTATCTAAAATTTCACATTCATACGTGAATTTTCAAAAAAATCTTTCGCCATTTTGTTTTTTTTTGACATTTTGACTTTGGAATCGTGATCGGCGACCCCCAAAACTCGCGTATCTAAAATTTCACATTCATACGTCAATTTTCAAAAAAATCTTCCGCCCTTTTGTTTTTTTTTTGACATTTTGACTTTGGAATCGTGATCGGCGACCCCCAAACCCCCTTATCTAAAATTTTACATTCATATGTCAATTTTCAAAAAATTCTTCCACGATTTTGTTTTTTTATGACATTTTGATTTTGGGTTTGTGATCGGCGACCTAACACACCCCTGTATCTAAAATTTCACACTCATACGCCACTTTTCAAAAAAATCTTTCGCCATTTTGCTTATTTTGACATTTTGACTTTGGAATCGTGATCGGCGACCCCCAAAACCCCCGTATCTAAAACTTTACATTCATACGTCAATTTTCAAAAAATCTTCCGTCATTTTGTTTTTTTTGACATTTTGACTTTGGGATCGTGATCGGCGACCCCCAAAACCCCCGTATCTAAAATTTTACATTCATACGTCAATTTTCAAAAAAATCTTTCGCCATTTTGCTTTTTTTGACATTTTGACTTTGGAATCGTGATCGGCGACTCCCAAAAACCCCCGTATCTAAAATTTTACATTAATACGTCAATTTTCTAAAAAATCTTTCGCCATTTTGTTTTTTTGACATTTTGACTTTGGAATCGTGATCGGCGACCCCCAAAACCCCCGTATCTAAAATTTTACATTCACATGTCAATTTTCAAACAAAATTTCCACGATTTTGTTTTTTTATGACATTTTGATTTTGGATTTGTGATCGGCGACCTAACACCCCTGTATCTAAAATTTCACACTCATACGTCAATTTTCAAAAAATCTTCCGTCATTTTGTTTTTTTTGACATCTTGACTTTGGAATCGTGATCGGCGACCCCCAAAACCCCCGTATCTAAAATTTTACATTCATGACAATTTTCAAAAAATCTTCCGCCATTTTGCTTTTTTTTGACATTTTGGCTTTGGAATCGTGATCGGCGACCCCCAAAACCCCCGTATCTAAAATTTCACATTCATACGTGAATTTTCAAAAAAATCTTTCGCCATTTTGTTTTTTTTTGACATTTTGACTTTGGAATCGTGATCGGCGACCCCCAAAACTCGCGTATCTAAAATTTCACATTCATACGTCAATTTTCAAAAAAATCTTCCGCCCTTTTGTTTTTTTTTTGACATTTTGACTTTGGAATCGTGATCGGCGACCCCCAAACCCCCTTATCTAAAATTTTACATTCATATGTAAATTTTCAAAAAATTCTTCCACGATTTTGTTTTTTTATGACATTTTGATTTTGGGTTTGTGATCGGCGACCTAACACACCCCTGTATCTAAAATTTCACACTCATACGCCACTTTTCAAAAAAATCTTTCGCCATTTTGCTTATTTTGACATTTTGACTTTGGAATCGTGATCGGCGACCCCCAAAACCCCCGTATCTAAAACTTTACATTCATACGTCAATTTTCAAAAAATCTTCCGTCATTTTGTTTTTTTTGACATTTTGACTTTGGGATCGTGATCGGCGACCCCCAAAACCCCCGTATCTAAAATTTTACATTCATACGTCAATTTTCAAAAAATTCTTCCGCCATTTTGTTTTTTTATGACATTTTGACTTTGGAATCGTGATCGGCGACCCCCAAAACCCCCTATCTAAAATTTCACATTGACACGTTAATTTTCAAAAAAATCTTCCGCCGTTTTTTTTTTGACATTTTGACTTTGGAATCGTGATCGGCGCCCCCAAAACCCCCATTTCTAAAATTTTACATTCATACGTCCATTTTCAAAAAATATTCCGCTATTTTGTTTTTTTTGACATTTTGATTTTGGATTTGTGATCGGCGACCCCCAAAACCCCCGTATCTAAAATTTTATATTCATACGTCAATTTTCAAAAAAATCATCCGCCATTTTGTTTTTTTATGACATTCTGATTTTGGATTTGTGATCGGCGACTTGAGACACCCTCGTATCTAAAATTTCACATTTATACGTCAATTTTCAAAAAATTCTTCGGCCATTTTTTTTTTTTTTGACATTTCGACTTTGGATACGTGATCAATGAGACCACAAAGACTCCCAAGTGCCGAATTTTACTTTAATCAGAAGAGAGAAATTAATTTCAGATTGCTCCGCCCACTCTGCATGTATGCGTAATCGTTGTCATAAGGGCACATAAATGTTAAAAGCTATCTTTTTCCCCATTAAGGCGTACGCGTTCTGGAATTAAAGTATTTTAATAATGCAAATATATAATCATTAAAAGAACAATAATCAACCTGTATATCTATAAAAATGTTAAGTCAAGCGGATGTATTATGTCGAGATTGAGATGCCGATAATTGATAATTTAGTTTTACATATATTTTGTTTAATTTGTGTACAACAACCTAATAATTTGTCAAATTTGTGTGCATTTTAGCTTCAAATAAATTGTTTGTCAAACATTTTGTACAATTGGTGTGCGCGCAGCCGAAATTATCATCCCGGTTCGTTTGAGTCGACGACGGCGCGCGGCGCCGAGTATTATATGTGTACTACACGTTCATGAACGGTATGCTATTACGGATCCACACGGTTCAAATGAGCCGGTTCCGTGACCCGGCTCACAATGAGGAGCTGAACCGAGTCAAGGAAATGAGCCGTTTTGCCCACCTCTATGTCAGTTATCTTCATAACCTATAAAATAATTATATTTTGACGTTTGTTATAATTATCATCAATTTTATTCAATTAAAAAATTGTCAAAATTTAATAACATAAATCTAACGTACCGGAAATTACACTTTTTTAAAGCATTTATATAATAGAAAAATTTAGTACAATATTTAAAAATTGTGACTTTCGATGTCAGTTTGTATGTTGATAATTTTTTTCAAAATTCAAATTCTGTTATGATTTCTCGTCGCAAAGGAAGCAATTATAGAAAGGAATCATTATATTGAATTAAGTATGGGCAAGTATATGTATTTATACTACTCATTATTATTTTTGATGATGTTTTTATAGTCATTACTTTGAATATAGTTTGTAAATTTATGAATGTTTTTGTGTTAATTTTTATGATAAAGAACGTTTAAATTTCAATAAAGAGAAGTTAGAATTATGTGAACAATTTCGCAACTCTCGTGTTTGCAGAAAGCAACCATTGTTAGATATAAGTGATGTATGGAGCTCTTCGAGGTTGATTCGCCTCTTCGCTTGTACTTATATCTTTTTAATATTATATCTAAGGCTGTAAGGGCATCTCATTGGTAATGCGATTAATGCTGGTCGCATGCTGTTTTAATGAATGTTAAATGTTAATAATCATTTCCTCTATAAAAATGTTAGTTAAAATTCATAAGGCAGATTTCATTAAAAAACAACTAAATACGGTATAACTATTTTCGGTACGCTATTTCTGAAAATAAGGGAGCTAATTAGAATTTAGATCCGTATAATATTTGTCCCTGTGAACAGTTGATTTCACTGCTACAGCTCACTGGTTTGACGTAATGTCAGATTATGTGTATGCGTTAAAAAATCGTATGGCATATCGGCAACAACTCTAACCATAATACATAAAATTGTCGGAGTACCTATGTCATTCATAATGTTAATTTAATTTTTATGATACCGCATACGCTTCTTCTTTTTAGTTGGTTAGGTTGTACCTATTCACTATTACCTATACTATTTACGGTGTTTTAATTTCTATATGAATGAATGACAGTGGAGGATAATTATGTAGTTAACTTTGCTATTGTAATGAATGAAGATTAAATTTAAAGAAATATCTCTAGAAATGGATTATACATTATGGTGGTAAATGAATTTATTTATTAAGACTTTGCCCATAAAGCGAACAATATTCCTATATAATTTAATGAACGCTGATATTTAAAATTTTTTTATTGACATTCAGGTTTTGTATCAGTTGTGTACATCTAGTCCATGGTGAACGTCGACAGATCAAAAAAAAAATTAATTGAATGTTGTTTCACGTTATTAGTTCTATAAAATTGGTACTACGCTTTGTGTCAAGTTTCGATTGAAATAGTGTATAATTCAAATTTTCTGACAGACTGTCATCGTAACGATATTTCGATGACACATACCTATGACAATGAAAAGTCAGACAGCTGACATGAAGATGTTTAACCAAAATTGTCGTTCCACCTGTCATCGTGACAATAGTTCGTTGAACTGTATTTGTTCACACATAAACTTGTGAGAACGAAATGTCAGGCTAACTTAATAAAACATGTTTTAAACTTACAGGTCATTGAGAGAATTAATTAATTTTCATATTACGCTTTAATAATATACTTTCTAAAACGCAATCGAAAATCTTGCTAGCTCCTATACGGTTGATGCTAGACACTGTCGTACCATTTAACCAAAAATGTACACTTTAAATACTTGCTTTTATAACTGAATTGGTAAACGAAATGACATACATGCTTATGGGAATCTTATTTGATGTATTTATTTTATTTCGAAGTGCTTCGGACACATCTGACAAATAAAGAAAAGTCGCCCTATTATTTGTACGTAGAGAGATCGATGAGAAATGTTATTAAATGATCCCATTCGTAAAATGGCTTAAATTTATATAATTATAACTTGAACACTGATACATTTCCAACATTCTGTTGACATTTAGGTTTTGTATAATTCGTGTGCATCTAACGTAATTTGACAGGCCCAAATGGCAAAACTCAGACGGTTCTTCTTTATTTAAGCTTGCTTCAAGTTCTTCGTTGTATGAAATTTACATTTCGATGACATATATAATGAATAGAGTGTCATTGTATTTATTAATATATCTTAATAAAATATAGAAAAATCGTCATATTTGTTACTGTACTTACGTGCGATAATACACTTTAAGTTTATTTTATCATATCCGTCGGCATTTTGTTCATATATTCATATAGAAAAGAAATAGTAACGATTGATAATAATAACACTAATACGTATCTGAAAGGTACCACGTTTCAATTAAAAATGCACTTCTTCGTAATATCTTTATTTGTCGGCCTTTTGACATTTAAACTTGACAACCGATGGATGAACGTGAATATATATATAGTCAAATTAATGACACGCAAACTCGTCATTGCGAGATTTTTATACCCTGCATAAAAGTCTTCAATGAGTCGCACCTTCCACAGCGACAGATTTGGCACGTGGACAGTGCACTCAATCGTCGCGGAAAAGTCCACTCTTTTAGTTTCCGACCCTCTTTCCGCACTCTAAACCTCGACGGCCTGAAATTTCTTCGTCAATGTGAAACTTTTACAATTCTTTCGCGCGTGCCTGTCATACCTGACATTTTTACAATTTTGATCGGCTGTCACGTGAATCGTCATGACGTAAGCCATTTTGCAGTTAAAACACCGAATGCACGCTCCTCTTTAAAAGCCCATATCTCTGCACACGCTCCACTTGGGAAGAAAAACTCTCCGTCGAGGAACAATTTAAGGTCGTCGGTAACTTGACGCCAAAGGGCAGCTTTCAATTTCGCGTATCCAGAGACGAGTTCTTCCCCCCGCGTACCCAATTTTCGTCGATTTTGACCGGGTTTGGTTGCCATTGGCTACTCGGCTTTTAGTATATATAACTAGCTCTAACGTCCGCTTACAGCGGGTCCTCCGCTTAAAACGGGTCCTCCGCTTACAGCGGGTCCTCCGCTTACAGCGCGTCCGTCAATCTCTTTTAGTTGGAATCGCTTTTTTCGCGTCCGCTTACAGCTTTTTCATAGTTTCCTGTAAAAACCAATCAGTGTCATGACGCCTTTTAGAATGTCCGGTTTTATTAACTTTTGAAGCACCCCTGTATATACATATATTTTGTTAAGCCAATAGGACATTTTATTTAAAATTCGTCTCGAACTGTTTTTGACATAAATCGGTACACACTCAAGAGCGAGAAAGGTAATTTAATGTTAAACATAAGTCATGTTAAAGTATCCAAAGACACAATGAGATCAAGAAGCCCAACATATTCATTAAGACAGTTTACAATACTATTTTGATGCGAAAGTGCAAAAGCAGGATAATCTTTTCGAAATCCACTATCGTTAATAAAAGAGCACAAAATAATAATAAAAGTAAAATGCCCAAGTTTTAAATTGAAACCCTATTGAAGCGCCTTGTCTGTAAAAGGCGATCACTGGCATGACGCTTTTTAGAATGTCCATCTTTATAAACTTTTGAAACACCCCTGTACATACATAAATTTTGTGAAGCCAATAGTATATTAAAATTCTTCTCGAACTGTTTTTGACACAAACCGGTACACACTTAAGAGCGAGAAAGGTAATTTAATGTTAAAGTATTCAAGGACACAATAAGATCAAAAAGGTCAACATTTATATCAAGACAGTTTACAATACTATTTTGATGTGAAAGTGTAAAAGTCTGTCAATCTTTTCGAAGTCCACTATCGTTAATAACAGAGCACAAAACAATAATAAAAATAGAAAGCCCAAGTTTTAAATGTAATCCCTATTAAAGCGCCTCTCCTGTAAAATGCGATCACTGGCATAACGCTTTTTAGAATGTCCACTTTTATAAACTTTTGAAACACCCCTGTATATACATATATTTTGTTAAGACAGGATATTTTATTTAAAATTCTTCTAGAACTGTATTTGACACAAACCGGTACACACTCAAGAGCGAGAAAGGTAATTTAATGTTAAAGTATACAACGACACAATAAGATCAAAAAGCGCAATTTTTTTATTAAGAAAGTGTACAATTCTATTTTGATGTGAAAGTGTAAAAGCCTGTCAACCTTTTCGAAATCCACTATCGTTAATAAAAGAGCACAAAACAATAATAAAAGTCGAAAGCCCAAGTTTTAAATTTGAAGCCCTATTGAAGCGCCTTTCCTGTAAAAACGATCACTGGCATGACGATTTGTAGAATGTCCACTTTTATAAACTTTTGAAGGACCTCTGTACATACATAAATTTTGTGAAGCCAATTGTATATTTTATTTAAAATTCTTCTCGAATTGCTTTTTACACAAACCGGTACACACTCAAGAGCGTGAAAGGTAGTTTAATGTTAAAATATCCAAAGACACAATAAGATAAAAAGCGCAACATTTTTATTAAGACAGTTTACAATACTATTGTGATGCGAAAGTGTAAAAGCTTTTCAACCTTTTCGAAATCCACTATCGTCAATAAAAGAGCAGAAAATAATAATAAAAGTGGAAAGACCAAGTTTTAAATCTAAAGCCCTATTGAAGCCCCTTTCCTGTAAAAAGCGATCACTGGCATGATGCTCTTTAGAATGTCCACTTTTATAAACCTTTGAAGCACCCCTGTACATACATAAATTTTGTGAAGCCAATTGTATATTTTATTTAAAATTCTTCTAGAATTGCTTTTTACACAAAGCGGTACACACTCAAGAGCGAGAAAGATAATTTAATATTAAATATAAGAATGATGTTAAAGTATCCGAAGAAACAATATGCTCAATAAGCGCATCATTTTCATTGAGACAATCGGGACAATACGCTCTTGAAATAACAGTGGAGAAATTTAGTATATTAACAAAAAGTATGTCAATTGCTCAGAAACAATTTAAAATAGGCACGCACAATATTAATAAAAAAAGAACCTAAAAATCAGTTTGACTCTGAGATATTTTTCACCCCAATTATTTGAAGTGGAACAGCGCTTTTATTATGAAATTTTGGTCAGCAGATTTGAAATATACGTCTGTCACATACTCAAAATTAGTTCGCAAGTCAATTAAAATTGAAGGACTTGTATTGCAGAACATTTTAAATTTTCACTGAATTACATTATTATTCGTACTGTTATCTTTCTAATGATAGAAAAGATATTATGTATACTTCTCGCCCGCTATCGCGGGCTCGTCATTTTAATGGGCATGCTCAAATATATATAGTATCTGTATAGTGTTTGAAATGTTTATAACAAATTTTGTTTGATAAATGGGCGTCGCTTTCAAACATGCTTATAGAATGCTAATGAATGCTGATGAACTTCAAACATATAACTCGCAAACATATAAATGATTAGTTTTAATAAGGTGCTGTTAAAAGCAGTTACAAAGAAGAAGAGAGCAAGCGCAGGCATAAATGTTCACAAATATATAGGATTTTTAGCAACTCAGATAAAGTCCCAGAAATGTAACAGAATTAAAAAGCTTCCAAAACACAAATATTTCCCTAGTAAGCTAAAAGTTACACATATTTTATATTATGTTTTTATTTTTAATTATACTGTAATTTCATGTATAGAAGAAGCAATACAATTACTAAAACACTAATAACAATAATTATTAATTACAAATGCATAAGAAAACATAATCGCAGTCAATACTAATAAAAATCCAAATCTCCTAGGTTATGCGCATGTGTAAGAAATCGTAATTGCTGTTTAATATTTTATCAGGTTTGGTAAAATAGCGGTTAAAATATCTTCATTTAATAACGTTCTTAATCAATGATTAGCGCTAACCGATGTTGGAAAACATACTAACCGGTATTTTAATCAATGATTAGCGCCAACCGGTTTTTGCAAAAACGTACTATACCGTTTTTTATCTAATGAATACGCTGATCGGCATTTTAATCAGAATTGGGAAAACGGGCCCTTAATACAATGCAATAATAAAAATAACTAAAAACACGTTTAAATTTGATATTGTTGTTGTTAGGGCGTTTCAATGTTGAAGGTTACATTCAAATATTATGTCAACTTTAATGAAACATGCGCCAATAATTTAAGGACCTGTAATCGGCGTCCGCACACACCCCCGTATCTAAAATTTCACGTTCATACGTCAATTTTCAAAAAACCGTCCGCCATTTTGTTTTTTTTGACATTTTGACTTTGGATTTATGATCGGCGTCCGCACACACCCCCGTATCTAAAATTTCACGTTCATACGTCAATTTTCAAAAAACCGTCCGCCATTTTGTTTTTTTTGACATTTTGACTTTGGATTTATGATCGGCGTCCGCACACACCCCCGTATCTAAAATTTCACGTTCATACGTCAATTTTCAAAAAACCCGTCCGCCATTTTGTTTTTTTTTTGACATTTTGACTATGGATTTGTAATCGGCGTCCGCACACACCCACGTATCTAAAATTTCACATTCATACGTCAATTTTCCAAAAACCGTCCGCCATTTTTTTTTTTTTTTGACATTTTGACTTTGGATCTGTAATCGGCGCACATACTGGTATTTGCAGGATATACGCGGCCAAAATTATTTTTATGCTTAATTGGTATCTAAACAACGCAAATAAGAAAAAATATTTATTTTTTAAAAAAAAATCATAAAACTTTAGGTAGGTACGTAGATTAAAGAAAAAATGCTTAATTAATCTCTAAACAACGCAAGTAAGTAAAAATACTTATTTTTACAAAAAAATATATTCATTAAACTTTAGGTAGGTAACACGAAAGGAAAAAAAATGCTAACTTTCTTCTTCATCACTCTCTAATGAATTTTGAATTATATTTGGTTCTGCAGATACGAACATGGCCAAGGTTTCAGGCAAAAATTTGTTTGCTTTCCTATTATTTACTGCTCGCATGCTACTTAGCAAAGGATCTGAACTAAGAAGAAGACGGTTAAAAATGTCTTGATTGCAATTTTCTCTGGAAATTTTCCTTGCAAAATCTTGGCGGTAACGTCTAAAATGTTTGTTGCGAGCCTCAGCTGCCTCCTCCGAAAGCTGTCCGATTGGTAATAATGCCTTTTCGATGATGACTGCGCCATGGACTAAAACCTTGTGCATTGTTGGCGTCATAGGTTGCCAATCATATAGGTTAACATAAACACGAGTAGTTTCTGAAGCATATCTTTCATATTTTACAGGATCAATTTGGTACCCACTTGAAATTGCTTCCAATATGACTTTTAGCCTGTAAATTAGATCATAACTAATTCCTGTTATTTGTGAAGCTAATGTCGGGTTCTTAAAACACCTTCTGCTGGTATTTCCATCGTTTGTATTCCCGAAATTGGATTTAGGCATATCTAGTATTAGACCTGTTTCAGTGCGGAATCTCTCTTGTGTGTATCTTTTGTTCGTTCTTCTTGGTCTTTTTCGTCTTGCGTTTTTCTTTCCCTGTATTTCTTTACTTGCAATTTGTAGGCGATATGTAGGTAAGATACTTTCAAATATACGAATTCTGGCGTGTAACACTGATATGCCGAAATCAAGGGCTGCAAAATTAACTTCTCTTGTGTATTCCAATTTATTAAAATCCTTTGATGTTGCTCCACAAATGTAGCACTTATTTGTAGAGTTTGTGCTTGTGGCTACATTGCAGATCTTTCCGTCTACCATTGTCATTATAAATTTGTGCTTAATAAAGAACTTTTTCCCTGCTAGGTCGACCTCTGTTGGGACTAAAGAGCTAATAGCGCTTTTAACATGTCTTATTTCCTCTTCAGTGACAACATTATTTTCTTTGATAAAACGGAACCTTATAGGTCTACAAACTCGCGGTGAAGAGGGCGTTGGATTTTTCCATAAAACCTTTTCATTATTATCTCCACAAACTAATTGAAGAGGCACAAAGCAGCTTTGAAAAATGTTTGCATCGGAATCGGTATAACTTTCAAGTTTTTGTTTAAATTGTGATTGTTGGGACCCATCGCAGCCCCATTTACTAATTAAAGTTAAGTATTCACGCTCTTGCTCCTTTAAAGTTATCAATACCTCTTCTAGGTACTCTGATAAACGCCTAACGGTAACATCCATTAGAGGTTGTAATTGAGCTTCAGCACTGGTACTCGTTACCGTACATGATTTTTGAGGTGGGTAACATTTCTTCTTGGCTTTTTGTAAGGCACTGTAGCACGGAAAAAACTTCTTATTGGTCTTTCGTATAATTTCGTACTGTCCTTGTGTCAAATCGGCATCCACAAACATTTGCAACGCTTGCATAGGTGTCAAGGGGGGTTCCTCTTGACTTGATTTCGTACGATAAAATGCCTTTTTATATTTAGTTGTGCAGGTCGGAGAACTGGTGATATCTTTAAGGACATTTGATGCATCCCTTTTACCAGATTTGCCCAGCTCAACTTGCGCAGCATGTATTATGATCTCCTTTTCGAAGGCAGAACGAAGATGTTCACTTTTTCGCCTTTTGCTCCTCTCACTTGCCTCATCAAACAATTTTGGCGGTCGACCTGGCCGTTTTTGTGAAGTGTCAACAACAGGGATTTCAAACGTACCCTCCAGCCACTACCGATTGTATTTCAGAAAATTGTCTTCCTTATAGTGTGCTTTGACCCACCTTTGTTTGATTTCCGATTTGAGATGAGCAAAACCACGTTTCAAATTAACAATTTGGTCTTCATTGTAATCTTAACATGGTAAAAGTTGATCTTTTAGATGATTTAATTTTGTATCTAAATTAGGCAAATTTTGTTCCTTCATGCGGTGAAACAAGTATTGTCGGGTCACAATCCTTACTCCTGACGCACCCTGTGAAGCTAAAACAAACGTACACCATGTAAAACAAAAATCATATTTTATACATTTTATTGCTAAATATCTTCAGTCCCTCAAAACTGAATTTATCCGGACGTTTCCGGAGATGTTTTTGATAGTAGTTAAAAGAAAAATATTCAAATAATAACCTATAATTATAAAAATAGCCCGATCTATCCCGATACACAAACAAAAACACTAGTAAAGAAATTTTTTTTAAATAAATCACAGTATAGAAACGAGTTCTTTTATTATTAAAAATAAATCGTTGTTTATTAGTTGATTGTAACTTTATTATTGTTGATTGTAAGTCTCTTACCTGCTCTATCAGAATCCATCACTTTCAATTCGTAAGATGAACTTGAAAACATAAAAAAACACTTTCGAAATTTAAGGTTTAAAAAAGCGCCGAGAACAGATACGTACACTAGGTGAAACGGTCTAATTCCGACTGACGCTACGGATGCTGGGTGCTCGATGGCAGATACATCCAGCGTGGGTATTGTTCTCAGGTTCGTACTCTGTTGGTGGAACTCGTTTTTATGAATGTTTTTGTTATTTGGATTTCGGGACTTTTGGCCGCGTAGATCGTGCAAATACCAGTGTGTGCGGCGTCCGCACACACCCCCGTATCTAAAATTTCACGTTCATACGTCAATTTTCAAAAAACCGTCCGCCTTTTTGTTTTTTTTGACATTTTGACTTTGGATTTATAATCGGCGTCCGCACACACCCCCGTATCTAAAATTTCACGTTCATACGTCAATTTTCAAAAAATGTCCGCCATTTTGTTTTTTTTTGACATTTTGACTATGGATTTGTAATCGGCGTCCGCACACACCCACGTATCTAAAATTTCACATTCATACGTCAATTTTTCAAAAACCGTCCGCCATTTTGTTTTTTTTTGACATTTTGACTTTGGATCTGTAATCGGCGTCCGCACACACCCCCGTATCTAAAATTTCACGTTCATACGTCAATTTTCAAAAAACCGTCCGCCATTTTGTTTTTTTTGACATTTTGACTTTGGATTTATGATCGGCGTCCGCACACACCCCCGTATCTAAAATTTCACGTTCATACGTCAATTTTCAAAAAACCCGTCCGCCATTTTGTTTTTTTTTGACATTTTGACTATGGATTTGTAATCGGCGTCCGCACACACCCACGTACCTAAAATTTCACATTCATACGTCAATTTTCCAAAAACCGTCCGCCATTTTGTTTTTTTTTTGACATTTTGACTTTGGATGTGTAATCGGCGTCCGCACACACCCCCGTATCTAAAATTTCACGTTCATACGTCAATTTTCAAAAAACCGTCCGCCTTTTTGTTTTTTTTGACATTTTGACTTTGGATTTATAATCGGCGTCCGCACACACCCCCGTATCTAAAATTTCACGTTCATACGTCAATTTTCAAAAAACCGTCCGCCATTTTGTTTTTTTTGACATTTTGACTTTGGATTTATGATCGGCGTCCGCACACACCCCCGTATCTAAAATTTCACGTTCATACGTCAATTTTCAAAAACCCGTCCGCCATTTTGTTTTTTTTTGACATTTTGACTATGGATTTGTAATCGGCGTCCGCACACACCCACGTATCTAAAATTTCACATTCATACGTCAATTTTCCAAAAACCGTCCGCCATTTTGTTTTTTTTTTGACATTTTGACTTTTGGATCTGTAATCGGCGTCCGCACACACCCCCGTATCTAAAATTTCACGTTCATACGTCAATTTTCAAAAAACCGTCCGCCTTTTTGTTTTTTTTGACATTTTGACTTTGGATTTATAATCGGCGTCCGCACACACCCCCGTATCTAATATTTCACATGCATACGTCAATTTTCAAAAAACTTTTCGGCCGTCTTAGTTTTTTGACTTTGAATTTGTGATCGGCCACATAAGACACCTCCGTATCCAAGATTTCACATTCGTACGTCAATTTTCAAAAAATCCTTCGGCCATTTTCTTTTCTTCTGACATTTGAATCAGTGATGGGCGACCGTAAAAACTCCCAAGTGCCTAATTTTACTTTTAATCAAAAGAGAGAGAAATTGATTTCAGCCAGCTCCGCCCACTGTGCACGTTTGCGTAATCGTTTAAATAGAATTATGTCATAAGGGCACATAAATGTTAAAAGCAATCTTTTTCCCTATTAAGGAAACTGTGCGTGCGCGTTCTGGAATTAACGCATTTTAATAATTCAAATATGTATATAATCATTAACCGAACAATCAACCTGTATATCTATAGAAATGCTAAGTCAAGCGGGTGCATTATGTCGAGATTGAGATGCCGAACTCGTCGGGCCGGATACATTAATCTGATATTTTTCGCCCGACCGTAGTACATTGAATCACATATGCACATTGAATCTGTGACGTATTTCGGCCATTTTTCTGACAAAATCCACCAGCAAACGACCTTCAAAGTGCTCGTGCCCTTGGTTGCGTGCGACTGTCGACTCGCAATTAGCATGGAAAAGGTGCCAAAAAGGCGGTTCCTTAACACCCCGGGTGCTGTTGGAGCCTCGCGGCCTTCAAAATTTCGTATTTCACGCTTAAATGTGAACATGCGGATACCACTCAGTTGCCTGTCAGTTTGACGTTTCTAGCGATTTTTAACGTGTTTCTCGTGAATTTTCCATCCGCCAGCGCCGTTTGTCAGATTTGTTCGCCACGCCCGAATGCCGACTTTTGCACGCTCCTCTCTTGGACGCCGGATATCTTTGCACGCGCACCAAAAAAAAGGAAAATCTCTCCGTCGAGGAACAATTTAATGTCACCCGCATATCCACCCGCCGAGACGGCCTTTAATTCCGCGTATCCAGGGACGAGTACTGCGCCCAAATCCACCAATTTCAAGTCGATTTCGAGCCGTCCGATCGGTAACCATGGTGATTCGGTTAAGCCGTCTTTTCTCAAGAAATTAACACGAAACGGCCGTGCGCTTTTATAGTATATAATATATGTATATAAATTTGCTGTTGTGTAAGTTGTTTATACTATTGCTAACCTAAATATGTATACACATTAACTATTATATTTCAGTTTTACATAGAGTAAATATTGAGTGAATATTACAGTTGAATGACACATTGCTATGCTTGCAGAACCATTAATTGTTGGCATCTTTGGAAATGACATTTTTACTTCAGTTATGTATTGAGAGTTTACGGGTAATTCATGGACACTAGCAAATATTTATTTTTAGAAAAATCTATAATTTGTTTTTTTAAAGTATAATTATTAGAGAAGTAGCTTTCATCTATAAACAATTAAAAAATAATAATATTCGAATGTAAATAATTTAATAAATTTTATTACATATGATGCCCAACGGTATGCAACCCGCCAAGGTTGCATTTCTACCCTGCCCGTACCCCACCTGGCATCACTTTATTTGTCTATAAACTGACATTATGCTCTCTCTATATATCTTACTCTAAAATTACATCGAATTGTAGGAAAATAGTTTTGGTTGGCGCCGATATCTTCGCATGGGTCGGATTGTAAAATATATTGAAAAAATACACTGATGATCGTTTTGACGAAGAGTAGAGTTCAACGACGATCCTAATTGATTACGCCGACAAATGGGTCCAATTATTCAAACATTTTCGCGAGAAACACATCGATGTACCTAATCTCGACGATTCAATATACTTTAAGTCTACTAAGAATGTCCGCATCTTTGGAGCGTGTTTTCTCGATGATAAAATACATTTTTGGTCGGATGACCGAAGCCGCATGCAACTTTTATGAAAAAAATAAAAGGACAAAGTGTTGATAAAAGTTCACTCTAGCGGGAAGTACGACTGGTACAATAAATAAAATATTTTAAACTTCTGCTCTAGTTTTATATACAGTGTGTTTCACTTTGATACTTGAAAAATCAGTATTTTTTAATGGGACATCCGATTTAATTTTTTCTTTTTTAAAATATATTGCACTTAAAAAGCTCTACACAGTGATGTGCATTTTTTTGATTTAGGCCCTTTGCATGGCCTGCTGTGGTATTAAATGTAACCCCAAAAATGGCAAAATCGTATTAGGCATTTTTTTAACAAAAAAACTATTTATGCAATCGATTTAGCCATGCTTCGAAACCCTTAGTACCAAGTTTCAAAGTCGCATCTTATACAGAGTGTTTATAATTTAGGTGCAAACTTCGAAAAATACCAATGTTTGGGAGCACCCTGTATTAACAGAATAAAATATTTTCGAGATTTTCTTCTTTCGATGGAGGTGTAAGTACTATGGCTTTGAAATTATACTCTTTTTATTGGCCAAGTTAATACAGGGTATTCGTAATAAAAAATCAAATTTAAGGAAAAATCGATTTTTTTCGTTTTTATTTTTAGTAAAAGAAATTTAACTGAACATAACAAAAAACTACAAAATAAGTAAAAATAAATAAGATAAAATATTTTAGTGCTAGTCATGCATTCTTCTGTTATTCTCTGCTTAAGTTGAGGACATTAATTATTTAATTATGTTGGAAGAAAAAATGACAAGTGATTTGGTTATCATAAATTCCGCACCTTACATTAATTTTCTCATAATATTGTTTTTTAAAATGAATAATCCAGTTAGGGTTTACATCCGAACAGAATTTTTTGTTGAGACATCGACAAACTTTGGTGGAAGGTATTTCGCGAAATTTGTCTAACGCTAGTGAAGCAGGCCTTGAAAACAAAAATGTATCAAACTTCAAACAATTTGACACTTGCTGTTATATTGCTTAAAACGTTATTGTGTGTACCATTAAAGTTGTGTAAAAATGGTTAGAAATAAACTAACTTTACAGCAAAAAGTTGAAATAATAAGACTAGTTGGTGACAATGCAAAAACTTATAAACAAGCTGCAGAAGAATTTAACAGGAGACATCAAGAACTAGAACCAGTGAGTTTTCAAACTGTAGCAAATATTAATTCTCTTTTCGATAGAACTGGTAATGTTATTTCCACAAATAAAAGGGGAAACAATTTAATTGAGAACAGAGAAAACATTGTTTTAAATCAAATTCGGCACAACCCTAAAACTAGCGATAGACAAATTTCGCGAAACACTAATATACCTTCCAGCAAAGTTTGGCGATGTCTTAAGAAAAATAAAAAGGTTGCTTACAAAACAAAATTCCTACACACTTTAGAAAATGGTGATGAAAATTCTCGAATGGAATACGCTCTGTGGTGTCAAGGACATTATCTACATGACCACAATTTCCTAAATAAAATTTTATTTTCGGATGAGGCAACCTTCACCACAAACGGGGTTGTATCTTCACAAAATTGTAGATTCTGGTCGGAAGTAAACCCTCACTGGGTTATTCACTGTAAAAGGCAATATTCTGAGAAAATTAATGTATGGTGCGGAATTTTTGATAAACAAATAATTGGTGCCTTTTTTTTTCAACATAACTTGAAGGCCCAAAATTTTTTGAATTTTCTAAATACGAATTTCTGGGATGCCTTAGAAGAACTGCCAATTGCTAGACGTGCCGACATGATATTTCAAATGGACGGTGCACCCGTCCATACTGCAGCAATAATTAACAACTGGCTTGATCAAAAATTTCCCAGAAAGTGGATTGGGCGCTATAGTCAAGAAATTAAGTGGCCTCCGAGATCGCCAGATTTGACGCCACTCGATTTTTATCTTTGGGGGAAACTTAAAGAAAATGTTTACCGTACAAGACCCAATAATGTGGAAGAACTTAAGCGGAGGATAACAGAAGAGTGCGAGTTAATTTCTCATCAGGAACTCGCGAAAGTAATGAATCATTGCCAAAGAAGGTTAGAAAAATGTATTCAAGTTGAAGGAGGGGTAATAGAAAACTCGAAAATTTAAAGATATTTGGTTATTTTGTAGTTTGTTATGTTCAGTAAATAAAAACTAAAAAAAATCGATTTTTCCTTAAATTTGATTTTTTATTACGAATACCCTGTATTAACTAGGCCAATAAAAAGAGTATAATTTCAAAGCCATAGTACTTACACCTCCATCGAAAGAAGAAAATCTCGAAAATATTTTATTCTGTTAATACAGGGTGCTCCCAAACATTGGTATTTTTCGAAGTTTGCACCTAAATTATAAACACTCTGTATAAGATGCGACTTTGAAACTTGGTACTAAGGGTTTCGAAGCATGGCTAAATCGATTGCATAAATAGTTTTTTTGTTAAAAAAATGCCTAATACGATTTTGCCATTTTTGGGGTTACATTTAATACCACAGCAGGCCATGCAAAGGGCCTAAATCAAAAAAATGCACATCACTGTGTAGAGCTTTTTAAGTGCAATATATTTTAAAAAAGAAAAAATTAAATCGGATGTCCCATTAAAAAATACTGATTTTTCAAGTATCAAAGTGAAACACACTGTATATATGAATGTAAGTCACAATATGTTATGTAGCATATTTATTTTATGTTAAAAGGTTATTAAGTGCTTTTAATAAACAATAGTTGGTAGTTATTTTTCCCTAGCTCCTGCTCCTGTCCCGGTTTAAAGGTTGAAGATTATGGAAAGCCTATGTATACCCATCAAATGCTAGACAACACAACAAACTATACAGATATGTCATTGCCATGAAACATAAATATCTGAATTTATTACGATATCTATATTTATAGAAGGAAGTGTTTGTTTGCGTGTGTGCGATGTCCAGGCAAATCTATCACATTGACAGCCGTTAAATTTAGTACACAGGTAGTCGTAATGGTGACTCAATGCATCTCGAAGCCCGAATTTCAAAATTTAAACTAGATTTTGTTTTTTATTTAATGTTTTGTGTTTTGAAGAGTACAGCATTGTATATGTAACTATAATATATTAACAGGTAATTAAAATAATAATTATATACACAATTAATGCAACAATTAAAAATTATTAATGTGAATGCAAAAATTTGATTTTGGGAGATGCCAAGATTTTCGTAATTTTTGGCAACTCCCATGCTTTCCAGTATCGAGTGTGACGGGCATGCTAAACCAAAATTTAATTTAAGTGCATTACTCTCAACTTAACGAAACTACTATAATACTGATATGTTTCATAATTCCAACATCAATACAAGGACATATTTCAATAGTGCCCTGGTAAAATATTTATTATTACTGGTATCATCATGTTGTGCAATACCTATGATTTCCTTTCTAGGTTGCCACTTATGTCTTATTCTATTAAATAATACTATTGACCGTACCCCACAAAGCTTTTGAAATGTAATTTTGAAAACTGACTACCAATTACGTTTAAACGTAGTTAACACTATTCAATTTTGATGGGAAATTGTTTTTTAAAAATATTATCATACAGATGTGAACCATCTCGACGCACACACTCCTCGAATTTGGATCTCAAATGTGAGTGAAAACTCGCTGTCACAATACGCATGGGATCCCAGTCATTTCCTATCGAATATTGGTTTTCAACTGAGCAACCGTGTTCGGATTATTGGGGATAAATGCAACTCTTCAAATATCCCCAGACAGAGAAATCACATGGAGTCTGGTGTAGACTCTTGGGAGACTACGCATATTCTTTCATCGCGATATCAGTTTTCCTTCGAACATTTCGTTTTCGACCGCCAACGAATCGGTAAAGATGAAGTAAGTCGCCTAAGTCTTGTTGAAACCATGCCCGGTCATTATAGGCTTGAAATTCTTACACCATTGTTATGTAGTGGTTAGAATGTTATATATTGGCCTAGCTCATTTTCTCAAACATAGAGATCGATAATTCCGTGGACCGAAATGGCCGCCCATACTATAACTTTGGACGAATGCTGTGGCTTTTGGTGTTTTCATGTTGGATTTTCTTTAGCCCAATAACGGCAATTCTGTTTGTTGAAGTTTCCATTTAAGTGATAATGAACTTCGTTCGAAATTGTCCAAATTCGGAAAGCACTCTAGCACTGTTTCGACAAAAACACGACGCAAACGTCGGTCATTTGACTAGTATGCGGCAACTGGAGTTGATATCCCAACAAACAATTGCCATAACCTTAAGTATTTGCTTGTTTTTATAAGGGTTTTATACAGGTTGCGCGTTTATATTGGAGGTTTATTTTTAGTAAAAAGTTTGGAATTGTATAATATATATTATATATATATATATGGTATATGGTCAACTCTATTGATTCCTGTCAAGACAATAATCCGAGATCGCGTTATAAGGATGTTCTAACAAAGTTACCTGTTTTTCTGTTCCTTTCGACTTTGGCATTGTTTTCACTTCCTTGTACGACCATGATGTAAAAGGCACCAATAAAAATTAGTTCTATGAGAATAATTAAAAATAAAGTATTGCAATACATCAAATATAACTCTATGCTTTGCCAATTTGAGTGATAGTGTCTTTAAGTCTTTCACAACTGGGTATTTTACAGCACGATGTTTCGAATTTCTTTCATACAACGATATACCTACAAAAATAAACAAAAACATTGCCCAACTTAAAAAACGAAGAGCACCTGTACGTGCGAGTCTAAAATCCGGCCCGTTTTCTTTTAAACGAAGAGTAATAAAACAAACAAAAAACCATTATAAAAATACTAACTTGATGACAATGTCTCACTTTAAAATTTTGACAGATGGCGCTGTAGGCTATATCAACCGAGTGACCCTTCACTTGAAAGGTATTTGGATAATTACATCATTGGAACGGTATTTGTACAAAAATTTAAGGAAAAAACAAATAATCCTAACACATCACTGTGATTTTAAATTAAATGTTCAAAATAAACACCCTCAACTTCTTTGCAATAGAACAACCGATTGCAAAACAATGATTTAGTTATCTTACCCATGAAATTTGACATTCTTTTTTAACAAATGAAGGAAATTTAATATATTTGAATAGATCTTCCAAATACCTGTGCCATTTTTTAATTTGATATAATACAGAGCGCCATCTGTAAAAATTTTAAAATGAGACATGGTTTTCAACATGGGCGTAGCCAAGGGGCACTTGCCCCCCCCCCCCCCCCCGGAAAGCCCAAAAAACCAGAAATAAAAATGAATATCGTTAATTATACATTCACGTGCGAACCTAATATATTTTTTATGAATTCGTAGTTTCTAGTTGAAAATAAAGTATATGCGACCATATACCTTATGTCAAGACCTTGTACCCCCTGCCTGAAAACCTGGCCACGCCCTTGGTCTTCAAGTTAGTATTTTTATAGTGGTTTTGTTTTATTTTTGTTTCAACGTTTTCGTTTAGAAGATAACAGGGGGGAGACTTTACGCACGCATTGTAAAGAGACTGCCAGGAAAAAAGACAAAAAATTGAATATTACCCAATTATGGCAAGTAATTAACATTTTACCAAGACTTATTTTGTAATATTATTTATAAAAGCCCGAGCATAGATTCCTACTTATGCTGATACTGTATTATACGTTCTTTAGTTAATGGAACCAACATCGCATATATTTATTATTGAAACATTACTAATCAACGTGCTTCTAATGTATTTTTGTTCATATTTACGAAGGGAAACTCTCCCCGGCAGATATATTTACGCTACTGCGACTATATAATGTAAACGTTTTCTCATACCCATACGTATATTCGTATACAGTATAAACATACACTAGTCAAAGGTTTATATAACTTCTATATATACATATAAATCCTGATTCAAGCTTTACATGAGCACAACTTAAAATTCCTATCACACAGCGTAGACATTTGTCATCATCCACTATGACTAATTAATCTCATTCCACCACAGTTAAATTATGTTTTAGCAGGTCTAATAATATATAGAATCTTCGATGCAGCGCAGCGTATACAGATTGTCGTAGTTAAAAGTTAATATGCATCTTCAAATACACACACATAAACATATACCTATGTATAAGACCGGTGGTGTGGGGAGATAGTGGGGAGATCGAGAGCGGGGACAACACATTCGTTCCGTAACTTTAGAGCGTGAACATACATGTACATACATTGTATCTGAGCAAGCTCGCAAATATGGCTTAGGAGAACAAATTCTTAACGCCATACAAATGATTACTCCTGAAATGCAATCGAATGTACAAAATGGGTTTTACAATCGTTTAGGGTACTGCTTGATGCAAGAGGGACAGACATTTGAACATCTTCAACATTAAATCTTGTATAGTTCATTAAGTATAATATTTTCTTTCGTTTTAAATGTGAGAATTTTATTTAATTTTTTATCAGAATTTTATTTTAGTTTCAAATTTTATAGAGTTTTGTTTCAGTTCAATGTTAATACATTATACATCAGTTACCAAAATATTATACAAAAGCCGTAAAGAGCGTAGCAATTCCTTAAAGCAAACGTCTACATACTAACTTTCAACGTTTTGCACTAAAGCCTGGGTACCCCGGTGTCCCGATATGAACTCATCTGTACTCCCCTACTATCGTACCCCTCCATTTCATGTTTGCATGCACATGTGTGCGTGTCTGTATTTCCCTATATCTACTTTTATTTCAGTCAAACGGTATAGTTAGTCCTCAAATAACACTAACCAACAAAGTTTTTACGCTGAGACATTAACTGACAACAACAACTGCCAATTAAACAACATACCTACACAAAGTACAAATTAATTGAAAAGCCCTAGTTTTGGTTTAGCTCTGGGTAAGGAGAAAATACAGATTAAGATTTCTTCAGGTGTTAAGTGGCACATGCTATCGCCGTGAAGGAATCTTTGAAAATGTTGGTGGATAAGACAAAATGCGAAGTTTATTCCTGGAATATTTGTGCGAATTTTAGAGCTAAGGTACACAATCAGGTTACACCAAATAATTGCAATAGTCGTGAGATTAAACAGAAGTGACCAATTTTAAATATCATTTGAGTTCCCAAAAATAAAAGGACAACTAAAGAACGGTATTTTTGTTGAATCATTCTTTTATGGCAAATAAATACTGAGATTTTTATATTTTTAATTACACTCTTCATTTCATTTAGAAAAGAAATGCATATGAAAACACAACCGTTGTCAATAATAATAATAATAATATGGACATGTGTAAAACATGTTTAAACACTGTTTAACATTTTATCAGGTACCTGATATCCCGGTTAAAAAAACCTCCTGTTAACGACATTCTTAATCATTAAACATTCACTAATTAGAACTAACAGGCGTTGGGAAAACGCAAATTTGTGCTAACTAGTATTTTAATCAACAATCAAGAAATTCGGTATTTTAATCGACGTTGAAAAATGGTTCTTAGGAGATGTCATATTCCTACTCTTCTGTTGAACGTTGCTACATTTGTTTTCAATGTTACAATGCAACACGAATGAATTTAGAAATTTGAGAATATATCGAAAAAGAAATTTGGTATCTTACGTCAAATTGCTCTAATTTTGTTTGTAGAATTCCTATAGATCTTTTAAAGGATAGCTTTAATATGTATCTCTTCTCTTGGACATTCATTTGATGATCATTTTAAATTGCAGTACCAAAAGAATTTTAAAAAAATAGGCCAACCAGCCCGCGTGGTCTGAGGTGAATTCCTTGTATATTATATCTAGAGATAGTGGGGGTAAAGCCAACGCGGGGCTTGTAGCAAATATTAACAAGAGTTTGTTAACGTCTGCTGGTTGTTGGTTTAAATTAGGATATAAAATAAAAACATTTGAAAATATTGTTAGGGGATTTTCTACGACTTCATCGAGTATCGTAGAGCCGCTCAAAGGATCGTACTTAGAAATTCGCTCGCTTCGTTTTAAAGTTTGTTGCTGATATTCCTCACAGCCGGTCGGGATTTTGGGTTTTGCCTCAATATATGAAAATGTGGACCGCAGCGCTTGACGTACCCGTGTAACGATTCGTAAAAGACGTATGTCGTGTTAAGGTCTTGAGCAAATGACTGGAACGAAGCCCGAGCATTACAGAATTACATTCCTCGCAATAGTCCTGTTTCCAACATATTCATCTTCGAAACTAGTCCGCAAGCCTGATCTATGTCATTAAAAAAATATCATTAGGGATGTCATTCAAAAAAGTGCCTTCGTCGCAACAGCGCTGGCAAACCACCTAATCTAATGTCCTTCAAAAAATCTAGTAAACTTTGGAATGAGTTGTTTAACATTCAAATCTTTCCACTAGTTCAGATGGAAAAAAATAGCGCACTTTTAGAGTAAGTTGGTCTACATGCGAATGTCTAGAGTAGAATCCAACGATACTGAATAGTATTTGCGTTTCTTAAAATCGCAAATAATATGTTCCACTATTCTTGATGCAATTAAATGCGTGCATTCCTCCCATGTTGTTTTTGAAAAGTTTGACTTATTTGCATCCATATTTATATGTTGGGCCTGAAAATGTCAAATTCGGCTATTAACCTAACCTAATAATTTCCATTATGAGGTGAACTAACAGTTTCAACACTATCCCGAAATGCAAAATCAAGTTCTGTTTAAAATTTTATAAGTGTAATAATTTAGAAGTCTCCGACCAGTACTTTTGTACAATTGGCTTACAGTTGAGAATCAACAAGTGATCCTTGTGTTTGCGAACTAACAGCGAAATGATCGCTTGCCTTTGAGAAGTGCTTTCTTCGTGTCTTTTCAACAATGTATTCGCGTTCTTCCAGACATCTAATCCATCTTTTGTAAAACGTTATGAAGCGTTTGAATCCGTAGCTTTACAAAGAAAAGAAAAACAGAAAATGTCCCTTAGTTTCTGAATAGCACAACCATTCTTTCACGTGAATTTTATGTATTTGTTGTATCTATACAGCACGTGTCAATTTTCATTAGCCATAGGCGATTAATCCATACAGTATGTTGCAACATAGTATACCCCTTCTTTCCTTTTCAATGTCAGCGCGACCGATGCATGCTCGTAAGTAAATACAAGTTAGCGTGGTTAGCAGTAACTCTTCGACCAGCGGGTTGGATGTTTGTAATGCGTTCAGAAATATTTACGAGTTACAAGGATTTGTTTTTCTTTTTCCTTTTAGTAAATGCAGAGAATTATTAAGCTGCGTTCACGCTGCATGACACAAACAAAAGCGTAATTCTAATAAAATTGAAAATAAGGTAAATAAAAAAGGATTCTGAAAATAATAATAAATTACTAGATCAGGAGATCGCGGCGGCCATTTGATGTTTCCCGTTCCAGTAATAAGACGGCATTGCAGATTAGATCGCAACGTATTCGCAGCTAACATTGAATGTAAAAATCTGGTCGGGAGAAGTGGGAAGATCGGAGAAAGTCGTTTTGATGTCGATTGTTCCCGGGATTGGTGACGGACGCTGTGGGGTGGCACGTTGCCACATATTACTTGTATATGTACAAATCGCATGTAAAATTGAATCCCTATACCTAATGAAAATTGACACATACGGTATGTGAAAATCGACATTAAACAGACTCGTGGTTTATCATCTTTATCATATACTTTCCTTTCGCAATCCAATAATTTCGATTAAAGGTGCTCGGCTATTCCCCAATATCGTTGAGACCCGTTTTCTTTTTCTTTTGTATTTGGCTTGTATTTGCAAACAGTAACATCGTTTTTGGAAGTAAATTAAAATTATTCATAATTTCTTAGAGATTTTGTCAAGTCGCTGGGCCCGTAGCATTGCTACTCCTGCTATAACATGGCTAATCCAGCACGCTATTTTTCAGAACAACGTGCAGAGCGTCTTCAACTAAAGTGTTCAATGAAACAATCTTAATAGGCTACATGTCATTCTGAAAATATATAAGCAATTTTTACACTTTAGGTTAATATCCTTTTTGTGGTTTCATCTTTACACATTTGTCACTTTTACAATTTACTCGATATTAGTCTGAAAATATGAATTACTAGTGTTTTTAACACTGATTAGTATGCAGTTCATGAAAAAACAATTGAATTACGTAATTCTGAGAAACTATTAAATGATACACGCTATATATATGTATGTACGTATTTTGAGCGAGCATAATATTTTGAACAAAAAATATCAAATACATCAATTCTATGTCGGTCATGGAAAATAGTAACAAAATATAATGTTAACAGTACAAAAAAACAACAAAGACAATAAAAAAATAGGTTTCATTTCTTATTACCTATTCAACATTTTGCCTAACTTGTTCAAAGACATTGCCTTGCTGTTCAATGCATTTTTCAGCTCTCACGATAACGCTTTCTGTAGCATTTCTAATAATTCGACAAGAAATATTATTTTAGCGTTTGTGTAATATATACTAGTTTCGAGTTCTATCACATTTCGAAGGCGCGTTGATTCCTATCCATTTTTAATAAATCGTTTCCTTTAACATGTCGCGAGCTGAGTACTAGAGTGTTCTAACTGCATTCTTTTAAAAAAATGTGTTTTCTTTACAAACATGGATTTTTTCCACGCACTGTTCTATCTGCATTCTCAAAATATAATTACATTCGAAGTTTCTGTTTCAAAAGTTAGTTCAAATTTGTTCTATCTGAATGAAAAATTAAACTTACGTGCTTGAGTGGTGTATCTGAACAACCAATAGGAATGCAGTAATTCTCCAGTTAGAACATTTCAGCACCAAAAATCAAGATCTCTGAGATCATCCAGTCGTGTGCACTTGGTTGGTTAATTGTTGTATTTCCTTTGAATTGAGGTCACAGAGTAAGTACCATATACAGTACTGATACTATCGCTATTTTGACTAAGGAAATTCAAAATAATGCTGTGGACAATAATTTTGAATATCCTGACAATCCTGATAGTCCAATCAACACACATCGAGATGATCATGATTTTAATCTTAACGATCACGACTATTCATTACATCTTGGAGCAGATCAGGCCATAACTAATAAAAGGTGTGTACCTATTATTTCGAAGCTTCTCCAAAAAAAACACCAGTAATTATAAGGTATGAAATATATTTTTGCTTACCAGGCTCAGTAAGAAGCGGAAGCGTCGTCCGCAGGAATGGCAGAGAAATGCGAAGAAACGGCTACGAGAACGTGGACAAGAATATGTAAATTGGAAAGGAAAAAAATGTGACAGAAAACTGGCCAAAATTTTAAAAAAGTGCCTTCAAACTTGCAAACTTCAGTGCCAGAAATTAATTTTGGAGGATGAGAGACAAAAAATCAACAACGAGTTTTGGATATTATCTGATGAAGGAAAAAAACATTTCTATAATAAAAATACCCAGCGCATACCTAAGACGAGAACCACTACCAAATCTGGAAAGTCTCGGCGGGAATATACATTTACTTACTACTTTCATTTGAAGGACGAACCACTTAAAGTTTGCAAGTCATTTTTTCTAAGTGCATTAGATATAAGTCAGAGAAGAATATCTTATTTTCATTCAAATAAGCGTGAGGAAATGACAGGCAATCCAATAACAATTAAAAAGGGAAAGCATATCAAGAAGAAAATTGCAGAAGAAAGAAGACATAGCGTAATATATCACATAAACAGCATTCGAATTGAATCCCATTACTGCAGACAACGCACTAAGAAAGAATACTTTGAGCCTGGCTTAAATCTTAACAATCTCTATGAACTATACCAAAAATGGTGTCAGAAACAATATGTCATACCTGTGAAAAAGAGCAGGCAAATATTCAATTTTGAATTTAACATATTATTCTGCAAACCAAAAACTGACAGATGCGATATATGCGAAGAGTTTAGAGTTAAAAACGTGAAAGTAACGATGAAGAGGAAAATTAGAACTTTGAGAAACATTTGCAACTGAAAAAGACCTGTTATGAAAATCGACAAAAGGATCGAGGAATTGAAAAAGAAGGAGACAGTGAAAAGGTTAATAAGAAGAGCCAAGACAAAACCATCGCCATAATCTGTTTTGATATGGAAAGTGTCTTCGCACTGCCAAAAGCAGGAATTTCCTGCTTTTTCTATAGCAAAAAAGTAAACGGCTACAACATGACCGCCTACTGCAATTTAAATAGAAAGGCTTATTGTTCTGTCTGGTCCGAAGGCATGCACGGATGAAAAGGATCTTATCTGGCATCTGCATTAATAAAGATATTAAACGTTGTGTGCCAGGACTTTTCGGAAGTCAATAAAATATTATGGTCAGACTCATGCGTGCCACAGAATCGCAACTCGATAATGAGTTTAGCGTTATTAAAGTTTCTTGAAGAGCACCCCAGTGTTAATGAAATAATTAAAAATATTTCAGAACCAGGTCATGGGCAAGTACAAGAAGTTGACAAGATTCATTCACAAATTGAGAGAATATTGCAACACCTTGAAATTTACAGTCCGTTGGGTCTTTTAAGGGCCTTGAAAACTGTGAACAGCAAGACCCCATTCAAAGTGATTCAATTACAACTTAAGGACTTCAAAAACTATGAGAAAGGTGCAAAAGTATTTAATTTTATTGAAATACCTTATTAATAATAATAATAATAATAATAATAATAATATAACTTTATTATTCCAACAGTAAAACCAATTATAGGAACAATTATATGAACAAAACACGTACATTATAATAAAATAAAGTTCTTAATTATTGAATAAGTCATTCATTCATACATAATGTAAGAAAAAAAAAAGAAAAATCACAAAAAATCAAAAGGTAATCAATGTATCAAAGCTAGAAAAGAAAATATCCTCATAATGTAAATCCGCAGCCCTACACATCGTAAATATTGGCGATCCCCGAAGGAGATTAGTTCTCGAGAATGGCAACAAAAACATGGCGGAGGAACGAGAGGCAACTCGGGGAATAAAGAAGTTTATGCAAGCCAAGAGACATGGGCAATCAATTAGTCCATTACACAATTTCCACATAAAGCGCGCACCATGAATCTCCCGGCGATCCCGCAGTGTCTGAAGGCCATGCGCCAGCAACAAGAGATTATAATCAATACCACGCTCAGGATAAATTCCCGTATCCTTGAAAGACAAGTACTTCAAAAATCTTCGTTGCACCCTCTCAATGGCTATTTGTAAATATATGTATTGAGGTGACCAGACTTGTGACGCATACTCCAGTTTACTGACAACGAAACTGAAGTATAGAGTTTTCAAGAGCAGCGAACTTTTAAAAAATTTACAACAGCGCATAACAAAACCTAAAGTTTTTGAAGCCGAACTGCAAATATTATGTATATGGCTGGAGAAGCTTAAGCGCGTATCAAAGTACACCCCAAGATCCTTTATGCTGGTCACTCGCTTGAGCTGGTTATTTTCAATAGAATACGTAGATGGTATATTGTTAGTTTTTCGGAGTAGGAAATATAGCAGCATTTGTTTATATTTAGTTTTAAATTGAAATTTGAACACCACGTAGATATAAGATTTAAGTTGTCCTGAAGATGAACTACATCATTCCAAGTTCGTATAGCGCAGTAGATCTTTAGATCATCCGCATATGCGAGTACATTACAAGTTAACAAATGAAGCAAGTCATTGGTATATAGAATAAATAGTAGGGGTCCCAGGTTGGAGCCATGTGGCACCCCGGATGAGGGAGTAAACTCAAAGGACTTGAATCCATTATAAAACACATAGTTAAGCCTGTTTGTCAAATACGAATATAATAGTTTGAGCAGTGATGTGCTGAATCCAATGGCTGATAGTTTTTCCAGAAGGAAGCCGTGATCTATCGTGTCAAACGCACGACTAAAGTCTGTGTAAATTACGTCTACTTGACCTTGAGTATCAAGGTCATGAGAAACAGACTGAGTTATGGTGAGTAGGTTCGTAACTGTAGACCGACCACGAACAAAACCATGTTGATATTCAGAAATCAAAGATTTAGTACCGAAATATATACAGGAATAAATCACACCTTCAAAGACCTTTGCAAAGTTGGGTAGAATGGATATTGGCCTATAGTTCTCAACTCTGGTTCTGTCATCTTTTTTAAAGATTGGGGTTATTCTTGTTCGCTGCCAGCGCCAAGGAAAATGTGCCGTCCTTATTGAAATATTTATTATTATTGTAAGAGGCTTAGCTAAAGCAATTCTGGCATCATGAACCAATATGCTCGGGATTTGGTCATCTCCAGCTGTATAATCCTGCTTGAAGGACGACATGATTTTTAATAACTCTTCCTCAGTTACACTGGACAACGTAACAGGGATTCGATTAGCTTGAACATCATCAAATGAAAAGTGAGAGCTATGTTGATATACAGAAGAAAACATATTGGCAAAAAAGCATTCACTATTTCCTGTGGAGAATCAATTTGCTGACTGTTGTGATATAGTGTGCTAGGTATACGTGTAGTGCCACTTCTACTCTGAAGATACTTAAAGACTTCTCTAGGATTTTCCACGATAGATAATTCAACCCTATCCATATAAGATTTATACGAGTTAGCAATCAGTGATTTACACAGACTCCTTAATCTCCTAAACTCAGTTTGATAATACATACTTTTTGTTGACCTCCATCGCTGTCTATAGTAGGCCTTTAGTTTCAGGTGGCGAATGATATGCTTAGTATACCAGGAAGGATACAAAGATTTAGGAGAATTAGCCGCCCTAGGGACATACAAATCAAAGACCCGATATAAAGTACTATAGAAATCCTCCAAAGCATCATTTACGTTTTTACAATCGTGAAGGAAAGACCAGTCTGTATTCAGTATGGCAGCATGTAAGTTTTGATAGTCAGCTTTGCGGAAATTATATCTTATATTATTGTTGGATGGAAAAACTGCTTTACTAGAATAATCATATGAAGAAGACACAGAAATACATAGCGGTGGGTGATAAGGATCCACAGGTACAAAAGGAGAATCCTCAAGTTCAACACTTACGGCACAGTCACCATTGGTAAGCACCAAATCTAATAAGCGACCATCACAATTCATTACCAAGTTGCATTGCTTGAGTTGAAGAGAATTGCAAATTAAACGAAATGTAGTCGTTTTTGAACATGAAATATTGTTGTGCATAAAGTGTGGCATATTAAAATCACCAAGAAGAATCACTGGTTATTCAAAAAGAAAAATTTCCAATGATTCGCAAAACAACTCCAGATCATACTGGGAAATACCAGGAGGAACATAAACAGCAACAATGTAGATATAATCATTAGGGGAACCATATCTACAGGCTGCCATGTCAATTAGGGGGACAACTGAGGAAATCTGCGCAGTGTCCATCACCTCATAATCAATTGTGTCACAACATGCAATGAAGACCCCCCCCCCCACCAGTCGAACGATGAACCAAGGAATATTTGCGGTCAGATCTGATAGCGCTGTAAGAAGGGGGTAATAATTCAGAGGTGGCGATAGAATTATCCAACCAACTCTCAGTAATCACTATAATGTCATATAAGGACTCACAAGCATTAGTGAAGAATGTGTGTGTTTTCGATCTAAGACCACGAGCATTTTGATAGTAAATATTAATTGAGTTAGTAGAACCGTTGGACTGACTCAGTTTAAAGAAGAGACAATATCAGGTATTCCATTTCTATATCGAATCTCAAATTCACCTCCCCATTCTTCAAGCGATTGTCCAACTCCATCCTGGCATTCCGATGAATTTTCATTTGCATTGGCGTTCGATCTCGAGAGATTGACAATCCGGAAAAGTTACTATTTGTCTTGAGTTTAGAGGCATTTCTTAAAATGGTACCAACAATGGATTCCGAGTTAAAAGAAACTCTCAAAGGACGCTTGCGATCACTTGCCGTAGGATCAAACCTTCCCAATCTAGACACCTTGAAATCAGTAACGGAAACCTGAAGGGTGGAACAGATTTCACCCACCAATCCAGTATCCAGGCCCACTTGTTGAGAGGAGTTCTTACATTTGGCTTCAGCAGAACCGAAGACAATTATATTGTTTTTACGACGGTCCCGATCAATAATCTCCTGTATAATCTCCTCCTTATCCAAGAGAGAAGAGCCCGAATGTGCAGCAGCAGTCCCAAGAAAAGACTCCTTCAACGTTTTTATTTCATCTTGAAGGGACACAATAATACACTTCAAGTCATTGAGATCGCTGCCCAGATCCATACAATTTTTGCATGTCCATGAAAAACCAGTTTTAGAATGTATTTTTCGGGCCTCGCTTATTGAGATGTTAGCACAGTCAATGCGATACGTTTTTTTACAAATAGAGCAATTCACGAGCCTATGCGGGTCGTCGACATTACCGCAACAAACACAAGAAGGCATGTTTAGAAAATGACAAATAATTAAATAATATAGAAAATGACAAATAATTAAATAATATAGTAAGAAATAATTAATAATGAAATAAATGAAATAAGATTAACAAGAAAGGGGATAGAACAAGGACACACGTTTCACGCCAGCGGTGCCCGTCGCGGCGACTTAATAAAACATAACACAATAGGAATAGGTATGGGCAACGGAAAGGACCCCGTACAAGAGACAGAGGATAGTAGTAGGACAGCGCTAATATTCGTACATATGTCTGTGCTTACGCCACGAAAAACAAATACAAAAAGAAAAAGAAAAAGAAACGCAAGAAATGCGGTCAGCGCAGGTGTTTTAAGAGAAGATACGTTACCAGAATAACAAAACTTACTTAATATTGACTTACACAATCAGCATACCGCAACATGGAGCACATCACCACACAAAGAAAAACTCACTCTACTCGATGATATAAGTTTGAGAATATAAGCAATATTAAATATTAGTGAAAATAATAAATATATGCGGAGAGCTAAATACATGTACGTATGCGTTCGGTCGACACTCGCGTTATAGCGTTTGTATTGTTCAGATAAACAACTGAAATACAAACAAGCTGAGCCGTTCAGAATTTATTACAAATTGGACTCCTCAGATGACAGCATAGAATTTAAAGCAGTTCGGATCAGACCTAAAACCAGAAGCCCTCCAACCGAATTGCCCAAAATCAATACAGTTTCAAAACCAATCAAGTGCCTTCTCACTGAGGATAAGGTGTATCATCTGTACAAATTGTTCAAGTTCATCCCAGAAGTGGACAGAACATATCTGAAAACTTTCTTTTACGAATATAAAGATGAAAAAATCATCAAGAAATTGGCCAGAAAGAAAAAAACTCTTGAAAGAAAGAAGAGAATAATACAGCAAAAATAAAGAAAACTACAAAGAACGCTGAAAAAAGGAAAATGAATTTATTTTTTATACTTAAAAGAGTAATGTTGTTTGTTAATAATAAAGTTTATTTCTTATTTCCATCAATCACTAATTTTTATCGAGCAGATAGAACAATAATTATCGAACAATCAAACTATTTCAGATTTAAATTGTTCTAACTGCATTTTCATTTTTTTTTTGAAAAATTCTGGAATACCAATAACTGCCTTTTTAAAACCAATTTGATCCGAATTAAGTTAATTGTTATTTTTGCCTCTTTTTAAGCCACCTTGCACAAAAATTAAGCAAAAATTTCGTCTTCTAGATAGCAGTTTTTTTTTAAATGGCTGTGCTGTAAATTTCGCAAACTTGCATATAGAACACTCTAGTACTCAGCTCGCGATGTTAACATAATTGGGAGATGTGCCCCATCTTGTTGAAAATAAATACAGAGGCACTGCCATATCATCTAAGTCGAGGCGCGCACCAAAGTGGTGTGGCGATGGCGTGGAAGTGGCGTGGTGACAACGTGGCATGTGGATATTTTTAAACGAGTGAAATCAGATGCGACAGCGCGCATCGATATGGCGAATGGCGCTGTGGGAACTGATTTCACTAGTTAAAAATTTCCCACATGCCACGTTGTTACCACGCCACTTCCACGCCACGTACTGCTATGATATTAGTACAATTGTTATAAGGTTGCCAGGATCTAGCTCATAAAACAAAATTCTCTCTCTCAGGTTCCCTCGGCGAAACTGTACAATGTTCACGTCAGGAATCGTGATCTTAGGAAACAGTATAAAAAAACAACAAATTACTTGAAGACAAAAAAATGAAATAAATAATTAATTATCTTTTCTAAAATCTTTAATAATAGTGAAAAACAAATCAGATATAATTATTTATTATAAAAAAACAAAAAAAAAAAAACATTCATTAACAAATTCTCAAGAAAAAATCCTACCCACAAATTGACCAGATAGGATAAAAAAAACTTGTACTGACAAACGCGACAAAAATGTACCTAATTAATTACTTAAAATAAATAAATTAAATACCTATAATTAAAATACATCAAATTATAGCAAACTGATACAGTAAAGAAAATTATCTAATTTAAAAGCTTCTCAATAAATATAAAATATTCTCAAACACGTGCAGGAAACAAAATGAAGGTTACGAGTCTACTTTTTCAATATTAAAATTTTCTCTTATTATTATTATAAAGAATGCATTCTCTTTTCTTAAAAGTAAATACTTAACTTATAAAACTGCAATAAAACTAATTCACAAACTTGATTAAATCTTGGCTCCGTAAAAATAAATTATTATAACAAATTTTATTCAAACATCAAATATCTAATAAAAGAACTGCATTTAACGGGAGACCAAAATTTAATAATCAATATTCACCACAGGACAAGTCAAAGTCCATACATCCCTACCACGTCTCAATAACATTCCGCACATGTATAGGTACAATATTAATATCAAGATGAAGAGCGTAAATAATCTTCAGGCATCTTTTCTTTTAAATTCAAATAACAAAATAAATATTAATATACACAGACCACCAAAAGACTACTATACCTCCCAAAATTCTTAAACAGAAACCAAAATACAGTGTGTACCAAAACATTTGCTCCACAGAAAAATAAATTTGAAATAAAACAATTTATTTAATTTTACATATCCATGATATAAAAAAACCATAGCATATCTCCAAAATAACAATTTATTAAATCTGTGCAAAGCAAAGATTTCAGAAATTTTTATTTTCCGCACACAACATCTTACTATCTCTAATGTTTTCTCCAAATACAATATAATGTAAAAATTAAAACCCTTCTCCGCACACAGAATATAATTTTATAGTACCTCACAATCTTCTTAAGGATTGTTCAAATATGGATGAAGCATACTAATGTGATATCGTCCCTTCTTAATGCGTCCATCCATTGAATAGAGCTCATATGTGACGTTATTAAATATTCTTGTTACAATATACGGACCACAATACGGAAGATCCAATTTAGCACACTTTTGTTGATTTCTTCTGGCAACCCTATATCTTCTAACAATAACTGTATCTCCAATATTAAACCTAGTTCTTTCTTTGATTTTTTCATTTTCTCGGCGCACATACATCTCCCCTTGCCTTTGTAGTCTTCCTCGAACCAAATTATTTCTCTCTTCTAGATTATGAACAACTTCTCCATGCAAATCCCAGGGCCGACTAGGAGTCATTCCATTCATCAAAGTCGCTGGACACTCTTCAGTAAGGGTATTAGGCGAATTGTTCATGGAATCTTCTATCTGTTGAACATACTGGACCCAGCCTACATGGTGTTCATGGGTTTTCATCCTCAAAAATTTGATTACCTCTTGAATATACCGCTCACATGGATTGGCACATGGATGGCGTATCGAAGAAAAACATACATTAATATTTTGTTCATTCAAAGCATTTATAAATCTATCATTAGTAAAATAACTAGCATTATCTGCTAAAATTCGTCTCATTTTTCCTTGATTTTGTACGAAGTTATTAATACATAAAAGTGCAATCTCAGAATTGTATTTTGTAGTGGGAAACAGCCTAACAAATTTAGTAAAAATATCCACCATAACAAATATATTTCTATACCCATAATCTCCTGGTATTAAATTTCCTAAGAAATCAATCGCTACTAAATCCAATTTATTATTGACTATTATACTTTTTATATCATGTTGCAATGTGCGATTTTTATGCTTTCCAAAATAACATTCATTACAATTCCTTACCACCCTTTTCGCAATACTTCTATCCTTAACAGCATAAAAAGCTTCTCTAAAAGTTAACCAAACTTTCCTAGTCCCAATATGTCCCAGTTCATTATGAATAATAGACATTGCTTGACGAGCATACATTTCATTTACAACCACATTATACTGATCACGAATCTGTTTTTTAATAAGCCCATCATGAAAAATATAATCTTTATAATTCCCCACATTTCTCAATTCCTCTTTAATATGATCAAAACATTCATCCTGCTGGACCTGATGGATCTCAACATAGTCAAACATTCCCTCAGCTGCATATCTATTATAAGCATTTAACTCTACATGATTGAAGTTACTTTTTATATTGTACATTCTTGTTAAAGCATCAGCGGTAACATTTAGAACACCTCTGATATGTCTAATTTGAAATGAATATTCTGATAACAACAATGACCATCTATATATTCGATTATTTGAAAATCTAGTTGACAAAAGTGACGTCAACGCCGCATGATCTGATTCTACAATAAATTTTTTAGCCAACAAATAAAAACGTAATTTATTTACTGTATGCACAACAGCAAGTAACTCTTTTTCTCCCACTGTATATCTTAATTCATATTTTTTTAATAGCCTTGAAATGAAACAAATAGGCTCTTCATTTCCCTCATCATCTAACTGAATTAAAACTCCACTTATAGCAGATTCACTAGCATCAACTCTTAATAAAAATTCTTTAGAAAAATCAGGCAGTACTAATAACAAACTATTATAAAATTCATTCTTAACCTTTTCAAAAGCATCTATTCTTTCTTTAGACCAAATAAATTTTTCATTCTTTCTTAATAATTCATACAATGGTGCACATAATTTTGCCAAATACGGAACAAATCTTTTATAATAACCCACAATACCAAGAAAACCTCTCAACATTTTCACATTCTTAGGTCTAGGATAATTTTTTATAACCTCCAGCCTAGAATCATCCACACTGACATATTTTAAACTTAAATTATATCCAAGGAATTTAATTTCCTTTTTAAAAAACTCACATTTCTTAATATTAATTTTTAAACCATTATTTGCTAATACCTCTATAACCTTCCTTACATGTTCCATGTGTTCTTCAATTGTCTTGCTAAATATTAAAATATCATCTATATAATGGGATACAAACGATTCATAGGGTTCTAAAATTTGTTGCATTGCTCTAATTAAAGCAGCAGACGAGCTACTTAGTCCATATGGTACCACTTTAAATTGGTATACAGCTCCATCTACCATAAAACCACAATATTTTCTACTCTTTCTTTCTAAAGGCACCAACCAAAAAGAACTTTTTAGATCCAACTTAGTATAAATCTTAGCGTCGTTGCACTTAGATAATAACGTTTCCACAGTTACAGGAGTCTCAAATTGCATCTTGGTACGCTCATTCAACCTTCTGGCGTCCAAGCATAAGCGAATATCTCCACACTTCTTTTGAACCACCACCAGCGGATTGACATACCTCGTGACACCTCTCTCAATAACACCATCTCGCAACATCTTCCTTACTTCTTCTCTCACCTTCTCTTGCATATTTTTGGGAATTGGATAATTTTTAATTTTAAATGGTCTCGACTCATCTACTTCTAATGAATGTACATAATTTTTAGCAATACAGGGAAATTTATCTACCAAGGAAATATTCTTCTTTATCATATCTTTGACATTTTCTTTATATTTTTCTTCAACATTAATTTCAAGTAAATCTACATCTTCAGGCACCTCGATACACATATTATTGGACTCTATTTCTTTAACCTCTTCAACCTCTTCATAATTTTCACCATTTATACTTTTTATAACTTCTTTTACTTCATATACCATTTCCATATTATTTATAATCTTTTCATTTTCTTCATCTTCTTCATCCTGCTGAAACCAAGAAACTACTTGATTCTCCACCACCATACATTTTCTCTCAATGTCTATTACTGCCTTTATTTTCTCTAACAGGTCCATTCCAATAATACCATCTCTTTGTAAACCTTTTACTGACATAAATTCTCCCAAAAACTTATTATCTTCTACCATAAATTCAACTACATAAATTTTATTTACCATTGCAATTATCTTTTTCGTCGCAGACACAATTGTAATTTTTCTTGTAGGTATATATTTACCTGCATTCATACTTTCTAATTTTTTTATTATTTGATCATCCAAGATTGAAATTTCACTCCCCGTATCAACTAAACAATTTATTTTCACTCCTCCCATAGTAACTTTTATATGTGGCAACATCTTATTATCTAAACTATCTGAATCATTATCTCTCATTGCATTCATACTAATTATCTCTTTGGTTGGCCCATCTAAAAATCCTGACACTTTGCCTTTTCCTCTCTCTCTACATTTTCTCTACTATTTTCTTTTTTAGTACCATTATATGAAAAATTTTTATTTACTCTTTCATTCTGTATATAATTACTATTTCTATTTTGCTCTCTTAATTGACATGCTCTATCATTCTCTCTATTCCAATTTACATTTCTATTCTCTACCTGTGGTCTCACAAATCTATTTGACATGTTATAATTGTGTGAATTTCTTTCTCTATCATTAAAATTTCTTTGCTCTCTATATCTTATACCATTTCTATCATATTTTAACATATTACAACTTTGAAATCTATTTCCATACTCAGCATCATCTAATCTCCTCAATAATTCTATAAATTGACTAATGGTCTTTATATTTTGTATGGCCACTGCCTGACTTACTTCAACATCAAAATGACATGCTAATTGTGTAACCAAATCAATTTCTAGCATAGCAGGAGTTAAATATTTTAAAATTGAATATTTTTTTATTATATATGTCTCACGATTATCTGAACCTCCTTTCTTAAAATTACCAAATAATAAATCTTTTCTCACCCTCATTTGTGCCATCTGTCCCCAATACTGCTGTGTGAATCTCTTTTCAAAATCCTCGAACGTCATCACCTCGTCAGAAATCATGTCCCACCAGATAAGAGCATCATCCTTCAAACAATTTCTCACCATCTGCAGCTTTCTACCATCTCCTGGAACATTCTCCAAACACGCCTTCAAATTCTTCAGAAAACCCATCGGATTTATTGATGTTGATCCATAAAACTTAGGCAAAGCATCATCTGCTACTGGCATCGGAATATATTTTATTATTTCACCATTTCCACGAATTTGTTCATTTTTTATTGCTGTTATCTTCTCTTCCACCTTTTCCATTTCTTTTCCATTTAATACATCTCTCTGTAGCACTTTTATGCATTTATCTTCAATAATATTTATTCTTTTTAACATTTCTTCTTTCATTACATCAACTTTAATTTTTAATTCTTCAATATCTTGTTTATTTTCTTCTATTTTCTTTATTTGTCCATCCACCTGTCCAAACTTTGCCATAATTACCTCAAAACTTCTTTGCATCCTTTCTTCCATCTTGTCCATTCTTTCTCCCATTTCCAATATCATTTCCATCAACATTTTATTTTCTCCTTCTTCTTTTTTCTTTAAGATAGACTCCATACCCTGGCTCTGCTCCTGCGACTCATCACTCTCATACCCTGCTGGTTGCCTCCATTCCATTTTCTTTTCTCCCTCCATTTTGTTTAACACATCCATATTTTGTTGGGCGCCTTGTAAATTTCCACTTCCTTCCATTTTCAAACCACGTTGTTTCAGCCAAAATAATTGCTTTTCTGCCACACTTTGATTGCCACCAAAATAATTGCTTTTCTGCCCCACGTTGGCTCAGCCAATTTAATTGTGCTATGATATTAGTACAATTGTTATAAGGTTGCCACGATCTAGCTCATAAAACAAAATTCTCTCTCTCAGGTTCCCTCGGCGAAACTGTACAATGTTCACGTCAGGAATCGTGATCTTAGGAAACAGTATAAAAAAACAACAAATTACTTGAAGACAAAAAAATGAAATAAATAATTAATTATCTTTTCTAAAATCTTTAATAATAGTGAAAAACAAATCAGATATAATTATTTATTATAAAAAAACAAAAAAAAAAAAACATTCATTAACAAATTCTCAAGAAAAAATCCTACCCACAAATTGACCAGATAGGATAAAAAAAACTTGTACTGACAAACGCGACAAAAATGTACCTAATTAATTACTTAAAATAAATAAATTAAATACCTATAATTAAAATACATCAAATTATAGCAAACTGATACAGTAAAGAAAATTATCTAATTTAAAAGCTTCTCAATAAATATAAAATATTCTCAAACACGTGCAGGAAACAAAATGAAGGTTACGAGTCTACTTTTTCAATATTAAAATTTTCTCTTATTATTATTATAAAGAATGCATTCTCTTTTCTTAAAAGTAAATACTTAACTTATAAAACTGCAATAAAACTAATTCACAAACTTGATTAAATCTTGGCTCCGTAAAAATAAATTATTATAACAAATTTTATTCAAACATCAAATATCTAATAAAAGAACTGCATTTAACGGGAGACCAAAATTTAATAATCAATATTCACCACAGGACAAGTCAAAGTCCATACATCCCTACCACGTCTCAATAACATTCCGCACATGTATAGGTACAATATTAATATCAAGATGAAGAGCGTAAATAATCTTCAGGCATCTTTTCTTTTAAATTCAAATAACAAAATAAATATTAATATACACAGACCACCAAAAGACTACTATACCTCCCAAAATTCTTAAACAGAAACCAAAATACAGTGTGTACCAAAACATTTGCTCCACAGAAAAATAAATTTGAAATAAAACAATTTATTTAATTTTACATATCCATGATATAAAAAAACCATAGCAGTACGTACCATTTCGGTGCGCGCCTCGACTAAGAGATCATCCAGAATTTCTGAACCATTACATACATTACATAGCGCTCTCCAGTTACGGTACTTTTAATAGAAAACTGGACCAACAATTTTATTGCCCACACCACACTAAACTGGTGCGCTGAGGTTTTTTTCTACGCCAATAATGCTGATTTTTCTTATTGCACATACCTGAACTAGAAAAATTAGATTCGCCAGACCATATAATGTAATTTAATTTATCTGACGTTCATTATAAAAAATTCTCAACCAATTACAGAAAACTAATATTCTGCCTGCAACTTATGCTTTATTAAAATACCGCGCACTGTACCCTTTTCAAATCTAATTCTCTAGAACAACTTCGAATGGATTTTTCTGGATTGGTTTCAAAATACGCTAACACATTCACTTCCGTTTCTTCGTCTATTAGAAAATCCTCTTCCTTCTTCGTATCTTAAATGTTTCCTTGTTACTTCGAAATTATCTACTCTTTTCAAATCTAATTCCCTGGTACAACTTCGAATAGATTTTTCTGGATTCGTTTCAAAATACGCTAACACATTTACTTCCGTTTCTTCGTCCATTAGAAAAACCTGTTTCTGTTTCGTATCTAAATGTTTCTTCGTTACTTCGAAATTATCTATACAATCTTAGAAAATAAAACTGATTTGGTGATTGACGATTAACATATGTGTTTTGATAATAACGAAGCGCACTTCTTGCATTTTTTCTACAAATCAGATACGAAAAAATCCAACGCAACTACTTTATTATTCGTTTAAGGACAATAGTGTATTGAAGGTTTTATATCACAAACAAAATTATCTTTCTAAATATGTACAAATATACAGACTGTTCCATTTTAAAAAATTATAAATTTTCAAATTTCTCGGAAATACGTAATTCATTTGGTTTTTCATGATCTGGATACTAATCAGCGTTAAAAACACTAATAATTTGCTAATTTGACCAAAAACCGAAGCTCCGATAATAACGGAGACAACAATAGTGCACCAATAACTTTGGACACGGTGTGTATATATATTTTATATAATTTCTAATAAATTTACGGCCACTGTCAATAAAGACTATAACGCTTATAACCAATATCTGAAGGACTTTTATAATTGGTTTTTCATAATATTTGTCTCATAAGTACAACTACATAAATTAAATATACTTGACTTACCTAAATTATTGTCAAATTCATGATGAGTTGTGGTATTTGTTATGCGCATAGGTGATTTTGTTTGAATGCGACTTGTTTCGTGATATTGCTTTTCTTCCACTTTCAACATACTAGAAGAAAAAAACATTTAATTCATCAAAAATAAAACAAACACTTTTTGTGTCAAAACACAAATCAAGGTGAAAGAGTGCCGTTTAATACTGTACCAAAGTCCCATAACACTGGTCAACAGTGAAATTGCTTCTTAGGTGAAAGTACCCAATCCTGAATGAATTCAACGTGCTGAACACGAATATCACATTGAAAAAAGTTGATTGGCTCACGTTCAAGAGATATTGACGTTTTGTCCATTGTATAGATGCTTTTGCATAATGTAATGCAATTTAGTGAGAAATTACGAAATTTTGCGTCATATTGCATCACCCCTTCATGCAAAGAAGTTAATGCAGCATTTACTGTAAGTTTCCATTGAGAGTGTTGCGAAATTGATTGCGCAATATCAAGCAATAGCTAATTATAGTTTATTTATAAATGGCCGACGTGACAGTTAACTCGTGCAATGTCCGTTCATTCGCGCATATTTTTCGAAGCTCTAGCATACATAAGTGATTGCTATAGTGTAAAGTAACTAAACAGTAGCAATGCCTCGTAACTGTGTTAATAGTGCAAATAACTTCTGTTATATTTGCGGAGAAGTGACATTTGCTGCACAGAAAAAGAACATCAGTGCAACAGTTAAGAAAGCGTATCATTTGTATTTTGGTTGCAAGATAGGCGACCAGGACAAAGACTGGGCCCCACACGTATGCTGCCGCACTTATGCCGTAAATATTTCACAGTGGCTTAATGGCAAAAGAAAGGCAATGCCATTTGCTGTGCCCATGATTTGGAGGGAGCCCACCAATCACGTTGACGACTGTTATTTCTGTATGGTACGACCAGCTTCTGGAGGCATCACCAAGAAGAAGAAGAAGTGGACAGTTGAATACCGTAACATACCATCTGCTCTGCGACCTGTCTCTCATGGCGAAGGACTCCCAATTCCAGAACCTCCTACAGATTTTTCTATCAGTTCAGACGATGAGGATGGCCATGCGTCGGCGAGTTCTCCTCAACGTGGCAGTAAGGATGATGACTTTTCGTGCTTTGACGAAACATCTGCACCACATAAAATTACCCAGGATGAAATGAACGATCTTGTTCGCGATTTGGATCTGTCGAAAAGCAAAGCGGAGATACTGGCCTCAAGACTTCGACAGTGGAATCTTCTGGAACAGAATGTCCGAGTGACTTCATTTCGCACTCGCCATCAGCTCTTCGAATCTTTCTTTAAGAAAGAAGAAAGCCTTGTGTTCTGCTGCGATATTGATGGTCTACTACAAGCTCTCGGTATTGCACATGATCCCCACGAATGGCGGCTGTTTATAGACGCTTCAAAACTGAGCCTAAAGGCGGTTTTGTTGAATAATGGGAACCAGCTTCCATCCATACCTATTGCACATGCGGTCTACATGAAGGAGACTTACGGCAATCTAAAGCAGCTACTGGAGACGATTAACTACAGCAAGTATGGCTGGCAGATATGTTCTGACCTGAAGGTAGTATCTCTGTTGATGGGTTTGCAGCAGGGATATACAAAGTACTGCTGTTTTCTTTGTCTGTAGGACAGCAGAGCAATCGATTTGCACTACATCAAGGAAGACTGGCCTCCGAGAGCATTTTTTAAGCCTGGAGAAACGAATGTACAGCACCCACCATTGGCACAGCCACACAAAATCATCATTCCTCCTTTACACATCAAACTCGGTCTTGTCAAAAACTTGGTAAAAGCCATGGATAAGAATGGACCAGCATTCAAGTACCTGCATGACAAATTCCCTTGACTCAGTGAAGCCAAAATTAAAGAGGGCATCTTTGTGGGGCCTCAAATTAGACAGCTCTTCCGAGACCCCAAGTTTGAGGAACTTCTTCAAGGTAAAGAAAAACAGGTTTGGGATGCATTCTATCAAGTGGCAGCAAACTTCCTGGGGAATGACAAGGCAGAAAATTACAAGTGTCTGGTTGAGGATATGTTGGCTTTGTTTCATGAATTCGGTTGCAATATGTCCTTAAAGATCCACTTTCTTGATTCCCACTTAGATTTCTTTCCTGATAACTGCGGGCAGGTCAGCGATGAGCACGGCGAACGCTTTCATCAGGACATTGCCACCATGGAGCAACGGTACCAAGGCAAATGGTCTACGTCAATGCTAGCTGACTATTGTTGGACAATCAGTAGAGATGCTCCACAAGTCCACTACAAACGGCAGGCCAAAAGAAGTCGAAAGCCGGAAGCAGACTAATGTTTTCTTACCATGTATTATAATATTGACATAAGTACACTTTTTCTGAAATATGCGTACATATTACAGAAAACCCGTAGCCAATTCAGCTTTTTCTTAGGCATTTTCGTGTTCAGCACATTGAATTCATTAAGAAATGACTATTTTCAGCTTGGAAGCATGAACTTTTCGAAAATTTGTTGCCCAGTGTAATATACCGTAGTCGACATATTTTAATTTCTGATACGAAAGTAGAAAGAGGAAAAGAGCGCAACGAAATAAACTAAAGATAAACATAAGCGAGGCTGCCAAGACAGTACACTCGACAAACGTTTGCTATGAAATGTAAGGCGTGAGGGTCCCCCGACACTTCGTTGCTCTCCCACCACTGTTAGCAAGCAGGCATCGCTGCATATTATAAGGTCATCTTATGCATGGGATAGAAGTGTAAACCGAAATTAAAATTTGACGACTACGGTATAGGGATTCAAACAGATTTTCTATTTCGCTCCAAAAATAGATGACACATACATGTTATGTCTCATATGGACTCGTATGACACATACCTACTGGTATGTCATGTATTACAAAAGCAGAATAGACAATTTATTTAAATATTTCTTTACTAGCTGGCAAAAATTGGGTAATGCTATCTCACAAATTTAATATAAAATAATTATGTATTCTACGGTATTTAAACACGCACAGAATAAATAATATAGTCGATATTACCCACGGATATCCTATTATCTTTAGATGACAAAATTTATTATAGAAAATTAAACAATAACGGCAGTAAAATAAATTCTAAACACGGACAAATTTATATGAATGATATTCCATTCCACAGATTCGTTTTCCTTTAGACTAGTTTTGAATTATCTGAAATGTGTTGTTTACTAAAGATGGCTTTTGAACTCCTAATAACACACATTTCTTGGGCAGTCTTGAACTCATTTCCAGAAATAATCTTTTTTTAAGATATCACATCTATAAACATGAAAATTCGGGAAATATTTAGCATCAATATGCGACGAATTTATAACTATATTAGAAATCACACTACAATTTTTTATAGTCAAGGAAGCTACAAAATCCAAATACTTTTCTATTATGGTTGATACAACCCCAGATGGATAGCATACAAGTTGTGAGTTAACTTTGATTTTAAGATATTTTTTATAAGTTGGTACTCTAGCGGAACGGTTCATCGATTTTTTGGAAAATATAGATTATAAAGCAGCAAGACAAAAATAGAAATTTTGAATTTTCTGGAAAAATATATTTTATAATTGAACACTGCAGAGGTATGTCAATGCAAATAACATGGCCAGCAAGTATTCTGTCTTGTAGTCCAGAATACAATCTGGACTACAAGACAGAATACTTCAACACAATATTCCTTGCGTGCGCAGCCCAATGCTTGAATTTGGTTGAGACGTGTGCAGCAGTCTTGTGTAGGTATTTTTTCGTTTTTATACTTTTCAGAACACTAACTTCTTTCCTTGTTCTACTGGCATATGGCCAATTATGCAAGATTATCTAATAAAAGAACATTCAATATATGTGACTGGATTATCAGTAACAAGTTGATCAGCTAGAACATATTGTTGTAAAGCACTCTATCGCGGTTTCACTTGTATATAGATGATGCCGATGCCTTTCAATATATAACATAAATCGACACAATCATCCCTAAAAAAATCCCGATTGGAAATAGATAGTATTTAGCTACATCTAAAACAATTAAGAGACAACACTGAAAATATATCAAAAAGCTGCTTTTGATTCCCTCACAAATATTATAATAAATATATTTTACGTTGTAATTGATAAAATAACTGATGAGCTGACTAAAAGGGAAGGTGAGTACAGCTTTGAAGAACTTTGTATTTTTATCCAAACTGACTGAATCTGACCAATAGCCCAGGGTCCCTGAGGGTCTTACTTTGGCTCTAGCGAGGATAGCACTACAATTTTCATCTTAATATGCATGTTGCATAAAAACTAGCTTGATATTGCAAAATAAATAAAGGTACTGGGGAAATATTTCAAGACAACCTTATGCTAACAGACACTAGATGCATATCTAAATAAATATAATTTTTGGTGAATTAAATATCGTCTGTAAAGTTTTATTAAAAAAACAATAGGTAAATAGACTGTCCCAAGATGACAGGCAGAATCTGAATGTTCCCAAGCTTTTTCATTACTTGAAGCAGCTGCCTATTGGGGCATGGCACAAAGCAGTTAGATCAGAAAATCATCTTATAATTAGCGTGGTTAGGCCGAGAATAAATAATATAATAAATAAAATTAAACTAATTAATTAATATCTATAAGGGTATATAGCTTCCGCCAGCAAAATACTATTACACGAAAGCCAGTTACAAATTGAATATTATAAATAAAGTTATTAAATATAATTTTTCTGTACTTATATTTTAATTAATACTTGGCTGTTTAATAGACAAACATTGTGACAATTATGACAAAAGTCAAATGATATTATTACTATTTATGGCAGTCCTGTATTGATTTTTGAATGTCATATAACTTGAATCAAAGAGGTCATTTTAATTTATGGGCGTATGTCGGATGCCAAACCGATTCAACCACAGAAGAACAAACCAACCTAAAGGAAGGATGTCTGTAAAATGGTATTTATTCTACCTTCCTTAGATATTATTATGTTTCTTATGTATTATTCGCGTTTTTCCTCATGAATTAAGAAAGATAACAAATTTCGCCAAAACGTTAAAATACATATTTGACAAAAAAAAGAACCTATATGTAATTTTATTTAAAATAAACGAAGTTGTTAGTTACCTCCAGTATAACCGGAAGTGGAATCAAAAAAAAGTAACTTTGAAAAATAGTTTTTAATTCTTCACGTTTGCAAATTTTCAGATTAAAATTCTAATAATCTTCAATCTCCTGGGAACGGACTGTAGGTATATGTAAACAATAAACATAAATAAAAAATATAACTATTGTTTTAGTTTTTCTTTCCATCTGAATATTTACTTTACTTCTTTCTCCTTAGGGTGAAGTAATTTTCAAAAGCATTATTATCGTTCAAAGGACATTTGATTAATGTTTTCGGGCTATGTTTTTTTACATTTATTTTTCGGAGGGAATTGTATATTTGAAATTTGTCACTTTCATTCCTGTTGGTAGAATTATTGTTTTATTTTGTTTCGGTTTTGACATTTTTCCGTATGCATATTTTCACTAGAATTATTCTTATTCATTGTTTATACGCGCTTTGCAAATTATTTTTGATTTAATTCACAGTCTTTAAACCTTTTTGTATAATTTCAAATCTTTGAATTAGTAAATTATTTTCATACTTTATATACAGAGTGAACCTGTAGGTACACTTGTAAAATTGATCTAAGGCCAAGATCTTCGCTATCTTTAATTAGGTTATGTTCGTATTAACTCTATTTAACAAAATATTTAAGTGTAACACAGGGTGTCCGACTAATTCGGTCATCTTATTCATACTGCTATGATTTAATTATTCTTAACTTTGAATTCCTAATTATTAATATCTGGTGTAACTTTTAGCTATCATTTAAACTTCAATTGTTTTTTTAGATTTACCTTCAACTGTTTTTTTTATATTTTCAGAACGTTTATTTGGTAATAAATTTGTTGTTGTTTGTAATTATTTTGGGTCCTGTCTTGTCCATTTGCTACCTGGGTGTTTTTAACTAATTTTAAAGTCCTTTTTGGGAGGGGCATATTACATAATAGGGGTGGCGTCCGAAATTCATCCAGCTGCGGTTTTATGTAGGCCCACGGCCATCGCGACTGAGCAGAGGCAGTGCCCCTCTCCATCTTTGTCAGCTGTACCTAGGGAAGTGAAAGGTAAGGCACGGAAGTAAGCACGGAACTTTAGAAATTTTGGTGTTATATTTTGCGGCCTTGCCATTGTTGTAGGTTAGTCAAACATTTTATATTGCTAATAGTGCCGAACACGGATGAATTAATTTTGTTTTGCGACGGCGACATTTGTCTGCGCTCTTGTGAATTTACTAATTTAAATTCGTGAGGGCGTAGCAGTTTTACGTGCGTTATATAGTTGCGATCGCCCGCCTTAAATATAACTTACTTGAACAAGACATTATATTATGTAAAACCCATAAAATTGCTGGTGAAAGATAATTAAAATAAATATCCATTTCGTCTATAATAAGTATTAGATCTGTACGACTGGCTCATATGATTTTCCTTCTTATATTTTGGGAAATAATTTCCTCCACATTTTATTGTTTATCATAATGCAAAGTAAAAGATAACATACCTCTTTCTGTTTAAAAACAAATCATTTGTTATTTTTAATCCCACAGAAATAACTAGAGCCAAAACAATATAAATACATATGTTTTCTGCTGCGTCTCTGAAAGTTTATATTAATACTTAAAGCTCGCATGTGATACAAGTTGGCAACTTTTTCTTCTTGTTGTTCGAGCTACATATAAATACAATGAACTGGCAATCGTAAACACTATTCATACGAGCTGAACTTCGTATCGCAAATAATATTCACACTTTCATAATAATTTGTCACCCTTCTTTTTCATGGAAGTGTACTTCTACATATATATAATTATGTATGTGACCTGTTCCAATTTCCCTTGATCTTAATACGTTTTCTTGTATAATCCTCGTGCTATTTTTATTCATCTGTGTTCTTGCCTGATATATCCGAAATTGATCATACCTTGAAACTAATTACGCGTATAGCAGCTTTCTCAATACTTGTTTAATATTATAAGCACATGTTCTACTAATATCTCTTCTTTTTAAGGAGTCAATAGATTTCAATGGACGAAGCAACACAATAAAAAGAAAATAAGTAGGTATGATAAATTTCAAACGGGGGTGGGTCGGAATTAAATCCTGAACTTATAAGCAATTTCAATCAATGCTACCTAATGCAAAAAAGAGAAAGACGGATTTGTAACAGTGGCGGCTGCTGCAGGGATGGCATCCGGGGCACTGCCCCCCCCCCCCGTGATAAATTTCTTTTAACAGATAAATTAATTATAAATACCTAATTTGTATGTAATTTTTCTGATTTGTTTGATAACAAATAATATCCCTAGCAGCAAAACCACTATATGCACACTTGTCCTACATTAGCAAATGTATATTTTTATCCTTCTCTAAAATTGTGATTTTGCTGCTTGGGATTTTTTCGGAAGTAACAGTCCGTCTCTTCAGCGCGTTTAAAAATCACAGTCTGACGTAGGCTCCGAGGCATCTCGCGCCACTGCACCGTTTGTATTAGAAATCGTGCGTATAAAAAGTGGCGCAGGGCGAGAGCGGTATATGTCACGACAGGGCACTAGACTGTAATGCCGGCTGGCAATGTAATATCACAGAATAACAGAAGTGACAAAAGCCTCACTTGCATAATTCCGATATTTGTGCGCAAAATCAAACAAGCGCACATTTCAAAATGACGTTTTGTTTTTGTTGTATAAATATAACCTGTCTAAGTTTTATAACTTATAATTTAGGAAAGAATAATAAGTAAAGGTGCCAGTTAAATTGTTGTTGATATAAATAATGGAAACTGTACGAAAGAAGAAATCTGGCGTATGTAGATGTTGTATTTTTACTTGTAAAAATGTTCAGCAACAAAATATATTGAATGTTCCTAGCACAAGTGATATTGGATCCCAAAATTTAGCAGAAAGTGAACCACCTATAGGTATGACAATTAATATTTACAATACAAAATTATATTATGAGCAAAACATAAAATACGTTAAGTTGTTTAACTAGAGAACTCGAAGTCATTTTTGAACAAAAATTCAACACATATGTATTTAACCTACTTAGAACTTTTCAGTTACACACATACAATTAATTTGTATTTAATGAAATGTATAATTTTTTAATTGCATTTTAGCAGTTATGGAAATTCCTACTACAAGTGATGTTTGGGGTTCAAACAAGAAAAAATCTTTCTGCCCATACACCCAGAAAGGAAAGACTGAGAAAATCTCTAAGGCCTGTATGAGACGATGCTAAATTTTACAGAAAATTTTCATGTAGGTACATTTTATTTTTGAAATTTAGCAACGTGTAAAACAGAAGAGTGCTTGTAATATGTAACGCATGCGAAATTTACCGAACAAAGTTACCTACACCAAAGTAATTTAAAAAAAAAATTGCGGCTTCAGAGGTTGTGTGTGAATGGTCATAGTGTTTTTTAAGTTCTTATTGCATAAATTAAAAGATGTCCTGGTCACTGTTGATATTATGTATCTTAGCATTAACAATGAAAAGAGTCGCGCCATCTGTGAGTGGTTTTCTGACTGGCTAGAGTTGTCGCCCTTATGGAATAAATAGTCTATCACAGGTTAACGAACTGAGCGGTGTGTTTTATTTCTTTTCCCCGCCTCACAATTTACATCAACAGGTTATGTTGCCCAGTGCGTTCGGTAGTGAAAAGTTAAGTTGCTACATGTCGTAAAGACTTATGTCTCAGTAGTTGTTACGTGAAGTAGACTCGTTCATACTTTTCTTGAAGAGTATAGTGGTGCGTCAGTTAGCGCGTACAAAATGGCCGTCAACTATCTTTCAAACATTCCGAAACTGCGAGGCCGAGAAAATTATGAGGAATGGTCGTATGCCATGGAAAATTTTCTTATATTGGAAGGCCTGGACAAATGTATAAGTAGTTCAGAAAGTGATAGTGCGGACATAGCCAAAGCAAAGGCAAAGATTGTGTTATCCCTTGATTCTTCTTTGTATGTACATGTCAAGGACTCTACAACAGCTAAAGAAGTTTGGGATAAGCTCAAAGATCTTTATGAAAACAAGGGCTTTTCTAGAAAGATTGGACTTCTCCGTACTTTAGTATCATTGCGACTAGAAAATTGTTCAACTATGGAAGAATATGTGAATCAAGTGATCGAAATATCGCAAAAGCTTGCTAGGGCCGATCTGAAACTTGATACAACGCTAGTGGGAAGTTTACTTTTGGCGGGACTGCCGGAAAGATTTACTCCGATGGTAATGGCGCTGGAGCATAGCGGGATTGATATTACCACCGACGCAATAAAAGCTAAATTGCTCGATATGCAAGTAGAGGGCAGCACTCATGCAAGTTCGACAGCTAGTGCGTTCGCCGGCAAAGTAGATCACCAGAAACATCATAACAAACACAAGCGATACCTAAATGACAGCTATAAGAAAAACAAAGACAAAAAGGAAATAATTTGTTTTAAGTGCAGGCAACCTGGACATTTTATGTCAAAATGCCCACAAACAGACCGTAAACAAGACAGTCAAGGTAAAAGTGCTTTTAATGTTGTGTTTCTTAGTACAAAATTCAACAAAAATGATTGGTATCTGGACTCCGGAGCGAGTATTCATTTGACTTGCAGGCAAGATTGGTTATTAAATAAAAGAGAATCAACTCGAAATGAAATTATGATTGCTGATAATACCAAAATTCCAGTGCAAAGTTGTGGTGAAGTTGAGATAATTACTAGGGTGGGTGATGCGAATTTTGAAATAGAAATTAGAAATGCACAGTATGTACCTAGTTTAACTACAAATTTATTATCAGTCAGCGAACTCTTAAAGAATGGCAATTCTGTTGAATTTGACAAAGACGGTTGCAGAATCTATAATACTCAGAAAGTTTTGGCGGCTAGGGCTTCTTTGAATGATGGAGTTTATAAAATTGATGCTTTTGAAAAGTGTTTATTTGCTGGACAGGCAGTGGCTACAGGTGAAACCTGGCACAGGAGGTTAGGACACGTCAATTCAAACTATTTGAATATAATGAAGGATGGATTAGTGGACGGAGTCAGCTACAGTGGTCAATTAAAAATAAATAAAGAAAATTGTGAAATCTGTTGTGAAGGGAAACAATCAAGACAACCTTATAAACATTCAGGTACTAGAGCGACTGGTTTATTGGACTTGGTGCACAGCGATCTGGCAGGACCCATGGAGACAACTTCCATAGGCGGATCAAAGTACTTTGTGCAGTTCCAGGATGACTTCAACCGCATGTCGTATGTTTATTTTATTAAAACGAAAGATGAAACCCTTGAAAAATTTAAAGAATTCCAGTGTTTGGTTGAAAAACAGGTTGAAAGGAAAATTAAAGTGCTACGTACAGACAATGGTGGTGAATATGTTAGTGCAGAATTTGAAAGTTACTTGAGAAAACAGGGAATAGTTCATCAGACAACGAATCCCTATTCTCCTGAACAAAATGGGCTTGCAGAAAGATTAAACCGATCCTTGGTTGAGAAAGCTAGGTGTTTATTGTTTGAAGCAGGTTTAGAAAAACGCTTCTGGGCTGAAGCAGTAAATACGGCTTGCTATTTAAGAAATAGGTCAGCAACATCCAATATACCAAAGACACCTTATGAAATGTTCTTTAATAAAAAACCAGATTTGAGCCATTTAAGAATTTTTGGTAGCGAGGCAATGACTCATGTTCCCAAAGAAAAAAGATCAAAATGGGACAAAAAGTCTGTAAAACTAATTTTAGTTGGATTTTCTGAAACCACGAAAGGCTATAGGCTGTATAATCCAAAAACAAATCGGGTATCTACAAGTAGAGATGTGCATATCATTGAAAAAGAGACAGACAGGTATGATGACATGGGTTTTCATGCAGAAGAAAGAGTGAGAAAGAAAAACACAGAAGATTCAGTGTTAGAGTGTAATAATTCAAATCAAGAGTTGGAGTTGAATTTAACAGACGAAAGTGTGATTTCTGAATACAGTGATACGGCAGAGCCAACATTTTCTGAAGAAGAACTAAGTGATGAATCATATGTTCCTGAAAATGCGGAAGGTATCACAATTCCAGATGTCAGAAGATCACAAAGAGAAAGAAAAACAAAAGCCTATGAAGATTTTGTTACCTACTTTACTACAGAAGAAATTCCAGTTTCAGTGGGAGATCCTAGTTCAGTGAAAGAAGCTCTTTCAGGACCAGATCGTCAGAAATGGATAAGTGCTATGGAAAGTGAAATGCAAAGTTTTAACGAAAATCGTGCATGGGATCTAGTGGACCTTCCAGAAGGTCAGTCACCAGTGAAGTGCAAGTGGGTTTTTAGAAAGAAATTGAATAATGGTAGTGTTACTCATAGAGCAAGACTAGTAGCTAAAGGTTTTAGTCAAAGACAGGGTATAGATTTTGATGAAACATTTTCCCCAGTAGTCAGACATTCGACCTTAAGGTTGCTTTTAGCTTTATCAGTTCAGATAGGTCTAGATATTTTTCACCTAGATGTTGTTACAGCTTTTTTGAATGGGAAACTGGAGGAAACTGTATTCATGGAAATACCTGAAGGGTATAGTAATAAGATATCTAAAAACCAAGAAAACAAAGTTTTAAAGCTCAATAGAGCAATCTATGGCTTGAAGCAGTCTTCACGCGTATGGTACAAGGAAGTAGAGATTGTATTAATCAGTTTAAACTATAAAAAATGTGACTATGAACCTTGTATTTTTGTCAAGCGTGAAAATGGTTTCATAACCATAATTGCATTGTATGTTGATGATTTTTTTATCTTCTCTAACTGTATGCAAGAAGCAGAATTTTTGAAAAGGCAGTTAACTTTGAACTTTAAGATTAAAGATTTGGGTCAAATTAAGCAGTGCTTGGGTATGAGGGTTAGAACGACTAAAGATAAAAATATAATTCTATTAGATCAGGAGCAGTACATTAATCATATTTTAGAAAGGTTTAATATGAGTGATTGTAAACCTGTAAGTACGCCCATGGATAAAAATGTTACTTTTGATCAGGCAAAATCCGATGTTTGTAATAAGGAGGTGCCTTATCAACAACTCTTGGGCAGTCTAATGTACTTATCGGTATTAACAAGGCCAGATATCACTTTTGCAGTAAACTTTTTAAGTCAGTTTAACAATTGTTATACTAATCAACATTGGAAAAGTGCTAAAAGAATTTTAAGATATTTACAAGGTACTAAATCCTTTTGCTTAAAATATGAAAAGCACAATTCAGATCTGATGGGCTCTGTTGATGCTGATTTTGCGAGCAATGTAATTGATAGAAGGTCATATACTGGCTTCATTTTTAAATTGGCAGGTGGTGCCATCTCATGGGAATGTAATAAGCAAAAAACGGTAGCTCTAAGTAGTACCGAAGCCGAGTACATGGCTATTACTGAAGCTTCTAAAGAAGCTATTTACCTTAAGAATTTATTATCTGAATTGGTGGGCAGTTCTGAATGTATCACTGTTTGGAATGACAATCAGAGCGCTCAGAAACTAGCTTCAAATCCTGTGTGTCACAAGAGGACTAAACACGTGGATGTGCGTCACCATTTTATCCGAGAGGCTATAGCAAATAAATTGGTTAATCTTAAGTTTTTACCCACGGATGAAATGATAGCTGATGTATTAACAAAAGCACTGTGTTTGTCCAAACATTCAAAGTTCACCATGGAACTTGGTTTATTTAGGATTTAGTGTTGTTAATGTTAGATAAGTGGGAGTGTTGATATTATGTATCTTAGCATTAACAATGAAAAGAGTCGCGCCATCTGTGAGTGGTTTTCTGACTGGCTAGAGTTGTCGCCCTTATGGAATAAATAGTCTATCACAGGTTAACGAACTGAGCGGTGTGTTTTATTTCTTTTCCCCGCCTCACAATTTACATCAACAGTCACTAGTGGGCACGTGAACAGGTGTCTGTGTTAATAGAGGAATATAAAAAATATCCTTGTTTATATGCAGTTAAAGATGCAAGGTATAAAAACAAACATGCTCGTGCCACAGCAATAGAGGCAATTAAAAATATAGTGACAAAAATAAAACCAGCAGTGTTCATATCAGATATTAAAGCTAAATTTCATGGTCTAAGAAGTAATTTCTTAAATGAACATAGAAAATATAAGGAGTCTCAAAAAAGTGGTGCAGGAGAACATGATTATAAAGGTTAACTGTGTATCCTAATGAATCAAAGAATTTAAAACTAATTTCTCGAAGAGCAACCAACCTTTCAATTACGATAACACTAAAATTACGTCACTACATCATATATTACCCATGTGCGTGTGCTAAATTTGATATGTAACAATGCATACGTGTCATACAGGAGTAATGCAATAATATCAAAATTGTATGCTAAATTAAAGCAGAAAATTTTCGTAATAATTTACATGGAAATTCTCTGTAAAAGTTAGCATCGTCTCATACAGGCCTAAAACAGTATCGAGTTGTAGCTACTAAATCTAAAATGAAATCCTATCCTAAACAGGAGAATTTACAATATTTTCTAGGGCTTTGTGCCAGACATTTATTAAAAGAACTGGCAACTGATGTTAAATTTAATGCAGTTAATAAAAATAAGAATATTGCAATATTGTTTTTTAACTTTGAAGAGAATAAAAACATTTTCGAGAAATACCATGCAGGAAAGCAGACTATCTGCCTCAGCAATGTGTTCCATTGAAAAACAATTACTGACATCAACACCAAACTTCAATGAAGTAGTTATTAATCATTTTGCTAATCGTAAGGAACGGCGAATGGATTTTATTTTCAAACAAGTTAATTAAATAACATATTGAATTTATTTTTTTGTTTGTATTTAATTGTTGATATTAAAGACTCAGATCCCCCCCCCCCGGTGCCCTCCCATCCCAAAAAATCACGGGGCGCCACTGATTTGTAACGATTTCTTGCACGAACTGCTATGTTGCATTATTATGTCACAATTCTTAATTTATTTTACCCTACTTTGGAGACTACACTTTCTAGGATTCTTACTTATTTTTATGTACTTCGATGACAGCTCGTTGTCATGACCGATAGGGCGATGAATATTAAGGATATCGTGTTAATTACAAGACTTCACATAACTTGACATAATAATATAGTTTATACATCCAATATTTTAGGCTACTCACGATAAATATCATTTCCTCCCCCTTTTAATTGGAAATAACTAAACACAATTGAAGCGTTAAATGGATAAAGGGGGTATGTAACATTTGTGTCAAAATTAGGATTATGATATGGATGAAGGGTCCAAGTACTTACTAATCTTCAGCCTTATTCATAATCATCACCCTAATAGGGTGTTAGTACGCTACTAGTAAGTAGCTACTAACATCCTACTAAGACCCTATTAACTTACCTTATTCATAAACGCTTATTTAGTGGCTAGTAAGTAGTAGGATGTTAATAGAAAAATGCATATGGCAACAGGGTAATATGAAGAACGATCGTGCGCACTGATGTACAAATTTAAATTTGCGGTAATCACGATAGAAAGCAAATATTAAAAGGTTAGAATTTACAATTTCAGATTAACTAAAATCTGTAAAATAACAATTATATATAAATTGTATGTATAGCAGAAAAAGTTTTCATGGATTATGAACAAATACATGTTAGAGCAGAATAGCAAGAAGTTGAGGAAGGTCAAGTTAATGGGGCTCTAAATCCAAAAATGTTCTAGAAATGGCTTAATCCACTGGAAATATATAATTCAATAATAATAGAATTTCTATACAAAATATATGTAGAATGAAATAAAATAAGTTTCAAACATGATAATCAATATAGGTGGAAAGATGTTATAGGTACTACACATTAACTCATATATATAGTTTATTCTTATATTTTGCATTAATAATAATCTATGCGATGCTAAGGCAAGGATTTGTGATACACTTGCAAGGTAAAAAGACTGTACCGATGACTTAGAGAATTTGGAACAAATGTTCATTAAACAGGAAATTTGAAGTAATTCTTCATTAAAATTAAATGCTAAGAAAAATGTAAACAATATTAGGTGATATTAGTATGATTTCAGAATGAAGATAATGAAGGTATTTTGATTAGTGATAATGGATATGCATGTTCAAGATATCTGTTAACTCTATCACAAACACTAACGACAAGTCCTGTGTTATAACGACAAGTCCTGTTTTAAAATATAAGACTCCATATATCAACGAGAAATGTCTTAAAAAGCATTTGAAATTATGAAGAATAAATTTGGTTGCTTTTTTCATTAAACTGGACACAAGGGCATCGATAGTAGCAATATTCATTATCAATATTATAAAAGGAAAAATTGCAAACAGAGGAATCTTCACATTAAAAAAATATCATCTCACTTTCATTAACTTTGTATGGAATTAGATTGATAATGTGGATAATGATTTAAAATGATTATTAATGATAGTGTTGGCAATATTTTTAAGCATTAGATTAGCATATAATGAGACATTTTAATTAAAAGCACCTATTATCATAAGTATGTTTTATTTAAAATAAAGTCTAAATATAAAAATATCTTTATACACTCATTCCTTCCTTTTTCTCTTTTAACAATTTCATTTTCATAGCTATGATATTGAATTTCATTTTGTATGTTCATATCGCGGATCTTTTTCAACTCTAAATGTTTCCATTTCAATGTATTTAATTAAAAAGTTATAATCCTGGATCTAAAAGAAGTCTGACAAATATGTGTTTATTTTTATTCGTACCAATTTGTTTTTTTAGGTTAGCTTTAACGGTGAGCTGTAACTTTAAACATACCCCTACACGCTACTAACAATTTAGTTGGCTACTACGCTTAGTACGCTGTTAAATACGATTATGAATATGACTTTTTTTAGTAGCGTGTTAGTTGGATCTTAGTAGCCACTAACTTTCATTATGAATAGGGCTGCTTGTGTCTAACTTTCACGAACGTCGTACTACTTCTTATAAGGTTTCTGAAGTGGATGAAGGAGTCATGTGCATTGCATGTGCTGCTATCGTGTGGAAGAAGGAGGTAACGGCACTTACCCCCTTCATTCACTAACCAGCTGCTCTGTTTGGAAGTTGTAGTGGATGTTTAGATTGGTATGTACTGTACATAACCTAAAAAGTGTTGACGTGATTTTGGTACAATTATGTCGAGCCGAGGAAGAAAACTGGTTGAATTAGCTTTAATTAATCAAAATAGATCTGACAACACTACAGGCATAGAAGGTACGAAACTTACAGTACAGAAATTACAATGAAAACTACATCAGTGGAATATGAAAATGAATTTATGATTCACAGCTACTTACTTGTGTTCTAGATGTTGACGAAAATTGTGACTTTCACGAAGAGGAAAGCGAAAATGAGCCCAGGAACAGTGATGCATCGTCCACTGATACGGCTGCTGATGACAATGTTATCGCTGAAGAATCATTAGAGGATCTGGATACAGCCGATAATACAAATTCAAACGATGAGGCAATCCCCATAAATACGACTGCTAATGATACGGAACACATTGCTGCGGATTTGGCTGCAGCAGAAGAACTGATAGAAACACAATCACTGTCTAAGAAAAGGAAATATCCTGTACAAGAAAAAAACTACAGAAGAAAGGTCACCAACCCCAAGGAATGGAAGAAGAGAAAAGCTGCGATAAAACGAGCACGCGGTGAAGAATATGTGTCACAAACAGGTAAAGTGATGCCTGCTAAAAGCATTGAGATAGGACTTTTATGTACAGATTTATGTAGATTAAAATGCTCAGACAAATTTAGTGAAGATGTTCGAAGGCAAATTTTAGATGAGTTTTACAAATTAGATGTAAATGCTAAAAATATCCTTCTCTATAAAAGTATTAGCATGCAACCTGTAGCAAGACAGCGCAGAGAAGCAAGGAAACACAAGTCGGCATCTTTTAAATACAAAATTACTGTTAATGGAAGGGAAAATGTAGTCTGTAAAAAGGCATTTTCATCGCTTTTTCAAATTAATAAAAAGAAGGTCGAAATTATACAGGGAAAGCTTAAACAAGGGGGATCTGCACCAACACTTGATCAACGGGGGTGTCATTCAAGCAGACCGCATAGAGTAAAGGATTTTGTAATGGCATTCATACAGCAACATATTCATCGCTTTCCTGCTGAACAATCCCATTATTCCAGAAATAAAAATCCGCACAGGTTATATTTATCTCCTTTGTTAAATATATCGATAATGTATAGATTATATATTGAAGAATACGAGAAAGAAAACAAGCCTAAAGAGTATTTTGTCAAAAGGGGTACATACAGAAAAATTTTTTGTACAAAATTTAACTTATCGTTTAGCACTCCAAAGAGTGATACGTGTAGCACATGCGATTCGGGACAAGGAACTGAAGAGCATAAGGAAAATTACAAAGCAGCATTTGCATTACAACGAATACATCGGAAGAAAGCAAAAGACAACGAGAAAGTATGCTACATGACAATAGATTTGCAACAGACTATGCCTTTACCAAGGCTGACCACATCTCAAGCTTTTTACTTGCGACAAATGTGGTTTTATAATCTGGGTGTGCATACTATCACATACTCCGGTAATAAGGCTTTTATGATGACTTGGACGGAAGACGTAGCAAACCGCGGTAGCAATGAAACTGGCAGCTGCCTGCATACATTAGCGCAGATTGACCAAGCATTTAAGGATAAAATCGAGCATTTAATAATCTGGTCAGACTCATGTGCAGGACAAAATAATAATTTTAACCTAGTACTTCGTATATCAATACATTTTGCCCTCCATCACTCTCGCTTTCCCATTACCAGTATCATGAGCTTTATCGCTGTATTTCATACTCGTTTCTAAATTTTCCGTTTCTAGTAGTGACAATTTAGTCTTGTGTTATTGACAGCACATCATTTCATTCGGCGATGTTTGTGTTACTGGCGATGTCTGAAGGTGTGTTTTTGCACTTCCGTTTGATGGTGAGTGATACGAGGGCGAGTTTATTTGAATTATTCCATATACTCAAGGGTGGTGGTCCGTTATCGGAGAGTAACACCACCGGTAACCCAAGATAAGAAAATATTTGTGTTAACTTCATTATATTGTTCTGGACATTCTATTTGTAGTAATAAAAACTTCAATCCATTTTGTAGTTTTATCGTCAATCACTAATAAGTTTGAACAATTTTACAAAAGTCTGTATCAATTCGAGTCTAGTTCTTTTGATTGTGTTTGAATGTGTATTTCTAGCAGCCTTGGTGCTAATATTTGACAATGTTCACATTTCTACTGTCTTTCTATATCCAAACCTGTCTACCTGCCAACAATTTCATTCTCATCACTCCAACATGCTGCTCGTGTAATAGCAAAAGTACCTCGTTCCGACAACTATCAGGTATCACTATTCTCCTCCCCTATAATAGAACATTTTCTTCTATACTCAATTCATTGCTTCCTCTAAAGAATAGTAACAGATTTTCCTCACTGCCATTATTTGATCAACCAAACTTTATTAATTCTATTACTTTCTGTAACAATATGTCGTTAATACCTTGAACAATGTCGTCTGCTACTAATAACAATGTGTTCTCTACTACGAACGCAACAATTTGATCACATGTGGATTCCCTTAAGGGCGACCTTGACAATCTATCAGCATTTGCTATTTCACTGCCTTTCTTGTATTTAATTTCATAACTCTACACAGCCAGAATAATTGCATATTTCAGCAATCTACGAGGGAACGTTTTCGCCTTTATCTTTGTAATTAATTAACAGGATTCCTTCTGAGTTCCAAAAAACAGTAGCCATGAGTTTTCCGGCCAACTGTGACATCTTAAACTTCTTGGGTGGCGGAGTCTTGCTTGGATTCATGCTCATAATGCTGAACCCCAGTTTCATCTCTAGTAACAATTCTACTCAATATACCATCCATGCCTTTATTACAGAGGTCCAAATATGCGCGGATTTTTTTCACAGCGAAAATTAACGCTAGTGCGTCCTTATATAACAGTGCATAGTTCTGTTCTTGTTTATTTAAGGTAGAGGACGTGAAATAGACAGTTTGTTCTTCGTCTTCATGTATCTGATTTAAACAGCACGGATACCATAACATGACAAATCAACTATCACTATGATTGGTTTAGATGGGTTGTAGAACGCTAAGGCCTTACTGTTTAGTAAGGCCAGCTCCAAATTAACGATCAACAATAAAAATGTGCATCATTATTTACATAATCAAGTTTTAAGTTATTTCTTTATTGTGTTTTGTTGTAGTTTATTGTTTTGCATGTTCATCTCTTTCTATTTCCTCTAAATTTTAATAAACGTATTAAAAAAAAGAAAATTAAAAACACCCACCAATTTTTTTTTCTGGGTGCGATCCGCAATCAGGTATATCTATGAGGGATATTCGAAAAGTAAGGTCCCGATTGCTGATAAAACATAAACCATCGCAGATTGTTTCAAAAAACTGTTTATATTTAATTATTTACATGTTTCTCTATTTTTCCACATAGTTTCCATGTTTGTTTAAACATTTGTCATAACGTTCTACGAGCTTTTGTATACCTAAGTCATAGACGTCCACCGCCTGTGAGGATAACATGCGCACAATTTGTGAAATTTCAAATTTTCAGAGACAATTTTGTGCAGAGTTGTTCTACCCACATTCGGAAATTCCAATGCTAAAGTTGTAATTGTGAATCGCCGGTCTTCCCGAATCTTTTTGTCCACGGCATTGACCAAATCTTCTGTGATCACTGATGGTCGGCCTGATCGCGGTTCATCATGGACATTTTCCCGTCCGTCCTTAAAAGCTCTCACCCAATTACGCACTTTGCTATCACTCATCGCATTGGGGCCATAAACTTCACTAATTTGTCTATGAATATCCGCTGCTGAAACGTTACTTGCTGTCAAAAACCGAATCACTGACCGTATTTCACAGTCGGCGGGCTGATCAATTTGTTTTAAACATTTTGAACGGACACTGTAAACAACACACTGCTACAATACCAATGCGAATGGTGTCGTTTGACGAGCAAGGCATGTCGGGAGTCGGTGCGCATGCGCGTTTCCATTTTCGCGGACATTCGATTAGCTACGGAGATTTGGACCTTACTTTCCGAATATCCCTCGTATATGTGTCTACAATAAGTAACTCCCGGAAAGCTTGATCTACCCTAAACTATAAGTATGCGCAACTCAAATCAAGTACAGTAAAAACGTCTGCACCGGTGAACGACTGAAAAATATCTTGCATATCCGGTAATAATCTGTTTGTAATACTGAGTTTGTCGCTTTGAAATCAACACACTTTCTTATTTTAGCATCTTCTTTAGGTAAAGCCACCATGGACTGACAATTTCAGCTGGTTATTTTTTAAAATATATTTTAGATTTCGTAAATTGATTATTTTTTTTCTAGCATTGCATTTACAATCATTTGCATATATTTCCTTCGATCACAATGACTTATTTCAACTAGATTCTTCAGTTCGAGTCTGCTTATCTACAGTAATTTCGCCATATTATTGCGAATGCCTTCCCAGCAAGTCGATAAATTAACCATGGATATCTTTCCAGTATATTGTTATTCTCTTAGTTGTGTTTTGTTGTTTCTTATGTGGGTTCGTTTTAATTAAACGTTAACACACTTTTCATTTTAAAACACTTTATTAACAATGCTACAGTAACAGATATTAAATCTTATACATATGTATGGCGCTACTAGAAGCCATTATCTCTGTATCTGGTTCGTTGACAAAAACCCTATTCTAGTCTAAAACTACCAATCGCTACCAATCTTAAATAATAAAAACCCTTACACAACACGCTTTTTCTTTTTTTTTCTTTTTTTTTTTTTTTTTTAAGTTAATACATTAATATAAGACATAGTCACTTAAGGTTTGAGGCGGCCGAGAAGTTCTCATACTTCTTGCATTTACAGGTCTATTTTGATTTCTTATAGATAAGTCATTATCATTTACATTCATAATACCATTATCTACAGATACATCATTGTCACTACGATTAGGATTTACATCATTATCAATTACACTATTTATTATAGTATCATCAAGATTAATAATAGTTTCAACAGGCACTACAACATTATCAGGGTTAACATCGTTAATATCTGTTTCACTAACCAGAAGGTCTTCGTAAACATAATGCAAGTTAGGGCAAAAATTACTTTTATTGAAGCTTATTTTTGTTTTGTTAATTAGCTTCCGATTACGCCTAAATTTATTATTATTCAAATCTTTAACAATATAGGAACGATCATTATACTTTTCCACCACTTTACCTTTTTCCCATCTTTTATTTTTTTGAAATAAAATATTTTCGTTTATATTCAAAGGAGGTAAATCTTTTGCTGATTTGTCATAGTGTTTTTTTTGTTTTTTAGAATTACTCCTTAATTTATCTGTAACAGTAGGGCTTTCTATAATTTTAGGCATTAAATTTTCTATAGCTGTAGGAATTTTTGTTTTTACCAATTTATTTAAAAGTAGTTGAGAAGGAGAATAACCTATGCTTGGTAATGGGGTATTTCTATACTCTAATAAAAAGTTAGGCAAATCATCATAATTTTTCATTTTCTTTAACATTCTTTTTGCTATGTCCACGTATTTTTCGGCTAAACCATTCGATTGGTGGTGATGCGGACTAGAAAATTCAACTTCAAAGTTCCAGTTTCTCGCAAAATCCCGGAAACATATGCTATTGTACGGATTGTTATCTCCAAAGAATTTATCCGGTACACCAAATTTTGAAAATATTTCTTTACAAACTTTAACAACAGTTTCTGCCGCTTTGCCAGAAGTAGGAACCACTTCCATCCAATGTGAATAAGAATCTACGATTAATAAATAGTTTTGATTTTTATACTCAAAAAAATCAGAATACAAGTATTGCCAGGGTCGATTTGGAATTTCGTGTGTTATAAGATTCTCTCTTTTATTAGCTGGTTTATTTACTTGACATATTTCACATTCATTTATAAAATTTTCAATATCAGCTGACATTTTTGGCCAAAACATTACTAGTCTAGCGCGTAATTTAGATTTTTGTATTCCAAAGTGGGCCTCATGAATTAATTTTAACATTTCCTTTCTTAATTGTGAAGGTACAATAATTTTAGTATTATAAAACAATAGATTATCTGAGAGAAATATATCATCCCTTAAAGCAAAATAATATTTTAATTCTCCATCTAGAGCTCTATTGGACTTAGGCCAGCCTGTAGAACAAAAATGTTTAACTCTTGACAGAATTATGTCCTTATCAATAGCATTTTGAAAAGTTACTCTCTTTTCTGGAGTCATAGGGACATTTAAGGAAAGTGAATGCACCATATACTCCAATTCTTCATCTACTGGTGTATTTGTCTTAATGTAGGATCTACTTAAAGTATCAGCTACGTACATTTTCGATCCGGGGAGATATTCAACATTTAACTTATATTTTAATAACTTTAACAACATTCGTTGTAAACGAGCACTAACATTATCCAAACTCTTATTAAATATCGGGATTAATGGTTTATGGTCAGTCTGTATAGTTATCTCTCTGCCATAAATTAGAAATTTAAATTTTTCACAAGCAAACGTTATGCTGAGGAGTTCTTTTTCAATTTGAGCGTATTTGACTTCTGCGTGATTCAAAGATCGAGATGCAAATGATACGGGATATCCGTCTTGTAACAGAACACAACCCATGCCCTTACTAGAAGCATCAGTTTGAATAGTAATTTTTTTATTTTCATCAAATAACTTTAATATTGGTTTGTTTGTGATCAAAGTTTTTAAAGTATCTAGTTCGGATTGATGAGCATCTGTCCAAATAAATTTGATATCATTTCTACTTAAATTTCTCATATGAAAAGTTAATTGCGTTAAGTTCGGTATAAACTTAGAAAAAAATTTAAATAGTCCTAAAATTCTAAGTAAATCTTTCTTATTTTCTGGTATTTCTAGAGCTAAGACAGCATTAATATTTTTATTTGAGGGTTGAACACCTTTTTTTGAGATATCTTGGCCCAAAAAATTTACTTCTTCTAGTTTATATTGTAATTTACTAAAGTTAAATTTAATTCCGTATTTTAAAGCTCTTTCTAGGACAGTTTTGAATGCTTTATCATGTTCTATTTCATTAGAACCTGTAACGATTAAATCGTCAAAATATATACTTACACCAGGTATATCACCAAATATTTCCATATTTTTTCTTTGGAATATTTCAGGTATTGAATTTAGGCCAAAGGGTACTCGATTAAATTTATATCTACCAAAGGGGGAATTAAAAGTACATAAGTTAGAACTGCTTTCATTAAGTTGGATCTGCCAAAACCCATCTTTCATATCTATGACCGAAAACATGGTCTTACCTACCAAATTGTTTAAAATATCATCACATTTGGGTATTATAAAATGTTCTCTGCAAATAAATTTATTTAGTGGTTTGGGATCAAGACATAAGCGAAGGGAACCATTGGGTTTTTCTACTATCATTAAAGACTTTACCCATTCAGTAGGATAATTTACTTTTGAAATTATACTTTTTTCTTCTAATTCATCTAGAGTTTCTTTAAGTTTTTTATGTAGTGATAATGGTACTTTTCTCTGAGTCTGAATGACTGGAATTGCATTTTCTTTTAATTTTATATCTACGAATCCTGGTATACAGCCAAGACCATTAAATATTTCCATAAATTGTTCATAAAGGTCATTTTTGTTATTTGGTAATAACGTAAACTTATCAAGTAAATTATTCTCAATTGCGTTTAAGCGACATATTAATTTGAATTTTATACAGTCTGTTAATCCTAATATCGGTTCAGAATCAAGATCTACAATTAGAAATTTCAAATTGCAAGATTTATCTTTATAGCTACATTTTAAAATTAATTCACCTAGTACATTAGTTTTGAAATTTCCATAAGAAAGAATAATACTTTTAGTTGGAATAATAGAGGATTTCTGAATATTTAATTTGCTGAGAATTTTTAGTGGTAATACACTTGATTCTGCACCTGAATCTAATTTAAATCTAATATTATAATTATTAATTAAAACATATTCATACCAACATGATACATTCAAAGAATTTTCTTTATGTTCATAAATTTCAACATAGTTGTCTTGATTTAGTTCGGTTTTTCTTTGTAGAATATTTGAATTGTCTTCATTCGATGTCTGGATTTCTTCTATTTTTTCTTCGTATCTTGGGTTTTCATTTTTCTCTTTTTTATCTTTTGCATCCTTTCTAGAATTTTTGAAATTTGATGTGGATAGTTGATTTTTATCTTTCGAGCGACACATTTTTGCAAAATGTCCTTTCTTCTGACATACAGCACAAGTTTTGTTGTATGCAGGGCATTTCCCTCTGGTGTGTTCAAAGCCACATCTTTTGCATTTAATTAGTGCTAGTGAAACTGCATTGACTCGCTCTTCTGGAGTTAATAATTTTATATGCTGCTCGGATAATTCTACAGATTTACAGTATTCTTGTATTTTTTCAAGGCTCATGTCAGGTTCTCTAATTAATCTTTGTTGTATTTGTTTGTCATTAATTCCTAGAATTACTCTGTCTTTTAACATTCTGTCAATATATGACTGTTTACAGTTGTCCTTTGAGCACATGAATTCGCAGTTAGCAGCTTGCTTTTTTAATTCAGTTATAAACGAATCAATGGTTTGATCTTCCTTTTGAATAATATTATTGAATTTAAATGTTTCCATTGTTATATTTTTCTTGGGTAGAAAATACTGGTCAAAACAGTGTAGGACATTTTCTAGTGTTTTTATATTATCCTTAGGAAAGGTATTGTATATATCCAGACCTGTTTCTCCTATTGTATGTAACAGTAAGGCAATTTTTACATCTTCCTGTTCTTTACTTTTTCCTGATGCTAGCATAAAAATCTCGAACCTTTGTTTCCATTTCGGCCATTTACTAATTGAATCTTCCATGGAAAATTGTTCTGGTGGTTTGCACTCCATTTTGTTTTCGTTACCTATCTATTGGCGGGAACTAGTATGTTATCAGGATTGTTATCACGTTTTAATTAATACTTCTGACACCATGTTTTGTTGTTTCTTATGTGGGTTCGTTTTAATTAAACGTTAACACACTTTTCATTTTAAAACACTTTATTAACAATGCTACAGTAACAGATATTAAATCTTATACATATGTATGGCGCTACTAGAAGCCATTATCTCTGTATCTGGTTCGTTGACAAAAACCCTATTCTAGTCTAAAACTACCAATCGCTACCAATCTTAAATAATAAAAACCCTTACACAACAAGTTGACCTTTTATCGCTCCCTAGCGGTCTTATATTTAATCCCACGAATTGACTCAGGACCATTTAGTACTTGCTCTTTTCTCATTTGTTACGAAGTTTAATTTCTCACTGCCTTATTCACACAGGTCTTAAATATGGATTGTGACATAATTAAATAGAGGCATTTGTAGATGTTTTGTTGAAACTTGCAATAATCCTAGTGTAATAATAAAAATAATAACAAATAATAATGTATACGAGGAATGTACTCAAAACGACATTGAAAACCATTTGTTTTATTATTATTTAAGTTCGCAATAGAGGCTTCATAAAATTACTGAGGGGTGGCCAACCATTTTCATTTATTACTTTTTTGCTATAACAAAGGACATTAAATCTGTATTACCCTGGAATACTTTCGGCCCCCAAGAAGAACATTCATAAAGTGGTTGGTAGGTTGACAGCTTGTATAAGATTACTTTGTACCCTATATTTCTTTTAGTACTTTAATGCTGTATTGTCAAAATTATGATTTGTATTATAACCAAATAATAAGGTCGAATATTACGTAACTGTCAAATCAAATTTCGTAAAATTGTGGAACTGTGCATCGTTAGAAATATCCATACAGGTAAGTCAGAGTAAGGTTATCATCGATAAGTTTATGTCAAACTTATCGATGATAACCTCAAATAACGTTTTCATGCGGAAAAAAATTAGGAGTTAGGACTTGCAGTCGTCCAAATTGTACCTAAAGCCTGACTCCAATATCACACAACATAACACAGTCGAAATTGTTAATTTACAAGGAAATAAATAACTCTTCGATCATATTTATCCAATTTTGACATAGACTGAATAAAGTATAGTATTTTTTTGTTTTTGTACAATTTAGTATGCCGAGAAAATCTTACCGACGAAGAACATCTTAAGCTGATTAATCAAAAGGATTTATCTGAATTTGAAGTATTAGAAGTCGAGCATGGTGACCGATGGGAAGATGACATAATTGAGGAACATGGAAAAAGCGATGACGAAATAAATGAAAATGACGCGAGTGAAATGACTAATGAAGAAGATGAAATATTAGATTCCGAAATTAACCCAGAAGCAGAAGTGATGAGAAACCCAATTTGAACAATTTACCACATTCAAAAAATTCCAAGTTTTTGCTCGTGAAATAAAACGGTATAGGTAAACCAGATATTTCTGGAGTTCATTAACTCGAATCCCTCATCACTTTTTTCAAAAAATAGCTTCTTTATACGTAAATTGTTTCAAATAATAATTGAACGAACAATTTATGTGCAACTAAAAAAATCTGTTTCCCCTGCACAAAGAGAAAAATGCTGATATTTCTGAGGATACACATAATAATGGGCAACCTACAATTTCCTAGAGTATTGATGTATTGGAATGGCCAAATGAATATTCCGCTGATCAAAGACAATATGCATGTAACCCATTTTTCAAATAGCGGAATGCTGTACCTGTACACTTTGTAAATATAATAGCCAGAGTAAATAACCCAAACAGACTCTAGAAGGTGCATCCCTTTTACCATTTAATTCGAAATTAATGTTAACAGTTGTCGGTTGAAACTTCTGTACGTATTGATAAACGAATTATACGTACAATGACTAAATTAATATAAAGCAATGCATGAAGAATAAAAACAATAATAGAGTAAAAAATATTCTTGTTGGTTGGTCAAAGTGGTAAAATCTGTGATTTTCTTATGTATCAAGAATCCATTTATTCTAAATTTGGGGCCGCATCAAGATAATGGTTGGAAGAATCGACGGAATCAATAAAGATCCTTCCATCAAGAATTATTTGGGAAGCTAAAATTTGTTTTAATACTCTAATTTAAAAATATATTTGATGTTATGATGACCATTGATAAAGTAGTAGCAGAGATAGAATAGTGGTAACCAAAGGATTTGACAATAAACATGTATTAATGGCGCCTGACGTGGAAAAAGGCAGACAAATAACTGTAGCAAGACCAGAAGCGATCAAAATAGGTAACGACAGCATCAGAGGGGTCCATAAGTTGGACTCTCTGTTGAGAATGTATCGTTCTTATGTATTCTCCAGGAAATGGACCATTCGTATGATAATCCATGCACTTTATTTGGCTTAGTTTGTTCTTCGTTGAAGTACAAAAAAAACACGTAAAAAGAGAATTCTGGACTTGCTAGCCTGACTCCAAAACGTAGACGTTTGAGTTGGTATACTATGTACCATCAAGGTACTATGGTTTAAGCACTGTGAAGCCAGGGAACATGTAACATATATGAAAGTGTTTCTAGAAATATATAATAAGGTAAGAAGTTTACAATGTTTCACTTATATGTTTGCCATTACCTCATTAAAAATTATTATTTAACAGTGAGACTTGCTTAAAGGGTGAAATAATACACATAATCTAATTAGAATATCTTAACATCTTGTTGCTTAGATTTTGAATGAAAAGTATTGAAACTGTCATTTAATAATTTCCTACACATAGTTTTGTAATTACAAAAGTTGACGTTATTTGTAAAAATTGATTTTTTTTTTATTTCGAGCAGTCATAAAAAAAAGTTGTATATCACACGTGGTCTAAAACATATTACAGTAACTCGTGTGATTGCAGACCATCTCGGGTTACGCCCTCGTCATCGTCATCTGCAGTTTCACACTTGTATTCATAATAATACGTTTAGCCCACTAGTAATATGAATAACTAGGCAAAAAAACGCTTATACAGATATAGGATAATATAGAGTTTTGCAAAGTAAATGATGTCATCCAAAAGAGTTTTCCAACATGAAATACACTATTTTAAAAGTAGACGAGAAACGTCCATAGTAGACTTACTACTAATTAAAAGCATAGTATTTGGCAAATGATATCAGAACTGAAAGATATTTTAAAAATTCCCTCACGTCACACAGAACGTGGAGGAAATGGAGAAACAAAGTAGACAGAACATAAAACAACTGGACAGACCCGAGGGGTAAACCACTGGGGATGTTTAGGGTACACACGAAAGGATGTCTGAGGATGTCCGGGGATGTCCAAAGGATGTCCGGGGATGTCTCAGGCTCAGGATGTCCGCGGATGTACACGTTCAATTCATATCACGACGCATGCGCATGCACAAGCGCAGTGTCTTCTTTATATCATCTGACACGAGAAATCGTGAGAATCCTCACCGGACCTCACCTCGTGTCGACCTCGTGTATATGTGGTGAGCGGTTGGGTAAAGAATTTTGAAATAAATTGCAGATTCAAACCGAATTCAAACTAGATACAAGTAATTTAGGTAAGTCTACAATATAGATATTTTATTCATAACCGGGCTTTTAACATTTTCTAATGATAGCTACTCCGTGTAAAATGGATACACCAGATTGTTTTGCTGAAATCGAAGCGGAATTAAAAATAAGTGTTCCGAAGTGTATTAAAAACATTTTAAGCATAAATGGGTTTAACAATGGTAGACTACTTTCGGAAATTTCGGACATAACCATCCAAGAGATTGAACACCAATATAAGGATTATTTTAGAATTCTTCAAAATGATTTCAATTTGTACTTGGACATAAACAAATAATTTACCTAAGAGTTAAGTTTTTCAAGGATAAATTTAAAAATGAATTTGCAACTGTCACTACACGTATTGTCGCTTCTGACGGTAAGTACATACAAATTAATTATTTATTCAATTATTATCCTTTTGTAGCTCTTTTGCTATGTTATATATGTGTTTATGCCTGGTGCTCAGTTCTACCTCGGGGTCACTCAAGTAGAGGGATAATAAAATGATATGGTGGTAGTTTTTCAGCTAGACTTTAATATATTCTATGTACAGGTTGCTACGGATGTGATTTATATCCAGCTGTATCTCCGGGGGCGGCGGCAGCGGTGTCGGGACAGGACCGGGTGGCACTTCCTACTCCGGTTCTGTGCTTATTTAGACCGACAGGGGTTTTTTCCTCCTGGGGGCGGCAGCGATGCTTTTGGACAGCGGCGGCGGTGTCTGGACAGGACCGGGTGGCTCTTCCTACTCCGGTTCTGTGGTTATTTAGACCGGCAGGGGTTTCTTCCTCCTGGGGGCGGCGAAGTCTTCGGGGGCGGCAGCGATGCTTGTGACAGCGGTGGCGGTGTCTGGGCAGGACCGGGTGGCTCTTCCTACTCCGGTGGTGATGTCTTCGCTAGGTTTCGGCGCGAGAGGCGGTAATTCCAGCACCCTCGGGGAGGCGGCAAGTCCAGCCTCCACTAGTGGGCGGATGATCCGGCCCTTACTGTGGGAGCGGCTGTTCCAGCTCCACACGTCCAGGAGCGGCAAGTCCAGCTCCGGCGGTCGGGGACGGCTGATCCAGTTCCGTAAACGAAGAGCGGCCATTCCAGCTCTTCTAACCACAGAGGGGCTTCTCCACCTCCAACACAAGAGCGGCTATTCCAGCTCTTCTAACAACAGAGGGGCTACTCCACCTCTAACTCAAGAGCGGCTATTCCAGCTCTTCTAACAACAGAGGGGCTTCTCCACCTCTAACTCAAGAGCGGCCATTCCAGCTCTTGGGTGTTTCCAGGCTGTCAGGTTCTCCGGCTGATCCAGGACAGTTGAGAGCTAGAAACACTCTGCCTGATCTGACTGCGGAGGGCTCTTTTATATTGCCCGGTCATCGCTTCAGGCGATTAACCCCCGACGTCACGGTAGTAGGGGTGCGTTCTTCAGTAGTGGGACTGGCTTCGCTGGCGCTACTAGCGCTGACTAAGGGTAAGTACGGGGAGTATCGTAACTAAATACTCGTGGTGCTACACTTTCTTATTTTATTTGTAGTACGAACAGACACCCACAAAGCAAAATTAAAGATTGGCCGTTCGGAACATGACTCTATTGTCAGTAATAACTTTACAGAAGAAACTAGAACAATTTCCAGGACTATTTGCAGTCTCAATGTCATAGTAAAGATAATTGGAACATAATTAAAAAGAAGTACGATGACTTTGTGTTTGAAACAAGAGTTGACATGAAAAACGAACTATCTTGTATAGTAAAGTGTCTGTGTGGCATGAAAATTAAAATAACGAAATATGCAAAAAGGTCAAAGAGCACAAGATATACATAAATACTTAAAAAAATATTTAAATGAAAATCCTCTAACATTCAATTTTTCCACAACATTAAATGAGATGAATATGACGCCAAAAGAAGCTCAAAGTCGGACCGTATTAAGTTATTTCTTTCCAACTCAGTCAGCTAATACCACAGATAATGAGACGGACACTAAGCAATTTGAAATTTTACAAAATATAGTTCTTTCGCCAGGTACTGCAAGGAATACAACTGGGAACACACATTCATAGATGTCATTATCAGCAGCTACACTCAGTGATTGTCCCACTAGGTCACAAGTCGTACAACAAAAAATACATAACCACCTCGTTAGCCACAAATGGGAGAGTCAAAAATATGAACGATCTGAAAGAAGAAAACGAGCGCAAGAACAATTTGAAAAACAAAAACCATTCACCACCTTTTCTTCAGTTATTGATAAAATTACAAAATTTATTGTTGATAATTCAAATTGTAACAAAACTCTGATGAAAGTTCACTTAAATTCCAATACGACAATCTTTTTAGAAGACAATGAACCCCTAAATAGACATCAGCAACTACTGAAAATGTTAATTCAGAACTCAGGTAATTCTGTCCATCGTAATAAATATGATAAAAATTTAGCGTATACTTGTTATACGTGGGAGGTGGGTTACTTTATGAAACTTCATACGCAAATTTAAAAAACTCAATACCTTCAATAACTTGTGTGAATCGATACGTACAAAAAACCTCGAGAAAAATTGTAGAAGAAAGGAAGCTACCTAAAATAGTGTGAGTGAGCGAAGATGCTACAAGAATCACTGGTAAAATTGAGTACGATAAAAAAAAGCAAATAAACTCGTTGGATTTACACTTCCTTTAGTGAATGGTCTTCCTCAAATGCTCGTTCTTTAATCAATCTTATCAAGACATTTCAAATGAATGATAAAATATGTTTCTTTCCTGAGTCTTTAGTAGTCAAATCTGCGAACAGATATTTCGAAGCACACCGTCTATGATTTCGACTTTTTCGACAAAGGTAAACTTCGGTATGAAAGATATTATTCAAGGATTACATAGAATTCAAACCATAAACAATGTGATTAATTACCTTAAGGACACTGTCAGTTTTCCTAGAGAAGTTAAGAAAACCGATAATGAGTATAATCTAGAAGTAGAAGATCAAGATCTAAATAATTTTAATGATGAATTTATTGCCGTAATTGTAAAAGAAGCTTTAGAAAAAGCACTAGGTGATACCGACAATCTAGGAATGAAAGTTGATTCAAACTGCTGCTATTCTATTCCTGTGTTCTTTAATACAGAAACAGATCAACGATAGTATGTTTAAAATGAAGTTCGTCAAGGAAATCAGACGAATAAATAAATTTACGTGGCCAAGAAAAAATGGCGCTGCAAATGTCGATAAGGAATTCTTAATTAGGGGGCCTTTGGCTTTAACCAAACAACCGTCGCGCGTCGTCTTCTAAAGAGGATACAGTTATTTTCAGTTTACAGAAAACTAGTTACAGACATCTTAAAAATACGTATAACGAGATTAAAGTTAATAATCGTAAATAAATAATTATGTATATGTTTCATCTTAACTTTTATATATTATGCAATGATAAATGTTCTTCTTTGCTCTAGCTCCTTTATTTATTATCCGAATAAAAAAAAATGAGGTGTGGCCACCACACGACTTTCTTATACGTATGAGCGTTTCAAATTATAGAATTTTAAGAATTTTTTTATACAAAAATTATTCAAAATCCTATTCTAAGTACTTGTATTCTCTTAATAAATCTCTATAGAATGCATACTTTGCAAGATATTATCAAAAAAGTGCTACTCAATAAGAGTAAAAGTGCTACTTCCGGTCCGAATTTTGAAATTTCATATATACAAAAAATATTGCAAATTCAGTTCTAAATACTTTTGTACTCTTGATAAATATATATAGAATGCATAACGTACGACATATTTGCAAAAAATCGATATTCGATAAGAGTAAAAGTGGTACTTCCGGTTTGAATTTTGAAATTTTTTTTATACAAAAGATATTGAAAATTATGTTATAAATACTTTTATACTCGTAACGTACTTGTCTAAAAAGCAAAACTTGCGAAATATTCGCAAAAAACTGATTTGCGATAAGAGTAAAAGAGCTACTTCCGGTAGGAATTTCGAAAAACTTTTTATATAAAATTATTCTCAATTTTAATTTTAAGTATATATGAATTCTTTATAAATTTGTTTAAACTTAGTAGTTGACGGAATATTGGCAAAATTCCATTTTTTTGCTAAAGTAAACTACGACTTCCGGTCTATCGATTTTACTGAAAAACTAATCAGATCTCAAGAGGGAGATTATACACGTAAATACAAAATTTGGAATTGATATCTACAGCGGTTTGACCGCTCTCGTGGTCACACACACACACAGACACACAGACACACACACACAGAGAGAGAGAGAGACATTTTTTTAAAACCACTTTTTCGGTATCAGGGGACTCAAAACGTGGACATCTGCAAAAATCTCGAGGTCGAAATTTTTCATCATCACAATACTTCCTTATACTACGTATAAGAAAGTAAAAGACATTAATATAATACAAATGAGCAGCGATTTTACCTTAAAATAAAAAAAAGTGACAGTACTTGAGCATATAGAAGTACAATACACTGGAGTATACACTTAAACTATAGTAGTATCGACTAGTATAGTTCTGGAATGTTTGAATACGCCCGGGGATGCCCGGGGATATTTGGGTATGTCCGGGGATGTACGGAGGATGTACAGGGATGTCCCTATGGAAGAGGATGTCTAGTGTACAAGTTTTCCCCAGTGGTTTACCCCTCGGACAGACCCTACAAACATTAGAGGAAGATTGTACAACATAAATATAGCAGGTGCCTGTATAATAGATTTATATATTGCTAAATGTTGTTGAATTGCTCGGGAACATCTTTCTTCAGGTAGCGCCAGAGTCGTACCTAAGTATTTCATGTACAAAATAAACATAATTTTATAATTATATACATAAGTAATCATGCTTACGTGCAACTAAATATTGCCAATGTAATGAAAGAATGGGTCATCGAAATTAATTGTCATTGCCACATCTGTGATTTTGCGATAAGTTTTAGAGTGTGCCACCCATTATGAATGTATGAATTTAAACTAGAAACCTAGCACTGGCGTACTTTGAAAACATTTTTTAGATTACCAAATATATGAAATATTTACGTTCTGTGGTTTTTCATAAGTTCTGACTTGCTGTCTAAATATTTAATTTACAAAATAAACATTATTTTATAATCACATGATCATGCTTGCATGTACATAATAAAATAATGTGAATGTTGTTTAGTTCATGTCGATAATTTTCAAAGTCATTAAAAAAATCGCTTAAACTGCACATATGGGATTATCTCGAACTTAACAATTATGTTATGTATTGAAGCAGGAATAGAAATTGTGAAACGTAAAATTCGTTAAAATGCAAATGGACGATCAGTAAATCAAATAATACATCCATTAATAAACACAAGTACAGCATGTTACTTAACGTATGTAGATGAAGGTATCAATAGAATATATGGAAGTCTGGAACTTGGCAGTTATAGTACCTATTCACAAAATAGAGACATGGGCATCACACGACTTTCTTATACGTATGTGCGTTTCCAATTATACAAAAGTTGTTCCAAATTAAGTGTTAAATACAAGTGTACTCCGAAATGATTGGGCTATTGGACCCAGTGGCGGCTCTTTAATGAGAGCAAGTGAGCAATTGCACCCCCTGGAATTTTGAAACAAAACAAACCAAGCGGCGACTAACTGTGAAAGTATTTATTTATAACGTATTCATAGTTATTGAACAGGAACGTGGCGTGTGCGGCTCGCGTAACAACCTACATGCACCGATCGTCGTCACAGATATAATGACGACTAACAGCGCAGAGATGTAAAGACGAGAAACTATTCGAATGTTTACCTCTTTCACCGAGAGAAACATACCCATGAGCAAAACCCAACCGTTGCTCCGTTAAGCGATTAACATTACATTGAAGGTGGGGAGAACTGTATTTTGTTCTACTTCCATATCGTATAATACATAGCGTGTGAGCAAGATCCCCAGTCTGCTCACGGCTGTTGTAAGATGAATTTCGTCTCTGCGTTACAGAATAACACGTTTTCGCGGTTAACGTATGATGAAAGAATCGCAATAAAAAATCTTAAACGGCCGATGCCTCAATTATGTTTAGAAAATAAACAATCTGTTAAAGGTAAAGACGTTATAAGAAAATTCAAAATGAATATTTATCAGAAAAATGACTGGATTTGTGGGTGTGAAATTAAAAATACTTTGTTTTGTTTTCCGTGTCTTTTGTTTGGTGGTGAACCGTCTTGGTCAAAGAACGGAATAAAAGACTTAATTCATCTTAGTGCTAAAATTACGAAACATGAAAATTCCGAAGGGCATTTGAAAAATATATTTAGCCTAAGAATGTTAGGAAAAAATAACATTCAGAATGTTTTAGATTCATCATATAGAAAAGCAGTTCAACAACACAATGAACAGGTAACAAAAAATAGGCATGTGTTTAATTTAATAATAAATTGCATTAGATTTTGTGGCGCGTTTGAACTGGCACTTCGGGGTCATGATGAACGGCAAACGTCGAATACCAAGGGCATTTTTCGGGAATTGATAAATTTTACGGCAGAATTGGATAAATCGCTCAGAGATCACATCGAAGCAGCACCGGTTTTTAAGGGATTATCAAAAACGATACAGAATGAGCTGCTTGATGCAATGTTGAACGTGTATCATGAACAAGTTTCCAGTGAAATTAAAGCAACCGACTTCATATCTGTGTTAGCTGATGAAACCACAGATGCGTCCAATCAGTTTCAGTTGGTGGTTGTTTTAAGATATATTGTGAACGCGAGACCGGTCGAAAGATTTTGGAAATTTCTTCTGCCTAGTGGACATGATGCTAATTCTTTATCTGCCTCCATCCTTAACGAAATTAGTTTGCTTGTTGATGACCCAGAAAAACTGATTGCACAGAGCTATGATGGGGCAGCAGACATGAGTGGTGCTATTAACGGCGTGCAAAGACATGTCCAAGACCAGTATCTAAGGGCCAATTTTGTACATTGTTACGCACATCAGACAAATCTTATTATGTCACATGCTACATCGAGCAGTAGTAATTGCAGAATTTTTTTTGCCAATCTGACGGGATTATGTACTTTTTTCTCCACTTCACCACAACGAGCTGCAAGATTGGAAGAATTCCTTCAGAGAAAAAGCTTACCTCGTTCTTCAAAAATAAGATGGAACTTCAATTCTAGGACAGTGAATACAATACATGAGCACCGAGAAGAAATAATTGAAGCTCTAGAACAAATCGAGGGAGAAGCTAGTTTACAAACTACCATTCATCAAGCTGGTGCCAATTTGCGAATTTTAGAGGAGGAAAATTTTATCTATTGGTTAACTTTCTTTCATAAAATTATGCCACATGTGGACATATTGTGTAATCAATTACAAAATGTCAATACAGATACATTAAAAATCAAGAATAATTTAGATAATTTTGAACGCGCTATTGGAAAAATTCGACATGTCCATGACCAGTATCCAAGGGCCAATTTTGTACATTGTTACGCACATCAGACAAATCTTATTATGTCACATGCTACATCGAGCAGTAGTAATTGCAGAATTCTTTTTGCCAATCTGACGGGATTATGTACTTTTTTCTCCACTTCACCACAACGAGCTGCAAGATTGGAAGAATTCCTTCAGAGAAAAAGCTTACCTCTTTCTTCAAAAATAAGATGGAACTTCAATTCTAGGACAGTGAATACAATATATGAGCACCGAGAAGAAATAATTGAAGCTCTAGAACAAATCGAGGGAGAAGCTAGTTTACAAACTACCATTCATCGAGCTGATGCCAATTTGCGAATTTTAGAGGAGGAAATTTTTATCTATTGGTTAACTTTCTTTCATAAAATTATGCCACATGTGGACATATTGTTTAATCAATTACAAAATGTCAATACAGATGTATTAAAAATCAAGAATAATTTAGATAATTTTGAACGCGCTATTGGAAAAATTCGAACCGAAATCGCTGACACAGATAATCAGTTGGTTAAACAAAACGACTTAGAACTGACTCCTCGACCATCAACGCCACGAAGAGTAATTGATGGTAGCCAAAGACGGAGGGAAACTATTGAAGTGTGCGATATTATTTTGCTTGAAATAAAAACTAGATTTCGGTATACAGGGCACTTAATATTAGCAAACTTAATTTCTTTTAAACAGTTCTCCTCTTTTCAAAAAAAAAATTCCGGAAGATTGCCTTAAAGAAGCAGTAAAATTGTATCCATGCCTCAATGAAAGCAGACTACGAACTGAATTAAGTGTTCTATATTCTAGAGAAGAATTTAGGCAAAATATAGAAGTCAGTGCTGTAGGTCTGCTAGGCCTACTGCTGGATGGATTAAGCGACACCTTTAATGATGTTGTTAAGCTTTTAAAAATTGTCATTACAATCCCAATGACAACGTCTGAAACGGAACGCCAGTTTTCACGGCTGAAGAGAATAAAAACTTTCCTGAGAAATACAATGAAAGAAGACAGATTAAATGCCCTTACTATGTTATCTTGTGAAAAAGAATTTATAAATGATTTCCCAAATTTTAATGAAAAAGTGATAGAACTGTTCTGCAAGTCAAAGACACGCAAAATGGACTTCGTTTATCGTCAGATGTAATCAAACTGTAGTGTTATATTTACTATTCCCTCAAAACAAACTGTACAATGAACAGTATCTGTCTGGAACAGTATGTTGGTGAAACTTATAAAGATTGGGTAAGCGTTCTTGTATTATACTTTTTAATTTTGAAATTATGCACTCCCTATGTGAACCACCCCAAGCCACCACTGATTGGACCCATTTCGGATTAATAAATTTTTCGAATTAAGCTAAATCATTCTTAAAATACATTATGACGAGTAATTACATAAATATTACATATTACATGTGATTACACAGTTTATTTTATAAGGTCTGTCTAAAAAGAACCAAATCTCGGGAGAGAAATGCTGCCTAATACAGTACAGTAGACTGTAAGTTGTTCTAACAGTATGTCACATAATACTTATTACTTAGTAACACTGCGGTTTTATTGTAAGCTTGGTTCTTTTCGACTTATGGTTTAGGGTTTAGGATGGAGCGAATTTCGGATTACCGAAGTTTGAATTAACGGGACTCCACTGACTGTACTTTTATCTTCTTAAAAAATAAACGTATGAGTAAATGTGTTACTTCAGGTCCCAATTTTGAAAATACCTTTAAACACAAATTATTCAAAATCCTGTTCTAAGTACTTCTATACTCTTAATAAATTTCCGGAGAATGCATAATTTGAGATATATATATGCAGCAAAAAACCACTATTCGATCTACAGTAATTTTCATCTTTATTTATTCAGAGCTAAACAAGAATAAGGTATTTTGATGAATGAAAAGGAAGTTCTATAAAACTACTGTCTAAAAATAAATTCTTATTCACACTAGATAGAATTTAAATTAATCAAGAAATGGGAATACTAAAAAAGCATTAAATCTTACATACATGTATGTATGTTTAGGCCAGAATACAATAACAAATTCCAGTGATGATATAAATATGTATGTAGTTATTTCCTATTCATGTTCATGAAATAATATTCATAAATTTATGTTGACACTTTACTGCAACCTTATTAGCTTATTAAACACCACATGCAACAATTACATACGTAGCAAAACAAGTTTGTGTCTACTGTGTGCGATTGAAAGAATAACGTGATTTGATCATATTTAGACATACTAAGTAAAATCTTAATTCATGTGATCAAATACACATTCCAGCAGTTACAAACGCGGAGGATTTAGAAATAATTTAAAATCCGTCTTTTTACTTTTCATTTTACTGTTAAATAGATAACCTTCACCAGAAGGCGCCGCCGTAAGGTTTTTCTCACTTTATTTTTACTTGTACTGAAGTCACTTCTAAATTTAGCTTTACTAGGTCAAGAAATTAATTCAGAAATGCATACCTATATTTCATTAAATGTGTATCAGTAACGTTAATGAAATAAATCCCGTTTAGCTAATTTACTTTATATACGAATACAGACGTTTTATTTTTGTTTTCATTTCGGCAAACCAGGTTCGTAGATTTATAAAAATAAATTAAGTACTGCTTTAGTTAACCAAAATTTCGTTATTTTGTTCAAGGTAAGATTGTCATGTTAAAAATATAAACAAATTAATAATGGATCGTTATTACAGAAATTCCATAAAATTTTGAAAAAAAAGATTGCAATTGTATTGTTTTCGCCAAGTATTTTAATTTTATTGTGTTTAATATTAATTATTTAAGCGCGAAATTTGTTAAAAGTTTGTATTTTATTGCACGTGCTAATTGTCTTTTGAATAATGTTATAAAATTTTAAATAAATATTAACAATTGTAAACTAAACCAAAGTAGGTTTAAAAGTGTAAATGATATTTTAAAACGGAGGTGTTTAAAGTGCATCTTTAATTTTCGATTTATTAAAATTACTTACGTTTCAAATTGTAATAATATCCAAATTACACTAACACAGTACCCACGAATACAAACTGGTTTGTTAAGTTGTTTGAGAAGTATTCTGAGACCAATTTCGTCACGGCCGCGTTCAAATGTCAGTGCGTGGGCAACATAAAGTTTTGCGCATGTCTCTTAATTTCTTACTTAGGTAGGTGTGACTATTGCCAATTAAAACAATTGTCTTTACTTAGGAAATTTTAGACATGATCTATGTTTAATGTTTACTCTTAAAATTCATATATATTCACATCTACATTTATGGCGATAATATAGTTTCTAAATAATATGTATATGAAGCTGGAATACGAGCGTGCAACGACAATCTAGGGGTGGGTCACGTTTAAGTATACCTACATGTCTAATGAGTACGGACTACATCATCATCAACTGTTTTAGCGAATATCAAAAATATACCTTGATTCGACTTTACATGATACTCGTATTATTACAAGTCGACTAATACATTCACGTCTATTTCTGAGTACCAATGCAAGCTTAAGCTTCATACATTATTATTTGGGGGCGGGCACGAGCGGCCGATGACTCATCGCCCATGGGCGCACTATTGAAATTTTCTAATTTTAAAGAGGTTTTAATTTTATTTATATAATTGAATAACAAGTGGCTGGTGATCTACAAAATACATTATTATTTGTTCATTTTGTTGTTCAAGTCGAGTAAAGGAGTACATATTAATATTTACTAGCAATACTTTCTCAAGGTTCTCTTCTGTAAGACTTGTTCTCTTTGAATTAAATACATGCTTGTAGAGAGAAAACGTCCTTTCTACATCGCAACTAGTTATAGGTGCGTACTCAAAATATTCTTCTTTTCTATGACGGGAAAAAAGTTGACATTTTATCCTTCTTGACAGGTAATAAAATGTCACTTTTTCAACCCGGGCAAAAAGTGAGTACTTTTTGGCCGCTTAAATTGACAGATATTTGATTATTTTACAGGTTTCCATAGCAACGCAGGTGTAACGTCACTTGAAATATCACATCGATTGATTTTCTGACTTCAATATATAGTACTACGTGTTTTTTTCAATATTAAATCGGCGTTTTCCCCATCACAGAAAAAAATTGTGTATTATACACGGGAAAAAAATTAAAAACCTTACCTCGAGCTAAAATCTAATACTTTTTTCCCTTGTATAATAAATAACTATTATTTCAACGTATTTATGCAGTTAGATTTTGTGTTATTGTTATTAAATCTGGATTTCTATTAGAAACTGCGTCTAACTTTTGCCGTAGGTCACATTCGAAGTCACTTGGAATACTTTTGAAATTATTAATAGCCACATCTAATGTGGTTAATCCATCTTTTAGTTTGAGATTTCGATTTTCAAAATATGTGATTAGTTTAGGCAAATTTCCAAAGTGTTCCTGAAGGAATAACAGCTGATTTTTAAATTTAGGATTTGTGTTAGTTCCTTGCACTCAAAAATACTTCTAGCATCGTCATTTAAACATGTAACGAAATTTTGTAAACTATCGAAATTCTCTGCATAAAAACTAGTAGCTTCCAGCCATGTTCCCTATCTAGTTATTACTAGCGAGGGTGGCAGTAACAAAGATGGAAGGGCCACTCTCGACGGTGCTTTTCTGAAAACTTTTTTTAGAAGCGGATACAAGTACCTATATCAACTTCCGGATTGTTGTCTCTGATATATTCACAGATTCTGTGGAGAGCAAGTGCTACACAAGTAATATGCAGTATATAAGGATATGCTTCCTTTAATAGTCTGCCTGTTTTTAACATATATGCGGCACTGTCACTAACAAATAAAAGTATTTTTCCCTGCACCTGTCGTCCGAATGAAGCATGTTGTTTCTCGTCAATGGTTTTAGCAATTGTTTCCCCATCGACTGTATTTATAACTTTAGATGCTATTACATATGCGTTATATGAATAGCATCTAATATATCGACAGTTTCGTCGGCACTTATCCACAGGTACTGCTTTGAAAGATGTCTTCTAATGCATTCTACTGTTTTCGTGAAGCACTTAGAAACATAATATTTTCGTAAGGTGGATTCATAAGGAACATTTCGACCAGTATATTTTTGAAGAAATGTTTTGAAAGTGGGATTGCCAAGTTTCTTTAATGGGATATTAGCCGCCATTAAAGCTTCACAGAGTTCTTCGTTAAAATTGTCAGATTTCAACGGCTACAATTTCCGTGTATGTTTTAGCGATACTAAGTGACGCTGTACGTGCGATTTTTGGGCATTCTATAACGATATTTTACAAACTTTGCAATAAATATCGGAATCACTAACAATGGACATACAATCAGTACAACCCTCAGTCCAACTCGCCATTGTTTCACGATGTATTTCTCGACCTTCTTCCATATCATATCTGAAAAAGTAACATAAACAATGATCTGGATCTAAATAAATAACTAAAAATGTACGCGTATGTTATTGAATCTAAACGAAATCCAGTGCACACTTACGTCTAGATAATTGGGAGAAGTCGATTCAATGAAACGGGATTAAACAGGAACTATTATATAAATTAATTAACCGTCAAAACAATGAAAAAACGAAACTAACGTAAGTATGAATAGGTATACACTTATATAACTTTATTTATCATGCCAAATATAAGGTAAATTAAATTTTAAAAACCTATGACGCTCCTATATCTACGCCGATGAAAATAGGATATTTACGAGTTAAGTGGACTTTTTTTGTGTCGTTTTCCCGTCAACATGTGAGTCAATAACAGATGTTGCAGTTCACCATATGAACAATGCGTGAATAATGCTATTCAGTAAATGCGTGTTGTTAACTATTGATTAGATAATATTACATTGAAGCTATAGGTACATACTAAAAAAGTTACAAAATATATTAACACGTTGACTGCCAACTACCAGATAACTCGTAGATTGCGTTCTTTGCTAGGACGCCGACTACGAGTTATCTCGTACTGTGTTTACTTGCCATATTCGTGCAGCTACGATTGAACTCGTAGTATATCAGTGCTAATATGGATAGATGGCTTCTGAGAACAAAAAATCAATGCTGGCTGACATGAACAGAAAATTTATTAATAAATGAACAGCAAATATAATTATAAAAGACTTATTCAAAATCAAGAAGTAAAGGAATATTTTTATTGTTTGTGAAACTTTTTAAAACAATCTTCCACACAAAGGGCTTAGGTTTCTCTTCACAGGTCGGACAAAAATAACGCGTTTCTCGGCGTTTTTTTGCTTGGGTACATATACGACATGGCTTTGTCGGACGCTGTTTTTTTTTCGGTGGGCGACAGACTTTAAATAATGGAGCTCTTGCAATCTAATTTTTTTCGAAATTGGTTGATTCTCTTCTCCAATTAACGCGACGACGCATTGTGTATATATATCTCTATAATATGTAGTGAAACCTTTTTGGACCATCTAATAGTCTTCTTTAGAGATGTGTAGTACGACTGCATTTGATCTGATCGGCCAATGCCAGACATTCCTTTATTGTAATCTCGAATTATATTCGATGTCATAGAAAGTTTTCCATTGCAATACGACACCTCTACCATTTCAACAATATGCATGTTTGAAATGGTAAGGACATCTCGTTTGTCTTTCCATTTGCATACAGTAACAGGACCATTTTGCTGCCAAATACACTCACCTTTTTTCAGTTTACGATTTACCACATCTCTGGGGTTTCCCTTTCTGTTATTTCGTAGGGTGCCACACACATAAGTTTTTCGTGTATTTAGCGGTTTCGTAAGAGTAACAGAATTATAAAAATTATCCATGTAAACCGTGTATCCCTTATCGAGATAGTACTCAAGTAAATGTAACACATCAGTAGTCTGACATAAATTATGGTCAGTTTCCTCAGATTTTCCGCTGTAAATCTTTATTTTCATTACAAGACCGTCAGACTCACATAGTTCATACAGTTTGACACCGTATTTGTGTTTTTTATTTTTTATGTACTGGTGGAAATGCAATCTTCCACGCCACAGGATCATGGATTCGTCAATACAAATATTTTTATCTGGTACATAGTTTTCACGCATAATATTATTGAATTGATTTAGTATTGGCCTCACCTTGTATAATCTGTCGGCAGATGGTATTGAGTTTTCAACCAAATGAAAATAACGAAGTAACAACTGGATTCGATTTCGACTCATATTTGAGCGCCAAAACTTTACATTATATAGCTTGTTTGTGCTCCAGTAAGGTTCAATTGATGGAAAAGAGCAAGGCCCCATTTGTAACAAAAGTCCAATAAAAACTTTCATCTCTGCAGCACTGACGTCTGTCCACTTTGATACCGTTAGGTTTTTTATTGCTTTGCGTTTTGCAATTTCTTGCGCAGCATATAAATTAGTTTGTTCGACCAGTAATGCAAGAAACTTCCGAAAAAAATAAATCCACCAGCGTTTGTACGGTAAAATTTGACGTATCCAATTTCACATCAACATTGTCTTGGAAAATAAATAATTAAGGATTTTGTTGAATTTCTGTTCACAAATTATCATTCCCATTTGATGTTGTTGCTTGGGAATCATCGTCATTATCATCAGGTTCGGGAACAACTTCAGGTTCGGAGACGACTTCATAGTCACTATCACACTTAGCACTTCCGGTCAAATAGGAATTGGCGTTAATTTTGAATGTTTAAATAGAACATTCTGTATTTTTGTTCATATTCGGTTTCTACTAAAAATTTGCTATCCATTACAGCTTAACTTTTGACATTTCTGTCAAAGATGGCGGTATCTATCAAATTTATCCATTAAAATGAAACTGCTTCCTAACAATTGCCGATCCACCAAAAACCCCCAAAGTTAACGTTGGAAACAATTACATTACATATTTCTCACATTTACAGGCATTGGCGAAGGAAACATTTATTTCACGTTGGAATTACTATAGAAAATAAGATTTTTTTTTAAATTTTCAAATGCCCGATACTTGTTTGTTTGAATAGTAACACCTATTTTTTATTGCGCTGCCATTATTGACATAATTTTTAGCTTCCAAGTGATATAAAATATACAGTGGTTTGGTGGTAGATAGGTAGTAGAAAATCTAAAATTTTCTAAATGTAGTCTAATACCAAGCAATTAAACAATAAAATTTCAAATAAAAAACACAGTTACCTTTGGAAATAAACGACTTCCGTAAATAACATTTAATCAACTACTGGATATTAAACAAAGTTTGCATTAAAACTACTAGTAACAAAACAATAGCAAAAACAACAATTTACAAAATCTAAGTTAAAGAATTATTGAAAAGAACTATTAGTTATAAGTAATTACTAATAAGGTATGTATTAAAAATGTTCAAAATATCGCTCTTCCTGACCTCTATATAAATTAACACGTCGTATAAATTCCCTCACACAATTATGTAACTGGTGCCTGGTTATATCATTTTTGCTTGCCTCACTCGTGCTTCCAGTTCCTCGCAAATATCAGACTGTACGGTGTATACACTTTCTTTCAAATATGGCCAAATAAGGAAATCTAAAGGTGTTAAATCCGGCGACCCAGGAAGCCACGTGACTGACCCACTGGTGCCAATCCAATGCTGTCCAACATTTTGATTTAAATAATCCCTAACGAGTTGTGAATTATGAGGTGGTGCGCCATCTTCCTGAAAAAATAGAACATTACTATGTTCCCTAGGTAAGTAATTTAAAATGTCATTAACTTCATTGTTTAAAAAATCCAAGTGTCTTTCGGAAGTTAGGTGTCCGTCGGAGGCAACACAATGTCCCCAATCATTCCCAGGCAAACATTAAAACCAAAACTCACTTGATGGTTACCTACTCTGCAGAATCGTTGATTTTCCTGCGCCCAGTACATTGTGTTTTGCCGGTTAAACAATCCATAATTTGTGAATCTTCGTTCGTCGGAAAAAATAATATTACAAGCAAAGTTACGTCTCTTCGGATATTATCTACAGCCTAGTTGCAAAACTCTAATCTTCTCACAAAATTGGTTTCGAATAGGTGTTGATTTATCTGACATTTGAAAGATATTGTAGTAACCCTGAGTGTAATAAAATACCTAAGTAAAATCAAACTATAAAATTATCATTTACTTATAATATCCCTTAATTACACCCTGAGTTAGACATTTTACTTCTTATTACGTCACACGTTGGGTAAGCCAATAAATTATAGTAGAATGTTTTCAATATAATACCTTACTAGTCTATAAGTTTAATATTTATATGCCCTAACTAACTCAGTCGATAAAATTTATAATACGTGAATATTCTTTTCTTAATAAAAGCAAATACACTTCTTTATCAGGTATTTCTAATATCGTTAATCATATATTTACTATAAACAAATTTATTTCTTTATTATCTGTACTTTCATATTATCATTAATTAAATAAAACTTAGTCTTTCATGGATAACAACAACACAGGAAGTTCAAGCAATGATTCATTAAAAATCTTTGTCTGGAATATTAATAGCTTTTCTAAAAACAAAGCGAATTTATTTGCATTTTTAAAAACTTCTAAGCTGGATCCGAGTTTTATAGTTTTAAATGAAACTCGTTTAAGTGAAGGTTCCTTTATTACTACCCCTGGATACAATTCAAGCCATAATTGTAGAGATAATAAGAGTGGTGGCACTTCTATTTTAGTCAGGAAGGGTATCATATTTTCCAGTTTTATACCTGACTGTAACTTACCTGAAAAATGTCAGTTTATTATAACCAAAACAAGTAAAATAACTATTGTTGCTGGTTATATCCCTCCAGATACAAGATTTACCTTACGTAATTGGACAGATATTCTGTGTGCTGTAGAGCCCCCATTTGTTGTAGTGGGGGATTTTAATGCTCATCACCATTCTTGGGGTAGCTCGATAACCAATCAAAGGGGTAGAACCCTTTATCAGTTTTCTGAAGACATGAACATAATTAACTTAAATGATGGTGCCTCCACCTTTCTACTTCCCCCAAGTTCTGGCCCCAGTGTAATTGATTTAGCTTTCTGTTCAGATGACATAGCGCCCGTAAGCTATTCCTATACACATGATGATGTCCTGGGAAGTGACCATTTTCCTGTGATAGTTAACATTCTGTACCCAAATTTAGTGCAATCTTCCAGCACATTTTATCATAAGAAATATAAATATCAGTATGCCAAATGGGACACATTTACGGAGTCAATCTCTGAAAATATCACTGCAAAAGGTGCCTCCTCATACCAGGAATTTGTCTCATATATCATAAGTGCTGCAGACAAATCTATTCCTAAAAGTAATCTCAGGCATAAATATGATCCATGCCCATGGTGGGATTCAGAATGCTCCAGAGTAGTCAGACTGAGGAGCCAACTAATTAAAAAATTTAAAACAACTGGCTCCATGGAGTCCTTTATAATTGCAAAAAGATATATTGCAATGTCAAAAAGAATATTAAATAAAAAGAAACGTTCACGGTTTAGAGCTTACTGCGATTCACTTGACCGTAATACAAATATGAATGAAGTTTGGAAATCGATTAGAATTTATTCTAGGGCAATCTCTCCTTCCGCGAAACACCCTATACCAAACGATATAACATGTCAAGAGCACTTTCTTTCCTCGCTTGCGCCATGTTTTGTTCTTAATAAACCAGCAGATTTTAATATCCATAATAATAGCACACGTACTATGACTCAGCCTTTTACACTTCTCGAATTGCAAACAGCCATCGCCCAAGCGAAGGATACAGCTCCGGGTGTTGATAGGATCTCAAATACTATGATTAAACATCTTCCTATAGAAGCACAAAACTATTTGCTCTGTATGTTTAATAACATGTTATGTGGACAACGGATTCCCTCCGACTGGAAGCGTATTTTGATATGCCCTTTTTTGAAACCTGATAGAGATCCGTTTGATTATAAAAACTTTCGCCCTATTGCTTTACTTCCATGCATAAGGAAACTATTTGAAAGATTAATTCTATACCGTATGGATTGGTGGTGTGAACGACATTACATCTTAGACTCCTGCCAGTTTGGTTTTAGGAAATCCAAATCAACCACTGATAGTTTATGTATCTTAACATCCGATATCTTGTCAGCATTCTCCAAACAAGAGGTCCTCTTTGCCGTTTTCTTGGATGTGTCTAATGCATATGATAATGTTGTTATACAAGTTTTAGTGGACAAGTTAAAACAAATATGTTTACCTGATAGCATAGTTTTTTGTATTTCTCAACTTATCACAGAAAAGATCTTATCAATAAAAACATCTGATATTTCTAGAATTTCCTATAAAGGCCTCCCACAAGGTAGTATCCTAAGCCCAATTTTATATAATATCTACACGGCAGGCCTCGAGAAATTTATTTCTCCTCATGTAAAATGCCTTCAATATGCTGACGATATAGTTATTTATGCGACAGGTAAAGATATTACTTCAGTTTTCGAAAAAGTACAAACTGGTTTAAATGGGGTCAATGAATGGTTATCGGACAGAGGATTGGCACTGTCAGCCACAAAAACTAAATCTGTTTGGTTTTCAAGGAGAAGAGTGGAGTATGCCTTTCCTTCGGTTTCTCTGGCAAACGAAAACATCCCAATTGTCCAAACTTTCTGTTATCTCGGTTTATGGCTGGACTCTAAACTGAACTGGAAGGTACATGTGTCACATGTAGTCAATACATGTAATAAAGCTGTTAATGTTATTAAATCCCTGTGTAGTAAAAAATGGGGATCTGATCCTAAAACATTACTAATATTATATCGCTCTTTAATTAGATCCAAACTAGAGTACGCCTCCAGTCTATATGCCTCCTGTGCAAAAACACACCTTTATCGCCTAGATAGAATTCAATATAAGTGTTTAAGGATAATCTTAGGCGCACTTTGCTCCACCCCCACCAATGCTTTACAAATAGAAGCGGTTGAACCCCCACTGATACTCAGATTCATGTTCCTCACAAAGAAATATTTATTGAAAATATTCAACTGTGAAAATACTCAAGTTATTAAAGCTATTGAATCATTGGCCCATAATACGAACAGACAACGCCGAATCCCTATCGTGATATCGTGCCTATCGGAAATTAGTATGTTTAAAAACCTTTTGGATTCCAACAAACTCCATGATATATATAGATTAGATTACTCATTCCAATTTTTCAAACCAAAGACTACATCTTTTCAAACATGTACCACCGATAAAACATCTATACCCGGGAAGAATATCGATCAACAATTTGAGGAATATGCCTCACGAAAATGGTCCTCTCACAATCGCTATTTTACTGATGGATCAGTCCATCAACAGCCTGCCTCAACCTCTGTCGGCATATATTCCCCTACGACAAATTTTACTTATTCAGCTTCCCTTAATCGCTTCTCGTCTATTCTAACTGCAGAGTTGGTTGCTATTTATATATGTGTTTTATATATTATTTCAACTAAGAATAGAGACAATGTGATATTCTCTGATTGTAAGAATGCTATTTTAGCTATTGAGAATGGTCTGAATAACAGAAATAACACTATGGTATGGCGCGTTAGGGAGTGCCTATGGAATGCTGGGAAAAATGGTGTAAATATTGCGCTCTGTTGGATACCCAGTCATGTGGGCATCAGATATAACGAGAAAGCGGATGAGTTAGCCAAATTAGGAAGAAACAAACCTGAATATAATATAAAAAATTGTTTCAAGGATTTCATCCCCCATCTTAGAACGGATCTGTTAAATAAATGGAAGGATTACTGGAGCTCCTCCTCTCACATAAAAGGTAGATTATATGCTCGGACACAAGATTCCATTCCCAGAGTCCCATGGTTCGTACAAATGCCTTTTAAATCTAGAGCTTTCATTACCACAATGTGTAGAGTAAGATTTGGTCATCTTCTTACCCCCCAACACCTACACCGTATCAATATCGTGGAGGATCCCAGATGTGAGTGCGGTATGGTGGGTGATATTAATCATCTTTTCTTCAATTGTCCACTCAAGCATCTCCAGATTAATCGTCTCATAGAAGATCTCATAAACTTAAAAATATACCCCCCATATAATATTTATACAATACTACGTCTTAATTCTTTTAAAGTGTATTTGTGTCTATATACCTATCTAGAAAAAAATAAAATTCCTATCTAACTGTTAATCCCAATGTCTATTCCCTCTTTGTGTAGGTATGTTCTGTTCCGAGGCTCCATTTCGGGATGTGTAATGTGTCGCCGGAGCCCCGGCACGAGAAGAGTCTATATTCTGTGTTTGTGCACCTCCTTCCTTTTAAGTTTTAAATTCCCGCCACAGGGTGCCAACTTGTGTATGGTGCATGAAAAGAATCTACATCTAGATTCAAACACCAAGACAGAAGAAACAATTATAAGAAGAAGAAGAAGAAGATATTTAAGGCTGCGTTTGATAAGGTTTTGGCGGGAGAGAAATGTACCCAAAAAATACCATTTTTATTTCCATTTTTACGGACGTAAAATATCAAAACATGTAAATTTTATGCATTAAGCATGAAGATAAAGGTTAAACGAAGTGAACGGTCGAATTCTTTTTTAAATTAAGTTAATATATAAGCCGTAAATAAAATGGGAAGTTAGTGGTTTTGCAAGTACTAGAAAAAATGGCTACATTTAAAAATTACACGGTAAATTTATATGTAATATAGCAAGTACACTCGGTATTTATATTTGGAAGGTAAAAATAGTAACAGTAGCTAAATACATGTGTAATTTTTTAAGTGATCCATGAAATAAAATTTGTTTACATTTTTGGTGGGTCTTTACATACATTACAGATATCTGTTACATTTACGTCGCCTAACAGTGTAGCACATATAATACAGATGGCGTTATTATCTTGCAATTATTTAGAGGTTACTTGTGTGTTATGCGATACTTTAATTATTCATTATAATTTAAAATTATAATTAACAACAATTTTTGCGGTTACTAATTATAAAATTTAGTATGTTACGAGTTATTTGAAAGTACGTAATAGACAATCAACAGTTGGCATCACTGGTTGTCACCACAAAATCAAAAAGTAACTACATAGTTTAATTTGCGAGTTTAATGAAATTGCAATATTTTAAAATAAATATGGAGTTTTCTGTTATCCTTAATTGAAAGATGCCTATGCTTTTACTAATGAGATGAATTATGTAAATCAATTAAACTGGGACTGTTTACGCCGACAAAAGCCTAATAGCTGTTTTATATTTACGAAGTTCGCAAAGAAACTGTCGGCTAAGAACGTTTTACATTTTTCTTCAAAATTTGTTAAGGTTGTTGCTAATTACTTAAAATGTAAATATAGGTACATTTTATTTGTTAGCAGTTTTCAGAACTTTGAAATCGTTTATTTTTTAAATAGAAACTGCACACCATGTCTACGGTATTTTTGACATATTCATCAAATTTTATAGTTCAAACTATATAGCAAATTAGATAGAAAGACAAACAAAATATAAATTTGTATCTATAACGTATAAGAAATCCAAAACTCAAATATATAATTCTACAACGTTTCAATCACGATTATCGAAAAGAAAACATCGATACTTTTTTACAAAACAATATATCGTGCGCATCCCTAGTTCAAATCACATATGCCTGCCCACTCTTTCTTCCGGAGGTCAGTTCGCCGGTTTTCTAGTTTCGATTAATAACAATAATCTTTATAATAGCCTCATTATTTATAATATATTAACATTAAAATAATACCTTTACCTTACTTAGTTTTGAAGATTTTTATTACAATTACTGTTCTTTTTATTTTTGGTGTTTGTAGAGTTTAAAATTTATAATACGTGAATATTCTTTTCTTAATAAAAGCAAATACACTTCTTTATCAGGTATTTCTAATATCGTTAATCATATATTTACTATAAACAAATTTATTTCTTTATTATCTGTACTTTCATATTATCATTAATTAAATAAAACTTAGTCCGGACCTGTCTCTTTATATTAACTAAGAAAGATTATTGTCCAAGTACTTTTCACTATATAAGTTGGTAGCCTGTAACTAAAACGATATTACCGCTACACATGTGAATTAACATTGATAATTCTACTAAATATTTTATTCAATCGATATTTAAAATCTTTATATTCAGTTTAATCTCAAGACTACACCTTTAATTATCTCACAGTCTGGTAAGTTATTTTTGAACTGTTACCATATCTTCCCTATAAATTAATCTGTATGTTTACTTTTATTTTTTAGGAGGTCAAATAACCATGAATGCAGAATGTTTTCCTATCCAAAATACATCTACGAAATGAAAATCAAAAATGGTTGAGTAACTATAAATATAATATATAGCAGTGAAATAACATACAATAAACATGTATTGGATGAAAATGCCAGTATTTTAACAATTACTTATTTAAACTTGTCCAATATCTTGGTACTTATATATGTGGTTATGATAAGAATTGAAGTTATAACCCTATTTTTATTTTTGAAGGTAGGTTAAATTAATGCATGTACTAAAACTTTTAAAATGTATACCCTTGATTTCTAATACAAATAGTACTATGTAGCTGTTATTTATGGTCCAGTATTTAATTTCTAATACATTTAGTCATTTAATTTTAATCTATTAGGTGCCAATTCATTGAATTAAAGAGATTTTCATATAAATAGTAACAATTAAATGATACAACCTTATTTTACATATGTGTATCTTCTTATTAAGGAGTTCCTTTCAATTTACTGACTCTTGTCTCTTTGTAGAATCGGATGAACTGGAATCCCACAATAGAACAGCTGTTCGTGCTTCGGAAAAATAATTACAAGTGTTCGAACTGGATATTCCACTGGATATGCACGTACTTGGATCCTATTATTCGGTGTCTTCGTCCTCGGCTGGATTTTTTTACTGGATATACACTTCTTATATTCCTATTATTCGGTGTCTTTGTCCTCGGCTGGATTTTTTACTGGATATACACTTCTTATATTCCTATTATTCGGTGACTGCGCTCCAGAATATTTTCGGAATGAACTTCCTGCAATGGATATGCACTTCTCCTTTTCCTTTCGAACTGTGACTTGCTTCAGAAATTCTCCAATAAATTAAATCCTTTTATGGTAAGTACCTTCTATTTATTTTTATGCCTTATATTCACTCTAATCTTCTTAGCTATTCCAAATCACTTTATACTGCCTACGTTACAGCAATGATGTACTAATACTGAGTTTAAATTTATAATTTACGTAACACAGTATTAGAATATTAATTTTCTATACACAATATGTTATTCATACACTTTTATACATGAAAATACGGCTTAAATTCTTCGTACCGAATTTTCATCAACTCTCTTCTCAGAATTTTTTAAGAAGTATCTCTTTTATTTACTCTGATTACCTTAGTGATAATTTTTATATTTGAATTGACCAATCTCTATTCAACACCTCTTATTTATATTCAAAATGCATTCTATTATTTTAATATTCTCTTGTATGCCTTTCTATATTTCAATACTCATATTTTAACAATTTTAACCATGAATTTATAAATGTATTTAAGTATTCAAAACAATTTTAAAACATACTATATCAAAAATTCTGTAAAATGTCAAAATCTGTCAACCATTGACTTTTCCTCTAATTAAATTATGGCGGGAGTTTTTAATCTATTTTGACGTTACATTTAAACAAAGTTTCCCTTTTAAAATCAATTCTCATCATTTAAGACAATTGAACAAGTTTTTACAATTTTATATTACATAACAAACACTCAATTAATATCAAAATCTCTATTTTACAGGTTTTGGTATCATTTGCTGAACTATGGACCTTAACCAAAGGACTTAACTACTATATCAATTCAACAATTGTAAATATTAATACTAGGATAATAAACACTTTTCTTCGTAATACTATTTCTATTTATAAGTTTCTTAAACTTTTAACATCAAAATTCATTACATATCATAGCCATATATAAATATTGATGGTAGGTAACTAGGACTACCTCAATATATATGTTTCTTTAAAAACTTTCGCGCTGATTCATAACCTATAATAGTTATCTCTACATGTAGAAAGCTTGGTTGACTGACCCTTAATTTCTGTGGTGCGCAGATTTTTTGGTAACCTTCAATATAACCCTGTTAATTGTTGCCTATACCCACTTCCACATATTATTTGTACATCTGTAAGATTCCATAGACAATATCCATTTGCACAATGTCACAGCTGGGTTGTTGTAGAAACTCGCTATGGTAGTGCATTTGATCTAAATTACAGCTCTATTTTCTTCTGATAATATTGACACCAATTTCTTCATTTTAAATTTGTTCTTTTGTTTATTTTTACTATAAAGAAGCTGGCGATGAGCCTTTAACAGAGGAGAATAAATTTAAAATAAACTTTCCAACTATATTACTCAAATGTTCTCAAATTATTTGTTCCAAAATAGGTAACTTAATTACTTCGTATCTGAATATTGTTGTAGAAATTTTCTTTTCTTTGTAGCCAGTGGGGAAAGAAGGTTTTCCAAATCCAAATTATTATTTAAGAAGTGCAATACGCCAAACAAAACTTGGAAATCTCTAATTAATTTATACTGAATCTACACTGATTGCCACTCTTGACCCCACACACCCCTAATTAACGAATTTTCTAAAATTACAGTTAGAGGGGGAAACCGTAGTAGAAAGTTGTAGTTGATGGTTTATATCATTACTATAAAGTATTTACATAGTTTATACTATTTTCAAAATAAAGATAGTAATCGTAGATTTTGTACAGACATTTCGAAAGCTGGCATCATACTCGGAAAATCTATCCCACAGCTCTGATTATTATGATTATATTTATGTTCAACTCATGGATATATTAATACTGTAATGTTCTAAAACTGTCTGTATATTTACACACTTATTATTAATCACGATATAAACATATAAAATAAATGTATCACACTTAAAACTACTACAAATAAATTAACACACGTATTTATCTCTATCACTAATTATTTATATCTGTAATATTTATGTCTCTCTTGAACTATAATAAAACTGCACCGTTCACTGTATTTATTTTAAACTGTTCAGTAAATACCGCACGACTACTGAATGAATGAATGCTTTCTGGGCACCGGTCGCTTTTTTATATCGGCATATAAGACTGGAAATATACGCGAACATTCTATCGTCCTCTCGATGCTTGTAGAACATACGACAGACTTTCTGTCTCTTACACATTATATATATGTGGATGATTTATAACTTATTTACGGTGCGTCGCGCCAATGTTTACTACTTTACTACTTTTTTGTTGACTTGTTTTCGTTACATTGCCCCCTTCTTAAGAACTGCGTTTCGTCCCGAAACACGCTATTCCATGTTTTGCTGGTGGATGACGGACTCTACATTGGGACCCACGGGTGCACCCAGTTGTCTTGTGGAAATGGCAATCCATCGTCTTAGGTTGTATAACGGGCTGATTACGATACGACTATTTCCATACCAGTATGCCGCAACACCATCTCCAGCATGTTTCTTACGCTTCTCCATTCCAAACGGTCTAATACGCAGCCCAGCTTCGCAATTGCCAGCCTCCTTATGTTTAGTTCCAGTGCACGTCCTCGTAAATCAACAAGGGATTCCCATAATGCATGATAGGTCGGCTTTTCGTTGGAGACTTCTTTTGTGACCAGGTAAAAGATAGATCGTCCGTCACGCCATATCTCTTGAATTCCACGGCAATCCCTCTACGCATACATAGGCCCTGGGCCACACAGTGAGCTAAGGCATAATCACAGGGTACCGTAAAAAGATCCTGCTGCTTCTCCGTGGTAGTTCCAAAACGAGCCTTCTTGGTACCAGAATATTCTTGCATGAAATTCCTATAAGTTGGCTCTCCATCTTTACTGGTAATTTGTCGCACATCCATTACTTCGCCGTTGTTATGTCCATGGTATGGGGCCAATCGGTTGAAATGCACCACCCTTGACTTACTATGGGGTGTTCGTCTTATGCGATAAACCACGTCATTTATTCGCTTTAGTACTTCGCATGGTCCCTCCCAGTGTTGTTGGAGCTTTGAGGACAGGCCTCGGCGACGTTGAGAATTATACAACCAAACAAGGTTCCCTTCTCGATAACCACCTCTTTCGGCTTGCACGTCGTAACGATCTTTCATCCTGTCGCTGGCATCCTGAATATGATGGCGTACTGGCTCGTGGACATCCTCCAACCTCCGCCTAAGTCCGCTGACGTAGTCTTCTCCTGCCAGGTCTTCTCCAGGCTTACAGCCGAACTTTAGGTCACACAGCAGCCTGAGCTCCCTTCCGAATAACAAATTCGCTGGAGATTGATCGATAGTCTCGTGGACCGCAGCTCTGTAAGCCATGAGGAACAGGGGCAAATGTTCATCCCAGTTTCTTTGATGGTCTGCCACCACCTTCGACAGGTGTTTGAGCATTGTCCTGTTCATGCGTTCCACCATTCCATCCGACTGTTGATGCAGCGGCGTCGTTCGTGTTTTCCTAATGCCCAGAAGATCGCAAATATTCTGGAATAAGGTCGACTCAAAATTCCTCCCTTGATCAGAATGGAGTTCCAAGGGTGCGCCAAACCGACTAACAAATTCCTTCACGAGCACTTCCGCGACTGTTGCGGCTTCTTGGTTAGGCAAGGCATAGGCTTCGACCCGTTTGGTGAAGTAATCCATTACGACAATTATGTATTTATTCCCACTGTCAGCCTCAGGAAATGGCCCAGCCGCATCTTACGCAATCCTTTCGAATGGGCTTCCTACATTGTACTGCTTCATGGGGGCACGTCGACGTCTTTGGGGTCCATTGCTGGCGGCACAAGGTGCACATTTTCGGCACCATTCCTTTACGTCTCGTGTACAATTCACCCAATAGAATCGTTGGCGCACTTTCTCGAGGGTCTTATGTACGCCGAAGTGTCCTCCGGAGCTGTCATCGTGGAGCTGTTGCAGTACATCAGGTATCCTTTTCTTAGGGATGACCACCTGTATCTTTTGCCCTTCTTCATCTGGGTTCTCCACAACACGCTTGAGTAGGCCATCCTCCACCTTCAGGGAGTCCCATTGAGCCCAGTAGGATTTCAGTCCCTGTGAACGAGGAGCTACTTCTTGCCAAGTCGGTCTGTGACCAGTACCTTTCCAAACCATCAAGGAACCAAGTGTTACCGTTGGTCCCTTCCCGCCAGACTGATGCCGTGTTTTGCACACAATATCTGTCACGACACAGATCAAATATCATGTGTCATGATGTTTTTTTCTAGAAACGTCATGTAAATATATCGTCAAATCAGTTGTCAATTTGACGTTATTGTCGAATTTTAAACGTGAATGTTATTTATTGTTTGATTAATAAAAAATCAATAAAAACTGTTTTTAGAATTTGTTATCGAGACAAGCCGTGGCCCACCTACTGTGGTAAAAGCGATCGGTAACAAGAGTGGCGCCCAACTTAGTAAGGCATCATACGCGAGTGAAGTGTTTGCGAATCCACCACCCCCAATCATCATGCCATCAAACAGGAAGACCAAGAAGAACCGCCAAGGCAGCGATTTCATGGAGGACCAGCCCACTACACCACCACAGAACATCCCTGGACGAGCTAATCCAGAGATCTAGATGTCAATCCTAATGGACAAGTTGAAACTCATCCACGAACGACTCGCAGCCGTAGAAAGAGATGGTGCCACCGGACGGGACACCATCAACATTCTCCAGACATTACCACCAGAAGCAGCCTTAGGGGGCACCACCACTCCCAGGGCCGAACCGGGATCGAGGGTTGCCCCAGGACCGATCAATACTACCCAACCTCCGACGGAAGAATACGGCGAAGCAATCCCCGTCGCCCAGCCAAGCGAAATAATACGACATCACGGATGTTACAGCCCATGCAGGTGCCCACAGTGTGCCCCAGTGCCGCTCAGCCCATACAGCGGGCAACTGTTGGAAGACCCAGAAATCTTCTTGGTTCGCCTCAATAACCATTTGGCAAACACGCCCGTTGAAGTTCCGGAAGACATATATGACGCTATTCGGCCATTCCTGGAAGGGGACGCAGGCGCATGGTTTCGCCGTAATGAGGGCGGCTTCGACACTCTGGGGGACTTCTGCCACCGTTTTCGGCGGGAGTTCATGAGTGCCCAGAGGAAGCGTGCGTTACAGGAAGCTTGTAACACTCGGCAGAAGATCGACGAAGACCCTGCAACTTTTGTGACCCGTATGAAAAGGCTCTGCCTGCGCCTTAACCCCTCATGGCCAGAAGAGGAGCTAGTGAAACATGTGATGATGTTACTCACTCAGCAATACTGTGTTCAAGTAAATCAGACACAGTTACGATCCATCCGAGAGCTGCAGGAGGCTTGTGAGAAATGGGCAGTCGTTTTTGGCAATTTCCGAACGAAGACCATCACATCAAAGAAGGAAGTCGAGCAGCGGCCACCGTTATATTTTGTTTGCAATATATACCTAAGGATAATTAATATCAAATAAAACAATTATATAATATCCATTTTTTAATCGTGTAGAATTTATTGTTTATAATCCGAAATATTTTATAACATTTATTTGTCTAATTACCTAATTACTAAGACAATATCGTGTATTGAAATATTTAGAAGCATATATTTAGAATCAAACTTTTTCTCATTTGAATTAATACTTTGATATTACAAGTCTCACGATTTTACGACGTAAGTCAGCATCCACAAGATCATGCTTACATAAAGCTGCACGCACACTGCACCAACCGGTACGACCGACCGTTACAAAAGACCGGTACTGTAAAACTAGCAATTTTGGGAAGGTGCGCACACTTGAACGACCGACGCGAACGGAACGGACAAATTCTACAAGGTCGTACAAGGTCCTTCCTTGTGACTCATTTTTATAGTTAGGCCTGTATGAGACGATGCTAAATTTTACAGAAAATTTTCATGAAAATTTTATTTTTGAAATTTAGCAACGTGTAAAACAGAAAAGTGCTCGTAATATTTCATGCGAAATTTAGCAGCTAAATTATTTAGAGTTGGTTCTAATTTCTGCGTAAAATCTGCGTGAAAAACCGCAATAGAATAAAATGGGGATAAAATTGCAATTGACGACAAAGTTGCCTAAACTAAAGTAACAAAAAAAATTGCGGTTTCAGAGGTTGTGTGAAATGAGAATGATCATAGTGTTTTTTAAGTTCATATTGCATAAATTAAAAGATATCCTGGTCACGTGAACAGGTGTCCGTGTTAATAGAGGAATATAAAAAATATCCTTGTTTATATGCAGTTAAAGATGCAAGGTATAAAAACAAACATGCTCGTGCCACAGCATTAGAGGCAATTAAAAATATAGTGACAACAATAAAACCAGGAGTGTCCATATCAGATATTAAAGCTAAATTTCATGGTCTAAGAACTAATTTCTTAAATGAACATAGAAAATATATGGAGTCTCAAAAAGTGGTACAGGAGAAGATGATTATAAAGGTTAACTGTGTATCCTAATGAATCAAAGAATTTAAAACTAATTTTTCGAAGAGCAACCAACCTTTCAATTACGATAACACTAAAGTTATGTCATATATTACGCATGTGCGTGTGCTAAATTTTATATGTAATAATGCATACGTGTCATACAGGAGTAATGCAATAATATCAAAATTGTATGCAGAAAATTTTCGTAATAATTTACATGTAAATTTTCTGTAAAATTTTGCATCGTCTCATACGGCACGCCGCGGATTGTCCAAAAGTTCTTTCACTCCGACTTTTTTCAAAACAGCGAAAGTGGCGAATCGTTCGTTGCCTGTCGGTCGTACTGGTCGGTGTGTAGTGTGTGCACCCCCATAGAGAAACATGCATTTGACTTTTAGAAAAATTCCTGTCGGTCGATGCAGTGAGCAGTGTGCGCGTAGCTTGAGGACGAAAACAAGTTTAATTGAAACTATTGAACGTAATTCATACATTTTCTTAAATGTAATAATTTCTTAAATGTTAATATACTGCTATACTATGTGTAAATGTCTAATCCTTTTATATCACATTTAATACAATAAAACATAAATAATAAATAGAAGCATGCTAATTGTAATATATTGCAACGAAAACAAGTCCACAAAAGAGAGATAAACATTGGCGCGACGCACCGTAAACAAATCATAAATCATCTATACATCCACTGCGTAGGCGACAGTGGTTGTATAGTGGTGCAGTGTTATATAAATATTACAAACAAATAGTAGTAATAGATATAAATACGTGTGTTAATTTATTCGTAGTAGTTTTAAGTGCGTTATATTTATTTTATATTTTATATTGTGATTAGTTTTAAGTGTGTAAATATACAGACTATTTCAAAACATTTGTACGAGTTGTTCATTTCGAATCCGAAAACGCTTCAATTTGGTGTCAGTGTGGGTTGAACAATAAGTGCAAAAGAAAAAAAATGGTTACCAAACGTTTGGAAGAATTAAAGGTCACCGAGTTAAGGGCAGAATTAGAAGAACGGGACGCAGATACGCCTGGAAAAAAAATAGATCTCCAGGACAGGCTTCGTGACATTCTAATAAATGAAGGTTAGGATCCCGAAAAATATTTGTTTCAAGTACAGGGTGATCAAAGCTTAACTATGGAGACTCTAAAAGAAATTGCAAATAATTCAAAAGCTTTAAAAGATGAAATTGCAAATAATTCAAAAGCTTTAAAAGATGAAATTGCAAATAATTCAAAAGCTTTAAAAGATGAAATTGCAAATAATTCAAAAGCTTTAAGAAATGAAATCGCAATTAATTCAAAACAATTGGAGACTCTAAAAGATGAGATGTTAAATAAAATTGCAAATAATCCAAAAGCTTTAAAAGATTAAATTGCAAATAATTCAAAACAATTCGAGACTACTATAATGGAGACTTCGATTGCCAGCGATGAACGACTGCAGTCCCCATGACACCTCAAGCGAAAGCCTGGAAATCTGCCGAACGGAAAGGCAAAGGATACAGGTGGTCATCCCTAAGAAAAGGATACCTGATGTACTGCAACAGCTCCACGATGACAGCTCCGGAGGACACTTCGGCATACACAAGACCCTCGAGAAAGTGCGCCAACGATTCTATTGGGTGAATTGTACACGAGACGTAAAAGAATGGTGCCGAAAATGTGCAATTTGTGCCGCCAGCAATGGACCCCAAAGACGTCGACGTGCCCCCATGAAGCAGTACAATGTAGGAAGCCCATTTGAAAGGATTGCCATAGATGCGGATCGGCCATTCCCTGAGAGTGACAATGGGAATAAATACGTAATTGTCGTAATGGATTACTTCACTAAATGGGTAGAAGCCTATGCCTTGCCTAACCAAGAAGCCGCAACAGCCGCGGAAGTGTTTGTGAAGAAATTTGTTAGTCGATTTGGCGCACCCTTGGAACTCCATTCCGATCAAGGGAGGAATTTTGAATCGACCTTATTCCAAAATATTTGCGATCTTCTGGGCATTAGGAAAACAAGAACGACGCCGCTGCATCCGCAGTCGGATGGAATGGTAGAACGCATGAACATGACGATGCTCAAACACCTGTCGAAGGTAGTGGCAGACCATCTAAGAAACTGGGATGAACATTTGCCCCTGTTCCTCATGGCTTACAGAGCTGCGGTCCACGAGACTACCGGTCAATCTCCAGCCAATTTGTTATTCGGAAGGGAGTTCAGGCTGCCGTGTGACCTAAGGTTCGGCTGTAAGCCTGGAGAAGACCTGGCAGGAGAAGACTACGTCAGCGGACTTAGGCGAAGGTTGGAGGATGCCCACGAGCGAGTACGCCATCATATTCAGGATGCCAGCGACAGGAGGAAAGATCGTTACGACGTGCAAGCCGAGAGAGGCGGTTATCAGGAAGGGGACCTTGTTTGGTTATATAATCCTCAACGTCGCCGAGGCCTGTCCCCGAAGCTCCAACAACACTGTGAGGGACCATACGAAGTACTAAAGCGAATAAATGACGTGGTTTATCGCATAAGACGAACACCCCATAGTAAGCCAAGGGTGGTGCATTTCAACCGATTGACCCCATACCATGGACGTAACAACGACGAAGTAACGGATGTGCGACAAATTACCAGTCAAGATTGAGAGCCAACTTATGGGAATTTCATGCAAGAATATTCTGGTACCAGGAAGGCTCGTGTTGGAATTACCACGGAGAAGCAACAGGATCTTTTTACGGTATCCTATGATTATGCCTTAGCTCACTGTGTGGCCCAGGACCTATGTATGGGTAGAGGGATTGCCGTGGAATTCAAGAGGAGATATGGCGGGGTCAATGAACTGATCCAACAAAAACCAAGGATTGGTAAAACTTTGGAGATCAAGCGTAACGGACGATCTATCTTTTACCTGGTCACAAAAGAACTCTCCAACGAAAAGCCGACCTATTATGCATTGTGGGAATCCCTTGTTGATTTACGAGGACGTGCATTCGAACAAAACATAATGAGGCTGGCAATTCCGAAGCTGGGCTGCGGATTAGACCGTTTGGAATGGAGAATCGTAAGAAAGATGCTGGAGGTGGTGTTTCGGCATACTGGTATGGAAATAGTCGTATGCAGCTATCGGCCCAATCAGCCCGTTATACAACCTAAGACGGTGGATTGCCATTTCCACAAGACAACTGGGTGCACCCGTGATTCCCAATGTAGATTCCGTCATCCACCAACAAGAACATGGAATAGCGTGTTTCGGGACGAAACGCAGTTCTTAAGAAGGGGGAAATGTAACGAAAACAAGTCCACAAAAGAGAAGTAAACATGGGCGAGACGCACCGTAAATAAATCATAAATCATCTATACATCCACTGCGTAGGCGCCAGACAGTCTGTCGAGCTATCGAAAATGAAGCGAGTGATTTCTCGTAAATTCCAGAGTCTTATATGCCGATATAAAAAGCGGCCGGTACCCAGAAAGGGGGAATTCATTCATTGAATAGTTTTCGTACGGTTAAATAAATATAAAAATAGTGGTGCAGTGTTATATAAATATTACAAACATAAATAGTAGTAATAGATATAAATACGTGTGTTAATTTATTCGTAGTAGTTTTAAGTGCGTTACATTTATTTTATATTGTGATTAGTTTTAAGTGTCTAAATATACAGACTATTTCAAAACATTTGTACGAGTTGTTCATTTCGAACGCGAAAACGCTTCAATATGTATGTATTTTCTATTATAAATTGAATATCAGATAACATACAAATTTTACCTATTATAAAAACGACGTAGAAAACACCGTTATAGTTCTTCTATTTTAGCAACATCGTTTAATACTCATTTCTATAACTAGAATCGCCGAAGAGATTCACCCTAGTAGCAAAATCACCATATGCACACTTGTCCTACATTAGCAAATATACAGGACACCCAGAGTAAATTTCACTTTTGAAAGTATTAAAACAAAATGACGTAAGTCGTTGGATCAATTTTATTTATAAATTAACAAAGGGTACAAATGCGGATTTTATTTTTTAAATAAAATGTTTTCTAAATGTCGACCCTCTTGCTCATAGTACTCCAGCAATCTGGTACGTAGATTTTGGAATACCCACCGACACATCTCAGAGTGGAATGTTATTATTTGTATCTCGTATGTGGTCCTATAACTGCTCCGTATTGGCCGGCGGATCGGTGTATGTACACGACACTCTTTAAATATCCCCACAAAAAAAATCTAGTAAATCTAGTTGCGTAAGGTCTGGGGATCTTGGGGGTAGGGGATATCACCAAATCTCGAAATGGTAGTGCCTGGAAGTCAGGTATAGTGTCCATTGATGCTGCTGCCGTATGTGCCGTCGCACCATCCTGTTGAAACCAGGTCTAGTTTGGATCGTACCCAGGGAAGTTCTGAAGAGCTGGAATAAAAAAATTTCGTACTAATGCCGTATACCGTTGGGAGGTTACAGTAACAGCGTGCCCGTGGGCATCCTTGAAAAAGTAGGGTCCGATTATTCCACGTGATGATATGGCGCACCAAACTGTTACCTTCTTGGAATGTAATTGTTTTTGGTGTTTCTGTTTAGGATTGTCTGGGGTCCAATACTGACAGTTGTGATTGTTAACGTGGACTTCCACATGAAAGTGAACCTCGTCACTGAATAAAATGTTTTCCAAACCCCCTTCATCCCAAAACGTATTCATCATTTTCTCACAATAATTTTTTTGCATTTCAGTCTGTAGGCTTCAGAAGCTGTACCAGTTGAATCTTGTACGGGTGAAAGTGTAAATCGGTCCGTAAAATTTCTTGCACACTTGAGCATGAGATGTTCAATGTCGGTCATGTTTACGTGCCGAGCGCTTCGGGTGTCGCGTTACCGCTCGTCGCACCATTTCCATGTTTTCCGGTGTTCTGATGGACTTCTGCTGACCCGGGTGCTTGGGATTTACCACTGAACCCGTTTCGCGAAATCGTTTAACCCACTAGTTCACTAAGTTTGCGGACGGTGCATCAGTTACGCGGCGAAAATTGTAGTGGTTAGAGAAACGTCGTCTTGCCACTGTGTACGAATCGTTCGCTTTAAAAAGACACTGGATCATGAATGCGCGCTGCCTACCCAACCAGTTCTCCATGTGTAGGTACTGCTAATCAGCAAGCGTTGGCTATCTGCAGGCGGCGCACCCCCCCCCCTACAATTTTTATGGTTTTCACTCTAAGCACACTTCAAAACTGAAATTTATTCTGGGTCAGCTTGTATATTTTCATCCGTCTCTAAAATTGTGATTTTTTTGCTTGGCATCCTATGCATAAAAACGATCGGCGGAAAATATCGTTTGCATTAACCTGTAATAGTTCACAGATCGCAGGTGTTTGAGGATTACTACGTGCTATTTTAGTAGTTGCAAAAATGAATACAAATCCCCCAATATATAAGTACTCTAAATTAAGCCCTGAAAGAAATTCACATTCACCTTCAGTCAAATAATTGTAACGTGCAAAAGTTGTGAAGACTAGGAATGATAACCGCTATGAATGGAAACAATAAACGGTACACGGTGCTAACCATTGAGAAAGAATAGGTAGGAAGACGACGTCACGTGATCAAACCGGGTACAGATCCGCCATATTGATACGACACTTACGTCAAACAGGTAGTGTCGGTAAAAAGTGGACTATTTGTTAAGTGTATCGTGTATTAGAGTTATATAATAAGTTAAATATTAAAAGACATTATGGTTTATTGTGATCTACGTAGCTGCAACAGCAGAGACGGCGTTGATAAGAAGAATTCGTCTGGAATAACATTTCATAGGTTAGTGTAGGCCTGACAGGTGTGTTATGACAGATTATAATTTTGAGTAGTCTGGACTCTGTGAGGCAGCCATATTGGCAGTGTTGTTAAAACTACTTTCTAAAATGAAGTTAAGCTCAACTACAACTACTCTTCCAAAAATGTAACTAAGCGTATCTTAAATACATTTTTTGAAAACTTATTTAACTACAAATTTTAAATACATTGAAATGTAGTTATCATTATTTACTACATCACAGGAAAGCAGGGTATAGGAAAAAAATTAAAATAATTGTTGATGGTTACAAATCACGAGTATTATATTTACAAAAATAAAAAAATTATAATTTTGTTACATAGGTACTTACTGTTTATAAACTTAATACTAATACTTACAATAATTACAAACTATTACTCCTATTATTTTTTATTATTATGTGAATTTATGTGATATTAATATTGTGCGATAAGACATTTCAAACCTTATTGTTTTTAACTATTATGATTATTATTATTATGCTTTAAAAACAATAATGCTTCAAATGTCTTATCGCACAATTTATTATATTATAATAATTAGTTACAGCAGGCATTAGATTGCATCATGCACATATTTTCGGGACTTTCCTAATGACTATTTTATAATCCCTGGTGTAGGGATTAGGAACCGCACTGTTATCTATAACGACTAATTAACGAGTGAAAGCTTTTCGAAGTAATATACCTGGACTAGGCGATGTTAAATACAGTATTTAACATCATTTAACTACAGTATTTAAAATACTGTAGTTAAATGATAGGAAAAATGTAATTATTTGTAATTAAGTTAACGCATAGAAAAAAATAGTTAAATATATATTTAGATACATAAAAAGTAGTTTAATTACATTTCTAACTACTTATAGTTAAATACTTAACAACACTGCATATTGGCCCCGCCCAATGCGCCCGTTTTGAGAGTACAGCAAAGATGCTTTACAGAGCCTCCATAGTATTTTTCCTCAATGGTGCTAACCTACTAAATTATTTCTCAAATTCCCGCGTGTTCTAATTTTGTCCTGGAAGCATGACATATAGAGGTAGAGTCCGATCCAAACCTGATGGGACTTGAGATGCGCAAGGCGTGGTGTAAACTCTGTACTATCCGTGCTAAAAATATCGACACCAAAACGATCGTGTATATTTCCCGCTACAAAGACTAAACGACAAATGATAAAGTAGTAGACTAATGTTTTCATGCCCGACTGTGTACAGCGCTTCCCATAGATATCTCTCTCATTTTATACTGCTTGCTCTCTCTAATACCGAAAATCGTTTTCTACGCAGGTACCATCAGGTTTGGATCGGACTCTATATTCGTTTTACACACATAAGGGAGATTACAAATAGCCGGTGTTTATGGAGGGATTGGCAACACAAAAAATTACTTTAATTCAATGCAAAAGATGGTGTATGAATGTCGAATTATTGTATTTTCGTATTATTTTCCCAAGGTATATCCTTTAGCGGCACTAGCAGATAATTTGCAGTATAAATTTATTGGATAAAAGATGGCACTACTATAGGCTTAACGTATGTCTTATCTTAGATTACAATTAAATTATTCAGAATTCAGACGGACCCCTTTTACTTTCTTATACGTAGTATAAGGAAGTATTGTGATGATGAAAATTTTCGACCTCGAGATTTTTGCAGATGTCCACGTTTTGAAGTCCCCTGATACCGAAAAAGTGGTTTTTAAAAAATGTCTCTCTCTCTCTCTCTCTCTCAAATTTTGTATTTACGTGTATAATCTCCGTCTTGAGATCTGATTAGTTTTTCAGTAAAATCGGTAGACCGGAAGTAGCAGTTTACTTCAGCGAAAAAATCGAATTTTGCCAATATTTCGTCAACTACTAAGTTTAAACAAATTTATAAAGAATTCATATGTACTTAAAATTAAAATTGAGAATAATTTTATTTAAAAAGTTTTTCGAAATTCCTACGGGAAGTAGGTCTTTTACTCTTATCGAAAATCAGTTTTTTGCGAATATTTCGCAAGTCATGCTTTTTAGACAAGTACGTTACGGGTATAAAAGTATTTAAAACATAATTTTCAATATCTTTTGTATAAAAAAAATTTCAAAATTCAGACCGGAAGTACCACTTTTACTCTTATCGAATAGCGATTTTTTGCAAATATGTCGTAAGTTATGCATTCTATATAAATTTATCAAGAGTATAAAAGTATTTAGAACTGGATCTGCAATATTTTTTGTATATATGAAATTTCAAAATTCGGACCGGAAGTAGCACTTTTACTCTTAGCGAGGAGCACTTGTTTGATAATACCTTGCAAAGTATGCATTCTATAGAGATTTATTTAGAGAATAGAAGTACTTAGAATAAAGAAAACTTCTTAAAATTCTATAATTTGAAAGGCTCATACGTATAAGAAAGTCGTGTGGTGGCCGCACCTTATTTTTTACTTTCTTATACGTAGTATAAGGAAGTATTGTGATGACGAAAATTTTCGACTTCAAGATTTTTGCAGATGTCCACGTTTTGAAGTCCCCTGATACCGAAAAAGTGGTTTTTAAAAAATGTCTCTCTCTCTCTGTGTGTGTGTCTGTCTGTCTGTGTGTGTGCGTGTGACCACGATAGCGGTCACACCGCTGTAGATATCAATTCCAAATTTTGTATTTATGTGTATAATCTCCCTCTTGAGATCTGATTAGTTTTTCAGTAAAATCGGTAGATCGGAAGTAGTAGTTTACTTCAGTGAAAAAATCGAATTTTGCCAATATTTCGTCAAATACTAAGTTTAACAAATTTATAAAGAATTCATATGTACTTAAAATTAAAATTGAGAACAATTTTATTTAAAAAGTTTTTCGAAATTCCTACCGGAACTAGGTCTTTTACTCTTATCGAAAATCGGTTTTTTGCGAATATTTCGCAAGTCAAGCTTTATAGACAGATACGTCACGGGTATAAAAGTATTTAAAACATAGTTTTCAATTTCTTTTGTATAAAAAGATTTCAAAATTCGGACCGGAAGTAACACTTTTACTCTTACCGAATAGCGATTTTTGCAAATATGTCATAAGTTATGCATTCTATATATATTTATCAAGAGTACAAAAGTTTTTACAGTTGGATTTGCAATATTTTTTGTATACATGAAATTTCAAAATTCGGACCGGAAGTAGCACAAGTATACATTCTATAGCGATTTATTAAGAGAATGAAAGTACTTTTTAAAGAAATTCTTAAAATTGTATAGTTTGAAACGCTTACACGTATAAGAAAGTCGTGTGGTGGCCACACCTCATTCTTTTTATGGCAGAAGCGAACAACAACGAGTTTTTGTTGTAGTTCGGGAATATCAGATATTCGTTTTTATTTAAGTGTTTAAGTTATTAAACGGAAATGCTGACTTGAAAAAATAATTTTGGAATTCTCCACAATTTAAGAAAATATTCCTATTTTTAATCATTTCATCGAAAAGACCTTATCTTAATTTACCTAAATTGTAAAAAGGCAAATACGTATAGGAAAGGAACAGAAATCGTGTTTTATAAACTACTATTAAATATAATATTTGTAAATCTGTAAATGTATATCTTTCCTTATTTGATTTAGACAAAAACTATAAATAGGTATTTTTAATTAATATTATTGCATTTCTGAAAAATGAATACAGGCTGATTCAATGCCGAAGCTCATCAGAGGGATTTCACGTATTGAGAATAGACGGTAGGTTTAAAATCGGCCAATTTAATAGATTATGTGTCTGTTATGGACGTGGTGAGAAAACGGATCAGAGATAAATAACTCTCGAACCGACAAATGCTGATTTTTATATTAACATTGCCATTTTAATTTGGCCTTGTAGGGAATGACCACAAACTTCATCCTTGGGAACTCTTTTAGCATTCTAGCTAATGGCGTAATCGAAATTTTTATAAGACGTTTCGGCTCTTCTGGACATCATCAACCTTCTTATTTCTTATAACCGCTATGTTATGTTCTAACACCATTACGAAAAAATTTTTTGATTTCAAATATTTATTTAAAACATCATAAAGAATGTTTTTAATATTAGGAGTCATTATTAATAGCAAACGTCGTACACCGACTAAGATGTTAAATGTTTTTATTCTTCATATTCAAAAATTGCATGCGTAGAGTATTTACATGCCTATGTATCCAAAACCATTTTGCTAAATATTAACAATAACATGATCCGCTATGAATCGTTTACCAAGCCGCGTAATGTTTATGTTAACAGGACTTTGAATGACAATGGAAAGGATATTCTACAAATAGTAAAGGTAAAAGGTGTGTTTGAAGAGTTTACATAAATCTAGTATTTTTTTTAGATGAATAATAATCCTTCACATCTACGCGAGTGTAGGGAACGTTAAATCAAAATAAGTTTAATCAATGTTTAGAATCTGGAGACAATTTATAAGGCTTGCAATAATACTGTATCTGGTCAATGGGAAGGTTAGAAAATAAAAAAATTTTTAAACAAGGTAACTATAGTGGTATGGGACACGACAATACAGGTCGTCACGACTCCAAATCTGCACCTTTTAAGAATACTGATGAAACTAGGTAGTTTACGAAATACTGGCAAAGTTTGATTTTTTCACTAACGAAAACTACTACTTCCGGTCTACTGATTTTACTGAAAATCTAATCAGTAAAGACCGGACACGCGCGACCGATGACTCATCGCCCACGGGCGCACTACTGAAATTTTGTATTTTTAAAAAGTGTTTAATTTTATTTATATAAGTGGATAACAAGTGGGTGGTGGTGTAAGTATACAATACAAAATACATTATTATATGTTCATTTTATTGTTCAAATCCAGTAAACTCTCCGTACTTTATTTATCTTATGAAATATAATAAATTTTGAAAACCCCTCACGTTCTACATATACCGATGAAGAAAGAAATTTAAGAGTAAAAACGACTTTTTTGATGCCCGTTTTCTGGACGAAAACAAAGTTGGAGTCCACCATATGAATACTGCTATTCAGTAACTGCGTGATGTTATACTTTATTTCTTTTGTCCGTCGTAATTTCGGCCTTATACGTCCGGTCTGTACTAATCAGATCTCAAGAGAGAGATTATATTCCAGATATCCACGTCTTGAGGTCCCCTGATACCGAAAAAGTGTTTTTAAAAAAAAACTCTCTCTCCCCCCCCGCCTCCCTCTCTCTCACTCTCTCTCTCTGTGTGTGTGTGTGACCACGATAGCGGTCAACTACTAAGTTTAAACAAATTTATAAAGAATTCATATGTACTCAAAATTAAATTTGAGAAGAATTTTATTAGAACGTTTTTCGAAATTTTTACCGGAAATAGGTCTTTACTCTTATCGAAAATCAGTTTTATGCGAATATTTCGCAAGTCATGCCTTTTAGGCAGGTACGTTACGAGTATGAAAGTATTTAGAACATAGTTTTCAATACCTTTTGTATAAAAAAAAATCCGAAATTCGGACCGGAAGTAGCACTTCTACTCTTAGCGAGTAACATTTTTTTCAAATATCTCGCAAAGTATGCATTCGATAGAGATTTATTAAAATAATATAAGTATTTAGAATACGATTCTGAATATCTGTTGTATAAAAAAATTCTTAAAATTAGGAGAAGTAACACACAGTTTTATTTTTCGGATTATTTTTCTACGATAAAAGTATTTAAAACAATTCAGAATAACTTATGTATAATTTAAATCGCTTATATATAAGTATAAGAAAGTCGTGTGGTGGCCACACCTCATTTTTTTATTTTTTCACACGAAGTGTAAGAAGTATTGTGATGACTGATGACGATAGTATTGGAGCTCGAGATTTTTGCAGATGTCCACATTTTGAAACGAGTGAAAAGACTTTAAGAATATTTCGTTTCTCTTTGTTTATTTACGGTATTTTACTTTGGCTAATGACTTACGTGTGACAATAGTTTAAAATTCCAGGACCATATATTTGATGGTGCCAAGAGAGAATTAAAACGCCTCTTAAAAATTTAAGGAAAATGCTGTAATTAGGGCTAACAATGTGGTTTTAGTTTGTCAGTGAGTTCAAATAAAAGTGCTAGAGTTAAAAGAGTACAACCCCGGCATTTGTTCCAGATCCAAAATATATTACCAAGACATATTTTGCATACAATGAATTATGTGTTATAAATTTTATTCAAAAGTATTATATTAACATTCAAAATTAAAAACAGCAGTAAATAGGGTTTCATTATTATCTATTGTAGGTATATAAATATTAAATAATCAGAATTTCGAACATTTCAAAGATATTTTAAATTCAGTAAAGACGTATTAATATAACTTGGGCGCACAAATAATATGTAATAAAATGTGTCTGTTTGTAAATCCGCTTGTATATACAAAACACAACAAAGTCGCATCAGTTCTACCACGCGATCATTTAAATTCTAAATTATAGCAGGCGGGATTTTTTTTATTAGGTTGTCCAGAATGTCAATTATTGATTAATTAACATTTTGAAACGTCACTTTGACAATTCAAATTGTAAATTAGTACTTATATACCAACTTAATTTAAATTTCACAGCCTGCTCTAATTTAGAATTTAAATGATCGCGCGGTATTTCCCGTTTATTTGTCCACATGTATATTTTTTATTTGAAAGACAATTCTTCTGTATGTCCGACAGAGTCAGGTATATAAGAAGTATGTCGTCGCCTTATTTGAAGAAGAAATTAAAATAGCAACCTAGATTTTGTTACATTCAACTATTTTCCGTGAGAGAGCGCCCCGAATATTGTAACAAAACTTTTAGTAGCGCCCTCCGTCTTGGTGCCTTGTTACCAAACTAACGCCGAACGCCAAAGGCTTGTTTCACACTTGCCCGGTTGTCGTTTAAACGACACCGTGTAGACTATAATCGGGACGAAGAGTGTGCCAGAGTTGTCACACTTGCCCGAGAAATGTGGTCGAGTAAACGACAACCGGCTGTCGTGTTATTGCTGTGGGAAGCCGGCAGCCCCCACTGCAATGGACGTCTGTCGGTGTCGGCGAAAGAAACGGATGAAGGCAGTGGGAGAAGAGACTAATGGCGAACAACACATCTAACCGGCACGTCTCTTTTGTAGTTTCTACGATTGTTTTCTGGTATTGCTGTTATTGTTTTTGTGTTAAATCAGTTCAAAGAATTGTATCATGGCCGAAGTTGATCTTGAAGTACTGATTACATTAGTTCATGATCGCCCTATTTTATGGGATAAAACACAAGAATCTTTCAAGGACAGAATCCAAACAAGAAGTGCTTGGATCGAGGTCTTTAAAGAGTTAAATGATGGTTATTAAGAGTTGGTCCAACAACATTTTTACTGCCAACATCTGGATAGGCTGAATACATTCTTTAAAGGATGTGTTGCGGCGTTGTATGGAATCTTTGATTCTCATATGTATATCATCAAAAGTTTATATACTCATCCTAAAATAGTTAAAAAAACTTGTCACCATCATTTCTTAAATCTTCGAAAACTAAGAAGAATGCTCCAACTTAGTTTCTTCTCATATTGATCGGATGAACCCAGTACATCCTATTTTTCTCCGTTTCTTCAAACGTATGTACAGGATCATACACGCTATTAACTTATTGCCATCCATTAGTCAACTATTCAATGGGAACATGTACTGAATGAAGATCTAAATAAAAACGATGTCTGAACGCGTGTCGGTTACCATACCGGGCAAATGTGAAAAAGACCCACTTTCGTGTCGGCGTCGGCTACGTGTCGGCTAGATGTCGGTTACCCGACAGCCGGGTAAGTGTGAAACAAGCCTAAAGCCTAGTACACAATAGCAATACGCAAGACGTAAAACGTAAAGTCATAAAGATATTCATAGTATGATTTCTAATGCAGTTTTACAGAATAGTCTGTAGTGAATAACGTAAGGCGTAAGTTCTTACGGAAATTCCGTAAGGATGGAATTTTACGTAAAACCAGTAATGATCAACCAATAGAAATCCTTTGCTTGAGACATCCCTACCATTTCGCATGTGAATATATGAAAACAAAACAAAACATAACCTATCTACTTCTGTTCAGTTTGTATATGATACTACGTCGTAATACTGAGTTTAGTATTTGAATAATCCGTGGTATTTGATAATAAGTAAAAGGTCACCTCAAATCAAATAATGGATCATCAGGAGTATTGCAGTAATTAATGAGTTTGACGCATCAGAAAATACTGTTAAAAAGCTAATTCAAAAAAAAGGTGATGAATTATTAATTGATTTGGTGAAATAATATCCGCATTTGTATAATAAAAAAAGACGAAAATTTCAAAGATCAAATAATGAAAAATAACTAACGTCAAATCGTTCATGGTTATAGCCTTTCCAATTATGTAAAATGTCAACAAAGTCGATTTTCTATTGGTTAACCGTAAACCGTAAAATTAGATTGTGTAAAACAATATTCTTACGTATTGCATTTACGTTTTATGTCTTACGTCTTCCGTTTTACGTATTACTATTGTGTACTAGGCTTAACGGTCGTTTCCAAAATATGTTGCCAATAATTATCATTACATCGGCTATCAACAATCTCCCTTATCTATGGTTTATATTTCACTGCAATATTAGCCCTTAATTAGTCGCGTGGGGTCATTGTGACCCCACAGCGCATGATCGCCGCTGTAACTTTGAACTCAGGAAGTGTATAACCGTTTCCTCTGCTGTACCTTTCTAAATAGACATCTACTCAAGGTTCTTATGATCAATATTGTTCTGAGTGTCAAAGAATGTTGTCTGTCGCATAATATAAACCTTTTTGACTCCCCGCGACTGACTGTGTAACATTTGTTGTGCGACTTTCTGCCATCAGATATAGTAAAGCGATTGGTTGAACCCATCAAAAATTCAAAACGCAATATTACCACAGACAACTGGTATACCAGTATCCCTCTAGTAAGGTCATTGCTTAGTGATTATAAATTGACAATGGTTGGCACGCTTAGAAAAAATAAAAAAGGAATTCCGAAGGAATTTTTGCCGCAGAAAGGTAAATCAGATAGAACTAGCATTTTTGGTTTCACAGAGGAAATGACAATTGCCTCATACATGCCTAAAACATCAAAAAGTGTTATCTTGATGTCAAGCATGCACCATGATGACAAAATAGACGAATCCACAGGAGATCTTCAGAAGCCAGAATAGATAACGTTTTATAATTGCACAAAATCTGATGTTGATGTTTGCGACCAGCTCCCTGCTACTTATAATGTTGGAAGACGAACCAAAAGATGGGCACTAGCTGTTTTCTTTCATTTTTTAAACGTTGCTGCAATTAATTCTTGCGTTATATATAAAGCAAACGTGAACAGTTTGTCACAGGAATTAGTGAAAAGTCACCAAGTATCTTGCAGTTCTTCCAATTTTATTCCAAAAAATTTGCGAACACGTATCCGCCTGCATCAAAATATATCTGACAATATATTACTTCAACCCAATGTACCTGGACCTTCCCGAGAGAGATGTGGAAACTGCCCAAGGAAAAACGATAACAAACTGTCTATTAGATGCAGTGAATGCAACAATTTTATTTGCAAAGCACACAGAAAAGATTTTTTGTAGCGATTGTGTTGATAGCTGTTAGAGTATTTTTAAGAATATTTCTATGTTGTTTTTACTAAAATGTTTATGTTTCGACCTGCAATGTATGATTTTCTTAAATTAAAGTTTATTCATTAGTGAATTTAAAAAAGAAAACATCATTCTGGACATTGGGTCATAATGACCCCACGCGACCAGATACGTAATTTTCGATGACGCGACTAACTAAGGGTTAGTAAACAGAAATGTAATTTTTTCAATAAATACCTATTCCTTGTACATATATGTTCTGACCAATTTTCTACTTGATACTGGTTTATCTAGTAATTTTGCAATAAAATGTGAATTAGCCCGCCTATTATTGTCTTCGCAGCCAACTTAAAACACCTGTGGAATTCGAAAAATTTTTAGTTGCAAATTCTTAGCAATTGTTTGATAGGACTGATAGGACATTTATGCTTTTACTGGTAACTAACAGGTTTTAGCATTGCTTGAAATACTATTCGAGGCAGGTTTTCTTATTCTAATTTAAACAAATAATTTCTTAAGATATTTTAGGAATTTTTCATTCTGCTTCCCCTGTACTTGGAATATTTTCAATTGCCAAACACACGTATATTGCGTATACAGTTGTCAACACTTGTTTACAACCCATATGTAACTAATAAGCAAGATTTTTTTTGATTTTATATTCCACAACATTTAAAGGAGATTGTAAAATAAACCCAATAACAGTAACTGTGATACCTTTTGTCAGCTAGTTGTCCCTTCTCCTTCTGATTGTCCGTCAATAAGTGGTTACTGTGATTTTTCACAGTGATCCATATGGATATTCCCATACCAAATTCCAATAAATGAATGTTGACTATAAATTGTGTGATAATTGTGATTGTGAATAGAAATGTCAAAACATTAACGCAAGTTTGTATGTGTAGTTTATTCGCGTGTTTATTGTAATATATATTTTCATAAATAAATAAAATTGATTTTCAGTTACCGAAAAATAAGTTTCGTAATAGAATATAATAATTTTCTTTATAAATGTATTTAAAATGGTAATATTTTCTGTACAATATTATCATTATCTATGGTTATCCCAATGTTATTATTCAATTGAGAGTAATTCTTAATTTATAGTGTATCAAAACTGTAAGCATATGCTCTTTCCAAGCTCCTAAGTGCCATTCATATATATAGTATGCACTATTGGCAATTATATAAAATGTAGAATAGTGTTGAAATTTATATATTTCATACTTGCATACTTGCACTTATATAATGGAGGTATATGAACTTATGAAGGATTCAAAGTATCGCATGTATATTGGAGCTGTTGACAAAGCTCTTAAAAATTTTGAATATACGTCAGAATGGGCAGATTTAATTGCAGCACTTGGAAAGCTCAATAAGGTTAGATCTTTATTGTTCGATTTTATATTTGTTTATGGGGTTTTATTCTTTGTAGGTTTTATTGAGTTATACAAAATATCCAGATATACCTAGGAGGATTAAAATTGGAAAGCGCTTGGCACAATGTATGCATCCAGCTTTGCCATCAGGTGTTCATCTGAAAGCTTTAGAAACTTACGACATAATATTTAAGTCTATGGGTACTGACCGTTTATCATTGGAATTATTTATTTATAGTGCAGGTGAGATATATATCAATACTTTTAAAATGTTTATTATTACTATAAAACTATTGGCACTTCATGTCCTTAGGTACAAAGTGAAATTTGATTCATAAAATACATCTAAATAATTTAAATTTTATATTTAGAATATGCCATATATGCTATATAAATGTTTAAATAAGTGTATATGTTACCTTAATATGTTTAAAATATGCTGAAAGTATATGAATAGCTTAATGGAAAATTTGAACAAACTTTGTGATCTAGTGAATTAATGTTAAACTGAACTCATAATCAGTATAAGAAAAATAATTCTAATCATAAAATAATGTAAAATAAAATAATATTAAAATACAAGATTGCCATTGCTACAAGGGTTATCATGACCTTTGGCTAATTACATTGTAGTCTATGCAGCGGCAACTTATCTATAAAACAGTCTTATTATTATTATTATTATTATTAAAGAGAGGCATTTGTTATCATATCAAGTAAATTTGTCAATATTTTCTGTTTATTATGTGAAACAGACATAATAGGGAAAATGACAGCAATTATTGTGAATTCAAAATTATTTTGTGTATCAAAGTATATACATATATGTATCATACAAAATATATTGATAGCTTTGAATTACAGTAGTCGCAGTATAAAAAGTAAATATTGTTTTATATAAATATTCAAAAAATTATTACAGACACAACATATGTACTAAAAATAGGTGCAGAAAAACTTCCATTGGTTAATTGCATTTAAACTATTTAAATAAAATATCTATCGGACCAGTATGACTTTTATAAAGGGTATCTACTACCTGTATAGTATATCTTGTGCATTATGTGGATGGCGCTCTAGCAGGATTATAAACTGTGAATGAACTTATACAAGATTCATGAAGTTAATAAATAAATTTCGTATTTGTGTGTATGTATAGTTTATGATCCTTTTCAGAATGTTGGTTATGAGTAGAGCTAGGATAATTAGGCAAATTGCCTTATTAAGCCTTTTTTGCTTTTTTCGCGTATTTTTTAGGATTCTGCCTTTTTTTAGGAATCTCCTGTTTTCTTGCCTTTTTGTGTCTTTTATTGTATACTAAATTAAAATTTAGGAAATTTAGTTCTTAAATTTTCAATTAAAAAAAAAATCCTATTAGCAATTTTCCTAGAAAAATTCAAATTCCTATGCCATCTCAAAACCACAAGAAGCCTTTAATGACAGTGAGGTATTACATGCCTTAACGTATATTCAAACAAATATCTCTAGGTTGCCCCACGAAATAAAGAAATTAGAAACAGTTGGACTGACTCTTGTGGAATCCCTAGATATTGTACAAAACTCAGTAGATCTCACATCGAGCGCCTAAGGACCAGCAGGAATGAAAATAAAGGATAAACTTAAAGCTGTTTTGCAAAAAAGTCCTCCTTTAGAAAAGTTAAAAATAATATCCGAAATTCAACAGGGGATTTCTGGTTGCATTGAGCAGTAAAAAGTTTTCTACAACGTATTAGTGTTAGAGAATTACATCAGTAATTTACCAATATACAGGGTGTCTCAGCTTTTGCGTTACAGGTATTATCTACTTTCCCTGTATATATATCAGAAAACTTTTCAAATAAAAGTTACTTGATATTATGATGTGTCGAAAATGACAAACAGAGAATTTTATTTGCTCGTGACCTTGAAGGAGATTTCAAGGTCAACTTTGTTTTTTTTAATGGATATATGCATTTTTTAATGTTGCATCTTATTTATCAAAAACTAATAAATAACTTTTATTTGATCCATTTTTTATTTTGCCTTGTCAGTTTTGACACAATTCAGATAAACTTGTCAAAAGCAATTTTTATTAACTAAAGGAATACGATAATTATAAGTAAGTAATTCAGTGCAAAAAAAATTAAAAAAATAAAGAGTAAGTATTTCAATAATAAATATCTCAAATTAGTGTATGTAGTTGGATAAGAAAACAAAACAAGAGGCATTAATTTAATAAATGTTCAAATTGGGCTCCATCAACGTGGACACAAGCTTCCAAACGACGTCTTAATCCTCTGTTGCAAGATGAAAGTATCATTCCGTGAGTCATAATCCGGCATCCCATGCGAATTCGATTTTTCAGATCATCAAGATCTGCCGACCGAACTTGATATACAAATTCCTTTAAATAACCCCACATGAAAAAATCAACAGGCGATAAATCCGGGGAACGAGCAGGCCAAGGGATAGAACCTCTATTTCCAATCCATCCATTGGGGTACAGCGCATTTAAATAATTCGTCACAATTTGCGCATTATGGGGCGGAGCACCATCTTGTTGCCAAATTATGTCTCGTCTTTCATTAAGAGGAATATCTTCCATTAAATCGGGAAGCACATTTTGTAAAAAATGTAAATAACGTTGTCCTGTCAGGGTTCCTTCGTAAAAGTGGGGTCCAATTAAATGCCCATTAAACATTCCACACCATACATTGGTTCCCCACACTGTTTGAAAGCGTGCTTCCTCCATCCACCGCGGATTTTGGTTGGACCAATAATGCGCATTATGTTTGTTCACAACACCATTATTGTGAAAGCGACTTTCGTCACTCCACAAAATACAATTAAGATAATTTGGATTTTCATCTTCTAGAACTTGCAATCGTGCAATGAAATCCAGGCGTCTTTGTAAATCGTTTAGTCTTAATTCTTGTGATAAATGAACTTTAAATGGATGGTACCGATGCCCTTTTAAAATTCTATGTACTGTAGCTTTACTAACGCCAATTTCTTCTGCCAAACGTCGAAGTGAAACATGGGGGTTTACAGCTACATAAGCCAAAATGTTGGTTACATTTTCTTCATTTCTAGCAGAAGCATTATGGTTAGCATGTTTTACGGTAGAGGGAAATGAACCAGTTCGAAACTTCGCTTCTACTCTATTAAATGTTGTATGTGATGGATGATGACGTTCCGGAAATCTTTCTCGATACAAATTTGCAGCTTCTCGGGAATTCCTTCTGCATTCTCCGTAGACTATTAACATATCTACATATTTGTTGGAGTTGTATGTAAGTGGCACATTTCTCATTATTTGTGGTGATATGTTTCGCATACAATGATTAATTTTTACACGAAGTTCGTCGGTTGTCTGAGCTTTGTTATGTTGGAAACCGTAAATAGAAGATTTTACATAGCCCCACAGGAAAAAGTCGTTCGGGGATAAATCGGGGGACCTAGCGGGCCAACGAATAGCACTCCAGCCAGCTATTAATTTATTATTAAAAATATTAGTTAAATATTCTCTCACTGGTGCAGCGTTATGTGCAGGACACCCATCCTGCTGAAACCAAATATTATTTAGGTTAATGCCTTGTATGTTTTGCACACAAGGTATAACACTATTTTGCAAAAGAGCTAAATACTTTTGAGAGTTTAAATTCCCATCAATAAAAAAGGGCCCAATTATATGGTCCCCTAAAAGGCCTGCCCAAACATTTACTTTTGTGGATATTGCGTTCGAGCGTCGTAAATCATATGTTTATTGTTCTTCGACCAATATCGGGTAACAGACGGGTTGTGTTTCCCATGTATGGGGAAAGAGGATTCGTCAGTAAATAATACATGATTAACAAAATGTTCATTATTGTTGCAAAGTTCTAGGAGGACCTCACAAAAATCAAACCTTTCGTATTTATCGTTTGGAAATATTTCGTTAGATTTTTTTAATTTATACGAACGATATTTGTTTTTTCTTAAAACTTTACGAACAGTGGTATGTGAGATCATTTTTCGGAATATACGTCCGAAGAATATCGACTGGCTTCGGGTGATCATACCCCGCGCGCTCAAGCTGTATATATATATATATTATTTTTTTTGTTCTGTATATTTCATATTATTTATCTAAATTATCGAATAAAAGATTATTATATTTATTATAGGTATTGCCTATATTATAACCTTCTTTCCTCATACGACAAAAAACAGCAGCCTGTACTTTTCGCGGGGGGGGGGGGCAGCTCAGAAAGTTACCCCACTGATATTGTTACTCTAATAGCAATACTATGGGTATTGCTAACTTACGAATAAATTAAAGCCATCATTTTTAACTATTATACAGGGTGTCTCTAAAAGGTGCGGAAAAACGCTACCACACATTTCTGAGGGCGATCTAACCCAACTTACCTCAGTCCAAAAGTGGATGCACCATTGCATTGAATTGCCACAAGAATAACACCCAAATTACAGAAGCATATGTGTCCATATACGGAATGAATTTTTTATATCCAGATTACTCATAAACGGCTGCTCCAATCAACTCCTACCAGGTATACCTTTTCTAGGTAAAAAACATTGGAGAATAAGAATTTTTATTTAAAAGTTAAATACAGTGTGACTCAAAAAAGTTATTACGTTTTAAATGGATACAATATGCCGCAGGTGGTGCCCTCTACATTTTGCAATGAAAATGAGAGCTGATTTAAATTTCTTACCCCACGAAACCCCCCCTACCCAAATATTGTGACAATATACCAATTATTACAGAAATTATTTATAAAAAACTAAAACCAAATTGAACTTTTGACACTCTGTATCTCCGAAAGCATCCACTTTTGGACTGAGGTAAGTTGGGTTAGATCGTCATATTTTGCCCTCAGAAAGGTGTGGTAGCGTTTTTTCCGCACCTTTTAGAGACACCCCAGTATAGTCTGAGATTTACACACAGTTTAGATCAAACTGTGTAAAAGTGTTTCATATAATAAAATGTAGCCGAAATATTTGAACTTGTAAATGGAGTAATTATTTACTATTGTCAACAATATAGATATTAACAATTTTGATTTACAACCATACGCATAATGTTGGCATTTCTGACTTTTTAAAAGTTTGGAAGTGTGACTTTGTTCACTAAAGTCCCTAGATATATAAAGTACCGCAATTACCTCCATTTTGGCGCCAAAGAAGCGGCAAATTTAAAAATCTGTCAGTTTTTTTTTAACTTTACAAAAATACAATAGTTGTCAAACAATATGTCAAAAATGTATTCTTATTGATTTCTTGACAAAATACGAGAGTTTTGTAATTAAAATTTAGATAAATTTAATTGTGATTGTGATCGTGTCGTTAGCTAAAGAGGACCAATCGAAAAGCAGCAAGCTAGTGTATATGCTGTGCATGATTTTTATTATTTATTACTCAACAGAAAATCCAAGTATAGAATAAATGTACAATAGAAAAGACAAAAAATATATATTAAGGAGGTAATACATATAAATAACAAAATATATAGAATTTCATGGGGTAACTCCGCTCAAAATGCAACTGCGGACACGTGTTTCGAACTACTTGGTTCTCGTCAGCGCAGTGTAGCCAAGGAATAGGATGGGATAACCTTGGAGCTGAAAAACATCAATCAGAGACATACACAAGGGACAGCCTACCAATTGAGGCTTCAGCTAGAGTGTCCTCGATACTGAGAATGAATCTAACGTCGCCGCGAGGTAGACATTGTCCACCTGCAAGCCATCTGAACCCACAGGATAACAATAAAGAAAAGAAACATTGAAATTCTATACTTTATTATTCTATAATCCGCAATATTTCTTTTCTTTAAATAACAAAATATAGAACTAAAACTAAGAGTAGATACATATAAATATTATATTTCCTCGAGGTTGCTAATTTGTTTTTTCATAGCTAAAATTTGTACTTTAGCTGCTTTTAATTTATTTTGTAGACATTTCAACTGATCATTTTCATTTTGCTCAATATAGTTGTTCCATGATGTACCTGAAATAATATAGGAGTTTAATAATTATATCATCATTTTTTACTAGATAAATTTCAGCAGAAAATACGAATTACTAAATAACTACTTGCATGTAATGCATGAACAGTGTCTGTAGTATTAATTATTATGATGTTTAATATTCTACTAACCAGAGTGTAGTGCAGAATTTGTTTCTAAATGTTTTTGATCCTGATTGGTAACAATTGGAGAAGTTGTCGCATTAGCAGTCGGGTCTGCAACATTTGCAATTAGATATGATTAACAATTGGAACAGGACAAAAGGCATCTTAGCTAATAGTTTTCGTTTGATTTCTTGATTTCGTGGAAAGTCAGCTATTGCAATAGTTGGAATTGCACTTTTTTTAACAACTTCCGATTATCCAACCTGTTTAATTCGAATTGGGCAAGTTCGAAGTGTGTCTGAAAATTGCAAAAAAAAACATCTTCACATTAGGTAACATTCTGCAAGTGAACAAGAATATGCAAGAATTGAGCAAATATAGGATACTTACCTCACATAACAAAGTTTGTTCAGGCAAGTCAACTCGATTGATAAATGCAATCCATGCTTTACGCCGATCATCATTATTTGATGTTAGTATTCGGAAATCCGTTCTCGCCACGGTTTCGACATCCACTCAAACAAGAACTGGGCATGGTTCCAACACACGTAATGTAATAATGTAATAACCTTACTCTTTATGTCATTATGTCAACAGCGATCAGCTGATTACTCCGCGTGTCCAGATACTACCAACTCAATCACTAAAGTCGGCAAAAGTCACCAAATCGCCGCCATTTTGGCGCCGTTATAATGGGACAAACCAATTGCGGTACTTTATTATCTAGGGACTTTATTGTTCACGTTTACTTCCCGCCCTCTATTACTGCCCTCATTTACTTCCCGCCCTCTATTACTGCCTCATTTTCCAATCTCAATGTCAATCACAAAACTGTCAACTCGATATGTCAAAACCTTATCGGAATTTTTATCACAAATAATTATTAATTGTATGGTTGTAAATAAAATTAATTGTTACATTAGAATTATTGGAAGCTTCAACCCATGTAGATAGACCGCCCTGCTATTGCTGATATGATGATATAGTGATTTCTTTCCTTCTCCATACGAGCTTAGATATCCGGATTGCTATGGGAGGAAAGTTTCCCTCAGTTTCAGTGAAGTGCAGTCCTTGAAGACTTTACTACTTTATTCACCAAAAAACCTGACGTACATTTATTTGACGTTTACGCTAGAACATCACAAATCTGACAATTCAATATGTCAAAACGTTCACCGGAATTTTTATAAATAAATAGTATACAAACCTCGGTGTAAAGTTTCATTCCTGTTTCGAGATAAAGTTAATCTCGACGCTTCGCGTTTCGGTTGACTACTTAAATTAATCTCTCGACAGTAATGAAACACTTTCCACCTCGGTATGTAATATACCACGCGATCATTTAAATTCTAAATTATAGCAGGCGGGATTTTTTTTATTAGGTTGTCCAGAATGTCAATTATTGATTAATTAACATTTTGAAACGTCACTTTGACAATTCAAATTGTAAATTAGTACTTATATACCAACTTAATTTAAATTTCACAGCCTGCTCTAATTTAGAATTTAAATGATCGCGCGGTACTATTTAATGATTAAAAATTTCAAATGTGAAACAAATAAAACAATTTCAAACAATTGTTAAAAACCTAGTTTATGTAAAAATACAAGGCGGACGAAAGTGGAGCATTTTATAAATAGTAATTACATTATTGTAGGTTTTAATACTAAAATTACTTATCGTTATTTGCTAAAGATAAAAAAGTATACAAAGGAGAGGTTATAAAACCGTTCAGCTTTTTAAGATAATTGTTATACAAACAGAAGCACACAAATCAGAAATTGTAGATTTAATTTAAAATTTTGTAGATTGTTGGCAAATATAAAATATAGATATTAGAGCTGTCATTTTAGCCTTTTCTTTTCTGTTCTGCAATTATTTACGTCCCTCTCTCTTTGCACCTTTGTCACGGAGAACGATTGCCTAAACGGCATGGTACCAATCTTGGTCGAAAGAGTCGATTAATTTTTGAGTTAAATCAGTAAATAGGAAGTAACTTTGTGGTTTTTTTCACTCTGTGACGAATACGGGGATAGCTTAAATCGCACAGGCACGTAATAATAATTTATGGTTGAAAGTGTTCCTGTAATTAGTATTCAGATGTTGGGAACGAATTATTTTACTATTATTAATTATTAGCATCTGTATTTTGTATTCAATGCCAGTGGCAAAAGAAAATATATCTACATATTTATATTTTGCGAATATTTGGTAACTGTAGGTTTTATTAAAATTTATAAAGAAAGGTATTCACAAGTCAGCTTGAAAAACTATTGTTCATATTTTCGTAGAAATTCAGACCGGAAGTAGTAATCTTATTCGTATCGTGAAATAGTTTTTTGCGAATATCTTACAAATGATTCTTTTCACTAAAAGCGAATGTATGAGTATTAACAGTGCAAATGTATTTAAAACGTAATTTGAAACTAGTTTTGCATAAACAAAATTCGGGCCGAAAGTGACACTTTTATTGAAAATTACTTTTTTGCAAATATCTGGCAAATTAGGCATTCGAAATGTCTTTTATACAAATACAAAAACCCGTTTTCCATAAGAATCAAAGACCTACTTTCGGTAGAAACTGTTTTTATAAAAAAAATTGTTTTTTTAAGAAATAAGTATGAGTTATGGAAAAATAGCAATTTTTTTATAAAAAAGTTTCTACCGAAAGTAGGTCTTTGATTCTTATGGAAAACAGGTTTTTGCTAATTTCTTTCAGATCATGCTTTCTAGACATATATTAAGAGTATAAAAGTATTTGTAGCTTGATTTTAAATAGTACATATTTCTATAAAATAAATTTCGAACCGGAAGTATTACGTTTACTTTTATATAATAGCTGTTTTTGCCAAAATATCTTGTAAAGTATGTGTTCTATATTGATTTTTAGAACTGAAAAAGCATTTTGAGCTGCATTTGGAACAACTTTTTTTTTTTTAAAGAACATTCAAAATTCGGACCGGAAGTAACTCTTTTGGCAGTTTGCGAATATTTTGTTAATTATGTATTCAGATTATTTCAGATTTATTAAGAATATAAAAGTATTTATAGCTAGATTTGGAATAATATTTGTATAAGACAAATTTAAAAATTCGGACAGGAATAACACGTTTTTAAAGCTTAATTTGGAACAACTTTTGAATAAAAAATTAGGTGGTGCCCACACCTGATTTTTAACTTCTTAAATTGTATTAAGAACAGATGTTACACATAATATGGGCGTGATTGTGTGCTATTTCATGAAATAAAACCGTTTTCTTAGTGCAAAAGAATTATTGAAAATTATAATCTTGTTAATTGCAACTATGTAATGCTGTTAATTAGCAAAATTGAATTCTAAAAATTGTTATGATTATAATTTTCAATAATTCTTCCGCACCGTGGAAAAAATTTCATTTCTTGCTTTTCAGCAGTTGGGGAAAAAATCAAAGCAAATATTTTGCTAGTGTAAACTACACTTATGACGTCACAAATATTCATTAAGTAGCTATGTTATTTCAAATTTAAAAAAATTATCGGAAAATAACAATTCTCTGTTATCGAGCTATAATAATAGCAATTGCGAAATAATGTTCTCGCTAATTATGTAGTTGTCTTCAATCATAAATTTCTTATGATGGTTACGTGAAACAATTTGCATTTGATCTGAAATTTATAGAGCTGAAAAGCATTAAAATGGAAAAAAAATGCGCCCAAAATACTTTTTCTTTTAATACTATTTTCCAGTTTGGTTTTTATTACTTTTTCGTGCGCGCAATAGCTTCGATTACCAGTTTGTTCCAATATAGATATTTATCTTTATGTTTGAAGTCTTCTGGTAACGAAAAGTGTTTTGTGCAATCCCGTCTGTGTCTGCTGGTCTATATGCATGCGGCCACGATAGCGCTAAATCAGGGGTGTCCAACCCGCGGCCCGCGGGCCGCGTGCGGCCCAAGGCAAGTATCAATGCGGCCCGAAAATATTTGAAGTTACTGAAGCTAAAGGCGGGCACTAATTGACGAATCTGTCGTCAAACGTAAATAAATACTGCAGATTGAAGGCTTCGGGATCTACCTACGTTCAAACATTGTCATCAAACATCATTGTGATCTACAATTTACGCTGTAAACAGCACACGCAATGGATACGGATGTACTGGCTATGCCTGTCATAAGCGAAATAATTCAAGATGAGAGTATCAAAGCAAAACCAAATTCTAGAAAAAAAGGCGCACAAGAATGTGGATTGACAAAAAAAAGAATATTCTAATGCAAAACTAATGCATATAAAGGAATGTGTCGCAATGACCAATTAATGTTACTAAAAAAATAGTTTTACATCTCAACAAAAGTTTTTTTAGCAACGTTACAACTCAAACAGAGTCATTTGTGAAGGCTAGTTATGTAGTCGCAAATTTAATCGCCAAAAAATCGAAACCATTTTCTGATGGCGAATGTATTAAGGAATACATGGAAAGCGTGGCAGATATAATTTGTCTAGGAGAATTGACGATATTGGGAAATCTATAGAAATGGATTTGAAAAATAGAGCCTGTGGTTTTAAATTTTATTCTTTGGCCATGGGTGAAAGTACTGATGCTACTGATACAGCTCAATTTGCCATTTTTATTAGAGGTATTAATGACGAATATATGTAACTGAAGAAATGGCTTCTTTAGTGCCATTAAAAGACACGACAAAATCAATAGATTTATATGAGGCAGTGAAAAAAACATTAACGCGGTTAACATGGTTACGGATGGCGCCCCAGCTATGATCGGTAAAAAAGAGGGACTTGTAAAATTATTAGAAGACGATGCCATTGCTGTCGAAAACTCTCGTTTGATGAAGTACCATTGTATAATACACCAAGAAAATTTATGCGGAAAAGCTTTAAAAATGGGTCATGTTAATTGTCGTCAAGACTGTAAATTTTATAAGAGCCCGGGGATTCAATCATCGCCGATTCAAGGAATTTCTCAAAAATGTTGATGCTGAGTATGGCGATATCGCATACTTTACAGAAGTAAGGCGGCTCAGTCGAGGACAAATGCTAAAAAGATTTTATAACGTACTTAATGAAATCAAATCTTTTATGACATCGAAAGCTAAATCTGTGCCAGAACTTGACGATGCCGAGTGGCTTACAGATTAAGCATTTTTGGTAGATTTGACTGCTCATTTAAATGACTTAAACACGCGCTTTCAAGGCAAAAACCAAGTTATCAGTACGATGTTTCAAACAATAAACGCTTTCCAGGTAAAACTAAAATTATGGCAGGCCAAATTAAACGCAAACAACTTTTTGCATTTCAGCACGTTGTCCAAACATGTTCCTAAAAATGGGAAAAAATATGCGGGCTTACTTTTCGATTTGTTACAAGAATTCGAAAATAGATTTTAGGATTTTCGGACAAATAATCAAATTTTTTGTATTTCTGCGACTCCATTTACAGTCGATATAGTTATGCTGCCAACAAATTTTCAAATGGAATGCATAGAGTTGCAATCTGACATCCAGCTTAGAGAGAAGTTTGATCACGTCTCTTTGATGGACTTTTATAAATCATACCTGCCCAGAGACAAATATCCCGCATTGTACAGTCATGCTTTATTCATGTCATCATTGTTTGGAAGCATGTACATATGTGAACAACTATTTTCAAGAATGAAACATACAAGTGTATAATTAGAACCAACATATTGGATAAACACCTTGAGGACTGCCTGAGAATCGCAACCACGTCAATCGAACCAGATATTGGCGCATTAGTTTCTCAACTTCAATGCCAAGTATCACATTAATTTTATGATATGGATTTATACCTAAAATGTATTTATTAAACAATGTTAAATGAATTTCATGTTCTGTTTTTATAATGACAAAATTCATAAACTAATAAATTTGAAATGACTTAAACATGAAAACTATATATTTTAAGTTTTGTTTTTGCTCGTCAGTTATGGTAACATACTTGTGGTCCAAAACACCATGCCCTTTTCGAATGTGGCCCAGGGAAACAAAAAGGTTGGACACCCCTGCGCTAAATGGTTAAAGCTTTCAATACGAAACTTAACATGTAAGGCTGGAAATAGACGGACCGCAATATGCGGTCACTGTCGACAGCACTTTGTAGTCGCATCTTGGCAATCAACAGTTGTTTATAGTCAGGTTGGGCAGCTCGGAGCAGTCCGTATCGACTCCATCTGCAGTCGATACGGTCGACAGTGACCGCAATATGCGGTCGCTGTCGACCTCATAACTGCTGCTCAAGTCGACTTCATGCGAAATCAGGTTGGGCAGCTCGGAGCAGTCCGTATCGACTCCATCTGCAGTCGATACGAACTGCATTGTGCTGCCATATGGGACTGCATGTTCGAAACGAAATGGTGTAATGTAGTGATGGACCTTGAAGAGGAAGCACTATTGCTTGTTCTTTTACTACTTAAAAAAGACGTGGAAGGAGTCGAAGATTTCACAGATATCAGCCCGCCTTATTCTTTTCAATTTTGTCACTATATGTCTCAACTTTATAGTTCCAAAGACATTCCTTATTTTTTATATCATCAATGAAAGCATCAGTGTCAAAATCGCCTTCCATTTAATTTAATTTACACACACAATATTCAAGAATCAAGAGTGAACCGACTGAAATCTGACAAAACCGCCCAATGAGTGGCGACTGCAATTTGCAGTTCGTGTATGTACGTTCTCTTTTCGACTGCACTTGGACTGCGCGGCGGGTTGGGCAGCAAGTTGGCTGCAGCTGCCAATCTTGACTGCTCGTTGACGCTCGTCAATTTTGCTCTATAAACAACTGTTGATTGCCAAGATGCGACTACAAAGTGCTGTCGACAGCGACCGCATATTGCGGTCCGTCTATTTCCAGCCTAAGAGGCCTCTGTACGGTTCAACAGCATATGCATTTACATGTAAATGAGCGCCAAAATAGCTCATTATCCAACAAACCTGAACAAAATGTATTGTAAGATTTCGAAAATATACATTATTCGGTACAATTCACCCGGACCTTTTTTTAACATTCAGTTTCGTTTAATGACAATTAGATATCAAAGTGGAACGGTAATCAGCATAATCAATGTCCCATTTGAGTCTCCTTTTACCACCTTATAAATAATTCAAAACAAATTTGCTCCGGTCAGATTATAGATTTATAAATGAACAACATAAATATGTACATAGATGAATAAAAAATAATATGATTACGCCGTTTTTTTTGGCGCTCCTGAAATGTGAATTTTGTCACCGTACGGTGGCGCCTTCTGCCGGGCATTTGTACAATAATCTAGAGAAATGAGATGGATATAGATGGTGCGTACTTCCTCTGCACAGTAAACTACAAATTGCTCGGAAAGGATAAATTTAACTAGAATACTTTCGTGTTATGGTAAATAAAGAACAGACAGAAATAGGACTTATTATTTTACAGATGTATAATAATATAATAATAGTATAATAATAATAATGTATATTTACTCATCTATAATTATTAACATTATATTAATTACAGATTATCCTCACATCTGAGTAATCTTGTGGTAATTATCACATTTGACATAAAATATCACATTAATTTAAATTAAAGTGTATATATAACAAGATAACTGTATCAACAATATGACAAACAACGATATACACAAATAAACAAATAATAATAAATGATAGAATGTTATATACTTCAGCAGCTCGCGATAACTGTCAGAAAATCTTCGACGCCGTAGCACTTCCTCTCCATCAGCAGCCCTTTGACCCTTTTCTTGAACTCGTCAGGTGGTAGGTCTTTAAGTTCTTCCTTCAAGTGGTTATATAGCTTGGGACCCCAATAATCGACACCCGACTGCAACAGTAAAAGTCAATGATAAGGGGTCCTTAGATGCTTTCTACTTCGTGTGTTGTACTCATGTTTGTTTCCATTTGGATAAAATGTGTGTTTGTTGGTAGCCTTTTTTTGCAGTAGAAATATTCTATTTGCATCAGCCGCCTGTCCCCGGAAGAGATTTCCATAACTTAGAAGAGAATGAAAATACGAATAGTACGCCACCTTTGCAGATTCGTATGTGCATACATGTCTCAGTCTTCTTATGGTGAATAACACAGACGTCAGTCTACCACCTATGCTATTTATGTGTCCCCACCTCAGATTGGAGTCCATTATCAGACCCAAAAATTTGGCTTTTCCCAATCTTCTGTTGTTTTCGTGGAAAATTTCATATTTTGTATTTTGTTCGGGTTTATTTTCAGCTGATTTGCCGCAAACCAGCCCTCTGCTTTTTGGTTGTTAGCTGCAGATTTTGCTTTTAGCTCTTCGAGTTCTTTCCCCCTTACTAACAACGTGGTATCATCCGCATATAGACACAATTCCGTGTCTGGGGCACTACAGGGCAGGGTCATTCATATATACATATACATAATGAATATTTTCGGTCCAAGAATTAGCGAGACATGGATGCGTTTCTACCTACTTTGTGTCTTCTCAGGAAGCAGTACGCTTCAAAATAATTTCTTGTATACAGCATGTGTCAATTTTCATTAGCCATAGGCGATTAATCCATACAGTACGTGGCAACATAGTACAGTACCCCTTCCTTCCTTTCCAATGCAAGCACGACCGATGCATGCACGTAAATAGAAGTTAGCGTGGTTAGCGGCAGTACCTATTCGACCACCGGGTTGGGTGTTTGTAATGCGTTTAGAAATAATATTTATGCCTTGGAACGATTTGTTTTTCTTTTTCTTTTCAGTAAATGCAGAGAATTATTAAGCTGCGTTCACGCTGCATGATACAAACAAAAGCGTAATTCTAATAAAATTAAAAATAAGGTAAATAAAAAAGGATTCTGAAAATAATAATAAACTACTACATTTGATGTTTCCCGTTCCAGTAATAAGACGGCTTTTGCAACGTGTTCGCAGCTAAACACTGAATGTAAAATCTGGTCGGGAGAAGTGGAAAGATCGGAGTAAATCGTTGTGATGTCGGTTGTTGTCGGCACTGGTGACGGACAGTAGGGGCACCATGTTGCAACGTATTATATGTATACGTATAGATCGCATGCAACCATTGAATCCCTATAGCTAATGAAATTTGACACATGCGGTAGATACGAAGTGCTGGTATACTTGCGTGGGCGAGTATTACGTAATCCAAAAAATTCTTAATTACTCACTCTGCGACATATTCCGGAAATTTGAAAAATTCTTAATGATACACGCACATGTCGTTTTAGTTTCACTTTTGGATGTGTGAAGTTAGACCTCTTTTTTCGAAAATCGGAATTCTGACGGTTGTTCCAGATTGTTCTAGGTTTATTATCAATTGTTCACAAGTATTTCAAAAATAAATTATAATAGGCCGAGAAAATGGCAAAAACAATTTTTTGCCAGCGCCCCTTTTTTTCGAAAATAAAAATTCTGACGGTCGTTCCAGGTTGAGCAAAAAACTTCGTATGGCCATTAAATTATTAATGCAGCCAACTTGACAAAATCAATGAGCTAAAACATATTGTACTGTGTTATGTATTATGTCTTCATTTTTATTGTATCATGTTCTGTATGTGTTGCGTTGTGTCTGGCTCAAGAGGTGGAGCAGTTGTGTGTTTACTCACTCGACTGATCTTGAGCTTATTAGTTCATATATTTATATTATTTATTTATATTATAGTTTAGATGGTACGTCGTCTCTAGATTTTGTTTTCTGTTTTTCTTTTTTCTTTTCTTTGATATTTGTATGTACTGTGTATTTGTATTTTGTTATATGAGCTAATAAAACTCATTATTATTATTATTATTATAATTTAAGAGTAGAAAAGTATTTAAAGCTTGATTTTGAATAATTTTTTATAAAAAGAAAGTCAAATTTCGGACCGAAAGTGACACGTTACTCTTAATATAATAGTAGTTTTTGCAAATGATGCATTTTATACTGATTTATTACAATATTATCATTATTACAAAAAATTCCAAATTTGAATGGGAAGTAACACTTTTACTCTTACCGAATGGTTTTTTTTTTGCAAATGTCTGACAAATTTTTAATAATACACAGTTTTATTAAGACTATGAAAGTATGAGTAAGTTAGATTTGGACGACGTACTATCGTCTCTAGATTTTGTTTTCTGTTTTTCTTTTTTCTTTTCTTTGATATTTGCATGTACTGTGTATTTGTATTTTGTTATATGAGCTAATAAAACACTATTATTATTATTATTATTATTATTATTATTATTATTATTATTATTATTATTATTATTATTATTATTATTATTTAAGAGTAGAAAAGTATTTAAAGCTTGATTTTGAATAATTTTTTATAAAAAAAAAGTCAAAATTCGGACCGAAAGTGGCACGTTACTCTTAATATAATAGTAGTTTTTGCAAATGATGCATTTTATACTGATTTATTACAATATTATTATTACAAAAAATTCCAAATTTGAAAGGGAAGTAACACTTTTACTCTTACCGAATGGTTTTTTTTTGCAAATATCTGACAAATTATTAATAATACACAGATTTATTAAGACTATGAAAGTATGAGTAAGTTGGATTTGGAGTAATTTTTATATAAAAGAATAGCTTCAAAATTCAGACTGGAAGTAACACATTTACTCCCAGGTTTATTAAGACAATAAAAGTAATTAAAACTAAATTTTGAACAACTTTTCTATAAGAAATTCGGAACGCACATACGTATAAGGAAGTAGTGTGGTGCCCTTACCTATGTTTTTCTTTTTCTTTTTTGTAAATTCATTAAAGTGAAATTAACAGAAAACTTAAAGAGTTTTAAGATAGTTCTTTGCCTCTCTTTAATTGAAATTGGTGGCACTTGCTCATATACATATCTAATGGTGGGGGCAGTAATTGGAGCCTATAAGGTATACATACCATTCTAATAAGTTTTTACTGCTGATGTTCGTTCATTTTTATAATTTGCTGACGAAGTTATAGATTTTAAATATGCAAATTCTACAGAATACTTTAAATGAATATAAAAAATATCTACATATATTGCATGATATTTTCAGAGCGCTACTTGCATGACATTGATATTTCACGACTAAGACGATATAATTTACGAGAAAACAAGTTATCAATGAACCAATAGTTGCTAACTATCATCATTCGATTTGTAATTGTTCGTTCTTATATCATGTTGGGTAAATATGTACATGTAGTAGCTGTTGTAAATGTAAATTTGCCTTGAATTTTTTTGCATTTCCGTATTTATTAATACAATTATTACGTTTTGCTTGTAACTTACTAAACTTTTTATTATTTTATTTATTACAAGACTCAGCATGTTATTAAACATAATAGTTTATTTTACTAGGTATAAGAAAGTGAAAATATTAATTATACTTCCCCGGTAATACTGCACTGTGAACTTTCTTATTTTAAAAGGAATAGTAACTTTTTTGACAATTTTGGAACTATGTTATTTTAGAGTGTTTTTATTAAAACGTTTTTTGGCTTAAACAACTATTTTCAAGATATTTCATGTTTTAATTGATATCAGGATTTGACAGAAGAAAAGGCAAAATGTTCTTTGTGTTTTTTTAAATAAAAGATAGTTAGACCCATGTTTGCTAAAACAGCTTACAATTCGACTTATATTTATACAGGCTGAAATTATATTTTTTTAGTGAAGTGAACGTTTTTAAATGGTACCTTCGTTCATTTTTTCTTTGAATGTCATGTAGAATAAAATTCTACAATTGTCCACATTAGATACTTAATTATTTTCCTTAATTAATTAAAAAAAAACGCGTATCACAATAGTATCAAATGTGTCACAAGTGGATATTTGACATTATTTTGTTAAGATTTTTTGATGTGATTGGAGCAGTTAATTGGAGTACCACATACGCATATTCAGTGGCAAATTTTCCGTATCATAAATACTGTGTCTGTAGATTACTGAATATGTAAATACTTATCTATATTTAAATTTATATTTTCTGGATTCAATGTGAAAGTCTTCTACATATGGGTAGTACAGAGACATTCAAAAAGATGTATAGTTTATTTCAAATTATAAGAATATAACTTTGAACGGCACTAATGCTTTTATTGCACCACCTGCGGCAATAACTCATTCATACGTTGCAAATAGGTAAACCGTACCCGTTCAATAAGGAGACCAGGTATAATAATTATCGTCACAGAAGGTGGTGCAATAAAAGCATTAGAGCCGTTCAAAGTTATATTCTTATATTTTGAAATAAACTATACATGCCGCTTCAACAGTACGTGTCAAATTTAAAGCAGATGCTACTTTCAAATAATGTTTTGGTAAAGGTCGATAAGTACCATGCTCTATATTTTATATATGTACTTGACATTTCCATCTTTTTGTGTATCTCCGTTACTATGTCAAAAAGTACAAATCGAAATCAAAATGTAATATACCATAAGACCGCGTGCGTCTGCATTATCGCGATACCTGTAGAGTAAGCGAAACAGATAGAGATGTCTCTGTATTAGAACGGTAATCAAGTGGACGCAGTGTTATACTGGATTACAACAGAGCTAGTATATCGCATATGCCTATCATGCACTCGTATTTGTCCAAAAAATCCACATTTATGCGGTGTAGTCGGGCAGTCGCATTCGCCGTCGCTTCCACATATGGGCGTCACTTCGAGTTTTATTATTGCTTAAGAATAACATTTTTTTAGCTAATTACAGGTTAATTGCAATGTTGAATTACAATTCTGTTTTAAGAAGTAAATATTTTATGTTTCAGTATTTTATTATAGTTGAGTTTTTAGATTATAATATTTGTTGAAAAATATTATTTTAGTTAAGAAGTTTTTTTTATTTTAAAGTCTAGGAGTTATTTATTATTTATTTTTGCTCTTTTATGTTGTTTATGAAGCTGTAATGAGTTACTTCACTGACATATTATCAGTGATTATCTGATGCTTCAAACAACTACAAATAATTACTAACAACGGAAACGCAATACCTATTACACTGCTTTTCACTTGATTTGCCTACGAATACATTTATACGTATAACTTATACGCCCGCTGTCGGTGTGGCAATTCAAGTTGGCACGCCCATTTATAGTCGACCAGTAGTTACTAATACATGCATCGCGCTATGAACGGCGGCCACACGGTATATCTTTGCACTAGTGACAACATTTACTTCAATATTTTAAAAAAGAAATATATGTGCTGGTCTGAAAATTGCAGGTCTCTTTTATCTTGGTCTATATAGTTTTTTTTAGATATTAAAAATTTTGTTTTCATCTCTTTGTTGACACAAATGTTTATTTTTTTTTAAATGTATTTATTTTGATTTATTATGTATTATATGAAAATGTATAGGGTTGAGTGTAGGCGGTGGTCGCTGCTTAATACCTATGTGTTGTTGGGGTGACTACTCCGCGTACCTTGCATGGGGAACTTCCTGGACATCCTGCAGGATACAGTGCTTTAAGATATCCTGGGTTATGGTTGTGTGTATATAAGAATAAATTGACAAAAATAATAATAACTATTAATGAATATTAAAAAAAATAAGATAGTAAACATTGCTCACCCCTATTTGGTGATAATGAATTTGTTGTTACGTACATTTTGTCATATCGCATATTTATACATAGGTACATATACTGGAGACGCGTTAAGTTCAGTTGCACGTCATCGATGACGTTTACATGTTGTCATAACTATATTAGAGAAACTAAAAAAGTTACTTTGTTAAATTATACTTGAGGGCATTTATTTCATTAGCTTAAATAGAAGATTTATAAATTGATGCGTATATTACGCATTCATGGCAAATAAACGCATAATTTCCGTTTCAATATTAAATTTCTTTATTACATATTTTTAATAGACTAATAGTTTAATTCGGTGTTGACAGATAAATCATATTTGTCAAAAAGACGTGCGTTGTGTATATTCTTCCTGTCAAGTTTTTCATGTTTATTTTTGCTTTGATATAAATTGTTTAAAAACAGTGTTTCTTAGAAGTGTATTTATTATTTATTTGCGTCCATTGAATATAATTCCGAAAGGTTTCTGTAAACAGTGGAGGCTTTTTACAAACTTTTCTATAATCATGTGTTAAATTTAATGTGAATAGCGTAAGTATTGCTTATTTTAAATTATATTATGGATACGTAACATTTAAGGTTTTTGGACAATCTAAATCAATATAATAATTAAGTTGGGAAAGACTGAAGTCTTAGAGCAGTTCAATTACTAAATATATTACGTTATAGTGAATAATTTTTTTCTTTGGTTATATCAAATGTCACTGACAGAAATAAAAATAGATCCGGCAACATATACAAGGCGAGTCGTCATGGATCTAGTATGACGTGCAACTGAATGTAACGCGTTTCCACCATACATACAGTCTGGAACGGATAAAGGCATTAACTTCGTTAACATTCATTTTATGAAAAAATCTCGAAGGGGTATAGCGATTTTAACTAAGGGAAATATTTTCATCGCATTTTCAGTTTCATGCGTCATTTGTTTTTCATGTTATGACGTCACCGACTATTTTTTTTAAATGACAACCTATAATTTTTTTAATTGATTTCGATAGTACTTTCAATTCCCTATCCAACGGTATAAAAATTTTAATATATTACATTTGAAAATAATTGAGAAAAAGAGTCTTAGAGTTCAAATATTAAAAATTCATTATTTTGGCAAAATGAATTTAGTTACCGGTGCATAAAACAAAAAAAAACATTAGTTCAGAATAGATTAATTTGTCAGTCTCACAATAAAATAAGTGTTATTCCCTTTTCTAAATTAGAATAATTTACCATTTGCAAACTATTGTTGCGTTTTCGGGTTCGAAATAAACAACTCGTGCAAATGTTTTAAAACTGTCTGTATATTTACACACTTAAATCTAATCACAATATAAAAATATAAAATAAATGTAATGCACTTAAAACTACTACGAATAAATTAACACACGTATTTATTTCTATTACCACTATTTATATCTGTAATATTTATGTATTTATTGCCGTGTAATAAAAACAGCACCGCCAACTTATTTATTTCTACCGTACGAATACTACTGAATGAATCAATTCTTTCTGGACACCGGCCGCTTTTTTATATCGGCATATAAGGCTCTGGAAATATACGCGAAAATTCTATCTCCTTCTCGATGTTTGTAGTAAATACGAGTCGCTTACGTCGTACATGTGTGCATGATTTATTACTTATTTACATTTCGTTTTTATCGCGCCGATGTTTATTTTTTTTGTGGAGTTATTTTCGTTACACTATTTTATTAATAAAAATGGTACTATTTAGCAATAACCTGAGAAAGTTAAGGTACGGGCAGGAAGGAATTATTGGTGACAGAATTCTAAGTCGATTCTTTTTTGCTAACAATTTGACTAGGGAGAGATACTTGCAATTTCTATAGTTCGAATTGATAGTTGCATTATTTCCTAATGCAAACAGCCCTAACCTACCAAATAATAGTATATGGTTACAACATGATGGTGCTCCGCCTCATTACGCAATTAATGTGCGACGCCACTTGGATCAAGAGTTCCCAGGAAGATGGATTGGAAGAAGAGGTTCGATGGAATGGCCGGCTTGGTCTTCTGATCTAGCGCCATTAAACTTCTTTCTATGAGGATACTTGCAAAGTGTATAAAAATCGCCCTAATAATTTAGAAGATCTCAAGCATAGAATTCGACATGAAATTGGATAAATATCAGCTCAAACTACTCAGAATGTGAGAAATGAGATTATAATCTTCTTGGGTATTGTCAGAAGGTACAGGGTCGTTATTTTGAACATTTAGTGTAAATTTAATTTAAAAAGTGTTATTTCTGTGCTTATTTTTGTCTTTGATGTTATTGTATAGTTTTTTTTTCTGGTTAATCAATTTAGTTTTAATGTAATTATTAACTTTGAATGGAGTAGAGTGTAAAGTAATAGTTCGGTTTTTCAACATTTTTCTAATTTTATAATAAAAACGAATGTGTCGTCAATCTTTCGAACAAATTTAATGTGACCAGATTTGTTTCATGAATTTTTAATATTTCAACTTTAAGACTTTTTTCTAATTTTTTTTCAAATGTAATACATATATTAAAAGTTTTATACCGTTGGATAGGGAATTGAAAGTACTATCGACCACTATTTAAAAAATTATAAATTGTCATTTAAAAAAAAGTCGGTGACGTCATAACATGAAAAACAAATGACGTAAGAAACTGAAAATGCGATGAAAATATTCCTCTTAGTTAAAATCGCTATACCCCTTCGAGATTTTGTTCAAAAAATGATAATCAGCGAAGTTAATGCCTTTATCCGTCTCTTTATTTCCACACTGCCTATTGCGATGGTTCTCCTTCAAAGTAGCTCCTTTTCTGACTGAACACACCGACTCCAACGTTGTTTCCACATCTAGAAGTATGCCTGGACATTTTGTTTCTTAACAGTGTTAAGAGCCTTCTCCGTATTGTCCTGTAATTCTTCAACAGAATCATCGCTTTCTTTTCAGCGAGGCTATCAATTTAGCAAACAGCTAGCAGATCAGCATGGACTAGATTATGAGATTAGGAAGGTTACAAAAGTACAGGAATTTTTGAAGTGGAAGACCTGCCAGGCCAGGGGGTGATTATCTACTGATATGCGACCATTTTTAAATATGTTGAGCAACTAAAAGCATTTCATCGGCTCAGACATTTATTCTCTTCCTTTTCGAGAGGTAAAAAGTCTTCGAAACTGATTTCTCGGTTGTAAAAAAAGATTAACTCTTTGTTTCGTTTTATTTTCCATTTTCGATATCCATTAATCGACCGAGAACCGAAAACATATTCGCCTACCACTGTCACTCTACAGAACAAACACAACGCATTGATATTTGTAGAACATTTCAAGGACAAGACTTTTTCTTTATACATGGACAGGAAAACCTCGTATTGAGCAGTATTGGCGCTTGTCTTTTCAAGTCTTTTCAATCGTACTTCATATCTACGACTTACAACAGAAAGTATATAACTAAACATTTTTTTTGTAACGCTAGTAAGAGATATTTGAGGTGGTCACTTTAACTGCCTCTCCCGTTAATACGAATCGATTACGATAGTTTGATATAGAGTTTTGCAAATCTTGATAATAAACATTCTTGAGCAACACTTTCATTTTCAGGTTTATTTCCACTGTTGGGACATGCTGCTATGAACATACGACCACTCTTATTAACAGTATATGAAACACATTTTGTTCCTTTGCGAGAAAGACTGAGACCAGCTTTAAGTGGTTTTTTAAGCGGTGTTTTGCCTGGACTGGAAACTGGATCTGATTATTTTGATAGGTATGTATTTACATCTTCTATTAATTAAAAAAATATATTTGTTTGCGCTAAGATTGACAAAGCAATATATCTAATATAGTCTGCTAGTTTTGTTTCTGCATTGTCAATTAATACATTTACTAGGAATATTTCAATATTAGCAAGAAGAAAGATTTATTTTGTTAATTGTAAATCATAGTACCTAAAATGTTAAATTCGTGTTTTGAAACCGTTTTTTGTAATATACTCACAACTGCCGTTTTCAGGAGCTATGGTTTCCCAATAAGCTGCACGGGCAGTTGCAGTGACAAATCTTATATTTTCGCTTTCAATCGTATTTAAGAAACAGCCCATGTAGTTTAATCCGGTTAGATTCCGTCATGAAACGGAAGTACAAAGTTCAAACCTTACCACAAGCGAAATATTTATAATAACATTTTATTAATTAACAGCAGTTGAGTAGAAAATTTTATTAATCAAATTTAAACATGACGAGAGATTTAAAAAGATTGTCTATCCCTTTTCACATAGTATTCTCAGAAGTGTTGAAACTACTATATATAACTTATTCTAAATTATTCAGGTTTCATATTCAGGCTTCGCTTGCATTACTAATTACTTATTTACTTTATTATTGACATTTGAAATATGTATGTTTTGATGTTGATGGAATAGAATAAAGATGATTTATCTCAGGCCCAGCAGTTTACTACGCCTTTTACAAGAGTAGTAATTTTTGCTTGGAAAGATGTACGTACTAAAATAATTGTTTTCAGCAATTATGATGCTTTTGAGAAACTTTTTGTGATTGCAGTATATGCTATACTAACTCCTGAATCAGATGTTAACGTATTTTTGAATTGTCTGACCCGCTTGCTAGACTACATATTTGCACCGAACACAAATCTATATGTACATATGTGGTGACTATCAACTTCAGAGTAAAATCATAGGAACAGCAGATTCTAATTAACAAGCATCAACTGATAGACATAGAGAAAAAAGAGTGTTTTCTATTTCAAGGGAACAGTGGTCAGAAATTTGTTATCAAGATTCATTTGATAAGTGTTTATGAATATTTTAAGTGATAATTATAATAATGCTTTACCTTACCAACATATTGAGAGTACCGAAAAAGAAAGAAACAATGGGTTACTCCTGACATTACACAGTCTTGCAAAACTCATTTTCTACGAAATCCATATAATGACGCCAAAAAAAAATGGCAAATCATTAGTAGTACTTACTAGGCAAAAATTTAATGAAAATTGCATACATTCTGCAGACAATAAGACAAGGCGTTATGTGGAAACTATCTATGCGTATGATATATCTTTCCTTCATGTTCCCGCCAGGGAGTCTGGTGCATTAGCAGCAGATATTATGAATGTTTTGCACCAGTGGTTTGCCAACAATAAATTACCATTGTCTCGCGATAATGAAGTTGATAGATTTGACAAAAAATCAAACATCCGTGGCTATAGTACCAGGTGGAAAAGTGATTTACACAGGTCACAGTATACACCTTACAAATTACTAGCCATAGTCTAGAATACTCTAGATAATCTATGTCTTCGCATATTTAATAAATTCCACCAGATATAAAAAGCACGTTAACATGAAGTTCAATCAAAAAAAATCTCATGGAGCACCTTACTCTATTCACTTAATGAATTCTGGTTACTTTAATGTTTACACATATTTCTTTCCAGCAATGACTGTTATAATAAATATTAACGAGACAAGTTTTTTTTAATCTCTATTAAAGTGATATTGAAAATATATTGATACATCATTACATTTGTGAATATAATATAGATTTTATCAGATTGTAACAATATGTGAGATATTGAAAAATAAACGATTAAAAGAAAAGATACCTAGTTTGATTTGAAGGTAAAATTCAAATTTTAAATTGTTTATGAGATGCTGAAAAATCGTTAAATTTAAAAAAATTATTGCAATAATTAGAAAAATGATTCAGACGTAAATACACACTTTTTATCGTTAAATTTATTTTTACACGAAAATTTTTTTGCCACGGTAACAACTAGGGATTCAAAATTAATTCGAGAGTTTTTTACATTCGGAATTAAATTAATTTAAAATAAGTTAACCGAAAACAGAGAGTCAAGCTGGGATATATTTTAGGAAATCAATATACTCCAAGCTTACAGGCATACGAATGCATTTAATTGAAATCAACCAATCACAGTGACTTATACTATGGAAAATTACATTTGAGGATCCCAATCACTGGTAAAAAAATTACATGCTTCCCAACAAGCGATAAAAATTCTGTTCTGAAAATAACAAAAATACGGTGCTTGTAAATCGAAATGTAAGAAAATATGTTGTGCATTAATCTTCCCAAAATGTATTCGAGCTTGACTTTTTCTTTCAATAAACTTCCTAAATGTCATTACTAGGGATCGGAAGTCAGCTTTACATTCCAGGATTGGACGTAAATGAATCATATAATTCCAAATTGGGCACAGTAATCACTAATTAATAATACGTAACAAGCTGCACTTTATTATTGTACTATTTTGTATATAATATTCGAATCTATATACATATTATATGATTTTTTTGCAAATCGAGAAACAAAGATATTTACAACTTACGATATGTATATATAAAAGTAGTTGCATCTGTCGCGGCGAATGTAGGCGACATGCACGCGCGGGCTTTTGCACCGAAAGTATTTTAGTTAAATCGTAGGCTATATGTCTAGCGGACCGATCTATTGCTTACTTTTATAAGTTACATGTGTTTTATTGTGTAAATATTCAAGTCCAAGACAAAATTTTCAATGTATTACTGTGGTGAAAAGTGAAAACCTGCGTAGTAAAGCGTTGTCGGATACACATAAACCACGTATTGCTGGCTCTGCAAATAACTTATGAACGACAGAAAGCATTTAATTTATATCTACTTAAAGTGCTAATAGCGTGTAACATTCTATGGAATACAGTGAATCATCCTCATTTTTTGCAAAATTGTGTTAAAGATAAATATAGTGATTTGCGTGTGTCCGCGGAATTCAGATGGAGAAAATATTTTTGTTCTCTATGTACGATGACATTAGACTTCAGTTGTCAATTACATAAATGATAAACATATTTGAATGTTATTAGATGAAACTACTGATGTTGCAGAATCCATATCATATAACGACTTTTTATTTGAAATCGTTATGTCTTTAAAAGCATAATATATAGAATATATAGAAAAAGTGATATTATTTGTAATACATGGTGCTGCATATATGAAGGCGGCTGTTCGGCTCTTACAACAACCATACAGGGGTGCGTTCAGAAATGATGGATAGGATACTGGCATGGTCTGTTCATATTTTATGACGTCATCCACTTGGTAAACTTGGAGCGCTTTACAATTCTGAACGCCGTAGAGTGAGTCGAGTTAGTTTGTGGCAAAAGTCAAAGGTCAAAGCTAAGCATTGCAGAGTTAGAGGTTATGTGTGAAAAAATAAAGTCATCAAAGAAATAAGTAAGCTAATTAGAACAATGGATCATAATCGAAAAAAAATTTTGGATCAAATTAAAATTGTCCAAAAACAAACTGTTCAAACTCCAAGAAACACACATATGAAATAACATGAAATTATAATTATAACCTTAAAAAACACTCAGAACCGCGCTTTAAATACCCCGACCCGAATGCCCATGAATCGCCCGCTATTAACCATCACAAATAGGTGGGTGATATAAGGAACACTCCGAGCGTCGCACCAATCATTTCTGAACGGCAATGACGTCATAATTTTGGGACATCTTTTTGTTTCTGAACGGCAAGTGTGAAATTGGAATGACACTTGGATAACATTCTTTCCTTTTCTGAACGCACCCCAGTGGTAATGTGCGTCATTACATGTTTTGCATGTTGTTTTCATCAGTTCCTTTTCGAATTATTTGGTGCTGCTGCTAATAAACAAAAATTTGAAGCAGTTCAAAATAACATTTCACGAATTCATACTGTACGCCGAATTGTTGACTTGTTTATTGATAATTCCGAACCGGGGATAAATGTGTCGGCATTAAAAAACTATACTTATCTGCTTTAAATATTTCCCTATTACAACGGTATAAGATGAACGATCGTTTGCAATTTATAAATGTGTTTACGGTGACAGACAATTATTAACACCTGAGCATATGTAACAGTTAATGGTGATTTACTCTCATTTGAACTCTCAACATGAACGCTGAACAGTCAGGATGTGTGATATGTTTCATTTATTGTTACTTAATAAGTGAGTTGTTTATTTTTACGTATTTTGATTCGCAAGTAAAAAAATATCAATATCTCAAATTTGAGGCCATTTTAATTTATTGGCACATGTCTGTTGTTGCTAAAGTGATGTTACGACACCAGTTTAAAACAGAAATTTCAAGAAGCAGATGTGGACGACGATATATGCTACTTAAGGCGTTTTCGGAAATTAAACCCTGGCATTGGGGTTACAACACGGGTAGCACAAATGCGTTCTTTAATACAGTCGGGTAAGAACACACCCGTGTTTGTAAAATCGAAAAAGAAACCGGGTTCACCAACCCGGTTCGGTTTTCATAACCCTGGTAAGTGAGTAAGGTAGTATAGGTTGTTTTACTCTCTCCCCGGATATAACCTTACAAAGCGTTAGTGTCAATACACAAAACTCTTTTATTTTTTTTTACACCAAACGAATTTAAAAAAAGCCATGATAAATTGTATTTTGCGACAACTACTTTATAGTTTTTAATGCAAACTGCCTTCTTATTCCTCTTTGCGTTGAGTTTTATACAGATTATAGTATCATCGTCAGATTCAGATACAAACTTGCTAATAAAACTATTTTACGAATATCTGGAGCTAGAGTATTCACTGTGGTATTCCTTTCTTATTTCATTCTGCTGGTACAGAATCTAATCTACGAATATAGGTTATGTTTATGTTACGTTACTATACAGGGCCGCAAATTGAGTTCGGAAATCTTTTAAATAACCCGGGAAAATTTGTGAACCTGTCAGGTTCTGTCTAACCGGGTCAGTTAAATGCTATACATTTTCCGAAAACGCCTTTAGTGATAGTAATACACAATAGAGCTTGGTATACCATTACAATAAACATATGAAAAAAAGTATATAACGAATCAAGTATTAGAACAAGAAATGTGGATATGGAAAAGAATATTTTTAAGTGTGGTAAGAAAGGTTCAGTTAGATACTGTTCCTAATTGGAGTCTTACATAACATCGCATTGCAAATGAATGAATTTCGCGGTAAAGATTGGTATGATAATACAAATTATGAAAACTACGGTAATGTTCCCGAATGATATTGGTAATAGAGACAGAGATATTAGGCAATTGCTGATAATACATTTTGCGGAAATGTAATACAGAGTTATGCTAAAAAACATATTTCATCAATACAAGTCCCTTTTTAGTTTTTACAAACGACCACAAGGTGGCGCTATCGAAGCGTGTCATTACTATTTTCGTAAAATTGAAATTTCTTGTTCTCAAAACAGTGGCAGCTTAGAAATTGGCTGATTCGTTTGTTTACAGTGAACGTTAAAAAAGACAATTATGTAAAAAATGGAAATTTCATGTGAAGGTTTGCTTTGATTGATTTTTACGATTTTAGTAAAGACCTAACTCAACAATAATTCACAGAATCGCTTCGTTCAACTGTTGGTCATGATATACACATCACATCATGTAGAATAAAAGGACAATCGCGTACTACTGATTTTTAACATATATAACCCAGATAAATCCTTTGTCGCTGTGACAATCTTGACATGTGTAAATAGTTTTTCATATACAGTGTGCACGCGATCCACCTGAGGATGAATATACTAGACAAGCTGGTCGATAAGTGGGAGAATAAGGGGGTAGCCTCTGTTACTAACATTAGAGCTACTTTAAAGTCGACACCGCAGAAAGCGTTACTGCGTTAGTCCGTGAAAATTGCTACTATTACTGTTCATAACAAATTCTTTAACCAATGCTTTAGAGAAGATGGAAATAATATTAAACAATAAAAAGCACTACCTAGATAATTTATAAGTAGAGACTTGTTGAAGCATCAGATAATCGCACTAAATAATTTTAGTAACGGATTTCACCACAGCTTCCCAAATTGTATGAGTAAATAAAAGAAATGATAGTCAATTCTAAAAACTTAAAAATAATAATTTTTTTCTTAAAATATCGAAGATAAGAACTATAGCTGATATAAAAAACGAAAACGTAGCAATAGCAAAACTCTAAACAAAAAGTAAATAATTACGTAGTATTATAAAATAGAAAAGGACACAAACTAATATTCTGAAAGTAAACAATAAATTTGTGTGAAACTAAACAAAATGTTTCAGCAAGTATAAACGCAAAAACAAGGAATTTCATTGGAAGTTAAGAATGGAATTATTAAAGAAAAATGAATTTCTACAAGTACTTAATTATTTATTAAATGCTCAAATAAGCCTCTCTCTTGAGCTGAGCAGTAACCCAGCTGATTATAAAAATTTCGACGGACATTTGTTAACATTTCCGGGGTAACATGATTCGAAAATTCAATAATTTTGGCACGTAATTGTTCTAAATTAGATGGACGAAGCGCGATTTAAGTCGACTAGACATCGAGCGTTAACAAAATTCAAATGAAATGCGCAAGTACAGCTGCTATCCTTGTCGCGCTGATTAAACGAGAGTCAGTCTAGCCTCAGCTAAAATGTACTCGCATTCCCCTCTTTTCCAACACTACACTCGACCAAAAAGCAGTTTGTAGATTGCTTTCTCGTACTAACTCATACAAACTCTCGGTGTCGTCGTTTTATCACACAGTAAATGCATCCGCAACTTGCAGGCAAGCAATTGGTATTCAAGTAGAATAGATATCAGTAAAATCACTGTGGATCAAAATGAAATCTGCAAAAGGAATATTCAGTATGTGATATGAACTGACATTTGGTGATATTATCAAATATTTGTTGTAGATAGAGGACAGCTGAAGTTGATCTAAATATCAGCTTTAACTTAAAGCATACGTTACTATATACAAGGGATTTAAAACCGTGATTATTAAACCGGCCGTAACTCTAACGTTGTATTTATAAAACATTTATAACATAGTACGAATTGATTGTTACAGGAAAATTTTTCTCTTGCAATGTTTATTTACATGTGTCCGTAATGTTTATTTACAATCATTATAAAATTTATTTTTAGGACAAATGTCTTATTGGAAAATGTTTGTGAAGGTGTCGGTCCAGCTTGGTTTTATACGTGTATATGGCAGTGTATTAGAAGTAATAGTCCTGTGAGATTACCTGCAATTAGTTTTGTTCTCTCACATTATAGTAGAAAAATTGCAATGGAAGACCAGTTATATCTAATGGGGAACGACATAGATATATTAGTAAGTAGAGTTAATACTTTCAATAATTAAACAGCTATTTACGGTTTATTATGTTAGATTTAGGACTAAAGTTTATTTGTATAATGCGTGTCTGTAATTGACCTACGCCTTGCAATATAGAAATTGTTATGTTATCAAGACGGCAACTTGTTTTTCATTTGTTCTTCGATCACAGGCGCGCCTAAATATTTACTTTTCAATATACACATCATTTTATACTCATCTTATACGCAACTTGCCAATATTATGAAATAGCATTAATAACCCTTAATTTCCAATTCATATTATGTGAAAGTTGTTCAGTTTATGTTGATAATTTTAAAAATCACTGCCAGAAAGCTCTTTAAATTGTGTTTATGGAATTTTAATGTCGGATTTGTCAATTAAAATGACTGTACGCAGGGGCGGAAACAAATGGCGACGGCGTAGATCAATTACAGATATAGTTAATAGTACACACAATAGGATTGTTCGAACTCCCAGTTCTAAACAGTTTTTGAATAGTTCTAGAATTAATAGTTTCTAAATTCTGGTTCTGAAGTAATTCGAAATCCTAAAGGTTTGAACAGTTTTAAAATTGGAATTGCAGGGGTAGGTGTATTACCAATATTAGTAATAATAATATTAAAAAAACACCAAATTGATATAGACATATATCAATTGTAATGCAAAAGTTGTTTACAAGAAATAAGTTTTTCTAATTTTTGGAATGATATTTCTGTTAAGTTGGGTAAAGAAAACAAGTATTTCTTATACTAGCTCTTAATTAATAATAGGCATGTATATCAAATGCACACACACATTAATAAATATTACACTAGAAATAAAACACAAACAATTGTTTCAGATTTATTTGTGTTTTATTTCTATTGGAATATGGATTTACATCAAGTAAAGGCCGAATCTATTGAATTTTTAATAAATATTACATAACTATAAAAATCAACAATCATAATGAATCGAACAAATAATATAAAAATGCATTTTCAGTGTTCAGAGCGAACCCCTTCCCTTCAATTATTCATTTAAAGTGAAAGATACATCCTCTATATTTGTTCGTTTAAATTTATCTTTAATCTGTAAAGTAGTACACTCCTTCAATTCCTCTTGTAGAGTATTAAAAATTGTGAGAAGTGTTAGTAATTTGAATAGTTATACCTACTTGATTTAGTAGTTACATCAATCAGACTGAATGTTTTTTGCCATATAAGTGTTTGTTCACATTAAATTGAAATTTATTATAATTTTCGTAACGTAACATGCTGCTACAAAGATATACATATAATAGATTATTCGGTTGTCTATTTCATTAAAGTAAGTTCTACATCAAGTTGGCTTTCTTTCTCTTATAGATAATACAGATCGCTTTCTTCTGAATCAGAACTGAATAGGTTTTCATGTACAGTTCTGTGCAATAAATTGGCGTACACTTAATATACGCTTATGTAAATATGACTTTTGTTTGAATACCTGTCATGTATGACAAATTGAATTGACGCTATAATTCCATTTGTCAACTTAACTTAAGCCATTTTCACAATGGCAAAATAATGTCAAAATTAGCAATAAGACGTGTACGCCAATTTATTGCACAAAACTGTACATCTCCAGAACAAGAATCTATAATGCATGTAACAGCATGCACTTTCAATGTATTGATATCACAGAATTCCTTTATTTTTCCTAAATCTCATGGGACATACATCGGATCAAAAACTATAAGTTTAGTTTTCATAACATTTAATGCTACTAGATTGTTTAAATTTAACAAGTATATCAGTTTGTCCAGGAGTATATGAAAATTCTGAACTAACTTTTTACATGTTCATAAGTTCCTATAATTGTACCATTACATATGCACTTTAGAAGAAGAATCATTTGCAAATATGAATGTTTACTTAGATAGCAGTTTACTTCTGCTATTACAAAATGAAATAATGAGAGTAAATAATGACTAATAAGTAAATAAATAAATAATGAATAATAAGTATAAAAAAGGAGGAGTTCGATGTAACTGAATCATAACAAATATTCTAATAATATCAATAATTAAAATAAAAAGAAAACCAAATATTCGAACGACTATAAAACAAACTATCCTACAAAAACTCCGAAATTCAACATAAACATAACCAGAAAAATGCAAAGGTCGGTTCTTAAATTACGAGTTCTGAAGGACCGATCATTGAATTAATAATTCTCAGGATTTGTAGTTTCAGAACAGCATGCGCTCTAGTTCTATAATTGTTCAGAACTAGGGGTCCGAACAAACCCAATGTCATTAAAATATTGTACCACATGAAATATGTATTCTAACACTTGATAAAACCGTATAGTGTACGGTTCTGCACCTGCGCAATACGAAAAGTACCCACAATGAGACTATTATACTATTCAATATTAAAAACGACTCCAGATTTGCTGGTTTTATATTTTATATGGTGTTTTTTATGGCTTTTTTCTTAATTTACTTAATTATTCAACATTTCAGGTGTCAGGATTATGCGCTGCTATTTACGATCCCAGTGTACTGGTTCAAAGATCTGCATTGGATTTGCTAATTGTTTGCTTTCCTATGAATAATACACAGTTGTTATATACGGATATGGTACGCCTGGTTACTGCATCACTTACAACAATTTTAAGAAGAGATATGTCATTGAATAGGTAAAGTACCTATACTAAAAAGTATTATTTTTCAAATTAAGTTTTCAAGTATCAAAGCCTCAACTGATAATAATAATGGATAAATGCAATACCATTTTTGCTAACAAACGGTGACATTGTTTAGAAACTCATGACACTATCTGCTCTAAACCTGAAAAATTAATTGTAGTAATACTATTTATGCAACTAATACTGCGCAGTTCCTTGGTACAAGAAATCGACATAAAATGAATATGAGCTTATTATAAAAGAATAAATGAAATCATACATTTTAACTTATATATAACGGAAATTACCAAATCAAGCGAAATCATGATACTGAGTCATTTTTGGCGCTATAAAAACTTATCTTGATGGTAATAATAATGTTGTACTTAACGCTTTTAATGTTACATTTCGTACATGTATCGCTCGACCAGCAACGAGTGCCCGATCAACTCCAATATAAAAATGCAAACAACACCGATTGTTTGATAGAGCACTGCGCGAGCCGATTTGAGCCCTTGCAGTCCGGTCCTTCAGTATTAGACGGCCGGGCCGCGCCTGAAATGTTATTGATAGTTGTAAATCCCACAAATATTTTACTGTTATTTATTTCAAGTTCCATAGCAATAATGTTCGCACTGAGGGCTCAATAACTGTTCATACCTATCTCTGACAAATCCCTTTGCCGTTTGTATATATATATATATATATATGACGTTGTGGTTTTCCGGGTTTGGAACCGCGTAGTATTTGCTCTATAGTCCCAAGAAGGACTGCTTGGTCGACGTTTCGATGAGATCTCACTCATCTTCTTCTGGACGATCGTGTTCGAGTTGCAATCGGAGAATGCGGCTGGTTGTTGGTGCCTATATTTATATAAGTTGGCTCGCCGTGTGAACTGCCAATCAGAGCGCGCGCTTGAGTGGTAGTGGTGGGAGAGTTTGTGTCATTTCTTCGGTGATTGTCGTCAGCGCCTGTTGCCTGCGCTTGAGTTCTTTTACGGGATGTCGTTTTTGCTATATACGATATTATCGGTTTCCACGTTTGCGGTAACCGTTGAGCATCATCCCGTTTATTAAGATTATGCGGTCGCTTCTCTATTTCTATGGCTTCTCTTGTTATTCGAGTAGGCAGGTGTTCGCTCTTAGCTATCGTCTTTGTGTGTTCGAAGTCGATGTTGTGGCCTGTCATTAATCGGTGTTGGGCTAACGACGATGTGGTGTCTTTCTTTAATACTGCATTTCGGTGTTCTTCTCGCCGAATATTGATTCGTCTATTTGTCTGACCGATGTAAGAAGATTCGCAGTCGCCACATGGTATTTCGTATACTCCTTGTTGTTCCAGCGGAATATTATCTTAGGAGTATACGCACTACCATGTGGCGACTGCGAATCTTCTTACATCGGTCAGACAAATAGACGAATCAATATTCGGCGAGAAGAACACCGAAATGCAGTATTAAAGAAAGACACCACATCGTCGTTAGACCAACACCGATTAATGACAGGCCACAACATCGACTTCGAACACACAAAGACGATAGCTAAGAGCGAACACCTGCCTACTCGAATAACAAGAGAAGCCATAGAAATAGAGAAGCGACCGCATAATCTTAATAAACGGGATGATGCTCAACGGTTACCGCAAACGTGGAAACCGATAATATCGTATATAGCAAAAACGACATCCCGTAAAAGAACTCAAGCGCAGGCAACAGGCGCTGACGACAATCACCGAAGAAATGACACAAACTCTCCCACCACTACCACTCAAGCGCGCGCTCTGATTGGCAGTTCACACGGCGAGCCAACTTATATAAATATAGGCACCAACAACCAGCCGCATTCTCCGATTGCAACTCGAACACGATCGTCCAGAAGAAGATGAGTGAGATCTCATCGAAACGTCGACCAAGCAGTCCTTCTTGGGACTATAGAGCAAATACTACGCGGTTCCAAACCCGGAAAACCACAACGTCATACTACGACCGCGGAAACATCCGAACAAATTTATATATATATATATATATATATATATATATATATATACATGGAGTACAAGATAGCATCTACACGTGTAAAAATTGCGGTAAAGTTAGCATCCGCGACAAGTTCGCGTCCGATATACGGACGCTAACTTGTCTCCTATGAAAAATTTTATTACTAAGTTACTTACACCTATATCTACCAAATAAACTGAAAATTGGCCGGACGTCAATTTTAACCCTATCTCTATATTTCTATACACTTTAGTTCTCGTGCATATAGGTCAGAGGGCGAATTTGTATATACTGCAGAATAACTCTTATGTATATAGCGCACATGTTGGCATCCTAGGCATTTAAAATGCGGGGAATTCCCGGATCTCTATTTTATGTAACCGTGAGGAACCGCTAATATCTGTATGTTTAGGTACTCATTCAAAGAAGTAGTGTTGAAGGTCGGTTTGCAAATTGAATAAGTTTCGCAATTGCCATAAAAATTTTCTTGTTTGATTTTTAAAAAAAATAATGTTGGATGGAGTAGGTCGTAATTTATGTCATAATTATGAGGAATATATTTTATAAGATAGAAATAAATCCAGTTCAAATACTTTCAGTACATTCGTGTTTAACTCTTTCAAAATAAAATTAATATGCAATGCTATATGTTAAATCACATCACTCTTTGTTTTTAAAGGTACACTATAATTCCGATTTTGTTTTTAATTTGTGACATCATTTCTTTTTTATAGACCTTCTATCACAACGTAGCGATAAAATCCATTAATGGTATCAAAGAGTGTAGATAGCTAAAAATTGTAATACAAAAATTAAGGTAATTAATTAGGTACTCAGAAGCTCTACAATTTAAAAATATCTTTATTTAAACAAATTGTTTAACAATGGCGAAATGCTATGCATTTTTTACATTTTATGGGCTTTTAAGAGCCGATTAAACTGACTCAATTTACATTAGTCGATTTAGAACTATTTCTAATATATGGTAAAAAATTGTAAAAATTTTGAAAATTGCTATGAAATAACGATTAACGACGAAGGCTCATACATAACAATACATTTAAAGTAAAGAAGGATAAATAAACCTAATAAATGTTCAAAAGTATCGCCTTCTTCATCTGTATACCTTTGAAATGGAACTTTAAATTACTTGACTAATATATATACAGGGTGAGTCATTAGTAGCCGCTTCTTTGATTGCTCTTTTGTGTTTTAAATAAAAGAAAAAACAATTAGTGGAAGATTCATTGTTGCTTGGGGCGCATATTCTAAAAAATACTTCAAGCTCTGACGCACTTCCGGTTTCAACGGAAATGCATGAAATTTAATTCTTTTAAATGACTCCCTCTATATATTTTTGGATTTTCTAGTACTGTCTTAAATTGCCTATTTAACTATTTTTCTTTTTCAAAATTGAGCCATTAGTTTTTGAGTTATTAATTTTTTTTTTGGAAATTTTTGACAAAAATATGTCTTCAGAAAAAAATTTTTTTTTCATTGTTTTGAAAAGTAAAAACATTAACTTTGTTGGTGCTTCTGGCAAAGAAAATACTGCATCATTTGGTACAAGTTGCACTCGACAATATCTCAAAAAATTTTGTTTTTTAAAGCCTACTTCCTGAAATTTTCATATAACAAAAACTTATTTTTTTTAAATGGAACACCCGGTATTTGAATGCGGCATTTTGTTCCTTTTTTATTCTCTTCCATTTTTGTTAACAATGTCCTATACCTATCTTTTGTAATTTCTGAGATAATCACTATAGGAGCAATTAGCGGTCAAATAAAGAACTACGAGCCCTGTTCTATGCACCCAAATATTCGTCCAATAAAGGCTGGAATGCTGCTGATCGTCTGAGTCAACTGTTAAAGAAAGTCTCGGCTAGCATCCAGACTTTATGCACAGCGATCCCTGCTAGAAGTCAACCGAAGCCAGAAACCTTTGGAAGTATAAAGCAATGGTTCGAGTGAACAGAATGTACTGAATATGAACAAAAGTGCGGAAAACCAATAACTGATGAGGGTACTTGCGAGTGTAGTCGTACACCCGCATACTAGTACTACGAAAATTAGTCATCAGTTAGATTAAGTAAAATTTGAGACTTCAGAATAATTAGGAAATATGTAATTCATCCGTAACATATTCATACACAGGGTTAGATGCAAGAAATTTTCAGAATCGCTTACATTTTTGTCAATGGGCAGCAAATAAATTATCCTGGCTTTTTTTTTTGTTTACCGACGAAGCCATCTTCTATTAAAGTGAATACGTTTGACGTCACAATTTTCGTTATTATAACACACAAGAACCCTCACTTTATGACACCTGCAAACGGTCAAAATCGTTGGTCATTAAATGTGTGGGGAGGAATAGTGGATAGTTACATAATTGGACCTTATTTCGTTGATGAAAATGGTAATGGAAGAGAGTATCTTCGCTTTCTACGGACGGATTTTCAAAACTTTTTGAAGACATCTTCAAATATGTCAGTGAACATAACCTTTATTTTATTTCGTTGTTAACCAACAGTATAAAAAATATAATACTGCAACTGGACATTGCCGGAATTAAAAAAATGAAATGCGATGCTCTTCATTCTGTAAAATTATTACTTTTGAGATAGTTCGATTTAACATTTACTTTGTTTGGCAGTTGACTAAGGAAGTCGGGCCCCATTCCTGCCTTCCATTGGTTCAACGAATATTTGGGTGCATAGAACAACAGCGCTCGTAGTTCTTTAATTGGCCGCTAATTGTTCCTATAGTGATTATCTCAGAAATTACAAAAGATAGGTATAGGACATTGTTAACAAAAATGAAAGAGAATTAAAAAAGGAACAAAATGCCTCAATAAAATACTGGGTGTTCCATTTAAAAAGATTAAGTCATATTTGAGAATCCAGAATAATTAGGAAATATGTAATTCATCCATAGCATATTCATACACAGGGTTAGATGAAAGACATTTTCAGAATCGCTTACATTTTTGTCAATGGATAGCAGATAAACTATCCTGGTTTCTCAATTTTTTGTTGTTTATCGACGAAGCCACCTTCTATTAAAGTGAATACGTTTATCGTCACAAGTGTCGTTATAACACATAAAAACCCTCACTCTATCACACCTGCAAACTTTCAAAATCGTTGGTCATTAAATGTGTGGGGAGGAATAGTGGGTAGTTACATAATTGGACCTTATGTCTTTGATGAAAATGTTAATGGAAGAGAGGATCTTCGCTTTCTACGGACGGATTTTCAAAACGTTTTGAAGACATCTTCAAATATGTCAGTAAACATAAACTTTATTTTATTTCGTTGTTAACCAACAGTGTAAAAAATGAAATACTGCTATTGGACATTGCCGGAATTAAAAAATTGAAACGCGATGCTCTTCATTCTGTAAAATTATTACTTGGGATAGTTTTATTTAACACTTACTTTGTTTGACAGTTGACTAAGAAAGTCGGGCCCCATTCCTGCCTTCCATTGGTTGAACGAATATTTTGGTGCATAGAACAAGAGCGCTCGTAGTTCTTTAATTGACCGCTAATTGTTCTAAAAGTGATTATCTCAGAAATTACAAAAGATAGGTATAGAACATTGTCAACAAAAATGATAGAGAATAAAAAAGAAACAAAATGTGTAAACGGCCGTTAATCATAAGTTTGCATTGGCTATGGAATTTTCTAACGTAGAAAAGCGTGATATGGTTGAATGTTACATTCAGTGCCAGAGAAATTCTACTAGAGCTGCTGAAGTTTATTTTAAAAATTATTTTGATCGATGTCAGCCGTGGCTACCTACTTTTAAGAGATTATGGGATAATTTAGCAGATTATGGTTCGTTCGTTAAACCAAAATCAAAAAAAGGGATGGATGAAGATAGAGAAATAAACATATTAGCATGTGTCGCTCAGAATCCATCTATATCGACCCGACAAATTTTAACAGAAATGGGCTCCTCTCAACGCACTATTGTCAGAGTGTTGAAGAAGCATAAATTTCGTCCCTACAAATTATCAGTATCACAAACTTTACATGAAGGTGATAACATCAGACGAATAGCTTTTTGTAGATGGTTTAAAAATCAGTGTCAAAACGATCCACACTGCTCAATGAAAATATTATGGACTGATGAATTTCGTTTCACAAATTGTGGAATGTTTAATAGGCACAATGAGCACATAATATGGTCTCAAACAAATCCGCTTCACGTTGAACATAGGAGACCACAAATTAAATTTGGGTTTAATGTTTGGGGTGGTGTTATAGGATCAACTGTTCTTCCTCCTTTTATTTTTGATGGATCACTAACTGGCAATCGTTATCTTAATTTTTTACAAGATTTCGAGGAAATGTTAGATAATTTAAATTTAAGAACCCGAGCAATGCAATGGTTTCAACATAACGGAGCGCCTCCGCACAATCAACTGAATGTTATAAATTATTTAAATTTGAACTTCCGTAATCAATGGATAGTACGAAATGCACCCATTGAATGGCCGGCTAGATCCCCTGATTTATCAGTTTTGGATTTTTTCTTGTGGGGTGTACTAAAGGACACAGTATACAAAAGAACATATGAAACAATCGACGATTTAAGACAAGCTGTCTTAGTTGCTTTTAATAACATTGGTAGGCGTAAAGTACGCAATGCTACAAATTCTGTTGTGAAGAGATGCAATTTGAGTATTAATAATAATGGAGGTATCTTTGAACATTAATAATGTTGTGTGCCCTTAATAAAAGTTCTTATAGTTTTCATTTTATTACTACATAAGATTTCAAAATAAGTTTTCGTTTGGTTTGTATTTTATCAGTTCGAAATTCAATTGTTTTCCATAAAAACCATAAAAATGTCTATATCCTCTTTATTTTTTAAAATAACCATATCAAACCTTATATCATTGTAATCAGCAAAAAATAAGCTTTTTAATGATGTCAAAACCAACTATGGTTTCCATTTAAAAAAACACAAGTTTGTGTCATAACTCGATAATGGCGAACGAAAAAAAAATATTAGCTACATAGTTTTATTTGGCGTAAAATTATCTAAAACTTTTGTCTGAACACTTTTTCTCTAAAATTACTATTAACGATGCTAAGCATGTTTAAAGAAAAACGTAAAATTTAGTTTTCTTTGAATATCTAATAAGCCATGAAAGTTATCGGAGAAACAAAAGCAGTTTTAAATCAAATTCGTAAAACTGCGCATCTTTCCCCATTTAAGCGTTTTTCTATCTCCAGTAGTTTCTGAGATCCCAATGCTAAACATTCAAAAAAACTCACCCTGTATATATATATATATATATATACTGGGTCTCGGATGGCACGCAGGTTGGCATTGTCTTCCTCGTGGCGAGGTTGGATGTGAATCCTCAAAACCGAGGCTCTTCTAACCGAAGCTACAAATGGCGGTCTGTCACCTGATGGTCTTCCGTGTAGCTTACATCTCCAAGGTTATCCCACCTAATTCCTTGGCTACACCGTACTGACGACGACCAATGAGTCAGAAACACGTGTCTACGGTTGCTCAACAGCGGAATTTACCCGATAATTTTCCTTTTATTGTATATATATATATATATATATTTATTTATTCCGTGTCCAAACATAATGTGCTATTGTATCGAAAATATAAATAACATTTATATTAAACGCTCTTATACGATCTTGTACCTGAACTATTACATACAAATTTTGCTGTGTGAGTGTACTAAACAAGCAAAAATAATGAGGTGTGGCCACCACACAACTTTCTATACGTATGAGCGTTTCAAATTATAAAATTTTAAGAATTTTTTTATTCAAAAACTATCGAAAATCCTATTCTAAGTACTTCTGTTTTCGTAATAAATCTCTATAGAATGCATAATTTACGACATATTTGCAAAAAATCGCTAGTCGATAAAAGTAAAAGTCTTACTTTCGGTCTGAATTTATTTTATACAAAAGGTATTAAAAATTATGTTTTAAATACTTTTATACTGGTACTTTTATACAGCCTAGAAAGCATGACTCGCGAGATATTCGCAAAAACTGATTTTCGATAAGAGTAAAAGACCTACTTCCGGTAAGAATTTCGAAAAACTTTTTTCATAAAATTTTTTTCAAATGTAATTTTGAGTATATTTTAATTCTTTATAAATTTGTTTAAACTAGTAATTAACGAAATATTGGCAAAATTCGATTTGTTTACTGAAGTAAACTACTACTTCCGGTCTACCGATTTTACTGAAAAACTAATCAGATCTCAAGAGGAAGACTATACTCGAAAATACAAAATCTGGAATTGGTATCTATACCCGTTTGACCGCTATCGTGGTCACGCACACACACAGAGAGAGAGAGAGTGAGAGAGAGAGAGACATTTTTTAAAAACCACTTTTTCGGTATCAGGGGACTTCAAAACGTAGACATCTGCAAAAATCTCGAGGTCGAAAATTTTCGTCATCACAATACTTCCGTATAAGAAAGTAAAAAGAAGTTGAGAATGAATTGCTTTATTGTTCCTCATCTTGTTTGAACTTCAAATTTAATAAATTTGTATTTAACATATTTTCCCATTGTCTGTATTTATTTTTATGCTTGTCTTTTAAGATTTAGTGAATATATTACAAATAAAGAAATATTTTTGTTAAAATTACTCGGTGCCTTCGTACTATTCATGACATAAACATTCATATTGGGGACATTCCATCGTTTCGGGTGTTACATTTGAACTCATTAAATAAGGTTTTATTAGATATTGTAGGCTAGGCTAGGCTGCTAAAACTATCGAATTGTTTACAGCTTGGATAATATTTTCCTACTGTTAACTTCTATTATTGAAATATGAGAGCAATAACGAGAAAATTATGAATAAGTAGCCGTTTCGGGTGTTACACGAATTTGCCTCTACCTTTTGACTATCTGACCCAATATGCATATTTCTGCAAATTTTCTTTAGCGATCTCCTGTTTCATTTGTTATATGTCAAATTAGTTTCAGTAGACTTTCTAAACACTATACTAAAACTTGGTATCGCTTTTCCCTTCATTTTAATGAACAAAATTATCTGTTTCGGGTGTTACAAACGGTTCGTTTCGGGTGTTACGAGTGCGAAATCAAAACACATTTAGACAAAATTATAGGTCATAAATAATAATAAAATTAAGATTTATCATAAAAACAATAATATTTCTTGAAGCAAAGTAACTTATCTCTCAAATACATCTATTTCTCTTGGAAATTCGTAATAAGTGCGATCACCTTTTATTTTCAAATTAGCACTAGGCAATACGCAGATTATGTCCTCATAGCGAACATCACTAACATCGTTTTCATCAGGTCTGAAGGTTGTCGCTTTCTTTCCAACTAGTTTTAAAAACATAACTTGCCCCCCCCCCCATCATCATCGCAAACAGAACTTTGGCAAATTCCTGCATAACGATATTCTGTGCTCTTTTTGCCTTCGGGCAGAAATTTGACTAGAACAAATGTTCCTGGTTTGACATTCTGCACTTGCACTGATCCGTTTGGTTCATCCTCTTCTGAATCGGTATAGACTTCACAGTACCGTAGTTGTTTTTTTATTTTTTGAACAACCTGAAGGTCGCCTGAGAAATCAGGCACAGGTTCGAAGTCAGGACTACCACTTCTGACATTGTTTTGTACTGTTTCAACAGTCTGCATATCGCCTGCGAAACCAAGCAGAGGAGTCAACTCGGAGGCTTCATTTCTGACATAAGACATAGCAACTTCGTCATGCCTTTTTTTCAGTATCTATAGCCATGAGCTTGTAGAAATTCATCCTCCCATATTTCTTTCTTTACCACCACTACTTGAACTGCAATGGATTCGGATGTTTTGGCTACGATGATCCGCCTGTAGTCTAGTTACCTCGAAATAATGCTGCTTCCGAAGATCGGGTATGCTTTGTACATCGTCCCATAGGTCTTCTAAAAACTGGTCCTTTTTTTTAATGTCGTCTTTGTCAATGTACATAACGTGTATGCCCGTTTGTCTTAATTTGACAAAGTGTAACACCCGAAACGTTTCGGGTGTTACACAACTTCAAATGTTAAAAATTTAATGAGAACACTTGCTAAAGCAATATTTTTTAGATATTTCATTAGGTAACCACCATACCCTTACTTTAGCAAAAAATGAAGAATACGTAGGCAATAAATTAAACAAACTTTTACCTCTTTCTCGTTTCGGGTGTTACTTTGATGCCACAGTGAAGAATATTCTTCTTAAAACAGCTTTATCCACGCTTTTTATTAATTATCAAGACCAATCATGAAAATACAATAACTAACCTCAAATAAAAGTGGGAAAGTTGTGACAGATGACAGTTACTTTCTTTTTTTAGGGTTGCCAGATCTAGATGTGTAAATTACCATTACAGCTTTTCTTTTAAACGTTGCTTTCAAGTTAGGTAAAACGTGGAAAATATTGAATTAAAGATTTTTTTCTTTTCGAAGTATGAAGACCAGCATTGTTTTCTATGAAAATAGGTTAAGGTTGACTTCATAAGTCGATTTTTTTTTCTGAGCTCTTGGTAACTTTTGTCATGGAATAACCCATTGATCAAAATAGTTATTTTTATAATAGACGGGCCAAACGGGCGGGCTTATTAGATTAAATATGGGCCGTGGTCAGGCCCGCGCCTAAAGAAATTGGCCCGTGCAGGGCTCTACTTTTTGAGCCATTAAAAAAATTGATCTTGATGGCTTATAGAAATTTAATTTATAAAATACCACTTTCCTCCATTTTCTTTTATTAAAAATCGCGCTTCCAATAAATTTGGAAGTGCAATCTATTTGACGATCTGTTAGGGATGTTGACATTGGCAGTTAATTGTAATCAAACCACAAATGCAATGTATATGTCTATGTCATGTGCAAGAATATAATAATTTAATGGAATGGAGAGTAATAGGTATATACCTATATCAACGGAATTAAATATCTTTACAGTTCGAGGAGCAATGCATAAATTATTTGGTAATCTATTTTAGGTTAGGTGTGATACTAATCGCGTTAATCAACTATATTTTTGTACAAAAAATATTGTACAAACTACATGTGTACAAGACATCTTCCGCGCTTTCGCACAATTAAAAAATTGAGATGTGGGCAACACACCACTTTGTAATACGTATGTGCGTTCCGAAATTTGTGTACAGAAGTTGTTCCAAATTAAACTTTAGATTCTGTATTTTCTTAATAAACTAAACCCCTGAGTAGAAGTGTTACTTCCGGTCCGAATGCATTTTGAAATTTTTTATATCAAAAATTATTCCGACTCAAGCTCTAAATAATTTTGTATTCTAGATAAATCTGTATAGAGTGCATAATTTGCGAGATATTTGCAAAAAATCGTTTTTTGATAAGACAAGAAGATATAGTTTCGGTAGGAATTTTGAAAACCTTTTTTAATCCTTCTGGAATTTACTTTTTAGTACTTTTGTATTCTTTACAAATTTGTCTAAACTTAGTAGTTGACGAGATATTAGTAAATTTTGATTTCTTTACTGAAGTGAACAACTACTTCCGGTCTACCTATTTTACTGAAAATATAATCAAATCTCATGAGGAAAATTATACTTGTGAATATAAAGTTTGGTATTGATAACTTCAGCCGTTTGGCCGCTATCGTGCTCATATGCACGCAAACACACAGTATGAGACATACTCGCAAAAAACACTTTCGGTATCAGAGAACTTCGAAACGTGGACATCTGCAAAAATTTCGAGGTCAAAAATTTTCTTCATCACAATACTTCCTTAAACTACGTATAAGAAAGTGAAAATGCGCTTATGCAGTTACATTGTCTTCCCGCACTTGGTTCGTAAGACTATGTTACCGCATGAGCGCATTTTGAAGATGTTTTTACCCAAGTGGTTTGTACAATATTTTTTCAACGACCATTAAATTAAAAGTCTTTGTTTTAATACATCAAAATTCAGATCGAACATAAAGAGAATTGGCAATTATCATTGTTTACTATAGCATTCATATACACCGTGTCCAAAGTTATCGGTGCACTATTGCTATCTCCGTTATTTCTTGAGCTACGATTTCGGTTAAATTAGCAAATTACTAGTGTTTTTAACGCTGATTATTATGCAGTTCATGAAAAAACAATTGAATTACGTATTTCTGAGATATTTAAAAATTTATAATTTTTTTAAATGGAACACCCTGTATATTTGTACATATTTAGAAAGATAATTTTATTTGTGATATAAAAGCTCCAATACACTATTGTCCTTAAACCAATAATAAAGCAGTTGTGTTGGATTTTAGTTGATGTCAATGAAATATTATTAATAGTAGGCTTATTTCACTTTAACCCCAAAAAAATAGTATGCCAACTAAAGTTGTCAGTCACGTACTGTGTTTGATTCTCTCTCGCACGAAAAGTTATTTAAAGCAGTTGGTTTATTCTTCCATATTTATTAAAAACAATGCCGTTTACGCATTTAGAAAAATGTGATATGCTAGAGGCATATCTTATTTGTAGAAAAAATGCAAGAAGTGCGCTTCGTTACTATCAAAACACATATGTGAATCGTCAATTACCAAATCAGTTTTATTTTCTAAGACTGTATAGAAAATTTCGAAGTAATGTGTAATAAAAAAAATCAACATTATTGGAGTAGAGAAAATCCTCTGAGAGTTGATCCACGCAATCCCCAGCACCGATTTAGTTTAAATGTGTGGTGCGGATTAATGGGCAACAGTATTGTTGGTCCAGTTTTCTATCAAGGTACCTTAACTGGAGACCGCTATGTGCGGTTATTAACAGAAATTCTGGATGGTCTCTTAGATAATATGCCAGTGCTTGATAGGCTCCGTATTTATTTTCAACAGGATGGAGCACCTCCTCATAATTACGTCAACACTACCAATTTGTTAAGCGAAACGTTTAACCAAAGATGGATAGGAACCAACGCCCCCATTCGTTGGCCTGCACGCTCTCCTGACTTGACACCTCTGGATTACTATCTTTGGGGTTTTGTAAAGAATGAAGTGTACAAGCAGCGATATCGAAATGTGATGGAACTTGAAAATAGTATTAGGCAAACGCTAAATAATATTTCTGGTAGAACTATTAGAAAAGCTACAGAAAACGTTATTGTGAGAGCCGAAAAATGCATTGAAGAACAAGGCAATGTCTTTGAACATTTACTAAGTTAGGCAAAATGTTGAATAGGTTATTAAAAATTAAATTTATTTCATTATTATGTTTGTTTGTACCGTGAACATTATATTTCATTATTATTTTCCATGACCTACTTATAATTAAATGTTAACAAATTTCTTAAGCTTTAAACGCTTGCCATTTGTTTATTTTTTAGTTAAAGATAGTTATGTATTTGATATTATTTGTTCAAAATATTATGCTAACTTTGGACACCCTGTATGTAGAAAGCACAAAACAATTCACTTTCGTCATCAAAATTCATGATATAATAGTTGTAGTACGTCAATGCACGATACACTTATACCTATAGCAACTATATTTAGAACAACTGACACGTCGGCCATTTTGGAGATAAATGTCAGTCATATTACATATTTATTTTTAGTTATTATTATATATTCTGGGTATTTCTTAAATATATGACTATTGTAAAAAACTATACCTACATTATTTCACGTCCTAAACCGGCTTAATAAAGTCAATTATTCGAAGTTCTATTCAACATTTGCTATTAACATACATATTTACCGCCTTGAAATTATCTCCAAAATGGCGGACGAGTCAGCTATGATTTATATAGTAGTTGTACCGGCATGCTCACATTAGCTGTCAATGACGTCATTGCGGAGCAAGTCAAATTGACAGTTCTCATGTGGCCTACATTTTGACGCAGTTTGAAGTTGTTTTATCGTTTTTTTCTAAGTAATACTCTATTTAATATGCCAGGTTGTGCTGTATACGGGTGCCGTAATTACAGTCGAAAAAGTAGATATAGCCACATTAAATATTACAGGTGTCCCAAGGAAGAGACGGTACGAAATGTATGGTTAATTGCTTGTAAAAGGGCAGGATTTAATAAATTTTAAAAAATGGTATTTCCACAAATTAATAATATAAACAATTATTGAAGTACTCATGCAAAGTGATATTTTTGAATGCAAAAATAACTACTTAAGATGCTTTAACTTTTTTGAAGTGTAAACTTCTTTAGGCGCGTTGCGCTGATTGTAGGCAGTGAACAAGACTGACCCGTCACGCTCGGATATGAAACGCTCGTTCGGGTAATGTCGGCTCGAGTCGACTAAGGGAACAATTTTATTATTATTTAATTTCAATTAAATTGAAATTTAAATGAATAAATAAATTCATGTCCCAGAACAGGTTCGATCCCGAGACCGTACGGTTATGAAGCCGATACGTTACCATTAGACCAAGAGCGGGACAGTAAGCAATTATTTATATCGTCTATTTATATATATAAATACAAGCGTCCTAAAATCTCCTTAATAATGCTTGGGGCCGGGGCAAGACAATCTCGAGTACGTTAAAGTTTTTTTGTACTCACCGCCTGTAAAGTGACATTTGACGCATGTGAAGCTCGACTGGGAAATACGTTTTCCCGGTTGAGGCGACTGTAAAAATTGAAAAAAACACTGGCACTTTGGGACATTTAAAAAAAATCTAACTTGGTAGTAATAAAATTTAGTCTATAAAATACTACTTCCCTCCACTATTCTTCACTAAATGAAAATTTTCGACCTCGAGATTTTTGCAGATGTTCACGTTTTGAAGTCCCCTGATACCGAAAAAGTGGTTTTTAAAAAAATGTCTCTCTCTCTGTGTGTGTGTGACCACGATAGAGGTGAAACCGCTATAGGTATCAATTCCAAATTTTGTATTTACGGGTATAATCTCCCTCTTGAGATCTGATTAAATTTTCAGTAAAATCAACAGATCAGAAGTAGTAGTTTACTTCAGAGAAAAAATCGAATTTTGCCAATATTTCCTCAATTACTAAGTTTAAACAAATTTATAAAGAATTCATATGTACTTAAAATTAAAATTGAGAACAATTTTATTTAAAACGTTTTCGAAGTTCCTACCGGAAGTAGGTCTTTTACTCTTATCGAAAGTACGTTACCGATATAAAATTATTTAAAACATAATTTTAAATATCTTTTGTGTAAAAAAAAATTTCAAAATTCAGACCGGAAGTACCACTTTTTCTCTTATCGAATAGCGATTTATTGCAAATATATCGAAAATTATGCATTCTATATATATTTAGCAAGAGCACAAAAGTATTTAGTGCTAGATTTGCAATATTTTTTTTTATATAAATGAAATTTCAAAATTCGGACCGGAAGTAACACTTTCACTCTTAGGGAGTAGCACTTTTTTTCGAATATCTTGCAAAGTATGTATTCTATAGCGATTTATTAAGAGAATAAAAGTACTTAGAATAGGATTTTGAATAATTTTTGTGTAAAAAATTCTTAAAATTGTATATGTAGTTTGAAACGCTCATATATGGTAAATGCAATATTTTACCAAATATTACTACGGATTTTCAATATAATCTAACATGTTGCAGTAAATCTTACATAAGATTCATTGTAGGTATATACCCTAAATAAAATATACTTCGTAATTATGTACATTATTTTCAAACTTAGGGTTCAATATGTAACACAACCCATTTCTGTTTTAAATTAGTTGTAAACACTTACATCTCTTTCTGTGTGATGCAGCACATTTTTCTTATGTATGAACCAACTAGAATATACCTATAATACTGTTGTACAATATACAACATGTATAAATTATGCTAGCTTCCTTTAGAGGATGGTGTATTAATGCGCGGAATGTGGAGAGACTTCAATATCTACTTTACAAAATAGCATTTGTCATTTAGATAATATTGCACACAGATTGTTGTTCAATATTAAACATGCTTCTGGGGAAGTTGTATATTTGACCAATGTTTTCACGCGTGACCGTATATAGCGCTTCCTATAGAAGTTTCTATCATTTTGTACTGCTTGCTCTTTCTAATACCCAAAATTGTTTTCTACGCAAGTATCATCAGGTTTGGATTGGACTCTATACGTCTACCCAGTACTTGGATAATGGCTCTGAATGCCTAAACTTTTGTTTGAAATGCCTGTTCGAGAATTTCTTAATGCATTAACTGCTTCCGTAAAATGCACATATAACTTTAGAATAAATAAAATAGAGAATATATTACACACAATATATTTCATATAAACGATTTTCTAAGTCATATTGATATTTGCAAACAAGAACAATAATAAATATGAAATAAAACCTACAAAATCTTTATTTACACTCTTTATAACACTTTACGTCACTAACCGTTAAAGTTCCAAAAATCGTCATCGAAAACGTCATCTGTTTGCTTGATACCCTAGCTTCCGAGAGTCGTAGCTTATGCGAGACCGCACCCTTAAATATATAAATCATCTTGAACAAAACAAAAATAAAACTGTACTTTAAAAACTGTAAGTTTAATCACGTTACATATTCGACTAAACCATATTTTTCTAGTATCATTTTAATATATATTTAATAGGGGTACAGTTTTTTTGTTGAAATGACATGCGCACTAGTTCTAGAAATGCTCGGAACTGGAGATCCCAACAACCTACAATGCGAAATTTCTTAAGACAAAAATTACCTTTAGTTGACTTTTTCATATTATTCTTTACACTTAGTTTAATTAACGGTTTGTCCCCAAGCCATAACAATGGCGATTAAGTGTAGCGCATGTGATCGTAAAACGATGATTAGATTACGTGTTGTAGACGTGCTTATTTCATATTTCATATTTATTTGTCATCAAAAGCTTACATGACATGTCAGTAAAAAAGTAAGATAGTAAATAACAAATCAAACAACAGTGCAAAGCCACTGATACATTAAGACAAACAACATAGAACAAAATACTTAAGGATAGACATCCAATACAATATTAAATTTCAGAATTTACCGTACAAAGTTTATAAAAATAGGTAGAATCTATTATGCAAAATTTCTAAATTATATATGTAATAATCGCTGGCAGATGCTAGAGTTTTTTTGCTAGAAATTCCTGTACACTGTAAATAGTTTCTTCCATCAACATTTCCTTCACAGCCCTCTTGAATTTTTGATGACTCATCCGCTTGTAAGTGTCTGTGAGGCAATTATAGAGTGTAGCACCCCAGTAATTTATACTTTGTTGTGTCATCCTCAGCCTATGGTGGGGAATAACAAATTCTTCTTTGTGTCTTGTTTCATATTTATGGAGATCCATGTTCTTGGTGAAACGTAATGAATTTCCATGCATAAACTTTAATATTGTTAAAATATATACACTCGTGATTGTAAGAATCTTCTCCCGCTTGAAAGCACTTCGACAAGTGTCCTGAAACCCGAGTCCACACAATACTCTTACATCTTTTTTTTGCATGATCAGCACCCTCTCGGCCTCGGCAGACATCCCCCACAAAGCGATTCCGTAGGTAGCTGCACTGTGAAAGTTGGCATAGTAAGCACATTTAGCTGCTTGATGAGTAGATATATCCTTTGTTCTTCGAATAGAATATATGGATCTGCCAAGCTTATTACAGAGGGAGTTTATGTTCTCAGACCAATTCAAAGCACCGTCAACCATTAAACCCAACAAGCTAATAGTGTCTCGACCGCATCTAGCAGTAAACACCATTGACTGTGTTTTCTCGGTGTTCAATTTGAGTTCATTTACCTCGAACCACTTTTCTGCTGTTCTCATAGCAGCTATTTTATTTGATGAAACCTCTTCCTGTGCACCTCTTATAAGTATGGATGTATCATCCGCGTATATACACACCTTACTCTTTGCGATGCTACTTGCGATATTTTGCGGCAAGTAATTTATATATATAATAAAAAGTAGAGGTCCTAAAATGGATCCCTGGGGTACCCCTGTATCAATTTCTCTTTGTGCAGAGAACCTCTCCTGCCACAGCACTGTTTGTCTACGATTCCTTAAATAAGAGTGCAACAAACTATGTGGAATTCCCCTGATACCATAGAACCACAACTTCTGAAGAAGTATCTCATGCGAGACGCAGTCGAAAGCCTTGCTAAGGTCGCACGCCAACAATTCAGCAGAATCCCCATCATCCACTGTACCCAATACACCATCAACAATCGATGTTAGGGCCGTTACCGTGGATCTCCCGCTTCTAAATCCATGCTGTGAGTCCGAGAATAAGTTGTTCTTTTCGAAGAAGTTCATGATTCTATTTTTTATTATAGTCTCAAAGATTTTTGAGAACACTGGTAAGATGGAAATAGGACGATAGTTATTCACGTCCTCTTTGCAATTTTTTTTGTGTATTGGGATAACTTTAGCCAATTTTAGTTCGTCAGGAAAGACTCCCCCATTCAGACACGCATTTATAATATAAGTTAGTGGGATAGACAATTCTACAGCCAGTTCTTTCAGTATGGTTGTCGACATACCATATATATTAGTAGTTCTTTTGTTTTTTAGAGACTTGATTATTTTAGTTATTTCTTCAGGGTATGTGTTCGTGAAAAAGCATGACGCGGTGCAGCTTGGTCCATTTATGTTTAACAGGGAGGCCACACTAACGCCCTGTTGTGGAAGATCTCTTGTTAGATTTTGCCCTATAGTGACGAAATATTCATTGAATTCCTCTTCACCAATATTAATCCTGGTAGTATCTGTATTATTTTTTTGCCTTCCAGTTTCCCTCTTAATAATGTTCCAAATTGCTCGTTGTTTGTTACTTGATTTTGAAATGTATTCCTCATAATTATTCTTCTTGCTATTGTTAATTAGATCTACTTAATCTTGTTTTATACTCTTGTACATTTGCAAAATGTTTGGCGCCTTTGTTACTTTATAAATGGTATTTAATGCATCCAATTCTTCCTTCATTCTTTGTAACTCTTTGGTATTCCATTTTATTCGGTTCGCATTATTTATATTTATTCTTGTTTCTTTTAGCGGTAAGCAATAATTGAAGATGTTCATAAAGTATTTATGGAACGTGCTGTACATCTCCTGTCTGTCACTAGATTGCAGGTTTTCCCACTTTTGCTGAGACACATACATTTTCAAAGCGTGGAAGTTCTCTGTTTTTAGCTCTCTCCTATAGGAATTTCTAACAGCGCGCGTTTTTTTGCCGTGCTTACTAATATCTGTTTGCAGAATTTGAGCCTTGTGATCAGAAATATGTGCTTCCAAGGTAAAAGCATTCATTATATTTTCGTCATTTGTGAATATGTTATCAATACAGCTACCGCAGTTTTTATTTTCCCTAGACGTTTCTTCCATTACAAATCCCAGATTGAAGGAGCTCCCTAACTCCAACAGCATAGATCTGGGCCTAGAGTCTTCTAAAAAGTTGATGTTGAAATCACCCGCCAGATATATAGAATCCTGTGGGAAATGACTTATAACAAAGGACAGTGCCGCACCTAGAATTTCGACAAAAATTTCCACATCACCACACGGAGGTCTGTACACGGAGATAATCACTACACCAATATTCCGAATCGTCGCAGCCGCAATTTCAACATGGTTTATTTGCGACAGTTCATTAATTTCAATAATAGCTGCCGTTGCAGTGTACATGTCCCTTGACAAAACCAGTGCGCCACCACCTCTCCGGCCATCCCTATAATAGCAACTACAAACACTGTATCCATTTATTTGAAATATCTCCACTGTCTTTTTGGAAAGCCAATGTTCCGTCACGCACAGTATATCAATATGGTTATCAACTAGAAATAATTCCAATTGGTCAATTTTATTATTAATTGATTGCACATTTAAGTTAGCAATTGTCAAAAGATTAGGGTCTTTACTTACAATGGGCCGATCCTCGGAGTGTCCCCGCGAAAATCCCCAGACTTCCGGAAAACGAATCGTCTCACCGCTGCGCCTGCAGGCCACAAACCCGGTTCATACACCCGTTTAACAAAGTCCATGGGAAATGACACTTTAAACGATGCTCGTAGTTCATCTCTCTTTAATTCTTCGCATCCAAAGTTGATTTCTGGCGCGGTTTTTTTTAGATGTTGAATTATATCTTCCGTTGTAGTATCCGAAGTTAACCGATATACATGTAGATATCCCAATTTTGCTAATGTTTTTATTGCCGATTGATTACTTCCAATAATTGGTTTCTTATATTTATTTTTTAGAAATTGCCTGTTTTCTGTATTCTTACTCTCATTTGTCATTCGCTCAGCTAATTTTTTTCCTGTAGATACTTCAGCATTCAATTCTCTATCGACCTTATTTATATCACAGCTTGTGGGCTGGATTATCATATAAACTGTATACAGTTATCAGTTGAGAGATTCTTAGCAATTAAAACTAAAGGCGATCTAAATAAGTGGGCTTGTGAAAAGTGCGTGGCTGACTTAACCCCAATGACGGGACAGAAGTGCGAGGAAGTAAAAGACGGGAATGACGCACGGGAATTAAACTGTTATATCGAGAAAAAAATTAGTGATAAACTAACAACTTTGGTTAGTGAGATTATAGTAAAAATTTCTGTGAATTTTAAGCTAGAATGTGATAAATTAGCTCAAGAAAACAGAGTCCTCTTGCAAGAAGTGGCAGAATTAAAATCTTTACTCACAAAGCTGAAAAATTAATACGATCGTACAGCTGCTAGTGATCAAATAGTAAACATGTGACAGATCAAAAAATCGAGAATCCAAGTCCGAAGAAATTACAACAAAAACAAGATTTTCAAGTAATAACATATAAAAAAAGAGCTCGAAAAGTAGTCCATGGAAAAGGGCCGGACACATTGCAGATCAGAGGTTCTGAGAAACTTGGTCATTTACATATACACGTTGGACAACCCAGGTTCTCGGCATGATCTAAATATGGTATAGGAAATAGTCGTGCGGTGTTGCCACCGCAAATTTTATATTCACCCGTCCCGTGTTTAATATTTCAGTACGGATCGAGACGCTGTGGAGTATGTTGTTGCCGATTAAGTAAATATTACGTAAATACTAATCAATAATAATGCATGAAGCGATATTTTTCATATTAATAAAATATTGGTGTAGATATTTACAATATGTAATACTGACAAAGTGTTTTCATATTTTAAAAATTTAAAGAGCTTTTTGTCATATAATAAAATGTATTCTAAAGAAAGTAAATACAAGCTAAATTCTAAACAGTAGTAAACAAAAGAAATGTATTCTAAATAATGTGAAAAATCAATAAAAAATTCTAATATTATTTAATGAAGCGCTCAAAAATCCTTCCATTTTCCGTTTCACAGTAACCTAGCCTATCATAAAATTCTCGACGTACATTATTTAGAGTTTGGGGTGGAATGCTGTTGCATATTTGTGTAATTCGCATTCGTAACTCTGGTAATGTTTTAGGCCTTTCGTGTTGATGTCCGTAGATCATTTGTTTTAAAAATCCCCACAGAAAAAAATCGTTGGGTGTTAAGTCAGGAGATCTAGGTGACCAGCGTATATTGCCCCTGGTGCAAATGAGGCGTTGAAGAAAATTTAAATTAAGAAATTCCAATACTATTCTGGCGTTATGGACCGGACACCCATCTTGTTGGAATCAAATTTCCTCAAGATTACCAGTCATATTGCGTAAGCAGGTATAATATCATGATGCAGTAATTGCAAGTATGTCTGGGCGTTTAAAGTGCGATTTATGAAAAATCGTTCTATAATATGGTTACCCAGACATTTAGCTTCTGTGGGTACTACGTTTTTGCTGTTAAATTGATATGTTTATTTACCGAGACCAATATCGGACGATGGACGGTTTGTGGCGACCATAAAGCGAAAAAGGGGATTCATCCGTGAACAAGATATTTCGGACAAAATTATCATCCTCGTCGCATTTTTTTCTCATAGCCTCACAAAAGTCAAGGCGATTAACTTGATCATGTTGGAAAATTCCCTGACTCTTTTGTGTCTTAAAGCACTTATATTTATGTCGCTTCAAAATATTCCTAACTGTAGTTCTTCGAATGTTCACGTTTTCGGATATTTGACGGCTCGAACACGGTTCATTTGCTTCAACAAATGCACATACTTGCACCTCCCGCTCCATTCTTTCGTCAGGAAAAGGACGTTCCTGCCGATCGCTATTTTTGCATTTAGAACAGCCAGTAATACAACTGGACTTTTCGAAACGATGGACGATATTTAAAACTGTTTGGAACTGGTCGATCGGGATACGAAAACACAAAACGCCCAACGACTGCTTCTGCACTTGGAGAAGAATAATACCATTTAATGATACTTATAGTATTCGCTCCTCTGTTGTATAAGTAAGCATCACAAAGAAATGTGAAACTCAATATTTTAAATTGTTACGTGTAATAGCCCGTCTGACACGATCATTTTTAATGTTCATTTATCTGTCACTTATTGAAGTAATGACCACAGATCACTATACTAGAAGATAGTATAACTTAATAGTAAAAAGTCTAGACAATGTTTAGCGCCGCCTGCCAACTGCAGGCAGTACTAAAATGGATCAAACCGATGAACCGGGAAATTTAAATATATATTTCTATTCCATTTTGTATTTACCTTAATAGTTTTTATTCTTCACTTTAAATGTTCGGAAGTAAAATAGTAGATGTATTTTAAAGAAAAATAAACTACACTTATTGCTATAATAACTTAGTAATAAATTAGAAACATATCTTTTTAGTAACGCTTTATTTTTATATGAAAATTTATTTCTATTTCAAAATATTAAGGAGAAAGCATTCTAAATTATTCTTACATTTGAACTTATTTATTCCTTAAATGGAAATCGTCGATCTTCTCTTATGACATTAAATAAATTAGGATCTCATGCAGCTTCCTACCACTCATGAAAACGAATTGATTTTGGACGTGGAAAATTTTTACACTTTGGTCACAATTTGACACATAACATTTTCTTGTCGGCATAATTACTAGGAAGTCTAGAAAAAAGTGCTAATAAATAAATAAATTACTCGAATTATGCAGAATAAATACTTACGTACATGCAATTTTAAGAAAGAAGTTAATATTTTATAACTCTGATTAATAATTAGCATATATATATAAATATTAATTAAAAACTGTCAACAAAAATATTTGAAAACTATACTACATGTAGTTGCCATAGTTACCTAACACAGTCAACAGCCTACAAGCAGCTAAGCCCTGAAGTATCACATGTGATCCCAAAATTTTGTCAACACATGCGCCACCTACCAACTGCAGGCAGAAGTACAACGATGTCTACGCAATCTCAATTCAACATTTCCCCCCTGGTAATGACAAATTGACAGAAAAATGTACATAGACACTTTGTCAGTATTACACATTCTAAATATGTACACCAATATTTTATTAATATGAGAAATATCGCTTCATGCATTATTATTGATTAGCATTTACGTAATATTCACTTAATCGGCAACAACATACTCCACAGCATCTCGATCCGTACTGAAATATTAGAAATATTAAACACGGGACGGGTGAATTAAGAACTGCGACGGCAACACCGCACAACTATTTCCTATACCATTTCATATACGATATGTAGGTCATGCCGAGAACCTGAGTTGTCCAACTTGTATGTGGTTTACACGTAGAAACAACTGAATTAGAAATCATTAGTTATTTATCTTCTCAGGATATAAAAAATGTTAGTTGTGAAAAATTAAATGCAAAAAGGCCGAATGAATATTCCTCTTTTAAATTGACTTGCAATCTAACAGATCTTGATCGCGTAAAATCTCCCAGTATATGGCCAGGCGGGGTGAAATTAAATAGATATTTTTTCATGCCCGCCCCACTCAAAAAGAGAAGATCTAATTACAGAGGGATTTAATATTAGAAACAGAGTGGACCCTTCTAAATCAAAATTAAAAGTATTAAATATTAAGATACAGTCACTGCACAATAAAATGGATGAATTGGCACTATACAGTGATACTGAAGAAATTGACGTGGTTTGTATTACGGAGCATTGGCTGAAAGAAAATGCTGTTAATGTTTTGAAATTTACAAATTATAATATAGTAGATACATACTGTAGAAATGAATCGAAACATTGAGGAGCAATGATATTGATAAAGAAGGAGTATGTCGCAAATAAGATACCTATAATTAAAACACTGGCGGTAGATAAAGAAATAGAAGCGACTGGTGTGTACCTAAAACATTTGAAAATCGTAATTGTAGCAATATACAGGCCACCAAAGGGTAATCATGTTTCATTCATACAACAATTAAACAAAATGCTTATATATATTTTTGAGAATTACTCAAATTCTAGAATTGTAATTGCAGTCTATAATTCTCTTAATTGAATGTCTTTCAATTTACGGCCACTTTTTAACGAACCATCGAGGATACAAGGGAACGCTGCTACATATTATTGACCAGATTTTTGCGAATTTTTCGAAAGACGATCTTCTGGTACGAACTGTTGAACTTTCTAACTGTTTAAACCCTGAAAAGAAAACTTTTTTGAAAGTAAGGAAATAATAATAATAATAATAATATATAGTTTATTCCATATTGCTGAGCATAGAACACGTCAATTACAATATAAACATAGTAGATGCACAAAGTTTAAAAAACATTTCGAGTCAAACAAACAAACAATAAATAAATAAAATCATGATACATAATTAGAGTTAAAAAAATCATTAGTTGAGTAAAAGGCCTTACTCGTCAAAAATTTCTTTAATGTCGCTTTAAAGTTTTGTGGCGGTAAGACTTTCAGAGTTTGTGGTAAGCATTTGTATAATTTAATGCATTGCCAGATGCTTTGTTTCTGTATCCCCGCCAAGCGAGTGTGTGGAGGAAGCAAATGCAAAGAGGCCTTACCCCGAGTACTGTGACCATGTTCAAGTTCGTATTTCTTAAAGAGTTCTTCGTAATGATTTTTAACAAAAGTAACAGACTCCAATATGTACAGCGAAGGGAGAGTAAGTATATTATAGTACTTGAACACTAATTTACATGAGTCTCTAGATCTTAATTGGAAAACAGCTCTCACACAGGCCTTTTGTAGTTTAAAGATTCTTTCCACATCCAGTGAATTTCCCCAAAAGATAACACCATACCGTAGTCTTGACTGTACGCATGCATAGTATACACTTAAGGAGATTTCAGCATCAACACTCCGAGCCACAACCCTCAAACTGTAGCAATAGCCACTCAATGTCTTCGCGAGACCATCAATATGAGGTGTCCAAGACAGCCGAGAATCCACCACCACGCCCAAAAAACGCGCACTATCGACACATGGAAGTGACTCATCCTTGTGCTCAATGACCAGATCTTCCGGATGTACATTAAAAGTTAGAATATTCGTTTTTCCAGAGTTAAGTTTTAGGTTATTCATCTCAAACCACTCATCCATTAACCGGAAGTTTTGTTCCATATTGAGTTTGACCCTTTCACAAGTTTGTGCGCGCACAATACACGAGGTGTCATCCGCATATAGTACCGTCAGGCCCTCCATGATTTCAGGTAGATCGTTCACATATAGTAAAAACAGAAGTGGTCCAAGGATGGAACCCTGCGGGACTCCATACATGATAGAACGATAAGACGAGACAATCTGTCTCCCAGACGCCGCACGGGCAGCCACACACTGCCTCCTACCAGTGAGGTAAGATCTCAATAGGTCCAAAGTCACACCCCTAAAGCCCATGCATTCAACCTTCTGCAAAAGTATATGATGGTGCACACTATCAAAAGCCTTGGTCAAATCCACCAAAACACAAGCTGTTACTTCTTTGTTATTTAATCCTGTCAGAATTTCTTCCATGAACTGAAATGTAGCACGAGTTGTAGACCTTGTCTTTAAAAACCCATTCTGATTGCTACAGAAAGTATTATGCTTCATCAAGAACTGAACCATTCTGTTATATAAGAGACACTCTATGATTTTAGATATATTGCTTGTAAGCGCAATGGGTCTGTAGCTGTTAAAGTCAGTTTTATCTCCTTTTTTGTAAATAGGTCTTACTATTGTGGATTTCAGACGCTTAGGAAAACCCCCAAATCCAAAACTGATATTTATAATATGTGTGATCGGAACCGCCAGACATTCCCCACAGTGCGACGTAAATATACAGGGTTATGATAAAGTAACGCACAAAATTCATAAAACGTACAATGTTCATTTTTGAAAAAATTGCAAAAACACGTCAAACAGTTTATTTAATTCCGTGTCTTTTAACATAAGTCAAAAAAATAAAACGTCAAATTTGTCAAAGTTATGACGTCATCAATATTTTTTTTAAATATGAAGCTTGGTTTTTTTTTTACTTTATTTGATAAAGCTTGTTTTTCTGCATTATAAAGAAATAATTGAAGTAGGGGTCACATAAGAAAAAACTGAGAGAATTAATAAAAAACAAAATAAACTTTATTATAGTAATAACATTTAAATTAACTAAACAGTCCATTAAACCAAAACGATTTCTTACAGGAATTGTTCAAACTGTGTCCCGTTCACTATCTGACATAGGCCAAGACGATGGTAGACCTGATTTACAGTCTTCGATCATCTGCGGAGTTATACGAGTCATTTCATGTCTAATTCGTTCTATTACGTCTTCTAAATTGTCTGGTCGGTTAACGTAGACCCGACTTTTTAAATGTCCCCACAGAAAGAAATCAAGGGGGGTGAGATCAGGTGACCTAGGTGGCCACTCCATTGTTTCACGTCTTCCAATCCACCTTCCTTCAAACTGGTTATCCAGAAACCTTCGAACATTAAGATCATAATGTGGTGGTGCACCATCTCGTTGGAACCAAATACTGGGATCCAAGTTTTCCCTATTATTTGGATCCGGAAATGCCGCAATTAGATCCGGAAGCACTGCCATACGAAGATGTTCCAAATATCGCTCAGCTGTTAAATTCCCACGAAAGAAATAAGGACCAATAAATTTTCCCCTGACGATTCCCATCTATACATTAAATTTTTGGGGGCGCTGGGTGTGTTTTGTCTGAAGCCAGTTGGGATTTTCCCGAGCCCAGTAGCGACAATTGTGTCGATTTACTGTACCACTTAAATAAAACGTTGCCTCGTCTGAAAATACTACCCTATTAAGCAAATTTGGATTTTCGTCACACTGCCTCATGAAGATTTCACAAAATTCCAAACGTCTGTCCGGATCATCTTCTGAGAGTTCGTGAACAAGTTGAACTTTGTATGGGTGCAGTTTTTCTTTTTTTAAAAACTTTACTACAAACGACTGACTAACATCTTGTTGTAAGGCAATTTCTGCTGTAGTTGCGTGAGGGTTGTCTTCTAATGACAGCAAAATATCTAACTTTGCATAGTCGCTTATTCCCGGCCTTCCAGATTTTGGAGCATCACTTACGCTTCCTGTTTCATTAAATTTTGCAACAATTCTGCTTACTGTGCTTCTAGCAATTGGAGGTCTTTCAAAATGTGTTTCGTTAAATAAAACACATGCTTCTTCATGACTTCGAAGTCTATCGCCGTAACCTACCATCATTAGAATTTCTATCCTTTCTCTTTCCGTTAAAGGAGCCATCATAATAAAATTGGTATGATACTAATTGTAAGACTGACACTGACAAACAGTTGTTTTATTACTAGGTAACTTTAAGTTTTAATTCTTTTAATATTTAATGTCTTTTCATAAATTCAAAAACTAGTTTATTTTGTTTTTTATTAATTCTCTCAGTTTTTTCTTATGTGACCCCTACTTCAATTATTTCTTTATAATGCAGAAAAACAAGCTTTATCAAATAAAGTAAAAAAAACCAAGCTTCATATTTAAAAAAAAAATTGATGACGTCATAACTTTGACAAATTTGACGTTTTATTTTTTTGACTTATGTTAAAAGACGCGGAATAAAATAAACTGTTTGACGTGTTTTTGCATTTTTTTCAAAAATGAACATTGTACGTTTTATGAATTTTGTGCGTTACTTTATCACAACCCTGTATATTCATTTGGTGAAAGATTAAGAAGAGAATGTTGGGACGATATGCACTATTTGGAACCCGAGGCACAATTTTCAAACTTCTATCGGCGTTTCCTTGTTTGTTTCGAGGAATCTTTTCCTGTCGAATATGTTAAACCGAAGAAAAGAACTAACCACACTATCAATTGGCACACAGACCAAGTAAAACAGCTAAAACACTAATTAGACGCATTAGATGTTATAAATAAAGTAATGAAGAGTAAACAATCACAAATGGTGTACAATGATGCCAGAAATGAATACCGAAAAAGGGTTCAGGAGGCAAAGAACAAGGTATTGACTGATTATATAGAAAGTGCGGAAAAGTCAAATAGAAATAGAGTCGTCTGGGACATTATAAAGAGTGAAACAGGCGTAGGGAAGAAACAGCAGAGACCGGAAGAATGCATACATTCTCCTGAAGATTTCAACAAGTTCTTTGCAGATGTGGGTGAAACACTGGCAGCGAATGTACCAGGACCATCGTTGAGCGCAACCTCACTATTAGCGACTCAAAAAAATGCAAAACTTTACGTCATTATATCTATCACCCATCAGAAGTTTAACGTCAACTTTAATTAAACAAGTCATACATTTTGTGAGTGGTCCTCTTGCGCATTTAATAAATTCCATGTTTCTTCATGGTACTTTTCCCATGGAACTGAAAAGAGCTAAGATTCATCCAATTCGTAAAACTTGTCAACAGGACGGTCTCAACAACTATAGGCCAATTTCCATACTGCCAGCAATTTCAAAAATATTTGAGCAATCACTTACAACTCGCTTGGTTAAATATCTTGAGGACAGACATTTATTTAGTGAGGCACAGCATAGTTTTAGAAAACAACGATCTCCAGTCACAGCAATGACTGAACTTGTAGACGCAGTTGCAGAGGCCTTTGATCAAAAGGAAAACGTGAAACTGATCTGCTGTGATCTGTCAAAGGCATTTGATTGTGTTGATCACGACGTTCTTTTGGGGAAAATGGAACACTACGGAGTACGTGGCCTTCCTCTCCAGCTATTAAAAAGCTATTTGACCAACAGAGAACAACAGGTGTGCTGGAATGAAAAACTGACAGAAGCGGAGATAGTGAATAGGTAGGGGAGTACCGCAGGGATCCATATTGGGGCCTGTGTTATTCATGCTGTACATAAACGATATTCCTGCAAATGTCCACTGCCATAAGACCGTAATGTACGCAGATGATACATCCTTCCTTCTACGAAACAAAGATACTAGTTTGACGCAGGATACAGAAAATGTTCTGGCGGAACTGGGGAGTGGTTTGGCGCAATTAATTACACTTTCAATGCGCAAAAGACCCAAACTTTGGTCTTTTCCACAGACAACAACCAAAAAGGATCAACGAAATTCTTGGGCATTTTCTTCGATTCAAGGTTAACATGGGCCGACCAAGTCACCAACTTGCAGTACCAGCATTCAAAATCCATATATGCAGTACGCAGAATAAAGAAGACAGCTGGAAGGGATACCGCACGGCTGACATACTTCGGAGGTTTCCATAGTAGGGCCACTTACGGAATTCTTTTATGGGGTGGATCAGCAGCGGCACGGAAAATATTTTTACAACAGAAACAAGCAATCAGAGCAATAGTGGGAGTAAATTCAACAACTAGTTGCAGAAGTTTATTTAACACAAGTATTCAATTTTATATTGACATGTATATATTTAATTAAATATATACATGTATAAAATGTATGAATCAAAAATTTTTAATATGTTTGTATTTGTGTTATATATTTATAATAACTGAAGAAGACATTAAAAAGAAAAGTGTCGAAACGTCTTAAAAGGAAGAAAAAAATGTTTTTTATTTGTGTCTAAGTAGATAGAAAAGGTCGCTAACACCAAGAAATAATTAAATTTATATTTAATTAAATATACATATGGTGGAAACGCGTTACATTCTGTTGCACGTCATACTAGATCCATGACGACTCGCCTTGTATATGTTGCCGGATCTATTTTTATTTCTGTCAGTGACATTTGATATAACCAAAGAAAAAAATTATTCACTATACAATAACTATAACGTAATATATTTAGTAATTGAAATGCTCTAAGACTTCAGTCTTTCTCAACTAATTTATTATATGATTTAGATTGTCGAAAAACATTAAATGTTTCATTACTTATCCATAATATAATTTAAAATAAGCAATACTTACGCTATTCACATTACATTTAACACATGATTATAGAAAAGTTTGCAAAAAGGCTCGACTGTTTACAGAAACCTTTCGGCATTATATTCAATGGACGCAAATAAATAATAAATACACTTCTAAGAAGCACTGTTTTTAAACAATTTATATCAAAGCAAAAATAAACATGAAAAATTTGACAGGAAGAATATACACAACGCACGTCTTTTTGACAGATGTGATTTATCTGTCAACACCGAATTGAACTATTAGTCTATTAAAAATATGTAATAAAGAAATTTAATATTGAAACGGAAATTATGTGTTTATTTGCCATGAATGCGTATATTACGATCAATTTATAAATCTTCTATTTAAGCTCATGAAGTAAATGCCCTCTAGTATAATTTAGCAAAGTTACTTTTTTAGTTTCTCTAGTACAGTTATGACAACATGTAAACGTCATTGATGACGTGCAACTGAACTTAACGCGTCTCCAGTTATTCATATTTTAAGTATATAGTATTTTCATCGTAAGAATAGGTGCACGTCATCAATGACGTTTGCACAATGTTGTCAAACAACTGTCAAATTAGAAGTATAGGTTACGAAAACCAATTAGTATATTGAAAGTTTTTATTGAGGCTAATGCATTAATTACTAAAACAAACTAAACGATTAAAAAATATGATTGTATTACATAAACAAACATTAGTTCATAAAATGATCTAATTTTCGATTTTCAATGGCAATTTTATCGCAAACTGTATTTATTTCTAAGCATAAAAATCGATATTTAAAAAAAAGTATGATCTTAATAATGCTTTAAAGATTTGTCAGAAATATATGAAAAATGAACTTTAATAATAAGTAATAAATAATCAAACGCAGGAAGTAGACTTTGTTATTATATTAGTGACAGATATGAAATACAAAAGCATAAAAAAAAGTAATATCAAGTTTAATCTGACATCTTCACTTGAACTGTCCATATTCACATTAATAATAAATTTCCCAGGATCTTCACGATCAACTGCAACCTCCCTCTCCCACCATTTGTATATTTCATTCTCTCTGTGTTGTATTGTTTTTCTCCAAGTCTCTGGTGTGACATATTTTAAGGAATTTTGCCATGTTTGTTGTACACTTTCTATACATCGTCCATGCTCTCCAATATGTCTAGCATAATAACTTTTTGTTATACCCCAGATATGCTCGATGGGGTTTAAAATTCAGTGATATGGTGGAAGACGGAGTATCATATGACCATACTGCTGTGCAAGCTGATGTACTTCATAAACAGTGCAAGGTTTATTTCTGTAGAAAATTAAACTTTATAGTTAAAGATATATGAAAACAGTTTGATGCTACTCACTTGTCAACTAATTGAAGCAGTTGAATTTTCGATAAACTCTCATATTCAATATTGTTTTTCGTTAACCACTGTTGAATGGCAGCTTTGGTGGATGCAGCTGTGTGGTTTATTTAAAATTATAGTATGGTAACTAGCATTATCTAAAACTATTGCAGATGACCTTTCAAGATGGCGAAGCAGTTGGTGCTCAAACCACCGCAAATAGTTAGTTCGGTTCATCTCTCCATGATAGTCACCAGAGGTACTTGCAGATGGAAATACAAGGTCTGCACCATCAATAAAACCATCTGAGTTTCCAGCATCCAATACAATAAATCTAGAATATATGCATATGTAAGTGATTAATTAACTAATAGAATCAGTTTGTTACCTTTTTCCACCAATTTTTGATTTGCGAATGTTTCTTACATCCTCATCTTGCCATGATCGTGCCACCGTGCCATCTTGAAATATCCATGTTTCATCAGTAAAAACAAACTGATAATCTCCAGACTGTTTTATACGACTATATTGTGATAAAAAGTTTACACATTTCAAAGCAATATGTGGTATTTCCATTAGTGCTCGTTGTGGATCATCCTTTTTGTAATGAAAGCCTATGTTTTGGAGGACTTTCCACAATGAAGTTTGTCCACCGGTGAAAATATCCCTCTCACGAAGTACAATACCCAAGGATTTGAGAGTAATATTTTGCTCTGTAATTATTCATAAATTAAGTGCATTTTAGTACAATACATATTTTAATATTTGTGCTGTTTACCTCTCGTAATGAAGATAAAGGTGAAACAAGTTCACTATGGTAATCATTAATTTGCAACGACTACAACACGCTTTTGGCATAATTGTATATGAATAAACGTCTTTTAGTTATGAACATAACTGTTTTGTAAAAAGCAGGATTAAAAAACGGCAAAAATTAATAAAGAATATGTGTGAAAATATTTGGCGCGCTATAACCTAAATGCATGGCATATGACAGAACGGTATTTGACAACACTGCCCTGCTTACTTTCAGTACAGACAACTGTTAAAGGTGAGGTAGAGTTGGGTAGAGTATTAAGGTTGCATTTATAAGAGATAGCGTTATAGGTACTTAGTATTTATATTAGGTCAATTACCCAAACAGGCGATACACGTCATATGAAACGTCACTGTGATGTCATAACAGTGTTGACAAATAACGTTGCTTTGAGCAAGTTGTACTTTGAAAATAATGTGTGGTTAGGACTAGGTTGACATTTTAAAATATTAGCAAATACTATTAATATGTTTTAAATTATTCGACTAAGTCTACAAAAAATATAAGCAAATTCTAAATACAGTTTATTTATTTTAGACTACATTCACAAAAATAATATACACAAAATCTATATATTATTATACATATTAGTGATTAAAAAACTCGTAACATTGCGATAAGCATATGATAAAAAGAAAATAATATTAAGTTGAAATGCTAGTTTTCTTCATCCTTTAACACTATCTTCTGAATCGGAATCATTTACATTAATTATAAAAGGTAATATATCTTGTCTCTCAAAACCTACTTCTCTATCCCACCATTTTTGAATTTCAGTTTCACAGTGGTTAACGCTATTTGCCCAAATGTCTGGGGTTACTTGTGTTAATGCCTCTTTCCACAGTTTTATGAATTCGTCCACTTTTCTACCATATTTTACAATGTGATTGTTATAGTATGTTTTTGTTATTCCCCACACTAGTTCTATGGGGTTAAATATACAATGGTAGGGTGGAAGTCGAAGAACTACGTGCCCATACTTCTCTGCTAAATCATCGGTTTCATATATAGTTGGTGGTTTATGCCTTTACGTAAAGATATAAATGAAATTATTGAATAAAATAATTAAATATATATGTACTAACCGTTTAACTAAATCCACTAATTGTATTTTTAAAGCAGCTCCGTCATAGTCAATGTTATTATTGGTGAGCCATGTCTGAATTTCATTTTTAGTGGCAGATGATGTTGGACTTTTATTTTTAATAGTACTGTGGTAACTGGATTATCCAAAACAATTATGGACGGCTCTTTTAAACTTATAAGAAGTTGGTGTTCAAACCAGTATAAAAAGTTGTCTTTGTTCATATCACCGTGATAATCTAAATACTGACTATTTGTCGGAAATATTAGGTCTGCTCCAGGAATAAATCCATTAGAACTACCTGCATGTAATACAATATATCTAAAACAAGATAATATAATAAATATACATAAGATAAGAATATGTTACTCTTAGAAATATAATGTACCTTTTTCCACCTACTTTTGAAGCTTTTGTGGTTTCTATAGATCCATTTTGCCAAGATTTACGAATTGTTCCATCTTGGAAAACCCAGGTTTCATCAAGGAACACAAACTGGCGAACATTTTCATGTTTCATACGAACATATTGTTGCAAGAATGTAACACGTTTTAATACAATTTGTGGTAGTTCCATTAAAGCTCGTTTAGGATCATCCTTCTTGTAATTAAAACCAATATTGTGTAATACTGTCCGTAAAGATGACTTGCCACCAGAAAAGAGTTCCTTTTCTTTAAGAGTAATATTCAGTGAATGAAGCGTGATATGTTGTTCTCTAAAAAACTCAAATATTAATTTTATAAACGTAAATCCTTAAGAACTTACTGTTTCTATACATGTCATATACTGTATTTCTTATTGCACACTAGGTAAAGTCATCAACATTTACAACAGGCTTACTTCTAGGCCGTTTTCGCTTTGGGCTAGATGGTCCAACCCCCTGTTTTGATGTAGATGATATTTTATTTACAGTTGCAATGTGAATATTTAAAGCACTTGCTACTCTCTAAATGAAAAATATTATTATTAAAACGTTTATTGTATAAACTATAAATAACAGAAAATATTACCTCTCGAACTGCTGTTAGGGGTAGCAATGGCGCATTATTATCGCGTTCTTTTTCAAAATACCCGATTAAAGAGAGAATTATTTCTTTCGCTTGCTTACCTAACGGTTTAGGCATGATTTAGTTGTGAAAACAACTGATTGTTAAAAATGAAATCGGCGTATAAATATAGTAAAAATGGAAGAAATACGTATGAAAATGAAGTGACTGAAAAATGTAAACAACTATGACAGTATGACATTTGACAGAATAAAATGTTACCATTTTATATGTTGCAACGGCGTACAGTTCTGGTAACATAAAACGTTACCGGAAGCTAGAATAATATTAGGATTAGTAGGTATTATTGTACTTTAATGTTACTTGGACCGAAATTATTCTTTATGACGTGTATCGTCTGTTTGGGTAATCGCCCCTTATGTTGGTCATTCCAAAAGTTCTGTTGATGACGCAATACGATGAAAATACCTACTATACATACAATTTTAATCTGTGCTGTTTTGTAATGTCTTTTCATATACTTATTTGGCGATTTTATTTTTACGTAATGTTATATTAGTTATTTATTTATCTACTGATAATTTCTGATACTGTATCTACCAATCTGTGTCTGTTCACTATCCTGAAATAAATGATTGATTGATTGATTGAACGCTCGGTTAGTCATTGACAGTAGACATGCTACAACGCATCATCATTAACTGGTTTTATAGGTTGGGTATCAATATAAAATTTAAAACTTAAAATCCAACAGCTTTTATAAAAAGGGTATATCACGACGAGATTTCGTTAGAATAATATAGAAAACTAAGAAGAGTTGAGTTTTGAAATTTCGCAAATATTAGTTTCGCGTTACGCTCTTTCGATTTAAAATAGTTTCCAATTTCCGTTTATTCCGGTTACACCGGAAATGGATATCGACTTCCCTATTTTAAATGGAATACCCCATTTTTTATGATTGATTCTTATTTCCAACTTAATTTTAAGGCTAGTTTGTCTAATAAACTTTGCCTCCGAAGTTAGCCGCTTTTGAAGTACTTTGATTTTTGTAAAAAAAATGATAGCTACAGGCTATTACTCATAAAAACATTCCCAATAATTGAATGCCTGCGCAGATTTAAAATTCTAGGTAATTATTTTGGAAAGTATGCTGCTTCAAATGCGATATTATACACTTTTCAAAATAATACAGGGCGATCAGAAAACAGTGTTAAACATTTCATCCAGAAAATATCAATATCTTGTTATTTTTAAACTGGATTTCACGTTCAAAATTAGGAACACATTTTAACATTTTTTTTATGAAATAAATAACAGAATGTGACAAACTTGAGTGATACTGAAACAAATATCTTGATTACTCCTATTGACAAATACAAAAGTATTGTAAAAAAAAACTAATACAATATACATACATATATTCATATGAAATTAACAGTTACCTAAAAATAGGTAAAATATTAGACATGTAACAAAATCATAAAAGTACGAATACTTTTTTGAAAACGAAAAGTCGGCATCTGCGGTCTTAAACTGGACTATCATTCACATTCTAACGGTATAAAGATCATATAACACCTGTTTATTACAAACAATACATGCTAACTAGTTTTATGTCTAAATTCCTTTAATGGAATAAGGTTGAATGAGCAAACCTTGTTTCCAAATTGATTTATAGGATTTCAACTTAAATAATGTAATATTCTGGAGGAATCAGAGTGAGCTATACAGTGCCCTGTAATAATTATTAGTGTAGAATTTAACTGCACGTTAACTTTACAAGCATGTACACAGTTCAATCAAAGTACTTAAAGTGTCTGCATAAGCTCTCAATGAGAATCTGCCAGCTTCTGTAGATTTTTTTCTATGTTTTAATTTCATTTGCAATTTTTAAATATATGTAGTTTTTTAATATGTTAATGACATAAGAGTCCAAAATATGTTCGACTAAAATGATGTTTTAAGGTGCAGTTAAATGCAATTACAAAGAAGAAAAGCGCAAACGCAAGCATGAATTACCATAGAATATTAGGATCTTCACAAATTGAGATACATTCTCAGAGTTGTAGTTTAATTAAAAATCTCCAAAACCTGACTCGTCCTCATCAGAAAAGATAATGTATTAGTTAGTGGTTATCAATCAATTATATTTCTGTAGTAAATTAAACTTAAACATATTCAATATTATCTTATTTTGATTTATACTGTTCATTTCATTTATAGAAGAAACAATAAAATGACTAAATCACTGACGAAAATATGTGAAAACATAACTATTGTCAGTAATAACAAAAATTCAAATCTCCTAGGTTAGCTCATGTGTAAGAAAGTCTAAGTACTGTTTAATATTTGTCAAGTACTCCAAATATCGGTTAAAATTTCTTTGATTAACGTTCTTAGTCAATTACTTGTTTTGAACCGGTGCTTTAATCTATGATTACGATAACAGGAATTTCAATGGGAGTTGGAAAAACCGGCCCTAAATCAAATGATAATAAGAGAAAAACGTGCTTGACGTTACTCCACTTTCTTTATAAAACTCCCCTTTTCATCTTTCAGTGTTAAAAAGATAATTTATTTAATCGTAAAAAATGTATTAATAACTATATTAATGGTGCTAAATATAAAGTTTCTTTTTAAGTTAATTTGTATCACTTTCACTATACTATATATGTTTTACTTCTTTTAGGCGTTTATATTCATGGCTTTTAAGTTCAGATGGAAATCCACATATCCTCTTTTCTGAAACGGATGAACAAGATATGCCAGAAGCAGTTAGTTTGACAGTTGCGTATGATTTAATCCTAGAGGCATTGAGAATTATACTGAAGGAAAAAAGCTCAGAAGTGTCATTAAATGTTGTGCCGTGTAAATTATTAACGTCTTTATTTGAGAAGCCCCAAATCGGACCTGTTATTTTAGATCATATATTATATGATACATTTCGATCGTTATATTTAACTTGCTTAAACCAGCAGAAACAAAAAAGTAGTAATATACGATGTGTGTCATTCAATGGAGATCTGACAAGCTTGAAAAATACTGATGATTATAATTTATCAAAGCAATTTATTTCCAAAAATTGTCAGGAACTTGTAAAACATGCAAATTTATTATTTGCTACTTTACAACCATACTATATCTGGGCTTATATTGAAAAATGTTTTGAAAAGTCATTACTAAATATAAAGAAGTCAGTCAGAAACAAAATGTGTGTTAATGAAGTAGGCTCTGGAGAACCATCGCTTATAGAAACATGTATATTAACGGTATTTTTATTAGATATAATTCCAATTGAGACTTATGATGAAAACACCCATGATATACTACCAAATTTATTTAAACGAATTATGTGTGTGCTAGAGAAACACGTAAACGAGCTTAATCAATATGAGATAACTACAAGTTTAGAATTATGTACAAAGATTTTAATGAAGATACAACCAATATCGAACACATCTACATGTAATAATGCATCAGAAATAGATAAGAAAGTGGCGAATGACAATGTTACAATGACAGAACAATCTATTTCTGAATTTACATCTTCAAATTTATTAACATCTATGATTGATATTAGTTCTTTACCAACTGTAGAAGTAGGAGGCTTAGAGAAAAGTAAATCTGATTCAAAAATTAATGAAAACATTAATAAAAATGAACTATATGTTGAAGATGGTACACGAGAACGTTCTAATAGTAATCAAATGTTGAAGAAGAAAGACAAAACAAGTCCAAAAATTGATAAAAAAATGAAAGGCAAAAAATCCAAATCTACACCGAAAATTCTTGAATTAAGGAAAGACGAACAAGAAGAAATTCTTATTGAAAAGCTCGCAGAAAAAGAAACTACTGTGACAAACGTTCCGATAAGTAATGACGAAATTAGTATTAAAACTGACCATAAATACATAATCTCATGCTTTAAAATATATAAACGTTTTCTTGTTACGTTTCTACAAAATAAAGTATTAGAAAGTGAAGACATTGATTTGTATTTTCAATCGCTTATATGTGATAAAGAAGGTCGTATTCGACATTTGGAATCAGTACTAAGTACATATTTGCAGTCTGACGAAACGTTGAACCCTAAAAACGCATATTACAACGATATCTACATACATTATATTATGGAAGAATCGCCTATTTATACAGACTATGATCAAGCTATGACTGTTGCTTGCAATCTTTTATTAGAATTTGCAGTTTTTCAACACTTACTGGATGATACTGAATCAGAAACAATACCATATTGGTTAAAAGTTTTAATTACAAGTGCTTGCAGCATGAAAGTATGTAAAGACATACAATTAATTGCAATGAATGCTTTAATAGAAATCTTTAGTATAGCAAAAAGTGAGAAATATTGTAAAAATTTAGTAGGTACAAATACAAATATAATTATAGCAGGCATACTAGACAATAGACATGTTGATTACATTGAAGAAAACACCACAATATTAAAGGTAGGTGCCAATCATAACTATAATAAGATTCAAATCTTGAACCATTATTGTAACCACAAAAGTTCTTAGTAGTATGTTAAGTAACCTGTATAGATATGTCTCTCCAAAAAAACAAGTTTATTGCACTAATAAAAATCAAATATTATATTTCCTTTCCATATTTCCGTATTGGTGGAATCTGCTGCAGAAATTTGGAATTTACTTTCGACTATTTTTAGTTTCAATATTTTAATTTCTAATACATAAAAAGTCGCAGAACGTACTACGGCCGCCTTTTTAGTTTTTACCAACGACCACGAACGGCACCATTGAAATGGTGACGTACTCTATTTTCGTAAAGTTAACATTTGTACTGAAAACAATGGTAGCTTAGAAATTGGCTGAGTAGTTTGTTAACAGTGAAGGTTTAAAAAGCATTTTGATGAAAAAGTAGAAGTTTCACGTGAAGTTTTTCGTTGGATGATTTTTTATGATTTTAATACAGATTAAGAATGCGTACGATCGGTTCGTTCAACTTCTGATAATGAAGCAGAATTTCGTCATTTGTAAAAACTTAAACGTCTCCTCGTTTGCAAAATATGTTAGTCGAGTTAATACACTTTTTCCAGTTGATGCTCAGCAAACCATACTAGTTCTGTTTAAATACTCTACATTGTTTTAAATCATTCTGTCTATATTTAATATTGATTGTAAGTAGGTACATTAAATGTTGCTGTACTATAATAATCTCAACTTAGCTAAGGATATTAATTAAGACCAGGTGTGATCTGTTAGAAAAAGAATGTTACGTTTCTTCGCAAATTATGGAATTACTGAGCAAATAACGTTGAAAACGCAAGAAATCCTGCAAATTTCACAAGTTTTAGATGACCCTTCATATAGTCTAAATCTTGAACACCAAGTTTTATGACTTCTATCACACGAAAAGACTTAAGATCTTTTGCCTACTATGGTGAACTATTGGCTGTGTGGGATTAAGGTATTACTACTAATTTTACTACGGGGTTTTATTGTGTGCGAAGACATACCTTTCAAATATATTTAATAAGTTATGTCTATTAATATTAAACACTGTAGAATCAGATAATCAGCTACTGGAGGTGCTCTCAATGTACACATTGTTGCAACAAAGTCATATAAAATTTATAGCTATTGAAATATTTGACATAAGTATATCTGGAGATTTTCCACCAGATCTATAAAACCTTGTGTACAGAAAAACTTATTCGTTTTAAGTTATGCTTTTGAGAAAATATTTAGTGGTGAAAGGGAAAGAAATATAATATATTGTTTGTCAAGAATTAATCTCAACTTTGTTTGTTTAATTTGAACTGAATGACTACATAACCAATTCTTTTTGTTTAAAAATTAATGTGGTTAGTATTATTGTTAAGCTATATTAATAAAATGTATAAACTGCAAACCTATATTGAAATAATCTTGAAAATTCGTATCATATTTAAGCATTTTAATTAATATTTGGATTTGTTATTGCACTCCGACATTCAGTACCACCTAGATTAAATAGGTGGTCTTCAAACTGAAACTACACGTAGTAAATGTCGTCAAATGTCGTGAAATTCCAGCTTCGTATTATTGTAATTTAATTAGTCTGCTACTACTCGTGATTGCCTCTGAAAGAAACTAAGAGCTTTTGTGGTTAATAACGTTTGCTTTATAGCCAAGTGATTCAAGATGTTTAAATAAATCTTTATCTAATAGCAATATCAAAATTGAATGAATAAGCTTCGATCATAACACTAAATGTGGTTACTTAGGACTCTGTTGCTTCACCTTTATATTGTTATTATTCATCAGCCTAGTTATTATGACATTTTTTAATAAAACAAAAATAAATTTCAGACCTCAAATGGTATCCAATTTTTTTTTGTTTGTTACAGTGTCATGACAAAATTTATCGCACATATTGTTCTGATAATACTTTCCTTTAATAACTGTGTAAAAATTACTGCCATTAACTGTCAAATATGCCCTGGCTTCCTTTACAAAAGGCGTTTGTTGTTCGGCAGGTTGATTCATGCCTTTCTTTATTGTCGGCTGCAGGATACCTAACACGTGGAATTAGTGCAACCCGTGTGTCGGATTGGATTTTCTGTACACTTATTGTTGTGCCAGCACTAGGAAACATAGTCTAATTGTAGGGAGAGTTTTTGCTGATAATTTGATTCGACTATACCACGCAGATTGTCGTCCGATCATACACGGCAGTTTCTTGAGGACTGGCACCCTTTACTTCAAACGTTTGCCATCCGATTGTACTACTATTGGAGATTGTTTAATACATTTTGGTATCATTCTGACTTACACCAACTCCATAAAAGTGTTATAAAAGAAGAGTTGTGAGAGCGGATATCCAGTCTAGCGTTTTTCATCAATGATGTTTTTATGTATAAGGGTTGCCAACTTTGCTAACATCTGCGAGGTCAATTTACAAAATCTGTCGGTGCTTAGAAGTTTAAATCCAACCTTAAATAATATTTATTACAAAATTTGTTTATAGTGTTGATGAATATTTGGCAACTTAATAATTTCTTTATGGGTTCTATTAATTATGTGTATTCTTATTTGAGATGGGTACATTTTTGTGTCTTTATGTGTTTCTGTGTATGTTTATGGCGCAATACCTTTAATAGTTAGAAATCTGTCATATACATGTATATATATATACATGATCTCTCTTGTTGTAGATAATACAGATTAGTGATAGGCAAAACCGAATTATTTCAATAACTGGATACTCACTATTCGTGTGATCTTAATAATCGATTAGTTGCCATTCGCAGCATTGCAAATGGCGGAGCCTACTGAACATCCTAGGACTATTCTTTGTATGTTCTCATATGCCATAAAACCGCCAATTATTATTAAAAAATGATGTATAAAATAAAGTGTACTTTTAAAATTATACACTTTCCTATAGTTCTTTATTAAGCAAAATAATAGCATGTGTTAATATTCTCAGTTTTATTGCGTGACGGGTGATTCGCAACTTAAATTTACGATTTGCGAGTCCACTGTTGCCAACCCACTACAGACGATTCCCCCTGAATGATCTGAATAATGCTTGAAAAACCCCTAAATTACATGACTAAACCCCTAAAAACCAGTAATTCAATTGTTATAAAGAAAAGTAACTCCTTTATATTATTGTGACAGTTATTTGTATAGACAAATGCATGTTTCCAGGAAATTCGTATACATACATATATCTTAATTTGTAAATAGGAAAATTTACAGTTGCTGGTGCCTGCTGCTTATTACTCATGACTATTATTATAACATAATAAAAATAAACTTAAATATTTCTTTCTCAATATGCAATACTCAAGTATAACACTTTTCAATGTCCCCTACAAATACCCCTAAAAATCCCCCTAAGAAATAAAACCCCCCAAATTTCCCCCTTGGCTCAAAAAACCCCCTAAATCTAGGGGGAAAACCCCCAAGTTGGCAACGCTATTTGCGACACCTGCTTTGCAAGTCGGGAAACCGGTCGGTCACTTGCAAATAAAAACCGAATTACACTTATTATTTGAATAACCGAATACCCAGTTATTTTTCACTCGAGTTGTCCCATCACGAATACATATTTTTCTACTTTTAATCGTACATGTTCGAAAATAAATGTTAACACAATTTTTAATATGTACATTGGCATTGACACAATGACTATAATTTAAGTGGCAGTAATTTAAAAACCAGCGAAAACAACAAAATAGTGCGTGTAAGGTATTTTGTTATGAGTATCACTTAGCAAAGAAATTAAAATCGAATGCAATATATGAGTTCTTTAACATTATTTTATGCGTAGAATGCGTTTTGTGCATTCTTTCAGACTCGCCCCGTATACATTAATATTATTCATAACAATTAACATTTGTCTTTACAATTTTCAGTTGATGTCTACAATTTTATGGAATCTTTTGGGTAATTTAACAAATCAGTCGCAAATAATCTTATGTGTAACATTACTTTATCAATTACATAATATTTTCTACAAACATTCATTTTGTGAAGACGTAATAGGTCATTACTTAATTGACGAAAATTTAAACACAGAAATGTTTAAAAGATTTACAACTTTAATGCATCTTGGTCGTGACTTAAATATTAAGTTGCCAGCGTACCAAAATACCGTGAGGAATTTTGACAAGTAAGTATACTTTTACAGGCACTTCCCAGAATTTTATAATATTTTCGAATTGTTTTGCAGATGTCTGTTGAAAATTTTTGATAATCTACAAAATACCGATAATTCAAATATAAAATTACTTTCCGAGACATTTTTGACACACAGCTTACTAAGAAGTGATATACCTCGTATTCTCCATCCCATATTGATGAAACTATTAACTCCTAGTACTGCCAGAGTATCAATAACAAATATTAGTATACAAGATTCAGAAATACATGTAGATCCCAATACACAAGATACACCTAAAATTGATGACACAAAAGCAAAGAAGATTTTTGCTATCAGTAATATTAATGGAAATGTTTTATACCACGTCACAAATCGACCAAGTCCAAAACCGCAGAAGAAAAAATGGTATTTATTTAATAGAGGGAACAAGAAAATAACTCAAGTTGTAAATACAACTACAACTTTTACAAGTAATTCTAATGTGATTACCAAGAAAAGTAAAGATTTCAAAAATTTCGATGGATTTTTAAATGTGGAAAGAAATAACAAAAATAATGTGAAATTGTTTATTAATCCATTAAGTTCAAAGGAAATTTATCCACATGGTGTTGATGGCTCATATACTAAAATTGATGTGAATATGTCTCAGAAATCATCTAGCGAAAGTCTATCGTCAAATAATGACATAACTCAGTCTAGTAATGACTCACTACCTAATAAACAATATGAACAGCAATCTACCAGTACTAGCGATAAATCTTCCAGTTTTGAATCGCAATCTGATACTTTTATGAAAGGTGATCGAAATTCTATGTCTGAATCCCGGAAAAATATTTTAGAACATATAGAAGCAATATCTGATGGAGTTAAAGATACTAAATATGAAAACTGTAAACTAGCAAAATCACAAAGTTTTGATGACAAATCAAATGATAAATTGATAGGTATAGAAAATTTGTCTTTAGTCCACAGTTGGTCATATAGTATGTCTGACTCAGAAAATTTACATGTCGAATTAGAGCTTAGTACATCTGCTGAAGATTTCTTCAATGGCACGGACAATTTCATAGTAAAAGATATATTAGATGATATTCTAGATAAAGTATGTAACGTAACAAATCCAAATAGTGAGCAGGATAACAAAAATGCTAAAATGAGTGAATTTGATGCAAAGAACAGTTCTTCCAAAACTGTGTGCCTATATCCAATGCATCAGCATATGTGCTTATATTGTGAAGTGTTCGATACAAATCATGTATTATATGCTTTGAAAACTTTAAAGAACTGTTTAACAGCTAATCCTCAATTGTTTATTAAATGCTTGGCAACATCAGGATTAAAGGATTTAAAAAATAACGAAGTTTTGTATTTATTGGCTAGACATCGAAAATCGATACTTGGTTTTGGATTTGGAGGAGATTTAAATCAAGAATACATTAATTTTTATAGAGGATATATGTTTTTGGATGTTGTTATATTAGTATGTTTAAATTTTGCAAGAAGCTACTTTTTTCATGACGATATCACTTTAATGGAGGAAGAAATATCAAATAATTTACAAATACAACTGAAAAGTTTAGAAATTTTGGACATAATAGTGAAGAACTTAATAAATATTGTCAATGAAAATACAAAAGGTTTTGCAGTATATATAGCCGATATGTTAATAAAATGTAATTTGCAGAAAGTTGTGCTACATTGTTTACTAACATCTGTAAGAAATTTTGATAATGAAATGACTTTTGCAGAAGAAGTGTTACTTTATAACAATTTTAAATTATATGACAGTCATAAAAAAGTTTCTGAACATGTAGAAGGATTTCAAGTACAATTGCTAAGGTATGCATACTCTAACCATGCTTTGTTTTTATTGTAATATATTGCTTTTAGGTTAATAAATTCTTTAATAATTCTGGAATATCATGTGTTTCCAACAGCAGACAGTTCCACTAGCATACAACAATCGACAGTGCCAGCCGCAGGAGATCCTATAACTTATACACCTACAATATTAATTCCACAACAAAATATGTTTTTATCTGCAATTTTGAGTGCTTTACGGCATAAGAACATGAAAAATTTACATCAGAACTGGTGTAATATGGTTACTTCGTGTCTTCCTTACTTTGGTGAAAATTTACGTCAAATTTGCATGAGCGTCGTACATCAAATATGTAATAATATAGAAAAAATAGCTGATACCTACAAAAGTACAGAATTGTCAGGAGAATTAAGTGCTGATTATGCAATTATTCAACTTCAATCATTGGCTATCATGTGCCATTACTGTTTACTGGATTCCTCTCAAACGTTCAATCAAAACGTCCCAACTAGTAGTACTACGGTTACTAATCCGAGCGAAATTTTGAATAATTTATTTAATGCATTCTTTTCACCAATTGGTTGTGATGTAAATATGTTTAATAAGCAAAATACTGATTATTATCAAAATGTCCGAAAAGTAATGTTGAGTCATATGCCTAGAATTATTGCTAGCGTTGCGAAGTTGTGGCAAACAATTGTTACAATCGAAGGAAGTTACAATAGCGTTTACGGTAACTCAAAAATTGTGAAACAACAACTTATGGAATTTCTAAGCCCTATTTCTGTTCATCATAGTGCAAGTTTTCTCGCGGCCATTGCCGTTGCCTGGCACGAAAGAAGAAATCCCTTTATAAATGTCAAAACAGTAAATGAAAATTGCACTGTATTATGAATTTATGATTATACTTAATTTTTAGGTTTTGCCTGAACCGAACTCCAGCCAAAACAATTTAGTTTATTTGATATCCGCTATTAGGGTAATTCCATTAGATAATTTGGTTCAAACTGTTATTGCAGTAATAAAGAATCCCCCACCTATTGAAGGATTAAGCACGGATGTATATCTCGATGTGTCTGTGCTCGAGTTGTTTTACTGGTAATATATAAATAATAATAATAATTTTACATTTTAAATTTTCTATAATAGCTTAATAAGTAATAATCGATCTAAAAATACGAAAGCGAAAGACGTTCAATGGCCGAGTAATGTGATTTGTTTTGAAATACAACATTATTAACTCATACTAAATTATTTCTAATTGTTCTTAAAAGTGTTAGCACTTGAAAAATCGTACATAAATCTTAAAATATATTCCCAGATCACATGGATGTAATTTATAGTAGAATCGTTTGAATAACCGACGTGGCCAAAGTACGAACTACAAGTAACGATTTAATGCCACTAAAATTGACATCTACCGGAACAATTTTAAAACGAAGAAATTAATGTAATTCATTAATATTAATACACAAATTTTATATAATAAATAAATATATCAAATATTTCTCTTCCATACAAATTGGGCCTGTACTTGATTTACTAATGGACCGTTTGTATCAATATTGTCAAATTTATCTATAATCCCAAAAGCACCGTGCAAAGGATTTTTTATCAATGATTTCAAAAACTATGGGCATAAACTAATCAACTTTAACATGAGTTGAATTTAAAATTACAAGTTATTAATTGTTTCATCATATTGCCAAAGTTATTGTTGCATGTATGCTCGATCACATGGTTATATGATGATGTTTTTATTGTAAATTAAATATTAGGCACAACCCTGGCTGTAGATCAAATGAAGGAAGACTTTCCAAGTTGCCAATTTAATAAAATGAAAAATTTGAAATTGCAATGCATAAATCAATTACAGACACCCGCTATATTTTATTACTTATACTGTGATATTTAATTCGGCTGAGCACCAGCGAAACTCACTATCTTGCTTTAGTGAACATGCTTAACACTTAATTTTTGATACATTCCTGTCACAGGTTATGGTTTTTGCGTCTTCATATATATCATTTTAAATATAATACATGTGTAATTGATTTATGCCACCGCCATGTACATTTTAGCGATTTTTACGTTTAAAATTTCCACCACCGCGTGAATTTAAATTAATTGTCAAATTTGACATTAGAATCACATAAGCGCAGTTTAGAGGTTTTTTACTTTCTTATACGTAGTATAAGGAAGTATTGTGATGATGAAAATTTTCGACCTCGAGATTTTTGCAGATGTCCACGTTTTGAGGTCCCCTGATACCAAAAAAGTGGTTTTTAAAAAATGTCTCTCTCTGTGTGTGTCTGTCTGTCTGTGTGTGACCACGATAGCGGTCAAACCGCTGTAGATATCAATTCCAAATTTTGTATTTACGAATATAATCTCCCTCTTGAGAACTGGTTAGATTTTGAGCAAAATCGGCAGACCGGAAGTAGTAGTTTACTTCAGTGAAAAAATCGAATTTTGCAAATATTTCGTCAATTACTAAGTTTAAACAAATTTATAAAGAATTCAAATGTACTCAGAATTAAATATGAGAAAAATTGTTTTAATAAAGTTTTTCGAAATTCCTACCGGAAGTAGTTCTTTTACTCTTATCGAAAATCAGTTTTTTGCGAATATCTCGCAAGTCATGGTTTCTAGGCAGGTACATTACGAGTATAAAAGTATTTAGAACATACTTTTAAATATCTTTTGTATAAAAAAAATTTCAAAATTCAGACCGGAAGTACCACTTTTACTCTTATCGAAGAGCGATTTTTTGCAAATATGTCGTAAATTATGCATTCTATATATATTTATGAAGAGTACAAAAGTATTTAGAGTTGGATTTGGAATATTTTTTGTATAAATGAAATTTCAAAATTCGGACCGGAAGTAACACTTTCATACGTATAAGAAAGTCGTGTGGTGGCCACACCTCATTTTTTAGAATGATATTGAAAATTATCGGCATATACTAATCAAGCATAACATAACATGAATTAAGAAAAAAGTTAATGCTATTAACAATGTTGCATATAAACATGGTCATATCGTTATAAAATGATGTTTCTATTGTAAATTAAATATTTAGACCCGGCACTGTCAGTAGAGCAAATAAAGGAAGGCGTTGCCAAGACACCCACAGACACCTATTGTATATTTGTTGTAATACTCAAATAAGTGTTACAATATTTCATTAAACAAATATTCATACATATAATGTATTAAAATAAATAAGGCTCAAATAAAGTGTCAAGTGGGCTAGGTATAATCCAATCATACTGTATACTTTTAGCACGTGATTTTAACGGAATTAAAAAAAGAGTATTCTGTTTAGTAGGCAAACATTGTTGACAAATTTGTATTGTTTGGATAACAATTATAACAAACGTCAAAAGATAATTTTGGCAATGTTAAAAGGGATATATGTATATTATGAGAATCCGGTAATGGCTTTTGTAGATTATATTGGGTAGGAATTAAGCGTGCATTATAAAATAAACTTATGCGCATTAACCAACTATTTTTTTCTATAAAGAAAGTGCTACTGAGCATTTAGAAACTTCTGTTTGAGCATTATTTTTTTTAATTTCCAGGAATAAATTATTAAATATTAAGCGTAAAAACATTTATTTTAGAGCATTAAAAAATTAAATGTTATTGTTTAACTTCTGGGCATTATTTGTTACAAAATAGGCACTGAAATAAATGAAAATACATACTGATAAATTATTAATAATGCATTCACTGCACAATTAACGCTCTTATAGCTTGGCACATTTTTAGCCTCAGGAGGTGCTTCAACATACTTAAAACGAAGAGCTGTTCCTAAAATTTTATACGAGTTAAAATATTGTATTTTTTTTATTTTATATTTTACCTAGCAGATGTTTGCAAATATAATTCTTTAAAAAGTATGGACATGTGCACCGTCCATCTTTCCAACTGACCTCGTCCACAGGCAAGAACAATTTATAATAAGAAGATTTCTTCCTAATATATTCATCCAATTCTTTAGACTGCAAGTAATCGGGCTTCAAAATCTTGCTTATTTCCAGTTTTTTGGCAGCAGGAATAACATATATTCTTAGAGTATCATTATCTTCATCAATACGTTCAACTTTTTTGTTTAGTCGTGCCCATTGATACGATGTGGTCCAAGTATGTAAATCTATCGTAACTGAATCCGAAAAATGATATAAAGAATTTCCATATTTTCTTGAAAATGATTCTATCATCTCCAGTACAAGGTGGCAAAATCTGGAAAGGGGAAGTCTTTCTCGCAAAGTGTACTCGTCTTTAAGAACACGGTTTGTTGACTCGAGAGCGTTGTTTGTACTAGTAGTTCCTAAACATGCTCCTTCAAACCTATTTTTATTTTTATTGTACCATTCTTCTTGGAAGTACTCGATGAATCTCGCTTCATGTAACCATTTTTCTAAGAAAAGTTTATAGGCAGTTTCAAATGCTACTTCATCTTCACTATCTTGAATTTGATCTACGTCAGCCAAAATTTTGTTCCAGTTTGATTTTTCAGTTAGACTTTGAACTTTCTTTTGCACATTACTTCTCATATGTACCCAACACATACGCACAGTATTATTTCCAAATACATTTTGAAACCCATTGCGTATACTGACGGCAGCATCGGCCACCAAAACTTTGGGTTTCATTTCAAAATGAAGCAAATCAAAAATTGCCTCCTTCAAACTCTGAAAAATAAATTGAAAATCGGCAGTTCGTTCATTGTTCAGTTGTTCCTATTAAGAAAATAGGGAACCCCTGCCAAATCAATTTATACGTTGCATCTGCGTGGATAATGATATTCTTTTTTACTCTATTTTCTAATAGAATTTAACTGGTTGCCATAAATCTAAAAACACCGTCGTCCTCATCGGTTGTGAAATGTTTTACGATAAAAGCTTTGCTTCGTTCATTGGGGACATCACTATTCTTAAGAAGCCAACTTTCCAGTTCACCAAGAGATATTGTTGGTGGACCATAAATGGTTTTTCTTAATCTAGCCAGAAAATTTTTTATTTGGTTTATATTTGGTGGTGGATTATATTTCTGGGCAAGAATATCCAAAATTGCTTTCGGTTTCATTTTTTTGGTAAATAAATCCTTGATTCCGTTCTTTAGTTTGTCGTTCATTTCGGTACCGGCCTTTTTTTCACAGGATGAATCCAGAATTAATTTAATACACATTGTTGCACATTGTTGTCCTCGACATTTAACTTTATTACATCGAAAATACTTAACTACCTACACCAACAAGTTTCCGATTTGACAAAATCTTCTGCATCGTTGCAGTTAATGAAGGTTCTTTCGTAATTCCATGTTATGGATCTTTTCTTCGCACGTTTTTTTTCTGCCTCTGGAAACTGATCAGTTTCTGAATCACTAAATTCGGGTACAGATGCCATTTTATTTCACATTTACATACGCGAGGAGTCAGAGATTCATACTCTAAGAATCTAACCAAACAAATAACATAACAACGGAAACTGCGCATGACCGCCGAAGCAAAGAAGTCTTCCTAATAACTTACATTTATTTAATTTGATACTCATTTATTCGGAATTATGTGCTTTTACTCATTTTATTGCGCAATTACTCGTTTTAAGTTGAATGTATTTATTTACTAACTTAATGATTTATTACTGTAAACAAAACAATTATATAGTGACCAGAGTTATTTTTATAAAAAAGAACTATTTTAGTAAAGAATCATTTTGTTATCTGAGGGGTAATTTTTTTTAAAATAATGGGCGCTGATGTTTTTGTTGGTGCGCATAGATTTTTTAGTGTTAAAATACATACACTGAGGTGCATTCACTTAAAATGAATTGCAAAAATTTTTTTACTGCAAGTTCAAGTTTTCAAAGGATCTGATATTTAAAATGGATTAGTAACATTTAAATAATGCACAACTGTAAGCTGCATTTATTTTTAATAATGCCCGTTTAAATTGTAGTCGATTATATTACTTGAAAAGAAAATTTTACGTCTTATTATAATTTATTGGCGCATGTCGGTTACTAAAACGATTCTACTACAGACTTTTTAATATTTGATTTTTAAATATCATCAGACTAATAGCCTAAGCGTTTCTGCTATTCTTCTTGCTTTTATAGCTATATGAGAAATGCATCGGCAACTCAGCTTTCAGAAGCTTGGACCTCTTTATTAAGCCTTATAAGAGAGGGATCATCACTTGGACCGAGAGCACAATTCTTATTACTTGCCTTGTTACATGAAGTTATGATAAAATGTTGTCCTTTAGAGGAAAGGAAAGACCAGAAAGATTTACAAGATGTTACAGCAAAGGTATATATATAATATATAGATGACATAGACATATTTATAAATTCCTATTTGTTTCAAATAGTTATGTTAATTCTACATTTCAGTTAATTGAATGTGTTTCACAAGTATGTGGTTCATGCCTAGAACAAACAACATGGCTTAGAAGAAATTTGGCTGTGAAAGAGCAAGATGAGGAGAGTATATCATCTGTTAGCGTAGTAAGTGCAAGCAGCTCAGATACACTTACTGGAACAGGAACGTACAGTGTCCAAGCCCAATTGGTAAGTTGATAAAAAAATTCTAAAGACGTTAGTTCAGATTTTCTCGCTTCTAGGTTTTATCGGAAATATTAGCACCTATTTTAGATATTTGTTTTGGTTCATCGGAAAAGGATAAAGTCAACACAATTTTAATTTCTCTAATGTGTAACATAGTGCCATACTTAAAAACACACACAATACGTAATATGTCTAGTTTTAATGCTTGCTCGAAATTATTAGCCAGCTTAAGTAGTTATCAATATACTAGAAAAGCATGGAAGAAAGATGTGTTTGATCTTTTACTAGACAATAATTTCTTTCAAATGGATCATTCTTGTTTGAAATATTGGAAAATTATCATAGATCATTTAATGACTCATGATAACACGACGTTTAAAGACTTAATGAGTACGTTTTTTGTAGTTGATTCGAACTTTATAATTTCAATTTTATTTTTAGGTCGGGTTTCTATGACACAAAGTGGAAGTTTGAGTATTTTTTCATCAAGAGAACAGGAATTAGAACAAAGAGCTCAATTACTGAAAAAGTTGGCTTTCGTTATTTTTTGTAGTGAAGTTGACCAATATGCCAAATACATGCCTGACATTCAAGGTATAATATCGAATTTATTTATATTTTATATTCGCAATACATACTAAATTTGCCGTTACAGAACAACTGACATCAAGTTTACGATTAAATGCTCCCAATGTCCAGTCACAAGTGTTTCTATGTTTTCGAGTATTATTGATAAGAATGTCACCTTTGCAAGTTACATCCTTGTGGCCAATAATTATAAGCGAAATGTTACAAGTGTTTCTACAAATCGAACATCAACTTTCTACGGACACTGACGAATTTAGGTAATGTAAACAATTTTATCACAAGCATATAACTAACATATTTAAAAAATATAATAAGTTTGTGTTCATTTTAAGACATTATGGTACAAATACCCTATTTATAATGTACATTTGTAATTGAAGAAATGTAAATAAATAAATTGTGTTTTCAACCGGTTCAGGTTATAATCTGAAACTAAAAAGGGGGCGTCCATTAATTACGTGAGCTAAAAATGTGGGGGAGGGGGGGGGCAGGTCTGGTAAAATCTCACCAAAACTCAGTTAACGGGAGCGGGGTCAATGAAAACTTCACGTCAACGTTTTAATTAGGAGGATATACACTATTATTATAACAGATAACATTTTGATTTACAAAATCAATCCCGGGCATAGACAATATTTAATATGGAACACAATAACATCGGCTTATGCGTTGCAGATACATATTTAATTATTTACAAATTATAAGGTAAATCTCATGTGGGAGGTCCAAATTTAAAAAAAAATACCTCTCGTAATTAATGGATGCCCCCAAATTCGGCATATAAAAAACCGTTTACGGACACGTGTTTATCAGATGTATATGTTACGCCCAAACAGCCAAAACGCTCACTGAGCGAAAAAAAACGACCACGACGCGGTCTGGCCGATTTAGAACACCCACAAATCGAAGCAAAATTAAAAGGACTATTAAATATGAATAGTTACTTAGTTTTTTTTGATATAGCCAATATACGGAAGACTGAAATACATAATAATAAATGAAACTGCCTTAGCAAATATATAATAAAAATAAAAAGTCTGTCATTGCAAGCACTGCCACTGTGACATTTGGAATTGCACAGCACCTCCTTAGCCCTACAGTTACACTTTTTAGTATTACAGTAACGCTTGAAATGGCACATGAGAAAACCTTGTTTTGAAACAGATGCTAGAGCTGAAACTTGTCTCAAATTTAATGAAGAACTGGGACTGTCCGAGAGGGTAATAAAATTGGAATTTGCGAAAGTTAAGTCATTTCGACTATAAAGAGTTTTCAGCGTCCCTTCTTTGGTTCCCAATTCATACAAACCAGATTCATTAAAGTTTAGAACCACAGCCAGGACATTTCTAGGAGCAAGTCGTCCTTTGTCCACGTCTGGAACTTTGACCATAACGTTTTGACCCACCACGGCAGGAGGTAGTTTTTGACGGGACAAAGCTTACATTTTCTCAGCTTGTTTCTCTAGTCCAATTTTTACGGTTTTACGTTGTTATCTAATAGCATCAGTTATGTTACAACGGCTACATGTGATTTCGTTTGCAATTACAATTCCACACCTTCAGTGTATGTTTAGTCATGGTTGGAGCATCCCATAATTTTCGCATATGACACAATAAACTGTACTAGTTAGAGGTTCTTCTACTTCATGGTCAGCTTCGCGCGTCATCCCATCGAAAATGCTTTCTAAATCTTCTTCGGTTTTCATAGGTTCATATACTTCCTTTTCCAACGACGAATCTGTTAACTCAATTCTTTGCCTACTACCACAGCCGTCTTTACTTAGAAGCCGTGAAGTTAAAATTGGCAACACCACCTAGCTGCCTTCAAGTGGGTCTACTCGTGGACTTGAGCAGGCGCTGAAAGTGCGATAGATTAACCGCGTACCTAATCTAAAATAGATTTTTTGGTAGTTAATTCTGTCTTTAAATTTAGGTAGGTAGGTATAATGTGATGAAGAAAGGATGTATAAAAGGGAAACGTATAAAACACATTATTAATACTTCAACATTTTTAATATTATTCAAAGTGGTAATTTTCTCGTTTGACCATTTTTTTCATGGTGACATACTATTTTTATCTCTGCTATAATTATTTAACACTATATTGCTCATTGGTGTTCCACATTCACATACAACACTAAAATCAATATAAAAGTTATCAGACTTTATACACTTTTAATTGCTAATGAGGTTAATATCTTTTGATGATTATTTTTGCTCAAGAATTGTTTTTTAATTTTTATATTTTGTGTTATAAAAGCAAATATTGCACATAAGTGAAAATACACATAACCTACTTCATCACTTGCTGCACAAAGTCCGCCTTCTGCAGATAACCAAAATAAGCATCACCAAACAAAGCACCATTACTTTTCACTGCCAAATTTGTACAATTCACACACTTAATTTTAATTGAATGAACAGCATAACCACTATGTATGCTTGTAATATTCAGCGCTTATACATAAATCACTGCAAAAACTACCTAGATATATCTTGCTAACAAATTTTGTAACTGAGACCAACGAGTCAACTTACGGGATTCAGGTGACGCCCACATAAGATTATTTGATGCTAATTCGGTATTAACGAAAACTGTAACTATACACTATTTATTAATAACGATACTTGAAACCATTTTTTCACTTTCACCTTCCTTGTCTTTATATGACTCAAACCGTTGTATTTCACCTTCATCAAAATGTTTACAGCAAGCCACTGAATTCCCTGTGGCGACGAAATTTTCTCTATTAATTGCTCGTACCACTTTTTACGTTATTAATTTTTCTTTGAAAATGAAAAGGTTGTTTGTAGATCTTCCTGTTCAAGTGTATGTTGTAGTTCGATTTACACAATGAGAGACAGCACAATCATGGTATCTAAAACATCACACAGTTGTAAAAAAATGAACAAAACTAGTAAAAGTATATTGTTCTTACCTTCTCCAAATGTATTTGTTAATCAAACTTAACTGCAAACAAATGATTACAAACAACGTGTTGACATTTTGAGGTTATGTTTAATAATGTTATTTGCCACATTTACGAAAATATGAATTGTTTACCCTAGGTCCTTCCCGAGATTGATTTTAACTTTGTAAATACTTCTTCTCAAATGTTTTTGATTCAAACTCACGTAAAGTTTAGCTAATAAACGTGACATGCACATCATATGCACATGGTCTCGTGAAAATTACAGAGAATGAGAACCACACGCGCAGTTGTCAGATCTCCAGCTTCATGGCTTGTAAGTAGAGACGGCTGTGCCACTACCAAACATGGCTTCATAAGGGCTTTTTTTAATTCCTTCATGTAATGAGCGATTCTTTTTACTTTGAATGTATCTTAAACCTTCTGACCATTCTTCGGTTTTATTATCCAACATGTCTCTTACATCCTGATTAGACCGCTCTACCGATGCTTGGTTCTGGGAATGCCGGGGTTTCCCATGCACAAGTTTCAAACCTGGACACATATCGGTTAAACTTTCAATTATTTTATTAGCAAATTCTCTTCCGTTATCAGTTTGGAGAATAAACGGAGCTCCAAAAATACAAAAGATATCTATTAAATTATTTGCGACCTCTTTAGCAGTTTTAGTTTTAAGTGGTTTGAGTAACGTAAATTTGGTTATAACCAAACGATAATCTCTATCCGGTTCAGTCTGCATATCAATCAAATCCACTTGACATCGTGAGTTCATATGATTTGACAGAATAGGCGCAACCACTAATCCCTTCTTCTTCATTTTTCTTTTTCCTTGACATCGCTCACAGAGCGACAAATAGATCTGAATAGCAGCTCTATAGTAGAATTACCGAACAGATGCAATAGCAACAGCGCACGAGAAATGCGTTACTTGATCGTCATACGTAAAATAACGCTTACTATTGGTTCGTTTGTGGCCGTCCTTGCAAACGAACCAATAGTAAGTGTTATTTTACTAATGACGTTCAAGTGACGCATTTCTCGTGCGTTGTTGCTACTGCATCTTTTGGGTAATTCTAGTATAGTAACGTTGCAATATTTAAGAAAGAAGTAACAAAGAATACTTACGTATATATTCTAAAATGAAAGCCTACCTCTTAATCTCTTATGTCCAGCTGCAATATGGGCAGTTTCAATAATGACAAACATATCATCAGTTTTACAGTAATATTTAAAATGTTCTGTCGGTGTTACATCGGTTTTTTCAATTAATTTTTCGTTTCCCCCAATTATTACTGTGTTATACCTCTTCAGTCTCCATACTGTTTGGTCAACAGCGTCATTTTGGTGTCTTTCAAATGTTTTGCTTCTTTCACCTCCTTCACTATTTCGTTATAACGGTCATTCGCGAAATAATCACACCGATCGTTGCTGTTATCAATAATGCTTTTAATTTCTTCGTTAAACGTATTCTGATTATTTATTTATTATGCAGCTCTCACAACAAAATTCCAGTATATTAAAACAAATATAACGAACAGACAAATAAAAAACGCACTACTTCGTTTAAGCAGAGTGCTAAGCGAACTGACGTGTCTGAACAGTCATTCCAGATCAATGTTTGATGTTCTCAATCGGCCAGGATGCGTTGTTTTTGAATTGCACACAACGCGTTCTGGTCGGTAACAACGGCCACAACGCGAAGAGTTTTCTCATTTCGGTGCTTGGTCATCTTACAATGACCACAACGCGTTGTGGTTGTTTTTTCGCTCAGTGAGCGTTTTCGCTGTTTGGGCGTAACATATAGACCCATAATACAATTTTCATTATTGCACAAGTACCCTTTATCTAAAATATGTTTTATATGGAAAAAAACTGCAATTTCTTCCCGCTTAAAAAATAACTATTTACATATTCCCGTATATTTGACGAACTCTGTATAAAATTTGATTGTTAATACCACCCTATCCCAAAAAATAGTTTTACTACATATGTAAATGCAGAATTTGGCATTGTTAGAGAAAAAATTAAGGAAAACGTACTTTTTATTTGTTTTTAAATTTAACATATTGTAAATTATGTTCTCAATACATTACCCAAATACTGTATTTATGAAGAAGTAAAACTATATTTTGCAATATTTTTAATGGAATAGAGGTGCTACCAAAAAGTTCCCGAAATTTGTATGACCCGCGCTTACAGGCGGTAGTACAACCAAACACCGCTAGGAGCAGCGCAATACATGTTTCGCATGTCAATATGCCCAGCGGCTTCGATCTAAGTGGACATTTTGTTGAGGGGCAATTAGCCATTGTCACGTCTTCTTGTGTTTGCGATTTTGCAATGACCGACCTGAGAGAACAGCGTTGCTGTATGAAGTTCTGTATGATGTGATTGTATTTAGTGTTATATTTCGAGAACTTTTGGGTAACACCTTGAATTTTTTGGTCATTTTTATATTCAAGAGACTAAAAAAGAATAATTACTGTTAAGTTTCCTATACGTAAAGCCTATAGATTTTGAGATATTTTATAAATTTCAAATTAACCTAGTAACGTTCGTTTTTAAACGTAAATGAGGTTTATGATCGGATTTGCATCACTCTGAAAAAACAAGTAGCATACACTAGATTAAAATTTGATTTCTAGTCTACAATTTCGAAAATATGTTAAAGCTGTAGGTTTTAGGTATAGGAAACAACTATAACTAGCCTTCTTTGGTATCTCGAACCTATAAAACATATAATATATAGAATGTTCTATTACATATAGGAGGTTCTATTTAAAAATGTTTTAACATTAGAATGTCAGTAATCCTTGTCTGTAATTGATTTACGCATTGAGATTTAGAAATGTTCATGTTATTTAATCGGCAATTTGGAATATCCTTTCTGTATTCGTTGTATCGCCAGATTTGTGCCTAAATATTTAATTTACAAAATAAGCGTCATTTTTAGTCACATAATCATGCTTAAATGTACGAAAACATTGTCAATATGATGAACCAGTATTAACAACCAGTAATTTAAAATTCGTATCATGTTAAAGTTGACTATACTCTGTGTTTTAAGTCATTAATGAAACTATCTACTACTTTATTTTAATATCGCACAGTAATTTGTTGCTGAATAATTGCTATACTGAATTGTTTCATATGATAACTAGGTAAAGGATTTGATTAATTAAACGTTTAGCAATTAGCAACTGTACTGGATGCAAGAACAGAGTAATTCGCCCGGTAGCACAGTCTGCATCCAGTGATCCCAGGGTCGTTCAATATTTATTATTGTAATAGAATTTATACCACTAATAATTGAATTAACAAAGAGTGAATAAATGCGTATATTTAATTTAATGACAAAACTCACCTACCTTAATCTTAAGTCTTACAATTCCTCAATCAGAAGTTCCTCAGGTAACCGGTGTTGATTCTTTTAGATGGCTAATTGTTTACATGAATGATCTTGTGATTATGTATGAAGTTATTATTGGACGCCACCTATTTTGACTTGAATCGTTATTTTTTTTTATTTCATTTATTATCACTAGAATTAGCACATCGTGGCTCCATGTATATTAGTGAATTAAAATAGGAAACAGTCACTGAGCTTATGAATTACCACAAGGAACGAGGAGTAATTGATTTAAAACACAAGTGTCGTAAACTTAACAATATTTATTACCTAAGACAATTTAAAGCAAAGTACAATAAACATTTAACACCAATACATTGATGTTTCACTTCCACATTTTACATTAGATTAAACAATCCCTAATTTAATACTCTGGCCAGATAAAATAAATTGTGGTTACACAAAGATGAACACAAATAACATATGACAATATCTTGGTTGCAAATACAAATGGTAAATTAAAATCGGATATTAACTCTTGAACAAAATGCAACAACTAATGTATGAATGAATTTGACAAAATGAATAATTCGTACTGGAACTTTTAAAAGATTAACTTAAAGTTACGATAACATAGGCAATAGTACAAAGATTCTAACAATGAACTCGAAATTTCATATTAATACTATTGTTGACAGTAGTGTAATGATTCAAACAACAATGTGAATAGAAAAATACAGATTAATCCTATTTTAACTGTTATCCGACGGACTAAATATTAGTTTTATGGTTACCAAACCCGAAGGAATGGCCTTAGGTTTTATTCTACCGACGGTAAAATAATCTTTAAGCGCTCTGAGACATAATTGATGCTTAATTACCTTGAAGTGTGCGGAGACGCTAATAATCGTTGGTAAATGTGCGACGGGTCGATGACTTTCCCCCGAGAACGTGATGGATTTCTTCGGTAGTTTGACGGGAAAGAGAATCCAACGGGTCAGTATCCAGATTGCTTTAAATTCCCCTAAGGTGAATTATCGTGATCTGCCGAATCTTCTTTCAGACTGGACCAATGATCGTTGATAATTTTAAACTCACTATGCACGTTAAATCGTCACTTGACTAGCTTTAACACTGCTGTAATACGTACATTGTGATAGCAATTCTGAAGTTACTACTGGATTATGCGTCAAACATCTGGTGGTAGTCACCGACCGTTAATGGTCTATATTTAAAATTACTTCGAGATGTCGACTGTCACTTGGCGGATAACAACTATTAATCATCATTTTTAAGCGATCTTGCCTTTTTATGCGTACTGTTGGAGAGGGGTGAAACACGCCTATTTCCGGATTCTAGAAGGTTCTCGACTTCTTCAAGAAGGAATTTTTGCACACGACGCATACGATGTAATAGATTTAATGGCTTGGTTCCCAGGGTATTGTTGAATAATGGGCTATTGATAACCCGGGTACACGTGCGGTGCCAATATTTAGTTGTCGTCATGTCATACAAAAGGGGTATTTAAGAAAACTTGTTGTACGTGACTCTAATATTTGCTTTATAAGAAGAATTTTACTTTAGATTATAAATGTTGTCATTCAGATGTTATTTTTAAGAAATGTTAGATGTAGACGTTATTTTAACCGAAATTGATACGTAGTTGGAAAAATATAAAGGACTGTTTATTCAAGAAGGTTAAACAAGCTTAGCTGTAGAATTGCAATACATATTTAAGTTTTGAATATATTTTGTGTATTGAAAATAATAAATAGTATACAGAATGAGCCAAAAGAATGATATTATAATTAATTTGGAATTCTTAAGTAATTAAATAATTGCTCATTTAAGTAAACAGATATTATTTAATATTTTGAAATGAAATTAGTCAGAAGTGCCAAAAGCACGCAACAAATCAAGAGTGAGTTTTGTTTGTATTTTTTTTTAGGAAGCTTAATCACCAATCACTAAAAAAAAACATTTCTACTCGTAATTCTTTTTTGATCAGTGTTGGAGAAATTGATATATTGTGTAGTTTGTTTTCAATTTAATGCCTAATTCGGTGGTTTCCAAACTGTCCTTTTCACAGGGGCGCCGCGAAATATTGTAAAAGCTTCATAACTAATTGAACCAAGACTTTTGGCCTAACTAAACAAAAAGCAAAGTGATAAGCTAAAAATATATAGTTTTTTTGTATGATTTGCTTTTACTTCACCCTGTATAAAAGTAAAATCTCCCGCGCAAAATATTCTTGCTAACGCGAGTTGGCAACGCTGCGCCTTCTCGATCGTGCTAGATACCTTGAAGAGCGTAGACAGCTCGTGACAGACGTGATTTTTTTTTGCTAGGAAGTTAAAAGAACAGAAACGACAATAAAAAAAACATTTTGTATGACTGCATCAATACCAAACAATGTTTTGCTAGCATCTTACAAGGTGGCTTGCAGAATCGCGAAATGTAAGAAGGCTCATACTATCGCAGAAAAACGTATTCTGTCGACTGCTGTAGATATGGTAAACGTCATGGTTGGAGAGCCTGCTGGGAGCTGCTTATAAAAATGCCTTTGTCTAATAACAATTAGTCGGAGAAGATAACAACATATGACGGAAGATATCAACGATCAATCAATCGATAAAATTAACTGTATGAAATTTGGATTGCAGCTAGCTACGGATAATAATAAGGATGGTTATTTGATATATTATGTCTGGCCTAAGTGTGTTGGTGTCTGTACTGATGGAACTCGATCCATGCCTGGCTGCTATGGAGGATTACAGGCTCTTATTTGATGCAAATCACCAAAACAACTCATAGAGAAGCGCTTGCGTCAAAGCATCTGAGTCCTGCACTGAATCAAGGGTTTGAATGTGTGACGAATGTGGTAAATTTTATAAAATCTCGTCCATTGAAAGTTTTTTAGAAAAAACTGTGTGAGGATATGGGAGTCGAATACTCGTTTTTGTTGTACTATAGCTATACTTGGTTCTTTATCACTCAAATTTGACGAGGTAAAAGTGGGACACGAAACATCACGGGATTCGACTATACTGTCACTTCTCACTGATCGTTATTCTCTGGTTGTAACATCGTAAATTAAGATAATGTGATTGTCTCCTATAAAGAACCATTAATGAGATTAACTTATAGCGCGAAATTTTTAAAACACTCCTCCGAATTAAAATAAAACAGTATACAGGGTGAGTCATTAGTAGCCGCTTCTTCGATTGCTCTTTTGTGTTTTAAATAAAAGAAAAAGCAATTAGTGGAGGATCCATGGTTGCATGTGGCGCATATTGTAAAAATACTTTAAGCTCTGGGGCACTTCTGGTTTCACCGGAAATGCACGGAACTTAATTTTTTTTAATGACTCACCCTATATATTTTTCGATTTTCTTGTACTGCTTTAAATTGCCTGTTCAACTGTTTTTTCTTTTTCAAAATTGAGCCAATAGTTTTTGGGTTATTAATTTTTTTTGAAAATACTTGACCAAAACACGTGTTCAGAAAAAAATCATTTTCACATTGTTTTTAAAAGTAAAAACATTGACTTTGGTGGTGCTTGTAGCCAAGAAAATTCTGCATCATTTGGTAAAGTTGCACTCGATAATACCTTAAGAAACTTTGTTTTTTCAAAGCCTACTTCCTGAAATTTTCACATACCAAAAACTTATTTTTTTTAAATGGAACACTCAATATTTTATTGAGTCATTTTGTTCCTTTTTTAATTCTCTTTCATTTTTGTTAACAATGTCCTATACCTATCTTTTCTAATTTTTGAGATAATCACTATACGAGCAATTAGCGGTCAATTAAAGAACTACGGGCGCTGTTCTCTGCACCCAAATATTGGTCCAATAAAGGCTGCCATGCGGCTGACTGCCAGAGTCAACTGTTAAAGAAAGTCGGTATACATTTATGTCAAACTTATAAAAGCATTGCTATTAGTTATCATCCAAATGAATTATTCTTATGAAGAGTTAATAGATATGATTGACATTTTGCGTGAATCTGAAAGAAACTCTTTGCTAGCATCTAAACTTTATGCACAGCGATCCCTGGTACAAGTCAACCGAAGCCAGAAACCTTCGAAAATATAAAGTGGACGGTTTGAGTGAACAGAAAGCATTGAATATGAAAGAAAGAGCGGAAAAAGCAATAACTGGTGAGGATAAGACGTTTATGGTACTTGCGAGTGTAGTTGAACACCCCTATACTAGCACTACGAAAATTAGTCGGCAGTAAGATGTAAGTCACATTTGAGAATTCAGAATAATTAGGAAATACGAAATTCACCCGTAGCATATTCATACACAGGGTTAGATGAAAGAAATTTTCAGAATCGCTTACATTTTTGTCAATTGGCAGCAGATAAATTATCCAGGCTTTCTCAATTTTTTGTTGTTTACCAACGAAACCTTCTATTCAAGTGAATACGTTCATCGTCACAATTTCCGTTATTATAATACATAAAATCCCCCACTTTATCACACCTGTAAACTCTCAAAATCGTTGGTCATTAAAACTGTGGGGAGGAATAGTGGGTAGTTACATAATTGGACCTTATTTCTTTGATGAAAATGTTAATGGAGGAGAGTATCTTCGCTATCTACGGACGGATTTTCAAAACTTTTTGAAGACATCTTCAAATATGTCAGTAAACATAACCTATATTTTATTTCGATGTTAACCAACAGTGTTAAAAATGAAATACTGCAACGGAATTAAAAAATTTAAATGCGATGCTCTTCATTCTATAAAATTATTACTTTTGGGATAGTTGGATATAATATTTACTTTGTTTGACACTTGACTAAGGAAGTCTGGCGCCATCCCTATCTTCCATTGGTTGAACGAATATTTTAGTGCATAGAACAACAGCGCTCGAAGTTCTTTAATTGACCGCTAATTGCTCCTATAGTGATTATCTCAGAAATTACAAAAGATAGGTATAGGACATTGTTAACAAAAATGAAAGAGAATAAAAAAAAGGAACAAAATGCCTCAATAAAATACTGGGTGTTCCATTTAAAAAAAATAAGTTTTTGGTATGTGAAAATTTCAGGAAGTAGGCTTTGAAAAAACAAAGTTTATTGAGGTATTGTCGAGTGCAACTTTACCAAATGATGCAGAATTTTCTTGGCTACAAGCACCACCAAAGTTAATGTTTTTGCTTTAAAAAACAATGTGAAAATGATTTTTTTCTGAACATTGAATTATTGGTTCAATTTTCAAAAAGAAAAAACAGTCGAACAGAAAATTTAAAGCAGTACAAGAAAATCCAAAAATATATAGGATGAGTCATTTAAAAAAAATAAGTTTCGTGCATTTCCGGTGAAACCGGAAGTGCCCCAGAGCTTAAAGTATTTTTACAATATGCGCCACAAGCAACCATGGATCTTCCACTAATTGTTTTTTCTTTTATTTAAAACACAAAAGAGCAATCGAAGAAGCGGCTACTAATGACTCACCCTGTATATTTATCTCGATAATTATCAAAAACATTGCTAAAATACCCTTTGAACTGCACGTATGAGATATAATGCCAAAGTTTACAATTATGTTGAATTCAAGCAGGGACAAAAATTGTAAAACGAAAAAGTCGCTAAAATTGAAATGGCCGATCAGTAAATCAATTACAGTCATCCGTTATTTAATTTATGTAACACCTATATATTATAAAATACATTTGTGTACCTAAAGCCGCTATAGGCTTGCATAAAAAAATATTTCTCAAATGTTTATAGTTTTGCATAAAACTACGCTCTAGCTTGTATATGTATATATACAAGGTGTATAACTAAAGTAATGTGACTGATTTTTATGATTTTTTCATTCATCTGAAATCAGAATTGCAAAGTTGTAACATTGGGATGTGTTGCTTCCCAATGTCGCTGAGACCTATTTGCCCACTCTTCATAAATCAGCTGAAACTCGGATATTGAGGTCATCTTATGTTGGTCGGTTATGGTCTTTCCAATGTTCTCCAATGTCCCAAAATCGTTTTCTTTGACGTGGATTTTTGATTTTAGGAAGGAATCAAATCTGGCGAATAAGGGGTTTGCAGAGCTTATAGATATACCTCTTCTTGCTAAAAATTCATTAATTAAAACCGCTGTATGGTGGCGCATTGTCGTGATGCACTACCCAACTATTTTGCTAAGTGTGTTAAGAATTTCTCTCCCAAAGTGGTTTTAAACCACTTGGAATAAGCACATCTCTTATGAACGATCCCCTACTTGTCAAAAAAGCAAAACAGCATGCTTTTGGTTTTGAATTTGTTTATTCTGGCTTTTTTGTCTTGATGCGATTGGAGTTTCATTTTTGGGTAGTATTTAGAAAACCAAGGCTCGTCGGCAATGATAACATACTCCAAAAAATCTGGACCACTTTCACTCCGCTACAAAAAATTAAGACATATTTCTCTTCTGTGGTTTTTTTATCATTCTAAAGATTTTTCGGAACAATTTAGATGCGTATTTTGTTCGTTAGGAATGGGATCAGTAAAAATCCGATGTTGTCGTACATCGGATTTGTACTTTTTAAAATTTAACTGACACAGTCGTGTAAGTCAAATTGGCCACTCCTTTTGTCGATTATTTGCAGAACACACATTACAATCAGGTTCATGAAAATGAATGAATGAATTGATAAGGCCCACCAAATAACTAGTGAGTTTAAACTCATATTGAAGATGCATCAAATGTAGGCCAGTGTCTCCTCCAAATGAAAAGACTGCGAAAAGACTGCAATGTTGTCAGACCGAATGCTACACTACCAGTGTCATTACTTTATTTACCACTTCGTATATTAATTGCATAAAACATTGCAATGCATTAAAACATAATTGGCTTCTGTAACAAAATTTAGATTTCTTTGTGAACACGAGTGGTATGTAATTTACAATAGTAAGGAAATAAATTGATAATGACTATTTAAATTTGGTATAATTTAAGAAATATTTTTTTACTAATAAACTCACAATATAAATTAGTGCATGAGACTTATTCTTATAAAAACAAATTTAATAGAATAGAAATAATTTGCATTTGTTTTTAATATTTTTATGACTAACTGGAATGGGTGCTTATTTTCACAGGAATAACAACAGGTAATTTATATTCCTCTAACTTTTTAGAAATGAAATTTATAGTATATTAAATAAATCATATATTCTTTCAGTTTACACATCAAACTTTTATCAGCTCTAGATGCTAGTTGGACAACAAACAGTAGTAATGGTTTAAATGCCTTAGGACATCCACATTGGTTACAATTACAGTTAGCGACAGCTAAATTATTAGATTTAGCTCTGTTACTACCCACAACTTCCCTTCCACAATTTCAGATGTAAGATTATTTATATACCTATTTTCAAGCTTACATTGCTAAATTATTTTCAGGTACCGTTGGGCTTTTGTTAGAGACAATATATCTCAAGTATCAAGTGAAACAGGAGGAAGAACAAATTTTATTCCTCATATAAACAGAATATCCAATCTGATGCAAGAAAAATATTCTGATACACAAATAGAAACACTTCCTACAACACATAATGAATTACTCTTAACTATGAATAACGTAACACAACTAAAAGATTTATACCCTTTCTTTAAAACACTAACACTTTGTTCTAACAAGTACAGGACAGACTACAGTCGATCTAATTCAAACGATCACGTAATAAATAAAATTAGTGATAAAAAATCATCCACAATCTTAGACAAAATTGATAAAATAATTGAAATGGATTTCTTAGACAAAATTCCTAGATAAATTTTCAAATTTTACTTCTAAGCAAAAGATAACAGTATTAAAATGCATTTTTGTGTTTATTATTAATGTATATTTTTATAGACTGACACTATAATAATCTGTTTTATAACATCTCCCTTTAAGTGTACAGTATAATATATGTTTAATAGTACATAAACTGGACTAGATGTTAGAAAGACAGTTTTAACCAATACTGAAATAAAATATTGCACAAAATTTACAAAGCAAGCTATCAGTTATGTTCCATGCAAAAGTCTTGATATATTTCTTGTAAAAATAAAATAATCAACCCTAGATGTCCTGTACTACAGCTTCGTAATACGTTATGTTTACGTTTTAAATGAAAACGAATAGAAACAAAACAGCAACTATATATCATAACTTATTTTTTAAAGATAGCAGTATACTAGGACTGTCCATCTTAAAGACAACCGTTTTTAATTGTTAATAGTTATATTTTAGAATACATTTTGTACGTATATGTATTGTTAAGTGTTAAAATTTCTTAAATTCTACATATGCAAATATTTATTAAAGTTTATTTACGTTAATACCTTGTCTTAATTAAAAATAGGTATCGTAAAAGTAAATATATTACTTTATCTTTCCTTATCTTAAATATTGTAATAGACGTATATTTTTATTGAAAAAATAGTTGAAGATAAAAGAATTTTTTGAAAATACTTTTTTTTTCTTAATCACTATACAAATTTTTAAATTTCAATTTGGGATAATTCTCATTTTCCTCTCGAAAGAAGTGTTCTTATCAACATCATATTGTCATACAGTGTAATAAAATATTTTAATTAATACTCTCTTTTACTTCATAAGGCTTCTTTCACATGGTTTGAGTGTATATGCACAAGGTGAGACTCAAATTATCTCAATAGCTTTCCGTTTATACTTGGAAAACCCTTGGATCTGTGCTACAAAAGTTATCGACTTTCAGATGAGCATTCGTTCGTATTATATTTTAGCAGACCATATTGCACAATATTCTCAGTCATACGATGCGATATGTTTAGTATTGCGAGCACCTCTTACACAGATAGATATTTATATAGTTTGTCTAGAGCTGATCTCGGATGTTTTCAACATTTAATTATATAGTTTTGATTTAATTATATACCTAATGAAGAACCAAAAGCACATTTAGGGACACTTTTAGACTTCTATCTAATGGCGTAACCGACACTTTTTATAAAGCGTTTCTGCTTTTTCGTGACTTCACCTTCTCTATTTCGCATGAGCGCCATTCCGCATTCTAACCCCGTTAGAATATATACCATACATAAGGTATTCATTAAATTGAATTGAAATCCGAAAATTGCAAGTACAACGTAATTTGTGGCTCTCGCAACCGACATGCGCCACTAAATTAAAAAAGCGTCAAATTTGAGATGTTGCGAAATTTTACCTGTCAAGTAATATAATCTACAAAAACATTTCAGGACTGACATAATAGTTATTTATGTAACAAGTCAGTAAAGTGATACTTTATCGAACGAGTCTGATTTACGAGCCAAGCGAGTGAAGCGAGCGCGGCGAGTAACAGACGAGTTCGGTAAAGATACTTTACTGACGTGGTGCATACAAAATTTTATCGCCAACCCTGAAAATTGTTAATTTAAGAAGTAAAGATATAATAACTTATGACAGTTTATGACAGTGACAAACGATTTATTTTTAAAGTCATCAGTCATGGCTACGCTGACAGATATTAGCGGCAGGTAAAGTACTTTATTGTACAGTACGATAAAGTGTTTCTTTACCTCCGTAAAACGCTATGGTAACGCATCACTTTACTGACGGTTGGCGATAAATAATAATATTCATATACTTTTTGACATTTGTCACTATCTTTTGACGTTTATTTTAATTGAAATCTAAACATTTTAAATTTGTCAACAATGCTTGCCTCCTAAACAATATATTATTATGTTATATAAAATATAGGTGTAGAAAAAAATAATATTTAATAGCTTTATTTATAATATTTAATTTGTAACTGGCTTTCATGTAATAGTATTTTACTATGGGAAGGTATATATCCTGAAATATTGATTAGTTAATTTTATTGTTTTGAAATTGTTCCGGTCGATCGAAATTTGTAGTGGTATTGAATTGTTGTGTTTAGTTTGTACTTTGACCATGTCGGTTGCTAAAACGACTCGACCATAATATCATTATGTATATGCCATAAATAGTAAAATATTACATTCCAAGTTGACAACAACTTCCGGCAACACAGTACAATTTTTAGGTATGCCATCGTCATAAAATACGTGCTAACATCTGAGTTTATTATGACATATAAAATAATGAAGATACATTTATGTTATTGTAAAGAAACATATTGTTAACATAATTAAGAGAATTGCTATAAACACAGCTAAAGGAAAAATTTCGTAAATTTGATTTTAATAGATGGCACCAGAAATTTCACGCCATTCGTAACGCAATTGTAACATGTACTGTTAGAGGTAAAATCTCAACTATATTTGTAATAGGAAAATATTATAGCTAACTCTTCGATTAATTTTAGTTATACTATGTGTAATGCAAGTCATGGCAACTCATATTTTTAAATTGATAAATTGTAATCGCGTTTATTCAGATATGGTTGAGACGCTTTTGCAACCTACATGCGCTATAAAATTAAAATGGCGTCAAATTTGAGTTGTTGCATTGAGATGTATGTGTCAAATGCCAAAATAATTCAACTATATAACATTATACAATTTTTGGAGGAAAATCACCATATTTGAGAAACAGTCTAAAATCCAGTAATACAAATTCATCTTATTTTAATTGGCTCTCAAAGGTCTCTCATAAAATGTAATGAAATATCTAGGTTTCTATTTAAAAAAATATAAGTGTGTTGGTTTGTCGTTCTCGAACACTCTGTATAAATAAACATATAGAACAGCTCATAATTATCTAAAATTTTTGTATTCAGTAATTTTTGATATCTATATCAATCAAGCAGTGGAATAACGAATTCTATTTCTTGCACATATTTCCAGCACCGACACCTGTTTGAATGGTGCGATTGGAAGTACCGCAAACCAATTATCTTTTAATCGCTTAAAAAATTTAAATAACTTGTTATTTCACCATGAAACATTGAGCGGAAACTCCGGGCAAGACAGTATCGCATACGGTAAAACAAACACAATTAAACAGGTAACATTTTAGGTGCGTTTATTCACAGGTGTTATTAACAATACGTGCGGTACATCTCTTCTGACTCTATTCTTACTTACTTTATATACATATTACCTTAACCTACTATCCTCTATGTTATTCTAAACTAATCTACTTACATGTTATGCTTACATACTATTGCACGATAGGTGTACCAGTTATCTAGGCATCGCTGTGGCAATATCCGTGAAGAGGAATGCATAATAAAATCTTGCCCTAGTTACTACTACACCTCCACTGCTGGGGGGAAAGAAAATGAAGAACGTAGCTGTTGTTCATTTTCTTTCGTACTATAGCCATAATAAAATCTTATTCTAATTACGTCCTTATTATTTAGTAAGTTATACTATTGATAGAAAGGCTTAACTCTATTGTTGTGTAAAGCAGGCTTTACACGATACTAGAACTGACTAGAACTATACTTTTTCTATAATAGATTCTATTCTAGGATTTTCTAAATACTTTTTTAGGTGTCAGTACAACAAATCAATGCGTGGTGGCGCTACTAAACAGCCATTAGCTTCTACCAACTTGATAGTATTTGTTAACCAATTTGTGACAGTTCTCAAATAGAGTTCGAAATTTTGTGGTTATAAATTTCGCATACAATTACCGATAACGCTCAACCGTACATAACCTAACTACGTTTCCAATAATATACTGACTTTGTATTTATTTTCCGATGTTGGCCAATCTGCCAAAAGTACTTCTGCGCATGTTCTAGAATTAATTTAGAAACAAAAATAGGACTGGATCTAGTTTTTAAAATAGTATAGTATCTAGCATAGTTTTAAAACTTGGAAGCATGTTTGTGATTTACATGATACTTTTTCTGACTATTTTTTCTAGTTTCTAGATATTAGTATAGAAAAAGTATGAAAATAGCATGGTGTAAAGTGGCCTTAACTCTACTAGTTTGCTATTTACATCTATAGTTACATTCGGGGGGTTGTCATTTTCAATAATTGTGTAAGGTCCTTTGTACAAAGCTTGCAACTTATTACCTACTTCATTCTTAACTAAAATTTTATCGCCTACAAGATAATGGCTGCTGTTTCTAGTTTGTTTTGAATGTGACTCTCTTAGCCATTTTGATTTATTTGAGATACAAAGTCTAAAAAATTTATTTTGAAACGCGTAAGTTGCAGTTGTGGTGATTGTAATGGGCTCTTTAAGCGGTTTAGAGTACTTTGTCTTTGACAATCAGGACAACGTTTTATAAAGGATTCGATATCTCTTTTTAAATGTGGCCAAAAATAAAATCGTTTGATGTTGTTATACATTCGATTTGTTCCACTGTGTCCATGGGCGCCCGCAGAGAGGGGCCAGTGGGGGCCGTGGCCCCTCCTGAGATTTTGATATTGTGTTCTTTTTTTTCCACAACACTTAGCCTTTTTCAAGTCTTTATATTTTAATACGAAAACTACATACAAAAGAAAAACAAGAAAATTATTGAGATATTATATTAAATTGCAATCAATACGCGCCTTCTCCGGCAACCTTACACAAACACGTAACGATGACTTAACCCGGCCGCTTCGCTGCCCTCCGCCTCAGATAGTTATCGTCGAGCTGTCGAGCTGTTATTGTGTATAATATGTTATCTGTGCTCTTCATTGTCTTTTGAGTGAAAATTACGGGCTTCAAATCGGTAACATACAAATCGCTATACGCATCAGGTAATTAGGTGTTTAATGATTTTATTGGTATTTTTATATTCATAGTAAATTATTGTTTATAGAAAAAATGGACATTCGAAATTTTTTCAAAAGAAAAACAACCTACGAAGAATGCAACAATTCTTCAAAGAAAATAGGGCTACAAACAGATGATAGTCCCAATCCTGCCCCAAGCACTAGTAGTGACATATCAGCTGAAGGTTATAAAGAACATGTAATAGCAGAAGCAAAACCTAGCGGTCAAACAGAAGATATTGGAAATGTTGTGAATTATTCCTTGATGTCGGAGTCGGATAAACAAAAATACGATTTATTGACAAGTCCATACACACCGTCCCCTACCTATGATTTTAAGCAAGATGTTGAACCAGATAAACGACCATTTATACACAAATGGCTTGATCAATATGATTGGTTGGCTTATTCCAAAGTCCTTAAAGGTGCACTTTGTAAATACTGTGTGGTTTTTCCGCCGGCTGTAACTCACGGTAGTGCTTTAGGCGCATTTATAACAAAACCTTTTAAAAAATACAGAGATTTCCATACCCGGGCAAACAACCATTCGAGTTCAGCCTGGCATAAAGATTCAGCTGTCCGTGCCAAAAATTTTATTGATATATTTTCTGATAAGAAACTTGACATATTGTCTCTAATTGATGATGGTAAGAAGAAAAATATTGAAGAAAATAGGAAGAAAATTCTTCCAATTATAAAGACAATAGTTTTTTGTGGAACTCATGATATGCCTTTAAGAGAAAGCAGCAAGAATTCTGGCAATTTTACAGATCTTTTGAAATTCAGAATAGACGCTGGCGATAAAATTTTAGAGAACCACTTATTTAACGCAGCTGGTAACTCTAAATACACTTCTCATAGGATCCAAAATGAAATAATTTCATTGGCAGGACAAGTAATAATAAAAAATATAGTAGAAGAAGCAAATTCTTCTAAATATTTCAGTGTATTGGCGGATGAGACTGCCGACATTTCCTGACATGAGCAATTATCCATTGGGATACGATACGTGTATGACGAAAATGAAAATTTCACTCTGAAAGAAGAATTTCTTGGATTCGTGAAATTAGATAAACTAAACGCTGATAGCATAGCTTCTTCTATTTTAGAGTTTTAGAAAAATCTGGTTTAAACATGGACAAACTTGTAGCACAGGGTTACGATGGATGCTCAACAATGGCTGGTGAAATTCACGGGGTTCAAAAGATCATACACGATAAGTATAAGAAAGCATTTTATTTTCATTGTGCCTCACATAAGTTGAATTTAGTAATAAATGATATAAGTAAAATAACTGAAATTCACAATACCATAGGTACCGTTAAGGACGTAATAGTATTTTTTAGAGAGAGTACTTTAAGAAGAAATCTAATTCCCAATATACCCTTGTTTTGTGAGACTCGTTGGTCAGCTAAATATAAATCTTTGCGAATTTTTGCTGAAAACTTTAATACTATATTTAAAACTCTTTTTGATATAAAATCAGGAGAAATTTTAATGAACTCTTCTACCACAAAAAGAGCAGCTCAATTATGGGCTGCCATGAATTCGTTTACATTCGTTATTTGTCTAACAGTGGCCAGTAAATATTCAAATATTTTAGAACCTGTTGCAAATACTCTACAAGGTGTTTCAAAAAATTTTCCAGATGTTCACAATCACATAAATTTAATTACCAACACATGTAAGAAACACCGCTTAGAAGCTGATACAACTTTCGCGGACGTTTTTTCTAATGCATTATCTAGTTGTGAGGCTCTTAACATAGAGGTGGGTAAACCCCGGATTTGCGGTCGGCAAATTCATAGATCGAATTATGAATCTGATTCAGTTGAAGATTATTTTAGAAAATCTATATTTATCCCATATTTAGATCACTTGATTCTTGCCTTAAAAACAAGGTTTTCAAAAAAACATGAAATTGCCTTCTCTCTGTTTGATATATTGCCAAAAAATATAAAATCATTAGATGTTAAATCTTTCGCAGTTAAGGTCGGGAATCTGTACAGCATTGAAAATTTGGAAAGCGAATTAAATATTTGGAAAGAGTATTTAACTCAATCTCAAATAGCTGAAAACATAACCATTGAAGATCTTATTGGACACTGTACATTTTTTCCTGCTGTAAAAGATATCTGCATACTTCTACTTACTTTGCCGTGTACGACTTGCACTATAGAGCGCAGTTTTAGCACCTTACGCAGGATTAAGACCTGGATAAGAAATACAATGGGGCAAGACAGACTTGCTGGGTTAGCGTTGTTGAGTATCCATCGAAACCGTACAGTAGATATTTTTAATTTTTCCGTTAAAGTACTAGACCAGTTTTGTCAAAGTAACAGAAGACTGGTTTTTAGTTTAGAGTAAAACATACTTGCTTTTCTATATTTAGTACTATTGAGTGTCATTGTTGTGATTTTTTGGTATTGACAACATTTATTGTGTATGTTGTTCTGTATATTTTAACACATGTGTGTTCTTGTGTTCACAAATATGGTTTTATGAGAAAAATATGTTTGGTTTTGTTCCTTAAAGAGGCTAGTATTATGTTTCGTTAACTTATTATAAAAATAAATGTTACATAACATAACGTGCACCAATATTTTTCATTTTCGCCCCCCCTGAAGAAAAAATCTGCGGGCGCCCATGCTGTTGTACCTGTATATAAATTCATTGCTCTTGTATTTGTTTGTCAAATATTTTCTTACAACGTTTGCTAGTTGTACTCTGATTCTTTTTTTTATTAGTTCGTCTATCTGGAAACAAGGGGAAAACATCGCAGACAACCTCTATCTTCTTTACTGAGCTCGTACCGGGAAGAATTGCCGCCGCTGTTTCTTTCTCCCAAACTAAGTTTTCATCTCAGGTGATATTGTTCTTTGTAGAATGCTACAAACAAAGTATTGACGTTTTATTTTTCTTTTGCAGGTGCTTAAACCATACATGACTATTACTGATGCCTCCGATACACAAAGGCTACATACGCAAGAATCACTTTAACCTTGCATTATTATTAGAGAGCGGAATCGAGCGAGCTAAACTACCACGGAGCCACAGCCGTGAAAAGAAATAATGTAAACAACTGCGTGTTGTTTACATTATATCTGAATAGCACTAATTCATAGGGCGAACTGTAACATCTGTTTACTCCAGAGAATCAGAGAAAAACTCCTTTAATCGACTTGAACTACAAAACGAATAAATAATAAGGGATTTTGTATTTTATAGATCACCACCCACTTGTTATCCAATTATATAAATAAAATTAAAAGCTTTTTAAAAATACAACGTTTCAATAGTGCGATGAGTCATCAACTTTTCGTGTCCGATCTATAATAATAATACACTTAACTAACGATGGTTTCTTCCGCAGTTATGGACGCATGACGTGCATAGAATTTCATCGCGCAAGTTCAGTCCAGGGGCCCGATTCTCGAACATAAGAGAAGTGAACGTTCTATTGAGAGAAGTGATAGATCACACTCCCATCCCTCGTTCTCCTAACTTCAAGAATAGCTGTTTTTAGGTAGGGATGTGTGTCGATCGTGTAGGAAATAGGAGTGCAATGTTGCCAGGTTGCAAATGAAGGCGGATTAGGACAATTGTTGTATAGAATAGTGTATATTAGGTAATATGTAATAAGAAAACAATTTCTTTTAAATAGCGTGTGTAATGTTGAAAGGGTTTATGGGTTATATCAGTTGGATTTCCGGAAAGTGTTAGACTAAACATCGAAATGTGAATATTGTTTTCTACATATCATACATGTAGAAATAATGTAACATATATTAAAGTAATAAAAATAATAAAATAAAATAAAACATTACCTACCAGACATTTTGTAATAAGAAAAATACATGTTATACAGACAAATTTTAAAGGTAGGGTGAAAAAACGATTAATGCAAAATTACAACGAATATTAACACTATAAAATTCTGAGTTAGTTCAATGGGAAATACAAAATATTAATGAGAAAGAACGGGTAAAACTAACGCTGACAGGATTACGGATTACAATTCTAAATAAGATATTAATGAAAAGTTTAATTTATAATTATGTATTTAAACCTATTATCTACGAGACATTTTATAATAAAAATACATGTTATACAGAACAATTTTAAAAGTAACTGAAAAACGATTAAAGCAAAATTACAACGAATATTAACAATATATCATTCTGTTAATTAGTTCAATGGGAAATACAAAATATTTCTGAGAAAGACAACGGGTTAATTTAACAGTGACAGGATTATGGATTAACAATTCTAAATAAGATATTACTCAAAAGTTTAATACATATTTCAAGAGTGTCTTAAGTATTAACCGATGTCGGTATACAAGATAACAAACCAGAAGAAACGTTCAAATACGGAATAAAGAACACATGGCTCATGTCAAATTACACAATGTAGAAAAATCCGCATTAGCTCTACATCATATTGATACAAGTCACAACTTCAGCCTAGAAAATGTTAGTTTAGTTAAACAAAGCAACAATAGAAACTTAGATATGTGGGAAGTCATATACATGAAAAAACATAAAAATTATCTGCTGAATAATGATATTTCTCTCCTTAATAACAAACATTGATCGCTGTCACATGTACAAAATTTAAGTCGATATGCGCATGCTTCTCTTAACTTTTAATATGTTCGCTTGACTTGAACCGATATATGTAAATTCTGACAACTCTTGAGAGAAGAGATCTATCTCTCGAGTTCAAGAATACGATTTTTAACATTTCAAGAGAATCCCCTCCATTATTCTCTCGAAATCTCTGTGCTCTCGACTCGAGAATCAGGCCCCAGGGAAAAAGGCTGTTATAAAGGTCATATATTCAAAGGTATGGTTTTTATTTTTGCAAATAATCTGTATGTTGAAACAAATATATCTCACTGTAAGTGAAGAAACTGTATATGAATTTAAATAAAGGAAAGAGCTCATGTGTCCCATAACACCCGAATATCGACATGAATTATTTCAGGGAAGAACATTTACAGCTCGAAGTGATTTTTTCAAAATTATTTTTTTTTATTTATTGTTGAAAACTGAATATATCGATTACTAGAATGGAGGTGGATATAGACGATAGTCCGGCGCACTCCTAATATGGTTTTCTCTAAATGAACGAGTTCTACACTGTAGTATGTATATGACATCACACAAGCCTTATAAATGTTATGCTCACAATTACAAATGTATTCCTGTGGCGGTGTCTAAACTTTGTAATTACTGAAGTAATCGTGTTTGAAACATTTAATTATACAGAATTTTTGCAATTTTGAAAACCCGTTGTTCTGATCAGTAAGGAATACTTACTGAAGCTGAGCGTATTCACTTACATGAATTGTTTAAAAAGAATTTTAAAAAATCAATTTTTTAACCAATTTGTAATGGGATACCTACCTAAAAAGTACCAACCTAAATACTAACCGCAGAAGGGGTGCATGCCCCACAGAATAAAACATTCTTTAAAATCTAGTTTAGTTTTTATTTTATCTTCTATCTGAAAAATGTATGCTATTAATAAACATTTAAGATATTCTTCACAAATAATTCTATTCATTTTGTAATAAATAAATAATATATTATTATATTTGTGGAATGGAATCAAATTAGAAAAAAACAAAATTAGTAAGAAATTTCTTTCGTTTTGGTATAATGATGAAAGTCTTAAAACGGACTACTATAAATTTATCAACAGCAGAATACGTCTCGTGATGTTTTATGCTTTTTATAAGATTCGTTACATAAATTCATATGAAATAATTAGAGCTCTTACTATCCGGATATTCGAGTAACCGGGTTACTCATTATAACTCGAAATCCGGGTATCCGGATATCCGAATACTTGTTTAACTTAGATTCGAATATCCGGATATCCGGTTTCGGATCTTTTATTATGACGCCTAAAATATAAAGCTGTCCTTATTTGTATTCTGGTTAACCCTTGTGTCTATGATCGAGGTACCCGGGTACATGACAATTATTTTATCATTAAATCACATACAGCAAGAGCGCGCGAGGTATGATCACCCGATGGTATACGTAAACTCCCATCTAAACGTGGTCCGATAATACATATTAGAGTTACGGCACAACATACTAGCATTGCCTGCTCATATTCGAACTCATAGTGATCTGATTATTTTTTCGCAGATTGACAAAAAGAACAAATTAAATTTTCTCTTTAAGTGATGACGATTGCTTAGATAACTAAGTCGATAATAACGCGAAGATTGTAATACTTATAACGTAATTATGATTATCCGTATGAAATTAAATAATAATGTCGTTGTGTAAAAAGTTATAGCAGTACAACTGGGTTTTAGAATGAAATAAAAACAACCCGCCTGAAACATCTGCAGAATAAACTAAGATGTCTAGAGAAAAATAAATAAATAGAAATTTCATGGTAAAAAAAAACTATAAATAAGTATAACAGAAATACCATAAAATAACACAAAAACCTACATGCATTCCTCTTTGCAGCCAGTACGCAACTGGAACTGATGTAAATATGTATCAAATCTGGCGAACACAGCTGGCGGAGATCAATTTTCCGAATATACGTCCGAAGAATATCGACTGGCACGGGTGATCATACCCCGCGCGCTCAAGCTGTATATAAAATGTCTATTACACAACTCAAACAAATATTTTAAAAATTTTAAAAAATTCCATAAATTATTTTTGGCAGATGCTAAATATGTATGTAATACAAGCATAATGTATGCAGCAACATGTTCCAATGCAACTGCAACGCTATTTCTGCATACAAATTGAAGAACTAACCAAAATCGCAATAAGTCAATCACCAAAAGTCAATTTAATTGTGTCCTTTTACGTGCCACGAAATTGTAAAAAAATTCAAAATAGTTTCCAAGTCCATTAATTTACTATAGCGGATGCTAAATACGCAATACAAACATAATATATGCAGCAACATGTTCCAATGCAACTGCAACGCTATTTCTGCATACAAATTTAAGAACTAACCAAAATCGCAATAAGTCAATCACCAAAAGTCAATTTAATTGTGTCCTCTTACGCGCCACGAAATTTTAAAAAAACGAATACTGATGCAAAGCTTCATTGAACCAGCACTAATAATTTCCACCGCGAGATATCTTTGCCAGTACGTGCAAAAGCCGGTCTGCCAGTAGCACTTTTTTTTTGAATATCTTGCAAATATGTATTCTATAATGATTTATTATGAGAATAAAAGTACTCAAAATAGGATTTTGAATAATTTTTCTATACGCTCATACGTATAAAAAAGGCGTGTGGTAGCCACACCTCATTATTTTTTTAATTTCTGGTGTATTTTAAAAACTTTTTTGTTTTTTCTTATTCTTATTCGGATAATTATTGCCTTCATATATACCGCGTACCAGTTTAATTGAGTGGCGTTTAGATCTCCGACATTTTTTGAACAACTTCAATTACGATTACTTAGAAAATCGTAATTCAAAAATTTTTTAAATTACGATTACTGTATCGTTAATCGAACGAACTTAGATTACGATCCAGTAATCGTAATTTAAAAACAAGTATCCGGATGGCTATTAAGACACTCGTATTCATATATTCATTCGTATATTTATTAGTCTTCGGCTAGTATTGTAATTTTCTTACTTATCATTAAATGCTCATTGCATAATATACTATTTACATGCTCACTGACTAAATCATGTAGTAATCTAACATCGATATTATGTGCCTGTTTATGTTTATGCTTTTTTACCCTTTGTCGTATTAAGTGTTATCAAAAAATATAACAACGCAATGGAATTTGTTATTGTAAAAGATATGGACGGACATTATATAACAAATAATAGTAAGATATTAGTTTAAGAAGCAGGCAAACTTAAAATTATTTTGGCAATTATGTTTTTTTAATTAGAAATATGAGACAAAAACATATTTTAATATTACCTACCTACTGTTTCCGCAGATAGTAACTTGGCTTATGTGCCGTATAATGAAACTGAAGAAGCAGATTTGTCACAGAACAATTTTGAAGAATTAGATCACAATAAAGCAGCATTAAATCGTTGACTACACAATCCTATCTTATTATTAATAAATAAATATAAAACAAAAATTGATGCTTTCTATTCATCATCTGTAAGGAGTGATTCAATTTGGAAAACAATATCAGAACAAATAAATCTTGAAGGATATCTATTTTCTTCGAAGCAATGTGAATTTAAATTTAAAATTCAAGTTTGAATTAATACTTTGACCAATTTAATGAGATATTTGGGAAAAAACAAACATGATGCCATTAGCAATTGCTTCATCAAGCAAAAGTAATTGTGGAACTATGAATGAGGACGAAAAAACTTTTGGGGATTGCAGTGAAAATCAAAATATATTAAGGAAGAAGCATGCAAAGCCGCCATCACAAAAAAAAAGGAAAAACTGAGAAATACGCTTATCGATAAGTTATAACTTGTGATGAGCAATAAACATCATTCAATTCATAGAACATACTGCTCCTTGAACAGTCGGGTCTTTGTAATAATAATAGACGTTTAGTGCCTCAACATTTTATTTTATTTTTTAAATAAAGAGGGATTTTTTTACAACATTTTGACGATCTAATGTCCTGTTCAGGATGTTTGGATTATTACGTTTTAATCTTTTGAATTTATTTTGTAATTTTAGAATCTCAAATTTGGGTTAGTGATGCAAAAGGCATCAATTTATAATGTCAAGGTCAGTGTCTGTACTAATTTATTTTTTTAAAAAAGTTATGTGTCTTAGAAATAACGACAAAAATGCATGAATTTAATTAATGTCTACTAACTAAGGCTGATACCCAAAAGAAAAAAACAACCTCCACGCGCCAGCTGCGCATTTGATGAACGATATAAAAAAAAACTCTGTAATTATTTTTGAAGATAAAAAACATTAAATAGTAAACATTGTTACACACATTTCAAACGAGGTTTTTTCAAGCTATTGCGTCGTCTATTCCCACTTTACGGTATCTCTACCGGTCCTAGCAAAGACGAAAATCTATCGGAATCGGTCGGCTATTCTAGACTTAAGTCAGAGTGACAGTTTGTAATTAAAAAGAAATGTCATATATACCTATATATAATATTCGAGTGTTTAATAATATAAGTTATGGACAAGCGAAAATTGGCTTATTATAAAACATCAACAACATCAACAGTTCCGTAAGTACTCATTCTTTATACATTATGTTTCCCATCTATAGTATTCCTTTATCTATGACAGAATCTGTGAATAAAACCGAAGCGCTGTGACAGAACCGAATATTGTCTACCTCCACCTACTCACACCCCCTTGCATCTACCCGTCCCGCAAGTAATATAAGTTGCATAAGGTTCTATTTGTTAGTAAACGCCCCTCTTAAACGGGCATTTTATGCGGTCCCAAATTTATAAGTAGGGAATTCTTAATAAATTGGTTTCTCTTATGCGGATACTCGCTTGAACGGACGCGGACAGTTATTTAGCTGCCTTTTGACCGCAAAGTTTCCATTAAACGGACGGATTTTTATTTGGATACATTCATTACCCCATGGTATCTGGCGAAGCCGTCAGCGCAAATCAAGAAAATGTCGATGTTTTCATAAACAGGTTGCCATTAATAATTAAACCCAGCGATGTTTATAATTTGGACGAAACAGGGTTATTTTTTCGGGCACTACTAACAAAGACGATGGCATTAAGAGGCTAAAAATGTGTGGGCGGCAGGTTATCAAAAAGAAAAAAAAAGATTAACTAATATGCACTGTGTGAATATGGCAGGGGAAAAAGAAAAACTGTTGGTTATCGGAAAATCAGCACGTCCTCGCGCATTTAAAAATCTTAGCTTTGCTCTTCTTCCAGTCCAATGGTATTCAAATAACAAGGCTTGAAAGATTAATTCTATTATGACAGAGTGGTTGCATGAATATGATCGGAAAATGATCAATCAAAACAGAAAAGTTTGATTATTTTTGGACAATGCAGCTGCCCATCCTAAGGACGTACAGTTACAAAATGTTAAACGCGTTTTCTTACTGCCAAATACGGCAGCTTAATGCCAACCACAAGATCAAGGCATTATAAAAATATTTAAGTCTAGGTACCTACATTTAATACTAAAACACATTTTATCGCAGTTTGAGAGTTCTGATTCGGGACATAATTTAACAAATTCTATTAGCGTATTAGATACGATTTACTTTATTAAAAAAGCATGGGATGATATCTCATCTGATACAATTAAAAATTGTTTCTCGAAAACAGGATTTCAAGAAGTAAATGAGGAGTTTAAAAGTGATCAATTTGGTCTTGAAGATAAAATTCCTTTATCTAAAGTGGCTCAGATATGTACGCTAATGGGAAAATTAGGAAGTAATCATGCACAGGAATTTATAAATATTGACGCCAATTTGTATACAGAAGACGATAATCTAGATCATATTTTGCCCGATAATTCAGAAAACGAAAGTGAAAACAGTGATGATGAATAACATGAAATAGAAATTCCTAGAACTGATGATTATGAGGAAAGAATAGAATCGTATAGGTATATGGTCTACTGGAAATAAAAAAACCAAAAAATATTGTTTTGAAAAAGATGATGTACAAGCGTTTGGTATGCTTAGTGAGCTATCATTATATTTTGTGGCAAAATTGGCATGGAATACACAAGCAAACTTCCATTTTAGACTATTTTGTAAGAGAATACATACATTGTATATGTAATGCGTATATGTACGTATGTTCCTATTATATGTATATATGAAAGTGCACATAGCCGTTTCGTGTTTATTTAGCAAATAAAATTACAAGTATATAATTTTACACTGTGTGTTCAAGTGAAAGTTTAGCTTTGCGTTTTTATTTAATTTTTTCAGTCTTCTGATAAACGGACACCTTTCTTAAGCGGCCAGTATTGTCGGAACGAACAGTGTCCGCCTATGGGAAATTTCACTGTAATTAAAAGATTTACAATGATACATAACAACATTAGTTTTTTAAATGGGGAAAAAATCGCGGAAAAACTGTCAGCTTCGCTCGTTGGAAAGCGCATTGTCTAAATGCTTCAGAAGAAAAAAGAAAACAAAATATAAAATGCTCATGCATACAATCACTAACTACCAAAGAAGAATTACATCGCTATTTCGTAAACCAAATTATTCTTTAGATGTAGCATATAGGAAGACAACAAGAACAGTGGCGTAACTTTATTATTATTATTATTATTATTAAGGGTTTATAATATAGGCAATACCTATAATAAATATAAAAATCTTTTATTCGATAATTTAGATACATAATATAAAATATACAGAACAAAAAAAATATAAACATATTGAAACTTAAAGAAAACAATTTGCGCGCTTTCTTAGTTTCAAATTCGTCAATATTTATAAAATATGATGTTGATGTTAGTGTGTAAATAGCTTCCTCAATTGACTATTTTATTATACAGGCAGTGGCATAACTTTCTGAGCAGGCCCCCTTTCCCGTGAAAAGTACAGGCTAATGTCGAACTTTTAGCCAACGCAGGGCCCCTTGACCCTCTGCCCGCCCCCTCCCCCCCCCCCACGCACGGGGGGATCAGCGAGGGTGTACGTTACGCCCATGAACAACAAGAAACAACCACTGTTAAGTTATCGGGCAATATCAATTACATTCTGATTCCCGATGGCATTCGGATGAAAATTTCAGTTCGCAAGAAGAAGGATGGAATTCCTTTTAAATTATTTGTTATATGTATTATACTGCAACCTAATTTAAATATAATAATTTTATTAGCGTTAATAAATTGCTGTTATTTCATATGGAGGAGGTTTTCATTTCTTCTCAAACTCTCCTTACATTCTGTTGGATGTGGCATAATTTATAATTGGACAACAAACACATTTGAACACATAATTATGTTAAATTTTATGAAGAGTTTAAAGATCCCATTTTTTTGGTAATTTCAGTATTTTAGTATTAGGATGACAAAAGAGCACGGAGGTTATGAAAACTCTAAATTTTGTGATACATGACAGTTAAATATTTGCTATCAGTAAGTTATCTGATCTAAATCGTTAAAATAAGAAATATAATAAAACAAATTTAAAAAAATTGTCAGATTGTAAAACCCGTATTCTATCATACTTTACTTACTGCTCTATAGTTTACAACCCTGTTACTGATCAGGTTACGGAGTCCCTACTGAATTCCAAAAATTCAATACTCTGGTGTTCCCTATATTTTCGATATTATTAAATACAAACACTTATCTTGTAAGCTGCTAGAATCTGGCTGACTTGACATGAAGCAAAGACGTGGGTTACATCACACAGAGAGCCCATAAGATAGGCTTTATTGTAGCCCTTCAGTTTTAGTTCATTTAAGGAAAATAGAGGACACTACGATTTAGAATTTACCATTATTTTATATTTGAACCACATGTTTGCCGGAAAAATGAAATTAAGATTTGTTATAAGTTACCTTTTAAGTTTAACTAACCGACACCAGATGACGATATTGGGGAACTTGAATTAAGATCTATTTTCTATTTTTAATATTTAACAAGAATACAATCTCCTTATTCATCTCATCCCAAACATATTTAGCCTTGAGTTGACGACAAAAAACCAATTCACTTTTGTTAGTGAACGACAAAAAACATATACATATGTAAACACACCATAGTTATCAATATAAATTACGAATTCTTGAATTTCAGATGAAAGAAATTCAAACATTATTTTCGGTTTCCGAGTGAGATTTTATATTAGAAAATAAACCAAATAGAGTTGAGAGAGATGTTTTTTCTTAGTTATATGAGGATCGTCATTTTACTTTTAACGCTGAGTCACTTTACAATAAAACATTTACATGCCATAAGAAAATTGAATATAAAATAAATCCCAGTATTAGAATATTAAGAATCATTTTCATACGTTGCCCTATAAATTGCTTAATGGTATCACCATCTACAATCTCGCTTTGAATGAAGCATAAAAAGAGGCCGGAATGATTTCACTGAAGTCCGTCGATCATAATCACAATTTCTTAGATTATTCTGAATCTGTAATTATTGTCCTTTCACTGAAACATAATAATGTTATTCGGTTACCTATTTAGCAGATTATAACAAAAAATGTTTACATCAACTTAGTAGCTTTATTAGACATTCATATCACAGAATTTTTGTTATATGAAAATGAGGCAATATCCCTATTACTGATGATCGAGTCGAGGTTTTACATCAAGTGTCCAAATGACTGCCGTCAAAGAGTGTGTCGAAGTGCCGGTGAAAGATTTGCACCTCATTTATTTAAGAGTTTTCGAAATAATTTATTAAATGGCGGTTATGTATAGGTAATAAAATTATTTCTTTCAGTGACATAAAGGAGGAGTAGTATAGTATTGATCAGAAAAACAAGAAGAGCAGAGCACTAACAAAAATAACAAATGCGCATATACCACCCAGTTCCTTTCAAAAAGTGAGTGTAAAATTCTCTGTTCAAGTTTTTAGTCAGATGATGGTCGCAGCTATAAGAGTTTTCAGTTCTTTAGTAATTTAGGATTATCAATTTCAAACACTAATTCCTTGCAATTTATTTCTCAAAAGTAGGCGGAATTATTATTACTTCAGCCAGATAAATTATTTGACAGTTACAGTACATATTAGTTAAGACGTCATCGCCGTTCAACGTCGTTTCAATAATTTCAATTATTTAAAATGAGAACCGATTCTCAAAGCGAAAAGGTGGATATGATTTTAGTAATTAGAGAGTTTGACGAAAATTACTTGCTAGCATCAAGAGTTTATGCTCAAAAATATCCTAACATGCGTCATCGCCCTGACAGGCGGCCATTAGAAAGTTTATTGCAAGTGTTATCAGAAAGCAGAAAGGCAAAGACCAATTATGGGAGATGAAGAAAATGATTTTGTTGTTATCGAATCTCTTGTAGAAAAGCTGCATACAAGTCAGCGAAAAATAAGTGAAGCCAGTGGAATAATTAAGCAGGCGGAGCGTCGGAAAAATTATAAAAAGGCACAGCTTTTTCCCGTATTGTATTCAATTATACCAAGCACTTTTGGAAGTAGATTACGATCGTCAACTCGTATTTTGTTTATGGGTTCTAGAGAAGTTTAATAAAGATGAATTTCATTTGGATTTTGTACTTTTTACGGACGAGTCATCATTCCACAATAACGGATTAGTTAATAGACATAATTTTCACCACTAAAGTGACGAAAATTCCAATTTTTTTAGAACTCTCGAAGGCAACACAGATGTTGTGTCAATGTGTAGGGTGGAATAATTGGAACGCTAGTGATACGTTCTTTTTCGATGGTAACTAACAAAGAATGTGGTTACAACTAGACGGTGCACCAGCGCATTTTCAAGTAAATGTTAGAAATGAATTGGATAGGCAATATCCCAATAGGTCGACAGGACGCGGCGGTCCACTCAATTGGCCAGCAAATTCTCCAGACCTAACGACTTCTGTTTTTTTTTATGGAAATATTTCAAAAATATTGTCTATGATACACCACCAACTACACCAGACGATATGAGAGACAGAATAAGAATAGCGTTTCGTTCTTTAACACCAAGTATTTTAACAAGAGTTAAACAGTCCTTTCAAGAGAAAATTCGTTTATGTATTGAAAAATAAGGACATCATTTTGAGCACTTGTTAAAACATTAGTTTTCTTTTACTACTTAAGTTTGTTATTTGTTTAATAAAGTACCTATGTATTTGTTGTTTACCTAGTTATGACGCTTTTTAATTATTGTGAAACAAAACCAATCAAACCGTTAGGTTAATAAATATTAGCCATTTAAAAAATGAATTGCACGAAACTAAAGGCTGTATTACATTTACCAAGTTCTTGACCAAGTTATTGGCCAAGAAATTGTCGGCAAGTTTTTAGATGAATTAGCAGTACCAATAGTGCAAAAGTACGAAACAAAAAAATTAATAAAGTTTCCGAAGATTTGCGTTTGATATTGAATGTAAAAATAACTGCACAAGAGATGCAAAAGAAAATAAATAATTTACGCATACAATTCTTTCAAGAAGTATGAAGTTAACATGTCATTTTTAACGATTTTCTAAAATGGAATTTGTATTTACATTTTAGGCAGTTGGCAAAAAAGTTTATAACATGAATCACAGATCACTAACAGGAAGATAGGAAACGTCCATAAGTAACCTGTACAAAAAGGCGACCAAGTTTTATGTAGTTAACATTTGAAGCACATGCGCTCTAATCAAATTTTAAAAATTTACAACGCGGGAAGTTTAAAATAGTATTTTCCCCCGTGATAACTGCAGAATAATTCCTTTTATCTACAATTTTTCTTTTTATTGAATGAATGAATGAATGTGATTATATATATTTAAACACAAAGTAGTGACGTTAATCATTTATTGGTACTTATTACAAACTATCATTATATATGGGAAATATTTTTTAGTTTTTGATTAGTACTGTAGACCTTAGGATTTTTGTTTCTATTTTCTAATCGTGCACTCCAATGGTGCCGTATTTTTAAAAATGATGATAAAAATAAATCAAACATATCTTTGCTACATAAATTAATAATGGGAACATTGGGTAGACCACGAATAATATTAATAAAATCTCCAGTTAAGGAGTTACTTTTTAATAATGTTTTGAAATATGTATTGTGTACAACTTCAATAATTTTTATAAAGTTGTAAACTTCATTTGAAAGGAACAATAAACCTTCGTTAATATAGTCTAGCATATCACTCTAGCGAAAATAAGTAAAAAGCTGATGTTCTCCAACCAGGAGTTTTTCTTTATCCAAAACAATGGCTCTGCAAATGTCACATTTATGTAGTTTTAAAAATTTTCTACAAAAATATCCCGAAATATAATAAATGGCATTTTCATCCAACATTGAGACATTATTAACCAATTTTGGAATATTTTCATTTTCATTTCCAGCTATAGTTAATCTGCTATAATGGTGTTCACTAGCAATATTTACAGTATTTATACTATTTTCAAGAACAGTACTACTAAGTGGCACTACTCCTGGTTTTAAAATAATTCTTGGATACGTTTTTTTAAAGTCATTGCACGAAAAATGTTTACTGCATATTTGATAATGACATTTCAAATATTTATCATCCAATAACAAATCTGTCCTGTCAATGATTTCAATCCACTGTTTGGCTCTATAAAAAAAGGGTACTTTATTATACATGTTTGTATATCTATATATAACTTACAGTACAGGATCTTTTGGCAAGTTAAAAAACGCAACTTCGGGATTATCAAACTTGTTCATGTAACATGAGAAACTAATACAATAAGAACCTCGACTCATTTTTCCCTTTTCACGAAGAAAAAACGGAAAACACTTTTTTATTGTAAATACAATGCAAAACAAATGATTATAAAACACCAATACGCTATGTTAATAACTACTTATACACTTATAGGAAGTAACAAACGACATGTGCGAACGAATGAACAATGGCAAACAACCTTTCAAACAACTAATGAACTAATACAAAAAGCGAACTCTATCGGGCCAAACCTTCACAACTAAGCCAACTGGGTTCCTTTAGTTAACATTTGAGTTTAAAGGTTACGCTAGTATCGCGGTAGTTGCGGTGTTTCCAATCTTCTCCTTCCTGGTCCCTGACATGAATATTACTAGAAATCACTAAAAACTTGATCAAGTTGAGAAGAAAAATAGAACATGTTCTAAGCCACCAAGTTCTTGGCCAAGAAATTGACCAAGTCGACTTGACAAGTGTAATACACGACTTGTCGTCAATTTTAACTTGATCAAGTTCTTGGCCAATAACTTGGTCAAGAACTTGGTAAGTGTAATACAGCCTTAAAGTTTGAAATTGAAAATCCTAAATTACTAATATAGTTTTTAGTAATAATAGTAAATAATGTATCTGTTTGAAGTAATAATAATAATATTGTTTTTAAACACTCTGTATAATTTTTAGATTTCAACTTTAACTTATCTTAGAGTCTGATGCTTTGAGTAAACAATAAATACAATTTAAAATAATAATATATAAGACAGAAATAGTTAAATGTCTCTGTTAAGTTATGTATAGGGAGTATAACAGTAAGTAGCCTTCATTTAGCCTATAGTATCAAAATATGCCATAATATACAAGTGTTCCATTTAAATTTTCATAACGTTGGTACGCAACTTTTATTGAATCACTCTGTATATTTCAAAACAATTTTAAAACGTGCCCGTAATGTGGCAAAGTGTTAAAACATTTTGTCACTTCGTATATATAAATCGACGGAAATCTGGTGCGCCAGCCTGTATATTATCTGTGCTATACCTATATAAGTGTTTACATTAGGATATTTTCCAGTTTGTTCACTAAAATCAATCCTCTTCCTAGATTGTATTTTTATAATAATATTCCCCCAAACATTAATCTTACTCAAAGAAGGAGCTCTTGGAATTTATAGTCAATAAATCATATAAATAGAAAAAAAAAGTCCGCCCAAGGTAACTTTGTGTGCATAGTTGATGTAACAGTTTTTTGTGCAGAAATGATTGCAAGCAACTATAGACCTTAAGTCTTATTATCATATGGGTAGAAATTAAATGAAATTTTGAATCCTATATTTAGTTAAAATGGTTTTGTCAATTATTAGACAAAAATAATTATAATACTTTCAAATAACAGAAAAAAATATATGTAAAGTAACTTATTCAGTACCGAAATAAATTACCTAAAATAATAATTTTTTTAGGAGCGTCATCTGTCGTTAACTAGAATACCAATTGTAGGTTTCAATCTCTTAAATTACAACTAAACTGCAGATTATATAAATTTATCAAATATTCAGCGCCTCTGGTGGTAGTAACCCGGCGACGGTGGCGTAGCCTGGTGTTCGTAACCATTTTAGGGCTACAAAAATTTGTTAATCATGGGCCATCTGGGTTACATGCACAAAACTCGCTATTGTAATATTTTCCTTTCACCTCTGCGTAGAGCTGCTCTTTTTGAAAGATCCTTTTGCTAAAACATTTATATTGTGTACTTTTAATTACCCACTTTTTATAAAATATTGTCCATCAGCAGTTCCAAAACAGAAATTAAAAGTGACCTCATATTATTTGACTAATTTTATTGTTTTGCATTTTACTTTCAGTTGTCTTTGATTTATTGGAGCAAGAATATGTATTGACCTATAAACCAGTGGCGGCTGCTGCAGGGAGGGCAACGGGGCACTGCCCCCCTGTGAGAAATTTCCCCATGACAAATTTCTTTTAACAGATAAATTAATTATAAATACCTAATTTGTATGTAATTTTTCTGATTTGTTTGATAACAAATAATATGTTTTCGGAAGTAACAGTCCGTCTTTTCAGCGCGTTTAAAAATCGCTGTCTGACGTACGCTCCGGGACATCTCACGCGACTGCCCCGTGAGGCCCCGTCTGTATTGGAAATCGAGCAATGAAACTGGCGCGGGTAGCGCGCAGATATACGTCAGCGGTGCGGCACTCCTCTATGGTGCCGCGTGGCTGTCCAGTATGTAATATATAGCGGTGAGTGTATGTTGTAATTTCTATCGATGCAAATGCAACTATGAATTGCGTTAGTAACATAATTGAAATGATAGAAAATAACACACTGAGCTATGATATTAAGATAGAAAACTAATAAAACCGTGACGAGAAAACTCAACAGAAGTTCTTACAGTTTATCAGACTGGTTGTGTGGGTGTAATGTGCAAAATGCTTTTTGCTATTTCGGTGCTATAAAGTTCACTTTACGACACCCGTTTTGGTTGCAAAAGTATTACTTTATCGCACGCTAATTTTGTTGTTTTGACGTTGGTAACAAAAAAAAAAAATGGAACCAAATTATATTTAAATGTCAAAATGTAAGCCTTTAATGTAACAAACATATACACTAGAAGTTGTACAAAGAATAAAAAGCACACATGCTAACATTTTATTTACTAATTAACAATATAAATTGTTAAGCAGAGTTGATGATAAGTTTTTTGATGCTACTATTGAAATTTACTTCCAATGTTGAATAATACAACTGTTATACAAGTTTGTTTTTGATAATATGTCGAGACTATGTTGGCGAAAGATTTTGTAAATTGTCTTCTGCTATTTTGCGAATCTCTAGGGGCGTGCAATTATTTATTTCGTCCTTTTTGATGATAATTTGAAATAATTTATTGCATAAATCAGTCTGAATTTTAATCATAATTACATATAACACTGCCTATATTCAAATATTTAAAATGTTCACGAAGTTGGCCGAAGACAAGGCAAGGCCTTCACCGATATTCCGAAGACGTCCGAACACAAACGAAGTTTGCCGAAGCCAAGGCAAGGCCTTCACCGACATCCCGAAGACGTCCGAATCCATACGAAGTTGGCCGAAGTCAAAGCAATGTCACCACTGACATTCCGAAGACATCCAAACTCGTACGAAGTTACAGTTTCCATAGACGTTCTAACCATAATTACATATAACACCGCCTATATTAAAATATTTAAAATGTTCGAACGAAACATGTCTCTCATTTTAAGTTTTTTTGAACTTTTAATAACCAAAATAGAAAAAATAGTATAAAATACACGTTTCATAACACATTTTGCACACATGTTCTTGTTCTTAACTTAAACGCGTGCGCAAAAATCGTGTGTTATGAAACTTGTAGTTTAATATACTATTTTTTGTTATGTGTGCTTAATTAGGAATTCTCCACAAAGCGACCCTACCTGGACTTCTAAGGGTAGTAGGGATTTAAAACACTTTGGTGAGAAAGTAAAGAGGCATAAAGTAAATGAAAAACCTCTTAGTAACATGATAGAATATTCAGTTTTGGGAAAGGTAAATACCTATAATGTGCCAGCTGAACACTGCATATAGATAGATTAAATATAATTCAGCACAATGAAAACGTCAGTAAAAACAGACATACTCTTGGAAAATTAATAGACTGCATTAAGTTTTGTGTCATGTTTGAAATCGCTTTAATGGGCCATGACGAAACAGTGCGAATCCGGGGATCTTTCGTGGGTTGGTTAATTTATTGGTAGGAATTGACAGCACCCACAAGTCTAATAAGAGAGTTTTTATGGGTTTGTCAAAAACCATTCAAAATGAATTGCTGGACAGTATCTACGAAGTTTCTCGCACTTTTATTCTAGACGAAATTAACAAAACCCATTATATCGCTATACAAGCAGACGAGACGACAGATTCGGCTACAGTTTCCCAGTTGGCTTTTATAGTTCGATGCGAATTGGTAATTTTGTATAATAGACCAGATTTTGGAACTGCTTCATCTGCTCTAACATTACTGTAATGTTTCTATGAAAATAATTTAACAACTACATTTGCCGAATCTGTGAAGCTATTGAAAATAATTTGCACCATACCGATGACAACAGCTGAAAGTGAACGTTGTTTTTCTACTTTGAAGAGAATAAAAACATGTTCTAGAAATACCATGCGGTAAAGCAGACTATGTGCCTTAGCAATGTGTTCCATTGAAAAACAATTACTGACATCAACACCAAACTTCAATGAAGTAGTTATTAATCATTTTGCTGATCCTAAGGAACGGTGGATAGATTTCATTTTCAAACAAGTTAATTAAATTGCATATTGAGTTTATTTTTTGTCTGTACTTAATTTTTGATATTAAACACTCAGACCCCCCGGTGCCCTCCCGTCCCAAAAAATCACGAGCCGCCACTGCTATAAACTTGTCGTTCTTGGCAAGTGTTTGCCAATTTCTGTGGTTAATGAAAAATATTCAATGTCAGGGTACCTATACGAATAGATTTGAAAGCAGGGTTTGCCGTAAGCTTTTCTTGTGTTTCACATTAACTTTCTTAAGTAATTTAATTTAATTGAAGGGCTTGTCATGTTACATGACAATCTTATCTAAATATTACAATAATCTAATAAATTGCAAAGCGAAAAATTGGTTTAATTTACAGTTATGCCAGTATATTACATAAAAGACGGTTCTTCTTATACCATCACATCTACCGGATGTCACTTAATTGGACGTCACCGGTTATTTGATTGGCCCACTTGAATGTGTTTTAATAAAATTTTTAATTAGTAAAAACTTCCTGTTAAGGTAATTTTAAAATATTGGTATTAGGATGACAGAAAAGTGCAGAGATACGGAAAACTATGTGCATGAAGGAAATCGTGAGATTATGAGAGTGAAAGATATGTGACTGAATTTTTGGATTGGTTAATAATTTACATGTAATATTAATTAAATAAAATGTTATCTTTAATTACGTACTACAATTTTTATTATTAATATACATTATATGTAGAGTAAGAAAGAAATAAAATTCCAGCTTCATGTACCCTCTAAAATCTAAAACATGGTTGCAGCCCGTAGAAACTATCGGGAATCGAATTTCATTCCGCTTAATGCAAGAAGTGAGAATCGTGTTAGTATTATTATTATTGCAACCTAATATAAATATTATTATAATCTAATTACGATAAAGTTGTTTAATTTGCAATTTTTATGTAGTAGCTTAAATTCCCTCTCATACTGTTCTCACATTCTGGCACAGTCACCTTTACCCGATGTGATATAATTAATAATTATAATTAGACATTTCGGAATACTATACTTGAATGTTTATTTATTAAATTTTGCAATGAGTCAAATTCCTGTTTAAGGAATTGTAATATTTTAATAATAGGATCACAGAGAAGAACTGACGTTCTGAACAGTATTTGTGTATATTCTCAATATTTTTGATATATGAGAGTGAATAGATATATCTGATGCAAGATTAAAAAAAAACATATCAGTATGTTTACTTTATAAACCTAAGTATTAAATTTTCCGATTGAACGCATACATCTAAAAAAACAAAATAAAAATGTTTAGATTGTGGCAGGTGATGTGAATCGAATCTAGGACCTGTAGGTCGACAGGCCAATGATTAGATTAACACTGGTATGACCTTAACATTGTTGAAAATAATAATCTTAAGAATTAATTTATTTATATAAAAAAAAAGTACTAATTTTATTTAAAAAAAAGTTTATTTAAAGTTAGATTATAAGTTCAAAACATATACATATAAGTAGAATAGGTTGCCAACATTTAAGGACAAACTCCTTTATCAAAATATATAAATTGTTGGAGTACATAGTTAGGTAAATGTAAATATTAGGTATAATACAAACACTAAATAAATCAATGCACTTTATTCTTCTAGAAAAGACAAGCACGCAATATGGTTTGAGTATAAAACTACAGAACCCTAATTTTACACAAAGCGTTAGAACAGCTTTAAACATTTTAAGAAATGGACCATTATTCAAAAATAAAAAGGTATTGAGAGTAAATAACAGAGAGAGAGTAATGTTAATGGATGGGATAATAAAGAGACTAAATCATTTAAATGCTAATAAGTTATATGAACAAGGTGAAATCAGGTGTGCTTGAGAAGATAATACGGTTTTGAACGAAGAAATATAAATTTGAACATGAATAATGATACTAATTCATAAGAAAGATTCTAATAATAAAACTTAAAATATAGCAAATAGCTGTGTTTTATAAAAAAGGATATGAATAAGACATTTCTAGTAAGAAATGTTAGATAGTAAATAGAAACATTTTGTGTAAATAATAATTTAAGTTTAAAAGACACTTGTTAGTTCTTGTATGTGTAGCTCAGGAGTTTCAGAGGCACTGGAAACGGTCATGTGTGGTTTAGATACCTGCGAGAGAAAAATACAATGTTAATGTTTGTTTATAGCGTTCTACAGATAGACGTTTTACCTCAGGAATGAACGTGGTTGGAAATCAGGGAGGATGTGACGGAGGCGACAGTTCTTCACAGTACGGACTCGGCAAGGAAAAGCCCCGTTGTATGTAACGTTTTCCCTTTGGTACTAAACCGACGAGTTACTGAAAGAAGAATCAGAATAAAATTAATACATGGCAAGAGGAAGTATGTAACAACAGTGAAAAAGGCAATGCATTTATATACAAATACAATGAAGGTTTATATTGAAGAGGAAGAGAAGAAAAGGTACACTTACCTAAGATGAGAAGCAACAAATTTGTGAAACTTCAATAACAAACAATTTGAAGCGTCGCCATTAGTGTGCAACTGTCAAGATGATCTATGTGTATCGGTATGAGTGTGACAACTTAAAGGAACGAAAAAAATTTTTACCACGAACGTATTTGAAAAATGCCAACTTAAAAATTAATTGAATAAGAGAGGCGCTAAAGCGGCGATCGTCTTTTGTCGAAATATATAAAAACGGCAAAACTTGATAGGACTTGCAGATTTTAAGTTTAGAATTTAAATTGATAAGACGTAAATTTTATATAGCGAGAGTCCGTTACAATATAATAAAGTGAGAGTAGGGCATATAAGCACTGCTCATTAACTCACAATTTCATAGTTTATACATATATTAAGGATTTAGAATTTAAGTTTTCAGTTTAATTTTCCTTTTTAAACGAATTATTCAATTAATTTTCTTTTATCGTTATTAATATTAAGATAGAGGATATCAATAAAATAGAATTCGATCGACTGTATGATCGAATGAAGTAAGTCATGATATAAAAATATTTAAGTTTATTGGATATCAAATGAATATTCTCTTGATTATTAATTGTGTTTAGTTATTCCGAATAATAAATAAATTTAATAGTGTTGAACATGCTAAAGGTACTATGTGAGAATATTTGCCTTTAGTGGATTGTTGGGCATTATTAAGTATTGAATAATCACTTAATTAAGGATTCAAATAAATTAATACGAATATGCGGGGATGTTTTTGATGGGCAAATGCTAAATAGCTAGAGGTACAATGTGAGAATGTTTGCAGCTAGCAGTTAGTATGAACCAATTTCAAAGCATTCACGTAGCAAGATTCTAGGTGACTAAAGCACTATATGAGAATGTATGTTTTGGTAAAATAGTAACGGCATCGTATTAATAAAAAAATTAACAAGAATCAAAAACATTTTTTTAAAGTTAGAAGAACAGAGTGAATATTCATTCAACTTGATTCAACTATTATTATATATAAGTATTTCACACACATTATGACTCTAAAGAGAGTATAAATGTTTTTCAATTGTAAATCAAAAGTTTATGAAATTATGATACCATTAACAACATTATTTTAAAATATAAAAACATTTTTAATATGAAATTTAGACATCTTGTTTAATTTCTACACCTTATCACAAAACAAAACTATAAATAAGAGGATAACCTGAGTTGAGAAGTAAATCAGTGCGTGAACGCAAAAAAGTCGGCTTTACTGTTAAATTCCTTTCTTCATGAGCGTAGGTAGAAGCGTGAGGAGTTTTTAAAATCTATTCTATTTACCTTATATTTCGTAAGATAAATAAAGTCCGGGAGTTAGTTTTGTTTTTTCAATGTTTTGACTGTTACCTAATTACATACTTCGTAATTTTTGTAATAGTTTCTGTTTAATACTGTTTCATTGAATCTACGTCTCCCAATTATCTCGACGTAAGAGTGCATTGGATTTTGTTAAGTTTCAGTAACATACGCATACATTTTTAGTTATCATTTATTTAGTTCTAGAACATTGTTTATGTTACTTTTTCAGATATGATATGGAAAAATGTCGAGAATGGCATTGTGAAACAATGGCGAGTTGGATTAAAGGTCATACTGATTGTATACCCATTGTCAGTGATCCCGAAATGTATTGCAAAGTTTATAAAATATCGTTACAGAATGCCCAAAAATCACACGTACACCGTCACTTAGCATCGCTAAAACATACACAGAAACAGGACCCGTTGGTAGCTGACAATTTTAACGAAGAACTCTGTGAAACTATAAAGGCGGCTAATATCCCATTAAATAAACTTGACACTACCACTTTGAAAATATTTCTCCAAAAATATACTGGTCGAAATGTTCCTGATGAATCGACCTTACGCAAATATTATGTCCCTAATTGCTTCACGAAAACAGGGCTGCGTTCATAAATGAATCGTTATAATCGTGTGTGTGGCGTTTGAGTAATTCGCTTTGCAGCTGGAGTGTCGACAGAGCGTTTTGGTATTTATGAACGGTTTTAGAGTGGTGACAAGTATGACAGCACATGTGTCATATAACCCCACATAACAGAAGCGGCAATTACAATCATACTTCCATGTACGCATGTCGAGTCTTCTTCACCGTGGTTTCAAATCCGGCGTTTTTCAAACGCTCGAGTGATTCGAGAGCGAACTTTATGAACACATTACACGCGTACATCATTGAATCACTCATCTGTTTTTGAACGGTTTTGTGTGAAATTTTACCCTATACTCCATTCAGTCTAAGAATAAAGCATTGGGAAAGATAGGGCTTAAAATAAACGTTTGTGATTGGTTGAAATCGAGTGTGCATTTACACCGGCAAAATAATCGCATTTAGCTCGTTCTGTCAAAAATTTGTTTACTGACAGTTTTGTTCAAAGATTTTGTCGATTTCCGTATTTTACATAGTTATTTGTTGTTAATATTCTTAAAAAATAGTTCTTCTTAGAACTCGCAAGTGAAATATTCATTTGTTAAGGTATTTTATCAATTTCGTTATTTCGTAATCGCTAATATTCTATAGTACGGCGGAAGCATTTTACCAGGTCCTTCAAAAAATCGTAAAGGGAAACACATAAGATCTGGACAAAGGCAAATGGCTTATAATGTGTACATTAAGCATAAAGACAATATGTCTAAAACAGCTGCAGTCAATCAAACAGCAGAGGAAGTGGGTATTAATAGGAATACAATGTACTGCATTATTAAAGAAATGGAATTATATGGAGTTCCAATTTCTCCTCCAAGAAAAAGAAATTATCGTCATACTTACAATAAATTGGATGAAGCACAAAAAAGTACAATTAGACGACATGTGCATTCCTTTTTCTTGAGGAATGACTTACCAACTTGTACAAAAATGTACGTAAATGTCAAAATATAATGATATCAGATATGTATATCCCTGCTATCCATCTGACAGTAAACATATGTTTTACTTGTTTTCAAAATACAAAGTTCATCGTGTGTAAACTGTGCTCAAATTGTAGCGCCATCTACTTTATTCTTAGACTGAATGGAGTATAGAGTGCACGCAGCGTGACGTTTATGAACGCAGCCCAGTAGAATGCATTAAAAGACATCTTTCAAATCAGTACCTATGGATAAATGCCGACGAAACTGTTGATATATTAGGACGCTGTGTGGTAAATGTTGTAACTGGTGTACACATCCAACTATTCCATATAACGCATATGTAATAGCATCTAAAGTTATTAAGTACAGTTGATGCGGAAACAGTTACTAAAACCATTCTGGCGACAGGTACAGGGAAAAATACTTTTATTTGTTAGTGCCAGTGCCGCATATATGTTAAGAACAGGTAGACTATTATAGGAAACATATCCTTATACCCACTAAACACGAAATATTACAAAATATTTAGGTGATATTTATTGGCGTATAAGAAAGCAATATTTGAAAATAATGTTTATGTATTATTAATATGGTGCATATTACTTGTGTAGCACATGCTCTCCACAGAATCAGTGAATATATCAGAGACATCTATCCGGAAGTTGATAGACTTGCTGTTTTTAAAAATGTATTAACAAAAGCATCATTGAGAGTAGCTCTTTACAGGGAAAAACTTCCATCTTTGTCACTGCCTCCCTCGCCAGTAATAACAAGATGGGGAACATGGTTGGAAGCTACTAGTTTTTATGCAGAGAATTTCGGTAGTTTACAAAACTTCGTAACATGTTTAAATGACGATGCTCGAAGTATTTCTGGGTGGAGCGAACTAATACAAATCCCAAATTTAAAAAAATGAGGTGTGGCCACCACACGACTTTCTTATACGTATGAAAGTGTTACTTCCGGTCCGAATTTTGAAATTTCATTTATACAAAAAATATTCCAAATCTAACTCTAAATACTTTTGTACTCTTCATAAATATATATAGAATGCATAATTTACGACATATTTGCAAAAAATCGTTATTCGGTAAGAGTAAAAGTGATACTTCCGGTCCGAATTTTGAATTTTTTTTTATACAAAAGATATTGAAAATTAGGTTCTAAATACTTTTATACCCGTAACGTACTTGTCTAAAAAGCATGACTTGCGACATATTCGCAAAAAACTGATTTTCGATAAGAGTAAAAGGCCTACTTCCGGTAGAAATTTCGAAAAACTTTTTAAATAAAATTATTCTCAATTTTAATTTTAAGTATATATGAATTCTTTATAAATTTGTTTAAACTTAGTAGTATACGAATTATTGGCAAAATTCGATTTTTTCGCTGAAGTAAACTGCTACTTCCGGTCTACCGATTTTACTGAAAAACTAATCAGATCTCAAGAGGGAGATTATACACGTAAATACAAAATTTGGAATTGATATCTACAGCGGTTTGACCGCTATCGTGGTCACAGAGAGAGAGAGAGAGAGAGAGAGAGAGAGAGAGAGAGAGAGAGAGAGACATTTTTTAAAAACCACTTTTTCGGTATCAGGGGACTTCAAAACGTGGACACCTGCAAACATCTCGAGGTCGAAAATTTTCATCATCACAATAGGTACTTCCTTATACTACGTATAAGAAAGTAAAATCAGTTTTATTCCTTCAGGAACACTTAAATTAAAGATGGATTAACCACATTAGATGTGGCTATTAATAATATCAACAGTATTCCAAGTGACTTCGGATATGGCCTTCGGCTAAGGTTAGACGCAGTTTTTAATAGAAATCCAGATTTAATTTGCGGCAATTTTGTATGGGGCAGTGACACAAAATCTATCTGCTAAATACGCTGAAATAAAAGAATATTTCCAGTATGCACCTATAACCAGTGCGATGTAGAAAGGACGTTTTCTATCTACAAGGATGTACTTCATTCAAAGAGAACAAATCTTACAGAAGAGATCCTTGAGATAGTATTGCTAGTAAATATTAATACTCCTTTTCTCGACTTGAACTACAAAATGAACAAATAATAACGTATCTTGTATTTTATAGATCACCACCCACTTGTTATCCAATTATATAAATAAAAATAAAAACTCTTTAAAAATACAAAATTTTGATAGTGCGCCCATAGGCGATGAGTCATCGGCCGTTCGTGTCCGGTCTATAGTCATTATAGACAAACTTCACTTTTACATATACATTTAATATTGAGAAAAAAGTATTCTCTTTAGAATTTGATTTACATATGCTTAATTAAAGCTAATTTACGGAAGTACTACTTTTCACTGTATGTCCAATTGTCCACATGGGTTTACATTTTTTATCGCGGAGGAGGAATACAGAGTGGCCTTTGTATTAGAATTCTACTGTCGAAATTTCTGTTATACGTATTTAGTTTGATCAAATATTCTTCTACACAAAGTGGGTACAAAATGGATTCATTTGTGAAAGAGAAATTTATTGATAGCGAACTACCACAGTTACAAGAAGTGTTTGAACGTAAGTGTTAATATTATAAAATTGTGTTTTTTTATAAATACGTTGGTGAGTATCTACATAATTTAATCTACTTACCGTAATGACACAAAAGTATAGATACATAAGATGTCCATGTAGGTAAATATGTATACCTATGCTAAGAATTATAACTACATTTTCTCAAATCGCTGAACAGATTCAGTGATCACGTTGGGTTCACGTGATCACACCAAAGTCACACACATATTGCTGTGACCTGCACATTAAATAAAAATAATAATGTTAAGAATTAGTTGAGTTGTTGAAAAAGAACATTAATTTTATCTTTAAAACGTTTATTTTTAAATTTAGGCATTACTCAAAACAAGTTACAATAAATAAAATAGGTTGCCAACATTCAAGAGGCAATACTATTACAAAAATGTATACCTATGTCAGAATATATATTATATATATATATATATGACAAATTGCATATATATACAATATGTCTCACTAAGTTGGAACCATATGGAAAACTTTTTTATTATTAATTTTAGGAAAAAAAGTTATTCTTTATAAAAACTTCTGCATGTTCTAAAATCTAAAATACGATCAGATATTAAATTTTTTCAGTTGTATACGAGGTATGTCAAAAAATATTAATTTTACTCAAGAGTAAAGTACCTTTATATTTGAGAATATCGAACAACTTTATTAAAAAAAGTTGATTAGAACTAAAAATTACGTTCAAATATGCCATTAGATCCATTCATATGGAAAAATTTATTTTTTCTATTTTTGCCTACAATAACATTGCAAATTTAACTGTAGTTACATGGTATCTAGGATGCACTGACATACAATTGATTTGTTGTTTGCTAGAAATGTTTGATGGTGAATGTCAAAACGCGTGAGAATTTATATGACACATAAACATGGTATGGTTATTAACTTGTAAAGAGAAAATAGAAATTGTTTTGATTGTGGGAGAAAACTATACAACAACTTCGCAATTTAAACACGTAATGAAGGCATGTGCATTTATTTTGTAAATAAGAAAAAACAAAAAAGTTGTGTAACTAATATATTATTAATAATAGAAGTAAATAGAAATTTAATTTTCACTCATTCCACTAATGCCTCGACATATCCACCCTCTCGTTCAATACATTTAATCGTTCTTTTGGCAAATTGACGTAATACATTCTTTATCATTTCTGGAGAAATTTCTTGGCATGTTACTATAATTATCCTCTCCAAATGATTAACATCTTGAAACGGCCCTTTCTGGTAAACTTTTTGTTTCAAGTAACCCCATAAAAAGTAATCAAGGAGGGTTAAGTCAGGGGATCTAGCAGGCCAATAATGATTTGAGTATCTGTGAATAACATTTCCATGGAACATATGTTCAAGATATTCCCTAACATTTAATGTACTGTGGCATGCGGCACCGTCTTGTTGGAACCAAATACATTGACGTTCTTGTATGGGTAGTTCGTCCATGAAGTCATTGATGTAAGTTTATAAAAACTGTAAATAACGTTCGGCATTCATTGGTTGATGAAAAAAGAAAGGTCCTATTAATCTGTTCTTATAAATGCCACACCATACGTTCGTCTTAAATGAATATTGGTCATGAGACTTTATTATAAAATTGGGATTTTCTTTAGACCACCAGCGACAATGTTGTGATGAGACAGTTCCATTTGACGAAAATGTTGCTTCATCGGAAAAAATTATACGCCTCGTAAAGAAAGTGTCCTCTTCTAACTCTCCTTGGATGAGTGAGCAAAGATCAAAGCGCCTGTCATAATCCCTATCTTTTAATGTGTGAACAATTTTTGGTTTAAATGGTCTGTATTTATTTAGTTTTAGAATTCTTGCCACTGTTTCTTTACTTACATTTTGTTGCATCAACGACTTCCTTTTGCGCAATGACATTTTTGGATTTTCTACAACAGACAGCATTACTTCAAACTGCGTATTCTCATCGGCAACCAGCTTTTGGCGTTTTCTATTATGATTATTTTTAATACTTCCAGTACTCTTAAATTTATTTATTATTTTCGTAACAGTTGAATGATTAATATTTTTATTGGGATATCTATTATTAAAAATAATTGCTGCTTCTCTATGCGTTTTATACTTTTCTCCCACAATCAAAACAATTTCTATTTTCTCTTCACAAGATAATAATAACCCTACCATGTTTATGTGTCATATAAATTCTAACGCGTTTTGATATTCACTGTCAAACCTTTCTAGCAAACAACAAATCATTTGTATGTCAGTGCATCCTAGATAATATGTAACTACAGTTAAATTTGCATTGTTATTGTCGGCAAAAAATTGAAAAAATGAGATTTTCCATATAAATGGATGTAATGGCATATTTGAACATAATTTTTAGTTCTAATCAACTTTTTTTAATAAAGTTGTTCGATATTGTCAAATATAAAGGTACTTTACTCTTGGGTAAAATTAATATTTTTGACATATCTAGTATACAACTGAAAAAATTTAATATCTGATGATTGTATTTTAGGTTTTAGAGCATGCAGAAGTTTTTATGAAGAATAACCTTTTTCCCTAAAATTAATAATAAAAAAGTTTCCCATATGGTTCCAACTTAGTGAGACATATTGTATATATATATATATATATATATATATATATATATATATATATATATATATATATATATATATGTATGGCACAGGGACTTCGATAGACTATGGAAATGGTCATGTGTGGTTTAAATATCTGCAAAAGAAAAATGCAGTGTCAATATTGTTTACAATTTTCTGCAAATCAACGTACTACCAGAAGAGAAAGCCTGGATAGAATTTGGAGACGGTGTGACGGGAGCGACTGATCTTTATGGTGCAGGATCCGTAAGAAAGATTCCAGTTGTCTACAATGTGTTCTCAGTATTACCTTATCGAGATATTTCTAAAAAAAATAAGGATAACTTTAGTAAATGGAAAAAGAAACTATATAACAAATGACGAAAAAGGAAATAAGTTCATATACATTAAGTTGAATAGGTATTAAAATTAGGCATAAAACAAACACAAAATTAATCAATGCATTCTATATTTTGTAGAAAAGACAAGCATGAGATATGGTTTAAATCAATAAATGTAGTAAATCAAGTATATGTAATTCAGACATGCATAATGGTGCCAATTCTTAGGAAATATTTTGTAATAGTAACATTTAAGATATAGTAAATACCTCAGACTTATATCTTTGAACAGTGAAAGGATATGAATCAAGACATTCATTATATGAAGTGACAGATTGTAATGTTTTATGTAAACAGTAACTGTATAAATTAAAAATACATTTATTAGTTCTTATATGTATGGCACAGGGACTTCGATAGACTATGGAAATGGTCATGTGTGGTTTAAAAATCTGCAAAAGAAAAATGCAGTGTCAATATTGTTTACAATTTTCTGCAAATCAACGTACTACCAGAAGAGAAAGCCTGGATAGAATTTGGAGACGGTGTGACGGGAGCGACTGATCTTTATGGTGCAGGATCCGTAAGAAAGATTCCAGTTGTCTACAATGTGTTCTCAGTATTACCTTATCGAGATATTTCTAAAAAAAATAAGGATAACTTTAGTAAATGGAAAAAGAAACTATATAACAAATGACGAAAAAGGAAATAAGTTCATATACAACTACAATGAGGGTCTATAGGCATTAAGAAAAAAGGAAACCATAGACGAAACATAGCTAGTTTGTGAAAAACTTTTAATAACAAACAATTCAAGGTGCCGACTTGCCGACATTAGTGTATAAACTGTCAAAGACCATGTGTGCGTGTTGGTGTAGATACGACAACTTGAAGAAAACAAACAAGAAGGATTTCATCGCAAACGTTTCAAAAAATCAATGCCAACCTAAAATCTAGTTTGACAAGAGAGGCGTTAAAAATTGCCGATAGCAATTGTTTTTGATATATAAACGAAAAACAAGAATCGACTTGTTGGAGATTGAATCTGTACTTCGAGTTAGAAAGTCGCTAATTTTACAAAAGAATAATATTTCTTGAGCAAAAGTGAGAGTAGGGTTAAAATACACTACTTCTAACTCACAATTAGATTAAATGTATTAAGTTTTTGAATTCAATTTTAATTTATTTAAATAATTTACATTCAATATATTTTTTTATTTATTTAAAATGGAGGATGTTAGTAAGTTTTGAAATAAATTATTCAATGTAGGATTAATTAATGGTGCAAGACGTACTAAAAGTAGGTACTATGTGAAAATATTTGCTTTTAATAAAACGTTAAGCATCATTAACTGGATGAATATTATCTTCTGCAGTAATAATGATTCATTTTTTTAAGTAATAAAAGGATAGTTAATGGTGTTGGATGTGCTGAGAGTACTATGTGCCAATATTTGCTTTCAGTAGATCATTAGGCATCATTAATGATTATACAGTTATTTTAATTCAATATTTCAAACAAAATAAGTACGAATAAACGGGGATGTTCTTGATGGGCAGGTGCTAAGCCGCTAGATGTACTGCGTGAGAATGTGTACAGCTAGTGATTAGTATAGGCCAGTTTCAGGACATTCGCGTTGCAAAGTTTTAGAGCATCAAGGCACTATGTGAAAATGTATGTTTTTGGTGAAATAAAATTAGCTTCTTATTAATAAATTTATTATCAAGAATCAATAATTGTCTTTTATCTAAAAGAACAACATAATATTTTTTTTTATTTAACCAGCATTAATTTAATATAAGCTTTACACAAACATTATAACTCAAAAATGAGTATAAATGTTTTCTTTCCTCATTATTTGTAATACAAAAATGGATATAGATACAATATAATAATGTTATTTATGATTGACTTTCTCATAAAATATGAATATAATTTCTACATGAGATTTTCATCTTTGGTTTATTTTTATTAACCTTATCCCAAACAAAAAACTAAATAAGAGAAGCAAAAATCACTGCAAGAACTCAAAATACTATACTGTTAAGAAATAAGCATATAGTTAGAATATAATGATCTTGTCATTTACTAGCAATTATTCAAATTATTGAGTCTACAGCATAATTTATATGGCTGTAACGTGTGGCAATGTTACATTTTCATTTCAAATAAGAAATTTACCATTTTTAACAGTGTAGCAGCCACCACAGCAATATGTATGTAAACGATCTTGGCCGCCGACCGTTTTTATGCTTAGGATGTCTTGTTCAAGTTGTGGTCACACACTTTTATTACTGAATCTCTTAGGCGATTCTATTGTAGAATGAATGCTGTCTTTTTATTTAACCTAAGTGATATTTTAATAAAATATTCTTTTTGTAAATACATTACTTTTGAAATACTCATTCAAAAAATAGGTACAATTATTATAGTGTATCCATGTTATTTGGCATCCACTAGTTTTAATGTGTACATGGGTACATACAAAATAAATTATATATTTTTTGATAGAGGATCAATTAGTAGTTCCTGATTTAAAATATAGGGAAAAAGTACGTGGACAACGTTAGTAATCTCCGGTTATTCGGATTATGTCACTAAATTTTAAGGCGAAATAAAGAGAGATTGTATTCACTGCAAAAAATCTGTTGTAAGATGAATTTTTATACTATTTCATTCATATAAATGCTATACTAGAATACTATTAGTATTTTTGAACATCTTGTTTTAAATATATTTCCCTAGCACAGAATCTTTAAAAAGCAGTTTAATGATTACTCAAATATATGTTGGAAAATATTAAATACAATCTTACCTTATTTCTTAAATATCCAAGTGCGTGGGAATTACAGAATTACTACAGTTGACCATTTATATCTTCCCTACCGAAGGTTCGACAACTCCTCAATAATCTGTGCCTATATTATAGGCAACAAATATATAAAACTGTATGAAACTATGTACATTATCTATAAATTAGTTCATTATAAATGAATATTCAATGTATATATTTTTTTAGTTAGCCAAATCGACCAAGAAATGTTTAATACATTAACCGAAACGGATATAAAAGAGTTAATTCCTATTTTAGATCTACGAAAAAGATTTCTGCAAAAATTTCATATCTACAAACAATTATTACAAGTAAGCAAATTTAGAAATGATACTCAATTAATTGCTTTTCAAGAAAGTATAAACATAATAGGGGTTTATATAAAAAAAATGTTTTTTATTTTAGGAAAGTAGAAGCTCTGCTGGTATAGCATGCTCTACTGATACAGAGGATTTCGAACGCATTCCTTTAACAAATCAAACCAGAGCATTTTATGGTTTGGATGACATTAAAAGAAGTTTAGGGCATAATTTTCCGGATTTTGATTTAAAGGAAGTATTGGAAATTACAGCTCTTGGAAAAAACGTTCTTAAATGTTATAATGAAAACAACCATCTTAATGATCGGTGTTGAACCGAAGTTGTAGATATAATTGTCAAACATATTTACAACTATATAACACAACAGTAAGTCACTTTAAAAAAAATTAACAACTAAAACTAACTTGTCTTTTATATGGCAGTTTGAAACATGAGCAGTATATTGTATTGTGCACGAAAGTAAAGCAAACATTTCCAGAAGAAGTAAATTCCATTTATTGTATTCCATATTATATTAAAAAGAAGCAACCCTGATGGTAAATGCGTTTTTGCGAAAGGTCGATTAGTGGACAAAGTTAGAACACCGAAGTGGTGATAGAAATCCGCATAAAATGAAGAAGTGAGAATTACCAGACTTTGAGCAGAATACATCAACTTCCTATGATCTAGAATAATTTTAATAAATATGAACTTGTAAATATTTTATGAATTATTTAAATGTGGACTTTGAAAATTTTCTACTATATTAAATATATAGAATCTTCAACTGTCTTCATACATTTATTTGAATTCAATTTAATAATACTCTAAATAAATAAATGTATTTTACACGCAATTATTAACAAGGTAAATAACATTAAGGAACCTGATTTTTTTTATTTTCAAAACGCGATGGTTAAGCACTATGCGTTACAGTAAAACATTTTGGAATTTGTAATAGTTTTTGTTTAAGTAGGATAAAAGATCTATTTTACTTTTGCGTATAAATACACCACGCTGTGTTTTTGAATATATGTATTTTTTGTTGTGAGAACCGTTACACTAAATTTTGATATGGATGAGTTTAATGAACTCTACGAAGAATTGAGGTAGTTTATTTATTTTTTGTTTTGCTATTTTATATAAAGTGTTAAACAATTTTTATGTAGTGGTTTATGCTGGAGATAAAACGAGGTTGGTGATTTTTTTCTATTTTTATTAATGAATATATTCATAATTTTTTTTTGTGCTTGTGCATCGAGGTTTGACGTGTTAGGGAAATTTAGTCAGGGATGTATGGAGCCTTGATTGATCCTAAAGGCACGAATTTGATTTGGGGATACTGTTTGGGAGCAACAAAAGGCGCTGGGCAGTATTAATATCAAAACAGAGTCTATGTTCTGATGTGTATATGATAATAACCGTTGGGATTCATAATTTTCTTTTTTCCAGTATAAGTAACGACATTTAATAAAATTTTGACTTGTTGATTACACTAGTATGATTATTTATAAATACACCTAATACAAGTGTGTTTGATAGAATGTTTTAATTTGATTTTATATCATTATTATTATTATAATTATTGTATCAGAGTCTAGTTTTTTTTTATCATAACATGCAATGGTTTTATTTTGAATATTAATTTTTCTTTTTCCTTGTTTGTACATACATCTGTTTTTTTTAGTAAGTTTAATAAACTATGTTATAAGATATTTCTGTATTTTATTTACTTTATCTGACCTGGAGAAAACTTAGGAGTATCAACTTTGGAGAAAGAATATTTTCTGCCCATGAGAGAAAGAATAATTAGAATAACCGTAAACTAAGCTAGTGAAGTGCGAAATTGCCTAACCCACATTTCTGCAAAAATTGGGATATATGCTTGATTCTTTTTGAATTTGAGAATAAAGAATTTTAATAATCTCACATAATTATTAACTTACAAGAGTCACAGCAGTATGTTCAACAACAATGTAGTTTATTTGTCAGAATATTGGGATAAGTTTTGTGTTGTAGTAAACGCTACTAAAGCCAAAGAAGAAACTAAAGATAAGGAAGTTGACTGTTTGATAGAAATAATAAATGATAAAAAATCTACTGATGGTAAGGCTATTTGAATACATAGTATTATTTAACTATTTTTTAGATATAAGACATTTAGCTCAAATAAAAGCACCATGTCACATAATTATTCCAAAAGACAGAATTAAATCAAAATCATACAATTGAAAATTTACAATTCTTGATTGTGATTAGTAGATACCTCTAAATTTTCTTTAAGCAGAATAATATTTGTAATGTTTATAGACTCCAGGTAATGTAGATAGCTCCATAGAGCAACAAAAAGGAAAAAGCATACTTCGTAAATGGACTTTGCAGGCATTTATAATAGACGTACGTGGGAAATCTGAAGAGCGTAACTTCTGTATTCATTGTGGTTGACAAGATAAGATACGAATCCATTGGTATTTTAAAGGCTACGGATATTTTGTTTAAAATATATCACGTATTTAATGCGAAATATCCACCTCAGAGTGAACATATCTGGTATTTAATTCAAAAAGGTATTTTTAAAATAGAAACAATTTATGATGAAAATATTCCTTATATTTCGCACTTGAATGAAGCACTAGAAAAAAAGAACTGGTAATTATATTTTATGAGCTACATCATTTAACATGAATTGTTCTTGTGGAAAAACACACGTTAATAAACAGCGACTGCAGAACGAAAAATTGGTTTCATTTACAATTTATGCACTAGATTAGGAACAAGCCTTGGTCTTTCCGGCACCTCCACATCTACCGGATGTGAATTAATTGGATATCACCGGCTAATGTATGACCTATGTGAATGTTAGTTTATCAATCATTTTAATTAATAAAGTCTCTTGTTTAAGTAATTTTAATATATCTACTAGTATTTGGATCACTGAAAAGAGCTGAGGTTCTGAACATTATGGTGTATGCAAACAAAATTTTTATGAGAGTGCCTAATATGCTATCAGTAAGTTAAAGTAAACTAAAAAAAATCTGTATGTTTATATATTAAACTACTTATTAAAGTTTCCAACTAAATAATATCAAATATAAATAAATTCCAGATGGTGTGTTGTGACGCCATTGTTAAACTATAAGACTAACACCGGAAATCAAATGGAAAACCGCTGGAAAAAATCGCGTAAAAACTGTCTGCTCCGCTCGTTGGAAAGCGCATAGTCTAAACGCTTTAGAAGAAAAAAGAAAACAAAATTTGATAGGCTCAAGGATACAATCACAGTCTACCAAAGGAGAATCACATCGCTATTTTGTAAACCAAATTATTCTTTAAATGTAGCATATAGGAAGGCCAACAGTACACCCGAGAAATGTGAAACAACCACTTGTAAAGCTAAGTTATCGGGCAGTATCGTTTTCCCAGTAATATCAGGAATATTTAGCAGAGCTGCAACAGGTCTAGCAGACCTTGCTACCGTGTATGATTGGTAAAAAACTGGTTCACATTCAATTTCAGTTCGCTTAATGGCAAGTAGTAAGGATGGAATTCCCGTTAAATTATTTGTTACATATTGCAACCTAATTCTTATTAGCGTTAATAAATTGCGATTGCAAGACGGTGGTTTTCATTCCTTCCCAAACTCTCCTTATTCTGTTGGATGTGACATAATTAATAATTTGACAACACGAAAATTTATATAAATTTTATGAAGAGATTCCATTTCGTAATTTCAATATTTTAGTATTAGGAACCCAGAAGAGCACGGAGATTATGAAAACTGTAAATTTTGTGATACATGACAGTTAGATATTTGCTTTCAGTAAGTTATCTGATCCAAATCGAAAAAATAAAAAAATTGCTAAAACAAAATTAAAAAAATATTAGTAGGTACATACGCTTAAATACTCTGGTATTCCCTATATTTTCGATATTATTAAATACGATCGCTTATCTTGTAAGTTGGTAGAATCTCGCTGATTTGACATGAAGCTAAGACGTGGATTACAAGCACAAAACTCGCGCGCTATTGTAATATTTTCTCTTCACCTCTGCTTAGAGCTGCTCTCTTTGAAAGATCCTTTTCCTAAAACATATATATTGTACTAGTGGTGGGGGTAATTCGTTTTTAAACACCTATTCTTAAATCTTCACTAATATGTATATGTAAATTCAATATTTGCAACTTGAATAACCTCCACACCATCCACACTTATCTAGTCATTCAAATAAATTCACATAGCAACATTAACATTTACTCTTTATATTATAAATGCCACTCGTTGGGTCAGCCATAAAATGCAACAATACCTTATATTAATAAAAGATACTGTTACATTCAGGTAAATTTTATAATCTTGAAAACCTGTATTTATTCTCGTCAATAAAAATGAAATCTTTTATATAATATTTATATCTATTTTTCAAATTCTCTCAGGTATATTATTTATTTATGCCCTCACTAACTCAGTTCTTGTTTTATAAATTTAAACAAATTATTTTTATATGTAACTAACTTCACTTGATTCCTCAAAGTCAACAGTTGCCTATATGTAATTTCTTAAATACCCGTACAGATCATAATTTCTTTACGTTTTATAATTCTTTATTTTATCAATCAAATTTTACTAAACAGTTATTCTCAAGTGAATAAAAATATGTGTTACAAATTTATCTTCAATTTATATTTACTATAAACTCAATATCAAGGTATGTATTAGCATACTATTCAAATAAATAAAAAAAATTCACTGACAGTTGTGTTTCTATTCATAGGTTAAGGTTCTTAGCGTCCTATCTGTTTCATCTATATAATTCAAGATCCTTCTCCACATATACCAAATAAAAAACAAATATATCAAAACTAATTTGTTTAATAAACTAGGCAAATATTAAATCATATGGTAGTTTCCAACACAATCTCCAACAAATTTTCATACATGGAAGTATTAAGCTTGTTTAAAAAAAACTCCTATAAAATTTATAGGTGCACGAAACTATATCTTTCGTGAATTGAAATGCAAGCAAGTAAGTATTTTTATCATACTATTATAAAAATATACTGTATAGTTCTCGTTTGAATTTAAATTTCCCAGATAATTTACTTAGTTTTAGTTTGCCAATCAGATTCTTTGATTTTATAAAATTATTAAATTCAGTCACAAATTAATGTTGTGAAAGGAAAATACAAAATATCTTTTCTTAATTATCTACAATGTTATTAGGTACGTTTTTATTTTAATATTGACTAAATTCTGTTATACTTTTACTATCTTTGAAACTGTTAAACACAGATAATTCCAAATGATTATACGACCTGTCACAATATATTGAACTGGTATTCTTTCTTGTAATCCAACCGATTTCTTTTAAGTTCGAAGATGACATGTACTGGTTCCAAAGATGTAGATCCTTTCCTTTGCCTAATTGACTGAAATACTCGGGATATGGACTGTGATGACTGCTATCCTGTTATACCTTCAAATCTGCTATTATCTGGAATCTCGAACCGTCGAACGCTTGTGTAATATTCCTTGATACTAGTCCTTCCACTAATTATATCTCCACCGGACTGGAATACCTGTGATCGCCTACTATTTGAAAGTTCTCGAAATCTTCTATTTCTGGATTGATATACTAGTACAATTACTGGAACTCGAACAACACTCCTGTGTAATAATTTTCTAGCTGAATATGAATTATTCTTCTTGGTTCATTACCAATGCCGTAAGTTTATTTTTAAATTATAATCATATAATTATTCTCTTCCTACTCAGTTTTAAATTCTCTTCATTTATTTCGTCATTAGTAAATTAAATCCTTTCTTCTTGTATTTTTTAAACTCTATTTATATGATGATAAAAAATACTATTCCTGAGAATATTTAAATCACCTAAAAATTATCTGTTTTCTATTCCACTCTATTTTTATCACTTCTTCTACACTTTTATGCAATAATTGATAACTTTATTATGTGTTTTTCGGAGAAAAACTTCGTTTTTTCGAAAACACATCTACTTCTTTCTAAAATTATTTTAGAATCTCCTTATTTATCCCTCATATCCCTGGCAATAAATCCTTAATTTTTAATATCCAATCATCTTTGTACACACATTGTGATAAATCAAAACATATTTTATTTGAACTTGAATATTTAAAATACCTTTTTGTAATTCCAAAAATTTATCAATTTAATTCATAACTTTATTTTTTTCAACCTTTAACACACTTCGGCAAACCAAATACTCAATACTATAACGTTGTTATTTTAAATGTCAAAATCTGACATTTCTCATATTTGAATTTAAGCGCGCAACTATACATCATTTTTTCAACCTTTATGGTTCAAAATCCATACTTATTATCTCTATTTTTCAATAGTGTTAATTAAACAAGCTTTTACAAAATAATATTACATATAAAAATACATCAAGTAATATTTAAAATTCTATTTTCAGTAATGGGTAAAATTAATGCAACAAAGAAACCTGATAGGCAACCAACCACTCGATGCAAGGAAAACTTCAACATACCTCGATATGCAACCAACTTTACACGATGCCCAAAACATAGGAATATAACCATTTAATATTCTCACAATTATTTTAAGTATAAATCAAATATTCCCACAGCTATTTACTTTATTATAGTTCGGTCTATTAAATTTTATCAACTTTCATTTTTTAATACTCACCTCAAACATATACAGTATATTCTATTAACAATAGTACTTCTCACATATCATTTCTAATTCATGTTGGTGAACTACCACAATATATTGTACATTTAATTATCCACTTTTTATAAAATATTATCCATCAGCAGTTTCAAAACACAAATTAAGAGTGACCTCATATTACTTGACTAACTTCATTGTTTTGCATTTTGCTTTCAGTTTTCTTTGATTTATAAGAACAAGCAAGTGTTTCACTTTAACTTTCTTAAGTAATTTAATTTAATTATATAGGGTCATTCTAAAGTAAGTTCCCAATTTGAAATGGCCGTAGGATTGACAAATTTTTAATATGTACAAAAATAAAGGGACTAATTTGTTCATAAAGAAACGGGATTTTATTATAACAAAAAGACATAGGAAAAAATAACGTCTGTTTCGATTGCTTAAGTTCCTCACCATTAATCGGGCTTCTAAGAAATAGCCTTTCTTTGAGGTAACCCCATAACCAGTAGTCAGCCGGATTTATGTCTGGTGACCCAGCAGACCAACTCTTTGGAAAATGCCTGCTCAATACTTGATCACTGTTAATAATTATTTTACGCTACTGTGTATCTGAGGTGGAGCTCCGTCTTGCATATAAATAATGTTTTTAATACAATGATTCTGTAATGCTGGTATTACGAAGTCTTGCAACATTTTGTTACTGTTTTCATTTGTCCATTTTCCATTTCTTCATAGGTCATATGATGCTATTATTAAATTTGACGGAAAACCACACCAGACAGTGTGACTTTACGTCATTTTTTTACCTTGGCATCATTTAATCCTTGTTGAACAATATTTAAAAATTGCCAACTTTATGGCCATTTCCAACTGGGATTTGATATAATGTCATGTGTCAATATTATACATGGATATTGATTTTCTGTCTTAAACAGGGATCATATTCTGAAATTAATAATTTGCTTTAATGTTTATGATTTATATTAATCGATGGAGTAAAGCTTTCTATTATTTTGGTATTTATATTTCTCATTGATCTTTGTTACTACTTTGATAGAACATTTACTTACAAAGTTATTGTTTATTTGTTATTTTGATCAGCATTTTTACTTTCTTATACGTAGTATGAGGCAGTATTTTGTCGTAAAGTCATATCACAACGAAAAAGTCAGTCTCATGTCTGTGGCTGTTTATTTCTGTGAGACCGGGTGGGGGGGGGGGTAGCATCGTAAAAAAGAAAAGAAAAATTGGGTCATTAAGTACTTGTTAACTGACTTGTTACTGATAAATGCGAAAGAAAACCGGGTTCGGAAAACGGACGATCATAGCAATCTTTGAAGTGACCCCCCTCCCCCCTGGTTGAGGTCTAGTTACGCCTATGCATGCAAGAGTTACATTTTCAATCGATAGACCAGAAGTCATAGTTTAACTTCAATGGAAGAACCAAATGTTAACGATATTTCGTCAGTTAGTAAGTTTAGACAATCTATAGGAAACAAAAGTAGGTAAAAATGAATTTGAGACCAATTAAAAAAAAATAATTTCAGTATTTCTGCCGGAAGTATGTATTTTACTCTCATGTAGATAACTTTTCATCATTCTTGAAATAGTTCTTTGACAATATTTGGATTGGATGTATACGTACAAGAAAATCTTGTGATGTCCACGCCATTTTTGTGTGAATAGAATCTCTTTGGATAAGACATGTTATATTCGATTTGGCTTATTTAGTAATTTTAGAAAGAGATTAAAGAAGATCGACTATACACAGGAAACGTATAAATAACTGTAAACAGTTTAAATCAATGGTAGATAATTAAATATGTACTTTATAAGATCAGACCCTAAAGGGGCCCACACACTGCGTTTTTGTTCGACAGTTTTGTTCGACGAACAAATCTGTTCGAACAAAAAAAAACGACGCAAAACCGAAGTGTGTGGGTCGAAAACCGTCGTTGATGTTGGCGTACAAAGCTGCTGAAAATAATCTGGTTCGGCCTGTTTATGTCCGTCGAACATGTTCGTCGAACAAAACGGTCGAACAAATCTGAAGTGTGTGGGGTAAACAGTTTTAAAAGACGACGATTTTTTGCAGTAGTGTAGCATAACCAACGTTTTGACAAAACAAAACTGCTGAACATAACTGTAGTCTGTGGGCAACTCACGTTCGGCGTTTTTGTTCGACAGACTTGTTCGTCGAACAAAACTGTCGAACAAAAACGCAGTGTGTGGACCCCTTAACACTGCTCAACAACTACCGAAATAGCAGTGATCCACCTGCACGTGCCCTGTAAGGCACGGTAGTTGCTTATAAAAATTCTTATAAATAAAAATTTTCAGTTATGATATAGCCTACAAAATAATAATACAAGCTTAATAATTTTTAAATTTTTGTACGGAGCGTATTTGTAGATGGTGATCACCAGCTTCACGTTAACCTATAAAATAACATGTTGGTTTTCACCAATAAACGGCTACAAATCAATAATAATCATATAGCCTAACAAAATAATATGATTAGATTCGACTTATTCAAGTAAGAAACTCACTGCGTCCGTCTGTCACGTATCACATAATTAATATGGAATGAGTTATTATCAGGGAGATTAAATTTTGACGGATGACACTCTAGTAAATATATACGAAAAGAAAAAATAATAAAAGTGTGACAATTATTTTAAAACATAGGATTTGTAAGGATTTTCTCACTAAATATACAATACATATCTAAAGGCAATTATTTTATTATATCTTAGCGAGCACGCAATAAACACTTACCATCGAAACGAAATGAAGTTCGTTTATAAAAAATGGGAAAGTTTGCTTCTCTCAGGCAAGCGCTGCCAAAATTGTTGAGTAGAAGGATTGTAGTGTATCGTTTGTTGAGGGAATGGAAAGACAGTTGGCAACGAACAAGCGCATGAAGTTAGTGTTATTTTATGATATAGATAGATGTGAATAAACAGATAGTAAAAACAACAACCTTGTGTATTTTATTTGTGTTAATCAATCGCTTTATCAGAACATACAACACTACATTTGGCGACGAGGATGTGTTTCTAACAAAAGAAATATAACGAACTACACGCAAATAGATGGCAGAAATGGATAAAGCGGTTTGATAACTTCCTTATAGCTGCGGGAATAGCAGACGACACCAGGATGGAGGCGATGTTATTGCATTGTATAGGTGAGGAAACTTTTGAAATTTACTGTTCCCTTCCTGATCCTACCACACAAACAAATCTATCCAAGTATGAAGAAGCTAAAAATAAGTTAAATACTCATTTTGTACCCAAAATAAATGAAGAGTTTGAGATCTTCAACTTCAGACAAGCTAAACAGTTAATGAATGAACCTATCGATTATTAAAACTTGGCAGCAACTGTAATTTTCCAGATAAGGATAGAGAAATCAAGTCTCAAATAATACAAGGTACTATCTCAACAAAGTTAAGAAAAACGGTTTAGCTGAAAACCCATCGTTACACCAATTGTTAGCCAAAGCAAAAGCTTACGAACTCACAGAAACACAAGTGCTAGAAATTGAGAAAAACTCTGAATTTGCAGGCAGTCATGTCCGGCAACACATGTTAAGTGTAATTTTTGTGGAAAACAAGGTTATTTTCGCAAAGTATGTCTAGCAGAACAAAAGTTGAATCAAGGGAGAAACAAAGAACAACAGGAAACGGTAACAAAACCAGAACGAATCCAAAACAAAGGTAAATATAAACAATTTTCGAACAAGAAATATGTAAATCACAATGAAATTGCAAACGACAGTTCAGATAGCTTAGAAGAACAATCCTTTTATCTAACTGTGAATAATATTAGTAACATTCCAATAACAGCAGTTGAAATAAATGGTCATAGAATTGAATTTATCATAGATACGGGCAGTTCAGTCAACCTTATTAGTGAATCTACATTGTCAGAACTACCCGAACAAACACTTATAACTGATTCAAGCAGTATATATCCTTATTGTTCTACAAACCAACTAAGGATCATTGGAAAATTTACCGCCACACTGAGTCACGCGAACAACAACATTTCAACAGAAATACATGTTGTAAAAGGTAAGTGTCACAATTTACTTAGTTATGATACATCAAAGAAGCTAAATCTAGTAAAAATATTTGCAAATAGTATTTCTCAGAACATTAATTTAAAATATGTGGAACACAAATATCCAAAAATATGTACTGGAATTGGTAAACTAAAAAGCTCAGAAATAAAGCTTCGTATTGATTTGAATATTCAACCAGTCGCTCAAAGACATCGACGTATACCATTTCATTTAAGAGAGAAGGTTGAACAAGAACTGGAAAGATTAGTTCAGCAAGACATTATTGAAAAAACAGATGGTCCAACACCCTGGGTATCACCAATAGTGATAGTTCCAAAACACAACAACCCAGAAACAATTCGAATATGTGTTGACATGAAAGCACCAAACAAAGCTATATTAAGAGAAAGACACATAACACCAACAATAGATGATATCATAACACAGTTAAATGGATCAGTAATGTTCAGCAAGATAGACCTAAAGGATGGTTATCACCAGCTTGTGCTATGTCCAGAGTCGAGGTACATAACTACCTTTTCAACACACACCGGTCTGTACAGGTACAAACGACTTAGTTTTGGTATCAATGCAGCCGCTGAAATATTTCAAAATACGATTCAGAAACTTTTGATAAACATACCAGGGGTGCTCAACTTTAGTGATGATATCCTCATTTTTGGCAAAACACCATTAGAACACAATATTGCTTTTGAGAAGACACTAAACAAACTAACAGAATCCAATTTAACCGTCAACAAGGCAAAGTGCATTTTCAGTGTACCAAAGATAGAGTTTTTTGGTTATGTGTTCTCAGAAAAAGGAGTTCATCCAGACCCAAATAAAGTATCTTGCATAATCAATCTACAACAACCAACAAATGCAAGTGCAGTTCGCAGTTTGTTAGGAATGATAAATTAAATTTATACCTAATTTAGCTGAAAACACGAAATTACTTAGAGAACTAACTGAAAGATGCTGAGTGGAACTGGACGACGGATCACGACAAAGCTTTCGACGTTCTGAAACAACAACTCAAACGGGTCACCAATCTAACATATTTTAACTTAAAGAAACCAACACATCTCCATGTAGATGCAGGACCAGAAGGTCTAGGAGCAATTTTATCACAAGATGATAAAGTGATTGCTTACGTCAGTAGGACACTCACGAGCACAGAAAAAAGGTACAGCCAAATTGAAAAAGAAACGTTGGCTTGTTCATGGGCTATACAACATTTCCACATATATTTATATGGCTCAGACTTTACTTTACACAGTGATCACCTTCCGCTAGTGAGAATCTTACAAAACACGAAGCCTTCGCCTAGCGCTCGAATTGAGAGACTATTATTACGCATACAATCGTACAAATTCAAGGCGGTTCATCACAAAAGAAATTCCAACCCTTCTGATTACACTGGCCAACAAATTTCAACTTTTGATTTTGCCATCAAATAATTTATACGAATTTCAATAGAAAACATATAAACATTTATTTTAATAAAAGGTAGAACGTAAAGTTAGCTCGATTTTTTATTGTATTACAATGAAAAGGTTTTTTAGATTAGATCATAATTTAATGTATATTTCAAATTATTATAATTAGAAATGTAAAGTAATATTGCTCTGTCTCTTATAAACAACATCTACAGCATCTCTTCTTAACGTCCAACAGTAATCTGCTAACATAATAGGATTCCATTTCCCCTGATACCGTTTTTCCATTCCCATGATGTCTTGGTGGAAGCGCTCACCGTGTTCATCGCTAACGTCGCCCATATTTTCCGGAAAAAAATCCAAGTGAGAATGTAGAATGTGCACTTTAAGGGACATATTACAGCCAGCAGCGTGAAATGCTTGTATCATATCCATTACTAAAGTTTTATAGTTGTCAGCTTTTTTGTTTCCCAAGAAATTCGTGAAAACTTGTACCATGGAGCGCCAAGCTGTTTTTTCCTTCGCTGTTAATTTGGTTTCAAAGATTTCATCATTTACTATTTCTCGTATCTGAGGTCCAACAAAAATACCTTCTTTCAGTTTTCCTTCTGTTATTTTTGGAAACTTTTCACGAAGGTATCTAAAACCGTCACCTTCGCGGTCCACTGCCTTTACAAAATTTTTCATGAGCCCAAGTTTCACGTGGAGAGGTGGTATTATGATCTTTTCTTTTTCTACTAGAGGCTGATGTTGTACATTGTCTTTTCCTGGTATAAACTGTTGTCGTAGTGGCCACTCTTGCTTATGGTAATGTTTTTCCCTGTCACGACTGTCCCAAAGACAGAAGAAGCAACAGTATTTGGTGTAACCAGATTGCATACCCAAAATAATTGCAATTACTTTAAAATCTGCACAAATATTCCAGGAATAGTCTTTGTACTTTATCTTTTCTAATAAAATTTTCAGATTTTCGTAAGTTTCTTTCATAGAAACAGCATAACCTATCGGAATAGCAGGATAATGGTTTCCATTATGCAACAAAACTGCTTTTAGGCTGGTCTTTGATGAGTCTATGAATAATCTCCAAGAACTGGGATCATGATGTATTCCAAAAGCTTCAGAAAGTTTATAAATATTATTGCAGTAGACCAGATTACCGGCCATACTATAAAAATCAACAATATTTTCATGTCTGCTGCGAAAAATACTTATTCTTGTGTCCTTTGCTAAGAGATTCCATTGCTGTAGTCGCGACCCAAGAAGTTCTGCTTGTGATTTTGATAAATTCAAATCCCGCACCAAGTCATTTAATTCAAACTGAGTAATTAAATGTGGTTCGTTTGATGTAGATGGAATAAAATCAGGGTCACTTGATTTTTCATTACCTTCAAAGCTAGTGTCGCTATCGGTAGCTATTGTACTCTCCTCGCTTTCTTTGTGAATTGGCGGTCGTGGAACAGGATGCTGTTCCTCATGGGGTCGAGGTTTCTGAGCTGACTCAGTTTCCACATAATTATATTTTCTTTTCTTACGGGTGTTAAGTCCTGCAGTTTTGTTAAGGCAAAAATAGCAATCTTCAAGATGATTCTTTTGTTCTTTCCATCGCATAGGCATGGCGAACGGTAAAGAATGTCGTTGTCCACATAACCAATCTCGCAAATATCTGCTGCATGTAGTACATATTACATGTGGAACCCACTGTTTGTCCTGATTTTTGACGGTCATATCGAAGTAAAGTTCATAGGCCCGGCAAATGTTCAGACTTAACTTTTCACTCTGGCCTAGTGGGGTAAATTTACCACATACGTAAAAAAAGTTATTTGGATTACTTCTACACGAACGAGGCATGACTGTGTCTTTAAAGATGGAACTAAATTATCTCAATTTTTAATTTCGTTATTAAAAATTCTCATTCACGGCTTTATGCTGTGCTAGCGCTAGTGGTATTTCAGTCAAAGATGTATCTCTTATATAGTATGTATCTGCTTATCCCCTCCCTAAGTCCTATCAACCAACCAGATTAAAGCATAACACTGCAAACTTGAACATTCTTGAGGAAACGAGTCAAGTCACGTCTGCAACAAGTCTCGACCTGCATTTTCTCTGTAACCAGAGCTAAGCCAATACTGCCGCTTTTCGAATCATTTTTACTTTATATATGCTGTTCAATTTCATTAGTTACTAACTTAGGGTAAAAACCTTGTTGGCCAGTGTTATCTGTCTCGACACCCAATTCAAGAAACAACTTCTCACGACAAATTAGAAGAGTATGTAAACTTTATAACGATCAATGCGCTTCCCAAAGCAATGACGCTTGGACAAGTTCAAGAGGCTACTAGAAATGACCAAATGTTAAAAAAGTTAATTGAGGCCCTCAACGTTGAGAAATTTATTTCATGGAAAAATACTCAACTAAGTTCTTTTGACAAGATCAGAGATGAGCTATCAGTAACAGATGGCATAATTTTGCGGGGCACACGAATAGTTCTTCCAATGACATTACAAAAACGAGCCATAGAGCTAGCGCATAAAGGTCATCTAGGAATCATAAAAACCAAGCAACTGTTACGAACAAAAGTATGGTTTCCTAACATTGATGTCCTAACTGAAAACTATATAAGAGCATGCTCAGCTTGTCAAGCAGTTACCAACACAAAACAAAGAGACCCAATCATCTCAACACCGCTTCCTAGACAACCGTTTGAAAATCTTGACATTGACTTTGCAGGACCATTCCAGGGCAAGAAACATATTTTTATTCTGGTTGACGAACATTCCAGGTATCCTATAGCGGAAATAGTACCATCAACTAGTTTTCAATATTTAAGACCCATATTGGAAAACACTTTTTCTACATTTGGAATACCAAAGCGTATAAAATCTGATAACGGTCCCCCTTTTAACAGCTACGAAATGAAAGAATTCCTATCCAATTACGGAATAAAACACGTCAGGATAACACCTTATTGGCCTGAAGCAAATGGATTAGCAGAGAGATTCGTGAAAACCTTCAAGAAATCACTAGTATGTGCAAATTTGGAAAATAACAAGTTCGACTCTCAAATTCAACAATTCCTGTTAAACTACAGAAGTACACCACATTCCACAACGATGATGTCACCCTTCGAACTCGTTTTCGGAAGAGAAGTAAATAATTTATTACCAATGATGGATGGAAATAAAGAAGAAAAGGATTTTGTCAATCAACATAAATTTAAGATTGGAGATATGGTATTATGCAAACAACCTAAGATTAACAATTTAACACCTACGTTTGATCCATATGAAATAATTGAAGTTCGAGGTACAAGAATAAAAGCCAAAAGAAAAAAAAGAATAATACAAAGAAACTCATCATTCTTCAAAAATTTCTTACCAAACCAAAGCTCTCTTTCTAAACGTCAATCTCAGTCAAAGGCAACTCCTTGCCTACCCTCAAGAACCTCTACCCAAAACATCCGTTTCCGGCTCAATGTTACTCCTAAAACACAGGGTATTCATCTCACACCTATCAATGACCAAAGTGCTATAAACGACATATCAATGCCTACGCCCAATACTGAACAAGCTGATCTAACCGACAACTCTGTGGTATCTACGCCCGAGAACCAGCAACCATCTGAAGTTGGGGCTGTTGAATCCATCGACAATCAATTAAAAAGCTCAACACGACCAGTGGACGAACAGAAGAGTGAGAAGAGCATTTCATCCGAAATCAAGACAGATGGCGACCAGCGCGAGAAACACAATCTACGTTCAGGGGATAAGCTGAGGAGACCTCAACACCTAAAAGATTACATTAGTGATTATGATTTTCAATGACTTTCAAGGGGAAGAATGTAGTGTATCGTTTGTTGAGGGAATGGAAAGACAGTAACAGTTGGCAACGAACAAGCGCATGAAGTTAGTGTTATTTTATGATATAGATAGATGTGAATAAACAGATAGTAAAAACAACAACCTTGTGTATTTTATTTGTGTTAATCAATCGCTTTATCAGAACATACAACACTACAAGGATGAGAACAAAATTTGAAAGACTCAAGAACCCAATAACAGGCTTTTGTTCGACGAACAAGTCTGTCGAACAAAAACGACGAACGTGAGTTGCCCACAGACAGCAGTTTTGTTCGGCAAAACGTTGGTTATGAATTATATAGAACTACACCACTGCAAAAAATTGTCGTCTTTTAAAACTGTTTACCCCACACACCAGCTTTGTACGCCAACATCAATAACGGTTTTCGACCCACACACTTCGGTTTTGCGTCGTTTTTGTTCGAACAGACTTGTTCGTCGAACAAAACTGTCGAACAAGAACAAACTGAGTTGCCCACAGACTACAGTTTTGTTCAGCAGTTTTGTTCGGAAAAACGTTGGTTATGAACTATATAGAACTACACTACTGCAAAAAATCGTCGTCTTTTAAAACTGTTTACCCCACACACTTCAGATTTTTCGATGGTTTTGTTCGACGGACATAAACAGGCCGAACCAGATTATTTTCAGCAGCTTTGTACACCAACATCAACGACGGTTTTCGACCCACACAACTCCGGTTTTGCGTCGTTTTTGTTCGAACAGACTTGTTCGTCGAACAAAACTGTCGAACAAAAACGCAGTGTCAATCATTTTGTGTTGCGCAGTTCTGCATAACATGGCATTACAAGTTGATCCACTTATGAATCTATTTGAGGCTCCACTAAATGGGACGCCCCATCAGAAATTTTCTAATTAGGCAACATTTTACGTAATCCTGTGATTATAATTATTACTAACTTACTAAATAAATTATAATGCAACAACGAAATAAATAAAAACATTTATTATAAAATACTGCGTTTTACTCCTTCAAACACAAATGATATTTTCCTTTTCTAGGGGATACGGTTGAATAAATAACAGACGTCGGTATATTACAATTTCAAGATAATTTCATTTGTGAGACGTGATGTTTCGAATTTTTTTTTCCATCTTCAACATTATAAAAATTATTGTGACATCTTAATCATTTCTGTCTTGGCTTTCATTAATTGTGCTCGTGCCTTTATAGCTTCAATTTCTACTCTCAGTTTTCCTATTTCCAAATGCTCCATGTAAACCTCGGCGTAATTGTTGATGGCTTCAGCAAGATAAGTTACTGATTCTGCATTTTTTACTGCGGCGTTGTATCGCATATCTTGCGCTGCGATGTATGAATTGGCAGCCGATTCCAAAAAGCTACTTGTGTATTTTTTTGTCTGAGCACTGTTTGCTCTTTCTATTGTTAGTAGTTAGTGGATTTGTTTTTATTTCTTTAGAAATCGTGTCTTCGGAAGGAAGCAATTCGTCAGTTGGCTCAATCATTATTTCGTCTGCGCTAATATTGTAAATCAACTTTGGAATTTCTTCCGCTTCTTCTGTAGTGCTTTCATTTGAAATGTTACTATCACAACCTATATTGCTATTTTCTTTTACTACCACTCGTTGGTTTGCAGAGCCTAGACGATCTGGTAATACTTCTAGTCCTAAATGTATATTCGAAATTAAATTGAGAAGCCTCTGTTCCAGATCGGTTAATTTCTTGGTTGGATTTCCACCGCCACGAGTGCGATTCTCTTTCGGTTTTTGATTCTGCTTTTTCTTTTGACATTACTTTTCCATTCCACAAAAATCTATTAAACAAAATGTTTATAGTTTTGATATTTTAAAAAGTAGGTTTCTAATTCGAAATAACTAAGCAACGTTTAATCAAATATGATATAATTTCAATTTGTTTATTTTGCACAGCTCATTATTCCCCATGTAATAAAATTATAATATTGTACTTACTCTTTTCCATTGCTCGCCTCTTTTTGTATAGGTCCTAAACCCATAGGATATATGTATATATTTTGCGCAGTTGTCCCATGATTTCTTAACGTTTCCTGCTTCTTGCGATTTAGTTTTTCCATAAATTAAAACTTTGTTCTGGTCTAAAAATTGCAACAGCCCCTCCTATTGGGCATTTGTGGTTCGTTTCAAACGTTTTAGAAGGTTAGAATTCATATTAAAACTAAGAAAATAAAGGATAGAAAAACTCTATAAGCTAGTACTACTGTTGTTTAATAAGTTTATGTTTACTATAAAGAGTTGGTGGTTTATCCTTTTTTAACTACACGGAATGTGTATACTACTATTTCAGTTTTCGCGATGACATCCGAATGTATTCTGTTACTCAAAGATACATAGTTTGAAATTTAACATCGCCTGTTACCTAGTAGGTACTTTTATTTTTATCGTTAGCGAAACATTACATATTCGATACGTAGTTGGACTGATCGAAATTTTAAAACAAAAAATTACGGAAGCGGTCAATTCAGTCACTGAAGATATGATCCACAATGTTTATAAAGAATTTGTACGTAGAGCTGAAAAGTGTGTAGAGGTTGGAGGATACCACGTTGAATAAAATTTAAAAAAAATCCTTTAATTCAAGTGTGTTTTTGTAATTTTTTCAGTTGCTAAAAATAATATTTAGATTATTGTTTCAGAATTGGTAGTTTTGAGACAGGCAAAAATTTTATAAAGAATGACGTTTTTGCGTAAATTTTTCCCTATTGTTGAGTCCATCCGGGGACAGACTGTATATATATATAGGAATCAACATGTCAGTAGCATAACAACATGTCTTGCATATATATAATACTATATACTATATATTGAAAAATTGAATATCTTCTTAGTAGTAGTGGCATGCAATGAAATAAAAGTAATAACAATATGACAACTAGTTGTCATTTAGAAAACATTGACAAATATAGAATATAAATCAAATATGTATAAATGAAAATGTAATCAAATAAGCATAGGACAGTCGGTACTACTTATATAGTTATATCAAAAGGCTTGGATCTACCACAAACTGTTCAGTTAATGCAATTATATAAATAATAACGACGCAACTATGTAATGAAAAATTACGAGAAGAGCTGTTGATATTATAACAAATATAGAATGTAAAATCAGTCATGTATAAATGTAAATGAAAGCAAATAAGCATAGGACAATCGGTATTACTTATGCAAATCTTATCAAACGGCTTAGGTTTACCTAAACATGTACAATTTGACTGAAATACACAAACAATCAACGATGCAACTATGTATGTGTTAAGATGTGTTTGTAGCTACAGACATATATGTTTCTACCTAGTTTGGTTTCGTCAGTGCAGCATAACAAAGAAGGTATATGTTGAAGCATTAATATGTGTTGAATAAAAAAATATAGTATTACCTTAAAATGTCAATCCAAATGTCCAAGTGTAAAACAACAGTGGACTTACTTAACCCATGAAGGACGGAATTAAATTTTTCTAAAAAATTTTATATTTAACACGTTTTTTCTGCATTATCAGTCCAATTTGAATGGGTTTTCCGAAATATTTTACTAAATACTTTGTTATTTTTTGAGAAAAGTTGTGTTGCCATATGGCACGCGAGTCTTTGGCATTACTGCATTAAAAAAAAAGATTTCAATTATTATATTTGTTTATTACCAATTCGTAGCTACAACTGCGTATGATACCTAACATTACATGACAAGCACACCCCCACATTACATTTAGTACATTTTGTACGCATAATTGATTTGCAGTTGTCACCATTACACCGGATTTTTTTTTCAGTTGGCGTAAGCATATGGCCAATATTGTCGTATCGCACGTCATCGGAAACACGGCTGAAAGATCTACTGGATTTACTAGTAGACGGCCTACCACTACTTGTAGGCGGATTTTTATACTTGTTCAAATACACTTTTACTATCTCTCGACGGAATTCTAATTGAGTTAGTATGTTGCCCGACTTCTTACACAATACCTACGCATTTTGTATCGACGCGTCTATCAACCACGTAAAAAGGCACCACCACCACTTCTTTCCACGTAAACTTATTCTCCATCGGGCAATGTTCTCGTCCATTAGATCTGTACCCCCCATGGATGCATTATATTTAGAGATCATGTGGGGTCTTGGAACTTGAAGATTTCTTTTCTCTTTTACCGAATACCGTTTCACAGTTCCAACAGGAGCAACTCCATATCTTGTAGAAGCTGCAGAAACTACGTTGTTGTCCTTCCATCTCGCTAATAAAATGCCGTTTGTCTTATCTAAAGACGAGTCAAAGTCACTACGGGACAATTATTTGGAATTCGAATATCACGAATGGTTCCAGTTGAGGAGTATCCTCTTGTTTTCAAATGACTCAGCAAGCGAAAACTAGTAAATAAATTGTTCGTAAATAAGTTGTGGCGCAGTTTATTCTTTTCCTCTGGCAACTCATCCAACAGCATCAATAACGGAGCGGTACATTTTCCAAATACAACTTGATATTCTTCTTTCACTCGTGCATCTTTACCTTGATATAGCGAAAAGTTAACATGATATCCAGATTTGGTGTTTAGGCTCCATACTTTGTATCCAAACCTAATCGGCTTTCCCCTTATAAACTGTTTGCACGAGTGCTTACCAAAATATTTCACCATAGATTCGTCATAATTTAAGTCTTCCTCTGGAACAAACCATTTTAAAAATCTATGGCGTAATAGATCACTCAAGGGTCGCAATTTGTAATATTTATCAGTTGGATGCAACAGGTTGTTATCTGCGCAGTGAAGGCATCGCCAAATTGCTAGAAAGCGGTCTCTCCTCATTGCTTCAGTTACCAATCGGTTACCAAGATCTCCATCAGTGTTCCAGTAGCTTTTCTTTCCAGGTAACTGACAGTATCCCGATAAAATTAAAATAGCAGTGAAACATCTCATTTCATCTAAAGTAATTTGTGGATTTGGAAAATTTCTAAATTGCGCGTACCTGTGGGATTCTTGTACCAACAAACCCACTACATCATTGTCTATAAACAGTACAAACATTTCTGTTGGTGACAATGTTTTAAACATTTCATAGTCTGAATTGAAACAATTTTGCGGACCTTCCTCTAGATCACCTTTGACCCATTCAATGTTGGAATAATTTACCTTTTCTACTTCTACACCTTCCTCCACATTACTATCATTATTATTATGTAGACCTTTTACATATAGTTGAACATTAGTATTCAATTGATTGCTAGATAAATTATCAATAAGTGCACCTCCATCTTCCTCGCCGGAATCCTCGTCTGTTACAGTGCCTGCATCTGGAGGCTCAATATAAATTTGGCCCACGTCTAAGTCTTCATCATACGCCATATGAAGAGCTTCTTCTAGAGTGAGACCACCACTAGAAAAAAAAGATAACTATTTAAAAAAGTGGACACTCGATAAGACTGGTGTTGCCACATGGCAACACCCACCTTACAAGATTTATATTTTTCTAAATTTTCAGTAAGTTACTATAATTGCAACATTAATAGGTACATCATATATTTTTCAATTTACAAATTCATTATCACCATTTATATGCAACTACGTATTATGATTTTTTATACTTAAATTAGTTAGAAATCCATTTTGTGCGAATCTTACTACACTCACTACCAAAAACACATTTACTTTCTACCACGCTGACAAACAGACGATAACTATTGGTTATGTTGAAAGACGCCGTTACAAACTGAACCGAGGTTTATGCCATCTATCGGATTATAGTCAAAAATATTTATTTTGACGCAACAGAAAACTACGTAATTTCTGTTGCCATATGGCAACACCAGTACTTGATGGGTTAATACTGTGTAATGCCTAATTTCAACCAGGCAGTTAATAAAATATATTACAATTCTTTGCCAAATATACAAATGTATTGAAAAATTGAATATCTTCTTGGTAGTAGTGGCATACAATGAAATAAAAGTAATAACAATACGACAACTGGTTGTCATTTAGAAAACATTGACAAATATAGAATGTATTATTAATACATTCTATATGACCAGTTGTCATATTGTTATTACTTTTATTTCATTGTATGCCACTACTACCAAGAAGATATTCAATTTTTCAATGCATTTGTATATTTGGCAAAGAATTGTAATATATTTTATACTATATATTATATATATGTTGTCTTGTCTCTTGTGCAGCTCAATTAAAAATTCAAAAAAGCAGTATAGTTTTTTCATTTGATAAACAATCGACAGTGCGCACTTGTGAAAACATTTATACAAGTATAAACATTTGCCTTGAAGTGACTGTCATTTTTTTACTGGACAATCAAATTTATTAAACGAGGAAATAATAACACTCTGATATACTCTAAAACATTTGTAAGTTAAGTAAGTAATTTGTACGTAACGTCTTACAAACCAAACAATACATAAAGAGCACACCTTCTGTTTTTGATTGCACGAAAGGAAAAGATACATCCAAACAAAATTTGAGTATAAATAAGCCATCCCTGTAAATTTGAAATCAGTGTTGTCCTGTATACGCTACGGTGTATAGGCAACGGGGTTTTTATCAATGCTACTGAAGATGACAACATAGTTGTCGAAATACGTACATATTTAGTTTTTTGTGCTTGAGTGTGGAAATGGTGTTTTAGTGTCTTTGTAAAGAAATATTTATTTAAACAAATAATACATAAAAAACTAGCCTTCTATTTTTTGTAGACAAACACAAAATAAAAAAATTGTCTATCAAAGCCAAACTTGAAATTCATTTATAATAAATGGGCAAAAAAGTGCGCAAAAACTGTCCGTTCAGCTCGTCGGAAAGTGCATTGCCAAAATGCTTTACAAGAAAAAAGAAAACAAAATTTGTAAGGTTCAAGGATACAATCATATACTATCGAAGGAGAATCACGTCGTTATTTCGTAAACCAAATTATACCGTACATGTAGCATATAGGAAAACTAGTACACCCAAGAAATGTGAAACAACCATTTTTAAAGCTACGTTATCGTGCAATATCATTTCTCCAGTAATATCAGGAATATTTAGTAGAGCTGCAACAGGTCTAGCAGACCTAGTTACCACGTTGTGATAGGAATTAGTTGACATTCTGTTACCAGAAGGCATGCGGATCCAAAATTCTGTTCGCCTCATACATGAAGTCAGGACGGAGTTTGTGTTCAATTGTTTGTTATAGGTATATGTATAATGCAACCTAGTCTAAATATTATAGTGGTATAATTAACGTTAATAAATTGCGATTGCAAAACGATAAAGTGGTTTGATTTACAGTTTATGGAGGAGGTTTTCATTCCTTCTCAAACACATTCCTTATTTCCATAATCAATAATCTGACAACACATTCTATTTGAATATTTTTTATTTGTAGGTTATCTATGTAATTTTTTTGAAGTGATAAAAGATTCAATTTGGTAATTTCAATATTATAGTATTAGGATAACAGAAGAGCACGGAGGTTTTGAAAACTACAAAATTTGTGGTACATAAAAGTTATATTTGCTATCAATAACTATGTGATCCAAATTGCAAAAATAAAAAATATGCTCAAATAACATTTAAAAAAGGCATCAGTACGTTTACTGTCTGAATCTGCTAAAGTTCCTGACTAAACACTTTAGATTTTGTAAATGCTTTGTTCTATCATAATTCACTTACACTCTACAATAATACAACTCTATTATTGACCAAATCACTGACTACTGAATTTAAAGAATTCGAGACTCTTGCCTTCGCTAGATTTTCGGTATTAGGAATATGCTCATGTGTGTTATAAGTTGCTAGAATGTGACTGATTTGATGTGATGCAGAGTCGTAGGCTGGCTAGCTTTGTTCCTGTATTACAAGCTAATGAAATGACTTCTAAAACACCATCGTGGTTATACTGAAAAATTGGCTTTCTTTCTGATGTACACATCAAAATTCGCTATTGTAATCTTTCCTTTTCATCTCCACATAGAGCTTATCTATTTGAAAGATCCATTTCATACAGAAATTATATTTTGTACTATGAACTACCCACTTTATAAAATATTGTCCTGCAGTAGTTCTAACACAAATTAAAACGACCTCATATATTACTGACTAATTTTGTTCTTTTACTTTGACTTACTTAATTAAATGAATTTATTATGTGTATTGTATGTAACATATTTAACTAAGCGAGTAAAAGCTAAATTATAGTTACAAGTGCTAAATCTTGTATTCAACAGTAATTGTCTTCTTAAGAGCTGATTAGATGTTCAGTAAAACTGGTAGACTGGAAGTAGTAGTTTACTTCAATGGGAAAATCAAATGTTACCAAATCTCATCTATTACTAAGTTTAGACAAATTTCTATAAAATATAAAACAAGTCAAAAAGAGTTTGAAATCAATTTAAAAAAAATCAAAATTCTTACCGCATGTTTTTTACTCTCATTTATATATATATATTTTTTAAATTCTTGAAATAGTTCTTTGACAATATTTGGATTGGATGTATACGTACAAGAAAATCTTGTAATGTCCACGCCATTTTTGTGTGATTAAAATATCATTCAATAAGACATGTTATATTTTTTCTTGAGCAAATTTAATAATTATAGAAAGAGATTAAAAATGATCAACTCGCTTTGAGATCAGGAACGATTTAATAACATAGGAGTCGTAAGAAATTTCCCATTAAGCAAACAAACATAGGAAGCCCTTCTATTTTTGCTTGACATACACGAAAAAAAACATACATCCAAACAGAATTGAAATTCGTTTATAATAAATGGGGAAAAAATGACGCCAAGATTCTCTGCTCCATTCGTTGAGAAGCGCATAAATTACATTTTTACTAAAATTAAATTTAAAAATTCAAAAACTTATGCGACGTTTACTATCCCAATCCATTAAAGTTTCTGACTGAATCTTTGGATTAGTTAATTATAATTTACATATAATATTAATTAATTAAAATGTGACCTTTAATTATGTTCTATAATTTTTATTAATAATATACATTATATCTACAGTAAAAAAATAAAATTATGGTTCATAAAATAAAAGAAATCTCAAACTAGTCCAGCTTCATGCACCCTCTGTAGCAACTGTAGCACGGTAGCAGCTCATAGAAACTATCGAGAATCGAACCAAGGGTCGAGTTTACAAACTCGTCTCAAACCATTAGAGCAATGCTGCTAGAAATCAGTAGTAGCCCAATAAATAAAGTAAAATTCGAAGTGGGATGCACTTGGCTGTGACGTCTCGCTAACTTAATATGTAAGCATGAATTGTTATAGTGGAGGTTATATTTTGACACTATGGAACTCTAAAAAATAGGAAACGAAAAAATCATAAAAACCGTGTCTACTACTGTATAACATAGGTTTTGAAAAAAATATTTTTCTAAATAAACAATACCTAGGAAAGAGGCTTTCTAAAATTGTCATTCTAAACAAAAATTCAAATTCATTTATTATAAATGGGAAAAAAATCGCGAAAAAATTGTCTGCTCGACTCGTTGGGAAGCGCGTGACGTAAATACTGTAGAAAAACAAAAATTACAACATTTAGAAATCTCAAGAACACAATCATAAACAGGATAAAAATTGATTCACGTTGCTATACCAGAGGGCATCGGGATACAAATTTTATTTCGCTTAATGCAAGAAGTGAGGATCGTGTTTGTATTGAATTATTTGACATATTATAGTGCAGCTAATATAAATATTATAATAATCTAATCAGCTTTAATAAATTGCGATTGCATAACGATAAAGTTGTTTAATTTACAGTTTTTATGTAGTAGATTACATTCCCTCTGATACTGTTCTTACATTATCGCGCCGTCACTTTACTGTCTGATGTGATATAATTAATAATTAGACATCACCGGATACTACACTTGAATGTTTGTTTATTAAATTTTGCAATGAGTCAAGATTCCTGTTTAAGTAATTGTAATATTTTGGAAATAGGATCACAGAGAAAAACCGACGTTCTGAACAGTATTTGTGTATGTTCCCAATTAGATTAACGGTACAAATCAGTAGTACCTAGTGATGTAGCCTAATAAATATCATTTCTCTATAATAAAAATATATACAAGAGCTGCAATAGGTCTAGTTACCATGTTAGATAGGAATACAGGTTTCCAATTCCCTTTATGCAATAAGTGAACACTGTTTTGTTGAATTGTTTCTTATATTATTATAATGCAACCTGCGATTGCTAAATGATAAACATGTTTCATTTACAGATTATGATCACATTCCTTCTCAAACTCCCCTTATATTCTGGCACCGTTGCGTCTGTTGGAAAATATATACTTATAAATTTGACATCATAGGGTTATTATACAAACTATTTGAATATTAAGTATTTTAAATTTTATAAAGAGTTAAAAGATTCTCATATTAGGTAATTTCATTATTTTAGTATTAGAATGCTAGTAGAGCGTGGAGGTACTGAAAACTATGCGTTAAATATATTCTATGGGTATGTTATATGATCCAAATCGTCAAAATAAAAGATATGCTAATATAAATTTAAAAAATTAAAAAAAAATATCAGTACATTTACTATTTGAATCGATTAAAGTTTCTAACTAAACATATCTATAAAAATTAGACTTTGGGAAACCTTATTTGTATCATATTTGATTTACTCTCCTCTACAGAGTACAGCCCTAGTGTTGAACAGGTCACCGAGTATCGAATTCAAAAAATTCAAAACTCTTGTCTTCGCTAGATTTTCGGTATTAGGAAATACGGTCGTACCCTATAAGTTGTTAGTGACTTAACGCGAAGAAAAGATGCAGGCTTTGTCTTCAGCACCATCCTACATATATCGAAAAATATGTTTTCTTCTGATATTGCGGGCGTAACCTTGTCTCTTTACCTCCGCATGGAACTGCTCTAGTTGCAAGAATTCTTCATACAATATTTAGGTTTTAAACAGCCAGTTACCCACTTCTATAAAATATTGTCTAGTAGCTGTTACAAAACGGAAAAAAAGCGATCAAATGCTACTTGACTGATCGTGTTATGACTTTTCCTTTTACTTATGCTTGCAAGAATATAGGATCACAGAGAATTATTAGCCATAGTCCAGAGAACATAGAGCTTCGGATATTTAATAAATTACCACCATATATAATATAAACATCAATTTCTAACTATAATTCAACTTTAATCTATTCACGTCCTGAATTCTGGTTCTTTTAATATCTATGCATCTGTCTTACCAGCTAGGAAAATTTCTCGCTATTATGTAATAAACTATTATAATATATATCAATCTTCAGTTTTCTATTTGTATTTTTTCTCTATAAGTACAATTTTATTATTTTTGCCATTTTTATTTTATTTTGTATTATCAAATTCCTTTAATTAATATTACTGGGACCTATTACATACATTTTTGTGTCTTCGTAGTAAAATATATTATTATTATTATTATTATTATTATTATTATTATTATTATTATTATTATTATATATCACATCATCATTATTTACAGTAAAACACAGAACATGCATTAGTGTAATAAATTTATTAATAATTCCGCATTTTAAATATTTGAAAACTTTACCTTTTACCATTTTGTAGAAATCCATCAGGTATGTCTGATGGTTTTCTACAAAAAGTTTCCAGTTATGCAAAAAGAAAATTCTTATTATCCTTTTAACATAAACGTAGTATGTTTAATAATTATTTCTCTCTCTGGCAAATATAAGCATTTCGCATTACTTATTCAAATTACTTATTATAGCAGTGCACCTTGTTGAAAATTAGATGAATGTCTATAACATTATTGTATCTTCAAGAAACGTACATATAGCAATAACCGAACAAACATGACAAATAATAATTACTTGCAACTATACTTTAATTACCTAAAAATAGAAATAAACGTTATACCGCGCGATCATTTAAATTCTAAATTTGAGCAGAATTTAAATTAAGTTGGTATATAAGTACTAATTTACAATTTAAATTGTCAAAGTGACGTTTCAAAATGATAATTAATCAATAATTGACATTCTGGACAACCTAATAAAAAAAAATCCCACCTGCTATAATTTAGAATTTAAATGATCGCGTGGTACTACAAGCTCAATAACTTTTAAATCTTGACATTTTTATAGGAAGCATATTTGTAGATGGTGATCCACGGCTTCACCTTCCTGTGAGGCAAGGTATCTATTCTAAAAAATTTCTTTAAACAAAAATTTCTGTCGGGATTTAAACCCGAACATATGGTTAACTGGCCGCTGTCAAACCATTAGATCAACATTGCTATAAACTATAAATATAATAAATAAAAGATAATATATGATCAGATGCGACTTATTCAGGGTGAGAGACCCTCCGTACCCGCCTGTTACGTTTACAATATTAATGTGGACGAATGACTTGTTACTGTACGGAGATTAAATCTGAACACGATGGAACTCTAACAAATTGGAAACCAAAAACAATGCAATCATACTCTAAAGCATATGACGTGTAAGAATTCCTATACTAAACATACCAAGTGACAAATGTTTTATTATTTCTTGACGAACAGGATATAAAAACGTATCGATTGAAACAAAACTGAAATTCATTTATAATAAATAGGAAAGAAATCGAGCAAAAGATGTCCGTTTTGCTCGCTATCAAGCGCACTGCCCAAATGCTTGAGAAGAAAGGAGAAAACAAAATTTGAAAGGCTCAAGAACACAATAACAGACTACCAAAGAAGAATTACATCGCTATTTTGTAAACCAACTGCTTTTACGAAACTGGAATATACAAATACTAGTCTTACATTAAAGAGATTTAAAAAAATAAGTGTTAAAGCTGAGTCATCAGGCAATAGTATTTTTGCTATAACATCAATAATATTTGAAGGAGTTGCAACCAGTATTGCAAATCTATTGTAAGAACTGCTCCACATAGTACTACATAATAAATTCTAGTTGGCTTAGAAATGAAGATGATGTTTACGTTGAAGTGATTGTCATATTACTGGACAATCTAATCTAATAAACGTTAATAAATAGGGATTGCAGAAAGAAAAGTTGGTTTCATTTACAATTCATGCACTAAATTACGAGCAAGACTTGGTCTTTCCGGCACCACCACATCTACCGGATGTGAATTAATAGAATAGGATATCACCGGCTATTGTATGACCTATTTGAATGTTGTTTTATTATATTTTTAATAAATAAAGCCTCTTTTAGGTAATTTTAATATACTAGTATTAGGATCACTGAAAACAACTGAGGTTGTGAACATTATGGTGTATGCAAACAAAATTTTTGATATATGAGAATGCCTAATACAAAAAAGACTAAATAAAACCAAATTTCCTATGGTGTGTTGTGACGCCATTGTTAAACTATAAAAGTGACACCGCTGCAAATCAGTTGTAATGATGCAGCCATATGACTAAACAAATAAGACGCGTCAAAAGGATAGGAAGACAAGAATCGCGTATAAGTGGCGCCATCTCATGAAGCATATGTATAACACTGCTATTGATCGCGAAAATTATATATCGAAAACTGTAACACATAACTTAAGAGAAAAGCAATGTTAGTAAAAGAACCTATAGAGTTCACTAACGTTTAAAATAAGGTTTCAGGTTAGAATTTATTATTATTTTATTATTTATTTTAGTTGCAATGTGACGAAATAGGTAAGTTATCGCGCTAGTGCTTTCCAATAATTGTTTTCTGGTTTAGACTAAAATTTAATGTAACGCGAAAAGTTAATTATAATTATAGAATCAGTGATTTGAATTGTCTTACTGTTTTTGCTTGTTTTACTTTTCCATATAAAATGACTGGGAGGAATACACATCACTGTTGCGCACCAAATTGCAAGAATGTATATTATTTATATATTACAGATACTTCTTACAGAAATAAACACTTTTTTCAAGTTACTGCAAACAGGGAAATGATTTGGATAGAATCAGTTCGCAAATTTTGTAAAGCTGATTTTAACCTCCCGAGCAAAAATAGTTTCTTTTGCGAAGACCACTTTGAATTAAAATGTTTTAAAAATACTAAGAAGAATAGTCTCAACAAAAATGCAGTGCCAACAATATTTTGTGAATCAAACATTAGCTCAACATCCGTTAATTCTCTTAATGGTAACATTTGCTTGAAAAATACTGTAGAGTCAGTTAAACAGTTTGTTAGTGAAACATTAAAGAATGCTGAAATTAATAAATGCCAAACATCAGTTTCAGATGATTTTTCAGAACCACCATTTAAAAAGCCAAAATACACTTATTCCAAATTGCCATCTGTAAATACCACTGCGAGTACTAGTACTGTTATTGTTGACGACACCATGCCGGATGAAGCAGAATCAAATACTGGTTGTGTAAGTACTTCACCTAATACTTCATTTTGTCAAAACTCTACTTTTAAGTCGAATACAAGACAGCAACAAACACTTTTGCAATCTCTCAATGTAAAAAGAGGGTCTCACCTTTCAAAAGATCTTAAAAAGTTTTATTATTTAGACCGTAAACAAAAAAATCAGATTTTAAAATTAAAAACAAAATTATTAAAGTGTAGAAATAATTTGTTCAATGTTCGTAATATCGCTTATTCCAATTTATTCACAAATTTATCTCAACGTATCGATCCTATCGGAGTAAAATTTATTGAATCACAAATTAACAACTGTAAAAAGAGACGTCCTATATATAACTCAGAAAATAAAGCACTTGCTTTAGCCATTTATAAACGGGGTCCAAGGTGCTATCGATTTTTACAGAAATTTTTCATACTACCTTCTAAATCTTCCATTAGAAAATATTTAGGCCAAATACCTTTAGAAGTAGGAATCAATAAAAAATTTTTATCCAAATTATCAGAACGTGTAAAGAAAATGTATCCAAGGGACCGGGTTTGTTGTTTAGTATTTGATGAAATAGCTTTGTCTGCTGGTTTAAATTATAATATTTCTAAAGATCAAGTAATCGGATATGTAGATCTTGGATCTCTGGGTAGACAAAATGAAGTAGCAAATCACGCTTTGGTGTTTTTGGTGCAAGGTATTAGTAAACATTGGAAGCAACCTATTGCATACTATTTTACTAAAGATGTGGTAAAAACACATGATTTAAAAGTGTTATTGCCTGAAATAATTTCAGCTTTACAATCTTGTGGATTAACAGTAATTTGCACAGTTTGTGATCAGGGTTCCACTAATAGATCAGCCATCAGACAGTTACTTTTAGACTCGCAAAATAAATCTACTTTTAATGTTAATGGTCAAGAAATTATTCCTATTTTTGATGTTCCTCATTTATTAAAAAATACCAGAAATGCTTTATATAAATATAATATAAAATTTTCACAGAATAAGACGGCTAAATTTAATCATATTGTTCAATGTTATGAAATAGATAAATCGAAACGTTTCCAAGGTTTACGAAAGTTACATGACCATTATTTTGATCTCAGTCGTAGTAACATTAAAATGAAAGTTAAAATTGCAGCACAAACATTAAGTGCCTCTGTAGCTCATGAGATTGAGTCAATGGTTAGTAATCCCAGTACCGGTATACCTGCTGAGGCTATTCATACAGCAGAATTTGCTAATGATATCAACAATCTTTTTGATAGTTTAAATTCTCGGTTAATTCAATTAAATAAAAATAGTTCTTTAAAATCTTGCGTCACTAAAAACTCAGGACATATGAAATTTTGGAGTAGCATGTTAGAGAAAATTAATTCTTGGCAATTTGAATCAGTTGAAAATAATAAAATTAAAAACATTCTTCCTGTAAAATCTGGTTGGATTTTTACGATAAAGGGTATTCAGAAAATTTGGAAAGAATGTTCAGAGAAACATGGCTTCACCTATTTAAGAACGAGATATTTAAATCAAGACCCTGTAGAAAATTTATTTAGTTCTGTTCGGCAGTGCGGTGGATTCAATGATAACCCAACTCCTTCGCAGTTTATTTCAGCCTTAAAAACATGTATTGTTAATAATTTAGTAAGTAACCAAAATAGAGGTTCAAATTGTGAAGAAGACGGGGCAACCCTTTTGGAAAACCTTCAGAAGTTTTTTGTAAACGATCCTGAGAGTAGTAGTACTATAAATAATAATAATGAAAATGAAGAATTTAAAAATTTTGTTGTTCCAGTAGTTTTAGAATCAGACATTTCCGATGAAAAATTTGATACTCAAGCCGTTGCATATGTTTGTGGATTTTTAATAAAAAAAATTAGATTATCAGAATGTATTTATTGTAAAAAGTGTTTACTAACAGAAAATTTAGAACCACAACATATTTTAACCATGTTTAAGGAATTTGATGATTCCCGTCGTCTGAACTACGTTACTCGAAATTTGGTAATTTATGTTATTAACATACATGATGCAACAATAAATTTCTTAAACTCATTTGGTCATATCAGTTCATTACGAACAAAATTGTTATCCGTATTAAGTCAAATAGATTTTTCATGGTTTTCATGTTCAGAACATTTTCATCAGATTAAAAGTCAATTATTAGATACCTCTTCATTATTAATAATAAGAAAACATTTTGACGATATCAATAGTAATTTTAAAAGTCACACTCGCAGAAAGGCAATTCAAAGAAAAATGAAAATCCTTTGTCAATCTAAAGTTTGATTAAAGATTGAAAACAATTATTTAAGTATATGCAACCGTTGTTAATTGTTTTTAGAGTTTATATTTTGTTAATTTGTTTAAAGAATGTTAAATTTTATTTTAAAGTAATGACAGAATATGCATTACTTGGCATATTTATCGATTCCATTCGCTTTTATACCGGTTTTGTGCCAAATATATGTTTATTTCGGTGATTATTTACTGAAGAAATTGCGTACATTGTTTTTGATTTTTTAATGGATATAAATAGTTTTTTTAAGCAATGGTAGATACATATGTCTACGATTCTACTGATTTTTCTAACTCATACTGTTACTATGAGTACTTACTTAAACTTTCACTGAAAATAATAATCAGTAGTACATCGTACTGACGAGAACCAATATAGTTCGAAACAAATGTATCTAACAATAATATTTTTCATAAAGACAGATAAAGGTAAGTATGTTTGTCATATTAATCAATATTAATTACTAGTGATTATATTTTCCTATTTACAACAGAATAAAGCATTTAAAAAACAACTACTGCTTCTTACAATTTTTAGTCATTGCTTAAAATGTGAAACCAATTATAGCTAAATGGATATATTAAAAAATTCTATCTCTAATACCATTATTGTGTAACTTATATGAAATAAAATTCATTATTTATTGACTACGAAATTTTGTAAAAAATCAGGTCAATTTTTATATTAGAACTTGTATTTTTTTACGAAAATTTGTAGTCAATGATTATGAATTTTATCCCATATATATATGTTGTACTATAAAAATTGTGGCATATTTAAATTTACCGCCAACTGCTGGGTATTGAAGATTGTTTGGGAGTGACATCTATTGTACAGTTTTTGAGTTATATTTGTCTCAAACCAAAAACGCATAGGGCAATGTAGTTGCTATTTGTTTACATATGGAACGTTAGATGGCGCTAGTTGAGTCGTGCTTCCCATGAAAGACAGAGAAAAGAATCCTCTTATTTAGTTACTCATATGGATGCAGCCTAATAAATACTATATTATGATCAAACCCGAGGTGTTTAGGTAAGCTACTCACCCCACCCGCCTGTTATGTCGCGCCAACTTAATGTGTACGCATGAGCTGTTATCATGGAGGCTATATGTTGATGGGATGAGACTCTATAAATAGGAATCGGAGAAGTCATAAATCGAGTATAACACTTTAAAACATAGACTTTGAAAAAATATTTCTTCAAACAAATAATACATAAAGAACCGCCTACCTTATACATATTTGTTCTTAACAAACACAAAAAAGAATTGTCTGTTAAAGCTAACCTTGAAATTCATTTATAATAAATGGGCAAAAAGTCGCGCAAAAGCTGTCTGCTCCGCTCATTGGAAAGCATACTGTCTAAATGCTTTAGAAGAAAAAAGAAAACAAAATTTGAGAGGCTCAAGGATACAATCACTGACTACCATAGAAGAATTACTTCGCTGTTTCCAAAACCAAATTATTCTTTTGATGTAGCATATACGAAGACCAACAGTACACCCGAGAAATGTGAAACAACCAATTTTAAAGCTAAGTTATCGGGCAATATCACTTCCCCAGTAATATCAGGAATATTTAGCAGAGCTGCAACAGGTCTAGCAGACCTTGCTACCGCGTTGTGATGGGTGACTGGTTCACATTGTGATTCAAGAAGTGGATGAACATTTCAGTTCGCTTAATGTCAAGAAATAAGGATGGAATTCCCCTTAAATTTGATTTAATTTGTTATATTATACTGCAACCTAATTTAAATATAATAAATAATCTTATTAGCGTTAATAAATTGCGATTGCAAAACGATAATGTTATTTCATTTACAGTTTTTGGAGGAGATTTTCATTCCTTCTCAAACGCTCGTTACATTCTGCTGGATGTGTAGCATAATTAATTAATAATAATTTGACAACACATTTGAAATACATATTGTATAAATTTTATGAAGAGTTTAAAAGATTCGTAATTTCAACATTTTAGTATTAGGAACCCAGAAGAGCACGGAGGTTATGGAAACTCTAAATTTTGTGATACATGACAGTTACATATTTGCTATCAGTAAGTTATCTGATCCAAATCGTAAAAATAAAAATATGCTACAACAAAATTTAAAAATTATGAGTAGATATATACGCTTACTATTTTAATTTATTAAAGTATCTAACTGAACAAATTAGATCTTGTAAAACCCTTGTTCTCTCATATTTCACTTATTGCTCTACTGTTTACAACCCTGTTATTGATCAGGTTACGGAGTACATACTGAATTCCAAAATTTCAATACTCTGGTGTTCGCTATATTTTCGATGTTATTTAATACGATCACTTATCTTGTAAGTTGCTAGAATCTGGCTGACATGACATGAAACAAAGATGTGGATTCCAGGCACAAAACTCGCTATTGTAATATTTTCTTTTCAGCTCTGTGTAGAGCTGCTCTATTTGAAAGAACCTGTTTCTAAAACATTTATATTTTGTACATTTAATTACCCACTGTTTATAAAATATTGTCCATCAGCAGTTCCCAAACAAAAATTAAAAGCGACCTGATGTTACTTGATTAACTTCAATTTTCTTTGATTTATAAGAACAAGAATGTGTAAAAAGACAAGTTATAGTTCAAGCATGTCTTTTTTGGCATGTGCTTTAAAATTAATTTCAGGTTTTTAGCTTAGTTCTAATTGTATCCAATTTTTGGATACAATTAGAAAAGTATTCAATATTTAGGGTATACGAATAGATACGAAAGCAGGATTTGCCGTAAACTCTTCTTGTGTTTCACTTTAACTTTCTTGTGTAATTTAATTTAATTATGAGTCCTATGTTATTCTAAAGTAAGTTCCCAATTTGAAATGGCCGTAAGGTTGACAAATTTTTAATATGTACAAAAATAAAAGTACCTACTAATTTGTTCATAAAGAAAGGGGATTTTATTATAACAAGAAGACAGCAAAAAGTGAGGTCTGATTTCGATTGTTTAAGTTTCTCACGAGTAATCGGTCTTCTAAGAAATAGCCTTTCTTTGAGGTAACCCCATAACCAGTAATCAGCCGGATTTATGTCTGGTGACCTAGAAGACCACCTCTTTAGAAAATGCCTACTAATTACTCGATCACTGTTTTTACGCTACTGTGTATCTGAGGTCTTGCATATAAATAATGTTTTTAATATAATGATTCTGTAATGCTAGTATTACAAAGTCTTGCAACATTCTGTTACTGTTTAATAAGTATTTAGTATTATATAGGGTTATTCTAAAGTAAGTTCCCAATTTGAAATGGTCATAAGGTTGGCAAATTTTTCATATGTACAAAAATAAAAGTTATTTATAGATGGTGATCGACGGCTTCACCTGCCCTGTGAGACACAAAGTTATGTAACTTAAATTATTATATGATTATTAAACAACCACCTATATGATAATATCTCATTGTAGGTATGTGTTGGCGTAAACACTTTTTAGAAGACGATGAGCAAATCATGGGAAGCGCTGACGAAACTGCGTCCCCGAAGCTTCTTTGTAGCGAATACATGAATGTAAGAGCATTCTTATTTGTTATGTACTAAGTTGTAATATTAACTATACGTTTCACTCTATTAAGAACTACTTGTCTGCCATTGTATATAAAAAATAAAGTATTTTTAAAAAGTGTCTTAAACAAGAAAGTTACTTAATTGGGGTAGTCAGTAGAATAGTAGTAAGGCAGCCTAGGAAAATATCCCCAGAAGCTACCGTTTATCTCTATCATTTAATCAATTATCCGATAACCGAGGTCCTACGGAAAACGACATATTTACATCAAGTATAACTATGTTAGAATGCCATTTAGATTAAGGAACGCCCCCGCGACATTCCAGAGAGTAATGGACAATACCTTAAGACAATTATTAAATAAAAATTGTTCAGTATATATGTATATTATGACATTATTATATTTTCCACATCTTTACAAGAACATATAAAAGACTAAAACAAGCATTTAAAACGCTCAAAGATGCAGATTTAAAGATATAAATTGATAAATCAGAATTCCTTTGCGAAACTGTCGAATTTCTAAGACATGTTATAACCCCTGATAATAAAACCAAACCCAAAAAAAAAAAAATCAAGCAATAAAAATTTTTCCAATACCTAAAACAACTAAAGAAATCAAATCATTTTTAGGATCGGTAGGTTACTATCGTAAGTTAATAAAAAAAAATTGCTAAAATTATTATTATTAAAAAGGGAGTACAAATAAATCACTCATGAGTTTACTAAAAGTTTCGAAACATGTAGAAATATTTTAATGAACTACCCTATAATGCAAAACCCTGGCTTTAATAAAACATTGAACAGACGCCTCTAATTTCGCAATAGGCGTTATTTTGTAACAATGTCAATTGGTCAAGATTTACCAGTCACATAGTCGCCACGCACCTTAAATCCCGCCGATACTCACTATAGTACATACTTTAGAAAAAAACTATTGCCGTAGTTTGGGATGTTAAAACATTTCGTCCTTGCGTATTTGGCACTAAATTTAATATAACGACCACGAACCCCATCAATGGTTGTTTTTACTAAGGGAATCAAATTCAAAACTCGTTAGATGGAAACTAAAGTTAGAAGAATATGATTACAAAATTATATACAAAAATGCGAATATAATACCAACGCCGACGCATTATTTCCAGTCGAAACTAAACCAGTAGAAGAAAATTGGGATCCAATATGCCTCATAAATAATATAAACCCAACAGATTCCATTCCCGATAATGTTAAATTAAAGCCATTATATGAACACAATGAAACCCTCAAAAATATAACTGACAAACCACAAATCAAAATCTTGCAAAATATTAAACTCAACTCACCTAATATAAACATGAAAAATAACGATGAGAATCTCACAGATTCACTAACAGCACAGACTAGTGTAGAAGATCCCATATTAACTACTTCATTTGCGGAAAAAGCATTAAATACATATATAAATCAAATATGTAACATATCCGCTACTAAATATCCAAAACACCGTTGCATCCGAGAATTAATAATTGACAAAAACTGACTTAGGTATATGGCAATTATCCGAAGACAACATTCAAAATTCAATTATACAACTGACAAAGGAATATTTAAAGCCTCAAATAACGTATTGTTTATATTTTAAAAACGATCAATTAAAAACTGTATTTTCTAATATTATGTCAGAACTATTTCACAGTAACGCTTTTAAATTAATTACTTCGAATAAATTATTAACAGATATAGCAGATGAAGAAGAAAAACAACTTTGACTGAAATATTATCACGAATCAAAAACCAATCACCGAGGTATAAACGAAAACCTGCTTGCTATAAAAAAAAACACCTGTATTGCCCTATTATCGATCAAGATGTAACAAATTATATTAACTAGTGTGAAATCTGTCAGAAAGGAAAATATAAAAGAGAACCTCATTCAATAATTTTCAAACCAACAGAAATAGGTTCCTTTAGAACATTATATATCGATACTTATAAATTTGATTCACAAGCATTATTAACTATCATATAGAACTTCTCCAAATTCGGACAAGCGTATCCCGTAAATTCTCTATGTGCTACGTACATAGATAGTATAGATAAATTAATTATTTTTCTTAGTTACTACGGACTGCCTCGCAAAATAATGTGTGACAATGGCACAGAATTTAAAAATAAAGTCCTACAAGATTTTTGTTATATACATAAAAAAGAAATCCATTATACTACTATCTTTTGGGGACTATCACCAGCGGCAGAGAGAATATTTCTTCCGCAAAAGAGACTGATTAAAGCCATAGCTGGTATCCGTTCCATGGATTCATGTAAACCATATTTCAGGCAGCACAGAATTTTAAAACTGCCTTCATTATTTATTTTAGAGAGTTTCTGTTATGTACAGTTCTGTGCAATAAAATGGCGTACACGTCTTATTGCTAATTTTGACATTATTTTCCCATTGTGAAAATGGCTTAAGTTAATAATGACAAATTGAATTATAGCGTCAATTCAATTTATCATACATGACAGGTATTCAAACAAAAGTCATATTTACATAATTGTATAATAAGTGTACGCCAGTTTATTGCACAGAACTGTACATAAAAATATAAACACGTAGGGGAGGTTTGCCTATGAGTACGCGTTCCCTAAAGGCTTGCGCGCACTAGACCGGGCCAGCCGGCAACGGACCGCACAGCAACGGAACGGGAATTTATTTTTCCATGGTACATAAACGAAGCAGCGCACACTACACGGCAACGGAAGGAAACGTTGCGGCCGGTCGTCGGCGGAAATCTCCGGCGAGAATACTTTCGCCGGTGGTTCGTTGCGTTGCGTCGTGAGGTGAAGTAGTGCGCGCTGTTTTTTGACCACAAAAGAGAATGGACGAAGAAAAATTAATAATCCTTGTTAGCGGCTACAAGGAATTGTTTGATTTTTCTGCGTTCTGCTGGTGGAATGGAGCATCTGAACGTTGTATTTTGTTTTGTCAGATCAGGTTTTATAATACTCAAAAGTTCTTGAAATTTTTCGTAACTCACTCGGAAATACTGAAAAAGTTTTTCTTCATGTTCTACTAATTGAGGAAATAAAGTGGCAATTTCACTTTCGATTTTCCTCTTTTTACAGATTTCGTGTACCCATTTTCGTTTTCTTTTTTGTTTAACTACTGTATTTTGTTTTTCCTCTTCCTCACTCAGTAAACTTATAATTATAATCTTTGGATCCATCGTACCTAACAGAGCTGGGCAATTACTTTCGAATAATAATTAATTACAATTACAAAATACTTTTTTTAAAAGCAATTAATTACAATTACAAAGTACAAGAGATTAAGAAAGGAATTTTTCCTCTAATTACAATTACAAACAAAATGTAATTGACAGTTACTTTTCTAATTACAATTACAATTACATTTGTTTATAAAATCCGAGGAAAAACGTTTTTTTCAGTTATTAGTCTTTTGTTGTATATAATATACAAATCGGAACTTAAAATAGGAAATGGGAAAGAAATCAACTATATTCCAACCCACATGTATAAAAAACAACGTAATTTATTATATAAAAAACAAAACAAGTAAAGCAACAATTCAAGTATAACGTAAAATATGTGATTAAAATAATTAGTAACAAAAAATTACACCATAAAACTAGGAATGAAAATAAGGTAATTAGGGTACATTACTTACCCTGGGGTGACAAATGTGGGGTAGTATAAGGAATCATATGTATTTCCTCAAAATTATTGCTACTAAAATAATTATTAAACCATTACATTTTGTAGTGTATTTGTGTATGCAGTACTTTTTTTAAAGGCTGGTTTTACATAATAATATTTTAACCCCATTTTATACTTTTTCTTCAATTATTTAAAATATGTTGAGCTCTAAAATAATATTATTCTTATTGAAAAACCCAAAAAAAAAAATGACTTGAAATTGAAATTTTCCGTAAAAATCAATGGCTAGTTTTTTAATAAAGCGCTGTAAAGGTAACATATACCTTAAATAAACTTATTTTCACCTTCGGAAAGTATTGAAATAAGTACCTTTTATAGTTACATTCAATATAAAGTACTCAAACATTTGGTTATTGTTGGTTGGATGATTTAAAATGATCATTTAACTGTATATTTTGTTGGTTTTCATTACAACTAACTTTTCAAAATTTGTGTCTGAAATGGCATGTCTTTTGGCTGCATGAATCATAGTTGCGAATGAAAATAATCGTTCGACGGGTGCTGAAGATGGTAGTGCAGTATTGTGTTTAAAAAACACTTGCTTAATGAGAGGGTAACTTTCTACCATGGGAAAGTTTTGTCTTATATCATCCAGATACTGTAAAATTTCAAGATGAATTTTATTTTTATTTTCATTGTCAGCTGATTGTGTGATTCCTTCAGTTCCTTCATTAAAATCAAATAAGCTACTATTATTAACTTCCTTCTTATAATTATCGGTACCAATATCTGTAACATTCATTAATTCGGACTGTTCGATAGAAAATAATTCTCACTCCGAAATAAGCAGTTGTTTAATATCATGTTTAGATAACACAAAAGTTGACTGGACTAACGGCAACCAACGAAGTTTAAACTCAGGATGTGTAATTGCTCCTAAAAGTGCATAGGTATTCTCTAAAGTTATAAGTTGTTTAAATCTATTATCTAAACCTTTAATGGCACTTTGAAGTATTATATCTCCGCCACTTTTAAACTTCTTTTTACTTAATTTATTTAGCTTATTTTTAAGTGACACTACACTTGGAAGAAGAACGCCATAAAAAGCTTTGTTTTCACCTTTTAAATTATTTACGATCTCTGCTAAAAGTGCAGTGACTTCACAATATTCTTGCAGAGTAAGGAACTCGTATTCAGAAAAGCACGGTATTTTTAATTTTAAAAAGATGGAAAGTTTTTTTTTCACGTCCAGTATTTGTTTGAAACTGTCATACATTAAATTCCACCTAGTTATTCCAGGGGAGCTAAGGGTATGTTCTTAATATGAGTTAATTGGAAAAGTAATTTGTAATTGACTTTTAAAAAACTAAAAGTATTTAAATACAAATTATAAATACTTCACGATTTGTCAAACAATTACAAATTACTTGAAAAGGCAAAGGAATTAATTACTAATTACAATTACTGATTTATAAAGTAATTGCCCAGCTCTAGTACCTAAGCGACAAGCGGCCGGTGACTTGCAAAAATTATTTACCGGCTAGTGCGCGTACCCTAAAAAAAATGCCGGCCGCCGTTGCGCGTTCCTTTCCGGGCTGTTGCTGACTAGTGCGCGCAAGCCTTAAGAGTACGCAGTCGCTATATTTTGGATTTGGCAACGCCGATTTAACGGCCATTTGTCGTCAGTTTCCACCAACAACCCACATAGTTGGTGCTGAAATTTAGTGGTGTTCGTGCGTAAGGTTACCTAAACACGGTAAGAAATATGTTTTTGCAATGCTTTTTATAATTCGCGCATGGTAAAAAGTAACGATTACATAGGTAAATATTAAAGTGTGCTAAAATCGTTTTAATAACAATTAAAAGGGGCCTGTAAGACAAAGCATCATGTGCCAAAACCTAACAAAAGCACAAATAATCAGGATGCAACAACTACTGATTCTAGAGAAGAGGAAAATTTACTACCGCTTTCTGTGTTTATATCTAAAACCCAACAAAATGTTGCTGAAGACACGAGGCAAAAAACTCCCGATCAAAGTCCAATACACACAACTTCTTTGGTTGAAATTGATTTAAATATTCCTGGTCCGTCTTCAGTAACTCCTAAAATGATTTTGCCATTTCCAAGTTCCAAGTGTGAACACACAAAAATAAGAAAGTCCAAGAAATCAGAAATCCTTTCTTCTATGCCGTATAAAAACCAGTTGTTGGAGGAACAGGAAAAGAAGAAACCTGCATCTGGCGTAAAAAACGTTTTCAAATCTATAGTTAAGGAACGCCCAACAAAAAATAAATAATAAGCAGGATCAAAGCATTTGCCCTGGATGCAACGAAGCACTTCAGAGTGGATACAATGTCAAATTTGCCAGGAATGGTGGCATGAAGACTGCTCCAGTTATCAGGGAGGCGCTGAATTTCGTTGCGACTTATGCGGTTTTTAAATTTGTCGAAAAACCTTTGGTTTTTCTATTAAAAGAATTTATATTTTAGTTGGGAGTAACACTATTTATCTCAGTTTCATTTTTTTTGTTCATGCATACTCTTGTGTATATCCCTTGCGTACTCTTGTAAACCATGTACTTATCCTAAAAATACGCATTTTACGTATTTCTTTTTTGGGATTATATTCTTCTTAACTAAAACTAAACATTGCTTTTGTGTTGAGATTACTTTCCAACATAACCCAATATACAATAACATTACATTAATAAATAGTTTAAACAAAAATTATAATTTTATTTAAAAGAACAGGTTGTGTGCGTACTCTTGGGGTAACGTCTCCTAAAGAACCGTAGGTTTGTTCATTCATAAGGAATATGGACGATTTGCGTCTGCCTCTCACTTTCTTATGAAACTAATCTCATCCTCAGTTGATTGGTAGGGAGTCAAGTACTACAATCATATACCTGCAGATGTAAGAAATTCTAATATAAAAACGTTTGGGAACAAAATCAAACAAATTCTCTTAAAAGCATGTTTGTACAAAGGCAGAGACTTTCTAAATGTTACCGACAATACATATATATAACATAAATATATTCGTGCAGCAAAATTGTCTGCTGGGACTTCCTTTTTAATACATCCGTTTCTTTTCTCTCCATTGCTTATATTATTATTTCTGTATTGTATATTGACATATTACACATATTTATATATCGTCAGCGTAATTCGCATTGTGCGTATCTCCTTATGGATAGATTTTAGAGGAGAGCAAAAAAACGTAACCAAAAATTAGCCATTACAAATTAAGACACAAACTTTTGGAATACGTTACAATATTTTGTAGCGGAATGAATTATTTAACAATATTTACAAAATTATTGCTCCGATCAATAATAAATGGAGTTACGTAAAATGTCCCTTAATAAGTTAATAATTAGTTTTGGAGTTACGCACATTGCAGTAAGGCAGTTGTAAGTGGAAATTATATTTATTTAATAGTTATGAAAAATAATTCAAAACCAGTTTTATTAGAAGTTATATGAAAAAAAAAACGTTTAATTAACATAAGGAAGATTATCATAAAATTCGTGGTAATCTTGTGTTAAGCTGCGTTTTAGCTGCTGTAAGTTGTCATATTTTTCTTTTTTTATTTTCAACCTTTCGTTATACAGTCGCGGCAATGAACTGAAACTCACAGCCATTTTTGCTTTACTGATTCGTATAGGAAGAGGAATCCACTCCACATCTGAATGTCTTAGTTTGAAAAACACACCCTCTGAAGTATACTTTATGGCTTTTAGGTCAGCAACTACGGGGTCCCCGGCTTTTTTTCCCGGCCTAATCGAAGAGAAGTTGGTGGTAGAGTCAAAATTTTTAAAAAATGGATGTAACAAGTATTCAACTGAGTAGGGCGATTTTTTACAAGCTTCTTTACAAACATGAATATAGTCAGCTGGGACGTTTATTTGTCTCTTCCTTATTTTTTTTTCAATGGTGGAATGCATACTGTCAGCCTCCATTTGAGTGTGGCCCTTTTGTAAAAATTTTTGAACGATTGTTATGTTCTTTTCCTTTGACAAATTAAATAATGCATTCGATAAAACCGTGTTCCTATTTTGGTATCCGCAGCCATCACTATACAGTATAATTTCAGTGTTGTCTTGAATGGTGTGGGTATCCAAAAATTTGAGAAGAAAATGGACAATAATCGACGCGAATACATTGGACGTTAGTCCGCCCTCAGATTCATTCCAAAGGAAACAGTAACCTTCACGACGTCTTATATCATAAACAGTGAAATTGTGTACTGTTAACTTGTGTTTCCAATATAAAGCAGAGGCATTTGATTTTGGAGATAACAGCACAGACTGTAAATCCATCGTGAATACTTCATTATCGGAAAGTTTATCTTTATCTTTTTCAGATCGTGCTTCATTTTTTAAGGTGACATGATGGTCATATTCGTCTTGTGCTAAATTACCGGTTTCAAATGCAATGCAAATGTCACATCTATCTTTTTTCGGATGATGTAACGATAAATTCTTATCGTCAAATATCTTTGAAAAAGTGGCTCGAGAAAGAGGTTTGGCATCCTTTTCTTTGCAAAATTCGCTTTTATAAACAGAATAAAGTTGAGCTTTAGACTCCCACAAAGGCTCCAGGTACAATTTAGATGAGGAAGCACGGCAGTAGTGGGACTCTAGTTTAGGCAGAGAATCAAAAAAGTTATTCACGTTCTTTATTTCATTAGAAATTATTATTTCTTTATTCTTTGGCCTTTCAATTACTTCAAAATCTCTTCTAATCCACTGCTTTACAGCTATTTCTCCAATACTCAAAGTGTTTAAAAACATTTTTTTGCAAACACGGATTTGTTGTCCACCACTTTTCAAGTAAAATTCGGTAGACGTGTTTCTTCTAGATGATCCTTCATTAACTCCTCGTCTTCTAACTGTATTTTTAACGGTAGTAAGTGACTTCACAAAAACTTTTTTTTCACGCCATGTCAATTTCCAGAAGCTCTCAAATATAAGTTTTCTTTCGTCTTGTGATATGAAATTACATTTTAATTTACAATTTTCTTTCCTACTAAGCTGACAATTGCATGGTGCACGTAATTGTTTTTTATTTTTTTGTAGATTATATTGCCATGTGCCATCAGGTGTTTTCTTTTTGCCGTAATAGCTCAGCCCTTGTTCCCTGTTTCCACGGTTTTTATTTTTTGACCACTGCTTCATATCCATGGCACTTCTCTTTAATCTTTTCCGTTTCCCATAGTGATTTTCATTTTCGTTATGTTCACTGTCCTCTGAGTTATCATGGGAATGGTCACCATCTTCTAAACTCGTTTGCTCTTCAATAGCACTTTCTGCATTACTTTCGCTGCTGCTCATACTTTCGTTATTCTGGTTACCATTTTTCTCTGCTTCATAGCTGCACTCATTGTTTTTTTCCTCAATCTCGTCTTTATATGTAAATACGTTTTGTTCCTCATCAGCACTTCTGTCTGTTGGGTTGCAATTAGAGTCGTTATCAATATTAATGTCATCTGTCGTAATTATTTGTTGATTGTCGTTATTCACATTGCGACATTTTTGTTCATTCAGGATGGAATGGAATTCGTCATTGTTTTCTATGACATGGCCATCATCAAAAACAAAATCTTCATTTTCTGCATTTGCAATGAACTTTTCAATGTCCAAAATCTCTTCTTCGTTTTGCTCTAAAATAGATTCTGTGGAATAATACACATAACAGCATAAACATGATGTTTTTACCTTTCTCATCAATGTTTCTTGAAAATAAAGAATCAGAGTCAGATGGTTTGGAAGACGACTTGTCGATGACCATACTTAGTATTTTCAAAGTTCTTGTAGACATTTTGATCCTGCATTAAAAAAAAAAGTAAAAATGCTGTATGGATTTATGTATAAAGAAAATTGCGTATGTGTGACCGAAGTTAGTTACAAATCTCTGGGAAAATTGCGTATCTCCTTCAAGATATTTATCACACTTTTCACAAAAGAATAAAAACCTTTAGATATTTCCGAGAGCGTGAATGTATTTATCTTACCTTGTTACAAATAATAATCACACTACACCTTCAGAGTAACACAAAAATAGTGTCGTTTAACCACACTTTTTCTCGCAGTCACATGGACACCATACAAATAACTATACTGAATGGGAGTTAGTCACTTTGCGCAGTACGAAAATGAAGCCGAGGAGTTACGAACTTTGCGAAATCGGCTTTAAAAAATTAAGGGATTTTTTGTGGAGTTCAGCACTTTGCCACAATGAATCTTAATTTTTTTCCTAACAGATGGCGCATAAATCTCATTTTGGGCCAAATATGGAGTTACGCATTTTGCGAATTACGCTGACGATATGTTAATGGAATAAAGGCTTTATTATTATTATTATTTATTATACCGTTTAGTCCAAACAGCAACAGTCCCATAGAAAGATTTCATTCCACTTTAAATGAAAGCTACGTATATTAAAAAATCAGAAAACAAAAGTACCTATTTTAAATTTAATAAATTACACATTATTATCTTACAATAACAGTATTAATTCTTTCACAAATTGCACGCCCTTTGAGCTATTAAAGATCGATCTAAATTTAAAAACCCATTTGAAGTAAATGAGAACGAAATTGTAAGTCATTATATAAATGATCATACAGAAACCTTAAAATCTTTATCAAAAGAAATTCACAAAAATTAATACAGAAACAAACAAAAATATTAGAAAAGCGTAAGACCGGTAAAACAATGCCCACATTTGATCAAAATAAACCGATTTACCAAAAAACACAACTCGCCGCGAGCAAAAAGCCTAATAAATCCTTATTACTATATAAAAAATTAAACACCACTTCGAGACATTTAAATATCACATAAATATGACATATCCCGCTGAATAATTAAATAACATAAATAAAGAATGAAATTCTCTTGAAAGCAATTTAAAAGAGAAATTGAATCACTACCATATAATTATTATAAATGAAATTAAATATGCTAAAGACACAGAGAGCAAAATTAAATATTTACATACTCAAATAGAAGAACTAAACGAGCGCTAATAAACGCAGTAGGAAAAGTAAGTACCTAAATGAAGCTTCAGAACCTTGGACGAAGAAGATAAAGATGAAATTAACCATCATATCAAAATATTATAAATACAGAAAAATCGATACAAAACAAAATTAACGAACAAACAAATGTTCTTTAAGAAATGACTGTCAAATATAATGATGCATTTAAAGTAGGTACCTATTGAAGGAAAACCAAGACACTCTTGCAAATCAATTAAATCGAATTCAAACAGAATATACTGAATCGACTAAAATATTTGAACAAACTCTATCTCTCACACCGATTATAGATGGGTTAATCAATTAAATTTTATTAAAACTCTCATAGTAGAAATAAGAACTGCTTTCCCATTCGCTTAATTAAATGCATTACATATATCAATTCTAAAACCGCAAAAACTCGAACAATTTAAGTAAATTACATAAAATATATAATCCGTATCAGATTCCAATTTTATATAGGTACTATTATACCTTATTTGCGACTCAAGCAGTCTTACATGATTATACCATATTATTCAACATTCATATTCATATTGTATTACATCCATATGACTATTTTTAATTATATCCCATACCAGTTGAAAACCAAATTATTATACCTGAACAACCCTTCCTTATGTTCAACACTTATAACTATTGAACATCGAACGAAATCTGCCTGGAGATAGAAAATTACTACTACTGTAAAAGCAAGATGGTCCATCAAAATCAAAAATGCCTAATGGATGTCCTCCGTAACGGTGCCATCACATGCCCTACAATAAGGTCGAACTAAAGAATACCAGTAGTATTCAGCAAATCATTGGACATCAGATACTGATCAGTGTTGCCAACCGTACTATAATTATAGTATTTGTGCTATAATTTCAACTCGATGTACTATAAAATTTCAAAGTGAATATAGTACGCACATTATACTATAATTTCATATTTCTTACAATATACATAAATAAAGCCACTCTTTGGACAGGAATCTTGAAAATCATGAAACACCAAATATTTCGAATATATTAGTAACGAGGATTTACGAAATGAAACAACATTTTTAAACATTAAAACTATATATCTCGGCATACATGTCATGGACCTTCTTCAGAACGAAAAAGTAAAAAAAATCCTCATTTAATTACACATTTTCTGAGTCGTTGTCGATCATTTATGATTTCCGCATGTCAACAAATTAAGAACAGATTTAGTTTTAATGATCCACTTCTAAAAAATTTAGACTACTTTATTCCATAAAATTCGCATTCTAATAGTTTTAGAAATAAAAATCCATGTTCCTTTCCAATATTTCAAAATGCTAAAAGATTTCTTCCCTATAATACAGTTGATATAGAATAACTAATTGATAACGAATGGAGAAAGTTACCCTCAATTTCACAACAGAAAATAAGAAATGAAAAAAAAATAGCTATTTTTTGGTGGCGCTTGTTACAATATAAAAATGTTCTCAAAGTTTTTGAATTTCAAAATTTAGCCAAATTTGTGGTAAATCTCACTCTAATGCCCAGGGTGAAAGAATATTTATTAAAGTTAACAAGAGTAAAACTGCAAAGAGAAATAACTCGTGTACATACCTAAAAGATTCTGACATGTCTGACTAAGATACCTAGATAGAACTTAATTTCAACTAATGATTTAATTTTATCGCTAACTTGGATCGGCTTTTAAATTTACTTTTATATTTTACACAGAAAATTTGAATTGTATTGCATCTTGTCTTGTTTAGTTCGTTACGTTCAATTGTAATAAGTAAAATAAAAATTAAACATATTTTTGTTTCTTATTTCTTGTATGTACTATATTTTTTTTGAATGTACTATAATTTTTAGCACTCTGTACTATAATCGGTTACAAGATAGTTGGCAACGCTGATACTGATAGTTCCAATCGAACCAGTCATAGTTCAAACACAAGGCGATGAGGATGGTCTACACAAGATACATCACCCTATAGTCATCACCATGGAACAATTTCCTACAAGATTAAACGATCAATACTTCCAGAAAGAAGACAGCGTACGTGAAGAACTCGCATTTGAAATTCCGAAACTGAATTCGAAAAAATAAATAGCACTATAGAACAAAATAACCTTGTGAAATCAAAGAAAAAGACATAATATATATCCTACTTGGCAAAATCACAATTTTAGAGAAGGATGAAAATACGTGTTTGCTAATGTAGAACAAGTGAGCATATAGTGATTTTACCAAGTGGAATAGATTTTAATGAATTAAGGAACATCCAAACAATGTCTGAATCAAAACATTTGAATTAAGAAACATACCGTACTTTAATAATTCACACATTGTATATTGTAATAATCACATGTATTTTAATGTATTGTATCTATAAGAAATATGTATAAACTTAAAAAGGAATTCACAAAAGCCGAATTGAAAAAAGATAAAAAGTTCGAACCCACATTTTTCAAACTTAAAGAGGAAGGAATTAACAACCACCTGTTTGATAATTTCCCAACGATAAGCAGATCGTGGGAAACGCTGACGGAGCTGCTTCCCCGACGCTTCTTTTTAGCGAATACATGGATGTAAGAGAATTCTTATTTGTGATATGCTAATGTTGAAACATTAAGTTTTATTTTATTAAGAACTACTTGTTCACCATTGTATTTAAAAAATAAAGTATTTTTAAAAATTCACGGTATCAGTTCTAAAAAAGGTGTTACAAATGTTTTATTATTTCTTGACGAACATGAAATAAAAACGTATCCATCCAAACAAAACTGAAATTCATTTATAATAAATGGGAAAAAATCGAGCATAAGATGTCCGTTTTGCTCACTATCAACCGCACTGCCAAAATGCTTCAGAAGAAAGAAGAAAACAAATTTTGAAACGCTCAAGAACACAGTAACAGGCTACCAAAGAAGAATTACATCACTATTTCGTAAACCAATTTCTTTTACGAAACTGAAATATCCAAATACAGTAAAGGGATTTAAAAGAACAAGCGTTAAAGCTGAGTCATCAGGTAATAGTATTTTTGCTGTAACATCAACAATATTTGAAGGAGTTGTAACCAGTATTGCAAATCTATTGTAAGAACTGCTCCCCATACTACAATAACTTCTATATGGCTTAGAAATGAAGATGATGTTTACGTTGAAGAGACTGCAGAACGAACAATTGGTTTCATTTACAATTCATGCACTAGATTACGAACAAGAACTTGCGTCTTTCCGGCACCACCACATCTACCGGATGTGAAATAATTGTATATCGCCGACTATTGTATGACTTATTTGAATGTTGGTTTATTTTTTTTCAGTTAATAAATAAATAATTAACCATTGAAAAGAACTGAGGTTCTCAACATTGTGTGTATGCGAAAAAAATCCTTGATATATTAGAGTGCCTAATGTGCCATCAGTGTTATCTCGTAAAATTAAAATAAATTATATCAGTATGTTTACTATATTAAACAACGTATTAAAGTTTCCGACTAAATAAAACCAAATATAAATTCCAGATGGTGTGTTGTGATGCCATTGTTAAACTAAGATTAACACCGTTGCAAAACAGTAGTAATGATGCAGCCTAATAAATACTATAATGTGATCAAACCCGAGGCATTCTGACTTTAGCACTCGTGCGCAGCGGTCAGAATTTCAAGATGAACGAAGACGAAGATTCCGACAGCGGCACTTCATATAGAAGTTCCGCCTCGCGACCACCGAATTTACCACAAACATCCTCGGGCGCTAAGGGTACTACCCCTCGCCCCCGCAAAAAAGACTACTGCAGAATATACGAATCAACACTTATTCCGGAAGATGTACTCGGCTGGCAATACTACAAAAACCTGAAGGAGGCCAAAGACAAACAAACAGCAAGCGTATACGTCGCAGCTTTAAACGAACATCTAGATATGTTCTATAAAACACAAACATCAACACACCCAATTAAACAACTAAACAACCTACTAAAAGAAGGCATCGACAAAAAACATCAACTCGAAAAAGATAAAGAAGAAATCAACGCAGGAGACTTTACCTTCCCAAGAAAAAGTAACAACAAAATCCCAAAATACGAAGTACACAACACACTGGATTTAAAAAACAGATTCACGGCAATAGCACCTACCAACGAACAAATGGAAACAGACTCAACATACGAGACTGCACAAACATCAGCTGCTGCAAACAAAAACGAGGCAACTGGCAACACAGAGACAGACACACTCACACAAACACACAAATACAGAACATCACCAATCATAGTAACCGACAAAGACAAATGGGCACAAGTACGTGGACTCCTGAAGACTGACAAAATACAAACATACGACAACAAAATGGTACGAAAAGGCATACACATTAACCCAAAAACCGACGACGACTACAGACAACTAACCAAAACACTGACCACAAACCAAATCGAATTCTTCACGTTTCAACTTAAAAGTGAAAAAACACTAAAAATTGTTCTCCGAGGAGTACCAACAAACTATACCACAGAGGACGTTCAAGAAGACCTACTAGCACAAGGCTACCCGACAATAAAAGCGACAAGGATGACCGGACGAGACAAAGCACCATCACCACTAGTGCTAATCGAACTGGACAAAACATACAAATCAATTTTCAACATCATTGAAATTTTCGGACTCAAAATCACAGTCGAATCTCTACGAGTTAAAACATCAATCATCCAATGTCACAAATGCCAATCCTTTGGACATGCACAGAAATTCTGCAACATAGCATACAAATGTATGAAATGTGCAGAATCACACTCCACTCACCTATGCACGAAACCGAAAACCACTCCACCAAAGTGCGCCAACTGCGGAGAGGAACATGTATCCATTTATAAACGATGCAACAAAAATCCAAACAACACACAGACAAAAACGAAACAAACGTACACGGAAGCACCAATACCGACAAGAAACCCATGGACAGAAAGAACAAAAGAAACGAAAAACCAAAGACAAACGGACAACACATACACTCAAAGACAAGTAGACGAACTAGCACTCAGCCTAGGCAGAATGCTGCTAGTGCTGCACGACACCAACGCAACAGACAAACAAATAAATGACTTTATACAAGAAACAAAAATAATAGCACAAATTTTCAAACACTAATCACACAGTCACACAACACACCGGATCAACCCCTGGAAAAATCCGGAGCATATTCATATCAAACAGTCTACACGCCAAGAACCGGAAAAACAAACAACAACAGCCAGGGAAAGCAAGCAAGCAATATTACCAGATACCTCGCAGTAGGAGGAAGCAGTTGTTATTGCTACCAAACACCATCGCAAGATCTACATTTATAAGATTAAAAGTAAAAGGCAGAAGCCTGACTTGACAAGCCCGAGAAGAAGACGAAGACCCGAGGCATTTAGGTTAGAGACTCACCCTACCCGCCTATGTCGCTCCAACTTAATGTGTACGCATGAGCTGATATCATGGAGGCTACATTATGATGGGATGAAATTCTAATAAATAGGAATCGAGAGAAATCATAAATCGAGTATAACACTTTAAAACATAGGCTTTGAAAACATATTTTTTTAAACAATTAATAAAAATATTGCCAAAGCTAAACATGAAATTCATTTATAATAAATGGACAAAAAAGCGCACAAAAACTGTCCGCTCCCCTCTATGGAAAGTGCATTGCCTAAATGCTTTAGAAGAAAAAGGAAAACAAAATTTGAGAGGCTCAAGGATGCAATCACAGTCTGCCAAAGGAGAATCACATCGCTATTTCGTAAACCAAGTTATTCCGTAGATGTAGCATATAGGAAGACTAACACCCATGAAATGTGAAACAACCAATTTTAAAGCTAAGTTACCGGGCAATATCATTTCGCCAGTAATGTCAGGAATATTTAGAACTGCAACATGTCTAGCAAACCTAGTTACCACGTAGTGATAGGAACTAATTAACATTCTGATACCAGAAGGCATGTGGATCCAACATTCTGTTCGCCTTATACAGGAACGCGCCAAGTACCTTTGGCGCCGTCGTGCGAAATACTGATAGGCGCCTTTACCCTATATGTATTGAGCGAAAATTTACCAGCCACCCTCCCACAGTTCAACATTGAAATTTATGACGAACTCTTTAGACTTGTTAGTACTGGTAGGTATTTTTTATTTGAGGCAAACAATAGGTTCACATACAAAAAAACATTATTAAAATTTCTATTGCACACTGAAACAACAGTAACAAAATAAAAAGCAGTATTCCAAATTATTAAAAAACAAAAGGTCAAATAAAATATTTTTAGAGTGCCCGTGTTTTTAAATAGATAAACGTGAAGGAAAACAACGGAAATGTCTTATAGAAATTGGACTTTTCTAGCTTTACTTTTGGCAAATTCATTAATAAGATTTTCAATATTCAGCTGCTTTAAAAAGTCAGACTCTATAGAAATGATAGCAAGATTTTCTAGCCGCTCCTGGCTCATTCTAGATCGTAAGTAATCCTTAATTAACTTTAATTTAGAAAATGATCTTTCGGCTGTAGCTACAGAAATTGGTAGAATTAACAATATACGTAATGCAATTGTAATGTTGTAATGTTATTTATTGTAATGTAATTGAGTGTTTCTACTACAGACGTCAAATTTTTGTCGCAAGTTTGCAGAAATTGCAATTCATGTAAAAGTTCTGTTCCGTCTATATCTTTTTTGTTTCGATTTTTGTCAGTTAAAGCTTCTTCACGTTTTTTACAAAAATTAAATTGTTCTTGGTCAGACAACTTGCCAAAATCCTCAATATTCCACAAAAATTTGAAAACAGAATGAGAGGATAGCAGTTCAAATCTTTCATTTACAGATGAAAGAGTAATGTCTAGCATTCCAAAAAAAAACAATTGACTTTGAATTTTAATTCTTGGTTTTCAATTGGCTGATCTTCACTTTCGTAGGAAAATGGTTTTTTTATTTTTCGCGGCCTTAAAATTTCTGAACATTTGAATATCGCATCTACTTCCAAGCAAGATGCTAATTCTTTGGCATCTACGAGCAAGTCACTGAAGCCTTTATCTGATCGATATTCCTTTAAAAAGGTATTTAGGTTGTTCAAACTTTCACAAGCCTGTGAAATATGGAATTTTTTAGTTTGCAGGATCTTGGTAACAACATTAACTTTACTTAGTATCTTGTACCACAACACTAACATACATACAAACTCATAATTTTTAATTTTTTTAACTATAGAAATAGCCAGATGTTTTGTAGTGTTATCAAAATTATTTCCAGACAAAACTTCATAAAAAGCATCGTAAATTTCGCCTAACTGGAATCTTAGAGGGGTTACTGCATCAATTCTGCTAGACCATCTGGTTTCTGATAAAGGTTTTAACGTTAAGTTTGAAATGTTACTTTTCAAAACAGGCCACCGATTGGTTGCAGCAGAAAAAAAAATAAATACCTCTTGAACAGTTGAGAAAAAATTTATACTAAACATATTGGATTTCACAGCGTCGTATATGACAAGGTTTAAACTGTGATTACAGCAAGGTACAAATATTGCTCGTGAATTAATGTCTAAAATTCTTTTTTGTACACCTTGATGTTTACCCTTCATATTCGCACCATTGTCGTATCCTTGTCCGCGTATGTTATAAATATCTAAACCATAATTTTCTAAAGTTTTCAGTAAAAAGTTGGTTAAACCTTCACCTGTTGTATCATTTACAGGACGAAATGTTAAAAAACGTTCTTCGACACTAAATTCATTGTTTTTTAAATTAACGTATCTTAATTATGCAAACAGAAATTTGCTTCTGGTGGCTCATATCGGGAGTACAATCAAGTAATATAGAAAAATACTTGGCTTTTTTAACTTCATTTAAAATTTTGTTTCTTATATTATCACCTATTAATTTAATCGTTTCGTTTTGAATTTTATATCCAAGATAAAATGGCATATTTCTTTGAGATCTATTAATATGTACAGACATCACTGGGTCAAATTTTGCTATCATTTCTATACATTTCAAAAAATTTCCATTATTTCTTTGAAATAATTTATTATTAGGACCACGAAAAGCCAAGTTTTGTTCAGCCAAAAATTGAATTGTATAAATTATTCTTTCAATTACACTGCGCCAGTGTTTAGTTTCACATTTTAATAAATTTTGCATTTCGGAATCTACGGTTCGATTAGTTTTTAATCTTTCTAATAAATCTGACCAAGAACGTAAATTTTGAAAGTGAGATTTACTTTTTGCGTGAATTTTCAAATGTTCGCCAATCATTGAAACCGTCTTGGTTACTTAATCTTAATTTAGTATTTTTAGTCAATGGATTATTGGTGTCACTGAATATTTTACAACAAAAACAGAAAACTACATTTTTCTTAATAGAATATAGTAACCAATCTCGCTGAACCTTTTCACCATTTGACAAAATTCGAGTGAAATATATATCAGAAAACTTACGTCCATTTTTGTCTTTAGGATACATAGTTTTATTTTGATAATACATAGGTCCTTTTTCGACTAGTTCTTGGACCTGGGTTGGAGATAATATACTCGGCCAAGACCTGGATCGTTAGAGAGGGGCGAATACGCGAACCTGAATCTATCGGATCCTCATCGGCTTGCTTCTCTAATTCTGATGGCAACTTTGATGTTGATGGAAATGGAAAACCACTGTTATCAGTAGAAGTACTGCCTTGAAAATGTGTGAGCTTCCGAAAAAAGTTGGTAACTTTTAAATTGCTCTTCTCCAAGTCTTCCTCCCGTTTTCGCTTGTTAAGCAAGTTTGGATAACCAGATAATTTCTTTTTTTCTTCTCTGGCCATCTAAATAAAATCACTAAGAATTAGGAAACATAAAGTTTTATTTATTTTATATAAAAAATTGTTCAAAAAAATTCGAAATTTTAAATTTTGTAATTACTGTAATGCCAAATTTCGTTAAGTTAAATATTTATAGAAATTAGGTAAACTGAATGTATAGTTAAAACTATGTAAGTTTTTTAAAGTTGAATAAACCATTATTATAATTATTATTACTATATAAAGCTGAATTCACTTAATCACTTACCTTATTTTTTAATTATTTTTCACAATCACTATATTATCAAATCAGGACTTACTACATACATATATTTGGTACGCTCATACGGCTCACGCGCCTACGACAACGATAGGTTAATAAACCTGCACCGACTGCGAAAGCGTTTAAATGCACCCAAAATTTTGCAAGTTTAAACCTGCAGCCAGATTCTGTAAGCTCGATATCGACCATATTCGACTATATACATAATACCTACTAATACACGGCGCACTTGTTATATATGCAATGGTTCTTGAATGAAGCCGAAAACAGTCTGTATTCGTTTAATAAAATTATTACAGTATGATTATTAGCTTCTATTAAAATGCTTAAGATACCCCTTTCACCTTTTTTAATTATTAAATAATATTAATTAAGTTAAATTTATACAAAAAAAACAGTGTAGATGCAAATATCAAGTACACTCTTTCAAGTAACAATAAAATTATTGCTGTCAATGCTAAAATAATTGTAATAATTGTTTTATGTAAATTTGTTGATTTGTTGTAAACTTTCAAAAAATGTTTTTAATATTTTTAAAATTTAACTTATCACAAGTGGCCGTAGGCGCCTTTAAGGCCTTGGCGCCGTTGTGCGCTGCACGACCTTGCCCATATGGACGGCGCGTCCCTGGCCTTATAAAAGGAGTGAGGGCGGTGTTTGTGTTGAATTGTTTGTTGTATATGTATAATGTAACCTAGTCTATCTCCTATTATAGTAGTATAATTAACGTTAATAAATTCCGATTGCAAAACGATAGAGTGCTTTCATTTACAGTTTATGGAGGAGGTTTTCATTCCCTCTCAAACACACTCCTTACATTCTATTTGAATACCTATTTATTTATATGTATGTTAAAAAAATTTTGAAGAGTTATAGAAAGAAAGACTCAGTTTGGTAATTTCAGTATTACGGGATAACAGAAGAGAGAGCACCGAGATTTTGTAACAGTAACTATATGTAATTCAAATGGTAAAAATAAAAAATATGCTAAAGTATCAGTACGTTTACTATCTGAATCTGCTAAAGTTTCTGACTGAACAAATTAGATTTTATTATTGACCAAATCACTGAGTCTCGAATTTAAAGAATTCGAGACTCTTGTCTTCTCTAGATTTTCGGTATTAGGAATACGTTCATGTGTCTTATAAGTTGCTAGAATGTGACTGACTTAACGTGAAGTAGACTCGTGGGCTCTAGCTTTGTACCTGTATTACAAGGTAATGACTTCTAAAACACCATCATGCTTATAATGAATAATTTACTTTCTTTCTGATGTACAAATCACAATTCGCTATTGAAGTCTTTTCTTTTCATCTCCGCATAGAGCTGCTCTATTTGAAAGACCTATTTCATACAGAAATTGTATTTTGTACGATTAACTGTCCACTTTCTATCAAATATTGTCTATCAATAGTTCTAATTTTGGTCTATCACTCTAACTTACTTAAGTAATTGAATTTATTATGTGTATTGTATGTAATATATTTAATAAAGCGAGTAAAAGCGTTGATTGAAGGAATATATAAATATGCGCAACGCTATAGTAAAATTGCGTGTCTTTCCATTAAGTCGTCCCGCAAACCCCTTGCCGAGAAACATCATCGCTGTCTCGGGTTGTTTCGAATCTCGGACCCAAACGACTGACGCATCGCTATAGATCTCGGGCCCAGTTTTGGCTACGCTCAGTGATATGTAGTTGCGCATCTTTATGTATTCCTTCAATCAACGGTAAAAGCTAAATTATAATTATAAAGCTATCAGTGCTAAACCTTTCTTAAGAGCTGATTAGATTTTCAGTAAAATCGGTAGACCGAAAGTAGTAGTTTACTTCAATACAAAAATCAAATGTTACCAAATCACGTCTATTACTAAAAAATGATTTGAGACAATTTAAAAAAAATTCAAAGTTCTTACCGCATGTATTTTTCTCTCATTTGTATATTTTGTTTCAAAATTATTAAAATAGCCTTTTGACATTATTCGAATTGGATGTATACGGTGCCCACACCAATTTTGTGTGGTTAGATTATTTAGAAGTTTTTGTTGAAGATGATGTAATGATTATTAGCAGTTTTGGTATTTATAAGTGGTAAAAAGTGTATAATTGCAGAGTATACAACTGATAAATAAATATGACATAAACTGATAACATTGTATGTTTATTTTATTGTTGTAGTTGACAAGGGGGGGTTCATGTCAGCACGTGCAGAGACATGTTAGAACAAAAAAGTTGGAGGCTGTACAGAGTTGCAGATGGAAGAGTTCATGTCTGTCGTGTTTGTTTAACTCTCTAATGAAAATTGCAGCGGGCAAGTAGTTACAACTAATGTTTTAAATCTAAATACACAGAGAAACACTACATAAGTTAAGTACAACAAACGTATCGGTAATAAGTTCAGTTTAAGAATTACAACTCTTACCAATTGTTATCACTGCATATTGTTATTTAAACGTAGAAATATTTGATCATTTATTGTTTGTAATGATTTAAACATCATTCGACCAATAACAATTGTAATAATTCCAAGCCTTGTTTGCAAACTTGGCACTGCACGAGCGTGTCGAAAGGTAGCGTTTTTACTGAAATTCACTGCTCTATTACTGTAAATGTAGTTGAGTCTCAGTCATAATTTCTTTGTGAAATATTCCTATGTGTATAAAGAACATTCTGTAAAATTTTCACTTGTTTTCATTCAATCCCTTTTTAGATATTGACCTGAGAAATTTGATGTTAAAAGATTTTCGGCCATTTTTGAAAAGCTCTAGAAAAAAAAGGAATGCATTCTCAGGACTAAAACTTATACTGCAGGTAGTTATGTAAGCATTCAACACAGGAGTAACAGGTTATTAGTGAATCTCTCTTCTTTCATAAAAATTTATGGTCTTAAAAAGTAACGATTGATAATTTTTTTCGGAGTTTGACAGACTTTCTTGCACGATAGAAAAATGAAAAAATGTATGCGTGAAGTTCATTTCATGCTGAACACACTGGTTCTTGAATACTTCTGATATCTTTTAAAATAGCTTGGAAATTGAACTTTCCGTAAACCACGTTTTCTTAAAAATTTGCCCAACCGCCATTTTAAAAATGGCTGCCAAAAAAAATATGGCTTATAATTTTTTTTCAAACAGTGTTTTGTGACTGTCTACGTATAGGGAACTTATGATAAAAAATTCTGGAAAATAAAAAATGTTGAGCAACATTGCTTAAATTGTCGTTTTATTTCTTTCACAGAATATAAAAGAACAATATTCAAATAATAATTTATATGTAGATATATGTATAAAGTTTATTTTAATTTACTTTCAAATTTAGTTTCATATTCATGACTATTTTACATTCCAAAATTTTTCTTATATCCTCTTCCTTCCCTTCAATGAGTAATGTGCCTTCCCTTCTTAAAATTGTTTCATCATTCATATTATATTTACCTAACAGCGCAGGGTATACTCGGCCTTATGCCGTCGTGAAAGCATGCAGTCGATTTTCGGTCGTTTTAGCCGCTTTCTTGCACCTTTTAGTAGTATTTAAAGAGCTTAGTATAAATAATTAGTTTTTTTATTTTCCCTAAAAGTCACAAATTTATTGATTGTAGTTTGCAGTATGAGAAGACGCGCATCGCTATAGTAAAATAGCGTGTCTTTCCGTTAAGTCGTCCCGCAAACCCCTTGCCGAGAAACATCATCGCTGTCTCGGGCTGTTTCGAATCTCGGAACCATACGACTGATGCAGTCGCTATAGATCTCGGAACCAGTTTGGGTACGCTTAGTGCATAGGTTCCCAAAGTGGGCGATAACGCCCCCTTGTGGGCGCTGCAGGTCTAAAGGGGGGCGGTAAGAGACCCAGAAAAAAAATGGGGGCGTTGTGTAAAGGCTTAGGGGGCGATTTGTAATTTCATCTAGAATCTAGGAGGACTCTTAGACACCGACTGAGCTCTCGACTAGGGATGGGCGATAAACATCGATGTTCATTGAACATCGATATTTTAGGATCGATGTTCGATGTTTTTGCATCGATGTTTGCAATTTAGATTTATCGATAAACTATCGATGTTAGAAGAAATATAGTGAACATCGAACTTTTAAGCTTGACAAAATGTATTTGCACTAATCACAAAATAAAACAGCGTCCTCTGTTGACAAATACAAAAATGTTTCCAAATTAACAGCTCACATACAGGCTACGAGGATGTAAAATTGTCTACGAATAAAAGAAGTATTTAAATTTCACAGTGCTATATCATATAAATTCGAATATTTCATTTTAGGCTCTTTTAAATATTACTCAGTATAAATATTTAAATAATATATAATTAAATACATAAATTTATAGTACTTTTAATGTGCAGAATAAAAGTTAAATTATGTATGCATGCAGAATAAGTGAAGGAGGTAAACGTATTTTCATAGAAAAAGAAGGGAGATAGACATTACCGATGTATACTTCTTCGGGAAATTCCCTAGTGCGTACAATCATACACGACGATACACGTATTAAATGCAAGATGACACATCAGAAATATAAAACCATATCCATATGTATCTCGGTATTTGCCAGCGTAGTCAAAAAAAAATGCAAGACTATAAAATCCCAAATAAAAATCGTTCTCTTAAAAAGCTTTGATACACGTAAATGTATATATTTTTTAAGTATCAGACGATTTAAGTCATGTGGTTGTTTCATGCGTAATTGCATAATATTGTTTTTTTATATAGTTTTTTTTTGAGTAGTTTCTAAAGTTAACTACATATTATAAATGTATATATTTCTTTTATTATTTTTTTTGAATAGTGATATCTTTTATATCATTTTGTTAAGGACGTAAATTAATTAAGTTATAATAAAGTTTTTGTTAAACTGCCAAAAAATAAATCTATAAATATAATTATCGATGTTTAAAAACATCGATGTTTGGTAGTCGATATTTTGCAACCATCGATGTTGATCAACGATGTTAACATCGATGTTTGATATCGATGTTTACCCTACTCTCGACTACAGCTTGTGAACATCAACTAATATTAATTAAGAGATTGCTCAAACCAACTCGGTTCGATATTTCTCTCCGAGTAGTTCATATATCTGTCCTGTTTTATTGAATAAATAAAATAAAAAACATATCAATCGGTCGCTCCGTTTCGAAACGAAAAGAGACACAAACAAACAAATAAAAAGGCAACTGTATCAATCGGCTGGTTCATAGAATACTTGTTCTTACTTGTTGAGTACGATTGAGCGTCGAATGAGATAAACGAGTTTATGCATGTTTGTCTTATTCCTGTCGGTGCGTGCTGCTTATGCAATCCTATATAAACAACGTAATATTTATTTTATTTTCATTTGCGGTTTCGCGCGTAATAGATAAGCAGTACTTAAGTTCAACACTTATACTTACGTATTTCTCAAAACAAAACAATGTCGGAAGTAAAAAAGAAGAGACGGCAATACTGTGCGGAATATATTAAATTCGGATTCATTGAAAATCCTACAAACCCATCGTCGCCTTTGTGCCTTCTATGCCTAAAAACATTTTCGAATGAAGCAATGAAGCCTTCAAGACTTCAAGATCATTTGAATAAAATGCATCCAGATAAGAAAGACAAGAATGTAGCATATTTTCAAGACCTAGAGAAGAAGCATAATACTCGGCCAAGTGTAGCAAAACTCTTTTCGGCGGCTGCTAAGCAAGATGACGACGGACTTCGAGCTTCGTACAACATCTCTTTGTTAATTGCTCAAAAAGGCAAACCACACAACATCGGAGAAGTGTTAATTTTGCCAGCAATAAAGGAAGTAATAACTACTGTGCTTCATAAACCGGCCGCAGATATTATCGGAAAAATTCCTTTGAGTAATAATTCTGTGCAAAGACGAATTGATGAAATGGCCGGAAACATAGAAGAATCATTGTGCAATCATCTGAGGACTAGTCAATTCTCAATTCAGCTCGATGAGTCCACTTTACCAACTAATGAAGCATTGTTGCTGTCTTACGTGAGGTTTATTAAAGATGAGAAAATATGTGAAGAACTATTGTTTGCTAGAAATTTAGAGACCGATACAAAAGGCGAAACCATATTCAATACATTGGAAAAGTTTTGTGATGAGAAAGAGATTCCCTTGAAAAATATTATATCAGTTGCTACGGATGGCGCTCCGGCTATGACAGGGTGCCATAAAGGCTTCATAGCGTACGTAAAAAATAAAATTCCAGATGTCCTTGCTGTACATTGCGTTATTCATAGACAACATTTGGTTGCTAGAAATTTAAGTGAACGACTATTTCAATCACTGCAATATGTCATCAAAGCAGTCAATAAAATCCGTAACTGCTCTTTGAATGATAGATTATTTCATCAGCTTTGTGTTACTAATGACGAAGATTTCAACCGTTTGTTGTTTCATACCGAAGTTCGTTGGCTATCAAGAGGCAATTGTCTGACTCGATTTTACAACCTGTTTGACTCTGTGATAGAGTTTTTGGAAACTAAAGATACAGAATTGCGCAACAAGCTCATTACATCAAAAAATGATATAGCTTACATGACAGACCTGTATAAATTGTTCAACAACATGAATCTCCAACTGCAAGGCGATGAACTAAATTTAATTAAAACAAAAAATGTCGTTGCTGCTTTCGCAGCCAAACTGCTTCTACACAAAAAGAATATGGGCAGACGTGAGTTTCATAATTTTCCGAATTTATCAGTATCCTGCAGTAACGACGACTTGTTTGCCTACTGCCAACATTTGGAAAAGCTCCACATTGACTTCACCGAACGATACCAGGATATTTTGAACTTGGAAATACCAGACTGGGTGTTGGATCCGTTTTCAAATGTCAACACAGCAATATCACCACATCTGGAAGAAGAACTTATAGAATTGACAACGAACGAGGAAATAAAAATCAAGTTCAAAAATGGCTACCAAGAATTTTGGCTACAAAAACCGATCCCGCAATTGTACCCTGGATTGTGGTCAATCATTCAACGATTCTTGATAGCATTCCCATCGTCATATTTGTGTGAACGTGGATTTAGTGCTGTAGCAACGCTGCTTACTAAAAAGAGAAATCGTTTGCATGTTACCGAACGTGGTGACTTGCGGCTGTTCTTGAGTAAATTGGAACCTGATATCAACAAACTTATTAAACAGCATCAGATTCATCCTTCACATTAGTTTTTATATTAGAATCGATTATGTTTGTTTTATTTTGAATTTTGAATAAAAGATACTTTGTCTGAATACTATAAAGTTGCGTTTTAATAATCATTCTCATTGGCAGGTGTAGCCCGTAAAAGTTAACTTGAGACCTGAGCGCCGTTGTGTACTACCTACTACGCTCAGGTCTCAAGTTAACTCATTCATTCTAAACGAGACTTTTACTATAACCCATAGTAAAAGTCTCGTTTAGAATGAATGTTTAATCTCCGCTAATATAGCTCACAATAATTAATTTAATTTGAAGTTATAGTGGTTTTTGAGTAGGTGAAAAAATGGGTGCGCTAAAAAATAATTTATTCTCAAAGTGGGCAGTAGGCAAAATAAGTTTGGGAACCACTGGCTTAGTGCTATGTAGTGGCGCATCTTTATGTATTCCTTCAATCAACGGTACGAGTTAAATAAAAATAATTAACAAAAGCTGCTATGAGACAATATTTTTTACGTATTAACTGCATGGAGCTTCTCTTTATAGATGGATTAAAAATCACGAAAAGACAACATAGAGAACAGATTTTACTTAGTTTCTTTTTTCCATTTATTCAGTCAGATCTGGATTCAGAAGATATAGAAGAAATCAGCCTCTCAGTTGATGCTATTATGTTTGCACATTTGTACTTTGTAGTAGTAGTAAGTGTATAACCACAAGCATATATGTATATTTAAAAAAGCTGACATAAACTGATAACTTTGTACGTATGTTTTATTAAAATAATTTACCAGCATTGAATATATCGAAATTGTGATGCTAGCAAATGTTTCTTAAAGATCTTGCATCGAAGTCTTAAGTTACAGTAACTAAATTGACTCTCTATTTTACCGCCGCTAGGTCAATGAGCGAAATTTATTTAATTTTCACTAGAAAAGTGGCGAACGCTAGCTCGAGCGCCAGGACTAAGCAGTTGCATTAGGGCATCGCTGGACCTAGCGGAGAGCTCAGCGCCAGCGGCTCCACAACTTCTTCAACGGAACGTAGAAATAATCTTAAATTATTCGGAGTAACTGTAGATAGATGCCCGCCAACCTAGTGATATTTTTGATGCATGGCCCGACTTTTAAAACATTTTAGTCTACGTTGCAAATAGCATACATAATATATTCTGTACAGAAATATTTACAGAAAACTGTGATTATTACACTGAGTAGTCAAGTGAACATGGACGTTGGTTACATGGTTTTCCTTCTTGTACCTGTGTATAAGGCATAATAATGGTAATCTCTGTTAGTTCTCTAGGTAAAAAAGAAGGCACATGCTCAAGATTTGTCATGTATAGCAGAATTGCTTTAACAAACCGACATGCGCCAATAAATTTCAAGTTAAGTAATGTAACCTACGAAAGTCATGTTCTCATAATTACTAGGGGGCGGACATGACCGGTTTAAAGTACGACGAAGTTACAACGGAGCAAAGAAATAATGTAAACAACACCCACTTACTGAATAGCACTAATTCAAATGGTGAACTGTAACATCTGTTTACGGCCGAGAATGAGAGCAAAAAATACCCCTAAAATAAGGAATTTATGAGTAAAATTCTTTCTACATCGGCGTAGATAGGAGCATGAGGGGGTTTTAAAATTTATTATATTTACCTTATATTTCGCAAGAGAAATAATGTAAATATGTATATACTTACGGTTATTTAGTTTCAATAACATACGCCTATATTTTTAGTTATCATTTATTTAGATCTAGAACGTTGTTTATGTTCCTTTTTCTGATATGAAAATGAATTGACAATGATTCCGAAATTTATTACAAAGTCTGTAAAATATCGTTACAGAATGCCAAAATATCGCAAGTTCGTCACTTAGCTTTGCTAAAACATACACAGAAATAGTTTTTATACAGAGAATTTCGATAGTTTACAAAATTTCGTTACATGTTTAAATGACGATACTCGAAGTATTTCTGAGTGCAAGGATCTAATACAAATCCCAAATTTAAAAAATCAGTTGTTATTCCTTCAGGAACACTTTGGAAATTTGCCTAAACTAATCACATATTTTGAAAATCGAATCTCAAATTAAAAAATGGATTAACCACATTCGATGTGGCTATTAATAATTTCAAAAGTATTCCAAGTGACTTCGGATGTGGCCCTCGGCAAAAGTTAGACGCAGTTTTTAATAGAAATACAGATTTAATAACATTGCGGCAATTGTGTATGCTAGATACGCTGAAATAAAAGAAGATTTCCAGTACGCACCTATAACCAGTTGCGATGTAGAAAGGACGTTTTCTATCTACAAGGATGTACTTAATTCAAAGAGAACAAGTCTTACAAAAGAGAAAATGAACAAACAATAAGGTATTTTGTATTTTATAGATCACCAGCCATTTGTTATCCAATTATATAAATAAAATTAAAACCTCTTTAAAAATACAACATTTCAATAGTGCGCCCATGGGCGATGAGTTATCAACCGCGCGTGTCCGCCCCCTAATAATTACTTTACAACGTTTATTATTAAGTATTAAATAAAATACAGATATAGAGAAGTAATATTTAATAACTTTACTTATAATATTCAATTTGTAACTAGCTGTCAATAGTATTTTACTAACGGAAGCTATATATCCATAAATATTAATTAATTAGTTTAATTTCTTTGTTCTGAAATTCTTCCAGCCAACATCAATTTGTAGTAGCACTGTATGTCGGATGTAATTCGTATTTTGGTCGAGTTGGTTGCTAAAACAATTTTACTCTATTGTTAAAGCGGCATAGACTAACTTTTTGAATCGCAGTGTATATGTAAAATCTTCCACATAAATGTATAAATTATATTTTAAAATGTATTTTAACGATCAATTTAAAAAATAAAATAAATTGGAGATTTCATTTTATACAATTATTAAAAATCCTTTTTCTATTCCGGTGCTATAAAGTTCACTTTACGACACCCGTTTTGGTTGCATAAAGTATTACTTTATCGCACGCTAATTTTATTTTTTTGAGGTTGGTAACAAAAAAAATGGAACCAAATCGTATTTAAATGTCAAAATATAAGCCTTTAAAGTAATAAAAATGTGCAATAAAATTGTACAAAGAATAAAAAGCACACATGCTAACATTTCACTTACTAATTAGCAATATAAATTGTTAAGCAGAGTTGGATGATAAGTTTTCGGATGCTACTATTGACATTTACTTACCATGTTGAATAGTACAACTGTTATAAAAGTTTGTTTTGATAAATATGTAGAGAGTTTGTGGACGAAAGATTTTGTAAATTGTCTTCTGCTATTTTGCGAATCTCTGGGGGCGTACAGTTATTTATTTCGTCCTTTTTGTTGATAATTTGAAATAATTTATTGTATAAATCAGTCTGAATTTTAAACACAATTACATATAGCACCACCGATATTCAAATATTTAAAACGTTCTACTTAAAAATCAGAGTAACCAACTTCAAAAAAGCAAAATTTCTAAAATATTCGAACAAAACATGTCTCTTATTTTAAGCTTTTTTGAACTTTTAATAACCGAAATAGAAAAAATAGTATAAAATACACGTTTCATAAGACATTTTGCGCACTTGTTCTTTAGAAAACTCGCCTAGCGGCTCGTTTTCTAAACTTGAACGCGTGCGCAAAAATCGTGTCTTATGAAACTTGTATTTTAATATACTATTATAATTTTGATTTTCAGTTTCGTATATAACCAGATATTTCGCTTTTTATATATTACTTTTTATATAATAATAAAATAATTTATTATACCAACAGCCATTCTATTATATTTTTTATCTCTTACAAAGTAAAGAAAATTTACTTAAAAAATGTTGCGCACCTGAAAAATAAGAACAAATAATACCTACCAGCATTTATATTTGGTACCTGCACTACAAGCTTCCGCCTAAATCTTAAGAGCGCTCCGGACGGTAAAAATATTTCGACGCTCGTTAACCCCTCTCCCCTTCAGACTGCTGTAAGAAGCCACAGATGTGGCAATTTGGCAACAGCGAGGATTGGTTTGTAAAGAGTGGGAATCGGTACATAATTCATCGTTGATTTATAGTAACGACAACCAAATATTAGGAGAATCAGACGATTCGTCTCTTCCGTGCGGTTAGCGATATAGATACGAGTTGATATACAAAAAGGTGTAACGAATACGTAGGGCGCGCACGAATTGGATCGTGTGAATCAGAAAAATATAGATAATACACACATAAAATTAAAATTAGGTGCAGAAAATTTCGATCTGAACCAAGTAAGAAACAAATGAAAGGTTATTCTACAAAAATATATTACATTCAACACATTGCACATTATTGTTTTGATAGTTGACTTTTTCATTTTTCGAAATACCGCGTAAATATGTGTGATCCGAGAATCAGTGTAATAATAGTTATTTATATAAGAAGGTTATAATTTATTAGATTATGGCCCGATAGAATGTTTTAGTTATTACGATATCAAAATAAAATAACAAATTATAAGAAAAAAAGTAATTATTCATGACTGTTAAATAATACGTTCATTTGCTCCCTATCGATAGATACGTAATCCTATATTCATATTCAGAGTTGAGATGATTTAAATCCTTTGAATAACATCAGAGTTTAAATTATGATTTATTTAAATCAGTGATTTTTTTTAAAAAAACATGATTTTTCTTCTTGTAATAGTCTCTTATAGTTTTTATTATATTTATATAATTATTTTAAGCAGAAAAATAAAGCGGTGCCAGATGTCAAATATGAAATTATAGCGCAAAGATGCCAGAATTATCGAGTTTTAGGGAAAATTATGGTACAAATTATAGTAAATAGACGCCGGCCCAAATAAAACACTAATTCGAATTTATGTTATGTTATGTTACTGTTGGGTAATAAAGATTATTATTATTATAATGATATATGTATTTGAATTGAAAACTTTAAGCAAAATTATATATAAAAAATAAACGACAGATTTTACGTTTAGCCACACAGCACTAAATAAAATATATTTATATTTAAATAAACAACCTAACTATGTCTCAAAATAAACCTCTACACCTTCTTCGTCATCGGATTTGTACTGCTTCCGTTGCTTGTAGCAAAAAATTAGACACTTCGAAATTGATGCTAAGAGCAATCCATTATTCGAATTTGTACAAATCCGATTTCGAACTTTAGTTTACTTTCAAAAAAACCCTTTCGAATTCGCCCAAATCCCTAAACAAATTATGACCTGACAGGTCAGTAAATAACATAAGTAGGTATTTGTCTGTAAGACTTTATGTCATCATCAAAATTATTAATTAACTGAGAATACAGCCTCCACTGATCATCCACCTTTTGTTTCTTACCTAAATCATTTGGTTTTATAATTTTAGGGAAAGAATTCATAATATTTAAAATCTATTGAGGTTTCTGCTTAGTATATATTTGTTATCAAATATTGCTATTTTGGACGGAGGATTTTGACAAACTTTCCATATTTTGCTCCTTTGCTGTGATTTTTAATGGCTGATAGTCAGCAACAAACTCTAAATTACATGCAATACATTTTGCTAGTAAAGCATTATCTAAATTTAATAAAAACTTAAACCATGTAAATTTAATAATTATATATTGTCTCTAAACATATCTTTAACAGCGCATGTGCAGACAGATTATCAATAGGGGAGCTTTGATATTTTTTTGTATTACTTTGCTAGTTTATTCCACCTTCGTTATTTGGTGTAATGTTTATTAAATAATTTTATCTGTATTTGTGAAAAATCGAAACAGTAATCTGTCATAAGTCTGCTCTTGGTTCTCCTTGTGAGCAGAAATAGCACATTCCAAAATCAAATATATTAATTTATCGATGAAGAAATTGTTTCCTTTTACTTGGTCCCAACACCTCGTCTTTCAAAGATTTTTTAAATAAATTGTTAGCAAATGTAACACTAGTACTGTTTTTCAAATAGTAAAATATCAAAATCAAATTTAAGTTAAAAAGGTCCTGGTATTTAAATTTCTGGCAAATGAAATGAAATGATTTTTTTATAAAAAGTATAAGATTATTGAAATTACATATACTTATGAATATTTATAAATGATTTTTATGCCATACCATTGCAAAAATATAGATATATTGCCCGGTTTCTGAAACTCCAGATAAGTACTTATCGGCCAGATATCTATTCGGTTTCAGAAACCGGGCATAAGTGTACTATTATAAACAATTCCAAAATGTATGTATACAAAATATGTATTATACATATATTATTATTATTTATTATATGTATTTCAAACACATACTACTCAACAACGTTCACCTCGTGTCTCCGTGTACTCTATGTCTGACATGTCTATTATAAGCCAGCCGTCATACGTCAATGTATATTAAGTAATACTAACTCATGCACATCATTTAAAATCGTATTTTACCTCTTTTGGGCGTAATTTCGCGCGCTTGCGGATAAGTTCAGACCAGCGCATTTTAGAATCGTCTCACGAGATTTATGTTAGCAACGTTGCCAATGAAGTTACGAAAGTTGATATGCACCTTGCCTTCGCCAGAGAGCAGCACCTCGCCGGTCCAAAATTTGCTAATCGTAAATTACGTTTGAGCAATTTATAAAACATTTAATATAGCTGATATGCGGTTTAAATATTCTACAATAATTCATTCAATTTGTCTATCCATTTAATTTTTTTTTTTAGTCACCAATAAAGAAATAAAAAATGTTTTTTGTTCATTTTAGAAAAAAAATTAGATACACACATTCAGTATTACTTTTTAAACATGTTTGTGAAAACCGTTTTCGATTTGATGGAGAAATAAACTAGAAAAGAGGAAATCCGTAATTCAAGCCGTCCGGTGGCCTCTTAACAGTCACCGAACTTTCTTACAAAAGACTATAACCATTAATTACATTTACTACCACTTAGTTGAATAATGATTTGCATTTATTCAAAATCTCTGACATTTTAGTTAAATTACGTTAGTATGTACTAATACTAATATAATACTTAAATAGCTCCAAGCTACTTACTTACAATGTATTAAAGTACAAAATAGTTTTATTAATATTCTTAAAACTAATATGAGCAATAGAATAGAATAAAAAAATAAAGTTGGAAACCTGGAAGGCGACCATAGTGTAGTGTATTGTAGATTGTCATGTTCTGAAATAAAAAATGTTATATGTTTGTTTATATAATTGATAAACGACGGAAACACGGTGAAACTCCATAACAATGAAATAAACATTTCACAATATAGTTCAAATGATTTACTGTAAATTCAACACTTATATTGCAAAAACTACAATTATATACCTGTGTGGGAAGATATTACAGACATAAGCAATAATGATATTAACAAGTGAGAGAATTTAAATAGTTCAAGCATTTAAATTTAATAAAGAATTATTTACACCAAACTGGTCATTTAAACTAAAACATAATTTATACCTGCTTGGTTTATCGATTGAAACTGCGTCGTCCACCACCCTAAGGGACATCTTCAGAGTTTATTCTACTGCTGCGATAACCTGAAACAGCCTGGCGTATGATGGCAAAGCTTTATATTGTGTTCAGTGCTGCAGGTCAATGCAGTATGCACGTTGAGTTGAATTTCTATGACGGATTTCCAAGAGTGATAGATCTCAATTCAAGTTGTTGCAATATTTCTGGATTTCGATGGATTCACGGATTTTGTGACTGTAGTAATAGCAATCCTTGGAAGATTTTTATGGAATTGAAGTGGACCTGGTGACCGGCTTCCAATCGAACCCAATTAAGCACAACAACCCGACGGTGGGCTCATGCTCAAAGACAGGAACGCTAAGCGATTGTTCTTTCTCGCCGATGTTGACATAAGAAAATCGGACAATTTAGAATGAGGTTTGAAAAGCGTTCTGAAGCCCTGAAAATGTTACAGTCTCTTGTTTTCGGAGGTCTATGTTGGCAGATATCATTACATCATTACATTAAAACAATTCCGCAGCTATAGATATTCGGCGGTAGCACTACAATATGTGAAAGAATCAGTCAATAAGAAAATCAAAATTTCTAATTAACTCTTTAGATCACTATCAGAAAACTCAAAACGTTATGCAAATAATGAGGAAAAAATTGAAAATAGAAAAAAAAGAAATTTTCTTGAAAATGTTGTTATTTATGAAAATTTAAATTGTAATTTTCATTTTATCAGCTGTTCACACTTACACGCCAAAAAATAGTTATAGTCGCATGTAAGGTCAATCATATGATTATAAAATCATGTTGAGTGGGTAAATTAAATATTAAGGCACGATTTCAAATTTCCGATTGAATAACATCAAAAGTTCAAAATCGCAATGCGTAAATCAATTACAAACCCAGGTTTTATGAGTTAAACTGAATATATGACAAAATGAGAGATCTTTTTCTACACACATTGAAAATCAAAAGAAGTGATAATCTAAGAAAAACAAACTTAAATAACAAAATAAACATATAAATTTCATTCTTATTTTGACATACTTCATGCATGAGATAAGAGTAGAAAAATAAATATTTTAGATAGCTCAGAAATCAATAAATGATATTTTACTTTATATGACCAGCTTGAGCTAGTATTAGATTTAAATGTTTAAATTAGCAAACTTTCAAGGGTATTTCATTTCTGTAACCTCTTCAACATAGTTCAAAAGTAGTGGAAAATATTCATTTCATTTTCTGTCTTTATATATTGAAATTCAATACAAATTTGCAAATACAGACACTAAACCCCACAAAGTGTGAAGTGCTCTACTGTTAACTTATTAGTGATACTACACCACAAATAAAATAATAAATTACAAGTGTTAGACATACTTATTTATAAATGTTTCAGGGAGTCATGGTTCCTACATAATTAAGGGATATATTTTTACCTATTATTGCATATCCATAACCCATATTCTTTGTTCCCATTCTATAGGAGCACGTAGGAATTGATATCTCATATACATAATTCTGTTGCAAAGAGAATTCAAAACTCTCAGAGGTTTTCAAGTCTGTAACTATAGTCTGTCGATCATTCTTCTGGTTCACATTCAATTTTATAATTTTCAATTTATGTTCATGAGCAGTGAATAGTACATGAGGTTGAAGTTTTTGTAAAACCTTAAACATTAAATATCCTCATTTAGAAAACTAACTTAAATTAGAGTTACATTTCAAAACAACCTAACATAAAGTTCTAGCATACCATATAACACACTGCGATATCTAGGAAATAGTATCTAAAAATAAATACTGACTTTTAATATTATTATGTAAGTCTTTCTTTAAGATTTCTTTGTAAAAGATCTTTTTAATGCAAGCTAATATAAGTTGGTAAAATAAGTACATTTCTGTTACCAAAATATACATATACATTATACTACAGTATAAGCAAGTTTGTTCTTTGACAAATTGAACTGAATGGTTTAACTAAATGCACATAATTATTATAAACTTTATGCAAAGTGTGAAAATATTTTGGAATAAAAATAAATGTTATACCTCATCAGCAAATGTAGAATAAGTTGATAAAATAGGAACATGACTTAATCCAACATTAATATTTATATCAAAAGGTTTGTTATTGTCATTTATCATGGGAATGAAGTGTAAAAGTTTATTAATCTTATAAAATGTTATATTTTCATTTTGCACTATATCAGGTTGAGGAAAAGCACGATCAAACTTATCTGTCTTTTTTACTGTAACAACATCCATTCCTTCTCCACCTATATCATTATCTCCTGGTAGCCAAATATACTAAAAGAAATATTTTATTTATATATTACTGTATTATGTTTTAAACCCTTACTTGTACATTAGAATTTTGTTTAATATGATATATATTATATAGTCTAGTCACATAGTTCTGAAAATCGATGTCTGATGAGATAGAACCTTCATCGAACAAATCACCCAGAAATATAACTACATTTGGTTTAACAAAATTAAAAACATGTTGATATGTTACATGTAAATACCTTTAAAAATTAAAATTAAAAATCAATTAAAAAAAAGCTAGATATGGTTGAGTCGCTCTCACAACCGACATGTACTACTAAATTAAAAGGGTGTCAACTTTGATATGTTGCAAAATTTTACCTGTCAAGTAATATAACCTTAAAAAGCCATTTCGGACTGTCATAAATAATAACATAACATACACCTTTTAACATTTGTCATATTTACCTTTTAACATTTATAGTAATTATCATCTAAACAATTTAAATTTGTCAACAATGCTTGTCTACTAAACAGAGGTATAGCCAAATATTACATAAAATATAGGTGTAGAAAAATAATATTTAAAGGCTGTATTACACTTATCAATTTCTTGACCAAGTTATTGATCAAGAAATTGTCGTCAAGTTCTTGTTGACCTTGCCTGTTTTACACTTATCAATTTCTTCACCAAGTTTTGAAGTGAAATACACTGACCTGTATAATATAAATAGATGAGCAATAGCATGTTAAAAATTGTGATCAAATACGAACTGCGCACGGGGCTGATGCACATGCGCAATAACATAAAATAAAGATGCTAATTTGAAATGCCTAAAGTCTTTGAAAAGTATTTAACAGAACATGAACTTTAAAATTAAAATCTCCATCTGACAATGCATTCCTTTTGAAATATTTACTGGTTATAAAAAAGTATTAATTTGGAGAGCTTTTTTCTTAGAAGTTCCCCACTTTCTACTTCTGATTGTTTCTTTGCATCCCTGTGCATCGCATAACATGCTTAATTAAAAGAGAAACGTGACTTTCATGTAAATAGATGAATCAAACATATGTGTATCTAAGGATACAAAGTACTTATTTTCTGCTAACAAGGTAATAGCAATTGAACGTACAAATAGCTCAAAAAACACTGCCTCTGCAGGAAGCTTTGTACAAGAATATGGCGTACTGGGACATCTTCTGTGAAGGACGTATTAAAGCCCCATGATTTTTTCTGTTCAAAAGATGAAAACTAGCATTATCGACAGATGTTTGTGAGATTCCTTCTAGTACAGACACATATTTAGCACACTTAACAATGCGCTTCAATTGTTTGACAACAAAACCAGAAATAACAACATTTTGGGATAACAATGTCAGTGATGGTATGTCGGGAATTGTATAATTTGATCCTTTTCAATGTCTTCCGCATTTTCCTTAATAAAAATACTCCAAAAATATAAACAAAAAGCTAGTACTACGTCTATTGAAATCGGCGTTCGGAACTTTAGTGATTTCCCATTCGAATGTCAAAAGACTAGGGACTGCGCATACTCTTAAGCCCCGAGTAAGTATTCAATTTGGCATAAAAATTCCACGCGCATCCTATTGCATTGCTCATCCATTTATATTATACACATCAGTGGTGAAATAGCAGTACCAATAGTGCAAAAGTACGGGAAAAAAATTAATAAATTTTCCGAAGATTTGTGTTTGATATTGAATGTAAAGATAACTGCACAAGGGATGCAAAAGGAAATAAATAATTTACGCAAACAATTCCTTCAAGAAGTATCAAATTATCATGTCATTTTCAACTATATTCTAAAATGGAATTTGTGTTTACATTTTACACAGTTGGCAAAAAACTTTATAACATGAATATTACTAGAAATCACTAAAAACTTGATCAAGTTGAGAAGAAAAATAGAACACATTCTAATTCAACAAGTTCTTGGTCAAGAAATTGATCAAGTCGACTTGACAAGTGTAATGCATGACTTGTTGTCAATTTTAACTTGATCAAGAAATTGATAAGTGTAATACAGCGTTAACAGCTTTATTTATAACATTTAATATGTAACTGGTATTCATGTAATAATATTCTGCTAATGGAAAGAATATATCCTGAAATATTACTTAATTGTTTAATTTTATTGTTCTGAAATTGTTTTAATCAATGGGAATATGTTGTGACAATTAATCATCATGTTTACTTTGTACTTTGGCCATGTCAGTTGCCCAAATGACTCAACTATATACATACCTATCACTATCCCATATACTTAGCGGTGTTAAAAAATGAATCACTTCATTCTGCTTCCCTATTAGTTGAGGATCTGCTGCCAAAATTATTTTTGTACATAATTCTTCATGTTTGCATTTTAGCTCCTTCCAGTTGTATTTGTTTAAAACATATGTGAACAACTCTGTATGAAAAAAGACTATTGCTAAGAAAACTAGAATTAAATGGCTTTTTTTCAATCGTGTCCTAAAATATGAACAATGCTGTACAAAAACAACCAGTAATAATAATATAACATACCTCATCAGTCTTTTCATAATAACTATATCCTATTGTATATTTTTAGAGAAAGTAAAATAATACTATCTAATACTTTTCACTATAATAATAATAAATCATTATATTCATGCTTGAAAAATTTTAAACTAATGGTTTCTTGAAAAATCCATGGAAAAAATAATAGGTATTTTTTCATAAAATATGAACCCAAAACCCATTACATTTCGTAATTGTGTCAAATTGGTTATATGGAGGATTGATTAAATAATTAACCTGCAATCATATAAAACATCACATAAATATATAATTTAATTATCTCTGATATGTATAACCGATATAGAAAATTATCTTGGTCACCTGATTCCATCGTGAATACGATTCCCACATCCCATCGATACACTGACTCATAAACACGGATTACTCATAAATAAAACTCATAAGCTCATAACCACCTCATAAACTCATAACATAACTGAATGCAGCTGAAATTAAATTTAACCCAACTCTTTCTCAATGGTCGCATTCAGCAAACCCGCGGATTAATGAAAACATTAATTTATTAATTGTAGTAGTAAATATCATGTTTACGGTTGCTGTTGTACTTGATGTTGACATATTTAATGTTATGGGAAAGTTATAGGTAAATTTATCATATAAAATAGATATTGATAAGTACTATTATATTCGGTTTACATATAAAGTGAATATCTTTTTTCTACTTGAAATAGATTATTTATTTCTAATAAATAAACAACTGTTAGTGAATCCTATGTAGTATATGAAAATAAATTTGGCTCGATGACTTATAAGCGGCGGTAAAAGAAAGCGGTTAAAATTCAAATTTGAATCTTGTGAATGACATGATCTTAAATAGTGCCTAATAAGTCTTTTTGATATGCTTATACACGTTGGACAACCCAGGTTCTCGGCATGATCTAAATATGGTATAGGAAATAATCGCGCGGTGTTGCCATCGCAGTTTTTATATTCACCCGTCCCGTGTTTAATATTTCTAATATTTCAGTACGGATCGAGATGCTGTGGAGTATGTCGTTGTCGATTAAGTAAATATTACGTAAATGCTAATCAATAATAATGCATGAAGCTTTATTTTTCATATTAATAAAATATTAGTGTAGATATTTACAATATGTAATACTGACAAAGTGTTTTCATATTTTAAAAATTTAAAGAGCGTTTTGTCATATAATAAAATGTATTCTAAAGAAAATAAATACAAGCTAAATTCTAAACAGTAAACAAAAGAAATGGATTCTAAATAATGTGGAAAATTAATAAAAAATTCAAGAAAAATTTAAATTAAGAAATTCCAATACTATTCTGGCGTTATGGGCCGGACACCCATCTTGTTGGAACCAAATTTCCTCAAGAGTACCAGTCATATTGCGTACAGCACGTGTAATATCATGATGCAGTAATTGCAAGTATGTCTGGGCGTTTAAAGTGCGATTTATGAAAAATGGTCCTATAATATGGTTACCCAGAATTCCTGTCCAGACATTTAGCTTCTGTGGGTAGGGGAGAGTGGGGTACATTCGGCCCTTTTTTATTAAAAAAATCGTAAAATGGACATGCATTTTTATAAAATGAATTTTTACTTATAGTTCACATCTACATAGACTAAGAAAAAATTGCACAAAACCTTGTCCGTCTATATTGCTTATTTTACATGATTATTTGAATTTTTTCAAAATGTGGAAAAGTGACGAAAGTACCCCGTTGGTGGGGTACTTTCGGCCAAGGTGTGGGGTAGATTCGTCCCGTGAAACCACTATAAACTCAATGTTATTTAACTGATATATTTAAGTTGGAAATTAATAATAATCATTTAACAATGAATGAACCAAAGTTATAACTAAAAGTAAACATGGAAGAAGTTCTTGCAGTACCAGTTTGAGATACAGTTTGAAGTTTGGCTACAATGTCCGCAATATTAATGTCACTTCTGTCTTCTACCGGTGGGAAAAAAAATTTTTGAGTAAATCCTCTTCTTCTCATAAACCTAATTGTGTACGTAGGGGAATTTATTTGTTCAATGCGACCTGCATAATGAATTACTGCTCCAGAGTTTGTACAAAATTTAACGAGAACATAATTGCCAATTTCAAGCTCACTTTCGGAAGCAGTTTCCAGTTCTTCAAAATCGTCACTGCTGCTGGATTTAACATCGTCCAATGAGATATCAGAATCGCTTGACTGGCTTTCGTCTTCCTCAATTTACTGCCTTTTTTTCACGTTGTCAAATATATTTCTTTTCACCGTCGGTTGCTTCTTAACTTCTAGCTTTCTTTTTTTCTCTAATTCTATATTTTCTCTTATCAGTAATTCAGGAGTGTCCGTGTAAATTGTCGATTTTGATTTTCTTTTACTATTTCTTGGTTTACTGATGGCAGCTTTGGGATAAGGAACCAGTTTCTCCAGACTGAGACCGGAAGTTGAAGGTTGCTCTAACTGTAAAACGTCCTGAGCAGTACCATCTTGTGAATTTAGATTCTCATTATTAACATCAATTGGTAAAACATCCCCATGTGTGTCATTATTTTCAAGGGCGGCAGGATTGTTATCATCAAGTGGAGGTTTTCGTAAAGCTTCATCTGGAATTAAAGGCCTATCTGTAACACTACTCGCCACAAAATCTTCATCTGAAAATATTAGCCTGTTGATTGGCCATAATCCAGTGTTTTTAAACGCGTGAGTAATATTTTTGAAAGAAAATGCAGTTTCGTACGCCTTATTTGCCAAATATCCTATATTTCTTATGGTTATGGCCTGACCTGGATGTGCTAACATCCAATCGTTAAATGCAGTAGCCAGGTGTGTTTTGAAGGGGCCATAAACTCCCACGTCTAAAGGCTGGAGCCGATGCGTCGTATGAGGTGGGAAAGAAAGTAAAACTATCCCGTTGGCTTTACAATACCTTATTGCTTCAACTGACACATGAGATTCGTGATTATCTATCAGCAGCAAAATTTTTTTTTCTACAGAACAGCGAGTAATATTCACGATGTGTTCCAAAACTTTTGGAAATAATTCTACGGTCATCCAACCGGACTTATTTCCTAGTGCAATAGATCCTACAGGCGACCCTTCTGATAAATATTCAGAGGGATTACGAATCCTAGGAAATACGAAAACAGGAGGAACCATCGCGCCAACACCGTTAACGATCCCTACAAACGTGACCAGCGAGCCCCTTTCTGCTGAAGAAATTTGACCTACTTGCTTCTTCCCTTTTGTGGTGACCACTTTCACAGGCCTTGCAACAGTTGTGATCCCTGTTTCATCCAAATTCCACACTTGTTCGGCACGAAATTTGTACTTTTCCAGGACAGAAGCATATTTTCTAAAGAAGTCATCCACTACAGGTTTATTGAATGCGATTGAACGACTCAAACTAGTGCTCTCTGGTTTTCGCAACGAAAGATCTTGATGCCTCTTCATTAACTATATAGCCAGTCTGGTCCTACAAAGGAAGTAAGGAATAAAACATGTTTGTTAAAACAAATGTAAAAAAAGATACATACCTGCCATCTTATTTTTTTCCCAATTCTCAGGCATCTTACAATTGGGAAGTGATTTTGCAAATTCAAATGCCAAAATTCTAATTTGCTTGTATGATAATCCGTAGTGTAAGTTTGATGAATTTTTTATGTATGCGCTAAGTTCCAGTTCTTGCTCTTTAGTAAATACTTGTTTTGCAGTGTATTTGCTATTGTATTTGGGGCCATCATCTTCACTTTCATTTCCCGAATCATCATAATTCCTAGGAACTTCGTCTAACAACCTCTTTCTCTTAATAATTCTAGATTGTAGGGTAGTTTTTTTAAGGCCATATTGCCTAGCTGCTTCCTTGACTTTTAATCGTCCCGCGAGACATTCTCGTATGGCCGAATTCATTATATTTTCATTAATGCTGACGCGATCTGTTTTTTTTATGTATGTGCGTGGCATCTGCAAACATAAATTAGTCTTAAACTTATTGTAATAAAACTACAGCTATATTACAATAGGAAGTGCCTAGCTAGATAAAGCACGGGGTAGATTCGGCAGTATGACGAATCTGCCCCACTACTGCCTGCCGAATGTACCCCACATGTACAATTATTACTATCCATAATACCCACATAAAACATGCCTAAGTTGAGGTTAGGTGGGACCTGATTTTGTTTTTAGGCGCATTATTGTAATATACGGCTAAATCGCAGTGCATTTATTTCTATTATAAATATAATAGTTTTGCAGTGCAGAATTGTAAAAAACTTACCTTGTTTAGTCGCATAACACTTAATATTCACTAAGAATACCTAATACACAACTGGCATCATCAATACGTTATACATACAAAACGGAGGATTGACGGAAGAGATTTCTTGACGATTTTGGCGGAAAGTTTAAAAAATAGTTCTTCTTTTATAATATGACGAATCTACCCCAGTGCCGAATGTACCCCACTCTCCCCTACTGCGTTTTTGCTGTTAAATTGATATGTTTATTTTCCCGAGACTGATTGACGGATTGTGGCGACCATAAAGCGAAAAAGAGGATTCAGCCGTGAACAAGATATTTCGGACAATTATCATCCTCGTCGCATTTTGCCCTCATAGCCTCACAAAAGTCAAGGCGTTTAACTTGATCATGTTGGAAAATTTCCTGACTCTTTTGTGTCTTAAAGCACATTTATGTCACTTCAAAATATTCCTAACTGTAGTTCTTGCAATGTCCACGTTTTCGGATATTTGACGGCTCGAACACGGTTCATTTGCTTCAACAAATGCACATACTTCACCTCCCGCTCCATTCTTTCGTCAGAAAAAGGACGTTCCTGCCGATCTCTATTGTTGCATTTAGAACAGCCAGTAATACAACCGGACTTTTCAAACGATGGACGATATTTAAAACTGTTTGGAAACTGGTCGATCGGGATACGAAAACACAAAACGCCCAACGACTGCTTCTGCACTTGGAGAAGAATAATACCATTTAATGATACTTATTCGCTCCTCTGTTGTATAGGCATCACAAAGAAATGTGAAAATCAATATTTTAAATTGTTACGTGGATAACCCGTCTGACGCGAATCATTTTTAATGTACATTTATCTGTTATCTGTCAATTATTGAAGTAATGACAAATTGACAGAAAAATGTACATAAACACTTTGTCAGTATTACACATTCTAAATATGTACACCAATATTTTATTAATATGAGAAATATCTCTTCATGCATTATTATTGATTAGCATTTACGTAATATTTACTTAATCGGCAACAACATACTCCACAGCGTCTCGATCCGTACTGAAATATTAGAAATATTAAACACGGGACGGATGAATTAAGAACTGCGACGGCAACACCGCACGACTATTTCCTATACCATTTCATATACGATATTTAGATCATGCCGAGAACCTGGGTTGTCCAACGTGTATATTGAAATGTATTTTGAAATAGATATAACTAACAAGTAATGTCAAACAGCACAATTCCTTCTAAGAAACAGCATAATTGGCACTACATTTAATATAAAATATTAATAGCTGCTACAGAAACTAAGGAGCTATATATATAATAATGCTGGTTTATGGGCCTTATCATCTTATTATATTTTCGTGTTCTAAAATACATTAGTACTGCCTTCTGTAAACTTTTTTTCTGTGTATAAGTATAGATAGCAACGCAGTCTATTAGGTAATGTAACTTGACTTTTACACAAGATCTGCTATCAGATTCCAATACGTTAAATGTTGAAATAATATTGCTTTGTCAACTACAATAATAAAATAAACATACAATGTTATCAGTTTATGTCATATTTATTTATCAGTTGTATACTCTGCAATTATACATATATTACCACTTATAAATACCAAAACTGCTAATATAATATTGTTAATCATTACATCATCTTCAACAAAAACTTCCAAATAATCTAACAAATTTGCTAACAGCAGATTTCAATAAGTTTAATACTGGAAGAATATTGTTTTTACAACTACAGTAATAAACTAAATACACAAAGTTGTTTCTTTGTATTAAATTTATATATCAGTTATATATTCTGTGGTTATTCTCTTACTGCAACACAGCATTCAGAAAATTCATCAACTAATTAAAATTGAAATGAATATTGTTCACAGTGCTGATAAATATTCCAACCAAAACAGCTAATATAATATTGATAATAGATACATCATCTTCATTGAAAATTTCCAAATAATCCATTTAATAGTCCGCTGTAAAATGTAGTGTAAATATTTAGATACACTATATATTATGTAAATAATTTACTATCACCTCGGTCTCAATTATAAAATAATTTTATATTTGCTATCATACATGGCACAACCTAATAACACACCAAATACGTTGACCTTATTTTTAGTTTGGATTTTAAAAGTGCATATGTCACGTCTTCATACTTCAAACAATAATAATGAAATTAAATGAAAATAAACTTCAGAACGCCATATTGCTGCTGTCAGAAATTGTGATTCTTCGAAAGTAGTAAAAGTGCGCATGCGCAAGCCACAACTTTAAAATTTACTACTGTGTCCCGTTCGACTTCAGGCGCTAACCACAAGCTCTAGCGGCATTGGCTACCAGCGCCGTAACTCCCTGAACGCACGGATTGCTCCTGTTAGCATCATAGCTAGAGGTGGGCAAAACGGTTCATTTTTTTGACTCGGCTCACTCGGTTCAGCTCGTCATTGTGAGCAGGGTCACGGAACCCGCTCATTTGAACCGTGTGGATCCGTAATAGCATACCAGCATACCGTTAATGAACGTGTTGTAGGACATGTAATACTCGGCGCCGTCGTCGGCTCAAACGAACAGGGATGATAATTTAGGCTGCGCGCACACCAATTATCCAAATAATTGACAAATAATTTATTTGAAGCTATAATGCACACAAATTTGACAAATTATCAGATTGTTGTACACAAATTAAGCAAAATATGTGTAAAACTAAATTATACATTCATTTGGTATTTATAATTATTGAAGAGTATGCCATTCGAACATAAAGTAATTAGAACTAGAGCATTTCATAATTTTCATAGCATTATTAAATGGCAATTATGATTATGATGCAGGTGTAAGAAAAATATTTGTAAGAATTTTCTAACTCACAGACAACTAATAAATTATAGTATATTACATACCAAGGTTGAGAAGATGACTATTATTGCCCGAGTGGCCAGATTAAATTCCGAGGCGCAAAGCGCCGAGGAATTTAAGCCACAAGGGCAATAATAGTCTTCTCAACCGCAGTATGTATACTATTTTTTGTACCAGTAGTCTAATTGGATCTTGAAACCTTAATAATTATGAATAAATTTACTCATACATGTAAGAATTCCCTTGTAATAAAACTTCATATAAACAAATAAGTAGGCTATATTTTGATGTTGACAAATAAGTTTTGACATAAATGCTGAAAGTAAAAGTCAAGTAGGTATTTATTAGATTATTTTTCATTCCATTTATAATATCTGAAGAGTTTAGATTACACCACCTGCAATGCGCGAGATTGCTTCCGCATATATCTAAACACTTATACATAAAAACATATACAGAATTTAAAAAATCGTGTAATTCCAAAAATACAGTAATAACTTCTCAAAACGTACTTCCATTAAACACACAACATTAAAAAGCCTCGACTTTATGGACCCATTATTCAATATTGAAAGCTACACTTGGCTTAACAGAGAATATTAACATATCAAAATATTTTAAATTAGTTGCCTTTTTAAAAAGATAAAATGAAAATTATAAGCCCAAAAAGTCATTAGTATTTACTAGAGGAAATTATAAAATTCCATACTGAGGCACCCGATACATGTTACATTGCAACTAAGGTAGTATGTTTATATATTAATACTTCAAAATTATTGACAATTTATAACCCTGTAGACTGCTCTTGTAATTGGTGTTGCTGGTGCATGCCGAAGTGATGAGCTGTGTAATTTATTAATTTCTGATGTCATCATGAAAGCCGATTTAATTATTATTCACATCTGCAATAGCAAAAATGGTTCGTCTCCTAAAGTTTGTAATAATGGAGCCACTTTGGATCAAAATAATTAAAAACTATTTAAAAATTAGACCAATTCCAGATATAGCAAAATTCTTTATTAGTGTATGTAATGGTAAATGTACTAGATAAGACATTGGACATAACACAATAGGACAGATGCCAAAAGAAATTGCCCTTCGTAGAACCTAGGCTACACTTTTAGCTGTCAATGGTGGTAATATCCTTCAGTTAAAACAACATGGTACATGGTGGTTGGAAATCTAGTGTAGCTGAAAGTTATATCGAAGATTCCCTAGAAATAAAAAAAAATATAGCATATATGTTACAAGGTCTACCTACATCTACTTACACACGATATGAACCAAATTCCATCAACATCAGCAGTACAATCAGGCTCTATTTCAACTGAAGATATCGTAAATACTTATGGAATTAACACAATTAACAATACTGTCATTAATGTGCCTACAGCTCTGAATCAGAATTGAACCATCAATAAATTTGACATGCCATAATTGCACTATCAATTTTTATAAATAAATTAAAATTCTTTACATCTGTAATAGTTACGTGTTATATTGTTTCCATATTATGTTGTTACATAACCTTAAAATAGTTTTATGTAAAGAAAGTAAAATATCTTTACATCTATAATAGTTACCTGTTAGGATATTTTTTCCAATTATACTTCTGTCATACATATTTTGCTATTGTTAAAATACTGTTAGTTATTTTACCTTAGAGGTCGAGCATTTATAAGTTTTAGAGTATGATTTGTGGTATAAATCTAAATAAAAATAAACTGCAATGAATTTGACGGTTGACAACTTGACATACTATGCTACTGCGATTGCATGGTTGCGGCATTCCCTTTATTTGTTTTCATTATTTCCCTAGGTCAATAATAGCCTCATTATTTACCTCTTATTAGTTCCAGGTCGTGAAATGTCATTTCGTGGCGCTGTGTTATGTGTAAAAATGCTATGATTTTTTACTACTGGTACAAAAAATATTTTATTTTATACAATATGTTGTACAATAGTTATTTATGTAACAAGTCAGTAAAGTGATACTTTATCGAACGAGTCTGATTTACGAGCCAAACGAGTGAAGCGAGCGCGGCGAGTAACAGACGAGTTCGGTAAAGGCACTTTACTGACGTGGTGCATACAAAATTTTATCGCCAACCGTGAAAATTGTTAATTTAAGAAATAAAGATATAATAACTTATGACAGTTTATGACAGTGACAAACGATTTATTTTTAAAGTCATCAGTCATGGCTACGCTGACAGATATTAGCGGCAGGTAATAGTATATTATGACACTATACTCCATTCAGTCTAAGAATAAAGTAGATGGCGCTACAATTTGAGCACAGTTTACACACGATGAACTTTGTATTTTGAAAACAAGTAAAACATATGTTTACTGTCAGATGGATAGCAGGGATATACATATCTGATATCATTATATTTTGACATTTACGTACATTTTTATACAAGTTGGTAACTCATTCCTCAAGAAAAAGGAATGCACATGTCGTCTAATTGTACTTTTTTGTGCTTCATCCAATTTATTGTAAGTATGACGATAATTTCTTTTTCTTGGAGGAGAAATTGGAACTCCATATAATTCCATTTCTTTAATAATGCAGTACATTGTATTCCTATTAATACCCACTTCCTCTGCTGTTTGATTGACTGCAGCTGTTTTAGACATATTGTCTTTATGCTTAATGTACACATTATAAGCCATTTGCCTTTGTCCAGATCTTATGTGTTTCCCTTTACGATTTTTTGAAGGACCTGGTAAAATGCTTCCGCCGTACTATAGAATATTAGCGATTACGAAATAACGAAATTGATAAAATACCTTAACAAATGAATATTTCACTTGCGAGTTCTAAGAAGAACTATTTTTTAAGAATATTAACAACAAATAACTATGTAAAATACGGAAATCGACAAAATCTTTGAACAAAACTGTCAGTAAACAAATTTTTGACAGAACGAGCTAAATGCGATTATTTTGCCGGTGTAAATGCACACTCGATTTCAACCAATCACAAACGTTTATTTTAAGCCCTATCTTTCCCAATGCTTTATTCTTAGACTGAATGGAGTATAGTGCATAATCAAGCTTTTAAAGCATGAGTAACGAGTTTAAAGCCACGACGCGAAGCGGAGTGGCTTTAACGTTACGAGTGCTTTAAAAGCTAATTATGCACTGTGTCATACGATATTTTTTAGTATAAATGCAACAATAATTTTAATTAGAAGAAATCAAATCAATAATTTCAATACATTTTATCGAGTGACATGTGTCTCTATATTATGTCATTTGACATTTCACTTAATTATTGTGTCACATTGTTGTATTAATAATGTCGACAGAAATTCATAAACTAGCTGCTGAAGCTGAATTAAGTTTAATACTTGCAAAGTCCAAGCATTTATATTATAAAGAGTACGAAAAATTATTATTATGGATGGAGCAGAAACAGACTGAACATATTGATGAATCATTAATGTTAGCGTATATATTGGAAATGTCCAGAATTTATAAAGCTTCGTCACTTTGGTGCATTCATTCCAAACTGCAAGCTATGCTAAGGGTTAAAAACTGAATCGATTTAGCATCATATCACAAACTCCATGCCTTTATGAAAGGAGTGGGCAAAGGTGAAGAAGCTAAAAAATCTTTGGTTTTTACGGAAGAAGATTTATGCAAGTTTTTTAGTCAGGCTCCAGATAATATATTTTTATTTTTAAAAGTTGTAGCAATTTGTGGAGTGTTTGGTAGTTGCAGAAGAAGCGAAATGTGTAATCTGGTTATGAGTGATATAAGAAAAGAAGGATCTGCCCTGATAATTTGTATTCGTCCGTCAAAACAGAAAAAGGCTGGACGTTTGCTGTATAGAAAATTCCAACATAAAAGTATGCCGAGATATTTAATAAATATCTTGCACTACGTCCAAAGCATATCAGTACAGATCGAGTTTTCTTAAAATATTCTCAAGGACTATGTATAAAACAAGTTGTTGGGATTAATACCTTTGGAAAGTGCCCTTCCATTATAGCACGTTATCTAAATTTCATAAACGCTCATAAATACAGAGGTCATGCCTTCAGACGAACATCTGCCACGATTATGGCTAATGGAGGGATGAATGTCGATGAGTTGAAACGCCAAGTGGGTTGGAAATCCTCATCGACAGCGAGTGGGTATATTGAAGAGTCTATCACAAACAAATTAGGCGTTTCAAAATTAATTGCTGGAGCTGTTCAGAAAGGAGGCAATATTGGATCTGACACATTTGTTAACACTGATAAGAACGTTGAAAATACACAAATAAGCAATGCTGCAAGTCACTTAACAATAACGAATAATCAAAATTGTACGTTTAATATTCATTTAAAATAATTTTTCGGTTCATGTTACATGTTTTGAAATAAAATTGACCATAATTGTTGATTAATTTGCTAGTTTACAATAAAATAATAATGTGTATACGATATTAAATGCGGTACAAACTAAATAAACCAAATCAATAATTCCAATACATATTATCGAGTGACATGTACCTATATGTCATTTGACATTTCCTGACATTTCAATGGACTATTAAACGCTTGGGATTGGCTGTTACCAAGCAACCTTTATACGCACGCCGTGCGATAAAGGCCCGATTATGCACGCTTATGGGTGTGTTTTGATTGGTTTATGATGCATGCATACTAAAAAGTACTTTTTAGTATGCATGCATCATAAACTAATCAAAACACACCCATAAGCGTGCATAATCGGGCCTTTATCGCACGGCGTGCGTATAAAGGTTGCTTGGTAACAGCCAATCCCAAGCGTTTAATAGTCCATTGAAATGTCAGGAAATGTCAAATGACATATAGGTACATGTCACTCGATAAAATGTATTGAAATTATTGATTTGATTTCTTCTAATTAAAATTATTGTTGCATTTATACTAAAAAATATCGTATGACACAGTGCATAATTAGCTTTTAAAGCACGAGTAACGAGTTTAAAGCCACGACGCGAAGCGGAGTGGTTTTAAACTCGTTACTCGTGCTTTAAAAGCTTGATTATGCACTAGTGTCATAATATACTATTTTCTATTCCGGTGCTATAAAGTTCACTTTACGACACCCGTTTTGGTTGCATAAAGTATTACTTTATCGCACGCTAATTTTATTTTTTTGAAGTTGGTAACAAAAAAAATGGAACCAAATCGTATTTAAATGTCAAAATATAAGCCTTTAAAGTAACAAAAATGTGCAATAAAATTGTACAAAGAATAAAAAGCACACATGCTAACATTTCACTTACTAATTCGCAATATAAATTGTTAAGGAGAGTTGGGTGATAAGTTTTCGGATGCTACTATTGACATTTACTTACCATGTTGAATAATACAACTGTTATAAAAGTTTGTTTTGATAAATATGTAGAGAGTTTGTGGACGAAAGATTTTGTAAATTGTCTACTGCTATTTTGCGAATCTCTGGGGGCGTACAGTTATTTATTTCGTCCTTTTTGTTGATAATTTGAAATAATTTATTGTATAAATCAGTCTGAATTTTAAACACAATCACATATAGCACCACCGATATTCAAATATTTAAAACGTTCTACTTAAAAATCAGAGTAACCAACTTCAAAAAAGCAAAATTTCTAAAATATTCGAACAAAACATGTCCCTTATTTTAAGCTTTTTTGAACTTTAAATAACCGAAATAGAAAAAATAGTATAAAATACACGTTTCGTAAGACATTTTGCGCACTTGTTCTTTAGAAAACTCGCCTAGCGGCTCGTTTTCTAAACTTGAACGCGTGCGCAAAAATCGTGTCTTATGAAACTTGTATTTTAATATACTATTATTGTACAGTACGATAAAGTGTTTCTTTACCTCCGTAAAACGCTATGGTAACGCATCACTTTACTGACGGTTGGCGATAATAGTTATTTATCGCCAACCGTCAGTAAAGTGATGCGTTACCATAGCGTTTTGCGGAGGTAAAGAAACACTTTATCGTACTGTACAATAAAGTACTTTACCTGCCGCTAATATCTGTCAGCGTAGCATGACTGATGACTTTTAAAAATAAATCGTTTGTCACTGTCATAAACTGTCAAAAGTTATTATATCTTTATTTCTTAAATTAACAATTTTAACGGTTGGCGATAAAATTTTGTATGCACCACGTCAGTAAAGTACCTTTACCGAACTCGTCTGTTACTCGCCGCGCTCGCTTCACTCGCTTGGCTCGTAAACCAGACTCGTTCGGTAAAGTATCACTTTACTGACTTGTTACATAAATAACTATTATGTAACAAGTCAGTAAAGTGATACTTTATCGAACGAGTCTGATTTACGAGCCAAGCGAGTGAAGCGAGCGCGGCGAGTTCGGTAAAGGTACTTTACGGATGTGGTGCATACAAAATTTTATCGCCAACCGTGAAAATTGTTAATTTAAGAAATAAATATATAATAATTTATGACAGTGACAAACGATTTATGTTTAAAGTCATCAGTGATGGCTACGCTGACAGATATTAGCGGCAGGTAATAGTTATTTATTATACAAGGGAAAAAAGTATTAGATAGAAATCTAATTTTTTTTCCCTTGTATAATACACTATTTTTTTCTGTGATGGGAAAAACGACGATTTAATATTGAAAAAAACACGTAAATACTTTATATCAAAGTCAGAAAATCAATCGATGTGACATTTCAAGTGACATTACACCTCCGTTGCTATGGAAACCTGCCAATTTAAGCGGGCAAAAAGTAGAACTTTTTTCCCATGGGAAAAAAGTAACACTTTACTCCCGGGTTGATAAAGTGACATTTTATTACCTGTCAAGCGAAGGATAAAATGTCAACTTTTTTTCCCGTCACAGAAAAATAGTATATTATTCAACAAGCGTGTAATGATGGCTATTACCCACGAAGATGAAATTGCAACACGAGCCGTCAGGCGAGTGTTGTAACATCTGAGTGGTGTTGAATAGTACAATTGTTATAAAAGTTTGTTTTGATAAATATGTAGAGAGTTTGTGGACGAAAGATTTTGTAAATTGTCTTCTGCTATTTTGCGAATCTCTGGGAGCGTGCAGTTATTTATTTCGTCCTTTTTGTTGATAATTTGAAATAATTTATTGTATAAATCAGTCTGAATTTTAAACACAATTACATATAGCATTACGTTAGAATCTATCAGGTCGGTTCAGTCGCGCGCATAGTTACTTTCCAAGTGAGCCGAGATCCGGTTCATTGAAATTTAGTAAACCGGCTCTCTTTGTTGGCTGCTGGGATTCGGTTCACTGAACCGGTTCGTTCGCGAACGACCCACCTCTAATCATAGCTAATTGTCAGTGCCGTTGCTGGCAACTTGTTGCCATTTTGGGCAACTTCCAACCAACTCTGGCAACATGGCAACAACTTTGTATGAAACCCAAAAAATGGCAACATTTTACATATACAAAAATTAATTCCATATAAGTATTTCTACGAAATTTATCATAATTAGAAATAATAATAGGAAGACTTAACTTAAAAAATATTTCTCTTGCTACGTATGTATGTATGTATTATTACATATGTTGATATGTATCAATGATATCAAGCGCTAAATGGTCAAGTTCAAAAGACGCATTTTACTGCCAGCGAAGGCAAAACGGGGAATTCCCGATCTAGTGAGTCTAAGGCGTTAAATGCGTATGCACATACAATGGTAAATGGTATAATAAAAATAAGTAATTGTACACAGAAGTGAGCGGTGTTTATTAGTGTAGGAAGCGATACTGTTTGTTGCATTGTAAGAAAAATAAGACAGATTTTTGGGCAACTATTGCTAAAATAAAGTTGGGTGATGGTTCAAATGCTTATCCGCAATTATCAAAATTTGCATTCGAAATATTATCTCTCCCACATAGCAGTGCTACAGTGGAAAGAATATTCAGTGCAATTAATTCAAATAAGTCAAAAATTCGGAGTCGCACGGAATCATTACCTGGCATATTCTTAACTAAGTAATTTATTAAAGACAATGGAGGAAAGTGTCACAATTTACAATTTGGAAAAATGGAAAAACAGAAGTAAAGTTCGTAATTACACATATATGTAATCTTAAACATTATCCCAACCTTCTCCGTTATCTTTTGTTGATGATTTATCTATTAAATATATATAAAATATTTATGTGATACATTTTAATAAATTAGTAAACTATATACCATATACAGGGTGTCCCACCGGGAACCAAATCGATCTATATATGGAAAACCACACATAGGAAAATTTTTAAAATTTGGGGGCATGCGAAAGTCGATGGGGGCAACTCGGCTAAAATATTTTCAAGATGGCGGCACTTCCGGTTATACAGGAAGTAGATGTCAACTTTCTTATTTCAAATGGAACACCCTGTGTATTATTGCATTTTTGGAATCTACACAAGATTCTAGGCTAATTTTATGTATCACGTCCTATACCTAAGTCTAACTGTTTTTGACTTATTTAATTTTTTACGTGAAAAATGACGTTTGCAGCATCTAAAAAAATTAATATTTTTTCCCATAAGGAAGCCCTTATTATTCAATTTGGACTAGAGTCCTTGTTGAGAAAGACCTACTGAAATAGTTTTTTTATAATATTTTGAAAACTTTTAGTACAGGGTGTTTAAAAAATATGATTAAAAATTAAATTGAAAAAAATGCCAAAAATCAATTTTTTCAAATGGAAACCCCCAATTTTTATAATTTTATTTAATTTAGCATTAAAAAATAGTGTAAGTTTGTGTAAGGTTATCTATGCAAAAAAATTTTAGTTTTCGAAATATTGCCAATTTAATATTTCTATTCGGAAATTTTGCTGCGTGAATTTTAAATTCAGTTTCTCTTAGTTGGCTTTGGCGGCATTGACAATCAAATGCTAAAGAAATGTATGACGCTGTCATTATTTGAGAAGTATTATTAATTATTATACCAGGGCGCTTAAATTACACAAACGAAGATTATTTAAACCTAATTATTATTTATGGAGAATGTAACAAAGTTATATCAAGAACATGTGACACATTTTCTATTCGATATCCGCAAAAACAGAAGCCATCACAATGTACCGTTAAACAAATTATAGAAAATTTCAAGAACTTTGGATCCGTCAAAGCAATGGTGCAAAGAAATAAACCTCTCGTTAATAATGAAAATATCGAAATTGCTATTTTGGGATATTTCGTCGCTAATCCAACAATGTCTGTAAGACAAGCTGCATTGGAGTCAGGATTATCAAAATCAACAGTTCACAGAATATTATTATTGTTTAATTTAAAGAGAACAGCATAATTATTTTTTCAATAAATGTTCAAACTGACGTCCTTGAACTTCCAGACACTTTTGGCATCTAAGCAACAGTTGTTCATGAGTCGCTTTCCTTATTGACTCGGGTGTTAAACTTGCAAATTCATGCCTCACGCGCTGCATACAATCTTCCATGGTTGTTATGGGAGTGTTATACACTCGATTTTTGATTGTACCCCAAATAAAAAAGTCGAGCACTGCAAGATCTGGGGAGCGGGCTGGCCAAAGGAAAGGACCGTTGTTGGCTATCCATCGATCAACAAAAGCATTTTGCAAAAAATTGTCAATGAGGTAGCTGCCATGTGGAGGTGCGCCATCATGTTGGTAAAAGAGGTTTCTACGAACGGCGAGCGGCAAATTGTCCAAATAGTCGGTTTCTAAATTCTGTAAAATGTTCAAGTAGCCCTCACCTGTAAGTTAATAAGCACATTTTTACCTAGAAATATTCTAAAATTTCTAACTTACCATTTAAATTTTCTTGATAAAAGTGTAGTGCCACGACGCCATCGTTTCTTATCGCACAATAAACATTAAATTGCCAGGAATCTTGAAAATTCTGCTCTCTAAACACGTGTATATTCGAATCACTCCAATAATGGGAATTATGTCGATTAAATGCACCGTTTTTTGTAAATTTCGCTTCGTCTGTCCAAATGATATTGTCCAAAAAAAAATTGTTTCCTTGCGCCCAAGTTGTAATAAACTCACAGAACGCCACTCGTCTTGGAAAATCAGTTTCTTTTAGATGGTGGACTATGGAAAATGCATATGGACGAAATTTATGTTTGCGTAATATTCTGTGAACTGTTGATTTTGATAATCCTGTCTCCAATGCAGCTTGTCTTACAGACATTGTTGGATTAGCGACGAAATATCCCAAAATAGCAATTTCGATATTTTCATTATTAACGAGAGGTTTATTTCTTTGCACCATTGCTTTGACGGATCCAAAGTTCTTGAAATTTTCTATAATTTGTTTAACGGTACATTGTGATGGCTTCTGTTTTTGCGGATATCGAATAGAAAATGTGTCACATGTTCTTGATATAACTTTGTTACATTCTCCATAAATAATAATTAGGTTTAAATAATCTTCGTTTGTGTAATTTAAGCGCCCTGGCATAATAATTAATAATACTTCTCAAATAATGACAGCGTCATACATTTCTTTAGCATTTGATTGTCAATGCCGCCAAAGCCAACTAAGAGAAACTGAATTTAAAATTCACGCAGCAAAATTTCCGAATAGAAATATTAAATTGGCAATATTTCGAAAACTAAAAATTTTTTGCATAGATAACCTTACACAAACTTACACTATTTTTTAATGCTAAATTAAATAAAATTATAAAAATTGGGGGTTTCCATTTGAAAAAATTGATTTTTGCCATTTTTTTCAATTTCATTTTTAATCATATTTTTTAACACCCTGTACTAAAAGTTTTCAAAATATTATAAAAAAACTATTTCAGTAGGTCTTTCTCAACAAGGACTCTAGTCCAAATTGAATAATAAGGGCTTCCTTATGGGAAAAAATATTAATTATTTTAGATGCTGCAAACGTCATTTTTCACGTAAAAAATTAAATAAGTCAAAAACAGTTAGATTTAGGTATAGGACGTGATACATAAAATTAGCCTAGAATCTTGTGTAGATTCCAAAAATGCAATAATACACAGGGTGTTCCATTTGAAATAAGAAAGTTGACATCTACTTCCTGTATAACCGGAAGTGCCGCCATCTTGAAAATATTTTAGCCGAGTTGCCCCCATCGACTTTCGCACGCCCCCAAATTTTAAAAATTTTCCTATGTGTGGTTTTCCATATATAGATCGATTTGGTTCCCGGTGGGACACCCTGTATATATACATACATTATTATGGATTATCTTATTTTGTATTTCTATGAGCTCTTAAAAGTCAATTCCATATAACCAATAATGCAATTATTTTGGTATGGGTACTGGAAAAAGAGTCAATTAATGTTTAACAGCTTTAATTATTGATCGTTAAACGATATTATCACACAAAATAGTTAAAAATTTAGAATTATGTACATAATATATTAATAGTTTTATGATTTTGGCAACATTTGGCAACTTTTGAATGAAAATGTTGGCAACTCCAGTGACTCACCGCGGCAACGCTGTTAAATCAGATTGTCAGTGTTTGTTTGTTGTTTATTGACAATTGATGTTGGGGACCGTTGTTTCAGATAGTGATTTAATTCGTGGTTACGATTTGGTTGCTGCATACAAGTAGTGCTGCTCATATCTTTATTATAATTATATTGCATTGTTCTTTAAGTTTCTATAAAGAAAAGATCCAAGATGGGTGACAGTGAAGAAGAAAATGAAAATTTAGAAGAATGTGTTAATCTCACAGGATTTTTATTTGGAAATATTGATGAATCTGGTCAACTTGAAAGTGATGTATTTGATCCTGATACACAGAGACATTTATCTTCTCTCGGAAAGTAAGCAATAACCAGACAGTAGCATTCAGCATAAGTTTCAATATACAGCTTATTGAGAAAATATATGAAAAAAAAATAGGAAATAAGTTAGAGTTTTATCTACTCGCAGAAAACGTATTCCAAAACATAAATTCATAAGGTGCATACATTTTTATTATTTCTAATAACAAACAATTTACAAAATATTTTATTAGTTTAAAACTGAAATGGGACAATTATGGAAAAGTCCATTAGAAACATAGCAAGTCCCTTAATGCAACAACATACAGCATTTTATGGCGAGGTAAGTCTTCAACTAGATGGCTGGCGTTGTTCTTGTAGTAGATGGGGCCAGAATGCTGAAGGGTATTCTCAAAACAATAACAGTAAATGAAAGTGACTGACAATCTCAGAGTTATTTGAAAATCAACTATCTATATTCATTATGAATTTTGATACAAAGTGTTTTTAAAACGTACATATAAATGATCAAGGTGAAACAATTGGTTCAATATTAAATGATAGTGATATTTGCATAAATATGAAACATTCTATATATTGAGACATACATGATATTATCATCACAGCATCATATCATCATTACATTTTATACAATAGTTTTTTAAAAAAACTATTGTATAAAATGCAATATGTATATGCAAAAAAACTTTTTTTGCATATACATATTTATATTGTGTATCATTCAGTGTAGATATGGTTGAATTAATGTTTATATGAGTGTAATATTAGTTATTATTTATGGCAATATTTTTCTTAAGCTTGCTTAATTGAACTTAAATTTAAATTCATAGATGTAAAAAGAGCTTTACAAAAAAATATGCAACTAGTTGGTTTTCTGCATGAGTGATACAAATTTCAACTTCTGCTTGAATTAGTGATCAAAACAGAAAGCAATGGTTTCATGTGAAAGTCAAACATAACTTTGAAATTCTGTACTGCTATAATTGAGTGTATGTGACATATTGCTTAATATGAATAATTTATTATTGTTCTTTTTTCCATTTCATAGTATAGCTTTGTTGATTTAATTGATTGTCTGTACAAGCTTTACCTACTGCTGTTTGATAAGTTAAGAGGTATTGAAATACAATTTAATAATTTAATCCATTTTCAGTAGGATAAAATTCAAACTGTAAGCTTTCTTATGAATTTATGTGCAACACATTAATGCATATGTATTACATTATTACCTCAATTACTTATAACAAAAAAAAAATAATTTAATTTTCTTCAGTGGGCTGGTAATTTTATGACTCTTATAATTGAAGTTCTATCACTATGTTTCATTTAGGTTAATAATTAATTTTTTTAGATTAGGATTTGGTTCTATGTTGAAAGAAATTGTGGGACAGGAAAGGATATATGATGACTCTGACAGTGATTCTGACTTTAATGATGTGGATGTAAAATGTAAAAGTGAAACAAACTTAAATGCATTTGATAATGAAAGTATATTTTAAACATGTCTAGCATATCATCACATAGTAACAAATATATTTTAGCAAACAACAAGTCTTCATCTGCTGTAGACTATTCTGACATAAATGAACTAGCAGAAGAAGAGTTAACTGTAAGTTTATATAGCTGTATTTATTACATTTGTCTAATAATGAATATTGGTGTAGAATAAAATTGGGGAATATGATGCAGATCATAAACCTGTCACTGACAAACAACTGATGCCACCACCCCCTCCCATATTTATAAAGCAAGAAGCTATTGATTCTGATATGCAGATTAGTGAAGAAAATGAGTCAAAGAAAAAATTAGAAACACCACTTGCAGCTATGTTGCCTTCTAAATATGCAAATGTAGATGTAACTGATTTATTCCCAGATTTCCGACATGGTCAGGTATATTATCATTATTAAGTTTAAAGGTATCCTTAGAAATAACAAATTAAAATTTTAGTACTGTATATATAGGAAAATAACAGTTTATAAAAAAATGAATCAATATTTTTAGTTTATATACAACACAAAGCAGATTACACATTAAATTGTAATTAATTATTGAAGGCCTGTGCTACAATTGCATGCCTATTTCTAATATTGAAGCTGTATGTCACATAATCAAGGGAAATAACAGTTTATAAAAGAATTATTCAATATTTTTAGTTTGTATACAACACAAAGCACATTACACATTAAATTGTAATTAATTATCGAAGGCCTGAGGTGTACGTGCTACAATTGCATGTCTGTTTCCAATGTTGAAGCAGTATGTCACATAATCAATAATATTGAAAAGCACTGCTGTTTATATTCACTTGAACATAAGAGGATAGGATACTACAAAATAAAAGTTTTTTTTATTCATGAAATAAATTGCATTTATCTTTTGACTTCCTCTTAAAAAAACTATTTAAGTTTTTATTTATTAAGAGTTATGTGTTTTTATTTTTTTAAAAGAGATTATTTTTATTTATTTATGAATAAATTTTATTTACTTTTTTTTGTAATTAATATAATATAATAATATTTCATTTGGTCTACCGCCAGAGTAGTGCGTAAATATTTAATTTACAATATAAACATCATATAATAATGTGATGATGTGTATATTCTACTATAGAGGGTGAGTTTTTTTCATTATTTGTATGAGGATCTCGAAAACCATAAGAGATACAACCTTTTCAGTGCTATAACTCTTCTATTCATAAAGGTAGAAAACATTTTTTTCAATATTGTTTTTAAGAAATTCAATTTCAAACGACATCTTAAATTTTTAGTTTTGCTTAGCATTTTTGTGTTAGCAAGCCAAGTCTATTTTTTTTAAAATGGAAACCATAGTTGGCCATGACATATTCTAATACTGCATTTTTGTTCTGCTTGCAATGATGTAAGGGCCATAGCACTTAATTTACTAATTAGCAGAACAATACACTATTATTATGTTTAACAAAAATCATGTTTTGTCATGGAAAAGAAAAGAAACTTATAATATACAATGTAATACTAGAAACAATAAAAACGCTAAACGAATTAATTATTAACAACACGTACCACGCTAAATTTACATTAAGTGTTCGAAATGCCGTATGTGCGTCGCAACACTGAGTTAATAGCTCTCCTAATTTGGCGCCCATCTAACCTATCAAACACATTAATAACAGCTTCCAATAGCCCCTCTTGGGTTGCATATGATCGCACATATACGACATCTTTTATTGCTCCAAAGACGAAGAAATCTAATGGTGAAAGATCTGGGGAACGTGCAGGCCATAAAATAGGACAATTTCTGCTGATTCACGAGTTTGAAAATAATTCATCTAAATATCTTTTGACCTGTCCTGATAGTGAGGCGGGGCACCGTCGTGTTGAAACCACCGTAAGTTTGTACGGGTCTGTAAATTTAATTCACCTAGGATATTGTCGAAATCTTCTCTAAGAAATTGCAAATATCGATTTACGGTTAAAGTTTCATTAAAAATAAATGGCCCAACAAGTTGCCAACCAATAACACCACACCATAAGTTGAAGCCAAATCTAATCTGGATTCTCCTTTCTTCTAGACGGTGAGGACTTATTTGCGCACACAGGTGTTCATTATGTCGATTGAACATGCCGCAGTTTGTAAAACATGTTTCGTCGGTCCATAAGATCTGCATCGGAAAGTTGTTATTTTCATGGCACATATTTACGAACCAAGCACAAAACTTTCATCGTCTCCAAGGTGTAGAATTTAACCAACTAATTTTTTATAAGGATGGTACTTATGTTTTTGATAAAATTCTCACTACTGTGCGTTGTGAAGTAGGTCTTGTGCAATTTGCCGCGTTGATGTTGATGGATTCTGATTAACAGCAGCTAAAACATCTGCGTGTTTTCATCAATATTACCCTTATTTCTAGGTTTAACAAAACTTCCGTACTCTTTTAAATTATTGTGTAAATTCTTGAAGGTGTCTAAAGATGGCTGAGGGCGATCAAAATACAATAAAAAATAGCGTTCGGCGGCTTGTTTACTATTTTTGTTATAAATAATGTAACATTCGATCATATCAAGTTTCTCAAGATTTGTGTACACCATAACTAACTTTGTAAAGCAACTAAATCACTAACAAAACCAACTATAATAGTCACCCTAATGAACGAACTGTCAATGATGAAGTAAACATAATGTTTCAATTATTAATATCGCGTTTTCCATGGCAAGACATGACTTTTGTTAAACATAATAATAGTGTATTGTGCTGTTATTTATTAAAATAAGTGCTACGACCCTTAAATCATTGCAAGCAGAAAAAATGCACTATTAGAATATGTCATAGTCAACTATGGTTTCCATTTAAAAAAATTCGACTTTGCTTGCTAACTCAAAAATGCTAAGCAAAATTAGAAATTTGTGAAGATGCCGTTGTTTGAAATTGAATTTCTTAAAAACAATATTAATTTTTTTTATCCTTTATCAGTAGAAGAGTTATAGCACTGAAAAAGTTTTGGAGAATTTCCATTTTTTGCAAATATCTAGTAAACCATGCATTTACTTAAATGGACAAAAACGTATCTGGATGAGGCTTACAAAGATGCAAATCTATCTCCATTTAACCTAATGCGTATCTCTTATGGTTTTTGAGATCCCCATACAAATAATGAAAAAAACTCACCTTGTATAATAATTTTAATTTTAAATTCATATTCTTTTAAAGTTGATTAGTTTATGCTGATGATTTTTAAAATCATTATCATGAACCTCTTGAACTGCGCTTATGGGATTATAATAATATTATAATCGCATAAACATTTATGTTGAATTTAAGGAAGAGCAGAAACTATAAATCAGATTACGCTAAAATGCTAATAGTCAATGGGTAAATCAATGAAATAACGCCGAGTATAAAAGTAATGATCTCTTCAAGAATTTTTTTATTATTATAGGTTTTAAGATTCTCTAGAGTGTTTGGCCCTGGAAAACCAAATAGCTTACCTAACATTTGGCGTAATGTTAAAAAGAAAAGAAAGAAGAAGAAACACAAAGAATCTATGGGCATGCATGAATCTGATTCTTCTGCCGATGACGAGAAACCAAGGAATAAGGGTTGGTTTTTCGATTATGCACCAGTTTCCTCTATAAAAGAATGCGCAAGTGATGATGAAGAAGCATTTTTGAAGCCTATTGAAGCATCTTCGACAGATTCCAAAAAAGATAATCTGTCAAGAGATGATACTGGACCTAAAGTAGCTGATTGGAGATTTGGTCCTGCTCAAGTTTGGTATGACATATTGGAGGTTCCTGAAACTGGAGATGGATTCAATTATGGTTTCACACTTAAAGAAAAGGTACGTTTTTAGAAAAAGTGAAAAGAGTAAAATTTGCGATGTTAATACTATTAATATTATACAGCATCTGGAAAACTCTAACTACATGTGCATGTATTTGCATGTTCAGTTTTTTTGCCTTTCAATGTACTTTACTTTCCTATAGAATTTTCAATAGAACATCCGCCTTACCAAATTCGTAAGTGGATTAACACAGTAATTGTATTAGTAGAAAGTGTTCATCTTTGTCAAATAAATAAATAAGAGCACAGGCAGAGAAATAGAAGAATTTTTTACTATGATCAACTTACTACTGATATGTAGTTTGAACTGTTCTTGGATGTGTTTATTCTCAGCATGTAATAAAGTATGTACTCTAGCACAATTTCCAAACCGTTGGATTTGCGAGCAAAAGCAAAAAAGGAGCGACACCAACTTTTTTTTCTCACTCAAACTGTCCGGTTTAGAAATTCCGCTAGATCTATATATAATTCTATATTCTATAGTGATTTATATAGTAAATTTAAAATGTAGATATATGCTGAAGAATAAAAAAATAAAAACAAAAAATCCACTATAGCGTCAGTTCCTTAAAGCATTATTGCGAAATTTGTTTTTGAAAATTGTCTAGTTATAACATTTAACCTATTTAAAGAACCAGGAAAACTTGCTACGTCACATGTTGGAGTTTCAATTCTATTTTGAAACGTAGTATTCTTTATATGGCTTCTGGGTTGGCCCGGCTTGTTGTATCTTATTCTTCTGTGCGCTGCAGTATCCAAAACAGACTGACCGTGTTTTCTGTAATCGCAAGAAAGCACCCTAGCTAGGAGTGTGTACGAAACGTCGGCAGTAGAAGAAGCGTTCCAACTCAAGCCAAGATATGATACTTAACAACCATCATGGAAGCTTACAACTTTTCTATAATATTTACAATATGTTTGTACATTTATATAACTGGTAAAAAGACACATTGTATTTAACTTCGACCTGAATGAAGTGACGCAAAATTTTACAGATAAATTTCTTAGCAAATTAGCATACAATTATCATGAATTTTTAACGTTGGCATATGATACATATGCATTTTGCTATATGAAATTAAACACACGCGCAATATATGTGATACGGACATATTTATTTTATAACTTACAAACAGGATGTTTCTTTAATTTGTCTATTAATGGAACCCACCTGTTCACGAGAACATTTTCAGTATTATCATAGAAAAGTACGATGACCTAATTTAGGTTATACTATACTACGCTTGTTACGCATAAAATTTAGCACGTGTTTTATGTATGGCATAATGTTAAATTTGACAGAGAAGGTAAATCCTCTGTCAAATTTAGCCGCGTGTCAGCGAGGCCATAGCTTGTTTCGTCCATTACTGCTAAACCTATTACCAATTTCAAAAATAAAATCAAGAAGATTTTAATATCCATCTGTGGTAGGAAAGTAATGAGTAAGAATCGGCAGTTAGGGGCACTTTGCAGGACTGGACTTAACTGACTAATGTCATCTGTAATTGGAGATAGTAATAGTCATGATATCACTATTACCGTGCCCAATTTCAAATTGTATTATTCATTTAAGTCCTGTAATGTATCCCTGATTGCCGTTCTCTAGTAATGAGTCTGGCGGTTCTGAGTGCAATGTGGTAACATTGCGGAGCTCCCCTCCATATAGCTTGTAGATCAGTCCCATGTAAAAACAGGCCAGAAAAGCCCCCGAAGAATTTGAGTATTAGAAGCGAGAGACGAGGTGCGATGATAACAGGAAAGGAATTGACAATGAGAAGAAGACAGGAAGAACGATAGATCAATATGGAAAACAGAGGTCTCACATCAAAAGCCGTACAATTAATAACTTTAAACTAAGAGAAGGTGATATATGTCTGTGTAGAGTGGAGGCCGAGACGGGATATCATGCCATGTAGAAGCCAGGGCAGAGTTCTTGACCAAGGTTGGAGATACGGCGAAAGAATGGGGAAGAGCGGTGTGCTGACTAGGGATATTATCAAATTTGCCATTGAATTATTTATAGCGGAAGATGAAGACTAGAGATGAGGCCGAATGTTGAAATATGGATTCAGATTTGGAAGGAGTGTTAAATCATCAATAAGTGGCAGAAATTTTCTAAAGTGTTGAATGGGACTTGAAATTGGTTCTAATGTTATTTTTCTGACATTGGAAAGAGATAGGTTGAATTGGTTATTGGCTTTGGAAGTATGCAGCCTCTATTATCTGTTCATGGTTTGTTATACATCTTGCTTGGAGAATTGTTGACGAATGTTTCAATATTGATTTATGAGATAGAGAGTTTGGTTCAGAAAATGCTGACGGGATAGGGCATTCTGATATATAACAGAGTGGGCCGGGAAACGTGAATATTACTGTACGCCATGATAAAAAAGAAAATAAATCTCAACACAACGTCTGTTATCAACTTAATGAAATTGTGCTACGTGTAGCACCTTTGGTGGATTCGATGACGACATTTACCAGGATACCTCTATTACTTTCTTCAGTCTGTGGACAAAATTTTGGAAGCCTTGAATATAAATTTGTATCGTCGACGTAAAACTTAGGAAATTGACAAGATATTTGAAATGTTTCTATGTAAAGATATTTACGGCATTGACTCTGTCGTATAAGAATTTATTTTGGGTTAACTATGTAATTTGGGCACAATAGTGTACGTCTCGGAGGACTGCTTAGGTAGTCGTTAAGTCATTTTTGAGATTCTTGCGCGGTATGTAAACTCAACCACCTCATCTTCGTCAAACGAAGTACGACTTTATTTTTATTACCAAATAACAGGGCTTTTAATGCTCTGTCGAAATCAATGAAACAGTTTTAGGATTGATAAAGTGCATGATTGGGTCACGTTTGAAACGTAAATTTTTATTGATATTCATCGTTCTTGAATGCAGCAGTTCTAACGTGATTAGCTGTAAAAATCTCAATAGCAAGAAGTTAGAGAGTTTGAAGTTTAGTTTGACATTGGAATTTCGAAGTTGGATATGAGAGAGGATCTTTAATGTTTCTAAATCTGTTATTTCTATTATAATGGGTTAGAATTTTAACAAGACTTTATGCCACTAATAATTTTCTTCATATATACAGGGTGTCCAGAAACTCTCCTGACAAACGAAGACCGGAGATTCCTCAGATAATTTTAAGACAATTTAACCCAATTCACCCTAGTCCGAAAATGCTTCCTAAGGTCATAGGCGTCCGTTTTGGGTAGGTAAACGGTTATTTTAACGCATAACTTTTTTGTCTTTATCTTTTAAGCATTTGTGACACTAGATTATTAAATTTTCAGGTATTCTAGTACTAAAAGGTACTCTTACTTTAAATCGGTAGGATACACCGTTTTATAGAAAAATCGATTTGAAAATTTTTCGTTTTTTCGTCATTAAAATTCAATTTATTATTTTTTGCACTAGTTCGCTCTGAACTGCCAACAGAAATAAAACCTACGTTTTTAATTGTCAAATTGTTGTCAGTTCGCGAAGTTGAAATGACGAAAGATGAAATGACGAAAAAACGAAAAATTTTCAAATCGTTTTTTCTAGAAAACGGTGTATCCTACCGACTTAAAGTAAGAGTACCTTTTAGTACTAGAATACCTGAAAATTTAATAATCTAGTGTCACAAATGCTTAAAAGTTAAAGGCAAAAAAGTTATGCGTTAAAATAACCGTTTACCTACCCAAAACGGACGCCTATGACCGGTACTAGAAATTCGCAATTGATGGAATCGATTCATCTCTGGAGGATAAATAAGCATTCCAGTTTTTGTTTTTCTAAATAGAAGCGTTCGGGAGATATTAAAAAAAAACTAATTACAAGGCGCCATCTTCAAAGAGCTCTAGCTCCCTTAGGAAGCATTTTCGGACTAGGGTGAATTGGGTTAAATTGTCTTAAAATTATCTGAGGAATCTCCGGTCTTCGTTTGTCAGGAGAGTTTCTGGACACCCTGTATATATTTTTGGGGACCAGGACAAAATTTAAGTCTCTGTCTGTAGATAAATGATGTTTGAATAGTATATAGTATGAAATATTCCGATGTAACTGGCTTGAAGTAAAACAAACTCTTTGAAACACGTATATAAAATTAGCAAACATTAAAAATGATTCAATGTTATAACTAATAACTATTTCCAATTTATGGAGGTATACTTATATTCTATTATTTAACTTCAGTAGGACATATTGATGTACACTGGATCTTTTCTCCCTCACTATCTCTCTGTCTCTCTCACTCACACGCTATTTCATCTGTATTTGCACTTATTCATTGTATTGAAGATAGTTTTCCAAGAAATGCGTTAGAAAAGCAGGAATCTCGTATATTTCATAGATTTAGCGGTCGATTCCCGTATGTCATATGTTGATCAACTACATAATTTCATGACTCATTACAGTGTACAACTGTACCATAAAGCCTCTATGTTGCGTTGTATCGAATTATATATGTATATATGAATTTTAGACATAGTTGCATACAGATTATGTACTGAATTATGTATGTAATTTAATATGAAAAATTGCTATTCTGTTTTTTTACAACAATACGGCCTTTTATAGTACGTTTTATTGTGCCCTGTGCCAGTGACGATGCAAAGAAATATCAGCTTATGTATATATAACATGTGTATGTATGGTTTACGTGGGTTTATGATAATTTACATTATTTTGTAACGAAGTTCCTTCGTTTATTGAATAAATTATCATGATTTTAAGCTCATAATTAATTTGTCTTGTAAATATCAAATTATGTATGACTGATATTTTATTCAATTATTTATAATAATGTTTTCCTGTTGTAAATACCGCCGTAATTATTGTATTTGATTTGTTTGTATATATTTGTTATCAAATTATAGTAGGGGAAAATATTTGTGTACGTCACGATCGTATGCGCGGTCTTCTACGTCACGTTTGAGTATCAAATCCAATGCTTTCGTGGTAGTTTTTTGTCATTCACGGATGATATATAAATCGACCGTTTTCTAGTGTAGGCAGAGAGAGTCCTTCCAAACCTTGTCCTAGTCGCAGGTCCATTTATCGTGCGACACTTCCTCTTAGCAATGTCAGGCCAATTGCCGTGGTAGAGCTAAGATACCGTATTCTCCTGGATTTGCAGGCCCATTGCCGTGCTCCAGGTGAAAATCCGCTTATCAAGTCCCGTCAGGTCAAATTATCGTGACACGGACTTAATAAGATCATGTACCCGAACCGTTTGATTTCTAGCAGGCCAATTGCCGTGTAAGAAATCGACAATTCCGTTTCCCGTAGGTGCCTCTTGACAGGTCTATTTATCGTGTAAGGAGCGCTCCTTTCCGTTCCACAAAACTCCGTTCTCTCAGAGAATTTAATTAACATTTTTCATTTTGTATTAATATGTCCGAGTAACATTTTACCGTCGCGAATGTTATCCGCCGTGTATCATTAGTATTTGACCGCATTCGTACTGTAAATAATCCGAACACTTGTAAATACCGATATAAATGTAATCAATTAATTAATTGCGTCATTAAATAAATGCTGCAATGTACAGAATATTTGTCTCTTGTTCGTGAAATACAAGATTTAAATTGTTGTTTCTATTTCATAGGTTATGTATGTATTTAGATTTAAAAATCCGCAACATCAATGTTGATTCCGACTTGTTGAATAATTGACATTAATAAATGTTAGGTCTAGTAAAATGTATAGTGTATGTATTTGTATAAAGATTTGTGTAAATATTTAGAGTTATTTTTGAAGAATAAACGTTGAATTAAACTTCATTTGTTGACTATCTGATTAACGTTTTCATGTGTTCATGAACCCGACCGCAGTGAATTATTTCCGATATTTGGATTAGATCCACGATTGTAGAAAGATATTCATAACAAAGCAAACATAGTACTCACCTATAATCTCTGACTGTAGCAAAACCGGTAGAATTTGCATTCGTTACACTAACAGCGCGAACACTCAAACACTTTCATATTTAATAATTTTGACAGCAAGTTAATATCGACCGCAGCAGGTCTACTTATCGACATTATACAAGTTTATTGAAAGCTGAAGTGTGACTGAGTATAGGCAACCCAGAGTGCGCTGCCACACTGACGTACGTCTACTTGGAGTAGTAACAAATGCATATATAAATTTTGTGATCTGATGGTGTCCCGCAATTTTGTTTTATTTTATTTCATTTTAAAAAAATATAAATGATAGCCTTTTAAACAGAATAAGCACCAGAAGCATCACAATTTATATGACATAATATACAAGGTGTCCACAAAAAAACGCCCCAGCTCGTAGCACCTTTATTTGAAATCTGATTGTAACAATCGACATACCAAATTAAACGACTTAAAAAGTACTATTAGAGAAATATCAAATTTTACTTACAGCTACTCGGTTCGTCAAGGACCGATATTCAACTTTTTTATGTTAAATGGCAACCTACTACTTTTTTCACAGAATTTGATAAAGATTTTTTTTCTGAATTCAATGGTGTAGCACAATACAGTTTTTTGTTTTATTTCAATTTGTTAAAAAATAAAAAACATTGTGTTTAAATGTACTATCACTTTCCAATAATCATCTCATCCTTAAAGAGACCGGTACTGTAACCATGACAACCATAGTATAAAGTTGTGTCAACCATAATATGTCTAAAATTAAAAGGCTTTGATGGCACCTTACAGTAAATAAGAACGTTCTCACATTCAAGGTATTTTCAATAAAACAACCGTTTGATAATAAAATGATTTTTTTTTAACTTTTCAATGAAATGAACTTATTTTAACAAAAAATTAATGGAAATGCTCGAACGGGGCACCGTACCTTTCAAGGTACTGTCGACACCTGGGTATCACAGCTAACGTAGCATTCGTTAAAACTTCTCGAGACATGCGTCAATTAATCGATTTCGCAAAACTTTGACTGTATCAGGAGGTGTGGTATAAACAATATCTTGCAAATAGCCCATGAAGAAAATATCCATCGGGGTCAGATCACAAGAATGAGCTGGCCACAAAATAGATCCGTATGTTCCCACCAACGATCTCCAAATTCTCTATTCAAAAACTCTCTATTGATTATGACGTTGTGTGGAGTAGCCCCTCTTGCTGAAAAACTAAATTATTTCATTCATTTAAAGTTAAATTGCCAAAAACTTCTAGTAAGTCTTCACATAAAAATTGGTAATACTTTTGGCGATTAAATCTTTTTATCTGTAAATTGACATTCGTCGGATCATAGTATTTTTTTATATTTTTTATACAACGTGATAGATCACTTTCTTCTAATGTGTGGATCTTGTGCCGCACAAATGCTTTGTACTTATGTTTTTTCATAACTGAACACACATTTATTCTGGAAACTTGTCGATTTGAAGCAATTTCTTATACAGATGTCCAATGATTCTCCTCAACACAAAGTAAAACGTTATTTCGAAGTTTCCGATTTTGTGTTCTAGGTTTTTTAAAGCATCCATAACGTCTCAAATTGATTTCCAATTGAACAAAGTGGCGGCGATTTGGTACTCGCCTGTCCGGGAAGCGTTCTCCATAGATTCTACAACTTGGCGCACTGTTTTTGTGACACCCAAAGTAAATTTTAAGCATATCCACGAACTCGTTCTTCATTATGAAATGATGACAACTGAAACAACTGAAATTGGTTTAACGACACTGACATAAAATTCACATGATGACAATAATGTCTAAGCACTCTATTATTAATTTTTGCAATGTTTTTTTATTTTTTAACAAGTTGAAATAAAACAAGAAACGGTATTGTGCTACATCATTGAATTCAGAAAAAAAGTCTATCAAATTCTGTGAAAAAAGTAGCAGGCGGCCATTTAACATAAAAAAGTTGATTGTCGTTCCTTGATGAACCGGATAGCTAAAAATAAAATTTGATATTCCTCTGATAGTACTTTTTAAGTCGTTTAATTTGACATGTCGATTGTTACAATCAGGCTTCAAATAAAGGTGCTACGAGCTGGGGCATTATTTTGTGGACACCCGGTAGAACAAGATTTAGTGTTGTTTAGGATATGTAAAATATTCAAATTACGATACAAATTGTTACTTATTACAGAGCAAACTAATTTATAATACATACTTTTAGTATGTTTTATAAGTGTTAGTACATTTAAATGAGTTTAAAAACTGAATTTACATGCTGATCTACTTATTTTGAGGGTAGAATCTTGCCGACTCTGTGAATAATACTATCTTTCAAGTTTTGCATGTGTTAAATTATACCAAAACATATTTGCTAACATAACTTGATTTTTTTTCTACTAATATTTGTTCATCTGAATAATTATGGAAGTTAGCACAAAAATCTAGTTTTATGTCATTTCAATATCGTTTGAAAATGCTTGTAATATTAATGTACTCATATCTTTGGCAATATCGAACCAGCCATTTAACATAAGTCATGTTCATTATAACATAAGCGCTACTGAGATTATTTTACAATCCCATGTTTTATGAAAACATATTTATTCTTGTTTTAGACATTAGAAGATGAAAATGAAGTATTTGAGGAAGATCATTTTCCTGACGACGCATTTTTAATGGTAACGCAACTGCATTGGGAAGATGATGTAGTCTGGGATGGGAATGATATTAAACACAAGGTACGATTTTATTTTCATGTAATTTAGAAAAGTCTATTGTTTTGTTTGTTGCCGAAGATCGCTTTATACTTGTAGTATGTACGAGTATTACAAATTGTAGTACATTTAGTCGATTTTAAAATGTGAATTTACATGCTGATCTACTTATTTTTTAGGTAGACTCTTGCCGATATTGTGAATAATACGATCTTTTTTCGAGTTTTGCATGTGTTAATCGTTGTTGTCGACTTATTGTTATCCATATTGCCACCTTTTTTTTTTTTGGATGTAACCGATTTCTCCTGGTACAAAACTTGCTAGTTGCGTACATGACATCGCATGGGATCTCAGAACAGTTGGAGGATAGTAGGTTGTAGATGGCAAAGTGTTCCTTATTTAAAAGTAAATCATCCAAAGCGTCGTTTTTGCAGACATGTTTTTATATTTAGGAGTGTAATCTTTCTCTCAAGATCTGATTTTTAATCAAATCTGTACATCGGAAGTACTAGTTTAGTTCAGTGAAAAATTGAATGTTATCAATAACTCGCCGATTACTAAGTTTAGACAAATTTCTAAATAATAGAAAAGTACTCCAAAGCGAATTTGAAAACACAAGTTTTTCAAAATTCATACTTTTATTCATAACGAGAATTATTCGCTAACGGTGAAATTAGAAGATCCGAAGGCAAATCGTATTTAAACGATTTTTTTTAAAGATTTATTACAAAAGAAACGTTTCTTCTTCTCTAGGTAGTCTCCCCCTCTGAGAATGCATTTTGTCCAATGTTTAGGCATATTTTTCATGCCGTTATCATAAAAAGAAGCTGGACGCATGCTCAACAACTCCACATGGTCATTTGACTCAAAACGCTTGCCTCCCAGTGTTTCTTTTAGCGTCCCAAACAAATGGAAATGGCATTGTGATAAGTTAGAGCTGTATGGTGAATGCTCAAGCGTTTCTCAGTGCATTTTTACCAGTTTTGCCATAATCACACGCGCTATGAGGGGGCTTGTGTTGTCGTGAAGAAGTAGTAGCTTCCCGCCTTTTGGCCGCAATAGTATGCTGCATGGATGGTCCAACGTTCGCTAAATAAATCAATAGGAAGGATTTCTCTCCAGTCTCTGTAGACTAGCGAGTTTTTGTTTTCACGGACTTGGCATTGCCTTTCCTCCACCACTTCCCATAGTCGCTTTCTTTGTTTCGGGGGTGTAATGATGCACCCATATCTTGTCGCAGGTGACGATTCTATGCAGAAAAGCATCGCCTTCTGTTTCAGAACGAGTTTGAAGCAGTTGAGAGGTGCGGAGTCGTGTGAATTTCTGATACTTATTCAGCAGCTTCGAAACCCAACGAGGTGATATTTTACTGAAGTCCAATGACTTAACGATTATGAATTGCATACCATAGCTCGCAGCATGTTTCTCTGCGATTTTGCTCATGGTGAAGCATTGATCCCATTCAATGTGCTCGCGAACATTTCTAACGGTCATGTTGGTCGAGGGCGATGGCGCTGGTTTTCGAAATTTTCACAGCCCCGCTTCAACTCGCTGCACTTTCACTCTAGCGCGAAAGTATATCTTCCTCGAATTGGGTGTATAGTCTGCGGTAAATTTCAGTGGACTTCGCATTTTCACGGGTGAAAAACTGTATTATAATGCGTTGCGCAACAGACACATGATGACCGAATCTGCTCAGCTGATTCTCCCACTCTGAGCATCCCCGCCAATCAAATCCAACCGTTCCACCACACAGGCTATCCTTCTTGACACCCAGTCAACAAAGGCTCATTAATTTGATTTACCCTCGTATAGGAAGATGTATACAAGTATATAAACGTGTTGAAAAGCCGATCAACCTCATTTTTCAAATTTCCTCAAATTCCAACTCACTTGTTTGATAATATGAATTTAATTCACACATAGACTATTTGAAGTATGTAAAAATATATTATACCTACAAATAATACAACAAAATATATTTTATATTAATATAACTAGTAGGGACATAAATACTGTTACACTTTGTTACCACCCTCTTGCCACATTTTTATAATAACCTATTACAGAGCAATGAATTAGATGTGCTTTTGACGGAAACGTGGGCTAATGAGGGTCTGTTGAGTGATGAACTTTTTGGTGATGACTGCAGTGTGTTTCGAAGGGATCGTCGTGACAGGCGAGGGTGAGGTGTACTTATTGGTATTAGGTCTTGTATTGTGTGCCCTGAAGTTGCCGTAGACTATGAAGAAAGTTGGGCTGCCTACAGTATTGACTTACTCTGTGTACGAATACACTTAACCTCAGGTGTGAATGTTATCATCATATACATACCTCCTGCTTCACCAGCATTGATCTATGAACATGTTCTTGATAAGTTGGAACTCCTTGGTTTTTTTGACGGTGCCTTTATTCTCGCCGGTGATTTGAATATACCAGAATACGATGACGCACATTCCCTTGTTATGTCTAACTTTACTAATACCTGTAGGGCCATCCAAATCAATTCAATTCGTAATGCTAATAATCGCTTATTAGATCTTATATTCTGCCGTAATAATAGTGTTTTCTCCGTTGAATCTACAGAATTTCCACGTGTTCCGGAGGATGTACATCATTCAGCCCTCACGTTTTCGATGTCTCACACTGAAGTGACGAGCGAATCCTTTCGATCTACTGCAGCTCACTTTTACAATTTTAAACGTGCAGATATTAAACTTCTATATGAACTGATCCTTGATATTGATTGGCAACCAATACTTGAGTTGGATAACGTCGACTTGGCTTGTTCCAGATTCTACGATTTACTTCAAATTTGTTTTCAACTCTCTGTTCCCTTACATATGAATCGATCCTCAAAATTTCCAACTTGGTTCTCATACTACCATTACGAATATTAAATCAAAGCGTTACTTTTTGAAACATTCCCGAAAATCTAAATCTGAGTGCTACATAAATAAGTTTAAAGAATATCGGAAAGTTGTTAGGGACAGCATACGGAACGACATCTACAAAGTTGAGGTGACCATGAAGGTCGAACCCAAAAAATTATGGTCTTTCATTAACGAAAAAAAGAAATCAACTCGGATACCTGGTACCATGGTCATGGACGGAAACTCTCTTTCCTGTCCATCTGATATTACTAACGCCTTCGCTACTCACTTCCGATCGGTTTTTGCATCTTCTGGCAATACTGCGCCTCCTCTGTTGAAGAACGTTGATGCACCGATACTGTCTATTGTGGAATTTGACGCAAACGATATTCTTGATGCTATTGCGTTTTTAAAATCTACTCTAACCATGAGGATGGAACAAGGTCAGTACCTTGTTCCATCCTTTCTCATCAAAGACTGTAGATTTACATTACAGCTTCCACTTCTGCACATTTTTAATTTGGTTTTGAAACACAAAGTCTATCCTAAGTCCTGGAAAACTACCCGTGTTACACCAGTGTTTAAGAATGATAATAAAAACGAAATTGGAAATTACCGCCCTATTTCTGTTATATCGAACGTGTCTAAGGTCTTTGAATTTATGCTGTTCAAACGTATTTACAACCACGTATCGCATTATTTAACAACGGATCAGCATGAATTTATTAATGGAAAATCTACGTCCACCAATTTGTGGCTCATTTGTACATTATGTGTCCGGGTGTCTGGATGTGCGCGATCAAGTGGACAAGATGATATATATACTGACTTTTCCAAAGCTTTTGACCAAGTTCAACATCCATTAATACTTTATAAACTGAACAACTTTGGTATTGCGGACAACATAATTGAATTAATGCGACCTAGTCGAGAACGTACAGCGCAAGTTATTGAAGATGCTATTTTATAGAAAACATGGGAGTTATCTTGACCATGGATACTGCTACGATCTTTTGTGTACGGAATTCGGCTTCATGTTCTTGCAGTCGAGAAGAACTATTTCTAGAACTGGCAACCGGTCTACATTCTATGTACCTACAGACAACACCAATTATTATCTTTTTTCACCTATAATATCAATGTGTAAATCAGGAAACGATTTGTGCTCGGATATTGACTTATTTAATATATCGCGTGTGGGGCTGAGTGCCGTCTTGAGGCGTAAGCTGAGGTGAACTCATTCATTGTTTCACTTCTTTACCTTTAGCATTGTTTATTAATTTTTTAATAAGTATGTATTTACATAGACTTGTGTTTGACTATGTATAATTTTTCTGCTATTTTTGCAATTGTGCACTATTTTTGATTTCATCATACTGTTAGATAATAAAATTATTATTGTTATTATTATTACACACACTTTCGGTAATAAAATAAAAAGTACAAATCAATTTATGATCAAATTTTGTTAGTTTATTAGCAGACATAAAGCCTTTGTGCAGGCCAAGTTGCACCTGGAAGGCATCAATCGCTGCACGCACCTCGATCATCGGAAAGGCAGCCACAGATCGGGTCAAAGCCTGTTTCAAGGAGTCAATATTACTGTATCTTTTGTGGCATACCATGTCCACCATGACGGCTCATAATTTGTAATCTAAAGGGCTCAAGTACGGGCTACCGACGGCCAATCTTCGGTGCTTATGAAATCTGGTAAACTGACTTTGGCCTTATGAGCTGGTGCAGAATCTTGCTGGGTCGCCCTCGGCTGATTTTGGAAGAGGTGTCGGTTTAGTTGCTTCACATCGGTTTCCAGGACGGATTCTTGATACATTTTGGCAGATGTTTTGATACCTTTTTCACAGAAATGCAAATTGGTAACCCCATCATATCAAACACACCACCAAACCATAACTGGCGCTGGGTGGTGACCTTTTTCAACCCGTGAGACCACTTCAGTGGCTTCTTTAGATAAACGTCCATAAAGCCTGTCATTCTGCTTATTGAATTCTTCCTGAAAGGTAACGATTTTTTCATCGGTAAAAAGGATTTTTTGCGACGATCATCCGCTTACTAACTAAGAGCCGATTTGATTTTACGACCCTATTTTTCTTCGCAGCCAACAATTGCCCTGTGCGTCGTTTAAAGGCCCCAAGCCCAAAGTCTTTTTTGATAATACGAATCATTGACTCGAGTAATATTCATTTCACGAGCCATAATTTTTTGCTTCCGGAGTGGATTCCTAATTCTGACCTTAACTGCTTTAATGGCATACGAGGACGTCCGGATCGCAGGCGGTCTTAGATGTCTCCAGTCTCTTCAAACAACTTAATGCACTGATAAACAACCATTCGGCTTATCCCGAGTGGCCGAAGCGTCTCAAAATATCTCCTTTCTTTATATTGCATTTATACAATGTTATAACTGCAATTCGATTTTCTTTATGGGACCATTCCATTGCATTCCATAGCCACACAAACAGAAATGCCAGTTATTTGCACATATGATCAAGCTAATAGTTGACTGTCAAAAATCATTTTTTATAAGGACGCATTTAGTTAACTACTGCTATGAGGTGCATTCAAAGTTGTAACAGTATCTATGCCCCTACTAGGTACACATCGTGTATAATATACATTTAGAAAAGAGGCACTTTTCAAGACTTACAGAGTGGTTTTAAAGTATCGCATGTCTATTGTCCGCTTCTGTTACCATTTACACGAAATATACTACATAAAGGTAACAAATTGTTACCCCGTCGATTATCGCTGACGATCGAAAAATCAACAATGTTTCTTTAAATTTTTAATCAAACAGATCTTTTAATAATATCATTACAACGATAGAAAATTCACTGTTTTACACTAATCTGACAAAAATGCCAACTGACACATTCAAAATTAATTAGAATTAATTTTGAATGTGTCAGTCCCAATCTTGATTTTGTGTATGTATACCTTGTACAGTTATTCCTTATATTGTTCGAGAATTGTAGAACTAAGTATTAGTTGTGTTGTTTATTGTTTTCTCCAATTTTATTTATTGATGGTAACAGTGTTACTTCTTGTGTGTGTGTTTTGTTTAGTTTTTATCTGTAATACACATTGTAAATTTCAATAGATATTTGATTTCTAGTAACAATCTTTACCATAACAGTGCATGGTATTAAATATATATTAATTATAGGTACTACAAAAATTAAATTCCAAAACTAATGCTGCAGGATGGGTACCTAGCAGTGGAAATCGAACGGCTCAAGCTTTTAGTCAACCTGGTAAGGGTGGTGCTATGCCTGGAAGTACTGTACGGATGCCTCCAGTGCCAGCTCCTCCACTACCAGGTGTCAAAGCAACCAAAAATCAAATGTAAGTCAAAGCTAAGTTAAACCAAATATAAACTTTCATAGATTTGTTTTCAGAACTATCTCAAATAAACAGCGACAGGAAATAGAACAAGATGACACTTGGTATTCTATATTTCCTGTTGAAAACGAAGACTTAGTGTATGGAAGATGGGAAAATGATGTTATATGGGATGCTCAAAATATGAAAACTGTGCCAAAACCGACAATTCTTACATTAGACCCAAATGATGAAAATATAATACTTGGTATACCAGATGATGTGGATCCTTCAAAACAAATAGCTGGTAAGTTACGATTCTTGTTGTAACATTTGTCAGTACATATTTTATATATAACATATAATTGATATAGGGCAACCCACGCCCGTGAAGGTAAAAATTCCCCATCCCCATGTAAAAAAATCAAAAATACTGCTTGGAAAAGCTGGTGTAATTAATGTGCTACAAGAAGATACCCCTCCACCGGCGCCAAAATCTCCAGACCGGGATCCGTTTAATATTTCTAATGATACGTAAGTCTATTATACTTATTTACAAGTATTGAATGTGTTTTACATTTATACAGTGTTAGAAAATTTTAAAAAAGTTTTTAACTCGATCAAGCGATTTAATAGTCAATTATTAGGAACTGAATTCTTTCAGTGAATACAAGGCATATCCGCTAAGTAATGATTTATTATTAAACCTACAATTATTATCTATTTTCATTTAAAAATTTTTAAGAGTGCTTGTGTGGAAAGGGCTCTAAGTGGCTGTGCATTGTCATGTAGCAAAACATTGCCTTAGCTGAGAAAACCGGTCCTTTTATTTTTTATGGCTATTTTTCAAGCTCGTTCTGTAAGCCAAACGTTTCTTCTTAGACACACAGTTTTTTGATGCATTTTCATCAATCACAGTTCATTGGTTTTACTGTTGTTTCTATCCTGGTGTATAGTAGTTTAATCGCTTTTCGTCAAATGTTATGAATGATAATAAAAAGTTCTGAGAATTAAACATCTTCAAGGAATTGGCGTTAATCAATTTTTGATTGAGTTTTTAATAAAATTGGCGGCACTCTTCACACACGTTGCTTTTGTATAAGAGCTGTCGTTCATTTAACCCTCATAATATCATGGGCTCACTGAGAACCCCATGCGTACTGTGAAAGTATTTTTCTGATGAATTCTTCTTACTTGAAATTCTGAGAAAATCTGACTTAAGCTTGGTCGAGGCACAATTTTTTGCAGATTGCATAATTTTGCTAAAAAGGCAAAAGATTACACATAATACCATTGGTGTTACCAGTGACCCCATTTATAATATGATATTTTATCATGTCTCTTCTATTTTTTTAATTATTTTGATATTTTCTTTATGCATAGGTCGTTTTGTAACGTATTCTCTGCTTACGGTGTATCTCTGGTTACTGTGTGGGTAATAGAATTTCAGTTTTTTTTTTATTGTGAAATTCTCTTTTTTTTACTTCTCTCTGTCTGCTCGATGCTCCCCTAATTTTATCAAAGTATTGAGAACTCTGCGTTCATACCACTCGGATTGCTCTTATTCAATCCTTCAGTAATTATGGCCGGTTCGGTTCGCGTAAGTGATGAAAGGTGCGGAAGATATATTATGACGGTAGTTTGAAGAATGTGAAAGTGAAGAAGATGTTGGATACGACTTCGAAAATACGTCTGACGCAGAATCTAGATCCAGTGATAATAATGACCAACAAAACATTTTTTACTTCTGTTTCTACCTTATGTTTTCAAAAGTAAAATAGAAAATATTTATATGGTATTACAAGTCGAAAATGAATTTGAAAGTGGTGCTCAGAGCCAAAACGCAAAGTACGGGGCGCCAACTACTAGCAAATTGTATGAATCAAGGAGAACCTACAAGATATGCTAAGCGAAATGTGGACACAATTAGTAGTAGTTTTTGCTTATTTTTTGTAGATAATATTGTAAACCACGTCGTTCAGTGGACTAATGCAGAAAGTTAACTAAAGCATGGATATTTATGATAAAATCTGGATGCCGAGGAGTTTTCACATTATGTTAGATTGTTGATATTGATCTGCAAATCTCATAACGAAGGAATTGCTAATTTGTATAATGTAACAGATGGACGCTCTATATTCAACAAAACTATGAACAGAAACAGGTTTACCATAATTTCCCAATGTGCATTTTGATCATGTTGAATCGAGGAAAAGAAATCGAGATTCAGTTGACAAATTATCACCAATTAGAGCTTTTTTAAATTATGAATACCCCCACTACAGGATTCACATAAGCTACAAGATCTAACCGTCAACGAGCAGCTGCTTGCTTTCCGTGGTAGGTACTTCTTTTAAGCAATACACGCATTCTAAACCATAAAGATCTTAACAGCTTGCGACAGTAAAACTTCATATGCTATCCACATTTGTAAAACAGGAGACCAGTGTGAACGCAAGTAAGGCAAGCAAGTTATGACATGACAAACATAGATAAAAGAGAGGGTAAAGATGGCCTACTCTCTCACTAAAAAGTGAACCAACAAACTTCAGCACCATCTGTAATTCCCTTCCGGGTACTTTTGGTAGAATTCATAGTAGGAATATATAGAAAATGATAACTCTTTAATGAGCGGGAACTTTGAAATTTCTTGATTGCAAATTATTAAAGTATGAAATTCATGTGAAAATTTGCATCTATATTTTTTGGCGTTATATTTGCTGGAACATTAACCTGTATCTGCAACATTAAACGTCAAAATATTTGATGCTAATTTTACATGAAAAACAAATTAGTATACGTAAATAGTGAAGTATCGTAAAATCTTTTCTGTATCTAAGTGCTACTTATGAAACAACAAATATATACCATAAGACCGCGTGCGTCTGCATTATCGCGATACCTGTAGAGGAAGCGAAACAGATAGAGATGTCTGTGTATTAGAACGGTAAACAAGTGGACCCAGTGTTATACTGGATTACAACAGAGCTAGTATTTCGCATATGCCTATGATGCACTCGATTTGTCCAAAAAATCTACATTTATACGGTGTAGTCGGGCAGTCGCTTCCACATATGGGCGTCAGTTCGAGTTTTATTATTGCTTAAGAATAACATTTTTTTAGCTAATTACAGGTTAATTGCAATGTTGAATTACAATTCTGTTTTAAGAAGTAAATATTTTATGTTTCAGTATTTTATTATAGTTGAGTTTTTAGATTATAATATATGTTGAAAAATATTATTTTAGTTAAGAAGTTTTTTTTATTTTAAAGTCTAGGAGTTATTTATTATTTATTTTTGCTCTTTTATGTTGTTTATGAAGCTGTGATGAGTTACTTCACTGACATATTATCAGTGATTATCTGATGCTTCAAACAACTACAAATAATTACTTACAACGGGAACGCAATACCTATTACACTGCTTTTCACTTGATTTGCCTACGAATACATTTATACGTATAACTTATACGCCCGCTGTCGGTGTGGCAATTCAAGTTGGCATGCCCATTTATAGTCGACCAGTAGTTACTAATACATGCATCGCGCTATGAACGGCGGCCACACGGTATACTGGAGACGCGTCTCCAGTATATATACATAAATATATAAACTACTCAAAAATGAATAGGGAATTAGGTCTTTTTTGAACAGATCTAATTAATTCGATTAAATTTAACGTATTTTCTCAAACTATAGATAAATTAGAAGGCCCACAGTCGTTTGTGGACATTTTATTTGGTAAATGTCTTTTTTGTGTGATAAAATATTGAATCTTGTATTTTAACTTTAAATTAATTTAGAATACAAAATTATAAAAATCGCATTTTTTGACAAATATTATTTATTTTAAACGTCATTTCACATTTTCACGATGCCAAGACGTCATTTAAATAAAGAGACTTTTGATTTAATTGCGTTATTGTATCAGCGAGGGCCATCTGGAGCAGAAATATCCGCAATTTTTAATGTGTCTCCAAGTGTTGTTAGTAGGGCTCTAACAAGATTCCAACAGGCAGGATCTGCAAGGAGAAGACCCGATAGTGGATCTGAGAGGAAAACAAATCAGAGACAAGACCGCTACATACGAATTCAGACAAGGATGAACCCGTTGAGAAGTGCTGTATGGTTGCAAACACAGTTACGTGCCGCCACTGGTGTTCGAGTTTCGGATCAAACCATCAGAAACCGTCTGAGGGAAATGGATCTTCATAGCTGCAGGCCTGTGAGACGCCCAAAATTAACTAATGCCAACAGGATGGCTAGAAGAGCTTGGGTTAACCAACGACTAGCAGAAAATATTCAATGGGAGCATGGTTTATACACCGATGAATCCACATTCTGCTTATTTAGTGATAATCGTAGAATAAGGGTCTGGAGAACTCGAGGAGACCGTTATAGACGCGAGTTTACAAAAGCTGTGGTACCTTTTGCCGGCGGTGGTATCATGGTGTGGGCGGGCATTAGTTTGAATGGACGTACGAACCTCCATCTCTTTGAAAACAATGTCAATGGACACATATACAGTGATGACATCACTCAGCAATATGTGGTCGACTTTCGTGAGGCTGTGGATGAAAACATGGTTTTTATTGATGATAATGCACGACCTCATCATGCACAAATTGTAATGCAAGCAATAAATGACCTCCATATTAACCATCTGCCTTTACCACCAACGTCTCCCGACTTGAATCCAATTGAGCACATTTGGGACAGACTTCAAGAACAGCTCAACGAACATAATCCACCCCCAGTTAACGTGCAACACTTGCGGGAAATTTTACCGCTGTGTTGGAGAAGAGTGTCACAAGAACACATTAATAATTGCATTATGAGTATACCCCGAAGATGTACAGCTGTGAGAGATATCCGTTGCCATTATACACGATATTAGAATTAATTGTTACAGAAAAATGTCTATTTTAGCTATTGATAGAAAAGTTGCTTATTTCATAATTGATTATTTCTTAGTAATCTAACGATTTTTCTGAATAAATATACTTGAAAATTTTAATTTGTTGTGTACAATTATGTATCTAATATAATACACTACAAATATTTACCCATATTTTCTAAAAAATACAAAAAAGTTAAAATTCCTTATTCATTTTTGAGTAGTTTATATTGGAGACGCGTTAAGTTCAGATGCACGTCATCGATGACGTTTACATGTTGTCATAACTGTATTAGAGACACTAAAAAAGTTACTTTTTTAAATTATACTTGAGGGCATTTATTTCATTAGCTTAAATAGAAGACTTATAAATTGATCGTGATATACGCATTCATGACAAATAAACACATAATTTCCGTATCAATATTAAATTTCTTTATTACATACTTTTAATAGACTAATAGTTCAATTCGGTGTTGACAGATAAATCATATCTGTCAAAAAGACGTGCCGTGCATTGTGTATATTCTTCCTGTCAAATTTTTCATGTTTATTTTTGCTTTGATATAAATTGTTTAAAAACAGTGCTTCTTAGAAGTGTATTTATTATTTATTGCGGCCATTGAATATAATGCCGAAAGGTTTCTGTAAACAGTCGAGGCTTTTTACAAACTTTTCTATAATCATGTGTTAAATTTAATGCGAATTGCGTAAGTATTGCTTATTTTAAATTATATTATGGATACGTAATGAAACATTTAAGGTTTTTCGACAATCTAAATCAATATAATAAATAAGTTGAGAAAGACTGAAATCTTCCAGCATTTCAATTACTAAATATATTACGTTATAGTTATTGTATTGTGAATAATTTTTTTCTTTGGTTATATCAAATGTCACTGACAGAAATAATAATAATAATAATAATCTTTATTACCCAACAGGCCAGTGCCCAATAACAGGGTAATTATAATCATTTGTGTATACAATTCAATACAATGTAATATAAATTTAACTAAAATTCTCAATATGAATTTAAAAAAAAAAGAAAAAAGAAAAATATATGTATATATAATATTCAGCAAAGCAGTAATGTTCATCCATATTTAGGCAAAAACATCCTCAAACAGTCCATTGCCCAGACGGGATAACGTATAAATTGGTGCACGTTTCATTATGTTTGTCCGTGCAAATGGTACCAAGACAGTGCATCCATATCTTGTGTTAAATCGCGGGACAAGAAAGGACAACCGCTCAAGTAGTAATGGACAATCAATTTTATTAGACAGGAGCTTATATAAAAACTTTCCACACAGAGTATCTCTCCGGCCGGACAAAGAAGTCATGTCATGACGCGTTAGTAGCTCTTCCTGTGATGTGCCCCTCTCCGGATAAATTCCATCATGTTTAAAAGACAGAAACTTCAAGAATTTTCTGTGTATCCGATCCAAAGGTAAGGTATCACAGGCATATATGGGATACCAAATTAAGGCTGCATATTCTATTTTACTCACAACATATGCGGAGTATAATGACTTAAGCAGTGACATATCTCTGAAGTACTTAGAAATCCGCATGATGAAACCAAGGAGTTTGAAGGCTTCCGAGCATATGCTTGAAATGTGTGATTTGAAAGTAAGGCTTGAGTCAAATAAGACTCCCAAATCTTTAACTTCTGGTACCATTTTTATGTTAGTGCCGTTAATGAAGTACGCAGATGAACTATTAAGGAAACCACGAGTATACGAAACTACGCAACATTTGTTTACATTTAGCTTGAGTTTATTAGAGTCACACCATTCAACTAGCACATCTAAGTTTTGTTGGAGTTTATTTATATCATCCAATGTTGCGACCTCTGAGTATAGTTTAATGTCATCTCTAGAAATAAAAATAGATCCGGCAACATATACAAGGCGAGTCGTAATGGATCTAGTATGACGTGCAACTGAATGTAACGCGTTTCCACCATAGTTTAATTTTATTGTTTTGAAATTGTTCCGACCGATCGAAATTTGTAGTGGTATTGAATCGTCGTCTTTGGTTTGTACTTCAGCCGTATCGGTTGCCAAAACGACTCGACTATATGTCAGTCCTGAAATGGCTTTTGTTGGTTATGTTACTTGAAAATGAAAATTTTGCAACATCTCAAATTTGACGCCATTTTAATTTAGTGGCGCATGTCAGTCGCAAGAGCGACTCAACTATACTAACAATTTTGTTACAAACTTACATCTAGCAAGAAACGTAGTGAGGAAAAATATAACGTGGCCTGGTACAATTCTTAAGGTGAAAAGAAAAAGCCGCGAATTATTATTGATTACAATAAAGCAAAGTGGGGGGTGAGTATGCACTATGGACAAGCTGCTCCGAACGTACACCCTCTATTCTTTAATATCTTTAATATTGGTAACGACTACTTCCAGTCTACCACCAAACAGAGACCAAAATTAAATGTATTAAAGCCAATTTTAAATACGTCTTTTTTTGCCCTAAAATAAATTTATGTAACGGTATAACAATTTTGACACAGCAATTGTAATATTGCTATTGCTAATTCATGAATTTTTAAGCTTATCCCTAAAGCGTTTTAAAATTTCAGGCACCTTACTTATAAAACAAATAGAAAATATTATAAGCAACTGTTTTCCAATAATTTTAGGAATGCTTTGCGCAGTTCATTCTTTTTTGCCATAAAGTAAATTCATGTACATAATAAATGAAAGTTTGACGTGATAACAATTTTTTTTTGCAAACTGCAACTGCAATATTTTCACGCTATTTATGAATTTAATGCATTTTCAAATGTTAGCAAATACAACTTATTTGTAAACAGAAATTATTATAAAGAAGTTTTTCTCGACTACTTTAAGGTATTCTAGGTATAATGCAATATCGTCAATTAAGTTAGTGTCATAATTATAGACCGGACACGAGCGGCCGATGACTCATCGCCCATGGGCGCATATTGAAATTTTCTATTTTTAAAGAGGTTTTAATTTTATTTATATAATTGGATAACATGTGGCTGGTGATCTATGAAATACAAAATACCTTATTATTTGTTCATTTTCTCTTCTGTAAGATTTGTTCTCTTTGAATGAAGTACATCCTTGTAGATAGAAAACGTCCTTTCTACATCGCAACTGGTTATAGGTGCATACTAGAAATATTCTTTTATTTCAGTGTATTTAGCAGTTAGATTTTGTGTAATTGTCCCCATATACAATTGCCGTAATATTATTAAATCTGGATTTCTATTAAAAATTGGGTCTAACTTTTGCCAAAGGCCACATCCGAAGTCACTTGGAATACTTTTGAAATTATCAGTAGCCATATCTAATGCTGTTAATCCATCTTTTAATTTGAGATTTCGATTTTCAAAATAAGTGATTAGTTTAGGCAAATTTCCAAGGTGATCCTGAAGGAATAACAACCGATTTTTTAAATTTGGGATTTTTGTTAGTTCCTTGCACTCAGAAATACTTCGAGCATCGTCATTTAAACATGTAACGCAATTTTGTAAAGTATCGAAATTCTCTGCATAAAAAGTAGTAGCTTCCAACCATGTCCCCCATCTAATTATTACTGGCGAGTGGGGCAGTGACAAAGATGGAAGTTTTTCCCTGTAACCCCCCTCAATCGTCTTTTCTGAAACTTTTTTAAAAGTGGATACAAGTCTATGAACTTTCGGATAGGTGTCTCTGGTATATGAGAATATGTGCTACACAAGTAATATGCAGCATATAAGGATATGTTTTCTTTAATACTCTGTGTGTTTTTAGCATATACGCGATACTGTCACTAACAAATAAAAGTATTTTTTCCATGAACCTGTTACCCGAATGAAGAATTTTGTGCAAATTTTCGTCAATAGTTTTAGCAACTATTTTTGGCACCAACTGTTATTTATAACTTTAGATGCTATTACATATGCGTTATATGGAATAGTTGGATGTAGTACATCAGCTACAACATTTACCACACAGCGTCCTAATATATCCACAGTTTGGTCGGCACTTATCCATAGGTATTGATTTGAAAGATGTCTTCTAGTGCATTCTACTGTTTTCGTGAAGCACTTAGGAACACAATAATTTGCATATGGTGGATTCATCAGGAACATTTTGACCAATATATTTTTGGAGAAATGTTTTGAAAGTGGGCTTGTCAAGTTTATTTAATGCGATATTAGCCGCCATTAAAGTTTCACAGAGTTCTTGTCAGCTTCCATCGGGTCCAATTTCTGTGTATGTTTAAGCGATGCTAAGTGACGTACGTGCAATTTTTGGGCATTCTGTAACGATATTTTACAAGCTTTTCAATAAATTGCCGAATCACTGACAATGGACATACAATCAGTATGACCCTTAATCCAACTCGCCATTGTCTCACGATGCCATTCTCGACGTTTTTCCATATCATATCTGAAAAAGTAACTTAAACAATGTTCTAGATCTAAATAAATGATAACTAAAAATGTATGTGTATGTTATTGAAACTTAACGAAATCCAGTGCACAATTACGTCAAGATAATTGGGAGAAGTAGATTCAATGAAACGGTATTAAAACCGGAACTATTACAAAAATAACGAAGTATGTAATTAAGAGTCAAAACAAAGAAAAAACGAAACTTACTCCCCGTACTTTATTTATCTTTCGAAATATAAGGTAAATAGAATAAATTTTAAAAACTCCTCACGCTTCTACCTACGCGCGTGAAATCGTCTTTTTTGCTGTCGTTTTGGGGCAATAACATATTGCTGTGACTCTTACAAATTGAGGTTTATATATAATAAATTTAAATTATTCAATTAATATGTAAGTAAAAATCAAGCACGCATCCTAGTGCTAGGCCTTATGCTAGACTAAGATACAACAAATTTTCTGCTGAAAAGTAGGTTAAGCAAATTTTTTACATACAACTAGCTCAGTTTAAAGTAAATAATTCTCTCAGGGGCAGAAAATATGAATAGATTCTCCAATCGATTTTGAATGCTCTTTAATTATCTCCAGGTCAGGTAAAGAAAATAAAATGCAAAATAAATCTTATCATCTAATTTATTAAAATAAATATTAACGAATTCAAAATTTCAAATTATACAGATATATATATACCGGGTGTATTATGAAAAACCTTTCGTGCTGTAACTTTTTTATTTTTTATCGGAATGTAATAAATTATACGTCGAACTAAATCGTTTTAAAAACACTGTAACGTAATCCGCTTTGAATTTTTTTTTTACATTTTGTTTTTGACAGACAGCAGCAAACTGTGTTTTTTTAAATTGTACTATATTATTTTTTTTTTACTTATTCAAATATATTTTTTTTTTCTGAATATGAAACTGTAAACAACGGTACCCTTGTATGAAAATTGCAGGTTTGTTTTTTTTTTTAGTTCAATTTATTCTGGTTTTTCCGAACACAGAGATTTCTTAAATGCATTTTAAATACTCTATTTTATTTTATTACCAGCAAGTGTGTGTACCATTTAAAATCACTTACATTCAATACTATATAGCCCATAAAGTATTATAAATCAATGTTTTCAGTGTTTCATCAGCACGTTCATCAGTTTCTTTACAGACTTCGTTACAGACAGTAAGATAATCAACATCTCTCGTTAAATAACAATTGTGAGATTTACTTTGTAAGTGTTTTTATTAAAATAAATAAAATTGTGAAAACACTCCGTCGTGTGTTGTGGTCATATGAATGCACTTTTGGGAAAAATGGTGTATTCAACAGAAATAATAATCGCCATTGAGCAGTGAAAATAACCATGTTGTGGTGCAACACAATTTTCAAAATTGGTTCAGTGCATGGTGTGACATTTTAGGCGATAGACTAGTAGGGCCTTTTTTGTTGAGGGTAATCTAAACCAAGAAAAATATATTAATTTGTTACGCGATTACTTAGTTGAGTTGCCACTTGCTGAGTTAAACAGGGTAGTGTTCCAACAGAACGGTGCCACACCCCATAATGCACGAATGAATACTGATTTTCTAAATAATTATTTTGGCGTCAGATGGATGGGCACTTACGGACCTATTAGATGGCCTGCTCGATCGCCAGATCTGAATCCACTGGATTTTTTTCTGTGGTCTTACATTGAAGATCATGTCTATTTGACTCCACCTGGTACCAGAGATGATTTAGTAAGAAGGATAGTACAAGTATGTCATGAAATACCACCAAATCTTATATTAAACGCAGCAGTTGGAGTTAATAGAAGGTGTCAAATGTGTCTGGAACAAAATGGGGTCAATTTCAAACATTTGATTCATTAATAGCTATGATAGCTTGATTTCTGCAATTTCGTAGTTTTTTTTTTAATAACAATAAATTTGTCACTCAATTTAATGAACGTGTCTTCAGGAAATAAATCTTTATTAGAATAAGTAAAAAAAACTATGTAGTACAATTTAAAAAAAAAAAGTTAACTACTGTCTGTCAAAAACGAAATGTCAAAAAAAAAATTTTTTAATAACTGGTTACAGTGTTTTAAAAACGATTTAATTTGACATATCATTCATTAAAATCACATAAAATATAAGGAAGTTACAGCACCAAAGGTTTTTCATAATACACCCGGTATATTTACAAACAAAGTATCAATATCTCAAACATCATCCAAATCTATACATCATAATCAACAAATCATTATAAGAAATAAAGTAAATGAAAGTATAACGTCGTGAAAAACTTATGTTTTCTTTTTAAAAATGTGAACGTGATTATTATGATTTATATTTGCCATAGATACATGTAAACAATCAACATCTTTAAATAAAAAATAAATAAAATTTTATTACACATGATGAATTGTACTGGAATATAAATAACCAAAAATTTACACGATTTACCATTCGCGAACAAAATATAAACATTAAGGAAATGGCTTTGCCCTAATTAGTCCTGTCCGGCGCCTTTTCTCGCTCCCAACACAGTACCATCAGAAAGCAAATTCACACAGATGGGTACCCCAAAGTTCCACCCTACGAGTATGTCTTTTTAACTCGTCGGACACAACCCGAACATACACCACAATGTGCTCATCCCTTAAGGTATATATATATATATTTTAAATTAAATAAATAAAATGAAATAAAATAAAGTCTTTGCGTATTCAATTAATTAACTCAGCCCTGATTAGTTCTGCCCGGTGCCTTTTCTCGCTCCCAACACAGTACCACCAAGATCAATTCGTGTCTTTGGGATTCACCAGGACTCCATGCTATGAATTAAATAACGACTTAATTCATTTCACACATCCCTGATGTATTACCCAACACGTTAACATTGAACACACAAGTACTACAAAATATACTTGATATACATACAAGAAAAATATATACATTAAAAATAAACTTTACCTTCTTGTGAAATTCCAATACAAAACACCACTACAAACAAAAATTTTGGTACACCACTATACACACATTTATAACAAATATTATCAAATCACCTTAACTCTTCGTACATAACTTCAAACTCATCCATGATAAAAAAAAACCAAATGCTATTCACTTGTGTATTCTATACATGAAACAAAATTATTAATTTCAAATCCTTTTGTATGATAAATAAAGTTATAAAAAAAAAATTATACTAAAATAAAATTATTATGCTATCCGACCTAGTCATTACAATCACTAGAATGTTTTATCATAATGTATGGCGTAGTACCCCTACATGCAAAACAAAACACTCTAGAAAAAGAAAAGAAAATGAAATTAAATAAATTCAAAGTCTGAATTTGAAAATAAAATTATCCCGTACATAAATAATTATTTTAAAATATTTACAAATCTCAATGTAAAACATGTTGCATGACTATTACGAAAAATATTACAAGTTTGAATCTTGTTTAAAAATTTTATAAGTATCGAAAAATCTCAAAAATATTCTAAGTTCGGATTCAAGAATAATCTTTTTAAAAGAGGAGGGAGTGGTTTATCACCTACTTCCAAAGCTTCTAAGTCAGCGGTTTTCACCAGCCAGCTGTCCGTCCAAATTCTGTCCGCCAGCCCTTTTATGCATAATTTTCTTTATAAAAACGTACGGTAATCCTCGGCAGATACCGATACCACTTCCAAAACTGCATATCGATGGTGCTGCTCCTATCGGTCACTCGATGTACTTTACATAGCTGCAGTGCTGCACCACTCAGGAAAGCAGCGTATTAACAGTCTTTGTAAAAGGTAAACAAATATGTAAATATAAACTTGTCTACACGTTCATGACTCATCTATGCATCTAGCGCAGGATATTGTTTTCGCCGGCCATACGGTCGACCTCTCCCAGTACCAGTATTCTTCGTGCGGGAAAACACTTTCTCGTTCTTGAAAACGTAACATTTAATGCGTATTTTAATATTATGACTTTTATAAAAATTATACTAACATTCTTTTATTATTTTACTTAAATAAAAATAAAATGTTGGCAAATTATTGATATAGTGAATATTTATATACACATCATGATAAAAATAAATAAAATAAAAATTAATTTAAATAAAATCTTGAAGTGATCTTGATTATATTTATTTATAATTTACAACCCAACTCAAGATCACTACATAAATATCCCTATGGGAATATCTGCGATTTATAAGCGAGAATCGCTAATGTTAATGGTATAAATCCAAGATGAAAGTTCCCTATAATATGCTTATTCTATATTTATATACAAATCAGGAGTAATTCAATTCACTCTTACAACCTACGTAGTTTTCATGGGTTCGTATCCTCAAGTGCTTTATAACCTCTTGATTCTATCTTCTTCCAGCTATATTACACAAGGTCGAGTTCAAAATTATATGCAAAGCTGTTGGAGTTTATTTTAAACTTTACTCCTTTCATGACAATAAAGTTTAAACATACAATGTTTAAAACACATAAATTAATTATACTACCTATCAATATATATACAAAAGTGTATTCAAATTCTTTAAATTTTACACCTTTCATTGGTATTACAAATATTGTAATTGTATTATTGAGTTCCCTTAAAATGAAGTGGCAATTGTAGTCCACTATTTTTGGAAAACTTTGTAACATTTTCAAGTATCTGGGTTGTGAGTACTTTTTAACTGCATTCAAAGCCTCTATTCTCTCATGGGCCCATTTAAATTTCACACCCATTCCTAAAATCATTTTATCATTCACATGATGTGACACATTTTCATCATGTGGGTTCAATATGTGCTGTACGGGCTTTACATACCCATAATGTAAAATATTTTGTTCCTTATGAACAATTTTATTTAAATCCACTAATAAATTTACCACTATTGGATATAATTTTATGAAACATTTATATAGCTGTACCAACCAAAGAGAATTAACATTTACAAACCACTTTGCATTAGTACTTATTGACAATAATGTTTCTATTAACTTGGGGAGTTGTAGCTGTTGTTTTATTGATTGAAATGTACACAAACTTGATTTATTATTCTTAATGTTTTCTAAATAATCTAAATATTTCTTAATTACTATTGTGATGGGGTTTATTAGGTTATATACTAAATTTTCAATAATTTCATCTTTTAACAAACTTTTAATTTTAAACTTGACACTTAATTTCTGCTTATAGGAAAATGGATGAGTCGTTTCTGTTTTAATACAACTAATATAGCCTACCGCTAAATCTATATTACCATTAAATAATTTGACATCTTTTGTCAGAGGATCACTCACATTATCATTATTAAATTGTTTGTTGCAAATCAAATTTTTGTCACCCATAATAAATATTCGGCGTGCACATTTATTTTCTACGTCACCCATATTAATCGTGGCGTCTTTCTTCTGAAGACCCTCCACATGATGTGTACATCTATATTTTGTGTCACCCGTAACAAACATGGACTCTTCTTTTTGAAGATCATCCACATGGCGTGAACATTTATCCTTGTCAATCAAACTATCATTATTTATTTTTAAAGTGAGGTCCCTATTCAAATTATTAATCATCAAATTATTAACTAAAATTTCATCATCTTGAGCACCTTTGTCCCAAGACATGTTTACTTTATTATTGTGGAAGGTTCTATTTTCCCTTTCTAATTTCGATGTATATAGACTCAAAAAATCCATCCCAAGTACGCAGCAATATTTTAATCTTGGTGTAACAATAAATTGTGTTACAAGTTCTATATCACCCATCTCTATATTTATACAAAATACATTGTCTTGCTTGTAAAAACCTAATTTTTCAAACCTTTTATCAAATAATCCCCCATCTAAAAGTGACAATTCTAATTCACTATCTATTACAGCTACACCATATACATCCCCTACTTTAACATTTACCAGTGGAAATTCAGTGGTTATATTACTTAAATCTATAAAATTTCTCTTGTTTCGTTGTTTCTTCTTTTTCTTCCCTTTGGTTGGACCTACCAAAAATCCAGGTCCTTAAATTCTTCAATTATAGGAACATTCTTTACTTCCTTCTTCATTGCTCCTTTTGACTCTTCTTTCATTGCAGTTTCTCTTCTATCTTCTTTTCTTTCTATTATTACATTATTAACTCCTCTGGCATTTTCTGTTTCATTCTTTCCATATTTCCTTCCTGCATGACCATGTTTCCAATTATTATTATCATTGCTACTACTACTACTCATATTCTTGTTGTTTCCATTTTCCACTCTTCCTCTCTGATAACTATTATTTTGATACCGGTTGCCATTGTATCTTTGTTGATTATTGTAGTAATTACCATTATACCTTTGCTGAGCATTATAGTGATTACCATTATTACCTGCTTTATACCCATTTCTATTCTGAGATACACTCCTATCTTCCACGTCGTCCAGACGCTTTACCAATTCCAAGAGTTGCTCAACGGTGTCTATACCCTGTAAAGCAACTGCTTGTACTACCTCATGCTCGAAATGATTAGCTAATTGTGTAACAATGTCACACTCCTGGATCACAGGTTGTATGTGCTTCAAAAAAGAATATTTCCTAATAACATAATTCTCTCTAGACGTAATAGAACGATATTTTCCAAAGGTAAGGTCATGTCTGATGCGCCTTTGCTGAGTTTGTCCCCAGTACTGTCTAATAAACATATTTTCTAATTCTCCATACGTCTGTACCTCATCAATTACCATATCATACCATAGTAATGCATAATCTCTAAGACACCCTCTCATGAAATGTAATTTTGACATATCATCATTAATACCACGAATATATGTCTTAATGGTTTTGAGAAATGCCATTGGGTTATCTTTATTATATCCAGAACATTTTGGTATATTTTCTGTACCAAGTGATATCTGTTGCGGTACAACACAAGGTGTAATTGTACCTTGTTCAACTCTTGTCTTCAAATTCTTAATCGTATCTTGACAATTTAATGTCATATCCTGTAATTTTAAAAGAGAGTCCGTACATGTCCCATATTTAACTCTACAGTCCTCAAACTTACTTGTTAAATTTTGAACATCTTTCTGAACTGACATGGCACTACTGTCCACCTTCAGTTCCAAGAATTGCATTTTCTCATCTTGTCCTCCAATCCTTTCTTCTATTTGTTTAAAATTTTCTCTTGCTACACAGGCCCTCTGATTCATTTCATCTATTAAAAAGTTACTGCTATCCTTGCACTTCTTTTCATTTGCTTCAATTTATTTATTGATCTGTGTAACACTTTGTTTCACATCTTCATTTAGTTTATTGTTCATTGCAGACATTTCCATTCTACAAGCTTTAATTCTTTCATCAATCTTCTCATTCATCGACTTTACTACAGCTTGTATCTCTAATTTATTCTCATCCAATTTCTTGTTTATATCTTCTTTATTTTCTTGAAACTTCTCATCAAACTTCTTATTCATTTCTACTTTCATTTCTATCTTGTCACTTTCCAATTTACAGAAAAGTTTTTCAAATAGAAAATCAAATCTGTCTCCGCCTGGCATTTCTTTCGTTTCAATTTTTACATTTTCAGTTACATTTTCATCCTCATCAAGAGGTAGAGTCTTTTCTGAGTCTGTCACAGAGGAAATACGTTGTGGTTCCCTGTATGTTTCAAATAAATATTTGGTATCTGTACCACTTTCAGGATTTTCACCCTCACCTTTATTCTCAGACATATTTACTTTATCTGTCCTGGCACTTAAAGAGACTTATTTGTGGAGAAAGAAAAAAAAATAAATCACAACTTGACAAAATTTATTTGTGAATTGCACTTATTAATTATTCAAATGCACTTAAAGGTGAAAATACCTCCCTTTAATTACACAGCTATTTGAATATTAAATAATTAATTAATTTTTATCTAATCAGTATAAAAATGTAAAAAATTTGCCCCACGACGTTGGGTGCCATATATATGCTGTGACTCTTACAAATTGAGGTTTATATATAATAAATTTAAATTATTCAATTAATATGTAAGTAAAAATCAAGCACGCATCCTAGTGCTAGGCCTTATGCTAGACTAAGATACAACAAATTTTCTGCTGAAAAGTAGGTTAAGCAAATTTTTTACATACAACTAGCTCAGTTTAAAGTAAATAATTCTCTCAGGGGCAGAAAATATGAATAGATTCTCCAATCGATTTTGAATGCTCTTTAATTATCTCCAGGTCAGGTAAAGAAAATAAAATGCAAAATAAATCTTATCATCTAATTTATTAAAATAAATATTAACGAATTCAAAATTTCAAATTATACAGATATATATATATATTTACAAACAAAGTATCAATATCTCAAACATCATCCAAATCTATACATCATAATCAACAAATCATTATAAGAAATAAAGTAAATGAAAGTATAACGTCGTGAAAAACTTATGTTTTCTTTTTAAAAATGTGAACGTGATTATTATGATTTATATTTGCCATAGATACATGTAAACAATCAACATCTTTAAATAAAAAATAAATAAAATTTTATTACACATGATGAATTGTACTGGAATATAAATAACCAAAAATTTACACGATTTACCATTCGCGAACAAAATATAAACATTAAGGAAATGGCTTTGCCCTAATTAGTCCTGTCCGGCGCCTTTTCTCGCTCCCAACACAGTACCATCAGAAAGCAAATTCACACAGATGGGTACCCCAAAGTTCCACCCTACGAGTATGTCTTTTTAACTCGTCGGACACAACCCGAACATACACCACAATGTGCTCATCCCTTAAGGTATATATATATATATTTTAAATTAAATAAATAAAATGAAATAAAATAAAGTCTTTGCGTATTCAATTAATTAACTCAGCCCTGATTAGTTCTGCCCGGTGCCTTTTCTCGCTCCCAACACAGTACCACCAAGATCAATTCGTGTCTTTGGGATTCACCAGGACTCCATGCTATGAATTAAATAACGACTTAATTCATTTCACACATCCCTGATGTATTACCCAACACGTTAACATTGAACACACAAGTACTACAAAATATACTTGATATACATACAAGAAAAATATATACATTAAAAATAAACTTTACCTTCTTGTGAAATTCCAATACAAAACACCACTACAAACAAAAATTTTGGTACACCACTATACACACATTTATAACAAATATTATCAAATCACCTTAACTCTTCGTACATAACTTCAAACTCATCCATGATAAAAAAAAACCAAATGCTATTCACTTGTGTATTCTATACATGAAACAAAATTATTAATTTCAAATCCTTTTGTATGATAAATAAAGTTATAAAAAAAAAATTATACTAAAATAAAATTATTATGCTATCCGACCTAGTCATTACAATCACTAGAATGTTTTATCATAATGTATGGCGTAGTACCCCTACATGCAAAACAAAACACTCTAGAAAAAGAAAAGAAAATGAAATTAAATAAATTCAAAGTCTGAATTTGAAAATAAAATTATCCCGTACATAAATAATTATTTTAAAATATTTACAAATCTCAATGTAAAACATGTTGCATGACTATTACGAAAAATATTACAAGTTTGAATCTTGTTTAAAAATTTTATAAGTATCGAAAAATCTCAAAAATATTCTAAGTTCGGATTCAAGAATAATCTTTTTAAAAGAGGAGGGAGTGGTTTATCACCTACTTCCAAAGCTTCTAAGTCAGCGGTTTTCACCAGCCAGCTGTCCGTCCAAATTCTGTCCGCCAGCCCTTTTATGCATAATTTTCTTTATAAAAACGTACGGTAATCCTCGGCAGATACCGATACCACTTCCAAAACTGCATATCGATGGTGCTGCTCCTATCGGTCACTCGATGTACTTTACATAGCTGCAGTGCTGCACCACTCAGGAAAGCAGCGTATTAACAGTCTTTGTAAAAGGTAAACAAATATGTAAATATAAACTTGTCTACACGTTCACGACTCATCTATGCATCTAGCGCAGGATATTGTTTTCGCCGGCCATACGGTCGACCTCTCCCAGTACCAGTATTCTTCGTGCGGGAAAACACTTTCTCGTTCTTGAAAACGTAACATTTAATGCGTATTTTAATATTATGACTTTTATAAAAATTATACTAACATTCTTTTATTATTTTACTCAAATAAAAATAAAATGTTGGCAAATTATTGATATAGTGAATATTTATATACACATCATGATAAAAATAAATAAAATAAAAATTAATTTAAATAAAATCTTGAAGTGATCTTGATTATATTTATTTATAATTTACAACCCAACTCAAGATCACTGCAATATGTTGCAGTTCATCATATGAATAGTGCTATTCAGTAACTGCGTGATGTTATACATTATTTCTTTTGTCCGTCGTACGTTCGTCCTCGTACGTCCGGTCTATAGTCATATTATATAATTTTCAGTTACGGAAAAAACATATATAGTATTTGTTTCAAAATATAAATCATTGGGATATTAATCCTCTGCTATTATTTTTCATCCTAATACTCATATCATGTTCGCTATATGACGATGTTGAGTTTTCCAGTTCTCACTTCGTAACAACAATACGCCATATTTGCAGAGTAGTCTAAGTATACCGAGCTACGGGTCAGGTTTATTAAAGTTGAAATCGCATTTAGTTTGAAGAATGAGCTTTGCCAGTAATGACGTTTCTAAACGAAAGGCTAAATTTACTATTAATTGTAAGAATTTTTTTGCATTAAGCGGCATTCGTAGCAAGATAAGTCAGTCCATTGTATACGTGTTACATACCATTGCAGGTGTTAAGTACATACCTATGATTCCGTGTTAATTAGGCTTCATGAGAAAAGATATTTTGAAGTTATTTTTTTCAAATGGAACAGCCTGTATAACGGTTCATTTTTGAATTGCTTACTAAATTTCGCGCCAAAAACATGTAAGACATTATTTTAAAAGTGACCATTACCAAGCTATTGTGTTTTCACTTAATACGGTCTTTTTGTACTGAAGGAATGTCAAAGATATTATTTATCAGCACAAAGAGTTTACCAGCAGCGTTACCCTGAGAGAAGATGTCCCAAAACAGATGACTTTAGAAGTGTAATGCATGCTTTCATTACTACTGCTAGTATTGCTAATTCAAAATCAAGGAAACCTAAATATGTGGTTAATGATGAAAATCAATTAAGAATTCTAATGGCAACAAAAGATAATCTACACGTCAGTAACCATAAAAGAAGTTGTTTGCTGGATATTAGCCAAACCACCGTTGCAATGACCTTAAAATGAAATAAATATCTGAATGAATACATTTAAATATTGAGATACTTTTAAAAGCTAGAACAGTGCTCTGCCAATGGGCAGTAATTAAAACGAATGCCCAGGCAATTCTTTTTGATAGTGTGTTATTTCCGGATGAAGCTGGTTTCCGTAGAAAGTTAACAAAGAAAATTTTCATTACTATTCAAATGAAAACCCTTACTTCACTAATAAATACGTAGATCATTGGCATAGGTGGTGCATAAATGTATAGGGAGGCATTCTTGGTGATTGGATAATAGGCCCGCATTTATTTTAAGGCAGTGTTAAGGGAGCCGCTTATGAGATTTTTTTGTCAAGAATTTAGTGGTCTTCGGCCATCACAAAATTTGTTTCTTTTTGTAGGGATTCCTAAAAGAGCAAATATACAGTATACCTGTAACCACAAAAGAAGTTATGAGGGAACATATTCGACAAATATTTAGAAATATAAGTACTCAACGCCTTATTTATGAACATGCTTCCTAAATGTTCAGGAATTTTTAAAAGTGAATTTGAATTTTTAATTTTTATCTATTTTAATGTCATATTTATTGTTATTTTATAATTTCTGTTTAACTCCTTACTCATCCATTCACGTAACAGTTCTTATTTCTACATCTCCTGAGACCAATTTATTAATTTTTTTTGTTTGGTTTTAAAATTCGTTTTTTGTGCCATATTCTACATACTCTTTGAATTATAATGATTTATTGTAAATAAGATATATCGATTTTTTGCCATTATCCCAATACATACAAAAATCACATCTCTAAACTAATTTTTAGAAAAATTCGTTATAATATTAGGCTTGATAACTGAAAAGCAACTTATTAAATGTCATCCATTTAATTTTCAATTTCGCGGCAAATATACCGTATTCAAATAGAAAACATAAAATTGACAAAATTATATCAGAAAACGACAAGTCATTTTTAAAATAATAACGTCTTACATGTTTTTGGTACAAAATTTAGTAAGCATTCCAAAAATGAACATTTTGTTCCATTTGAAGAAATTCACTTTTAGACAAAAATATGTCATTAATCCAGTTTTCTGCAAGTTCAGTTGATAATCGCAATAAAATAAAATATATAATATATTATGCAGAACTCTACCATAAATTGTGTTCATGTAATAACGTCGTTTTCGAGAAATACAATTTTATAAAAACATTGAATTATTCAGAAAAATGGTAATAAGTCGAAAACCATAAAAAATTTAGACCTATACAATCTTATAACTTTTTGACTAAGAATTTTACGCGGAATACAAAAATGTAATAATATGCGGAATGTTCCATTTAAAAAACCGTAACTATGGTCAGACACCAAGTTATGTAACACTCTGTATAATACAATATAATTTTAAAACGTGCTCCTAATAAGTGGTTATTCATTAATTCATTATCATTGGAAGAAAACCGCTTCGAAATAACTTTTCTCATAAAGTCACAATCTGCCTTCCCCGCGGAGATGATTCAGCCTGTCTGTATTTATATATATACCATGTGCTTGCAGGCGACCTGCGTATAGGGCTTACTGTAAGATAAAACGACGACACCAAGAGTTTGTATGAGTTAGTACGAGAAAGCAATATACAAACTGCAGTACAGCTGCTATCTATCCTCGTTGCCCTGCTTAAACGGAGAGTCAGCCTAGCCCGTTCTAGCCTCAGCGTAAATCTACTCGAATCCCCTCTTTTCCAATACTACACTCGACCAAGGAGCAGTTTGTATATTGCTTTTTCGTACTAACTCATACAAACTCTCGGTGTCGTCGTTTTATCTCACAGTAAGCCCTATACGCAGGTCGTCGGCAAGCACACTGTATAGTTGATATACATCTATATGTAATATACATCCTGTCCAAAGTTAAGTATTCACTATTGCTACCTTTACTATTGAAGCTGTCATATTGGTTAAATTAGCAAGTTTGATTAGGATGGTGTAAACAGTTGTTCGTTAAATATACAGGTTGTTTCATTAAAAAAATGTGTCTGTGAATATCTTGGAACTGAAACTTTGTTTTTTTCTGCTTTTTTCATGCCAGTTATAACTGAAAATGTCACAAACTAATACCACTAATTTAACCACTTCATGGCTCAAATAATAAGAAAGTTAGCAATGGTGAATACTTAACTTTGAACAGTATATAATAAATCTAAAAAATGATTTAATAGTAAAAATATTTATTATTAATTGCTTGTATATTTTGTTAATAACTAGTTACTATATGCCAAAATCATCAGAGACAACACTTCGATTGAAAGTAGGCGGTGGAAACTTAATCCAACATTCTACGCCTGTCGTTGAATTACGAGCACCTTTTATACAAACTCATATGGGTCCCGTGAGGTTAAGAAATTTCCATCGACCTCCAATGAAGCGGTTTTCCCATGGCACTTTATCAATGCCAGGTCCTCATTCAGTAATGCCATTGTTGAAACACATTAAGAAGAAAGCGAAAGTAAACTATTCTTAACATGTGATAAAATAGTACATATATGCAGTTATGTTTTTTTTTAGCAAAGGGAAGCAGAACGACTCGCGTCTGGAGGTGGAGATGTTTTCTTTATGCGAACGCCAGACGATTTGACTGGTAGAGATGGAGACCTGATATTAATTGAATTTTGTGAAGAACATCCACCACTCATGAATCAGGTAAGAAATAGTTGTACTAATAAATAGTAATTAAAACATGTTTCCTTTTTATAGGTCGGAATGTGTTCGAAAATTAAGAATTATTACAAAAGGAAAGCTGGAAAAGATCCGGGTCCTCCAACCTATAAATATGGAGAAACTGCATATGCTCATACATCACCGTTTCTAGGTATTCTGTATCCAAGTCAATCTATTCAGGCAGTCGAAAATAATATGTATAGGTAAATTATGAATTGTTTTCTTTTCCTTTTTTTTTAATTTGTTTCTCTAAGGCCTTCTTGCAACCATCGTACTTTATAACTGACATAAGTTTATGTAAAATTTTTAGAGATATATATAGAAAGCGCTAGATATATATGATTTAAATACATATGTATGTAAATATTAATCCAAAAATGAGAACTGTTTTTATAATGTATAATTTTTGATTCAATACTCTGTTCTACTATGCATTATTGATTAGATTGTTGCTAAATAGTTTTGTTGACTTTATAATAGTATTCTATTGTAACCTCGAAAACGTTTAATATAAATAATTCAAAAATTAAATAATTAATTTATGTATTACGTCATGATATTTTAGTGACCGATTCAAAAGATCACGAGAATGCACTAACACATTTACACAGAATGTAAATGTCTTAGTTTGAAGAATCCAAAAAAATATTTCTTTAGTGAAATATGTAATTAAACTTTTTATTTCATAGTCAAAAGTACTTATGTATTACATTATTTCCAGAGCTCCAATCTACGAACACAAAATTCCAGAAACAGATTTTTTAATAATTCGAACGAGACATCAATATTATGTACGAGAAGTGGATGCTTTGTACACAGCAGGTCAAGAATGTCCGTTGTATGAAGTACCTGGTCCAAACTCCAAGCGAGCAAATAATTTTGTTCGGGATTTCTTACAAGTATAGAAAAGCTATTCTTTTTGTATTGCCTATTTTTAACATTTAATTTGTAGGTATTTATTTATAGATTGTTTTGGAAAAGTCGAGATAATCCAAGGCGCATAAAAATGGATGACATAAAGAAAGCATTTCCATCTCATTCTGAGAGTAGTATAAGAAAAAGATTAAAATTGTGTGCTGATTTTAAACGTACTGGCATGGATTCCAATTGGTGGGTTATTAAACCAGATTTCCGTCTCCCTACAGAAGAAGAAATTAGAGCCATGGTTTCACCTGAACAATGCTGCTCATTCTTTAGCATGGTTGCTGCAGAACAAAGATTAAAGGTATCATAGTATTTTATTATATTATTTTTTTGATTATTTACTAGGCATGTTTCCATGACAGTAAGTGGTTATTACTGTTTGTTGTATCTAACAAAACGGTAAGTAATTCACATACCGTTCAACTGAACGGTAAGTAATTGTGAAATTTAAAAATTAGAGAATGAAGATGATATACGGACAGAAATTGTTTAGTTCATTTATTTGTTGCTATTAAAATTAAAGGTGCAATTATGAATACTACAATTATGAATATACAATGGCAAAGAATCAATTTCACTGTTTCTTGTTTTCGTAGAAACTGCTGCATAAGAAATAGTATCAGAAGACACTTGTGCACCATCAGGAATACTGAAGGATGTGTCTCTAACATCATACAATATTTTTTCTGCAAATTGTATTTTATTTTGAAGTGAATCTTCAACGTAACTCTCGGCCACACTAGAAGATTTCCATCCTCCATGCCGCTTCAATCCTAGAATACCCACCCCTTTGTTGGCCAACACTGTTGCTGATGTACGTCGAAATGAATGGCCGTTGTAGCTAGCTGGATTCGGTAATTTTAAATATTCTGCAATTTTGGACTGCCACCTTCCAATTGTTCCTTTCCCAACTACTTGGTTTCTACATTTACCATTGTGGAAAGCCAGAAATAGATGTTCGAATTTAGCATTGCTTGGTCGAAGTTGAATGTACCTCCGAAAAATGTCCAAATAATGAATTTTTTCATCTTGGTTTACAAGAGTGAAGGAATTTTTACAATAATCAACTCACCACGATCTTCAACATCCTTCATAGTTATATTGTATAACTCTTCTCTTCTGCAAGCTCCTGACACTCCTAATATCATAGCCACCTTAATATGAATATGCACCATTAACATACATTTTGAAAATAGGTATTTCTAAATTTACCTACCTTATGAATAAGAAATGTTTGATCTGAAGCTTCAACTAAAAACCGGTTCATGTCTTCCCTAGTGAAAACGCTTGTTTTTTTGGGTCTGTATCCTACGTTTTTCCTTTTCAAAATGCAATAAGAGTCATAAATTGCGAAATTTTAATCGCATCATGAAGAAAACTTGTTGATCTCAGCATGGAATATTCAGCCCATAAACTGCCAGGTGCCTTTAACTTCTGGCTTGTTTGTACAAAATAAGCCACATAATTTTTTCATTCATACCGCTTATTTTCTTTGTTTCACACCATTGCTTGAAAGCTCGGTATGTATTTTCGTAACGTTCCCGCGATTTTTAGGGTATTACGGCGGAACACCCGGCAGCCCATGCTTGTTCCAAGTCGCTATCAAAATTGTTTTCAATGTCTGAGTCGGAATCGGTCATAATTTCTTCTCTGATTTTAATTACTTCACGGAAAACACAAACTGAGGTGACACGACGCTAATTGTAAAACAGAATGTTTAAAAAAACGTCATGGAAACTGTTTTTTTGTTTTTATAATAGCCTATTCCAATTAATTAATTATTGTCATATTTTCGATAATTCCGTGTAGTGAAATGAATTGAAATTTAGTTTTGATCGCGCAAAAAACGTTATAAGCAAGGTTTACCGTTCTCAGACAATAATTGGAGCAATTTTTCAATGGAAACAATTTTCTTCGAACGGTAAACATCCCTTACCGTTTTCCATACTTAATATACTATTGTTTACATTTTCATTCATACATATTTGATTTTACCTACGAGGAAAGAATAGAACAGGAGAGATAAGAAAGTGGTGGAGGAATAGGTATTATTTAGACAGAAGTTACCATTTCAAGGAGGTCAGTTATGTCAATATTGACTATTTTAGTGCTTTTAAATGGTGAATTGTATGGCTAGCAGCCGTTCTAAGACGACAAGAACGAAGAATCTCACTTTTTTTCTTCATCGGTGAAATTAATTTCAAATTGGCATTCAACATAGGCAATAATAATTTAAAAAATGAGGTGTGGCCACCACACGACTTTCTTATACGTATGAGCGTATCAAATTATAGAATTTTAAGAATTTTTTTATACAAAAATTATTCAAAATCCTATTCTAAGTACTTCTATTCTCTTAATAAATCTCTATAGAATGCATACTTTACAAGATATTATCAAAAGAGTGCTACTCGCTAAGAGTAAAAGTACTACTTCCGGTCCGAATTTTGAAATTTCATGTAAACAAAAAATATTGCAAATCCAGTTCTAAATACTTTTGTACTCTTGATAAATATGTATAGAATGCATAACTTACGACATATTTGCAAAAAATCGTTATTCGATAAGAGTAAAAGTGGTACTTCCGGTCTGAATTTTGAAATTTCTTTTATACAAAAGATATTGAAAAGTATGTTTTAAATACTTTTATACCCGTAACGTACTTGTCTAAAAGGTATGACTTGCGAAATATTCGCAAAAAACTGATTTTCGATAAGAGTAAAAGACCTACTTCCGGTAGGAATTTCGAAAAACTTTTTAAATAAATTTATTTTCAATTTCAATTTTAAGTAGATATGAATTCTTTATAAATTTGTTTAAACTTAGTAGTTGACGAAATATTGTCAAAATTCGATTTTTTCGCTGAAGTAAACTGCTACTTCCGGTCTACCGATTTTACTGAAAAACTAATCAGATCTCAAGAGGGAGATTATACACGTAAATACAAAATTTGAAATTGATATCTACAGCGGTTTGACCGCTATCGTGGTCACACACACAGAGAGAGACACACAGACACACACACACACACAGAGAGAGAGAGAGAGAGAGAGACATTTTTTAAAAACCACTTTTTTGGTATCAGGGGACTTCAAAACGTGGACATCTGCAAAAATCTCGAGGTCGAAAATTTTCATCATCACAATACTTCCTTATACTACGTATAAGAAAGTAAAAATGGGTATTTTGAATAACTTAACACATATCTGACATGTTTGTTTATGTGTTCAGTGGTGTAACATACATATCCTAGGCATGTTTTTATTATTGTTTTCTTTAATACAGTTATAATAAATGTTACTATATTGAAAGGATTGAAAAAATAATGCACTCACGATATTTCGTTAATTATTATTGGACTAAGAAGCTATTTTAAATGATTATTGAGAACATACAAAGTGTACATATACCCTATACAAAATATTTATGCACGCCTATGTATTGCGGCGGCCATATTGAGTTACCACTTTGGACAAATATTATTTTTAACGAGGCTCTCCTGTTCTATTCTTTCCTCGTAGGATTTTACATTCTATATTTGTGTATATATATGTAATACATTAGTATATTTTGCAAAGAATTTTAATATATTTTACATACATATTTATAATAGTTTAAATGTAAGTACTTCGACCGTACAACGTAAGAAGTAGGGATGATTTGTGATCGGGAAAGGGGTCTGTGATGTTAAACTAATAATAATAGCTAAATGTAACAACATTAAAGTCAATGATATTTTTTCTATGGCAAAAGACAAAACACCTACTCTTTTCACAATAATCACACTATTTACAGTATTCCATGCATTGACTGTCAGTGGTGTTACATTGGTCAGACATCACAGTGGCTAAAATACAGAATCAGTCAACACAAAAGTGACTGTAGGATTAAAAAGAAATTATGTACTTTGAAAAACATATGCTAAAGAGGGTCACACATTCAATTTCGAGAGTATTATGGATATGGAAAGTAATTATACAAAGAGACTTTTCTTAGAAATGTTTCATATACAAAATACAAAAAACACCATCAATTTTAAAACAGATACTAATCAGTTGAGTAATATTTACTGTAACTTATTGTGGATATAACTTGTAAGGGAGATGATTTTATTTTGTGTTTCAGTTAATTCACTAATTCACGTGCTATACTTTAAAAGTTACGGCCTGAGACAAAAAGAACCTATAATATAAAATTTGTTATTGAAAGAGATTTTAACAGAAAAGGAAAAAGATACTTTTTTTTGTGGGAGGTATTTTTACAGTGACATTGGTATGTTGTGCGTTTCATTTAAATACTTTAGATACATCATTATATATTATGTTGATTGTACATTGTGGTAGTGTTTTTGATTATTGTAATTTATTGAGTGTTTTTAGCATTAATGAATGTTTTTAAATAATTAACATATTTATCATATTTGTGTGTCTTCGTACCTCTGGTTGTAAGTAGGATTTTATTGTTAATTTTTTTTTAATGGGAATTTTTTAAATATGACATTTTTTTGGTATCTAATGATTAAGTTCTAAATAAAGAACGAAAATTCCAATTTAGAATGTACAAAATGAACTTTGTTAATAAAATATAGCAAATGAATTACAAAATGAGAAATAGGAAAAGCAGGGGCCAATTTGTAGCTTCTGTCAGTAATTCCACAATTTATTACATACAAAAAAAAACAACTTCACTACATGCTAACCTTGCTCGTCTATGCGAAAATTACACATGAATGACAATGTATGGAAATTAATAAACCGGTAATGTGTAAAGTGAAAAATTGAAAATGAAGCTACTATGTAAGACATCTATGTATGATTTACCACAATAAATTTAAATTAAAAAGCACTAGACTAAATCGTAAATTAACAAATTTTAAAAAATCAACGAAGAATACACGAAATTATAATTTTATATTTAATGTAATTTTAATAATCATACATAATATATAAGTGTCGTAACTTGCAATAAAACAGCGTAGTGTACCTTACGTACGTGAAAGGTATTCAAATAGAGTAAAATTTATATCATCTTGATAATAAAATGGAATTAAATCTGTATTCTTTTGTACATTGCAATTTTTTATCTGTATTAATTTATAGGATGCAGGTTATGGAGAAAAATTTCTGTTCACACCTGCAGAAGATGATGACGAAGAAATGCAGTTAAAAATGGATGATGAAATTAAAGTCGCTCCTTGGAACACTACGAGAGCATACATTCAGGCAATGAAAGGGAAGTGTTTGTTGCAGTTAACTGGTCCTGCTGATCCCACAGGATGTGGAGAAGGTTTCAGTTATGTCCGTGTTCCTAATAAACCGACGGTACGAAAAAGAAATTCTATTAAAAATAATATTTATAAGCGGTTTGGAATTACAGCAAAGTAAAGAAGAACAAGAATCTCAACCGAAGCGTACAGTTACTGGTACAGATGCAGACTTGCGAAGATTGTCGTTAAACAATGCGAAGGCACTGTTACGAAAGTTTGGTGTTCCAGAAGAAGAGGTATATGATTTCTAAATTTATTACATATATATTTATTTTTACTAACACTTTAAATATTAAGGTATTGAGGTGTATCATTTCTAGATTAAAAAATTATCAAGATGGGAAGTAATTGATGTTGTGCGGACCTTATCAACAGAAAAAGCAAAAGCTGGTGAAGAAGGTATGGATAAATTTTCCAGAGGAAATAGATTTTCAATTGCAGAACATCAAGAAAGGTAAGCTGATGTATTTATGAATTTAGAATAAGTTATAATAATTGAACATGTAATTCCTTTATGGTCTTGAGAAAAGAGGTCCATCTGTAGTCCATCTCAGTTTAGATCAGAGAATTGTTCTTATAAGCATTGTGCTAAACATTGAGAAATCTGTGGTAATAGTACATATTCCCATGTATTTTTCCCATGAATATTGAATTACTTTTAGATTCATCTAGCTTTCCTATTGCTTTGTTAATAATTAAAATTGCATCAAATTTGTTGTTTAAAATCAGCATACGCACACACATTTGTACGAGGATGGTTCGGAAACTACGTGGCCTGACGCAGACATGGTGCGAATTTGCAGGAATCTTCTTTGCCATTCTGTAGAATCATCCTTTAACAGGTTAAATATGACAGTACAGAGTGATCTGCCAATTAGTCTGTTTTTGACAGTACTCCAAAGAGAACGTGTCGTGCGACTTTGTAATAATGGAAGAAACTGAGTTGAGAGCAGTGATAAAGTACGCGTATTTGAAAGGCTTGACACCAACCGAAATCAACGCAGAGCTGGATTCAACACTATTAGAATCCGCTCCTTCGTTTGCAATGGTTAAAAACTGGGTTGCCGAATTTAAGCGTGGTCGTATAAGCACAAATGGTGAACCATTCCAAAATCTGTTATTGTTCCGGAAATGATTGAAAAAGTCCACCGTATCGTCTTGGATAAGCGTCGAATAAAAGCGCGCGATACAGTAGATATTTTAGGTATTTCAAATGACTGCACAGAATTTTAAGTGAAGAATTGTTTATGAAAAAATATACGGCGCTTTGGGTGCTGCGGTTACTCACACCGGAGCAAAAACTGGATCATTTGAGTGCTTCTCGCGAACTTTTGGCACGTTTTCGTCGCAATCAGAAGGAGTTTGTACGGCGTTCCATTACCGTCGTTGAAACCTGAATCCACCATTACACTTCGGAAACCAAAGAACAATTCAAAGAATGGACAAAAGGTTTTCCACAACCAAAGAAGGCAAACACGGTTTTGTCAGCAGGAAAGGTTATGGCAATTGTTTTTTGGGATTCTCATGGTATCATCTTGGTCGACTACTTAGAAAAGGGGAAAACAATAAATGGGGAGTATTATGCCAATTTGTTGTAACATTTAAGCGACAAAATCAAAGAGAAACGCCATTATTTGGGAAAAAAGTGCATTTTCATCAGTGTAACGCACCTGCTCACAAGTCTGCAATTGCAATGGCAAAAATTCATGAATTGGGATTTGAATTAGTATCTCATTCGTCCTATTCTCCCGATTTACTGCCCAGCGATTATCATCTCTTTCCAAACTTGAAAAAACGGCTCGGCGGTAAGAGATTTTTGTCTAATTCCGAGGTAGCTATTTCGAGGACTTGGATTCATCGACCTACAATGAAAGCATTATTAATTTGGAATATCGTTGGAATAATTGCGTTCAGCGAACAGGAGACTTTAGTGAAAAATAAAATGTATTTGACAAAAAAAATGCGTTTTCTTTGTTAGACCACGTAATTTCCGAACCATCGTCGTAATAACATTAAATTTTAAGATTATTCCATTAAATAGAAGACTGAAAGTGTCCTCAAGAGGTGCTTAATTTCTGCCTGCATTTTTTTCTTCGGGTCCATAACAAGCACAAAATTTACTGACATTGCCAAATTACTATTATTCCTACGTGTATTCTTCTTTTTTACAGTGCAGGATAATTAAATTACCTACTTGATGTAAATGTACATAATTTAACAATTACAATTACTATTATATTAGGACCCTTCATATATTAACCTTGAAACAGTAATTATTTGTAACAGCCATGTATTTTAGTAAAATTTACTACAGAACTTGACATAAAAATAACTTACTTCAGATTTAATATAAAATTTATTCCTTTGAAGTATCATATTATCATTATTTGTATCTACATATCGGGTAGCAAAAAACACTGATGTTACGTTTAATAGTATCACTTTTTTTTTTTTGACGGGCATTTGAACCCAAATAACAGATCTTTACATATTTTTGTTAAGGTGATATGTTAGGTTGCGTTCCATCACTCGTGCAGCGAAAGCGGACTGCCGAAAATTCCAGCGGCGTTTACCGGAGATTACTTCTTCCTCTCTGGATGTGTGATTTGTTATATGTATAGGCCTCCGGCGGATTAAATCAACACCACCTAGATAACAAGGCGTCTGCACACAACAGATGAATCATTCATAGCAGGCCGACCGCAACTCGCCTAATCTAATATCACTGCGATATTCGAGAAAATGGTTATGATAGAATCTTTTTTTGGATTACAAATTCATCGATGTATGAAATTGAGTATTCTGATTGTTGACATTCAAATTTATTGAGTTTTAATTAATTTAATTAATAAATCAACACCACCTAGATAACAAGGTCTCTGCACACAACAGATGAGTCATTCATAGTAGGCCGACCGCAACTCGCCTTAACAGTCGCCTTATCTAATATCACTGCGATATTCGAGAAAATGGTTATGATAGAATCTTTTCTGGATTACAAATTCATCGATGTATGAAATTGAGTATTCTGATTGTTGACATTCAAATTTATTGAGTTTTAATTAATAAGATAAGTGATGAATAGAAGAAGTCATCTAATAAATAATAACGAATACTTTTAGAAATTATTAGTTTTTTACTGAAAAGTATAACATAAATCATCTATTTAGATAAAATAATTGTAACATATCAATAGATTACATAAGAATAAAAATAACATTATTGCTATATTATTTATTAACAGTTTAATACATTTTTCCGTGTTTAAATCGTTTACATTGTGACATATTTTTTATTTTCACAATATCATTTTGCATTTCAGTATAATTGTTTAATAAAATATTTGAGAGGATTGTCAAAACTTTTTTAATAATTAAATTGGAAAGGTGTTGTAAACAATTGTGACCGGAAAAAAAAGATAATCGGAGTCGTCTAACGACTGCAAAATTAAAATTGTAAGTAACTGCAGCTGATTTGTTTGTCTCAAAAAAATTTCTTCATCCTCAGGCAAAAGTAGTTTTTGTATAACTACATATGTATGTCCTGCACATGTAATAACATCCTCACTAGGAGTACATAAACTTCCTCTACTGTTAATGGTAATAATTTCGGAATGTTCAATAACTTGTTCACTTGCAGCTGTTAAGTACATTTTGCAGTAGTCACATTTAATTTTTTTTATAACAGAATATGATGCATATCCTGCAATATAAACAAGAAGTGGCCAGATGTCATCAATATCATCCCTATATACAGTACAACTCTGTAAAGTGCTTTGTATATTTTCAAAATTTATGAAATTTAGTTCGTTTTCAGATACCTCTGTAAATGCTGAAATATTTTCAGAAGGAATTTGTATATTTCCAAACGCATTTGATTGCAAAATAATGGGTAATAGACTTTGAATTCTAAGTTTACTTTCGGATTCAAATACTTGACGTATTGACACCTGGTACTGTGCTCCAGCTTGTCTGTTTGAATTTTGCCACATAGAAAAAAGCTGAATTCCTCTTTCTCTAAACAGTGCTTAGCCATACTTATCAACGTACATGTTATATGCTTTAAAGCGAAGTGAGTTTTTGTTGTTAATTTTCCATTTCCATCATACTGCTCCCATCGGTTTAACCATTTCAGGAAATCCGTTAAGAAATTAAAAATATGGTCTGAGGCTTTTGTAATTGGTTCCTGATACTTATTTTGTAGTCTCTTTCCTTTGAGCGGAGTCTTCACATTTATTATATCCCACCATTTAGAAATCACTTCAATGTATGTGGCTGTATCTTCGAAACTTTCAAACGGTTTTTTTTTTGGCCCAAACTGCTTTAATGCCGTAACAATATTTGAATTGAATATTTGGATAGGTAGATTGACATTCTGACGTTCTGTTGAAGTGGGATATAAAGCTTTCAGAGTTAAACCGTAGAGGAAATATATATATATAGAGAGCCCATCAAATAGGGAAATCGGGCAACATAAAATTTCCAGTAAATCCTGCTATAATGTGCTGGTATCTGGTGGTAGAAAGCAGCTAAGACAACTATTACCATCTATACACTAACAACGAAACTAAACCATACGGAATTTATTTGTAACTGTAATCCGAGAACTAAATAAAAACACCAAAAGTAAATTATGAATGAAATATATACACATAAGTATCCTATCAAAGAGATTTATTGCTTACTGTCAACAAAAAATTTTATAGCTTTTTAAAAAAAAACTAGAAATATATTCTGTATTTACATCTTATAAATGACTTGCTTTTTACTTTTTTATACCCATATTTTCTGCCTTAATAGTGCAAGTAAGCTTTTGCTATATAATTATTTAACTCTTTCAAAAGCCTATTCAGAATCACGGTTTAGGGAATAATATTTCCAATTGACATCAAACATTGATGCTTTTGACTGATTTATTGCTTTTTAATTATCCATTGCCCTTGTCTTAATAGTAATTTTTAAATTCAACTGTTAAAGAATTGCACAAATTAAATTGGGAAATTGCACATACTGTTTTATAAAAATTATAAGTTTTAAAATCTGTCATCAAATATTTTACTGTTATAACAGTAAATGTAATTGTTAATATTTAGGATAAACTGATTAAATAGAACAATTCTATTTTCTAAATGTGCAATATAGGTGTAAATATTAATAACTTGAAATTATTTTTAATGAGCGCGCAGAAAAATGTATAATCCAATTTAATAATAAAAGACATTTCCTGTTTTACCGGACACGGTATTTTTTAAGTATTCATTCATAATTTCTTCATATTTAAAGTTTTTCGGCTTAAGACCTATTGTACATATAATACTTATTACCGCTACATTCAGAAGATTTATTAATCAGAAACTAATTACCCCGCAAATAAAAAAAAAATGTATACGGTTGTGTTTGTTTATACAGTGTGTCCAGATTTCGATGTTCACAATTGGTATATCGGTTATTAGAAGACTAGAGGAACGGTTAAATGGGGAATGTTTTGCAGAATTCAGTGCTCGCAACAAATCTCATTTCAAATTCATTCGGACTTTTGACAATTTTGAAATATTTTGAAAAAACCAATATTTGCCGATTTCAATTTTCCTCAATAACTTGATAACGCCTAATGCGATCGCATTTAAACTCTGACATTGTTGAGACATTTTTTTAAGACAAATTTTTTGGTGTTAACAGTAACCCCCGATTTTCATTTGTTTCCAAGTTCTTAGTGCTATCTTTTGTTTTTCTTATGGTGGCCATAGTGGATTTTTAATTAGGTATATAGTCCTTAAAAATAGCTGTTCAATAATGTACAACATGTCTAATAAATCTTTATTTACACGAGAGATATGAACACTCTAATACGGAATTAGTGGGCTATGAAATTAAATGGTAGTGTAAAACAAACGATAAATAACCTCTGTCATTTTTGACATGTAAAAGTGCAGTGAAATTGGTGGGAGATTTAGAACTTTGTTTAAGTAATTACCGTTAATCATGGAGACTAATAAGAATTGTGATATTGGCACACACATTTTCAAATAAGTAAAGGCTGATATGTTGGAAGTTTATTTCAAAGTAAATAGAATTTCTGAAAATGCTTGCACAAGTTACGCTCAGCGTTTTTCGGAAAGACCACAACCACACCGGACAATTTTTAGCAGAATAATCAGAAATTGAGTGAACTATGGAAGCTTCGAACAAAAAATAAATATTTGCCGATTTCAATTTTCCTCAATAACTTGATAACGCCTAATGCGATCGCATTTAAACTCTGACAATGTTGACACATTTTTTTAAGACAAATTTTTTGGTGTTAACAGTAACCCCCGATTTTCATTTGTTTCCAAGTTCTTAGTGCTATCTTTTGTTTTTCTTATGATGGCCATAGTGGATTTTTAATTAGGTATATAGTCCTTAAAAATAGCTGTTCAATAATGTACAACATGTCTAATAAATCTCTATTTACACGAGAGATATGAACACTCTAATACGGAATTAGTGGGCTATGAAATTAAATGGTAGTGTAAAACAAACGATAAATAACCTCTGTCATTTTTGACATGTAAAAGTGCAGTGAAATTGGTGGGAGATTTAGAACTTTGTTTAAGTAATTACCGTTAATCATGGAGACTAATAAGAATTGTGATATTGGCACACACATTTTCAAATAAGTAAAGGCTGATATGTTGGAAGTTTATTTCAAAGTAAATAGAATTTCTGAAAATGCTTGCACAAATTACGCTCAGCGTTTTTCGGAAAGACCACAACCACACCGGACAATTTTTAGCAGAATAATCAGAAATTGGGTGAACTATGGAAGCTTCGAACAAAAAAGATCTATCAAGTTAACAATGCTGATATACTTCAAAATAATGTTTTACAATATGTTATGAACAAACCAAGTACATCAGTACGTCGAGTGGCTCGAGAAACTGGAATTCCGAAATCTGGTGGTTACAGAACGTTGAGAAAAAACAAATACCACCCATACAATTTCAATTTAGCAGGTGGTTTCTACAAAAATGTGAAGATGATATTGATTTTCCTTGAAAAATACTTTGGACAGATGAAACACGGTTTACCAACTGCCGAGTGTTCAATAGGCATAACTATCATCACTGGTCTACTGAAAATCCACATTTGGTAAATCGAAGAAGATTTCAAGTTCTATTTGGTTTTAATCTCTGGTGTGGTTTGATTGGTACGAACTTTTATTGACTTCTTTTTTGTTTGTTATTATATTATCAGTATTATCTTCACATTTTTGTAGATACCACCTGCTAAATTGTAATCTTCGCTGATAGTCATTATCGCTTAAACCCTGCACAATTGTTGGTTTGTATGGGTGGTATTTGTTTTTTCTAAACGTTCTGTAAACACTAGATTTCGGAATTCCAGTTTCTCGAGCCACTCGACGTACTGATGTACTTGGATTGTTCAGCATTGTTAACTTGATAGATCTTTTTTGTTCGAAGTTTCCATAGTTCACTAAATTTCTGATTATTCTGCTAAAAATTGTCCGGTGTGGTAGTGGTCTTTCCGGAAAACGCTGAGTGTAACTTGTGCAAGCATTTTCAGAGATTCTGTTTACTTTGAAATAAACTTGCAACATATCAACCTTTACTTCATTTGAAAATGTGTGTGTATCAATATCAATTCTTATTAATCTCCATGCTTAACGGTAATTACTTACACAACGTTCTAAATCTCCCACCAATTTCACTGTACTTTTACGTGTCAATAATGACAGAGCTTATTTATCGTCTGTTTTACACTAGCATTTAATTTCATAGCCAACTAATTCTGTCTTACAGTGAAATTTTATTCAAATGTTCATATCTCTCGTGTAAATAAAGATTTATTAGGCATGTTGTATATTATTGATAAGCTATTTTTGAGGACTATCTAACTAATTAAAAATTCAATATGGCCGCCATACGAAAAACAAAAGATAGCGCTAAGAATTTCGAAACAAATGAAAATCGGGGGTTACTGTTAACACCAAAAAATTTGTCTTAAAAGAGTGTCTCGACAATGTTAGTTTAAAAGCGATCGCATTAGGTGCTATCAACTTATTGAGGAAGATTCAAATCGACAAATATTGGTTTTTTCAAAATATCTCAACATTGTAAAAAATCCAAATGAATTTGAAATGAGATTTGTTGCGAGCATTGAATTCTGCAAAACATTCCCCTATTCTAATAACCGATATACCAATGGTGAGCATCGAAATCTGGACGGACTGTGTATAAATTGTGTTTTGTGATCAAATGACGTTTAAAGTTATTTTGTTATTACAAAATAATTTTATAAATTTAACATTTAACATTCTATTTTTGTCATAATTTAAGAGATAATGTCTTTATCTCTCAATTTGTGAAGAAAATCCAATGCTAAATATTACAAAATAATTTTAACCAACGTCATTTGATTACAAAACACAATATTCTGACTGGCCTTGGTTGGTTTTTTTTTCATGTCTATATTCCAATATATGTATTATATCTTCAGGATTTAAAGTCAGGCAATTTAATAAAATACTTATGTTATTTTATGAGTTTCATGACTATCTATGTAAACACAAAATTTGATGTATTAGTTCTCTGTGCATTTTTCCTAGTCAGGAAGAGTCGGCCTTGATTTTACACATTCATTGATAAGTTTTTATATATGCGTATTTTAATAAGGTTCTTGCCTTTGCTATATACGTATTTTGTTGGAATTTATATAACAGATTGTATTTATTTTATTTCTAAATCTAAATAATAAAATTTATTATTAAAATACTTTACATTAGTGAATTAATGCTAGCTTATAGGTACTATTTTGTTTATATAATAATAATAATAATATATATTAATACTAAAAAATATTTGAAAATACTTCACGACATCTACCAGGCATAAGCGTAATCCCAGGAGCAGGTGCTGCCGCTAGTTCTGGATGTAGCCGTTCTTTCCTCTACATCCACAATGGCGTGCCCAAAAAATAACATTGCATGGACTCTCTATATATATTCCCTCTACGGTTAAACCATAATCAGGTTTTAATAAATTCTGTTTTTCTGTTTGGTGCATTTCTCTTAGGGCATTAAATGAAGTAAATCTGATTGTTTCCATTTGAAAATCTGGAAATATCATATCAGGGTATTGTTTCTGATTGAGCCAATTGGTTAAATAGACATTTAAATATGTGGACAGAATCTATAGCAAAAAACAAATGTCTGGAAAAATCTTTAGGATGCTTATATTCAGTTAGTACTTGAGGTGGGTTACTAAAAAATGACATAGCTTTTTTGTTTATGGCTTTATTATCACCACTGCTATCACAGTGAATCCAATGTCTTCTAATCCAAGAATAACTTTCTTTATAAAATAATATAAACTAGGGGCTCCTAACGTTTTTACTGACAAAATATACATTAACTCTTTGTAAGGTGACAATGATCATAAATGTGTACGCGCTAGTAGCAGATTCTCCATTGTTATATGCAGTACTTACTAAATTTCCAGCTTTATAATCTGTATATGGTTTGATATGGATTTCATCTAACATTAATAAAACTGTCTTGTCTTCAGCACTGAGCAACTTATATTTAGAAGCAGCATAGTGTAAGAAAGTTGATTTATCCTGTTCAAGTCGTGGATCTGTTGTCAATTTTCCGCAAACACGTTTTATTGTACTACATGATGGTAAAAGCAAATTACCAGAACTTCTAAGAAATTTGTAGGCTTGAGGAGATTGAATGCAGCAATCCACAAAATAATACAAATCTTATTGTGTTTTTGGTAGTTGCATTTAAGAGTTGTAACAACTTCTTACAACTTTGTAAACGAAGATGCTATATCGCCAGATTAGATAACCACGAATCAAATGGCCTACTACAGAGTGTTCATAAATGATTGAAAGGCGTTTAAATTTCCCGCTTTCTATTTTTTTGCTTTAAGTCGGTGCCAAGTACTAGTCAAATCTCTGAGGCTGTAAATATTGATATCATAGGCGTAACATAAAAAAGTGAGAAAGGGAACAATTTTAGTTAATTTATTAGAAGGTAATTACAATAAAATTTATTAGAAGGTAATTACAATAAAATTGTTTTCTAATGTTGATATTTGAAATTGTTCTTAATCTTAATTTCAGGTTAGACTAGTCAATGAAAATTATTACAAAAGTATAACACTTATTCAAGATATTTATAATTTAAAATTTTGAAAATTATAACATTTGTTCAAAATGCTGCCTGTGTAAATTCAAACACAAATTCACTCTTCTTTTCATATTGTCGAATACATTGTGTAATATTTCCGGTCTAATGTCATGTACAGCTTCCGAAATTGTATGTTGTAATTCCTCCAATGTATGGAGACGGTTAGAATGAACTTTATTCTTTAAATAACCAAACATGAAGTAATCTGAAGGTGTCAAATCTGGTGACCGAGGAGGCCAGCGGTCTCTAATTATCAATCTGTCCCCATAAAACTGCTGCAGATAATTTAATGTTCTCTGCGCAGTATGGGCTGTAGCACCATCCTGTTGGAAATAACCACGTTGCAACTCATCATTATGAAGTTGATCAATAAGATAGGGCCGATGATTCTTCTCCTTCTCCGATCTTTTGAGGATGTAATGGAGTCTCTATAAAAATATGAGGATTATCCGCAAACCAAATTCTATTGTTCTGTGAATTTACATATCCACTGAGATGGAACCATGCTTCATCACTGAAGAAAGTAATATCCAAGATATCGTCATTGTTTAAAACCTCATTGAACCATTCACAGTACTGTGTATGACGAGGAAAATCCAGAGGTAACAATTCATGCGTTACGGTTATCTTGTATGGATGTAAATGAAGAACTTTCTTGCAAGCCTTTTGACAGGTACCAAGTGATAAATTTACAGATAAGTTAGAACAATAGAACGACTTGTAGATTTCCCTTTTGCAAAATTCCCTGTTCTGCGAAATCTCTCTATTACACGACGAACATGCTGCACAAAACAATCGTGTAAATTCTATGTTCGGAAATTCTTCTTGAAATTGCTGCTGGCAATTTTGATAGGAATAATCCCATATTCCTTGATGATTGCGTATTCCTGAACGAAAATACGCTTCAACGATAGAGTTGTTGTGCAGATCTGTGAAAACCATCATTAACCTAAAAGCGAATGTTGATTATATTTGTACGGATCTATTATGACTACTTCGTCGCTTACCGATACTAATATGCGGATGTCAAAAGTGGCAATAAGAAAAGCCTTTCTAGTAATAAATAAGTAAAATAATAAAGTAAGTAGATGAAAACGAAAATCAAAATCAAAACAACAGGATAGTAAGACGCTACTGATCATTACTGGTACATCTTCAAGAAGCACCAACTTTCTGACATAAAAAAAAGTGCGGGCGATTCAAACGCCTTTCAATCATCAATAAACACAGGGTACTAGTGACAACTCATACGATACGTACGGTTCTAGTGCACAAGCCTTGTTTCTAGGTGGTGTTGATTAAATCCGCATTAATATTCGACTGTCACACAGGCAACAACTCTAGCACTTCTGAACTTGATATAGCTCGAAGATAGGCGCCAAAATTATTTGAAATCGATAAAAATATAATAAAAACACTTCAACTAAAGACGCGCGCCAGATGCTCGTAATCAGTTCCTTTTAAAATGCGAATTAAGACGGCCTTTATATGACTAGCGTTTGAATGGGGACGCTCATCCGTATTTTTCCATACTTGTATCTTGACCTACATTGCGTATCTCTAAATTAACCAATAAATTCGCATCTCTTATGGTATTACCAGACAAGAAGCGACAAAGGTGTTAAAAGTGTGTTTGTTTTCTTCGATGGGTAAGACGAGCGTGTTGTTTAGTCGTTATTGGCATCAATGCCACGCAGTCCCTGGTCTGCCGTGCTGTATCGTGCCCAATTATGGTAGTGTACTTTGTTGTTTACCACGTAAATTCGATGAGGCGACAGTAGGACACGAAACAACAAACGATCCGACTGATTATATTGTCGCTTCTCGTTATTCTCTGGTATTACCCTTTATGACAAAAACATAATATTCATAATTCATTTACAGCAACGTATTTTGTAGTTGATATTAAGCTTTATTATCTATTTTTAGATATAAGGAAGAATGTCAAAGAATATTTGATTTGCAAAATCGGGTACTCGCAAGTTCAGAAGTTTTAAGTACAGATGAAGGTGAAAGTTCTGAAGAAGACAGTGATGAAGATATTGAAGAAATGGGAAAGAACATTGAAAATATGTTATCGAACAAAAAAACAAGTACCCAGGTAAGAATATGTATAAAAATGCTAAGCTTTATTTATTTTTCAATATGTATTCTGAATACTACTTTAATTTAGTTTTATGTGTTTTTGAATTTCCTTATATTTTGATAAAGAATGTATCATTTAATTGAAACTTGAAATTTTAGTTATCGAGAGAGAGAGAAGAACAGGAAAGGCAAGAATTAAGGAAAATGATTTTAGAAGGTGGGGATGAAAAGAAAGGAAAGGACAAAAAAATAAAGGAAGAAGATGAAAGTCACGACAATTTTGCACAACAAGGTATTTCTTTAATATTACATATTTAAAAGATCTTATGTTAATTAATTACTTAAGGTGACAAATATATTGGTCGAGTTTTAAAAATCATAAGAACATTCAGAAATCCTGAAGGGAAAGAGTTTACTAGAGCAGAGATAGTAAGGAAACCGGCGGTGATTGATGCCTATGTGAAAATTCGAACTACAAAAGACGACCAGTTTATTAGACAATTCGCAACTTTAGATGAAGCGCAGAAAGAGGAAATGAAAAGAGAAAAACGACGAATACAAGAACAACTACGTAGAATAAAAAGAAATCAAGAAAGGGAACGTTTAGCGATGGGTCAGCCACATCACTTATCAGTTGCTAGTTCTAACGTCATTAGTATGGAGAAACCAACAACACTAGAAGGTTAGTGTTCTTTAAAAGTATCCACTATATTTCAACTTAATTTTGTTTATTTAAAGGTCCAACAATTACACCACAAACAACTCCTACTGCAAAACCGCTCTTGTCGCCACCAAAGTCACGCAGGAAAACGAAATTGAAACCTGACTTGAAGCTAAAATGTGGAGCTTGTGGAAATGTCGGTCACATGAGGTACTTTATCATAATATATTAATGCATATACTACACAAAATAATAATCTCTGTTTCTCTTGATTCAACATGAGGTATCGAAAATGTTATAAATTATAACTATCGCCATTAAACAATACACCTAAAATAGTGAAAGAACCATTTAAAAATGCATTTACACTATAATAGCCCTTTTGTATTAACATTATTTCAATTATACTTTTGAATGTACTATGTGACATTGATCTTTGACAATGTATTATGTAAACGTTTTTAGATTTAAATTCATCATTTTTTTCATTAAAATTTAGTCTGTGTTTAAGAATGAACTCAGGGCATTTATAAAAAATCCTCCTGTCATACAAAAATAGGTGCTAAATATTGATTTTAGATTCAGCCTGAAGAACAGGACTTGTATTCTTTATAAAATACTGTTTTGCATATTGGTTTTTACATATATTCAATATTGATTTAATTAAAAAGACTTTTCGTTGTGCTTGTTTACTTTTTACAAAATGCTATCAACCAACTCACTGTAAACTCGTGTCCAGTCACTTTCGCGTTCGTATTATATATTGTATTGAGTGTAACAGTCATTTAAGACACTAAATTACAAACTGCTTGCATTTTGCAGTGAGGACTCATATGACAGACATATCAAAAACACTTCAGCAACATTATTTTGAATTCTACATTTGACAAAAAATAGCAGTTTGTTGTATATGTCTTTTTATTACAGAACTAATAAAGCATGTCCTCTTTATCAAAATTCAATGTCTACCATTCCATTAAATGTAGCAATGACCGAAGAACAGGAAGAAGAAATTGAGAAACAATTGAATACCGATGACGAAGATTTAGTAAATGTTGATGGTACCAAAGTTAAATTATCCGGAAAATTGTTGAAGGTAATGTATGCTATATATTCTGCCAAAAGTCAACATTAGTATGACGGTGTAAAAATAACGCACTTGATGCATTTTAAGCTACACATTTGTTAATTCTAATACTCTACAAAGCTTCTAACAAAGTTATGAAAACGTTTATTTAATTTCAAAGACAAAAAGACAGTTATAGACTATACTTTCTTTATTGTTGTAGTTACTGTACCATAATAATTTAACACTATCTGACATTAATTCAGGATTACTTGAACAACAAGTTCGGAACACCGTGTGACACTCACTCTTCATTATTTCAATTATTAAAGAAAATCAATTTATATTAGTTCAAGTTGAATTTAGGTCGATTGTCGACCAGTCATAGGGTGTACGGCCTCGCGACCACTAGTCTATTGACCAATTATTGTCTTCGTACTATTTAGTTTGCTTTGCTATTTACATTTCAGTAATAAATAATATGCTTTTAATGCATAATAGAACAATCACTCCGCGAGCCTGTTAAAGAGTTCTACTAGTGTTATTACTCAAGGTTTCTTCCACTGTGTCACCTATTGCTTTCCTGAATATTTGTCTAACCCGTCTTTTTTCAGTATTGCAGTTACATGATCATATATAGTTGAGTCGTTTTGGCAAGCGGCACGGCCAAAGTATGAACCAAAGACGACGATTCAATGCCACTACAAATCGCCATCGACCGGAACAACTTCAGATCAATAAAATTAAACTAGTTAATTAATATTTCAGGCATTATTCCTTCTGAAATTTTATTTTATATAGGCAAGCATTCTTGACAAATTTAAATTGTTTAGATGACAATTATAACAAATGTCGTAAAGTAATTAGACTCATGTTTTGTAGTTTTCAGGTACTAAATTAAATGGCGGCAAGTTTTGATATTAAACATAGTACGTACTTATTCAAAATTAGTGGTTTTATTTTCATAGTTTGTGAAGAAAACCTTAATATTTTTGTAAATAACTTCTTTAATGCAATCAAAAAAAGTTATTTACTGAAATATTAGTGCTTTGTTCATATATGACTCATCCATGTATCGATTTGAGTTTGAGGAATATATTTTTTTTTTGGTAATTATGCACACGCGTATTCTAGAGAATAATTAAACAATATTTAGTAAACACGCAATATGCTTTAAAGGTCATCGAAAAGTAACATAAAGCTACAAATTTGCAAAATACATACACTTCCATAATGTTAACTGTGGGAGATATGTATCTTAATTCAGAATATTACTTACAAAAATTCAATAGTCACCCTAAAGGATTGCGCTTGCTGCGGGGCTTTCTAGATTTTTGCTTACAAGATAATCATCCAGCATTTGACATTATCATACTATTTTACTTATACCTTCTTATGTTTCATATCTTTTCCTCTCAATTATTAGCACTTATATATTCTACCGAGATCTTCCACAAACTCGATCGATTCGCCTCTTCATTTACTATATGGTTTTCATTCGATCGTTGAGTATTTATTTATCTTCATACATGTCCCAATTATTTTGTTTTTTATTCCTCTATTTTCCCCACTCAATTTTAATTCTTCATTAATTCGTCTTCTGTATTCACTTTCTTTTTTTTTGTTTCAACATCATTTTCAGAGTGTTTCATTCTTGTATTCTCAACTGTTTCCTACATCCTAGACCAAATGGTGCAGTGTTTTAGAGGCCCCCTGCATCTATGGCCCTTCTAAATATATTTCTACTTTTGTAATATAATTTATATATGTTTCTTTGTACCTGTCATGTAGTTTCATACGAATATATTATATATATATTCTCAACTGTGACAAAATCAAATCAAAATGACATTAAACGGCAATTAAAGCAATGAATTTAAAAAAAAATATGTTACGACTAATAATATCTTGTATAATGGGTGTCTGTAATTGACTACACATCGCGATTTAGAAATATTTGTGTTATTAAATCGGTAACTTTAAAACGTCTTTTTTCATTTATTCTACGGGCAACGTCGTTGCTAAATATTTAATTTTAAAATAAACATCACTTTATAACCATATGATCATGCTTATATGCAACTATAACATTGTGAAAATGATGATATAGCATTAAAAACCTTTGAATTCATATTATGTTAAAATTGATTAGGTTATCTCGATAATTTTTAAAATCACTGTTAGAAATCAATTACACACACATTATACAATATGTAGCTTGCATTTCGAAACTTAATTCATAAGCTAAATAGGCAAATGTTTTTACACTGTATATGCTTGTGTCTCTTTCTCTTATATTGAATTTGTATAAGATGGGCGTTAGTATGTTATACTGGAAGAATGGTAAAGGAATATTGGACAGACAATATACAGGCTGCCCCACCGAAAACGAAACAGCATCTTCAAATATACTCACATAAACATGTACCTATGTATGTATGTATACAACAGTTCAAGAAAGTGGGGAGACCGAAAGCATGCGCGTATGGCATTCGTTCCGTATCTTTAGAGCGTGAACTACATTCTGTCTGAGCAAACTCGCAAATATTAAAATAAAATGCCCTTAACTGTCGAGGAAAAAAATACAGATTGTGTTTATGGTATGCGAAGGATAATTCGTACAAAGACGTGCAAAATTTATTTGTTGCGGCGTATGAAAATCGTCCACCTCCCTCTGTCTGAAATGCTATCGAATGTACGAAATGGGTTTTATAATCGTTTAGGGTACTGCTTGATGCAAGAGGGACAGACATTCGAACATCTTCAACATTAAATTTTGTATAATTCATTAAGTATAATATTTTGTTTCGTTTTAAATGTGAGAATTTTATTTAATTTTTTATAAGAATTTTATTTTAGTTACAAATTTTATAGTTTTGTTTCAGTTCAATGTTAATACATTATACATCAGTTACCAAAATATTATACAAAAGCCGTACATAGCGAAGCAATTCTTTAAAGCAAACGTCTGCATACTAACTTTCATCAACGTTTTGCACTGAAGCCTCGGTAACTCGGTACCCGGTCCCGATCTGTACTCCCCTACTATCGTACCCCTCCATTTCATGTTTGCATGCACATGTGTGCGTGTCTGTGTTTGCCTATATCTACTTTTATTTCAGTCAAACGGTATACTATACATCATTGAAAAGGTAATTGTACGGAGAATTCAGCAAAGTGATTGTTGATTGCGCTATTTTTGATTTTAGCGCCCTCTAGCGGAAAAAAAAACGGTTACGTATTCCACAATGTGACACATCATTTCAAAGCTAATTTTATTAGCAACTAAATACGTAATATTTTTGACATTTATTTGACATCATTCTCAAGTACAGACTGTCAGCGTCTTTTGTAAACTAATAAGTTCGTAGTTTCTAATATTAGAGCTCTGCAAGGTTTTTCGATTATTTAATTTTTTTTTCAATTGTGCATTAAATTGCTAATAAAATTAGCTTTGAAATGATGTGTCACATTGTGAAATACGTAAACGTTTTTTTTTTCCCCACTAGAGGGCGCTAAAATCAAAAATAGCGCAACCAACAATCACATTGCTGAATTCTCCGTACAATTACCTTTTCAATGATGTATCGTATTTAGTACATTCCCTATTTAAATTGTAATGGTTAGAGTGATGGAGGGGAGGGGAATGACGTATCACAGTTGAAGATATGATGGAAGGGTGTCCCCCACGCATCAAAAATCGACCTGTTTTTGCGTTTTTTCAAAAAAGTTTTCTCCTTCGAGATAATCAATCTGTTTCGTTTTCGGTGGGACACCTGTATATTAACACCACCTTCAGTAAATGATCAGTGAGTTTCCAGGTGTTACCTCACTTTTGCATTTATATGGAATAGTATATCGTAACTTTTTTGGAGTAACTGAAATCCTTTTGAAGTATTAGAAAGCAGGTAGTGAAATGGAATGATGGTATAAATGCTTATTTCATCACTCCACCGAAGAGGTCTATATTTGTCGTAATATATTTATAGATATGCTTATCTAACATCAGCCACTGTTTAGCACTTCCATCACTCTATTATTGATGTCATTTTAACAATCAAAAAGGTCACTTTAAATGTACTAAACCAATATTATCATATTGTCATATAGTTGATATAAAAATCAAAACCAGGATATGCTGACATGTTATCTATGGTCTTGACTTCAGACAAGGAAGAATTAATATATTAGATCATTCCAGCTTGTAATTCATCATTTAAAGATTATAATTGTATAGTCCAAACCTCATGTAACTGTCAAGAGTGATTAATTTACAACCAAGATAAGAAATATTGACACATTAAATAAGACAAATGAAAAATCTCAACAAGACTTTACACCAATAACATATATATACAGTGTGCACGCGGTCTACCTGCGTATGAATATACTAGACACGCTGGTCGACTATAAGTGGGAGAATAAGAGGGTAGCCTCTGTTACTAACATTAGAGCTACGTTAAAGTCGACACCGCAGAAATCGTTACTGCGTTAGTCCGTGAAAATTGCTACTGTTACTGTTCATAACAAATTCTTTAACCAAGAATAAAGTCATTTACTATACTGCTTTAGAGAAGATGGAAATAATATCAATCAATAAAAAACCACTACCTGGATAATTTATAAGTAGAAACGTGTTGAAGCATCAAATAATCGCAGTAAACAATTTTAGTAACGGATTTCATCACAGCTTCCCAAATTGTATGAGTGAATACAAGAAATGATCATTAATTCTAAAAACTTAATCTTATTCTTTTTAATATAGTAACATTTATTCTAACTGTATTAAAGAAAACATAAAAAGAAAACATGCCTAGAATATATATGTTCCGCCACTGAACACATAATCAAACATACCGGATATGTGACAAGTTATTCAAAATACTCATTTTATAAATTATGATTGGTCAATATTGCCATAATTGACCTGCCTTAAAGTGGTAACATCCGTCTATATAATACCCATTCCCCCACCAGTTTATTATCTCTCCTGTTCTATTCTTTCCTCGTAGATATACCGGGTGTCTATTTAAGCTCGGCAACCGTTTATCGTACAACCTCGCGGAAAAAATCTTGATAGTAAAATGGACAACGGAAATTACAACTAAAATATTTTTAAGTTTCCAAAATGATCGCAAGGTGGCGCAATTCTCAAGATAAATTAAAAATTCGATAATTTTTCATTAAATTCTAGCAAAATTTTTAGACGTTTTTATACAACTTTCATTTGAAACTTTTTAATATACCTCTCATACGAAGGGGAGGGGGGTATGTCTGCGTACAAAAGTCGGTATAATTTTGGTTTGCACAAACGGATTTTAATGTTTCTGAGCTCATTAGATAGAGAACCTGGCAAAGAATTGAAGGACATGTGGCACGAAATTACGTGGTTGTCAAAGAAAATAACAGGGCTGTTCTCAATGTATGTATATTACTTGTTCTTTCTTTAAAATTTTAAATGAAACGGCATATTTTTAATATAGTAATATTGAAGCACATAAAAAACTGGAGAGAATGATGAAAACCGGAAGTTGCTACCTTTTTTCTTGACGAAGATATAGTCATACGAAGACAATTCAAAAAAAAATAAACAATTTTTAATATAAGTTTATTTATTTATTGTGAGTAATAACTTTATTTTAATTTTAAGTGACACTAGGCAGTGTATAGTTTGCTTTCACTTGAATTTTCATCATAGTCTTCCATAAATGTATTTATTTCAATCTTCTCACCGATTTTTTAATTCTTGCATATGTTACATTAGATTCTCCTCTTAAATGTTTTCAAATTCTCTAGCTATTTTTAAATTTCATGTCTTGCCTTTTTAGACATTGAAATAAAATAATAATAATGATAATTTCGTTATTTTTTGAATAATGCCAAAATTTTATTTTCTTATTTTTAATCCCTTCATCTGGATGCAAATTAAAAGCGGAATATGGACATTTTATCTCAACTACTAAATCGTTTCCTATTAGCCCATTCGGCGTTGCACCTAAATAAGGACAACGATCATAAATAAAAAGTCCACACTCTTCTATAATAACCTTCTCTTGCAACTCCAGTTGCATTTTAGCCTTTGCTTCATTTTGACGGCCATGGCGTAGAGAAGGTGCATCAACATTTGCACCATATATTAATTTTTTGACAAGGTTTTGGCAACTTGTTGACGGTCTTCTGCAATACACCGTATAAAAATTGGAAGAGGTTAAAATTTTACAAGTAAATGAGCGCCAAAATATCTCATTATCCAACGAACCTGAACAAAATCTATTACAAGATTTCGAAAATAAACATTATTAGGTACAATTCACCCGAAGCATTTTTTAATATTCAGTTTCGTTTAATGACAATTAAATATGAAAGTGGAACGGTAATCAGCATAATCAGTGTCTCATTTGAGTCTCCTTTTACCACCTTATAAATAATTAAAAACAAATTTGCTCTGGTCAAATTATAGATTTATAAATGAACAACAAAAACATTTACATAGATGAATAAAAAATAATATGCCTACCCCGTTTTTTTTGGTGCTCCTGAAATGTGAATTTTGTCACTGCCTTCTGCCGGGCAGTTGTACATTACGTAGAGAAATGAGATGGATATAGATGGTGCGTACTTCCTCTGTACAGATCGTCAGAAATTGTTGTACCAGACTAGTAGACGCAAGTTCAAAAGAGTAATTTACGACCTAGCAAAAAATTACTCTCAAACGATCCGGTGTTCGGACAGTTATCAAAAATTTTAAGTAAACCAGAAATTGCTTGGAAAGGATATCTTTTATTTTAAAAATTTTACCAGAATACTTTTCGTGTTATGGTAAATAAAAAACAGACAGAAATAGGACGTATTATTTTACGGATGTAGTTACATAATAATAATTAATAAACATTAAACTTTAAATAATTTGTATATAATAATAAAAACAATAATTTCGATTCAATACATGATATTATAGTACAGTTATTCTGTATTTTTTTTGGAAAAAAATATGCAAGACTATTTTATTTGATAAATCGTTAGTGGGGCATGCGACGACTCTAAAACCAAAAAGGTGTTGTTTCACTTGCACATGTCGTTTTAGTTTCACTTTTGGATATGTGAAGTTAGACCCCTTTTTTCGAAAATCGTAATTCTGACGGTTGTTCCAGGTTGCTCTAGGTTTATTCTCAATTGTTCAAAACTATTTCAAAAAATAAATTATAATAGGCCGAGAAAATGGCAAAAACAATTTTTTGCCAGCGCCCCTTTTTTCGAAAATCAAAATTCTGAAGGTCGGTCCAGGTTTGTTTTAAATTGTTCCAAAGTATTTCAAAAAAAAAATCGTAATTGGCTGAGTTAATAGGAAAAGCGATTTTCATACAGCCCCTCTTTTTGCGAAAATTGAAATTCTGTTTCAGGTTGTTCTAGATTTGTTCGAAACGCTGTTCTAAACATCAAAACCGTATCTCATATTTCAAAAGATATTGCCAAAAAACTATATCCAAAAGTGAGAAGTTAGCCTCTGTTTTTTTAGAAAATCGAAAATCTGATCGTTGTTCCATATTGTTCTAGGTTTGTTTTCAATTGTTCCAAAGTATTTCAAAAAATAAATCGTAATCGGCCGAGAAAATGGCAAAAAACAATTTTTCGCAAGCGCCTCTTTTTTCGAAAATCAAAATTCTGACGGTTATTCTAGGTTTGTTTGAGGTTGTTCCAAAGTATTTCAAATAAAAAATCATAATTGGCTGAATTAATAGGAAAAAACGATATTCTTACAGCCCCCCTTTTTGCGAAAATTGAATTCTGACGGTTGTTTCATGTAGTTGTAGATTTGTTCTAACCATTTTTCTAATGCCTCAAAACCGTATCTCTTATAGGTATATCAAAGGATATTGCAAAAAAGTACGAAATCCAAAAGTGAGAAGTTAGCCTTTTTCGAAAATCTAAATTCTGACATTCGTATCAGGTTGTTATAGGTTTGTTCTAAATTATTCCAACGTATTTAAAAAAAAAAGTCGAAATTGGCCAAGATAATAGGAAAAAACGATTTTACAAGGGGCGGAATGACTTGCACTTTCCGCACATTACAGTGTTCAAGGAAGTTTTTGTATGATGCAGTTCAATAACAATACTCTATTGTGATTTATAATAAACATCTAATATAAGCAGGAAATATTTTATTTTAATTTTAAGTGACACTAGACAGTGTATAGTTTGCTTTCACTTGAATTTTCATCATAGTCTTCCATAAATGTATTTATTTCAATCTTCTCACCGATTTTTTAATTCTTGCATATGTTACATTAGATTCTCCTCTTAAATGTTTTCAAATTCTGTAGCTATTTTTAAATTTCATGTCTTGCCTTTTTAGACATTGAAATAAAATAATAATAATAATAATAATATATCTTTATCACCCAACTGATATAGGTAGATCTTAAAGTTAATCAAGATTAATAGGTAGATCTATTATAGTAAAACAGCAAAAATAATTTCCATAACTCATGAACTAAGTAGACAATAACGAGAAAAAAAAACAATATAATATAAAGCATTAGTTATAATCAAATCATTTACTCATTAGTAACGAAAGGGTACACAAATTGATATCTAAATCATCCCGCTGAAATGAAAGTAAATAAAAGAACCTATTATATACCTAAACATAAATAAGAAAATATATTGACCAAGTAATATAAAGGAAAAGAAAATATATTTAAGTCAGAAAGTACAAAAAAAAACGAAAAAACTTTAACTTAAGAAATGTGCAAAGTGTTCACCTTCATTTTCAATACCCGTTTACTTGTCGATTAGTAGAGAGCAGAGTTACTTCCATTTCGGAGGCAGCAATTCTTGTACTCGGTTTTTTGTGATAAACTATGTCTTTTATTCTGCCCCATAAATAAACATCAAGAACATCTGGCAAGGTGAATAAAAACTCAATAATGTCTTCTTTCGGGATAATTTAGGGAATATTTCCCCGAAGCAAGAATGCATTTTCAAAGCAATGAAAATATATTCTGATCATGTCATAAGCTTCAACGTTAGAATACGACATTTTACAAACGTAATAATTATATGCAGGTGTCCAAAGAGGCTTAATTTGCTAAATACGTACAAAAAGTTTAACTACAAGTGACACTAATATCTTTGCATTTCGATTTTCATGGCCTACCTTGGAAATCTCATCATAATGTAATTTAGTATCACTGTGCATGCCATGTTGTATGATGAAAATTTAAAAAAAAAAGCAAACTACACTGTTCACTATTATTATTTTATTTCAATGTTGGGAAGGATAAGAAATGATATTTAAAAAATAATAGCTAGAGTATTTAAAAACATTTAAAAGGAGAATCTAACGTAACATATGCAATAAACTAAAAAATCGATAAAAAGATTGAAATAAATACATTTAGCGGAAAGTATGATGAAATTTCAAGTGAAAACGTACTATACACTGTCTAGAGACCCTATTAAAATTAAAATAAAAATATACCGTTCCATTTGAAATTTTAAAGAAAAAACAAGAAATATACATACATTGAGAACAGCGCCCCCTGTTATTTTCTTTGACAACCGCGTAATTTCGTGCTACATATCCTTCAATTCCTTGTAAAATTCTCTATTTAATGAGCCCAGAAACATTAAAATCCGTTGGTGCAAACCAAAGTTATACCTACTTTTGTGCGCAGACATACCCCCTCCACTCTCCCTTTCGTATGGGAGTTAGATCAAAAAGTTTCAAATGATAGTTGTATAAAAACGTCTAAAAATTTTGCTAGTAAATTTTTTAATCTATCTTAATCTAGAATTTAATGAAAAATTATCGAATTTTTAATTCATCTTGAGAATTACGCCCCCTTGCGATCATTTTGGAAACTTAAAAATATTTTTGTTGTAATTCCCGTCATCCATTTTACTATCAAGATTTTTTCCGCGAGGTTGTACGATAAACGGTTGCCGAGATATGGCCGGTGGCCGAGCTTAAACAGACACCCGATATATATATATATATAATTAAACCCGGAAAACCACAACGTCAATTAATTAATTAATTATATATTAATTTAATTTGTGGTTAATACATGTGAAACACACATAAGTATATATACATATATGGGCGTGTAATTTCTGGATCGTAGCGCCATTATATATGAACATTTAAAAAGTACTTGCATTATATCTATTAATTAATAAAAAAAAATGCTATTGCAATTAGTTTCGCTCACTAAAACATGCTCATCAGCCCGCTGTCTGATGCGTTTTCCTTGTAATTATCAAAATGTATATTTAAATAGATGGAAACATATGTGTTTTTCACATGTATATGGATATAGATATATATGATATATGTATATTGGGTATCATTTATGATTACCATGAGTGTACATCTGTATATTATTGTATTTAAATTTTTCTTTAGCATGCTGAAGAAATAAAAAGACGTACTTTACTATTAAAAGTTCCCAAAGAAGCAATGAACTCTCGTAAAAGACGTCGGGGAACTACAGATTTGCATTGTGACTATTTGAAACGTCATAACAGACCTGCTAATAGACGACGAACAGATCCAGTGGTTGTACTTTCGACAATCCTTGAACATATATTAAATGAATTACGAGATATGCCTGATGTTCAACCATTCTTATTTCCTGTTAATCCAAAACTTGTTATGGATTACTATAGAATAGTTCAAAGACCAATGGATCTACAGACAATCAGGGAAAACTTGAGACAGAAGAAATATCAAAGCAGAGAAGAATTTTTAGCCGATGTGAATCAAATTGTGGAAAATTCGACACTGTATAACGGTAATAGTAAGTTATATTTTTAATGTTTACAACTTTATACAGTTTAGTATCACAGGTCCAAAAAGCAGCTTAACTGTTGCTGCCCAGAGAATGTTGGGTAAATGTGTAGAACGCTTAGCAGAAAAGGAAGAAAGGTTAATGAGATTAGAGAAGGCAATTAATCCGTTATTAGATGATAATGACCAAGTAGCTTTAACCTACATACTTGATAACGTTGTAAATACTAAACTTAAAACAATGTCTGAATCATGGCCTTTCTTAAAACCTGTCAATAAGAAAGTTGTAAAAGATTATTATAATGTTGTCAAGCGACCAATGGATCTAGAAACTATACTAAAAAAAGTATCAGGTACTTTTTGAATGTATCTGTATACAATACTATTGACTTATTTTCGTAATTTGCAGCTCACAAGTATCACAATAGGCATGAGTTTTTGGTGGATGTTCAACAAATCTTAGAAAATTGTATTTTGTATAATGGCAAAGATTCACCATTTACACAGAAAGCTGAGCAATTAGTCAAAATCTGTAAAGATACTTTAGATGAGGTAAGAGTGTTATCTATACTTGTTTTCCATTTATTTCAGTTTGTATTTTCAAAGCTATAAAATTTCTTACATTTCTTAACGAATTTATAAGATAATAAAAGTGATTGAGTTGGCATATTTGTACATAGATATATAGAAGCTTTTTTCTTATAAAGTACCTACAACAGTGTTAGGGCATTTGTGACTTTTAGTTATAACTCATTGACGAGTAAAGATTTTTTTTGTTTTTTCAACGCATTTATAAGATAATAAAAATGATTGAGTTGGCGTATTTGTACATAGATATACAGAAGCTGTTAAACCACTTCTGATTGCCTGCAATACACATAATTTTTATGTGATTTATTCCTCAGTTATCATTGTTTAACTTAAATTACTTTCAGGTAAAAGTAAAACGACTATTTTTTATCCCATATCTATTATCTGAATATAAATGCCATGAATTTCATCATTATTCCTCTTTATAATAATTTTATATTTACTAATAAAACTTTGAAGTAAAAATATGATAACGTATAATGTGGTATTTTCTTACAGTATGACGAACATTTGACCCAACTAGAACGTAAAATATGTTTAGCTCAAGAAAGAGCTATGCAAGATGATCATACATGGATGGGAGTTGACGAAGAAAACTACACAATTACAGAACCGGATCAAACTAGTCAAGCAAGTTCTCCTGATCATATGTTAAAAACAAATTCTGAAGACTTAGACTATATTGATATCGAAGGCGGCATTGCTATGGGAGATGATGAATCGATGCCATCAAAACTTCGACGCGGTCGTGGAAGGCCCAAAAAGAAGTCAGCGACTCTTGAAGAAGGTATTACTTAAGTACTATAAAATACTCACTTTTACTTATGCGTAGTATATGGAAATGCTGTGATGACACGAAATTTTTGCAGAAGTCCACATTTTGAACTTTTTTGACCACAAAAGCGACCATCAAATTTTACAAATATCTCATCAACTACAAAATATACGAGGCGACCTGAAATGTTTCCGGAATCGGCAAGAGATGGCGCACGAAGGTTGAAGTGGATTCATTGGTCGGCAAGGGCAACCCTTTTTATAGCAACTGTCAAAATTTCAGACGTCTACTGTCAGTAGTTGTTATTTAAGAGTGTGTTTTGTGTAGCAAGTCAGGCGGTTTCGCAAAAATGGATAAAATCGAATTTCGTGCAGTGATAAAACACTTCTGGATGGCTGGGAAAACGGCCACGGAAATTCGAAATATTTTGCTAGAAGTTCATGGCGGATCTACTTCGTCATTTTCGACCATCAGCTTCTGGGTGAGCGAGTTCAAACGTGCAAGCACAAGCACAAGTGATGAACCACGCAATCGACGCTCAAAAACCGCTACCAACGATGAAATGGTCGACAAGATTCATGATGTCGTGTTAGCCGATCGCCGATTGAAGCTGAAAGAGATAGCAGAGACAACAGGCATCTCAGAAGAACGCGTTGGCCATATCCTACACGAAATATTGGGAATGAAAAAGCTTTCGACACGATGGATACCGCGTTTGCTCACTAGCGCAAAATCGAAATCGGAGGACCGTTTCGGAGGAGTGTCTGGCTAGGATTCAACGCAATCCAAGATTTCTTCATGCCTTTTGTAACCGTGGATGAGACTTGGATTCACCACTACATACCGGAGACCAAGGAACAATCGAAGCAGTGGACTTTTCCGGGCGAATCAGCTCCGAAGAAAGCAAAAACCGTTCCATCGGTCGGAAAGGTCATGGCGACCATTTTTTGGGATTCCCAATATGTGATCTTCATCGACTATCTGCAGAAGGGAAAGACGATCACGGGACAACACTACAGCGATTTATTGACTCGATTCGATGCAGTATTGAAGGAGAAACTGCCTCGTTTGCAGCGGAAAAAAGTGCTTTTTTCACCACGACAATGCACAGGCTCATTCATCCCGCATCGTCTTGTCCAAATTGAATGAGTTGCGCTACGAATTAGTTTCTCATCCTCCATATTCACCCGACCTAGCCCCCAGCGACTTTTTCCTATTCCCAAACCTGAAAAAATCGCTGACACGAAAGAGATTTTCCTCAAATGAGGAGGTCATCGCCGCTACAGATGGCTATTTTACAGAAACATCCTACTTTTCCGACGGCTTGAAGAGACTGGAGCACCGTTTGAAAAAGTATTGATCTTCGAGGAGACTACATCGAAAAATAAAAATAAAAAACCACACCAATACCGTGTTTTTCTTGTCGATTGCGGAAACATTTCAGGTCGCCCTCGTAGACAAATATTGAAAAAATACAAAAGTTCTCTAAAGTGAAATTGAGGACAAATTTATACAAAAATGTTTTTCAAAATTCCTACCGGAAGTAGGCTATTTAATCTGATCGAAAAACAGTTTTTTGCAAATATCTCATAAATTACACATTTAACACAGATTTACAGATTGTGAAAATATTTAAAACTTAATTTGAAACAACTTTTGTACAAGAAAATTCTATTCTGACTCGTAGTAACACTTTTACTTTAACCGAAAACAATTATGTGAATATTCCGGATTTACAGCTTGATTCGGAATAATTTTTGTATAACAAGTATACAAAATGGTGATAAAAGTATTTAAAATTTGATTGGAACAACTTTTATGTAAAGAATTACCGCACATACGTACAAGAAAATCGTGTGATGCACTTATTTTTTTAAAATATATTACAAATATGTTTATTAAAGATTGTCATATGCAAATAACATACACAAGCTTCAATGGGTAATCAAAATACAGCTACACCATTTTTGCACCACATCACTACAAGAGTATTTCGTCCACTAACAAGGCTAAACAACAATTTGTGTTTAATAAAGTTCACATTTTACACCCACAATCTTTACAACCAAAATTTATATTAAACTGGCTAAATCATAATAAAGCTTTATCAAACGGGGCTATTTAATAATATTTAAAAGCAACATTCTAACCTTATTTTTTTCCATTTTGATATATTTTACTTATTATTAATTTTAGGCAATTACAGTGCAGTCCAATGTATCACATCAGAATGACTAGCAATTTTAAAAGTCCTCTTGTTGTTTTCGTTTATCGTAACAGACGATATATGTACATACATATATTGTAATATATTTATTTACTTAAAACATATATCTTAACAATTGTTTGTCTTATGCAAATATGCACATTTTGCTACATTATTATGATAACGTGAATACTTATACCGTATGTGTCAATTTTCATTCGGTATAGGGATTCAATGTTTACGTGCGATTTATACGTATACAAGTAATATGTGGCAACGTGGCACCCCTACTGTCCGTCACCAATCCCGGCAACAATCGACATCACAACGACTTTTTCCGATCTTCCCACTTCTCCCGACCAGATTTTACATTCAATGGTTATCTGCGAACACGTTGCGATCTAGTCTGCAATAAAAGCCGTCTTATTACTGGAACGGGAAACATCAAATGGCCGCCGCGATCTCCTGATCTAGTAGTTTATTATTATTTTCAGAATCCTTTTTTATTTACCTTATTTTTAATTTTATTGGAATTACGCTTTTGTTTGTGTCATGCAGCGTGAACGCAGCAGTTCTCTGCATTTACTGAAAGGAAAAAGAAAAACAAATCCTTGCAACTCGTAAATATTATTTCTGAACGCATTACAAACACCCAAGCCGGTGGTCGAAGAGTTACTGCTAACCACGCTAACTTGTATTTACGAGCATGCATCGGTCATGCTGGCATTGGAAAGGAAAGAAGGGGTACTATGTTGCCACGTACTGTATGGATTAATCGCCTATGGCTAATGAAAATTGACATATGCTGTATAGAAAGTAATCAATTGCTACCATTAATAGTTACTACCGATAGTTACTATAGATTGCCACTATCTATAGTTATCGATAGGTACTATCGATAGTATTCGATAGTGCCCAACACTACTCATGTTGGTTCAAAGGACAAACAGCTGGAGATTAATTCTGAATGTACTGTGTAATAAAAATGTCTACATACACGGATTTTTCCGTTATACACCTGTAATGTATCGGAAACATTTACAATACAAATTATTTTTCTAATAGATTTACAGTTTTCAAGTGAAGAAGAAATGGACGAGGTCCCTCTTACAGAATTTGAAGATAACAAAGATGGCATTCTTATTGACGCAGAGATGCCTGGTGCTGATGACGACAGTCAACAAGCTGCCGAAGCGATGGTACAATTGGGAACAATTGGTTATTATCATCAACATGAAGGTGAAACTAATGAAGCTCTATTATACAAAGGTACTTCTTAGTGTAACTATTAAAAATAGAATTAACAAAAACAAGCTTCCGAAAAATATGGTGTTATATATTTTATGCTTATGATATAGGATAAGATTTTCTAGGAAGAAAAGCAGAAAGAATATTTGTTTTGCACTCTTTTGTCTGTTAACTATCAGCAATTTACCAAGTTTCCCAGCGAAGCGACAAAATCCATTATTGGTATCTAATTACATAGCGAAAAAATTTAACAAAAAAATTGTAGATAATCATGATCGTAGAATTTAAAAATATTTTCATTTGTTCAGAGTGCTCGACAAACCAACACAACGAATAAAATAACATTTAATTTTTTTTAAATCAAATGTTATTTTATTACAATTTGTGATTGACCTTTAAGAGGTGAATAAATTAACATAAATTTGAATTGGCCGAATTTCAAATGAGATATGGTGGTTTTTCCACGAGAATTGCACAACTTTTGAATCATTTCTATGAAAAAACTATTAACAATGAAAGAATTGTTATTGGTTCAGTAATCCCTTTATTCTTCAAAAATAAAAAATGTATATTAAATTTACACGTCAGTGAAAAGTACTAAATACATACTATTCAAAACTACTTACTCTGTTGAATCTGTGGACAATCTTGTAAAAGTTATAGAATATACCTGGATAATCCCAATTACGACTTATTAACCCTTTAGCTACTGGAATGTATCCACAAATCTGTCCGTCTAAACGCGAAAAAAAAAGAAAAAAGAAAGTTGTTCAAATGCTGATAAATTAATTTCTTATCTCTATGTGATGAGTTATGTACATAAGAATGTTAAAATTAGAGGAGGTAAACGGGGAAATAACCCCCCTTTTAAGAGCGCGCCAAATGTCCTTCAAAACGCCCTGAAGGTCAACAATTTGCATTTGTATACATAGAGGGAGTTACCATTAACAAATTTTAATATAAATCTATGAAATGAATCTAAATGCTAGTTTTACTATTTTCCAGGAGATGGATATCCAAACGCTAGTTTAACTATTTTCCGGTAGATGGCAGGGGTGATGTTATGCTTATTGGTAAACAAAATAAATATCCTGAACATAAGAAACGTTCATAGTGGAGCGAAAATCTGCAAAAAGACTCCAAAAAAAATTATGTAATTCTCTACATGAAAGTGTTATATATGCCTTTTTTGCCAGGTACTGGAGATCTGTATTGCAAAAAATTGACAAAATTCTTATGAAATGAGTTTTAAAAAACAAACACAAGCCCGCAACTGGGAAACTTGTTAGATATCACCTAGATTATAATTTTTTTGGCCCGAAAGCAAATTTATGAGCGCAGACAACTTTTTTTTTGTTAAAAAAACATAAACACATAGCATTCAGAGTTTGATTTGAATTTTTGGCTATTTTGCTAAATTGGTCATTTGTAAAAGTATATGTATATATGCCTCTACAAGCTACACGCGGAAGCACAATAACGACGCTTGTTATTTCCTCGATCTTTCGTGTGCGATATTATTATGATTTTCGATTGTAAAGTGTAAAAGATGGCTCGAAGTAAAGCAAGACATTCAAAAAAAAAATAAGAAAGCTAAAACTATGACACATGTTTGGAATACCAAACAACAGTTAGCAAGGTGAAATTATATTCATTTCATAAATTTTCTAGAGATTTACAATTTTACATGCAAGGAAACTCTTATTGTCTTTTGAGAAACAATGCGTATAAGATGTATATCTTTACATTATAGAGATGTATGATATATCGAGTGTCCCAGAGTAGCGGCAAATGCCATTAATTAGTATATTAATAATGTCAATATCGACAAAATTTTATTACAAAAATTGTGGATTGTGAGTTCTACAATTTAAAAATATTTTCATACATACAGAGTGTTCGACAATGAATAACCAACATAAACTTATGTTTTTTTAAATGGAATGCTATGCCTTTAACATTATATGATATACCTTGAAGAACTGATTAAATTGTTCAATTTGTATCTGTCGATTCTCAACTGTTTCACAGATGTAGCGATTTTTCGGTCAACATTGTGTAACTTTTGAAAGATAGCTATGAAATAACGATTTACGATAAAATACCTAGTATGGGCTGAATTAGTAGATATACCTTTTTAGTACATAAATTTAATCTTTGTTTCGATATTTCAAAGCATACCATTCGCTAAAACTAAATTTTTTAAAAATATTAAATGGAACAGCCAATATATTTTTATGCCAGCGAAAACTAATAAAAATATACTGTTTATCAATATCTGATCTCTTGGGTATGTGGGCGATATTCTAAAAGTTATATAGAATATTATATTTGAATAAACCCGATTGCGACTTATTAATTTAGAAGTATGAGTTGCTATGACTTCCGTTACACATAACATAACTAAAATAAATCGAAAAGAATTACTTATAATATTGTCGTTTTAAAATAAGTAATTTTTATTAAATTTTTAAAACATATGAAGTGACAAACTTGATAATTCAGGAATTATGCATACATTGAAAATATCGCGTTATAGTGTATCAAAAAGTTGTCAAAAAGCCAAACCTACGTTTACTAATATAAATCGAATATTCGCCTTCTACTTATGAATACACTTGAAGTCAAGTTTCGAATGATCTATAAACTTTACCTATGATTTCTTGAGGTAGTAGAACTGGCATATTCCTGTATATTCGTTATGACAATAAATAATTTCAATCCTTTTCCCGCCAAAGAAAGATCATATTTGTTAATTTTTTTTTTTTAAGTAAATTCATGTACTCTGTAACGGCAATTTTCTCTTCCAAGTAAAGTTATAAAGGAAGATTTGAGGTTTTATCAATTATTTCTGAGAGCAATTGCAATTAATTTTTTTGAAAATTATATATTTCTAAGTAAATAAGTTGTAATTGTGTTTATTCGAATCTAATATTCCATAACTTTTTGAATATTGCCCACAGACGCAAGAAAGTAGGTATTTTTAAATAGTACATATTAGTACTTGTCACTCCATATAAATATACAGAAAGCTCCATTTAATTTTTTTAAGAAATTTTATGTTGAGCAGACGGTATGTAATTCTAAGGAACATGCCTTGAAATATCAAAATAAATAATAAATTCACACACTAAATTGGTTCCTCTACTAATTGAGCCCATAATAGGTCTTTCATCATTAATGGTTTTTACATAGCAAAAATCATAGCATTTCTTTAAAAAAACAAAAGTTTGTGTTGGTTCGTCGTTGTCGAACTCTCTGTATACATGAAAATATCTTTAAATTGTAGAACTCATGATTATCTACAATTTTTGTATTCACATTTTTTCGCTATGTGCATTATTAGATACAAACTTTGCCGCTTGTCTGGGACAGGGTTCAGAAAATACACACATTATACACACAATGTTCTGTTCAAAATCAACCAACACATATTTTTATTTTCATTACAATTATGTGCGTCTTTAAAATTCGTACGGCACCGAACACAGAGATGTACGTGTACATATTTTTATTTTCATTACAATTATGTGCGTCTTTAAAATTCGTACGGCACCGAACACAGACATGTACGTGTTTTATTTTTATATTTGGTTCCGTACACGGACATGTACTGTACACGTATTGTTCGAACACAGACATGTACGTGTTTTATTTTTATATTTGGTTCCGTACACGGACATGTACTGTACACGTATTGTTCGATTCGAACACACTTAAAGCGTACATGTCGACGTGTACCTATACTTTAAGTTCGTGTACGCGTACGTGTACGCTAAAAAATAGATACATGAACGATAGACATGTTCGAGTGTGTTTCCATATTTATTAACAGCATTATTCAAAGTTCAGAAAAATACGCACACTGTATAAAATACTCGTACATAAATGTAAACAAACACAGCTCGAAGCAACCAACACATATTTTTATTTTCATTACAATTATGTGTGTCTTTAAAATTCGTACGGCACCGAACACAGCCATGTACAGTACTAACCAAGTTAAGATCCAAGCTCTCAAAGAAGTCTCTTTCTAATATTTTAATAACAAAATTAAACTTTGACTTGCTCGACTGTGCAGCTCTTAAAATAGAAAACACCTGAAAACAGTGAACAACAACAGATAAATTTTAGCCGCATAGAGAAATTCATATGTTTTTTTGTCAACTATTTTTGTTTTGTTTTGTTATTTTATTTTATTTTTTGGGTTATTTCTTATTTATTTAATTATGTATTTAAATTCTTTTAAATAAATTTGGTTGAAACAATTGCTGTAATTTTTTTTATGTATACATATCAAAAAATTCATTTCTTTTGCATTTTCACTAATACGTTGTCATATTAAAAAATTATTGCAATAATCTTGTTAATGTAAAGTGATGAATTGAAATTTCAAAGCCTCGCTAAGAATTAGTGATAGTTATTGATTTAGGTAGAACCACCTGGAATTCCCGCAATTAGTATTAGCGGCAATTTAATGAGGGGAATTTCTGCATTTCACCCGAAAAACTTGACCTTTTTGTAGCACGCAGGTATTTTTTATATGGAAATATCCAATACAATTAAAGCAACAACAAAGGCATACACAGCAACTACACGTTGCAAACCATAAATTTTGCTAACTTCATGCCTGGTTTTCATTCTGCATAATGCTGTTAATAAATATGGAAACACACTCGAACATGTCTATCGTTCATGTATCTATTTTTTAGCGTACACGTACGCGTACACGAACTTAAAGTATAGGTACACGTCGACATGTACGCTTTAAGTGTGTTCGAATCGAACAATACGTGTACAGTACATGTCCGTGTACGGAACCAAATATAAAAATAAAACACGTACATGTCTGTGTTCGAACAATACGTGTACAGTACATGTCCGTGTACGGAACCAAATATAAAAATAAAACACGTACATGTCTGTGTTCGGTGCCGTACGAATTTTAAAGACGCACATAATTGTAATGAAAATAAAAATATGTACACGTACATGTCTGTGTTCGGTGCCGTACGAATTTTAAAGACGCACATAATTGTAAGGAAAATAAAAATATGTGTTGCTTGCTTCGAGCTGTGTTTGTTTACATTTATGTACGAGTATTTTATACAGTGTGCGTATTTTTCTGAACCCTGGTCTGGGACACGCGGTATAAACAACTGTCTCTGAATTCAGCCACTCAAACTGCAATATTTTCTCGGAAGTGGGAAGTTATACGGGCCCTGATACCGTCGGTACCACACCAATAAGTACAAGGTAATTGTTTTGCTTGACTGTGTGAAAAAATCGAATTCTACCAATATTTCGTCAACTACTAAGTTTAAACAAATTTATAAGGAATTGAAATCTAGTCACAAGTGAATTTGAGAAAATTTTTATTAAAAAAGTTTTTTAAAAAGCCTACCGGAAGTAGGTCTTTTACTCTTTCAAAAATCAATTTTGTGCGAATATCTCGCAAGTCATGCTTATATAAAAACAAATTCTGACTGAAAGTAACATTTTTATCGAGCAGCGATTTTTTGCAAACATCTCGTAAATTATACATTCTATATAAAATTCGCAAGAGTACAAAAGTATTTAGAGCTAGATTTGGAATAATTTTTGTATACATTTTTTTTTCAGAAGTCGGACCTAAAGTAACACACAGTTTTTTTTAAACAACATAAAAGTATAAACTTAATATAGAACATTTGTATTAGTTGAAACGCGCAATACGTATAAGAAAGTCGTGTGGTAGCCACACCTCATTTTTTTTTGCTGATACACGTGCGTATAGCCGTTTCGAATTGTTATAAAAGGAGTTAGCCTTACAAAATCCATAACATTGTTCGTTTCTGTATTGTGGTATCTATCACCGATTTATTAGGATCATTTGATTCATCCTCTAATTTGTCAAAACTAGAAAATCGCAATAATTAAATGCGTTACGAAATGGCTAATTCCGAATCTAACTCATTCAAATAATTTTATTACTTTTCTGGAGACCAAATAAAAGCGCAAGTAGCCAAAAAATTGCTTTATTAGGTACTAAGCTATTTACTTCGTTACAAAAAAATCGGTCAGAAACAAGTTTCGTAGCAGAAACGAATCAAAAGAGGAACTAATTTGTCAATCAATTTTTTGCATATTCCGGTCTGCAGTAGGTACCTAAGTATCTGTTATAGGCGAGCAAATGCAAAATATGACCTATACATTCGTAGTTTTTTTTAAATCTAGCTTGTTTTTATACCAGTACATTAGTAGACAAAAAATCGAAAAGAGGACGAATTAAAATTACCTATATTTTATAATGATATTTTGGCATAATCTCTTTAATTACAACTATTTTCTTCTAATTGCTTTTTTTTTAATATATAATTGTGTATAAGTAATTGAAAGAACAAGTCTATAAAATATATGAAAGGATATGTGTTTTGTTTTATGAAATGTGTATATATACTATATATATGTATGTATATATTTGTATTGAATGCCGACAGAAATAAACTGGCCTAATGTGCTGCCCATAAGCATATTTATAAAATTACTCAATAGTAGCTTCATTGATAATGTATTCTTCTCTAAATAAATAAGTAAATAAATAAATAAATAAATAAATACCATATCTGAATTACGAGATCTTTCGCTAAACATTGTAAATAAAATATATAAATTGTCCGTCTCAACTTGATTATGCAGTACAGGTTTTATGGCTATCGATTTCGATAAAGATGGAGTTATTAAGAGATTACTAAAGACAATAAGAGATGCAATATTGCTATTAAACCTCTACTGCATAATTGGGTTGAGACGGTCTTGTAATTTGAAGTGGTGCCATCTGATGCTGAAGGCTCCAGTTAAAAGCGAAACTATTACCTTATTATAGACAAAATCCAAAAATTGTTGATGAAAAAACATAGTAATTGGCGTTAATATCTTGTTTTTTGCGCTGCTCTTTCACAGAACGCTTTGAGATGACCATGTCGAGGTTCTCAAATGATATAGACACATTTTATTACTACTATTTCAGAAAAATGTCATGTTTTCAAGTGTTTGTAATTTTATTATTTGAGATTATTAAGCGCTGCTATTTTCAGAATACCTAATCTACATATTGTACTTTTTAAATATCACAAAGAATGGCAGCAATTTTCAATGGTTACTTGTATTACTTGTCATAAAATTTACGTGTTTATCTACCGTGCTGCCATCTAGTCGCATTTTGCGCAGCGGTGCCGCTCTTAATATAATTGCACTTATATATTACATAAAAAATACGTTTGCTTAGAAAATTAGTTCCTCTAAGATTGTTGCCCGGGACCCTTCCTAGTACATACATATATATCTATTACAATACAAACACCCTTTTTTATAGCCAGGGGGTTGTAAAAAATTATAATTTTGAGTATATTCAAACTATACGGATATAGCGAATTATAGATAATTCATTAAAAAATAACATAATTATACATATAGGAAACGTATATTCTTGGTTTCAGCTCTACTGAAGAAGACTCACATGTCAGTCGACACGTTTAGAGAAGAGACAACACAGTTCGGTACCCCAAAAACAAGTTTTATACATTAGCGCGATTAGAATCAATATTATTTCAGAACTCATATTTTTACTGATGCAAAACTAAAACTTGGTATTTCAAATAACACATGAAGTCCAAAAGCAATTAGGAATATGTTGAACTTTATTATACTTCAAAATTTATACCTACACATACATGACAGACATGTTTGCCAAAAACAAACATAATAAAAAAATTCTTTTACATAACATCCATATCAGTAAACAGACTAAGCCTAAATAGACTTATATAACAAAATACCAAATTGAAAGGAAATTATGTAACTTTTTTTCATCAAAATATTTTCAGGTGTGATAAATTTTGCAACATTCGCCTAAACAAAGGACACCAAGATGTAACATACTTCACGTTTTCTTTCCCCTCGGTCAGTATTTGAACATACATGGTAAATTCTTTGCCCATTTTGTCACTCCCAATAAATAGGTGGAACATTTGCATGCGAAGACTTTCCACGAAATTCGCTGCTACTAAGCGACTTATTCTTCCATACTTTGTCTCCCCGGTCTAGCAGCAGTCAGAGTTCTATTTTTCTTCAAAATTAGTTGCACAACTTTTCTTATAAATATGTTCAAGCGTATTGAAGTTTTGCACATTATAAGCATTTAGCATGGTAACATCAACCAGGTGAAAATAGTTCTTTATACCACTTGATTTTCAGACACATTCCACTGTAGCTAATTGCATGTCACATTTATCAATCATGCGCATGTTTTGAGTATAATCTAATACACAGTCTGGTTTCCTAATATGCGTGCCAGTTCTATGGTTCAATTTTCTGCTTGTTGTTCATTACTCGTTATGAATGTTGAAAGCATTAATACATCACGTTTGTCTTTCCGCATGAGAGCCATTGCATTTCCGCACTTTCCGCGTGCCATCCGATGTAAAAATTTCGGAAAGTTTTCTATTTTTTTTTTTGTACCACAGAAACCGGAATTTTGCTGGTCCAAGTAAATTGCCAGTTTAGGGTTAGTATACCAATTATCTGTATATAACAGATGGCCTTTTTGTTCATAGTTCACAACTAGTTTTTTTTTTGCACCGCACCTGAAACACCTGACGGGTCATTTTGAAGAATGTTCATTTCAGAACCGGTGTACACTAACCAGTTCAGAACAATTCGCATCTCACAATCACACAACATAATAATGTTAATTTCAAATCCATTTTTCTTGGATAGGATAAATTGCTTGAAGTGCAGTCTGCCTTTGAAGAATATCAGGGATTTATCGAACAGCAGCTTTTGAAAAGGATGAAAAAATGTTGAACACTTCTAATTCATTCTTCAAATATGGTCGTATTTTCAACACTGTCTCTTGTCATGTACTTGCTAATAAAATTACTGGCAATAATGGGTTCTATTGATCAATAACCCAAATTGCATGTTGTTTATATGTGGCATCAACAAAATTATTGCTGAAAGGCTATACATTTCATTGACATTAGTAATCACCCATGGGTCTTCTTTTTCGAGCAAGATCGTTGTCAGCACTGTACTCATGGTATCTATTAGTTTCGTCTACAATTAGGCTCATCAAAATATTTTACTTTGTTATCTTCATTTTCTATTTCAAACGCTCCCGTCATGCAAGAATTTTCATCGTCAAAGTGGTACATCGTAGGCTGAAAATTTCGCAATTTTGCTACTCATTGACCCTTTCACTACCATCACTCGGACTATCCAGGTCACAAAGTGAAAGAATTTCTTCTTCATCACTATATATGTCATTGTCACTCAATTTTATTCTTGCACGCTTAAAAAAATATTTTTTTTTATTTACTGCATAAGTATATGGAACATGGATTTACCGTCAACATCTCGTGGTATGTAAGTATGTACAACTCGTGGTATTCGCGGTTCATAGCGTCGAAGAACAGAATTGAGTGACAATGACATATATAGTGATGAAGATGATTTATTTCACCTAGTGGCCTGGGTAGTGCAAGTGATGGTAGTGAAAGAGACAATGACTCAAATAGTGACAGTGATGAAGAAACTGTTGCAAGAGATTTACGTTGGCAAAATTGCGATATTTTCAATCCCACGATGTACCACTTTGATGATGAAAATTCTTGCATCTCGGGAGCGTTTGAAATAGAAAATGAAGATAATGAGTACGAGTAACTGTAACATATTTTGATGAGCATATGATGATGATAATTGTGACCGAAACTAATAGATACAACGAGTACAGTGCCGACAACGATCCTGCTTCAAAAAGAAAACCATGGGTGATTACTAATGTGAATGAAATGTATGTATAGCCTTTTAGCAATAATTTTGTTGATTCCACATATAAAAATCATGCAATTTCTGAGTAATGAACAATAACAGAAAATTGGACGATAGAACTAGCGAGGAAAACAGACTGTGTAATATATTATACTCACAACATGCGCATGAGTGATAAATGTGACATGCAATTATAGCTACAGCGTATGGAATGTGTCCGAAAATCAATCAAGTGGTATAAAGAACCATTTTCTCACATGGTAGCTGTTACTAAATGCTTATATGTAATTCTTGTAAAAACAGTAAAAACTTCAAACGTTTGAACATATTTATAAGAAAAGTCGTGCAACAAATTTCGGAGAAAATGAAACTCTGACTGCTGCTGGACCGGGGAGACAAAGTGTGAAAGTAATAAGTCGCTCAGTTGCAGCGAATTTCATGGAAAAACATTCGCATGCAAATGTTCCAAATACTGACCCAGGTGAAAGAAAACGGGAAGTATGTTACAACTTGGAGTCCTGAATGTAAAGTAGAACTTTGTTTAGGCAAATGTCACAAAATTTATCACACTAGAAAAAAATTTGATGAAAAAAGTTACATTATTTCCTTTCAATTTGGTATTTTATTATATAAGTCTATTTAGAGTTTTAGTCTATTTACTGATATGGATGTTATGTAAAAAGAATTTTTTATTACATATTTGTTTTTGGCCAAACATGTCTTTTCTGGTATATATTGTGTTATTTGTAGGTATAAATTTTGAAGTATAATAAAGCTCAACATATTCCTAATTGCTTTTGGACTTCATGTGTTATATGAAATACCAAGTTTTAGTTTTGCATCAGTAGAAATATAATTTCTGAAATAATGATTCTAATCGTGCTCATGCATAAAACTTGTTTTTGGGGTACCGAACTGTATTGTCTCCTCTCTAAACGTTTCGACTGACATGTGAGTCTTCTTCAGTAGAGCTGAAACCCAGAATATACGTTTCCTATATGTCTAATTATGTTTCTTTCAATGAATTATGTGTAATTCGCTATATACGTATAGTTCGAATGTTCAAATACTGACTGACGTGAAAGAAAACGGAAGTATAACCTGGTGTCCCGAGTGTAAAGTAGGACTTTGTTTAGGCGAATGTTACAAAATTTCTAACACCAGAAAACAAATTTGATGAAAAAAGTTACATATTTTCCTTTCAATTTGGTATTTTATTAGTCTATTTAGGTAGAAGTTTTAGTTTGTCTACTGCTAGGGATCTTATGTTTCCCCCTTAATTTTGACATTCTTATGTAGGTACAGCCGTAGTTAAAATATGAAATGCAACTAAACACACCAAAATTATTTCTAAACTGGAATATCTTATGATAAAATAAATAAAAGTCAATAAGCCAGGCCTGGTCCCTGCATAATTCATCAAATCGCTTATTGACGACAGCCGTATCTCATGAAAGTTTCGTACAGTCGTCTACTGACGACAGCCGTAGTTAAAGGGTTAATTAAAAAATATGAGTTGGGTCACATAAACGAGAACAGTGCTGTCTGCCAACATCTTAACTGTTGTCAAGTGAACACTTGAGCGCCAACGGTTCCCGGGTCGTCTGCTGAATGCGAGCACTGTCATTGATTTGTCTATGACATAAACTTAATTGTTGTAAATACTGCAAACCTGTCCTTTCTCGGGGAGTGTGAGACTCTTACTCACTAAAACCCCTCCTCATGTCAGCAGCCAGATGGTATCGCCTTCCGGCATTCTTCGTTCTGGGCGTCCCTTGTCCTTCCCGTCCTCAACCTCTCTCTCTCTCTTCTTCTTCCTTTGTTTTCAAGATCTTAATGACTGCTTCTTCCACGACGCACCAACTTTCCCGGTATCGCAGCATGGTCGGTTTTCTATTGTCAATCTTTCGCCCAGTCGGAGCTCCATCATCTCCCGTGTCTCCCTCCATCTTGTGCATTTCATGAGGGTATGCTCTGGAGTATCGACTTCTCCACAGTAAACACATTTGTCGTTATCTTTTATCTTAAATCTGTGCAGATAGGCTCCGAAGCACCCATAGCCGGTCAGCGCCTGGGTTAGGAAGTAGCCCACCTCTCCGTGTTCCCTTGTCACCCATGGCCCGACGCAGGGGATGAGCCGCTTTGTCCATTGTGACGTCTCGGTCTCGTCTTCCCATTCTGCTTGCCATTTCCTCAGTGTTTCTTGTCTCTTCTCATCCTTCCTTTTCTTTTCATTGACCCCGACGCCATACTCCCTTTCCAACAGAAGTAGATGTATGGGGACGAGGCTTGCTACTACTTGTAAGGCCCTAGTGGCCACCGTGCGGTATGCTCGCGCCACCCTTATTCATGCCTTCCTCTGAGCTCCTTCCAGCATGGCCCTGCACCTACCCACGAGCGCCCAATCTTTCCATACTGGCGCACCGTAGAGCAGTATAGAGTGCACCACCCCAGCGAGAACTATTCTCTTCTTTTCGCCTGGACCTCCGATGTTCGGCATGAGTCGGCCCAGGGCCGCCACCGTTCTGTCAGCTTTCTCCACGGCACACAACACATGCGCGCTCATTCTCGTGTTGTGGCCGAAAGTCACGCCCAGATATTTTACGCTCTTCTTCCTCGTCTCCTCCACATCTATCGTTAGCGTTTTCAGTGTCCGCCTGCCCACGAGTACAACCATTTCCGTCTTTTCAGGTCCCCTCCTATACATCCAGCGGTTTATCTTCTCCGTCGCCCATTCCGCATTGTGTCTAATTTCGTTTCCGTCCCGGCCCCTCACAACCAGGGCCAAGTCGTCCGCATACCCTACCAAGCTGACGCCTTTCGGCATTTCCAGACCCAGGACCCCATCGTAGAATATGTACACCGCATTCCATCTCTATCCGGCTATTTTTCCTCACCATTATATTTCTTTGGTCCAGGTAGCTTGCCACTATCCTGCGGAGGTACGGAGACATGCCCTTGTACTCCACTGCGTCAATAATCTCATCCCACGGTGCACTGTTAAATGCGTTTCTGACATCGAGCAACACCAGCACTACGAGCCTGTTGTTGGGGTGTGCTCTCGCCTCAGTCGCCATGCCCTGTACTCTTGCGATGGCATCTACCGTCGAGCGATTTTGCCTGAAACCATATTGCTCTTCATTCAGCCAGCTTCCTCTTTCCATTTCCACTTGGATCGGTTTCGAACAGTTTAGCCATCGCGCTTATCAGGCACAGCGGTCTGTACTTCCGTCACCCCCACCTTTCCTCGGCTTCTCTATCAGAACCAGTCTGCATTCCTTCCACTCCTTAGGAAAGTGTCCTGCAGCGAGTAGTCGATGGAAGACCCCCCGAATCGCGCCCGTTGCATGTTCCGCCGACAGTTTAACCATCTCGGGAGACACTCCATCTTCCTCCGTGACTGTTGGTATGTCCCGTTGTTCCACTTCTATCCATGTTCTCGGTTTTGGCCGCCGTCTTGAAAACAGCTCCTCCGCCACCTTCATCTGGTCTGCATCTTCTAGTTCCATCGGGCGAAGGACTCCGGCCTTGCCAGTCACGATTCGGTAGCCGTTTCCCCAAACATCCGTCTCTACCTCCTCGCATAGCCTGTCCCATGCTTCCCTTTTTGCTCTTTTGATGCCTTTTTTGAGCTTGTTCTTCTGCTCTTTGTATTTCTTCCTTATTGCTTCCTTCACCTCGGCCTGAACCCTGGTATCTCTTGCCATTCTTGTGGCAGCCCTCCTTGTTCTATTGCAGGCATCTCTCATGCTGCATATCTCCTCCGACCACCAGTATGCCGGGCCACGCCGCATCCTACCTCCACATTTCCTTTTCATCGTCGTGCTGCAGATTTCTTTCACCTTCTTGTCAAGTTCCTGTGGTTTCGTTATTTCCTCGGGTTTTAGTGCTAGCTGCTTCAGGCGCCCTATTATATTAACCTTGTCCTTATCACAGTATATCCAGCCCATTGCCCTGTTTTTGGAGGGAGGTTTGCTCTTCTTCTTTCTTTCCTCTGCCTCTAGTACAATATATATTTCTGTGTGGGCTCAGGTTCTCTTGCTCGCTCACTTCTCATTTTGTAATATTTCTCGCAACGTCCTTGGTGCAGAAGGTCACATCTATGTAGGACGTTGCTCCGTTCCGTGTTACTTACTAGATTTTTTCTATAACCACAGATTTCACATATTTTATCAGTTCTGTTTAGTTTGGTGCCGTACTGGTTGATTGATTGAAATTAGTTTTATGTTGTCTCCACTAATTATGATCGATGAACTATCAAAATTATGTCAAATTTTTCTTTCATCTATTCTGTGCCTGGTAAATCGTAACCCACGACGTTCTAAATCACCAGAGAGACCAAAATGCAGTGAAATACAGTTCAGTCAATTTAAAACTGTTTTATTTGATTTTGATAAATTGAAGTAGAATTATTGTTTGGTATAGAAAATGGTCTATGTCAGCTAAAACAGCGAGGGAATCGAATAAAATAAATATACCAGTAAGTTGGTTATGAAAAGCAATATAATTTCTAAAAGTTCTGGTCAGAATACTTATTTAAAATAGTTTAATTTTTTAGAATTGTTCTAGTTGCATCTTCAGTGTCAATGTTATTAATAATTGTTTATTATTTTTTTCATTTATTAACAGTATTATTGTTTTGTACATATGATTAAAATTCGGTTAAATAAATGACATCTCTCTAGTTTTACACTTTGTTATAAAGCTGTACCTTTTACACGCCCAATAAATGGGTGAATAAATAGACGAATTTATTTATCAATTTATTGGACAATGTAATCGCAAAAAAACTAAACTTGTCTGTTTTTAATTTTTTTGTAAAACCCAAAATACAAAAAAAAAGTAGTATAAAATACAGTTTCTAAAGACATTTTCCGCACTTGTTCATTAGAAATATCGCGGTTTTCTAAACTTAACTTAATGCGCAAAGATCATGCCTTATGAAACTTGTATTTTAATATACTATTTCATGCACTTGTGCTAAATTGACGCTCTACAAAGTTTGAAAGTATCTACATTAGATATAGTTGTAGTAAAAATATTTTATTAACTGGCACTACTTTCTGTTAACAATAATATAGAATAGCGCCGTTAATATAATAACAAGTACATAATTTTATTTAAATACTTCTACTTACACTCTACATGAATGACATAAAGTAAAGACTAGACCGGACGTACCGGCCCGAAATTACGACGGACAAAAGAAATAATGTATAACATCACGCAGTTACTGAATAGCACTATTCATATGGTGAACTGGAACATCTGTTGTTGTCGCGCAAACCACAGCAAAAAAAAGTCGATTTTACTGCTAAATTCCTTTCTTCATCGGCGTAGGTAGAAGAGTGACGAGTTTTTAAAACTTAATGCCAAAAAAATCGCGCGTACGTCACTTAGCGTACTTAGCGTACACAGAAATTGGACCCTTTGAAAGCTGACAATTTTAACGAAGAACTCTGAAACTTTAATGGCGGCTAATATCCCATTAAATAAACCTGACAATCCCACTTTGTAAACATTTCTTCAAAATTATACTGGTCGAAATATTCCCGATAAATCCACCTTACGCAAATATGTGTTTAAGTGCTTCACGAAAGTAGTAGAATGCATTAGAAGACATCTTTCTAATCAGTACCTATGAACACGTGCCGACGAAACTGTCGCTATATTAGGACGCTGTGTGGTAAATGTTGTAGCTGGTGTACTACATCGAACTATTCCATATAACGTATATGTAATAGCATCGAAAGTTATAAATACAATTGATGCGGAAACAGTTGCTAATACCATTGACGACAATTTACACAAACGACGGACATCAGGTACAAGGAAAAAATACTTTTATTTGTTAGTGATAGTGCCGCATATATGTTAAAAACAGGCAGACTATTAAAGGAAACATCTTTATATGCTGCATATTACTTGTGTAGGACAAAATCTGTGAATATATCAGAGACACTTATAAGACTTGTATCCGCTTTTCAAAGTTTTCAGAAAAGCACCATTGAGAGTAGCTCTTTACAGCGAAAAACTTCTATCTTTGTCACTGCCTCTCTCGCCAGTAATAACTAGATGGGGAACATGGTTGGCAGCAACTAGTTTACATGCAGAGAATTTCCATAGTTTACAAAATTTCTTTGCATGTTTAAACGACGATGCTCGAAGTATTTCTGAGTGCAAGGAACTAACACAAATCCCAAATTTAAAAAATCAGTTGTTATTTTCAGGAGCACTTTGGAAATTTGCCTAAACTAATCACATATTTTGAAAATCGAAATCTCAAATTAAAAGATGGATTAACATTAGATATGGCTATTAATAGTTTCAAAAGTATTCCAAGTGATTTCGAATGTGGCCTTCGGCAAAAGTTAGACGCAGTTTTTAATAGAAATTCAGATTTAATAATTGTGTATGTGGACAATGACACAAAATCTAACTGCTAAATACGCTGAAATAAAAGAATATTTCCAGTATGCATTAGTTCCAGTTCCAGTATGCTAGTTGCGATATAGAGAGTATATTTGCTATCTACATGGATGTACTTCATTCAAAGAGAAAAAATCTTACAGAAGAGAACTTTGAGAAAGTATTGCTAGTATATATTAAAAATACTCCTTTACTCGACTTGAACTACGAAATGAACAAATAATAACGTATTTTGTATTTTATAGATCGCCACCCACTTGTTATGCAATTATATAAATAAAATTAAAACCTCAGCCGTTCGTGTCCGGTCTCTATAAGAATGTCGAAGTATAGAGAACTCGCTTGCCCTGCCTTGTATATAGTCATTGTAAATTCTTCCTAAGCAACAGGCTATCTGATGATCAATGGTTGACACTAACTATACTGGGGCTGTCAATTTCATAACATTCAATTTATAGTCAATAGTGTTGTTGTTTGAATTGTTGTCAATTTTTGGAAGTGTCTCTTGTTACTTATGGAGATAAACAGCAATTTTACCTTGCAATTGATCACGGTCAAGATATTTTTTGCATGATTACTGATTACTTCCAATGACTTAGTATTTTCTCAAGGTTTTCAATAAATTTGGCAACCGCACAATTCACCGTCTTGAGAAAACAGCTGACAAATTCGTTTTCTCGTAATATCTCTTTCCTATCAAAATAGTTATTTCTTATATCATAGAAGAGTTAATTTTCTACTCAATGTGTTTGTAGCTTTCTTTTATGAGTTGACAAAGGAAATACATATTGCGAAAAACCGAATTCAGCCGTATTTTTTTTATCGTGTACTTGTGAGATTTATTGGAAAACTTGAGAAATTTCTTTCTCCGAGACAAGTAACCAAGCACAAATATTTTGGACGTGACCAAATGCAAGTTAAATGCCTTTGTTTCGTCTATTAACTGGATACAGTGCCAGAACGCAATCCTTTGTCGATGAATCATCCTGACTTAAATTTTCATCTTTTCCCATAAAAAAAATAAGAAAAAGATGTATGATAAATGCAAACTGAGGAAAAAAGAAACAGAAGGCTAGCATAATATTGAAACTGATGATTGTAAAATAGTATCAATTCACTTTCACTAGTTTGACAAGATCACTTAAAAGTTTTTAATTACAGTCTGCAGTCTTTAAAATTAAGAAAAAGCACAATAATTTTCACACAAAAATTATATCCTAGATAGACAGCTCCTAGCGATTACCAGAGCGGGGTATCGAGTCCTGGTAAATGTTCGCGAATAAATTTGTATTAAATTTGTATCTACGTTGTTATCCCACAAACATACTCAACACTTAACTGAAATTTTCTTGCTCATATTAGTGGTACTCTCATAGCATAATCTCCAACATATTTTACTAATGCATCTCTAAAAACTTATTTGTAACTGTCTATAATTACATGTTTAAAAATTATTTTTCAGAGGAAAGTCTGGATGTCGATCCCAATTATGACCCATCAGATTTCCTAATGGCTGGTTTACCAAAAAATAGAGTTTTTGAGGATGATATAAAGCACAGTCATACAGATATCGTCTTGAAAATCCAGGATGATTTAGCAGTCAGTGAAAGCGAAGATGAAACAATGCCGTCAAAGAACATACAACAAATGCAAGATGATGATGATGTAGGAGATGTGTGGTTTTAAGTGTATAATTATGTGTTGACTATTCTAATAGTATTTATATAAGCTGTTCTTTCAAATATATATTTAAAAGTTTAATAATTGTTTATACATAATTAAAGCTAGTATTATATTTTATAGAGAAATAAGTCAATTGGAATTTTTATTTTACTATCTAATGAGAAGATAATTAACATCAATCAAATTATTGACATAGGTATAATCCACCTAAAGCCTACAATACTACACAAGATATTCGACTGTATTTACCAATTTCCATACAAGAAACATAAGTAGTAAAGCTGAATTAGTAAATCTCTTTCATCCAAATAATAGTACAACTGCATTATGATCACACCTACCTTCATTGTCAACCTGTTAGACTGAACAGATTCATTAACACATATCGGATTAGACAGTCAAAGTAGATCTAAACTTGTATTTGCCAGCTGGCTTCTTTCACTTGTGATAGTGAGGCATGTCACTTATAGTTCTCACATTCTGCCTATTAGTCGCTTATGTTATGCTATCCATTATTATCAACTGCTTTTTTTATGGTTAGATTATTATGATATTTGCGTTAACAATTATGGAGCAAGGATTTTATTTACTGTTGTGTTGTAACATGTAAACAACATAATGCCAGTATTCCAAATTCATTATTTTCGATTAATTGGTCCGTATTTCTTATATTTATAAGCTCAGATATTTAGCAATCTAGTTAAATAACACAAAAAAAATTCTAACTACTTTTTATAGACATAAGCCCATTCAAGTGAAAATAGACTTGGCGACGAACATTTTTCACAATATTGCCGAAGAGCACTTGAAATGTTAATTTGCTTAGACTTTATTTGCGAGATTCTACGCATGAACAAATGTACTGAGATTTGTCTTTATAAATGTATTAGCATTTTTTCTCATCACATATAAATATATGGGCACATAAATATATTTATAATTCGCCCCACCTCGTGGTAATGGTCACATTCGACACTAAGCGTTATACTTTTGTTTGTTATACTCTTGTGTAAAACCGAAATATTAGTAATTATCCGATCTTAATAACCGAATAATTACTCGAGTAGTTGTCACTCGTATCGTCATTCGGCTTACTAATGACATTATGAAACGGTGGAAAGAATGCTACCACTAAGACTTAGTGAGGGACCGACTCTATATATAGTTAGGTCAAGATTTAGATGTTCCCAACTGTTTTAATGGAAATGTGTGAAACATTCATCTATGAAATAGCTGTATCTCTAGGAATAACATATTTTCTCTTATAACTATCAAAATCACCAATAACTTTTTAATAGATCTTAATATGAAACCATGAAATCCAAAGTTTGATTTCATTAATGAGGAGTTTACAGTTTGCAAAAGTTGCCAAAGTATTTTTAAGCGACGAAATACGAATCTGTGATTAACTTACGCCTTGCAATTTAGAATTTTTTTTATTACTAAATGGGCAACTTGAAAACGTCTTCCCTAATTTCTTTGCCGCCAATGTCGTACCTTTACCTCTTAATATGAAACCATGAAATACACATTTTGATTTCATTAATAATGAGTTTACAGTTTGCAATAGTTAATAATCGAGTCGTTTTGGCAACCGACACGGCCAAAGTACGAACTAAAGACGACGATTCAATACCACTACAAATTTCGATCGGCCGGAACAATTTCGAAACAATAAAATCAAACTAATTAATTAATATTTCAGGATATATACCTTCCCATAGCAAAATATTATTACATGAAACCCAGTTACAAATTAATTATTATAAATAAAGCTATTAAATATTATTTTTTCTACACCTATATTTTATATAACATTTAGCTATACTGTTTAGGAGGTAAGCATTGTTGACAAATTTAAAATGTTTAGATGACAATTCTAACAAACGTCAAAAGATAATTAGGACAAATGTCAAAAGCTGTATGAATATTATTATTTATGTCAGTCCTGAAATTGTAACCATTGCTTTCATTCAGCAGACACAACAGTAGCGCAACTGTTCAGTGATCATGTCCAGTAGACGAGCGCTCACTCTGAACATGTTCAGGAGCGGCCGCCATTTTTGTGAGCGGAAAAATTCTAGGCTCACTTACTGAGCGTATTTTGTACGCATGCGTCATTGATGCATTCCAAGACCAATCTAATACATAATTTTGAAGAAAGTTACTAGAAAAATAAGATACAGCAAATTAAAGGTATTGTGCAGAAATAAATGTGTTATAATATTGGAGTTCACCCAGTATTTTATTCGGTGTTGGAAAAACCAGTCCTTTCACTAAAAACTACGCCAAAACTTAATGCAGAAAAACAATGTGTTATTATTGTTTATTCGGTTTAATCTCTATAATTTTAACATATGGCAGTAATGAAAAGTACCAGATGACAGACGATGACATAAAGGTGAGCGGTCCTGTCCAGCGAACACTCAACTGTTATGAAGTGAACTGCTGAATGAAAGCATTGACCCCTCACAAACACAGAACGACGCTGTTCGACACAATCTCCAGATACCTACTCAATTTGAGTTGTCAAATGGTGTTTTGGAAAATGCATTCTGTCAGAGAGTTGTCAAGTGACATTAGATACCAAATGTAAACGTGAATTTTCATTTTCGTATTTTATTATTATTAAAGCAATAAAATTGTGTTTGATCCCTCAAAAATTTTGTTAATCTCGAGAGCTTACGCCGTGGCCGACCAACGGTAAAAATCGAGAGGTAACAATAGTGGCGCCCAATCTAGTGGAGCTTGAATACTAGGTTAGTGTTCACGGACTACCACCACCAACATGACAACTAGAAGTAACAGAATAATGAGAAGAAGCAACAGCGCCGACGAAGCGGAGGAATTGCAGACATCGCAACGGACAGTACCGCTACGACAAGCAATTTCCGGCACGGCAAATACGGAAAATCAACTAGCCATAATCCTCGAGGAGCTGCGGTTGCTTGGCTTCAGGCTAACGGTGGTGGAGAAGGCCACCACCACGTAGATGGATTCCGCCGCCGCCGTACCCAGCGGCTTTACTGACGCCAGCCCCCGGATCGTCCTGGGATCCACCGCTCCTGGCAAAATATCTGGTCGCTCTCATCGAGAAACCAGTGGCCATCCCCGGACCAGTTGCCGTCCCTGCTCAAATGACCACAACTCGACCTGAAAAACGGAGGCATAGCCATGGATGCTGCGCCACCTGTCTACACTCGCAGTCCAACTCCGTACCACTTCGCCAATACAGCGGGCACCTCATTGAGGATCCAGAGGTTTTCCTGGGCCGATTAAAGACACATCTGAAGCACGGCTACTTTAAGGTTCCGGAGGATGTGGATGATGCCGTGCGGCCGCACCTGGTAGGGGAGGCGGCTTTGTGGCTCCGCCGAAACGAAGGTGGGTTCGATACAATGGACGATTTTTGTCATCGCTGCCGGAGGGAATTCCTGAGTCCTCGGCCGAAGAGGGACTTACAGAACACTTGTAACACACGCCAGAAGGCCGACGAGGATCCGTCAACCTTCGTTACAAGAACAAAACGGCTCTGTCTTCGCCTGGATCCACAGTGGCCGGAAGTCGAATTGGTCGAACATATTGTGATGTTGTTTTCCCAGGAATATTGCATTCAAGTGGCTCAGGTCCAACCGCAAACTCTCCATGAACTACAAGAGGCTTGCGAAAAATGGTCCACAACATTCAACAATTTTAACACTAAGCCTCCGCCACCCAAGATGGAGGCTGAACCACGAACATCGACACCAAAACGAGAACAACATGTTGAAAAACCATTGCCACGGTGTTGGTTTTACCTGAGAGGCACTTTAATCGCGACTGACCGCAGTTCGACACCCAGGAGCCTCCCGAGATACCGCAAAAGAGACAGGGGCCTTTCCAAAGCAAACACAGGAACAGGTCCTAATTACCACGGCTTCAAGTAACAACAACACAGCAACCATCCAGCTAAAGATCGGCAACCGCCAGGTGTTGGCTCGAGTAGACAGTGCAACCAGTACAAATTTAACTCGACCCGAATGGATATCGGACCTATATCTACCACATCCCATGTAGAATTTTGTATGGCAATCACCAATCAAACATTTGCCACTAATCGCTGTGGATAACTAAAGGCTACTGCAGGCAAATACCATTTTAAATGTAACGCTATGGTAGTGGACAATTTGCAATCAGTCATCGTGTTGGGGAACCCCTGGCTTCAAGAAAATAAAGCCGTCATAGATTACATGCGAGGATGCATGCACCTAGGAAGCAGACAGCAGGAAACCATTTATTTCAGCAAAGTCCAGCCACAACATACCGCCCCTGAAGTGGATATGACGAGTATACCTGTTGAAATGGAAGGATTGAGCTCGACTCAACGAGACGTCTTCCGTAGCACCTTAAACCAATTCAGGGTACTGTTCACCGAAGGAGGTCCCATAAACACCACAACCACGACCAAGGATGTTATCCGATTAAAAGATAACATACCAATACGTGTACCGCCTTATAAGTACACGCCCCAGAAGCGAACGAAAGATACATGCCAATCAACTGCGCTACCGGGAACGGCGATATGCACGATCAAAAGAACCGTTGCCCATACAACCCCAGCCCGGGAATTTGGTATTGGTACGTGTACACTACACGCATCACCAGGGCAGCCGTTCGGGCCCAAGTAGATGAGTCCCTAACCGATGAAAGAAGTCGCCTGGCCAACAGCTATCTGAGCAGAATAACCAGTAGGCTAGTGAACAAAATTCCTCATCGAGCAGGTGCAAATTGCCCGACCACCCAACGCAGCTGGGAATGTAAAGACAGAGGGCGTTTTCCTTAAAGACATCAACGTATCTGGAGCATCAATCGAATCAGCGTCTTTCAGGGAGGGGGGGCGTATGTTACCATTGTCCCCTCACAAACACAGAACGACGCTGTTTGACACGATCTCCACAACAATTTTAGTTGTCAAAGGGTGTTTTGGAAAATGCCATACATTCCAACAAAATACGTATATAGCAAAGGCAAGAACCTTATTAAAATACGCATATATAAAAACTTATGAATGAATGTGTAAAATCAAGGCCGACTCTTCCTGACAAGGAAAAATGCACAGAGAACTCATACATCAAATTTTGTGTTTACATAGATGGTCATAAAATAACAAGTATTTTATTAAATTGCTTGACTTTAAATCCTTAAGATATAATATATTGGATTATTTCCTTCACCTGTCAAATTTAAATTTTGTCCAATCACAATCAAAACTGAAGTTGAAATTAACCAATGAAAGGTACCGGTTCTTGATATCAGCGACTATTACAAATCGACTATTTTAAATGTAGGTAACAAATCAAGTATGTATTTTTTCATTAAGTGGCATACGTGTCAAATAGATGAAAATGTCCGACAAAAAGAGATTTAGCGATGTTTCGGATGAAATTATTGATAATCACATCGATTTGACAACTCATTTTTTATTATGAAACTTGGTTTAGGAAATAATCTTAACAAATATAGCTCGAGCTTGATAAGTAGTCGACTATTACATTGTTTCAATTTTTCTCGTGTGCCTCCCAATTTGACTTAACCAAAATTGGCATTAATAATTAAAGACTAAAGCCCTCGAGCTAAAGCTCTCGTGCTCTAGTCAAATTATTAATGCCAATTTTGGTCTCGTCAAATTGACAGTAGCGCACACTCGAAAAATTGATGACAATGAAATAGTCGACTATTTGTCAAGCTCTCGTTATATTACCTTTGATTATTTCCTTCACCTGTCAAATTTAAATTTTGTCCAATCACAATCAAAACTGAAGTTGAAATTAACCAATGAAAGGTACCGGTTCTTGATATCAGCGACTATTACAAATCGACTATTCAAATGTAGGTAACAAATCAAGTATGTATTTTTTCATTAAGTGGCATACGTGTCAAATAGATGAAAATGTCCGACAAAAAGAGATTTAGCGATGTTTCGGATGAAATTATTGATAATCACATCGATTTGACAACTCATTTTTTATTATGAAACTTGGTTTAGGAAATAATCTTAACAAATATAGCTCGAGCTTGATAAGTAGTCGACTATTACATTGTTTCAATTTTTCTCGTGTGCCTGCTAATTTGACTTAACCAAAATTGGCATTAATAATTAAAGACTAAAGCCCTCGAGCTAAAGCTCTCGTGCTCTAGTCAAATTATTAATGCCAATTTTGGTCTCGTCAAATTGGCCGTAGCGCACACTCGAAAAATTGATCACAATGAAATAGTCGACTATTTGTCAAGATCTCGTTATATTATCTTTGAATATAGACATGAAAAAAAAAACCAACCAAGGCCAGTCAGAATATTGTGTTTTGTAATCAAATGACGTTTAAAATTATTTTGTAATATTTAGCATTAGATTTTTTTCACAAATTGAGAGATAAAGACATTATCTCTTAAATTATGAAAAAAATCGAATGTTGAATGCTAAATTTTTAACGTCATTTGATCACAAAACACAATTTTCGTCTTATGACAGTGTTGCTGCCGATGTGCGACGTATTATAAACGAGCTATATACAGTCTGTCCAGATTTCGATGCTCACCATTGGTATATCGGTTATTAGAATGGGTAATATTTTGCAGAATTCAATGCTCGCAACAAATCTCATTTCAAATTCATTCGGAATTTTTACCATTTTGAGATATTTTGAAAAAACCAATATTTGCCGATTTGAATCTTCCTCAATAAGTCAATAACTAATGCGATCGCTTTTAAACTCTAACATTGTTGAGACACTTTTTTAAGACAAATTTTTTGGTGTTAACAGTAACCCCCGATTTTCATTTGTTTCCAAGTTCTTAGCGCTATCTTTTGTTTTTCTTATGGCAGCCATATTGAATTTTTAATTAGTTAGATAGTCCTTAAAAATAGCTTATCAATAATGTACAACATGCCTAATAAATCTACATCCCGAACTCCAGTTATAACTTATAAGTAATGAGGACGTAAAAGTATGAAATTCAATAATGTAATGAATATACATAAAAGTTAAATAGCTTGAATTACTCCCCTAAAGTATTCAATAGCTGAAAGTAATATTGCAAAGAATAACGAATCAAAGTTGCTCACAAAAACTAAAATGCAAACGCTCTTGGATGAATGGATTATTATCAGTATTCATTATGTTCTCTTCAGGTAAAACACAATAGACAGGCTCAAAGTACTGTAACCTTATACATATGTAAATAAACAGCATAAATGTTTTCAATGGAGTTAAATTATATAGCAAAAGATTACTTATACATTTAAGGCAGAAAATATGAGTATACAAAAAGTAAAAAGGAAGTTATTTATAAGATAGAAATACTGCTATCTGAATATATCTAAGTTTTTTTTAAAAAGCCATAAAATTTTTGTTGTCAGTAAGCAATAAATCTCTTTAATAGGATACTTAAGTGTGTATATTTCATTCATAATCTTGTTTTGGTGTTTTTATTTAGTTCTCCAATTACAGTTGCAAATAAATTCCGTATGGTTTAGTTTCGTTCTTAGTGTACAGATGGTAATAGTTGTCTTATCTGCTTTCTACCACCAGATACCAAGAAATACATGCATAACAATAAGTAAAACCGCAGCTGCCTGACACATTCACCATCCAAAACTCTTGATAGTTATAAAAGCATGTTTTATAATTGTATTTTCCAAATAACTTTTAATCTATTTTGAAATATATTAAAAAATAAATAATTTAACAGGTTTGAATTTTTTAAATGCTACGATCGGCCTGTACCTATTAGGCCGTTGTATGTACAGCTATCCGGAAAACATTACCATTGCTCGTAGTATACCGGGGGTCAATGAGAACATGTATCAGCTCATCATTTATTTAATACCTAAAATTAAACTTGGATCATATGTGGCACTCTATAGCATTTTCAGCCTAATAGGAAGTGACGTTAATTTTGAATTTTTAAATACACCATTCTGTATTTCTGTTCGTATTCGGTTTCTACTGAAAATTTGTCATCTAATATAGGTTAACTTTTGACGTTTCTGTCAAAATAGCGGTATTTATTAAATTTATCCATTAGAGAGAAGTCGCTTCGTACAATTACCGAACCACAAAAACCACGAAAGTTGGAAAAAACAGTGCAGCTGAATAAGCCCACCAATCACTCATACATACAGTTCAAGTTGCAAAGTTTTAGTGTAGGTGTTAAATAAAATGGCGGCCCAATACATAATCTCGTTGACACATCGATATTAATTAGTGATTATAACTACTATTCTTATAATCAAGTAGATCATAAAATTCTTTAATTAAGGTTTACAAGCTGTTTGCAAGATCTTACCTAACATGCATTTTACTATCCTTTTTGAGTACGGAATATCTCGCCAAACTTATGATCTAAATTGTGTAGTGTTTCTAGCTCAGATTCACATCTGTGTTAACGCTAAGAAATTTATAGTTTCCAGTTTTGTGTACCGCTCTAGCTTCCAATTTGATGTACACATTATCACCAGTCTTATTTTTAAAATACCTAAATTGCTGTTCGTTTATTACTACATTACTTTATTTATATCAACTTAAAATTTCACTATTTTTTGTGGTACTAAGCATGAATAAATCTGGCTCTTTATTCAAAGTGAACAAATACGACATGTTATAATAACGTGGTAGATCTATTCATATAAATCGAGAATAATATAGGATCCAGGGTGGAACCCTGTACAATCCTTACCACGTTAGGTACCAGATGTTTCCATTATACTGGCGCTATAAGTTCTATCACCCAACACAAAAACACTAAAACACCTTACCACACTAAAGCACAAAAATGGCTAAATACGTGTTTCAACAACTAAGTTGTCATCATCAGTAGCACTGATTAAAAATCGCGCTGTCTACACACCGTAGCGTACAGAACAATACTGCAACGTATTTAGCCATTTTTGTGCTTTAGTGTGGTAAGGTGTTTTAGTGTTTTTGTGTAGTTTCAAGCCACAAGTTTAGTTTCTATCACCCAAGTGTAATTTAAGACAAGTTGTTTTTAGCGAATATCTAGATTGAGAATTTTCTTACATAATATTGTCTGATTTATGGTACTATCAACTGTCTTCGAAAGATGGTAATACATGTATATAAAATAAGTGTATATTTTCTTCGTATAAACACAAACAACTTTGTCAATAGCAATTCTTCTCAGAATATATTATATGATATATTTGCATACAGCTACGACAATGAATAATATAAATTTTATTCTAATGTATGAAGATTCAAAATTAAAAACACCAATTAATAAGGTTTCATAATTATTGTATATAAACATTAAATAATATTTAATTATAATCATGATCTACAATATTTAAAAAATACTCTTGACTTCTCTTCGCTAGATATTTTAAATCGAGTAAGGACATAAGTATTCGTGATTCATGAGGCACAAATATGTTTGTTAAATTTGTTAGGGTTGTATATACAAAGAATCATCTATTCTATTTTCCGTTTTTGTACAAATGTTTACTTTTTACTTTAAAGACTGCTCTTCTGTATGTCTGACAGAGAACGATATATACCTATATATAAGAAGTATGTCGACACTCTATTTGAAGTAGAAATTAAAATAGAAACCCAAATTTGGCAACATTCAATTACTATCTTTTCTCCAAACTAACGCCCGGTTATCTCCAAAATGTGTTGCCAATAATAGCTATTACATTGGCCATTTGTAATCTCCCTTGTCTATAGTTCCTATTATCATTTTTTTCGTTCTTCGTAGTTCTACTGACTACTAGTAATAATTGGATGGGCTACTATATTAATACAGAAGAAAACACTTTTGGAAATGTAATTGTGCAGATACAATGACTTTCAATTCTTTAGAATTGTACCTTATTACCTAGTTTGTATTCTTACATACGCAAATGTCTACAAGTTGCCTATACCAAACGTTGAGTAGGAAGTAACAATTTGTAGTTGTGCAGATACTAAAAGCAATCATTTACAATTTTTTATTCCTTGTTTCTACGTATTCTTGTTACCTTTGTATTTTGGCTCCTGGACTGTTTTTAGGATGATTTTTTTGTATACCTAATAAGTTACATGAGTATGAAAAATACCTACTACATATTTTAAGGGGAACTTTGATCATGGGTACGTTGTAAGCACAATGAGATTTCCTACTCCAGGTAATTAGCAAAGGCTGCCCGTGATGTCACGCACATGCTTGCATTTTATTTTGTATATATTTATGTGATTTGAGAAAGCATATCGTACAACAATGCAAAACAACGTCAATAAAATGCCACTTGAGAAATCCGAATTATTTATTGAGGAAATACGTAAAAGATGAAGAATTATGGAAACAGCACATTTTTGCCAACAATTTATTGTTTATTTAAACAGCAAAATTTCTAAATACATTTTCGTTAATTTATTACATATGGTACTTTCTCTTAACACAAATAGCATATATATATGGTAACAGCTCAATAACTAGATTCTTGCCGTCCTTTTAGAGACTTCGGCAATCTTCCACTACCCAACCTTACATGTTAATCACCGAGGCAATAAAGTAACGAGTCATGACCATTTACATATTATTGAACTACATCAAATGAGTAATTTTAAGAAGTTTGAATGTTGTTGTTGCACCTCAGTGGCGTAACTATACCCCCGCATGCCCCCACGGCGCGGTGGGGCCCAAGGACCGTAAGAGCTAAGACCAGAACTATACAAATTTAAAACGTGCCAAAAACAAAGACTAATAATCGCATAATGGCATATGTAAATACAGGCGATTGTATATTCATTCGGAAAATATCCATATTATGATTATCGGAATGATTGTTAATTCACGTGTGGCTTTTATTTATGGATGATCGTGTTAAGTTTATTCCTCCGTGGATACACCTATTTGTAGGAAACAGCAACGTAATAATTGGTTAGGGGGGGGGGGGGCAAAATTTATAGTTACGCCACTGTTGCACCTTCTACTTGACAAGAGAATTAATTATTACTAGGGATCGGCAGTCAGGGTGCATTGGCAGAATTTTTATGTTATAAATAGTTATAATGAGTATTATGACTATAACATATACATTTTGCCAATTTAATGAACCCCTGACTGCCGATCTCTATTTATTACGTTCCCAAGGGATGTTTTACAGCTACACTTTATCTACTTGATCAACTTATTTAGTAAGGGTATCATCAATTTGAGCAGCTAAAGTAGTAATAGTGGCAAAATAATTAAAAACAAGTTGAATGATATCGCATTTGTAAAATATGACCAAAACTGTATAACAAAATTTTGACTAGAATCCCCTAAAATAATAGAACATGTTCTAAAGCTAACAACTTCTTGGCCAATACGATTTGACAAGTATAATAGAGGAGTTGTCGTTAATTTTCGATTGATTAACTTCCTGGTTAAGATACCCATTTAAGCTATTAGGCTTTTATCTGGGTAAAAAAATATCATTTTCACTCAATTGCACTGATTTGCAGAATTTATTGACCTTCACTGGTAAAAGAATAGCATATTTTATCTCAAAATCACATAGAAAACCCCATATTTTAAAGATATTACAATTCAAAGTCACAAATTAAACTTGTAATGGTCTTGTGGAGCCAACCTGCTTTCTTATAGTTATTACGTGGGTACTTATTTAAAGTAAGTACATTCAATTTATTTATATATTATTTACTTATATATTAACTTAATTTGCAATATAATGTGCTTGTGCACTTGGTTAAACCTCTATATTTTTGGCAGATTTTTTTCCCGCCAAACTTTTTCAAATGCAGCTTTAACTCGGATTATTGTATATACGGTACCAGAAATGTTCTATTTTGAAGAATTAATGTTAATTAGATGTTCGTATAAAATAAATTAAAATTAAATGAAGTAATGACGGTGTTCCAAATACATAAATAGAAATAGTTTCCTGCTTTACTTTTAAAATCCAAATCATCCAAATAAAGAATAAAAAAGCGATTTTGATGCATCGTTGGTGATCGACTTCACATATGTCGGATCACGGATCATTCGTGTAGTGTTCGTGTGTGAGTGGTGGGATGTCGGTATCTGAAATGTCAAATGGCTGAAAGTTCTTAATATTTTTATTAACTTGTGTGTAAAAATGATTATTTTACTCAAATTTTAATTACTGTCAATGGTTAGTATTTATTATTTTTGAAATTTATATCTGTTAATAAAATACTTAAAATAGACATTGTAGTATTTTAGGTTTAAATTGCCAAATAGTTAACCCTTGAGTCATGGATGAAAACAATGAAGCAGTTTTTATAAATAAAGAAGAGGAGAAGATACCTGATTCTCCGAAGCCATTAGCATTTACAATAGATTTTGGGGATGGAAAAGTAGATTCACAGAGACATAAGACTTTAGTTGAGAAATTGCGACATCGTAGAGGTCAATCATTATCAAAAATAGAGAGTTCATCAGCTGTACCTGCTCAGAATAAAAACTGTAATATTAGTAATGTACCATGTAAGTCGAGTATCCAATCTGAAGGTTTTCTTTTCACAAACGAAAGAAAGGAACATTCACAGAATGTAAGAGCATCTGTAAACAATATTAAAATGAAAGATTCAGTAGATAATTGTATAGGTAACAAAATGACACAATCTTGTGTGCTACCAAATATTACCAGTCCATTTATTGATTCTAAAGATACACCTAGTCTTGAAGTTAATATAAATAATTTACTGTCTTCATATGATCAATCTTCATTGTTAACCAATACATTACATGACAATGACATAAAATCTGAAAATATAAATTCAGTTGAATATGATAATACTGACACCTTTGAATGTGATTTGGATAAATCTGATTCTGTGAGTGAAGCAGGAACTTATACATTGGATGCTGACAATTATTCTGAAGAGCAAAAAGCTAGAATGAGCATTGATAAAGAATTTAAAATAGAGCAAATATCTGTTTCTAAGAAAACTGAAGATTATGTAAAAAGTTTAAGTGAAACTCGTTCTTGTGTTAGTGATAAAAATTTTGAACAAGATGAGCTACAAGCTTTACGAGAAACAGTTACAATAGTTAAACCTCAGTCTTTAGATTTAAGTAGTAGTACTCAACGTGTGGTAAGAATATTGGACCAAAAACAAAAGATTCTTTCACCAATTCTGTCTCCAACCCAACATTTCTCTATTACACAAAGCAATTCATCAAAACAAGATTATACTACTTTAAATAATGATGAAAATGATGTAAAGAATATTTTTAATCAAATAATTTATCCTAATGCTAAAGAAAAAACAGAACTTTGCTCTAGGGCAGCAGTAGATCAAGGCAGCATTATATCAGTCACTTCAAGTGGAGCTTTTCGGTCAAAATCTGATAAAAATATTAAACATTTCAAGAAATACAGTTTAAGTAAATCTGGTGTTCAAATAGAGGCCTATACTGGTAATAAATACCAAAATGAAATAGTCGTTCATGCAGCATTAACTCTAAATAAAACAAGCAGTGCAAATTTAACAGCTAATGTAATACATGTAAGTGATAATTTGTCAAAAATTCGAAATAATGATAGCCTGTGTACTGAAAGTAAAAGTTTAAATTCTTGTGAAATGGTGATCAAAGAAAATACAAACTTAAGTAAAGAATCAAATTTATCACCAAATGCTCTCTGTGGAAAGACTTCGCCTACAAAAATTCCATCACCTATTCATTCCTCCAGACCAAGAAGTAGTAACAGCACTCTGCTTGCAAGTATTGATTTATCAGATAGTAGTTTAGAGACAGACTCATATCTCAAACCAACCCAAAATATTATAAAATCATTGCAACAACGATTATCAGTCGACAGTGATCATGAACTAAATACAAAATACCTTAATAATGATGCTCGAAATTTATTAAAGAAACCATCTCATTTAAGACATAATTCTTTTGATGATAAAAATTTAAAAATTTCAAACAAGCTTGAACATTTTCAGAATAAGAATCTCCAAGGTATTGATCAAACATACACAAATGTATTAAATCATTACAAAGCAAATAAAATTCAAAATTCACCTAATAATAGTCCAATACGGCGGTCAAGTAGTTTTTCTATAAAAAATCAAAATAATTCTAAGAATTTAAATATTTCATCAAAAGAAACAAATGTTCTTCATTCACCTAGTTTTAATAGAAATGGAAATTTAATACAACGTTCTGCTTCTACAACAAGTATTAAACCAAATTACGTTCAAGTAAGAAGAGCAAGTGTATCCACTGATCATCAAAAAATTGACAGAAACGCTTTTGGTGACACCGAGTCTAGTTCTGAAGAGGATTTTGATAAGAACTTTAAGAAGAAAGATATAACTAACACTAGATACAATCGTGCATTTAGTTTACGTAGAGCTAGATTAGAAGCGGAACCAACACGTCCCAAATGTCCAAATACACCAGAAATGCGTCGAAAATTTCAGACTTCCGAATCACGACCAGAACGAGCGATATCGGTTGACCGAAAACCGGTAAAAACGATCGAAGTTCAAAGTAGATATTTACAAAATGTTGCGAAAAAACTTCCGTCTTCAATAAAAAATGATATACCAAAAAATGTGCCAATTATTTCTAATACAAATAAACCGACCATTAGTAAATTACAAGGATTTTCAAGAACAGACACTGGAAGATTTAGCACGCGGTCTTCAACAAATTCAACAAAGAATTTGCGAAAGGAGCATACTGGTGAGTGTATCTAATAATTGTCTTATTATTTTATTTACATAACATTAGAAGAGACAATAGATAATTTGTTTATTTGCAAATATTCTGTTTTACTCTATGATATGTACACTTTAACGTATGTGTGTGTGCGTGTGTGTGTGTGTGTGCGTGCGTGGGTGGGTGGGTGCGCGTGCGCTTTCTAAATATATATATATATATATATATATATATATATATATATATATATTTAGTGTCCGCACGAAAGAAAACCATTACTATATATATATATATATCAGAAAAAGAAAAATATGGGGTATAATCCGCTGTAGAGCAACCGTAGACACGTGTTTCTGACTAATTGGTCGTCATCAGTACGGTGTAGCCAAGGAATTAGGTGGGATAACCTTGGAGATGTAAGCTAAACGGAAGACCATCAGGTGACAGACCACCATTTGCAGCTTCAGCTATCGGTTGACCTAATTCCTTGGCTACACCGTACTGATGACGACCAATTAGTCAGAAACACGTGTCTACGGTTGCTCTACAGCGGATTATACCCCATATTTTTCTTTTTCTGATATTTTATGTATCCGCAATAATTTCTTATTCTTTCATATATATATATATATATATTTAGAAAGAGAATAATAACGGGTAAATTCCGCTATAGAGCAACCGTAGACACGTGTTTCTGACTATTGGTCGTCATCAGTACGGTGTAGCTTACATCTCCAAGGTTATCCCACCTTATTCCTTGGCTACACCGTACTGATGACGACCAATAGTCAGAAACACGTGTCTACGGTTGCTCTATAGCGGAATTTACCCTGTATTATTCTCTTTCTTGTTATTTCATGTATCCGCGTTATTTCCTTTTTTTTTTGATTTATATATATTTATCAAGAGTACAAAAGTATTTAGAACTGGATTTGCAATATTTTTTGTATAATATATGAAATGTCAAAATTCGGACCGGAAGTAACAGTTTTACTCTTAGCGAGTAGCACTTTTTTTGAATATCTTGCAAAGTATGCATTCTATAGAGATTATTAAGAAAATAGAAGTATTTAAAAAAGGATTTTGAATAGTTTTCAATATAAAAAAATTCTTAAAATTGTATAATTTTAAACACTTATACGTATAAGAAAGTCGTGTGGTGGCCACATTTCATTATTTAAAATTGAAAATAGTTTCCAAGCCTATAAATAAGAAACGAGGGAGTGTTTTTAAGTTCACGGAATGGGGGGAGCTATTTCGTGTCGTCACGTGTTCATTGACTCATTATTAGTATAAATATAAAGTTGTAATACAGTCGCTGTTAAACAGTTTCTTACAAATCAAGAAAAGTCTGTTCATACCATACCGAAAGAGATGTCATCGGTTCACGAGGATTCTTGCTCGGGAAAAACTGGGTTTTTGTGGCACAGTCGCTTTAAGCAAGGTAGGCTGGGCTAAAGAAGACAACTCGCAGGAATGACCGGCGCATCTGATACAACCGTTTTTAAAATTTTTCATGGTCATCTTGACATGACTAAGGTCATCGCAAGATGGGTGCCGAGAATGCTCACACCGCAACGGCAAGTGGAATGTTTCCGTGCGATTTTGAACCTCTATAATGAAGGCAGATGAATTAAAATTGCTTTTAATTCATCGGTAAACTTTTTAGACATAAAAATCACTAGAATTGAACAAAGATTAGAATTTGATATATTTAGGAAAACAACTACCACAGATACTATCATTCCCGCTAATTTAAACCAATCTTGGAATATAAAAATGGCAGCTTTCCACAGTGTAATCCATAGATTACTCAACTTTCCTTTAAATACTGACAACTACAAAAAAGAAAAAGATATTTTAAAAACTATAGCATTAAATAATGGTTATAACACACAACTCAATGACAGAATGATTGAAAAGAAACAAAAAAAGATCCTTATAAAAAAATTTTACATTGAACAAACTCAACATACAAACAACAAGCGGTATCATTCTCTTAACTATATTCCAGGTCTTAGCAGCAGAGTTTCTAACGAATTAAAAAAGTTAGGTTTAAATATTATCCAAGTGAACAAAGTAAATTTAGGAAAAATCTTAGTCAATAACAAAGAAAAAGCAAAATTGTGTGACAAATCAGGTGTTTATGAGGTAGGTTGCAGTGATTGTGACGCAATCTACATTGGCCAAACAGGCAGACCCGTACAAGATCGCATTAATGAACACAAAAAATCAATTTTAAACAATAATAAAAATACAGGCTTTGCTGAACATTGCATAGACCTTGTACACATGTATTTGATACCAATAATTATACATTATTACATAATAGTTATAAAGGAAGGAAATTAGATTTATTAGAAATTCTAGAAATTAAAAAAGCTACAACAGCAAATAAACATGTCAGAAACACACAACTGGACTTCATAAACACCCCCATTATTGACACTGTACTTAAGACACTAGCCCACACATATAAATAGGTATTGGTGACTTTCTTACTTTAGTTTAAGTCTGTAAACTCTTCGTTAATGACCGAGACGTCGAAACACGTGTCAGAGTACAATAAATCTGTCCTTAAGTGAAACAATATAACCAAGTGTTTTATTCGTTTAATATTTACGCATTTAATTAATATTTCTGTTAGACCTGATTCGAACACAATTACTATTTTTGAGATTAATATGATTGAAACCGTTGAAAGTACTAATAACAGTCGTAACTAGAACTTCAAAGATTATACCGGGTGTCTGTTTAAGCTTGATTTTGATAGTAAAACGTACCACGGGAATTTTAATAAAAATATTTTTAAGTTTCCAAAATGATCGCAGGGGGCGCAATTCACAAGATGAATTAAAAATTCGATAATTTTTCATCAAATTCTAGATCAAGATAGATTAAAATTATTACTATTATAGCAACATTTTCAGACGTTTTTATACAATTTTTATTTGAAACTTTTTGATCTAACTCCCATACGAAGGGGAGGGTGGATATGTCTGCGTACAGAAGTAAGTATAGTTTCGGTTTGTCTCATCGGATTTTAATGCCCCTGTGGTCATTAGATAGAAAATTTTTCAAAGAATTGAAGGGTATGTAGCACGAAATTGCGTGGTTGTCAAAAAAAATAACAGAGGGCGCTGTTCTCAATTTATGTAATTATTTGTTTTTTTCTTTAAAATTCCAAATGGAACGATATATTTTTAATATCGTAATATTGAAGCACATAAAAAACTAAAGAGAATGATGAAAACCGGAAGATGCTACCTTCTTTCTTGACAAAGATATAGTCATACCGTAGAGCGAATATACAGCTTGAGCGCGCGGGGTATGATCACCCGATGTCAGTCGATATTCTTCGGACGTATATTCGGAAAAATGATCTTCGCTAGCTGTGTTCGCCAGATATAGATATTTACATCAGTTGTGTGCTGGCTGCAGAGAGGAATGCACGTAGGTTTATACTTGGCACTGTTTGCGTATAATATTTCATAATATTATTTTTCTTAGTGGTTGCTCATTTTATAAATTTAAGTATGGACATTTTATCCATCGAAGAACGATTAACTAGAGTAATTATTTTATTTTTGAATGCATAATTCTGCTATAAATGTATTCAACTTATTTTTCCAGAGTTGTTATTTCGTTATATTTACTGGAGAGAATCTCTAATTTTAATTTCTATTTCAAGGGTCGTTTTTATGTTATTTTATGGTATTTCTGTTATACTTATTTATAGTTTTTTTTTACCATGAAATTTCTATTTATTTATTTTTCTCTAGACATCTTAATTTATTCTGCAGATGTTTCAGGCGGGTTGTTTTTATTTCATTCTAAAACCCAGTTGTACTGCTATAACTTTTTACACAACTACATTATTATTTAATTTCATAAGGATAATCATAATTACGTTATAAGTATTACAATCTTCGCGTTATTATCGACTTAGTTATCTAAGCAATCGTCATCACTTTAAGAGAAAATTTAATTTGTTCTTTTTGTCAATCTGCGAAAAAATAATCACATCACTATGAGTTCGAATATGAGCAGGTAATGCTAGTATGTTGTGCCGTAACTCAAATATGTATTATCGGACCACGTTTAGATGCGAGTTTACGTATACCATCGGGTGATCATACCTCGCGCGCTCTTGCTGTATAGAGAGCCCATTAAATAGGCAAATCGGGCAACATAAAATTTCGAGTAAATCCTGTGTATTGCCGTATAATGTGCTGGTATCTGGTGGTAGAAAGCAGATAAGACAACAAATACTACCATTATATATAATAAAAGCCGAGTAGTCAATGGCAACCAAACCCGGTCAAAATCGACGAAAATTGGGTACGCGGGGCGCAGAACTCGTCTCTGGATACGCGAAATTGAAAGCTACCATTTGGGGTGAAGTTACCGACGACCTTGAATTGTTCCTCGACGGAGAGTTTTTCCTTCTAAGTGGAGCGTGTGCAGAGATATGGGCTTTTAAAGAGGAGCGTGCATACGGTGTTTTAACAGCAAAATGGCTTACGTCATGACGATTCACGTGACAACCGATCAAAATCGTAAAAATGTCAGGTATGACAGGCACGCGCGAAAGAATTGTAAAAGTTTCACATTGACGAAGAAATTTCAGGCCGTCGAGGTTTAGAGTGCGGAAAGAGGGTTGGAAACCAAAAGAGTGGACTTTTCCGCGACGACTGAGTGCACTGTCCACGTGCCAAATCTGTCGCTGTCGAAGGTGCGATTCATTTAAAGCTTTTCTGCAGGGTAAAAAAATCTCGCGATGACGAGTTTGCGTGTCATTAATGACTATACAGATAGAACCACCGGCCATCTGCCTATAGGGAATTGTATGCAGTACACATTTATATACGCCTACGTATATATCTACGTACCGGCAATAATAATTTGTGGCGTAAAAAGAAATAAATACACATCCGTCGATAAAGCATATTTAATCTTTAAATATGACACAGATATTGCCATTTCATTTCGTAGATATTTGTAAGAATCAATCATCGGCATAATGTTTCGTGTTGTAGAAATATTAGTAGTAGATTTGTAATGAAAACGAAGGTTTGAGATTCCAAAGAAGTAGTAACTAGTGATTCTGAATGTACCTAGTTAAATGAAATTAAATTGCAAATTACTAAACCAAGAGAAAATAAGAAAAATAATTCTAAAAAGCAGGCAACATGGAGAAATTAAAAAACGTTCAAAAAGTAATAATTGATGTCAAACAAAAAAAATTCTAGAGAAAATAAAATAGAATTCTAGAGGCTAATAAATATCTCTTTCAAACAAGCCTCCATTGTTTGCCTCACAGTAGCCCAGTCTGTTGTAAAATTCTCTACGTACATTAGAGAGAGTTACAGGTGAAATACTATTACAGAGTTGTGTAATTCGCATTCGTAAATCATCTAATGTGCGGGGTCTTTCATTCTGGTGTACATAAATGGTTTCATTCAAATATCCCCAAAGGAAAAAATCACATGGCGTTAAGTCAGGGGATCTAGGCGGCCAAGAAATATTACCTCTAGTGCTAATGGTATGTGGAAAATGCAATGAAAGACATTCTTGTACTATTCTGGCATTATGAGCTGGGCAGCCATCTTGCTGAAACCAAATATCATTAAAGTTTACAGCAAGGTCACGCACTGCAGGAACAATATGATTTTGCAGTAATTGTAAATATGACTGCGCATTTAATGTTCCGTTTAGGAAAAATGGCCCTATGATGTGATCCCCTAAGATTCCTGCCCAGACATTTAGTTTCTGTGGATATTGAGTGTTGACATCCCTGCTCAAATGTTTGTTTTTCTGAGACCAGTAGCGAACGGCAGATGGATTATGGCGTTTGTGAAGGGAAAATGTTGATTCGTCAGTGAACAAAATATTTCGTGTAAAATTATCATCATTATCACATTTTTCTCTAATAGCCTCACAAAATTCGAGACGTCTAAACTGGTCATCTGGGAATATTTCTTGATTTTTTCTAACCTTATAACACTTATATTTCTTTTTGTGTAATATACGCCTAACTGTGGTTTTTGGAATACCTAATTGTTCAGAAATTTGGCGGCTAGAGCAGGGCTCACTTGATTCTACAAAGGCGCATACACTGACTTCCTTCTCTATTCTTTCCTCCGAAATAGGATGGAAATTACTCTGATAGCATTTCGAACATCCATTAATGCAGCCCGACTTTTCAAAACGATGTATGATATCTAGTATCGTCCGACGGCAGGGAACTGGACGATCAGGAAACGAAAAAACAAAACGACCAATCACTTCTTGCGTACCTCCTTGAGATGAGTAATACCATTTAATAATATTTATTTTTTCTTCTTTACTATAAACTAACGGCATAGTAAATACGTAAATGAATATCGGTAAAAAAACAGAAAAAAATACTGAGCTCTAAATAATTCTAAACCCTAAAGATGCAGACAGCAAGAATTTGCGTATTTTTGCAAGTTCGACCAACTATGAGTATACTCCACCGCAGTCAAGACACGACTGACGCGGTTGACTGTCGATCCCTAGCGTCGGCATAGACAACGCTTATGATAAACGGTAGGACTAGATACATAGGTACATATAAATGTGTACTGCATACAATTCCCTATAGGCAGATGGCCGGTGGTTCTATCGGTATATATATTAACGTTCATCCATCGATTGTCAAGTTTAAATGTCAGAAGGCCGACAAATATTACGAAGAAGAAGTGTATTTTTAATTGAAACGTGGTACCTTTCAGATACGTATTAGTGTTATTATTATCAATCGTTACTATTTCTTTTCTATATGAATATATGAACAAAATGCCGACGGATATGATAAAATAAACTTAAAGTGTATTGTCGCACGTAAGTACAGTAATAAATATAACGATTTTGCTATCTTTTATTAAGATATATTAATAAATACAATGACACTCTATTCATTATTTATGTCATCGAAATGTAAATTTCATACAACGAAGAACTTGAAGCAAGCTTAAGTACAGAAGAACCATCTGAGTTTTGCCATTTGGGCCTGTCAAATTACGTTAGATGCACACGAATTATACAAAACCAAAATGTCAACAGAATGTTGGAAATGTATCAGTGTTCAAGTTATAATTATATAAATTTAAACCATTTTACGAATGGGATCATTTAATAACATTTCTCATCGATCTCTCTACGTACAAATAATAGGGCGACTTTTCTTTATTTGTCAGATGTGTCCGAAGCACTTCGAAATAAAATAAATACATCAAATAAGATTCCCATAAGCATGTATGTCATTTCGTTTACCAATTCAGTTATAAAAGCAAGTATTTAAAGTGTACATTTTTGGTTAAATGGTACGACAGCGTCTAGCATCAACCGTATAGGAGCTAGCAAGATTTTCGATTGCGTTTTAGAAAGTATATTATTAAAGCGTAATATGAAAATTAATTAATTCTCTCAATGACCTGTAAGTTTAAAACATGTTTTATTAAGTTAGCCTGACATTTCGTTCTCACAAGTTTATGTGTGAACAAATACAGTTCAACGAACTATTGTCACGATGACAGGTGGAACGACAATTTTGGTTAAACATCTTCATGTCAGCTGTCTGACTTTTCATTGTCATAGGTATGTGTCATCGAAATATCGTTACGATGACAGTCTGTCAGAAAATTTGAATTATACACTATTTCAATCGTAAACTTGACACAAAGCGTAGTACCAATTTTATAGAACTAATAACGTGAAACAACATTGAATTAATTTTTTTTTTGATCTGTCGACGTTCACCATGGACTAGATGTACACAACTGATACAAAACCTGAATGTCAATAAAAAATTTTTAAATATCAGCGTTCATTAAATTATATAGGAATATTGTTCGCTTTGTGGGCAAAGTCTTAATAAATAAATTCATTTGCCACCATAATGTATAATCCATTTCTAGAGATATTTCTTTAAATTTAATCTTCATTCATTACAATAGCAAAGTTAACTACATAATTATCCTCCACTGTCATTCATTCATATAGAAATTAAAATACCGTAAATAGTATCGGTAATAGTGAATAGGTACAACCTAACCAACTAAAAAGAAGAAGCGTATGCGGTATCATAAAAATTAAATTAACATTATGAATGACATAGGTACTCCGACAATTTTATGTATTATGGTTAGAGTTGTTGCCGATATGCCATACGATTTTTTAACGCATACACATAATCTGACATTACGTCAAACCAGTGAGCTGTAGCAGTGAAATCAACTGTTCACAGGGACAAATATTATACGGATCTAAATTCTAATTAGCTCCCTTATTTTCAGAAATAGCGTACCGAAAATAGTTATACCGTATTTAGTTGTTTTTTAATGAAATCTGCCTTATGAATTTTAACTAACATTTTTATAGGGGAAATGATTATTAACATTTAACATTCATTAAAACAGCATGCGACCAGCATTAATCGCATTACCAATGAGATGCCCTTACAGCCTTAGATATAATATTAAAAAGATATAAGTACAAGCGAAGAGGCGAATCAACCTCGAAGAGCTCCATACATCACTATATCTAACAATGGTTGCTTTCTGCAAACACGAGAGTTGCGAAATTGTTCACATAATTCTAACTTCTCTTTATTGAAATTTAAACGTTCTTTATCATAAAAATTAATACAAAAACATTCATAAATTTACAAACTATATTCACCGTAATGACTATAAAAACATCATCAAAAATAATAATGAGTAGTATAAATACATCGTACCTATACTTGCCCATACTTAATTCAATATAATGATTCCTTTCTATAATTGCTTCCTTTGCGACGAGAAATCATAACAGAATTTGAATTTTGAAAAAAATTATCAACATACAAACTGACATCGAAAGTCACAATTTTTAAATATTGTACCTACTAAATTTTTCTATTATATAAATGCTTTAAAAAAGTGTAATTTCCGGTACGTTAGATTTATGTTATTAAATTTTGACAATTTTTTAATTGAATAAAATTGATGATAATTATAACAAACGTCAAAATATAATTATTTTATAGGTTATGAAGATAACTGACATAGAGGTGGGCAAAGCGGCTCATTTCTTTGACTCGGTTCAGCTCCTCATTGTGAGCCGGGTCACGGAACCGGCTCATTTGAACCGTGTGGATAAGTAATAGCATACCGTTCATGAACGTGTAGTACACATATAATACTCGGCGCCGCGCGCCGTCGTCGACTCAAACGAACCGGGATGATAATTTCGGCTGCGCGCACACCAATTGTACAAAATGTTTGACAAACAATTTATTTGAAGCTAAAATGCACACAAATTTGACAAATTATTAGGTTGTTGTACACAAATTAAACAAAATATATGTAAAACTAAATTATCAATTATCGGCATCTCAATCTCGACATAATACATCCGCTTGACTTAACATTTTTATAGATATACAGGTTGATTATTGTTGTTTTAATGATTATATATTTGCATTATTAAAATACTTTAATTCCAGAACGCGTACGCCTTAATGGGGAAAAAGATAGCTTTTAACATTTATGTGCCCTTATGACAACGATTAGGCATACATGCAGAGTGGGCGGAGCTATCTGAAATTAATTTCTCTCTTCTGATTAAAGTAAAATTCGGCACTTGGGAGTCTTTGTGGTATCATTGATCACGTATCCAAAGTCGAAATGTCAAAAAAAAAAAAATGGCCGAAGGATTTTTTGAAAATTGACGTATAAATGTGAAATTTTAGATACGAGGGTGTCTTAAGTCGCCGATCACAAATCCAAAATCAGAATATCATAAAAAAACAAAATGGCGGATGATTTTTTTGAAAATTGACGTATGAATATAAAATTTTAGATACGGGGGTTTTGGGGGTCGCCGATCACGATTCCAAAGTGAAAATGTCAAAAAAACACAAAATGGCGGAATATTTTTTGAAAATTGACGTATGAATGTAAAATTTTAGATATGGGGGTTTTGGGGGCGCCGATCACAATTCCAAAGTCAAAATGTCAAAAAAAAAAAAAACGGCGGAAGATTTTTTTGAAAATTAACGTGTCAATGTGAAATTTTAGATACGGGGGTTTTGGGGGTCGCCGATCACGATTCCAAAGTCAAAATGTCATAAAAAAACAAAGTGGCGGAAGAATTTTTTGAAAATTGACGTATGAATGTAAAATTTTATATACGGGGGTTTTGGGGGTCGCCGATAACGATTCCAAAGTCAAAATGTAAAAAAAATGGCGGAAGATTTTTTGAAAATTGACGTATGAATGTAAAATTTTAGATACGGAGGTTTTGGGGGTCGCCGATCACGATTCCAAAGTCAAAATGTCAAAATAAGCAAAATGGCGAAAGATTTTTTGAAAATTGACGTATGAGTATGAAATTTTAGATACAGGGGTGTGTTAGGTCGTCGATCACAAATCCAAAATCAAAATATCATAAAAAAACAAAATCGTGGAAGAATTTTTTGAAAATTGACATGTGAATGTAAAATTATAGATAAGGGGGTTTTGGGGGACGCCGATCACGATTCCAAAGTCAAAATGTCAAAAAAGCAAAATGGCGGAAAATTTTTTGAAAATTGACGTATGAATGTAAAACTTTAGGTACGGGGGTTTTGGGGGTCGCCGATCATGATTCCAAAGTCAAAATGTCAAAAAAAACAAAATGACGGAAGATTTTTTTGAAAATTGACGTATGAATGTGAAATTTCAAATACGGGGGTTTTGGGGGTCGCCGATCACGATTCCAAAGCCAAAATGTCAAAAAAAACAAAATGGCGGACGATTTTTTGAAAATTGAGTCATGAATGTAAAATTTTAGATACGGGGGTTTTGGAGGTCGCCGATCACGATTCCAAAGTCAAAATGTCAAAAAAAACAAAATGACGGAAGATTTTTTGAAAATTGACGTATGAATGTAAAGTTTTAGATACGGGGGTTTTGGGGGTCGCCGATCACGATTCCAAAGTCAAAATGTCAAAAAAAAGAAAATGGCGAAAGATTTTTTTGAAAATTGACGTGAGTGTGAAATTTTAGATACAGGGGTGTGTTAGGTCGCCGATCACAAATTAAAAATCAAAATGTCATAAAAAAACAAAATCGTGGAAGAATTTTTTGAAAATTGACATATGAATGTAAAATTTTAGATAAGGGGGTTTTGGGGGTCGCCGATCACGATTCCAAACTCAAAATGTCAAAAAAAAACAAAAGGGCGGAAGATTTTTTTGAAAATTGACGTATGAATGTGAAATTTTATATACGCGAGTTTTGGGGGTCGCCGATCACGATTCCAAAGTCAAAATGTCAAAAAAAACAAAATGGCGAAAGATTTTTTTGAAAATTCACGTATGAATGTGAAATTTTAGATACGGGGGTTTTGGGGGTCGCCGATCACGATTCCAAAGCCAAAATGTCAAAAAAAACAAAATGGCGGAAGATTCTTTGAAAATTGAGTCATGAATGTAAATTTTTAGATACGGGGGTTTTGGGGGTCGCCGATCACGATTCCAAAGTCAAGATGTCAAAAAAAACAAAATGACGGAAGATTTTTTGAAAATTGACATATGAATGTAAAATTTTAGATACGGGGGTTTTGGGGGTCGCCGATCACGATTCCAAAGTCAAAATGTCAAAAAAAAACAAAATGGCGGAAGATTTTTTTGAAAATTGACTTATTAATGTAAAATTTTAGATACGGGGGTTTTGGGGGTCGCCGATCACGATTCCAAAGTCAAAATGTAAAAAAAACAAAATGGCGAAAGATTTTTTAGAAAATTGACGTATTAATGTAAAATTTTAGATACGGGGGTTTGGGGGTCGCCGATCACGATTCCAAATTCAAAATGTCAAAAAAAGCAAAATGGCGAAAGATTTTTTTTAAAATTGACGTATGAGTGTGAAATTTTAGATACGGGGGTATGTTAGGTCGCCGATCACAAATCCAAAATCAAAATGTCATAAAAAAACAAAATCGTGGAAGAATTTTTTGAAAATTGACATATGAATGTAAAATTTTAGATACGGGGGTTTTGGGGGTCGCCGATTACGATTCCAAAGTCAAAATGTCAAAAAAACAAAATGACGGAAGATTTTTTTGAAAATAGACGTATGAATGTGAAATTTCAGATACGGGGGTTTTGGGGGTCGCCGATCACGATTCCAAAGTCAGAATGTCAAAAAAAACAAAATGGCGAAAGATTTTTTTAGAAAATTGACGTATTAATGTAAAATTTTAGATACGGGGGTTTTGGGGGTCGCCGATCACGATTCCAAAGTCAAAATGTCAGAAAAAGCAAAACGGCGAAAGATTTTTTTGAAAATTGATTTATGAATGTAAAATTTTAGATACGGGGGTTTTGGGGGTCGCCGATCACGATTTCAAAGCAAAATGTCAAAAAAAACAAAATGGCGAAAGATTTTTTGAAAATTGACGTAAAATTTTAGATGCGGGGGTTTTGGGGGTCGCCGATCACGATTCCAAAGTCAAAATGTCAAAAAAAAGCAAAACGGCGAAAGATTTTTTTGAAAATTAACGTATGAGTGTGAAATTTTAGATACGGGGGTTTTGAGGGTCGCCGATCACGATTCCAAAGTCAAAATGTCAAAAAAAACAAAATGGCGAAAGATTTTTTTGGAAATTGACGTATGAGTGTGAAATTTTAGATACAGGGGTGTGTTGGGTCGCCGATCACAAATCCAAAATCAAAATGTCATAAAAAAACAAAATCGTGGAAGAATTTTTTGAAAATTGACATATGAATGTAAAATTTTAGATAAGGGGGTTTTGGGGGTCGCCGATCACGATTCCAAAGTCGAAATGTCAAAAAAGACAAAATGACGGAAGATTTTTTTGAAAATTGACGTATGAATGTGAAATTTCAGATACGGGGGTTTTGGGGGTCGCCGATCACGATTCCAAAGCCAAAATGTCAAAAAAAAATGGCGGAATATTTTTTGAAAATTGAGTCATGAATGTAAATTTCTAGATACGGGAGTTTCGGGGGTCGCCGATCACGATTCCAAAGTCAAAATGTCAAAAAAAAACAAAATGGCGAAAGATGTTTTTGAAAATTGACGTATGAGTGTGAAATTTTAGATACGGGGGTTTTGAGGGTCGCCGATCACGATTCCAAAGCGAAATGTCAAAAAAAACAAAATGACGGAAGATTTTTTGAAAATTGACGTATGAATGTGAAATTTCAGATACGGGGGTTTTGGGGGTCGCCGATCACGATTCCAAAGCCAAAATGTCAAAAAAAAAATGGCGGAAGATTTTTTGAAAATTGAGTCATGAATGTAAATTTTTAGATACGGGGGTTTTGGGGGTCGCCGATCACGATTCCAAAGTCAAAATGTCAAAAAAAAACAAAATGGCGGAAGATGTTTTTGAAAATTGACGTATGAGTGTGAAATTTTAGATACGGGGGTTTTGAGGGTCGCCGATCACGATTCCAAAGTCAAAATGTCAAAAAAAAACAAAATGGCGAAAGATTTTTTAGGAAATTGACGTATGAGTGTGAAATTTTAGATACATAGGTGTGTTAGGTCGCCGATCACAAATCCAAAATCAAAATGTCATAAAAAAACAAAAACGTGGAAGAATTTTTTGAAAATTCACATATGAATGTAAAATTTTAGATAAGGGGGTTTTGGGGGACGCCGATCACGATTCCAAAGTCAAAATGTCAAAAAAAACAAAATGGCGGAAGATTTTTTGAAAATTGACGTATGAATGTAAAATTTTAGGTCCGGGGGTTTTGGGGGTCGCCGATCACGATTCCAAAGTCGAAATGTCAAAAAAAACAAAATGACGGAAGATTTTTTTGAAAATCGACGTATGTATGTGAAATTTCAGATACGGGGGTTTTGGGGGTCGCCGATCACGATTCCAAAGCCAAAATGTCAAAAAAAAAACAAAATGGCGGAAGATTTTTTGAAAATTGAGTCATGAATGTAAAATTTTAGATACGGGGGTTTTGGGGGTCGCCGATCACGATTCCAAAGTCAAAATGTCAAAAAAAACAAAATGACGGAAGATTTTTTTGAAAATTGACGTATGAATGTGAAATTTTAGATACGGGGTTTTGGGGGTCGCCGATCACGATTCCAAAGTCAAAATGTCAAAAAAAAACAAAATGGCGGGAGATTTTCTTGAAAGTTGACGTATGAATATGAAATTTTAAATACGGGGGTTTTGGGGGTCGCCGATCACGATTCCAAAGTCAAAATGTCAAAAAAAAACAAAATGGCGGAAGATGTTTTTGAAAATTGACGTATGAGTGTGAAATTTTAGATACGGGGGTTTTGGGGGTCGCCGATCACGATTCCAAAGTCAAAATGTCAAAAAAAAACAAAATGGCGGAAGATTTTTTTGGAAATTGACGTATGAATGTAAAAAATACGGGGGTTTTGGGGGTCGCCGATCACGATTCCAAAGTCAAAATGTCAAAAAAAAACAAAATGGCGAAAGATGTTTTTGAAAATTGACGTATGAATGCGAAATTTTAGAGACGGGGGTGTCTTAGGTCGCCGATCATGATTCCAAAGCCAAAATGTCAAAAAAAACAAATTGGCGGAAGAGTTCTTTGAAAATTGACGTATGAATGTGAAATTTTAGTTACGGCTAATTACATCTTCAATTCGGTGATTCTTCGAAACGTGATTGAACAGGGTTTAAATTTAATACTTAATTTTTTCTTATCAATAGTAGATTCGAAAACATCAGAATCGTATTGTACACTGTCCCAATGAAAATGTTGCGCTCACTGAGCTCATTGTTTCTTTCGATACTTTAACATGACTTTTGTTTAACATTAAATTACGTTTCTCGCTCTTGAGTGTGAACCGGTTTGTGTAAAAAACAATTCGAGAAAATTTTTAAATACAATAAACTATTGGCTTCACAAAATATATGTATATACCGGGATGCTTTAAAAGTTTATAAAACTGGACATTCTAAAAAGCGTTTTTTTACAGGAAAGGCGCTTTAATAGGGCTTAAATTTAAAACTTGGGCTTTTTACTTTTATTATTATTTTGTGCTTTTTTCTTAACGAGAGTAGACTTCGAAAAGATTGACAGGCTCTTATACGTTCACATCAAAATAGTATTGTAAACTGTCTTAATGAAAATGTTACGCTTTTTGAGAGCTCATTGTTCCTTTGGATATTTTAACATGACTTATGTTTAACATTAAATTACCTTTCTCGCTCTTGAGTGTGTACCGGTTTGTGTAAGAAACAATTCGAGAAAAATTTTAAATAAAATGAAAGGCACTTCAATTTAAAACTTGGGGTTTTTACTTTTATTTTCATTTTGTGGTCCTTTATTAACGATAGTGGATTTCAAAGAGGTCACACTTTACATCAAAATAGTATTGTACACTGTCTTAATAAAAATGTTGTGCGTTTTGATCTCATTGTGTCTTTGCATACTTTAACACGACTTATGTTTAACATTAAATTACCTTTCTCGCTCTTGAGTGTATACCGGTTTGTGTTAAAAACAGTTCGAGAAGAATTTTAAATAAGATATCCTATTGGCTTAACATAATAAATGTATATACAGGGGTGCTTCAAATATTTATAAAAATGGACATTCTAGAAAGCGCTGTTTACAGGAAAGGCGCTTGAAAAGGGCTTAAATTTAAAACTTGGGTTTTTACTTTTATTATTATTTTGTGCTCCTTTATTAATGATAGTGGATTTCAAAAGGGTCTCACGTTACATCAAAGTAGTATTGTAAACTGTTTTAATAAAAATGTTGCGCTTTTTGAGCTCATTCTGTCTTTGGATACTTTAACATTGCTTATGATTAACTTTAAATTACCTTTCTCGCTCTTGAGTGTGTACCGATTTGTGTCAAAAACAGATCGAGAATAATTTTAAATAAAATATACTCTGCTCTTTTATTAACGATAGTGGACTTCGAAAAGGTAGTAAGAAAGTAATATACTTTATAAATTAAATTTACTTTACCCATTCACATACATATGTTTGCGAGCTATATATTTGAAGTTCATCAGCATTCATTAGCATTCTATAAGAATGTTTGAAAGCGACGCCCATTTACCAAACAAAATTTGTTGTAAACATGTTAAACACTATGGAGATACTACGTATATTTGAGCATGTCAATTAAAATGACGAGCCCGCGATAGCGGGCGAGTAGTATATATGTAATTCATTGAAATTTTAAAATGTTCTTCAATACAAGTCCTTCATTTTTAAATGACGTGCGAACTAATTTTGAGTATGTGACAGACGAATGTTTCAATTATGCTGACCAAAATTTCATAATGAAAGCGCTGTTCCACTTCAAATAATTTGGGTGAAAATATATCAGTGTCAGACTGCTTATTACGTTCTTTTTTATTAATATTGTGCATGCCTATCTTAAATTGTTTCTGAGCAATTGACATACTTTTTGTTAATATACTAAATTTTTCCACTGTTATTTCAATAGCGTATTATCCCGATTGTTTCAATGAAAATGATGCACTTATTGAGCATATTGGTTCTTCGGATACTTTAACATCATTCTTATGTTTAACATTAAATTATCTTTCTCGCTCTTCATTGTGTAACAGTTTGTGTAAAAAAAAATTCTAGAAGAATTCTAAATGAAATATACAATTGGCTTTACAAAATATATGTATATACAGAGTGTGCCACAAGTCTATAAAATCTTACATTCTAAAAACTACCACGAGAGTGATCGCGTTTTACAGGAAACTGTAAAAAGCTGTAAGCGGACGCGCAAAAGGCGAATTCAAGCTCGAAAAGATTGAAGCCATAGCTCACAAACATTCAACACAATAAATATTGCAATATATAATAATAGGCCCAATGATAATAGTGTATAGGTAAGAAATTTATAAATTCGATTCCTTATTTGTTTATAAATACTTTCTACTTATTTTTAGCAATTATCGTTACATGACTGGAGTCATTTCGTCCATGAATTCAGTTGTAAAAATACTTCAAAATATTATAAGATATTGTTAATAGAAAAAAGAAACTAAAATATATTCCTACCAGATTAAACAAGCACTTAATCATGTTGTTACTGTGCCAGGCAAATTGAGAAGTAATATCATACGTATTCAAAAAAGATTGTTTAATTATCATTGATGAAAATGAACTTCCCGCGACATCGTCAATTAGAATAATTCAAAATAGCAATTCTAAAAGGATGTTTTACAGTATTTTCGAATATAACAATAAGTAATCAATATTACCATAATACATACATATATTATATCTATATATTCCTTAAATTGTAGGTGTACAATGCAAAAGAAAATAATTATGTACAGTGTGAACAAGGCTTTACCAACATTATTAATCATCATACATAACTGACAGTTGTAATACAAAGAAACACTGCAAATTATAAGAGTATAGGAATGGAAATCAGTATAAAAATGCCAATGAAGTAAATATTATTTGTTATAGAACAATGATTAAATGAATTATTTAAAAGTATACATTCGCGTCAACAAAACATAATTCTAATAAAGCTATCTACAAGTTTGTATAAAATAAAATGTTTTTTTAAAATTCTAATGAATTTTCATTTAAACCAAAAAGACCAATGGAATCGACATATGTATATAGACTGAAACACTATTAAAAAAACTATCAAACCACATTTTCCAACTGATGCAAAAAAAACAGATTTTGAGATTATTCTAATTTTATACCCACAAACAAAATTCAAACTACAGATAAATTAGGCAAACGTAAAATAAATCATCGGCAAGTCAAGGCACAAAACCAATAATAGTAGAAAAATTATAAATAGAGTGAAAACTACCGTCTGTGAGGCACAGGAAAAGTATGTGAAAAATGTCAATATAACTAAACGATAAAATACATCTTATTTCATGGACAGCCGTTAAACATTTTCAATTTAAAAACTGCTATTATCACTAAATCTATTATTAATCATTTCATCCGATAAGCATTCTGAATAAAATATTGCATAGTTGTAAACTATATACAGGGGTGTATAAAAACAACTAAGCAATATTGAACATCTAAAACACAATTATATTTAGTTATTCGCTATATATCGGAATTATATGGTGTTTCAAAAACTGAAACGCAATAAAGACAAAATCCGCAATAAATTTAGAAGAATAAGGGGGAGCGATACCTCAACTGTAAGCGGAATAAGAGGCGATAGCGGGCCTTCAAGGCCTGCCGTATTAGCTAGTCTATACATTAAGAACGAAACTAATCCATACGGAATTTATTTGGAACTGTAATTGGAGAACTAAATAAAAACACCAAGAAGTTTATGAATGAAATATACACACATAAGTATCCTATGAAAGTGATTTATTACTGACAACAAAATAACCTATCGCTCTTTCAAAAAAAACTTGAGAATATATTCAGACACCAGTATTTCTAGTTATAACAGTTATAACTGGAGTTCGGGATGTGGCAGCCAGATGAAATTAAGTACGCGCAGGAGTGTTCAGATTCACGGTTTATGGAATAATATTTCGAATTGACATCAAATATTGATGCTTTTGACTGACTTATTGCTTTTTAATTATCCATTGTTCTCGTCTTAATAGTAATTTTTAAATTCAACTGTTAAAGAATTGCACAAATTAAATTGGGAAATTGCACATATTGTTTTATAAAAATTAGAAGTTTTAATATCTGCCATCAAATATTATAGTATTATAACAGGTTTTTATGAAATGTAATTGTTAATATTTAGGATGACCTGATTAAATAGAACAATTCTATTTTCTAAATGTGCAGGTGTAAATATTATTAACTTGATATTATTTTTAATGAGTGTGCAGAAAAAAGTATAATCCAATTTAAAAATTTGTTTTTTCTCAACGTTCTGTAAACACTAGATTTCGGAATTCCAGTTTCTCGAGCCACTCGACGTACTGATGTACTTGGATTGTTCATAACATATTGTAAAATATTATTTTGAAGTATATCAGCATTGTTAACTTGATGGATCTTTTTTGTTCGAAGCTTCCATAGTTCACAAAATTTCTGATTGTTCTGCTAAAAGTTGTCCGGTGTGGTTGTGGTCTTTCCGGAAAACGCTGAGCGTAACCTGTGCAAGCACTTTCAGAGATTCTATTTACTATGAAATAAACTTCCAACATATCAACCTTTACTTCATTTGAAAATGTGTGTGCCAATATCAATTTTTATTAATCTCCATGCTTAACGGTAATTACTTACACAAAGTTCTAAATCTCCCACCAATTTCACTACACTTTTACATGTCAATAATTACAGAGCTAATTTATCGTGTTTTACACTACCATTTAATTTCATAGCTAACTAATTCCATATTAGAGTGAAATTTTATTCAAATATTCATATCTCTCATGTAAGTAAAGGTTTATTAAGCATGTTGTACATTATTGAAAAGCTATTTTTAAGAACTAACTAACTAATTAAAAATCCAATATGGCCGCTATAAGAAAAACAAAAAATAGTGCTAAGAACTTGGAAACAAGTGAAAATCGGGGGTTACTGTTAACACCAAAAAAATTGTCTTAAAAAAGTGTCTCAACAATGTTAGAGTTTAAACGCGATCGAGTTATTGAGGAACATTCAAATCGGCAAATATTGGTTTTTTTCAAAATATCTCAAAATTGTAAAAAGTCCGAATGAATTTGAAATGAGATTTGTTGCGAGCATTGAATTATGCAATGTTATTACAAAATAATTTTAAAAATTTAGCATTTAACATTCGTTTTTTTTCATAAATTGAGAGATAATGTCTTTATCTCTCAATTTATGAAAAAAGTCGAATGCTAAATATTGCAAAATAATTTTAAACCTCATTTTATTACAAAACACAATATTCTGATTCGCCTTGGTTTACATTTTCATGTCTGTATTGCAAGTATATATTTTGCGATATAAAGTCAGGCAATTGAGTAAAATATTTTATGACCATCTGTGTAAACACAAAATTTGATGTATGAGTTCTTTGTGCAATTTTTCCTTGTCAGGAAGAGTCGGCCTTGATTTTACACATTCATTCATAAGTTTTTATATATACATATTTTAATAAGTAGTGAGCGGGCACGAAAGGTTGATGACTCATCGCCCATGGGCGCACTATTGAAATGTATTTTTAAAGAGGTTTTAATTTTATTTATATAATTGGATAACAAGTGGCTGCTGATCTATAAAATACAAAATACCTTACTATTTGTTCATTTTCTAGTTCAAGTCGAGTAAAGGAGTATTAATATTTACTACCAATACTTTCTCAAGGTTCTCTTGTGTAAGATTTGTTCTCTTTGAATGAAATACATCCTTGTGGATAGAAAACGTCCTTTCTACATCGCAACTGGTTATAGGTGCGTACTGGAAATATTCTTTTATTTCAGCGTATTTAGCAGTGAGATTTTCTGTCATTGTCCCCATACACAATTGCCGCTATTTTATTAAATCTGGATTTCGATTAAAAACTGCGTCTAGCTTTTGCCGGAGGCCACATCCGAAGTCACTTGGAATACTTTTGAAATTATTAATAGCCACATCTAATGTGGTTAATCCATCTTTTAATTTGAGATTTCGATTTTCAAAATATGTGATTAGTTTAGGCAAATTTCCAAAGTATTCCTGAAGGAATAACAACTGATTTTTTGAATTTACTTACTTTCATGTTATTGGCGGGGATGAATTAGTATCAATTTTTATACCCTTTCGTTGCTAATGAGTAAATGATTTGGTTATAACTAATGCATTATATTATATTGTTTTTTTTTCCGTTATTGTATACTTAGTTCATGAGTTATGGAAATTATTTTTGCTGTTTTCCTATAATTAGATATATTAGGTATATCTGTTAGGTAATAAAGATATATTATTATTATTATTATTATTATTATTATTATTATTGTTGTTGTTGTTAGTATTTTATTTCACTGTTGGAAAAGACAAGAAATGATATTTAAAAAATAATAGCTAGAGAATTTGAAAACATTTAAAAGGGGAATTCAACGTAATATATGCAATGAATTAAAAACTTGATAAAAAGATTGAAATGAACACATTTATGGAAGAGTATGATAGAAATTTAAATGAAAGCAAACTATACATTGTCTAGTTACCCTCTTAAAATTAAAATAAAATTATTACTCGCAATAAATAAAAAAAAATTATATTTAAAAATTTTATTTACTGGATTGTCTTCGTATGACTATATCTTCGATATTAAAAATTTGTCATTCCATTTAAAATTTCAAAGAAAAAAGAAGTAATATACATAAATTGACAACAGCGCCCTCTGTTATTTTTTTTGACAACCACGTAATTTCGTACTACATATCCTGAGCCCAGAAACATTAAATTCATTTGACGCATACCGAAATTATACCTACTTTTGTACGCCGACGTACCCCGCTCCACCCTCCCCTTGGCATGAGAGTTTCAAATGAAATTTGTATAAAAATGTCCGAAAATGTTGCTAGTAGAAATTTTAATCTATCTTAATCTATAATTTAATGAAATATTATCGAATTTTTAATTAATCTTGAGAATTGCGCCCCTTGTGATCATTATGGAAACTTAAAAATATTTTTGTTGAAATTTCCGTTGTCCATTTTACTATAAAGATTTTTTTCCGCCAGGTTGTACGATAAACAGGCACTTAAACGATGATCGCATTACTATGAATGGGTTAGCGATGACGATATCGATCACTGTTTGTACCTTTGCAAGATCGTGGGTTAGCGTTAACGGTTTATATACTCACTGACATTAGAAGTGTTACAATCTAGAAGGAATAACTTATTCAACTTTATTTTTTGCCATCAGAATGACTATATTTAAAGCATACTTAATAACAATGTGAACTGTTTTTCTCTGCTAATTTTTTGCGATAAAAGAATGTTATCTCTTTTTTTTTGTAAGAAACCTATTTATGCTAGCTGACTAGTACAGAAGTATTTGCGCCTCAAATTACTAGTGTTAAGGGTAACAAAATGCCTCGAGTTCGAAGACGTCAAAGTTATTAGTGACTTTGACAGGGGTAGAATGGTTGCCTATCGAGATATTGGTTTGTTCTGTCGCGAAATTGGACACCGTGTTAATTGTACTTCAATGACGGTAATGCGTGTGTGGACAGAAGAAGGTAGTGGAACACGAAGAAGACCAACTGGTCAACCGAGGCGTACCGCAGAGCGTCAGGATAGGCTCTTCAGACAACTAGGTTTACGGGACAGTTTTACTACTACGCGTCAAATCGCTGACCAATTGTTTGGACAAGAAGGTAGACCTGTTACTATGCGTACACTATATTGCCGCATTACAGCCTTTGTACTTTTTTCATACCGTCCACGATTAGTGCTTTCTTTCACTGCGGACCACTGTCGTCAACGTTTGAACTGGTACAGAGAACGGCAGCATTGGGAGGCAGAACGGCATAATGTCGTCTTCAGCGACGAATCGCGATTCTGTCTAGGTATACAAGATGGCCGTAGATTCTGCTATGTGCTGTGATCTCGAGTAGACGTGCGTGTGCTAGCTCTGATACAATTTTTCTCGTTATTATCCACAATGGATTATAAGCTAAGAAATAGAATAAATTCATCCTGTGTTGAAGATGACACTTACATTAAAAAAGCTATCGAAAATCTATTGCTCTCTGAAGAATTTATTACTAAAATTAGTGAAAAAATAAGTTTTAAGCTACAACTTGATTTCGACGAGAAATTCAAGCAGTTAACAGCCGAGGTGGGCCAGCTAAAATCCGAGGTAGATGAAGTGAAGAGAGAATTAAACCAACTCCAGCAATTTTCACGTATTAGTAATCTTCGAATATTCGGTATCAAGGAGGAGCTTGGTGAACACACGGCTGAAACCGTTGTAAAGGTATGCAAGGAGAAGATGAACATTGATATTCTGCCCTCCGATATAGATATGGCCCACCGTCTGCGGGCTAAGGAAAATGGTGTCAAGCCAATAATTGTCCGTTTTGCGCGCAGAGCGGCCAAACAATTAATTTATAATAATAAACGTAAATTAAAGGGCACCAAAATCGTTATTAAAGAAGATCTTACGCCGAAGAATATAAATCTGTTAAAGGAACTCCAACGCCGCTCTCCCGCTAACAGCTCCTGGACGAACGACGGGAAAATTTATTGTAAGTGCAATAATAAGATCTATTTAATCCATTGTGTTGAAGATATTAACAAACTCTGGAGCACCGAGCGCCCGTAAATACGAGTAATTCAGTGATCCTACCTATCGTTGTAAACATACATTGGTTGGTTTGTGTACTTGTTTCTTGCTATATCTTGTTTTTGTAACTTGTATTTTTGTGTAGAGATTTATTTACTCTAATACTTACTTCCTTTTTTGGACCATTTTTATAAAACAGATCTTTCACATGTGTTCGTGCATATAATTGATATTATGATATTGTTATAGGAAATGTAGAATATTTGTGTTTCTTTTTAATATTTTTAAATGATTAATTGTCTGTATATTTAGCTGGTACTTTCACATGTGTTCGTGCATATTATTGATATTGTGATATTGTTATAGGAAATGTAGAATATTTGTGTTTTTTTTTTTTTCAATATTTTTAAATGATTAATTGTCTGTATATTTAGCTGGTACTTTCGTGGGAAACAGGGGGAAGAAAAAAGAAAGGAGAATATCTTTCATAGGCCTCACTTTTGCACACCTTAATATTCAATCATTGGTCCCTAAGTTTAATTGTGTAGCCAAGGTGTTGACTGAGAATTCTATTGATGTTCTGTGTCTGACTGAGACATGGCTGTCTCCAAGGATCCCTGACGACAAACTCAAAATAAATAATTATAATTTTTACAGGCGTGATCGCGTGGGCCGCCTTGGTGGCGGCGTGGGCATTTATATTAGGGAAAGTATTCACTGCAATGTTATTAATTACACATCAAAGATTGAAAATGTTTGGTTATCATGCAACATTAACAATGAGCTTTCGGTTATCGGATGTGTATACCGACCACCTACCTTTTGTTCATCTATTTTTTTTGATGAATTTGAGAATCAGCTGATCACGAGTAAACTTAGTGCTGCATCCGTCTATTGCTTGGGTGATATTAATGTTGATCTTCTGGATGCAAATTCACCTTTGAAACAACGGGTTTCACATATGTTTGAGTCCTTAAGTATGAGGCAAGTAATAACGGAGCCAACTCGAATAACTCTTACTACTGCTACCTTGATTGACATAATTGTTCTTTCTGATGAGACTGACGTTGTCGAAAGTGGTGTAATATCATGTGATTTGTCTGACCACGATATACCCTATTGTAGGTTATCCATGCCCAAAATCGCAACAACACCAAAACTGCACACCTTCAGAGATTACTCGGGTTTTGACTACGACCTCTTTATGAAAGATTTAACAGTTATTCCATTTAATCAGATGTTTTTTATGACATTAAACGCGCAATTGGAATTTTTCAATTCTGTGATTCTTAATTTATTCAACGTTCATGCTCCTCTAAAAACTATCAAAATTAGTAAACCCCGTAAACCGTGGATAACTGAAAATATGAAACTTCTCCAGAAATTGCGTAATAATGCTAAGAGTAGGTTTAGGAGAACCAAATTGGAGGCGCATTGGATTTATTACAAACAGCTTCGAAATTTCACTACATTGGCGATTCGAAATGAAAAGTCAGCTTATTTTCGTTATTTATCGTACAACAAAAACAGCAAACTAATTTGGCGTGAACTTAATAGTTTAAATATTGGGGAAAAAAAGCGAAGTGGGATTCCTTGTGGGTTTTCTGACTCGAACCTTATCAACTCCAGTTTTATTAGCAACATACCTGTCGTTTCTGGAGATTTTGCGGGGTGTATTCGTAACTATATGGAAAATACCCGGGAGGATCTAGCGAATGTTTTTGCATTTCGCACTGTTGATGAGGATACTGTTTTTCGCTTGATCTTGAGCATTGGTAGTGCTGCTGTTGGCATTGATGGTATTAGCATTCATATGCTTAGACTGCTTCTACCACATGTCCTTCCATACATAACCCACCTGGTGAACTGTTGCATAGCAGAGAGCACTTTTCCTGCATCTTGGAAAACATCACTGGTAATTCCTATACCTAAAAAAGCAAATCCTGTTAACATTGGTGACCTTCGCCCTATTAGTTTGTTGCCTGTCCTGAGCAAAGTTCTGGAAAAGATATTAGGTTTTCAAATTCATGAACATTTGGAAGCATTTGATTTGCTCCCTCAATGTCAGTCGGGTTTTCGACGTAACCACAGTTGCACTACTACACTCCTGAAGGTTACGGATGATATTCTTAGATCTAGAGATAATAACTCCATGTCTCTATTGGTCTTACTGGATTACAGTAAGGCTTTCGACACTGTTAACTATGATATCTTGTTGGCTGTCCTACACCATCTGGGTTTCAGTGGCAGCGCTGTGGGTCTCGTGCATTCATATTTTTCGAAAGGTACCAGTGCGTGAAGCTGCACGGTGATGTCTCATCAGCTTTGGCCTTGACTAGAGGTGTTCCCCAGGGATCCATCCTTGGCCCTCTTTTTTTCTCCCTTTACACTAGTCATTTAAACAAATGTGTACAACACTGTCAATTGCAGATGTATGCCGATGATACACAACTTTACATGGATTTTTCAAAACACGATGTACAGATGGCTGTGGATTGTATTAATCGAGACTTGCAGCGCATACAGTCGTTTTCGCGGCATCATGCCCTGAAAATTAATCCTGAGAAAACCACTGCTGTCCTGTTTGGCAATCCCTCTTTAATTCAGAACACTAAAGAACGGATTAAAATAAATGTCAATGATACGGAGATACCGTTGGTTCAGTCCGCGAGAAATCTTGGTCTGATGATTGATAACAGCTTCAGATTTAAGGAACACATTTCAAAAATTATACAGTTAGCCTACGCCAATCTGAAAACACTATATCCTTACCGATTAATTTTTGACGTTCGTACTAAGACTATGCTGTGCGAAAGTCTTGTTTTATCACACTTTAATTATGCTTCCCCAGTTTACGGTCCCTGCTTAGATAATGCGGATCGATCTCGTATCCAAAAGGTACAGAATGCTTGTATGCGCTATATTTTTGGCATACGTAAATTTTATCATATTACGCATAAACTTATTGAGTTGCGTTGGTTGAACATGGCTAATAGGAGAAGATTACATGCTCTATGCCTCTATCATAAAATTCTTGTTTCTCAAACTCCGTCATATCTAACATCAAAAATACGTTTTCGATCAGATGTTCATAATATAAATCTTCGCAACACGAACTTGATTAGACCCCCAAAACATAGACTGGCAATTTTCGAAAGATCCTTCACATACAACATTTATCAACTATACAATATTATTCCTGTTCACTACAAATCCTTGGAGCCAGGGGCGTTTAAACGTCAAATTGTGCAGTATCTCTTTGAATGTCAGTAGTGGTTCTCAGTCGTTACTTGTAAATTATTTTCTTTTCTATATGTATATACATTTTCTTTTTTGCATACAGTTACTTGCGTGCCACCTTAATTCACATACGACTACGTAATCATAGCAGAATATTAGTATTAAGTTAGTATAGGCAAACTTTGTTATATGTCTTGTCTTAATGTTAAGGTTTTGGTGTAAGAACAGGGGATGGAAAATTTCTCCATCCATCTGAACCACGCCTTAGGGTTTCAGTTACATATTTCGTTTGTTTTTGATATATACATATATGTATTAATATATATGTGTGTGTGTTATATGTGAATATATTGTATGTATCTTGAAATAAAGCATATTATTATTATTATTAAGGGTAAGACGTCGGCGTGGAGAGCGACGTGTTATTGGATTTGCTGTTGAGAGGTATGCACACAGGACTGTTGGAGTAATGGATTGGGGGGCTATTGCCTATGGTAACCGATCACCATTTCTCTTTATTCGAGGCAGTATGACAGCTGCGCATTATGTTGATGACGTCCTACAAACCATCTTACTACCTTATCTAGATGGTCGTCCACACGCCATTTTTCAGCAAGACAACGCACGTCCCCATATTTCTCCTCCAACTATGGACTTCCTCCAAGAAGTCTGCGTTAATGTTTTGCCGTGGCCCGGACCCCATCGAACATGTTAATCCACGAAGTTCAAGTTGCTTGGAACGAGGTGCCACAAGCAGATATCGACCAACTCATTTTGTCGATGACTAGACGTGTACAGGAGTGTACTCAGCCACGGGGCCGCCCAACACATTATTAATTTTTTTTCGTATTACATGTTAATAAAATTTCTTGCAAATGTTATCGTTTATTTATGATGCGAAACTATCATATTGCCAAAAAAATAAAGTTGAACAAATTATTCCTTCTAGGTGCAACACTTCTAATGTCACCTTATATATGAATGATCGCATATAGTTGAATATTACTAACTGTCGCCGCCACCAGGGCTCTACAGCGTTTTGAAGAAGAAATCTGAAAATTACACATAGTACACTAATACGAACATGACCCGCATCACTTTAATAAAGTAGAACACAAATAATGAAATGTTTTTTTGATGTGTAAATAGTTTGAATAAATTCTAGAAAATATCTGGATTCATATGCATACTGAAAACAAAATTCAATAATTATCATGTTCCCAAAAAATAGTTTGTAAAAATGAAAACTGGTAAGCGACTCCTATTTAGACGCATTTCGCGATTTCGCCTTTTACGATTTCCTCAATTCGACGGTAGTGGATGTTTTTGTACTAAGGTACAGCATGTAGATTTGCTCGTGACAGGTGGAGAAAGTTACCACGCAGAGAGAAACAGAAGATACTGCTACGACACAGTATAATGTTCTCTACTAGTGATGAGCAATAAGTATTTGGTTATTGAAATAATTCGGTTTTGCCCATCGCTATTCTCTAATAAACGGTCCGATTTGTTATTTCGCATCCCAAGTTCATCTGCCACGAGTGATAAGACGTGGGTATATTAATTCAGTTCTGCCGTATTACTGTAGCTTTCCTTATCTCTTATACTGTTTTCGACATATATGCCACTTTAGAAAAAAATGGCGTTTAATACATATTAACATTAAACTTTGGAAAGGGGGTCTAACATATGCAATGACTCACAGATCAAGTAATATAAACAAGCAAGTTTTTACGGATGTCCGTCTTTGGCACTGTGATAGTTACGGGTAGAAATTTTAATGTATTGCAAATTTTTGTTTAATCGTTTTATTTGGAAATAAAATATACCGCCAATGATAGAGATTTTTGGGAGTCACAGTTGATGCCGGCCTCACCTTCGAAACTCATGTTGACTCCGTATGTAAAAAACAAATCATACTACCTGATACTAAAGCTTAAATATATTGGTCGCTATTAATACGAGGTAAGATCAGTAAGTACCCGTGTTTGAAGACAGGTGGCGCTGCTGAGGGAAGTTGGCATTACCGTCGTGTACTACCATCTGTCAGACAACACCATAATAAATTTCAGACTGATTCATAGGTTAGTTTTTATTTGGCAGCCAGTTGTATCACACGTGTTTCGTGTTTCTCGATAAAATGGAAAAAGAGCAATATCGATCCGTAATTCGCTTTTTATTTTTGGATGGAAAAACATGCGAAGAAATAAAAGCGAAGTTGGATGCTGTCTATGGGGACCCTTCACCATCTATGACAACCGTAAGATATTGGTTCAACGAATTTAAACGTGGTCGTACATCTGTTTTTGATGAGGAGCGCCCAGGCCGCCCGGCAGACGTGGTTACCGAGGAAATCGTTGAATAGGTCCACGACATGATTCTCGCTGATCGTCGAACGAAAGTGCGCGAAGTAGCAGAGGCCGTAGGCGTGTCGTACGGAACGGCAATTAATATTTTACATGATAAGTTATCGGTGAGAAAGGTGTCGGCCCGATGGGTGCCGCGATTGCTTACGGTGGACAACAAGCGGATACGGTTGTCAATGTCGAAGCAGTGTTTGGACCTCTTTACGAGAAATTCGTAGGAGTTTTTGCGTCGAGTCGTCACCGTCGATGAAACCTGGATCCATTATTATACGCCAGAGTCCAAGCGACAGTCAAAACAATGGATTTTTCGGGGTGAATCTGCTCCGAAGAAGGCAAAGACGGTCCCATCGACCGGAAAGGTCATGGCCACGATTTTTTGGGATTCCAACGGAATAATCCTCATGGACTTTTTGCAGAAAGGAAGAACGGTCACGGGGCAGTACTACAGTGAATTATTGGACCGATTCGATATAAAATTGAAGGAGACACGGCCCCATTTGGCTAAGAAAAAAGTGCTGTTTCACCACGATAATGCACGAGCACATTCATCCAGAATTGTCGCGGCAAAGTTGCATGAACTGCACTACGAATTGCTGCCGCACCCACCGTACTCGCCTGACTTGGCTCCCTGCGACTTCTTTCTGTTCCCCAACATGAAAACGTGGCTCGGGGGAAAAAGATTCAGCTCAAACGAGGAGGTTATCGTCGAGACAGATGCGTATTTTGCAGAGTTTGACAAATCGTATTTTTTTGGAGGGGTTAAAGATGTGGTAGAAACGTTGAGAAAAGTGTATTGTACTAAAAGGTGATTACGTTGGAAAAAAAAAAATTGTGAAAAACTTGCGTCTTCTTTCCTAACACGGGTATTTATTGATCCTCCCTCGTATGTGCTATTCTCTTGTTCATTCCACACTTTCTTATAGCCTTTTGATCTGGGGATGGAAACGCGCATTGCTCAAAAGAGGATTATAAGACTAATATTTGATTTAGCACAAACTCACACTTGCAGAGGCATACACATCACATATTAAGAGAAAAATTTCTCTTGCATTGCACGGACACAATTTCGGCGACCGCTGTACTACCTAATTATCAGTAATAATATCACAAGAGCATAGAAAATAATCGATTATATTCCCGAGTCACGAGACGTATTCTGCGAAACACCACGAGAGCGTAGCTCGAGTGGTGTTTTAAGGATATAGGTCGAGTGAAGAGGTTATATAATGGATTATTTTCGTTTGCTCGAGTGATATTCGTTACGATTATATAAAGAATTAACTAACGAAATTTTTTTATTGGTTGAAATTAAAAGTACAATTATTATATGTATTATCTTTAGAAGTTGAATTTGAGGTTCTGGTGCTGATTTTAACGGTATTTTGCGGTGTCAAATTTTCAATTTCTTTATCTATTTCGGTCCCCGAGCTTATACCAAAGCGTTCCATGTCGAAAAAATTAAAAGAACATTATGAAAATTGCTGAATATATTTTTGACGTTTATCAACAAACTTCAAAACACTTGTTACCATGACAACATTCTTATTGTTGGAGGAAGCGAAACACCAAAACGGTTATATCACGTCGTCAAGAGTATATTCACTTATCAATATATGGTAACTATGTAAAATTTGTAATTGCTATTGGCTAAATTTCAAATGAGTTATATAATCACGATAATTTTATTTCCTAATAATTTTAATATCTTCTACCAGCTACTTCTGCTGTGGTAGGCTAATATTTGGATGATACTTTCGAAATTACAAACCAGAAGTTTCAATTGAAATCAAACCAGGCCGGTTCCGACAAAGGAACTTATGTTATCTGCTTCTGTTAGATACTCTTTTACATACTTAGAACTTTACGAATTAAATTTATGAAGGTACTTCATATAGTTGCTTAGAACATAAGTCATTTAAAAGAATGTATTTACTTAACATTTTTGGTTGATGGCAAGACGGTGTCACATTGATAAATGCAATTTCCTTACTTTAATTGGGATTTGGAATCTTGATAATTGGCATTAGATAATTTTTTCTTCTTTCTCTGTACCCTCTTATATACCTGTTGGTGTTGAGGGGCCGCACACATCGAGCCACCATCCGACGTCTGGATATTACTTCTGCTGTAAATAGAAGTTTGTACCCAAAATCAGAGCCATCTGGAATTTGCCAGAGTGTAATGGTATAATACTATATACATATAAGGTGTGTATCTCGACTATGTTAACTAATACGGGATTTTAAATTGATTTTTAATAAATTTGAATTATCAAGGCTTCTTAATTCGAACTTACTATTAATTGTAGACCAAAAAATTGTTCAATGCGCAATTTAAATTATAGTCTATTTATAGTGCTAGAAATCCTAGCAAGACAGGATTAAGAAACGCTGATTGGATAAAATACACTAACAACTATTACTGTAACACATGAATTTTTGTCACGTTACGTTACGCCAACAAAATACATAGTAGTTTTAATATCCTATGAGGACACGTAATATATATATAATAATTTATTTACTTCTATTTTTTATATTCCAGATTGTATAAAAAATTAGAAATTACATTATCAACCAGTAAATTATATTCTTCTTGCTTGGTTGTTGGAAATATTTAAAATATACAAGAATTTGCATTTTTTGCTATGTATACAGTACTAAAAAACAAAATATTAAAATGTTGTAATTCTTATATATTTTTATTGGACATCATTTCAATTACAAAAATAACAACAAGCATATTAAATCATAAAAAGCTGAATATAAATAAAAGTAGGAAATTAAAAAATAAATGAAATTAGAATACCTGAATATAAATTATATATATATATATATGAAATACAATTAAAATATTTAATCTTTTATGCATTTACATAGTTCGCGAGGTGTTATGTTTAGGGGAAAGTTGTTTCGTATGGTCGACCACTGTCGATTCCTCTAATGCTTATAGTATATAAAGAGGTCAAAATTCGCTTAAAATTTGTTTTCGTAAACTTTAACCGCGATCTCGTGTAAATTTTTGAAACAAGAATTATGTGTTGAGCACAGTGTTGAGTAAATAATAATAAATTATTATTGTTGGTTGTATATAAAAAAAGGAAAGTAACTTCTGATTTTATTAAATATTTTTAAGTTTATCAATAAAAATACTATAAAATACGATTGGGGCCTTTTAAAAGAGTATTTAATAGAAGGTGATGTAATATTGTCTAAACAAACACTCGAACTCAAATTGTGGTTTATAAGGTTTAATGCATTAGGCAAACATAAGCCGATGACAACAACTAGTAGAAACCATTAAAGAAGTTTAGTTTGAAGAAACAGAATTCTCATATATTTTTTAAATTTGTTAGAATTTTTGGCAGTCCAACAAAATATAAAATAATTTATATGTATGTGATTACGATTACAATGTGTGCAAGGGTATAGTCAAGGTGGGCAGGGGTGAGTACCAATAAAGCATGAAAGAAAAGAGAATAGACTTGATTACCATTGAAATTTCCCGTTGGTTAACCATATTATAGCTAAACCTTGTGATTAATGCCGTGAATCATGTAACGGAAGTTTCTTGCGAATTGGTGCCACTATTGGTCTAAAAATATAACAGTGTTGCTGTTTTTAAGCTGAACTTTGTGGCAATTGTAGAAGGACTTCAGAAGAAAGAAACATTGCTACTTGGAGGATGGTATTGCGGCTGCATTCGGCGACAATATGTGTCCTTGTTGGAGCTCCTAGTAAAAATTCTGCAATCAAAAGCTATTAACGTAGATGCACGCAGCATATCAAGCGAATTACATCGGTTATCACTTCACATGCTGTCGATGAGGAACACATAAAAGAGCTCATTGATGAGGGCAAAGAAAATTAGTGAAGCTCTTCGATTCGAGATAAGTATGCTTAGACTTCTGGATAGGCAGCAACACCGCTCGAATGCTCCAGCTACTTGCTTCATCGTGTGTTTTAAAACATCTATATTTGTTCCATATCATTCTTTCAAGAAATCGCTCGACAACCGTTTTACAGATGTAAAGACTCCGACATTGCAATCATTACACCCGGTCTTCATACTCATACTCACTGCAAGAGTTAAAAATCACAGTAAAAGACATTGTGGTCTTTTATAATCTACCTGAGCTACAAATCGAGTGTGTGCTGTGGTTCAATTTGCGGAATGAATATAACTCCGCGAAAAATCTAAAAGCATTCTACCTTGTTGATGTTTTGTAGGAAACAGCACTTTTTCTCTCAGAGCCACTGATGATTTGTCTTGCACAGCCGTGCACAACACCTGCGATTGAGAAGATATTTAGTACTCTCATGCACCTGAAGACATGGTTTAGATTAACTGTGATACAAGATCATCTCAATAGCCTTTGCGTGCTCAGCGTGCTCATTGAATTATTGAACACGATAAGCTTTTCAAAGAAAAAGTTCCGTCACGATATTGAGAAGAGAAAACTGGATTTAGTTTAATGTTTTACATTTTATTTTGTTTAAGTTCATGTATGTTTGTGTATGGTTATGTATATAGGTAATATTACACTTTTGAAAATTTAGATGAATCTAAAAGCATTCTACTTTCTTGATGTTTTGAAGGAAAGAGCACTTTTTCTCTCAGAGCCACTAACGATTTGTCTTGCACAGCCGTCCACAAGGCCAACGATTGAGAAGACATCTAGTACTCTCACACACGTGAAGACATTCTTTAGGTCAAGTATGATGTAAGATCATCTCAATAGCCTTTGCATACTCAGCGTGCCCATTGAATTTGTGAACACGCAAGCTTTTCAAAGAAAAAGTTCTGCCATGATATTCAGAAGATAAAAGAAAATTGGATTAGTTTAATGTTTTACATTTTATTTTGTTTAAGTTCATGTATGTTTGTTTACGGTTATATATACCTATAGGTAATATTACACTTTTGCAAATGTACATGATTTTCATTATTTTATTCTCCATGCTGAAAATTTTGCTTACGTCCAAAAAAGTAAAAGGCATTTGCTATTTTTTGCCTGGTAGCAAAAAAAGTAAAGAGATTGTGTCGTCTTCCCACCCAGTCGAAAAGTTATCTCTACTTGGTCCCCTAATATGTCAAGGTCTTTCCTCCTCCCTACCCGAAAACCTGACTCCGCCTTTGAATGTGCGGCTCCACAATTTAGTCAGTTTACTTTGGATGTTAGTCGGCCCAACAAGTAGCTACTGCTTGTACAATCTTTTACAAATGCCTTCTCTCCCCTAGAAGACACATAAGTGTCAATACTACTTTCCTGGACACCGTTCCTCGATCTTTCTCGATTGTGCAGGTGAAAAGAGTAGAATATTCACATTGTTATGTTTCCAATGAACGGTGCGCGGTAATATTGCCACTTATTCAATGAGGGAGACAATACGTTTACAACAGTATGTATATTCACGGGCATTGATACAGTAGCGCAGTGTACCACTTGCAATGTGGAGTAAGATATACTCACCGTCATCGTATTTATGCGATTCTCACTATAGACTCTTTAATAGCATATATTACCATAGATCGGGCAAGTTATGTTCTCCATATCAATATAATATAAACGCATGTCACAAACATGGAAGTGAGAGAATAATACCTACCTCAGACGATATACGCATGTAAGAGTGTTCGAAATGACTAACAGGATAGTTGTCTCGGGCGATATGCAGTTGCTTTTGGACTAACAAAATTGGCAAAATAATAGTGCTTGATATGCATCAGCGACACATTCACGTGCGTAATTTGTACTTTATCATCCTTTTATAATGAAAATGAAGTACAATATCTAATTAAAACAAATCAATTACTAATAATAATAAACTGTTACTTATTATGGAAATTATCATTTTTGAAATATAATAATTAGGCAGTTGTATTATATTATATTTCGCAAGTACGTGTTTACATCGAAATATCTTTATAAGTATATGTCTGGAAACCACAAAAATTGGGCGTTGAAGATTCTAGTTATAGACCAATTTAACAAGTATTAAGAAATACAAAATACCTACTGCCTTGTTAGATGTACAATCTATAAACTTACACATCTCTGTTACAATGGACCCATTCAGCAGACGCAACCGTTGTGGAACTATTGAGAAAACGTCTGCTGGATGCATACGCTACATCGAATTACGTCACGATTACATCCACTACTTTACGGAGCGGACGGCCATCTTTTGTAGCGCATTCTATTACCGCTACATATCGGTAACACGTTGAGTAAGATGGCGGCTAACTATATGAATTTAAAAATCAATTGTATGAAATTACAGATATGGATGAGATTCACAATAGATTAGCGTCGGGTAGTTGTTTTATCGAAGGTAATTTTATGTAAAACTTAATTACTACTAGTTTTTACAGATGTATTAAAGAAAACATAAAAACAAAACATGCCTAGAATATATATGTTACGCCACTGAACACATAATCAAACATACCGGATATATGACAAGTTATTCAAAATACTCATTTTACAAATTATGATTGGTCAATATTGCCATAACTGACGTGCCTTAAAGTGTCAACTTCCGTCTAAATAATACCCATTCCCCCACCAGTTTATTATCTCTCCTGTTTTATTCTTTCCTCGTAGATACATACCGTGCCTTCAAATACTTTCCTCATTAAAGACGGCCATGCTTTTTTTTAATGGTCGGTGACAGTGCATAATTTTGATAGTTTAGTTATGTCATGTAAATAATACTAATAATAATAGGTATCTATAATTTGAATTTAAGTATGACAACTGTCAGAATTTGAAGTTATCTAAAGTTTAGCATGTACACCAACATTGATTACTTAAAAAACAGCCTACTCTAATGAGGAATGTATTTGAAGGCACGGTAATTCCAAATGCATGAATATACAATACAGCACATGCCTATGCTACACTGCATAAGTTCAACATATGCGCATGTGTTTCGACCTACTATTAATAATTATCGTCAGCGCATGATGCGAGAGCACACAATGCAGGCAGAAGTAAGATCGTGAAATTGAAAGCATGGAACAATATTTTATAGAAGCTAAGTAGGTTGAAATTGTGAAACTTATGCAGATGAGTTTTTGTATAGTTTGTATGAATAGTGTACATGCTAGTAAATTGACGTTCGATTAAATTCTACATTAACAATTATTAGAGGAGCTTTAAAGTCTGTTCCAGGCCTTGGCTTTACGTCTAGCCTTACATATTTCTTCATGAGTTAAGAACTATCTCCAAAGTTTTTTGTTCAATTTAGAAATTAGATTTTCTCAATCAGCTAAGGTACCTGGCTTTATACATTCCCGAGAAATTTTGTTAATTCGTCTTAGATCTTGTCATGGAATATGCAATATGTTATATGGCTGTAATGTGATTAATAGTCGAGCTTAGGATTGCGGTTCTAAAATTCAATCGACAAACATACTGCTGTTTAAATCTGCAGTTGTATATAACTTAACCCCGGAGATTGTTGAATGAATATTAAAACTTAATAACCTTTAATGTTTTGGCATCGTGACGAGGTTTCTTCTTTCATTGTGAAACCCAGTAGCGCAGTGCTATGAAGGCAACATGACTGTAGAGACCGACTTTTTTTTCTTCAAAAAACAATTATTCTATTTTTATAATATTTTTACATTTTACACATAACTATTTATATAAACTAAATGTTTCATTCACGATGTCCTCCATTTAAAATGTAACACTTGGAATAATTTTGAGATAACAATCTCCGGGAAAAATCCTGGGCCTGGTCAATTTCCATGTTCAATTCACCGGTCATACTGGGGGGTTATTCTGGAGAATAGCGATTCGATACCACCATTAGCGAGAGTAAATAGCGATAGCACGTGATATCGCAAAAGCGTGACGTAAATAGCGAGTGTCGCTCCGACCTATTCTACACAACATACTTAACTTTTTAGTAACATTTTTAAAATTATGTTTCCATTACGAACATGACATTGGTAATAGTGGTAATATTATGGGGAAAAGGACATTTACATTATATGTTGATGGTGTTGATGTGTGTGTTTGACGTTTGTGAGTGTATAAAGTGTATTATTATTCAAACATGTCACGAAATCGAGAAGAGAGATACCGCAGGCCCAAAAGGAGCATTTAATACTAAGCTGTTAATAAACTACGGTCAACATGTCTTTGGTAACTGCCATGACCAAGAAAAGATAGTGTACATAGAACCTGTGGAAAGTTATTACTGAATAAAAAATATACAACTGCAATGTTTTGTTTATTATTTTAGATTCTAATAAAAATCTTACAGCTAAATATGTTGGAATGGATGTACAATTCTCGACAAATAAAATGGGACATATTTTTTAATTATTGTAAGTCAAGATTACAGATATTGTTGAAAATATTTGACATTTATAATATATGCAAGACATTTCATAACATTAATTGTTTTAGTAAAAGACTTACTCGCACAAATAAAATTAAGCTAAAATCGTATTAAGATGTGTCCCATTTTGTTGTCGAGAACTATAGCAACAGGCCTTTGATTAAATATGATATCGATATTATTAATCAGATCTCTTGCTACTGCTTTTGTCAAACGGAAATTTCTAATGAACTCCTCGTCTGTTATTGAAAAGGGGTCTTAGTATCCTTAGCTTGCGATTTTCTCTTTTTCTTTCTTCTCTTTCCAACATGTGGATGGCTAGATATTGCCCATAGAAAGCTGCCATTGTCGGACAAATAAGAAACAGAAAATTTGAAATTACTTTTATTTTAAACTTTTATTCTATAACAAATGTCAACTGAAAAAAAGCAAGTCGGTAAAACAATAACAGTAATGAACTTATAAGCATATTGTAACGAAACAAGTGCACAAAGAAAGGCAGACTTCCGAGCGACAATAAAAAGAGGTTGTAAATCATCTCGACGCGACTTGTAAACATCATAAAGCAATAAATCATCCATTTACGTTGTACTGCAAAGAGACAGAATGTCTATCGAATGTTCTACAAACATCGAGAGGAAGATGGAGTTTACGCGACTGCTTCCAGATGTTTCGTATGTGTATATAAGGCGGCTGGGTCACCGATGGATGAATAATTCTGGAATAAGAAGTTCCTTAAGTAGTCGACGCGCGGAACAGACCAAAAGAGAAATAAATAAATAGTTCCTTGAGTGGTAGCCGAAGAAAAGACATAAATATTAGAGTGTTATATAAATAGAGTGATATAAATACGGTGCAGTTTTTATTATAGTGCAGTAAAGATATAAATATTACAGACATATAAATAGTACTGGTAAGTAAATACCTGGGTTAATTTAAATCGTAGTAGTTTAAGTGTGATACATTAGTTTTACATTTTTATATTGTAATTAATTTTAAGTGTATGAATATACAGACTGTTTTAAATAAATAAATTGCACGAGTTGTTTATTGAGAACCCGAAAACGTTACAATATCATAGCGATATCGATAAATTATAGCGGCCCTGATTTTAGTCTCGCTAAATATAGCGAGATATCGCTAAGTTATGACGTCAAAAAGAATCATGGCGACATCGCTATGTCTGCAGAATACCTCGTAGCGATATCGCTATTGACGTCATAAGCTGGCCTTGACGGATAGCGATATCGCTATCCTCATGAGAATAACCCCCTGGTCTCACATCTTGCACATTGAAATTTACTAAACTGTACAAATATGTGAATCCTACCACATTTACAATATATGAATCTGCACAGTAGTGATAGTTATACTAGATTTAGCAATTTTTACATATTATATAAACATTTATCCATATTTCGGTATTCTGATAAATTGAAGTGAACTGTAAAATAGCTTATATTGTATGAAGAGAGTGTAATTGACTAGAAAAATAGTCTCTTCTTCAAGGTATTTTATTTTCTATTATGTTATTGACAATAAAAACTCGATTGTCTCATTAACTAATGTTTGAAAAACTTTAAACTATCAGATCATTGATAGCATTATTTTTCAGATAAAAAACATTCTGGAGGCAGAAGTAATTCTTCACTTTCTAGTCGAGAAGTTGATTTTCAAAATTGGAAGCGAAGAAAAAGTTATGATCCAATGAAGGCAGCGGCAGAAGGCAAACGCAAGGCGGAATTAGCTAAACGTCAGAATTCTCTTACTCAGTCACCTACCGATGCTAATCATGATTACGATAGTTCGCCGTCTCATTCTAGTTCTGTTCATCGATCTCAGGTAAATAGCTAATTAGGCCATATAGCATTTGTAATTTGATAAAAATGAAATTGTTTTGAAACAGTATAATTTGGAAGTTAGGATTAGTATTAAATATTATTAAGTATTTACTTATCTAATATCTAATGTTATCAGTTATTTTAAATGAATTTATTGTTACATATATTTTTCCCAGTTGGCTGCACTTGCTTCTAAAAATAAACATTCTAGAAGTAATTTGTAGTAGCCCAAGTAACTTGTATGGGATCTTCTTGCGTTCTAAAAAAGGTAAGCGGAAAGTACTGTTTTAACAAGAGCTTGTTTAACAACGGCTACCTACTTTATGCTTCTAGTGCATTAATGATTTATTAAATGAATACTTTCCAGTAGAATAACACCAATATTTAGGTATTTATATTCGATATTCGAGAATTAAATTTCCATTTTGTAGTACAACATAATGCCTAATACACAAGACCTTTTGTCTCTAAGCTTACTGAGAGCGAGTTATACAAAGCAAGATTGGCGGTAGTTCAACGCAAACTGTAGTTAAATAATGTAGACATTATATTATACATATATAAATACATAATTAAGTTACTATACCCTGTCTTATAATAAGAAGGAGTGATTCAAATACCGCGCCAAAATCCGGAACACATAGCTTAAAAATTTAATAAAATTAGATATGACATGTTAGACATGTTATATGAGATTGAGGTTAGAAATAGTGCATTAGATAAGAATTGTAGAACCGTATCATTTTTAACAAAGGATTTAGCTTTTTGAGTTTCATTTTCTATTATGGATTGAAATGGCTGGATGTGCCACTTTACATTGCACCAATCAAAGCAGCAATGAGAGTGCAAGTCAATTGGATATAGAGAAAAGTTATAACCATATGCAGGTACATACATCTATAATTTGATGAATGTTAATCTTAACATTCATCGAGCATTTCCGGTGAAACCGGAAGTACATCTGAGCTTAAAGTGTTTTTACAATACGCGCCACAAGCAACCATGCATCTTCCACTAATTGTTTTTTCTTTTATTTAAAACACAAAAGAGCAATCGAAGAAGCGGCTACTAATGACTCACCCTGTACTTACATGTATAAAATACGTTAGAAAAAACCAAGAAAAGTATATATTGAATGGAGGGCATCATAATTACGAAACCCGCCACAGAAAAGAGTTCCAAATTCCATATCACCGCCTGCAAACGACACAACGCTATCTAGACTATTGGGGGTCCAAACTGTATAACAAAACAAGAATCTTGAAGAGAGGGACAAATTATTCATAAAAAAGTGGAGGATATTTTAAGTTATCACAGTTTTTATTCAATAGAAGAGTTCTTAAAGTGTGACTTACATTAATGGCTTTTAAATACTTTGAAAGGTGCATAATATACACATTATTGTTTTGATGTTGTTGTTTGTTTTATTGTCATAACTGTGCATTTTTAATTAATTTACTGACTTTCTTGTAATGGTAATTACAACAAATAAATTATTATTATTATTATTAGAGGGAGAGAGTATCAAACCTCTTATCAAGAAGCCCCCAAGAATTTGTGGAGAAGCTTTTACATATTATTTTATATCGTAAATAATATCAATAAAGAAGTGTAACGAAAACAAGTCCACAAAAAAAAAAGTAGAAGAGTAAAGATTGGCGCGATGCATCATAAATCGTCCACATGTATATAATGTGTGAGCGACAGAAGGTCTGTCGAATGTTCTACAAACATCGAGAGAAAGAGAGAATTTTCGCGAGTGTTTCCAGAGTCTTGTGTGCCGGCATAAGAAGCGGCCGGTGCCCAGAAAGAATACATTCAGTAGTCATCGTGCGGTATTTACTGAACAGATTAAAATAAATATAAGTGGTGCAGTTTTTATTACAGCTCAATAAACACATAATATTACAGACATAAATAGTAGTACTAGAAATAAATACGTGTGTTAATTTAAATCGTAGTAGTTTAAGGTGTGATACATTTATTTTATATGTTTTTATATTGTGATTAGTTTTAAGTGTGTAAATATGTGTACAGACTGTTTCAAAATATTTGCACGAGTTGTTTATTGCGAACCCGAAAACGCAACAGAAGTTATACAAATAAATCATTGGTGTTACTATGATAAACCTTAAGCAGCAAAACTCAACCAATTACTTTTAAAAATACAATAGTAATAAATATAATAATTTACATCGGCTGAAGATGCTTATACTATCTGCAAAAATATTTACCTATATATATTACTAATTATTATAATTGCTATTTATGTATTCTGTAAATATTGATAAAATGTTTTCGTTGAATAATTTATACTATCTTAGAACTTTTGTTTTAATTATGTGTTGGAAATTAACAATAGTTTTCATCATGTTAAAAAGATTATTACATATTTAATAATTAGAATATGTAACGCATTTCTTTTGAAAAGAAGTCAAAAGCCGTTTTTGTAAAGCGTTATTAATGAAAAGGTCTGTTTAATTTAACAAAATAGAATTTCATCAACAAGTGTGCAATATTTTTACTACTTCAGCACCGAACCGGGCTTCAATTTATTCGTCTTCAAACTATCACTATGCTCTCTATATATCTTACTTACTCCAAGGTAAAATTAAACTACTTTTAAAATAAATATGAAATAAAAGGTATTTATGCATTTGCCAGTGGTATGGAATATACATATAAATAGTAGATATAATAGTAATAAATTACAATAACCCATGACTGAATATCCCCACGAATTACCCTGATCACCATCAGCAATGACTTATTATGTATCTGAAGTTCGACTTCAGTGGTAATCTTTCAGCATTCACTACAGAATTAGGAAAAGCTACAGCAAAACCAGTCAACTAATACACTTACTTGTGAATTTTGCTGTAGAAAAAACTATATTAAGCAAAATTTTATAATTATAATAATTAATGTAGTGTGTGATATGCTTATCACACTGGACTTTATACACTATAAAGTTCAAGAGTTCATTTTAAAGAGAACACTATCATGTTTGAATTGAATCCATTGTTGATACTTATGCACACAAATATACATATATTAAAATCCATTTTGAATTTTAACATTCAAAGTAAAGTGTTTGTAAAGACGAATAACATTTTATAGACATGTTAAAATAAAACAATAGTGATTATAAATATTAAACAAAATGGCCACATGAACTAATCTGATCACTTGTGCTAGACAAGTATGAATAACTTTCGCTATCACGGTTTCCGACACAAATAATAAATAGTTCCACAATATTATCCAGTAATCCATCTAAGTTCCACATTCTCTGTTCTACTTCAATTACATGGTCGATACATTTGCTCCAATTATTTATTGTAAGATTTCTAACTGCTACGATTAAAAGTTCTCGCAAATGTGACATTTTGAAAGTTGTATTTTTTGCAGCAACTACACCTTTTATTTGGGCCCAAATCATCTCATTGAGCTCATAATGATATGGTAGTAACCGCAATACAGTTCTATGTGCAGCAGCTGCCATTTCATCAATTTTATAAGTACTGTATTGATCTTTATGAAGATGAACTAGATGCATTAATTCAGCACGTATCATTTCTGCATTAAACGGAATATTTTTGGAATGAAACCAGTCATGGATTGCAATTACTCCATATGAAGTAGGCACCCTTGCCACTCTGTGTGAACGATAAGATGCATTGTCCATGACTATTACAGCTTTATCTGGCAACTTTGGCAATATTTGTTGGAATCATGTTTCGAAAATGTTGCTGTTCATTTCATCATGGTAATCATCAGTTTCCTTCCTTCAAAAAGCAATAGTCCATCCTTCACAAAAAGCAATACAGATACTATATGTAGTATTATTAATCTCCTGCCTTTACCATTAGGGTTTTTTAATCCTGTTGATAAACATTGAACGAAACCTTGCCGTGCACTGATTATTCCTATGTCAATCCAGACTTTTCCCTTTGTGTATCCTTCGTTTAACCATGTTTCATCTAAGTAAAATATCGGACGACCATCATTTCTGTACTGTTTTATTGTTCTCAGGTATTTTCTTTTCCAGTGTTTCATTAGCACCTACTTGTAATTGATGAGTTTAAAGAATCTGTGTAGAGTTGCTCGGCTAATTTTTGGTATGAACTCATCCATAGTTATATCTGCCATAATTTTATCAAGGGTCGGAAGTTTGTTTTTAAAAAAGAAACTGTGCACCTTTTGTCGTACAGTATTCTTTACAGATTCGTCAGTTTTATAAAGTTTTGAATGCCTGCCTACTCGTTCTTAATTTGCCTGTCTCTTTTTTTCCTTCATTATCCGATATAGAGTTGACTTTGCCAACCCTAAAATACATATTTATAATATATTGTTATTGAAGTAATACTTATAGCTTACTTAGTGTTCTGGAGATGTTTATTACCATTTCTGTTATTCCCATTCTGGGAATTTGTACCGTAAACATTTCATACATATTTAAAACGGTTTGTTTTTCGTGATGTGTTAGATATCCTAATCGATCACGCTGTTTAGGCAACGAGAGTAACGCTTTGCTGGGACATGTCAGATCATTTATGTTCAAAAGTACAGATTTTATTTATATAATAACAATTAAATGTGATATATAAAAGCAAAAATGTAAGAAAGCAAAGTCGTAGGTTTTAAACATAAAATGGCGGAATGGGCATACTTATTTTTGAATATTAAACCTGCCTACGCAAGAACCAATGAAATCTCAGAAAAAATGTACCATTTTGGCGCGATATTTGAATCACTCTTTTTTATTCTGAGACAGGGTATAGTAAAAATTAATTTCACTTTCCACAAACTTTCATCAGTACTGAAAGAATTTTAAAAAAATGCGTTTGATGTTCCAATAATATGATTGATATTAAGGATATACAGTGTGACCAGAGAAGTCCGCATCATATGGGATTTTTTTTTATTAATAGATTTATTCTAAATTTGAGTTTGGCATCAATTTCTGCTTCGATCAAGATGAAAATTAACCAAAAAAATAATAGTCACGTGATTCGCATTATCTATCAAATTTAAATTTTTTTCCAAAAAAAATTCAAAAGTGGGGTTATTTCTCAAAATATCGAAAAAAGTTATTAGAAAAAGTTTTTCTAAAAACAATTTTTAGCGCATATGCAAAATTTCAGCTGCATAAGATAATTTAGATTTTTTGCCAATTTTTTGTAAATTGCACCGCTGTTGCGAAATAAGACAACGCAACCTACATAAAACTTCTTAGTTTTAACAATGCTTTATTCCAGACACATTTTCTTTAAGGCAGCGCCATATTCAATGTGTGTTTTTCTACAAAATCCAAATAGGGCTATTAAAATTTGGTCACATGTGATGCAAAGTTTATTTGTTTTTGACCCTGTATAAGGTAACTTCATAAAATAACTATTTTTGAAAATGTAGTTTGTGTCTAAAAGTAATACACATTAATATTAATACAGACAAGTACACAGCGTCACAAGTAAAGTCTGCATTAAGTGGAAAATAAATTTTCGTTTAACTTTACGTAAGTTCAACTAGTTTCAATGATTTAATTTAAAACCCCTTTATTAAAACTTGTTATGGAGCTATGTTATAAAAAGTAAAAATAGTCTTTTATTATTTAAGTTCAGTCTCCAAAAAATTAACTAGTTTTGTACCTTACGATGATGCACCAAACACAAGTTGGCCGCAAAGCAAATGATAAAAAAGATCAACAAGCCCTTGCTTTATTAATGACAGTCAAATCGCTTTCTGTTTGTCATAGTAGCTTTTAATTAATATTGCGTATTAAATAAAAAAATGTTAACTGTACAGGAAAGAATTGAAATTGTATTAATATGTGGTGAAAACACAAGTCATCGTGTAGCGGCCAACATTTTTAATGAAAGGCATCCAGGCAAAAATGTGCAACAATCTACTGTGAGTAGGATTATGGTGAAATTTAAATCAACTGGATCGGTGGAAAGTTCATTTAAAAAACCTCACAATCCTATAATACATAGTGAAGAAGTCCAATTAAATGTTTGCCTAGATATTGTGGAACATGGTGAAACTAGTATTAGACATGTTTCTCGCAGAACTGACGTTCAAAGAGAGAGTGTAAGGAATATTTTGCACAAAAATAAATTTAAGCCGTATAAACCTAAATTTATAAATACTCTTAAGGAACAAGATTTTGACATACGTTTGGGATTCTCTTTTTTGTACCAGGGGGAAAAAGAAGAAAATGTGGCCCTTCAGTTTTCACGTTTTATGGACCGACGAGGCCATTTTCACTTCAAACGGCGTGTATCGCGTGTTCAGAAAAAATCGAAGTCAAAGTGATCCTTGAACATTTGAAGGCATGTCTGAGATAGAGTACGGTAGAATCATGCTACAAGTATATATGTTCTGGGGTAGCTTATTTATGACGTAATCGCACACTCCTACGTCACACCATTGATATAAACCAGAAACATACGATGGATGGCATAAGAGAACCGATTGTGGGTTATGACGTAGTGTGTGCAGCGCGAAATATACGAAATTGAGTCAAAGTTATAGCACACTTTATATATTTGTACGATGTGTGGAATGATACATTTACTGCAGTGGCGGCTGGTGAGTACGTGTTGATGAAACAATTACATAGACAAGACTGACTCGTTTATTATCGGTGATATGCTCGGCATCTGAGAGTATATCACCGATAATAAACGAATCAGTCTTGTGTATGTAATTGCTTCACCTAAACGAACTCACCAGCCGCGACTGTATTTTAACACAGTTTTGTAGGTTATCGTATACACACATGTGATATTCCATTAAAATGCCATATTAACAGAAATAAGTAAAGTAATGATTTTATTAGGTAAGAATAATTAATTTGCAAATTTAAATTAAGCGATTTGATATTTTAGAGAATTCTTATTAACCAATAAGACCTCTTCATGCAATACCTTACTTTGGAAGAAATTACATAATTCGATTCATATGCTCGTCTAATATGTGGTAATTCGTAAAAAAATCCGATTTAACCCTTTATTTGACAATGTTGCCTACAAGCAACATCAAATTTGTGCTCACTTTATGAAAGTTTTTCTGGAACTCTTGCTTGTAGCTGGCAATATTACTTACAAGCAACTGTATTCCTATTTGCTAAGACGAATTATACACAATGCTTGTGATTGGTTGCGGCAAAAATTGCAGTATGGTTTGTCAGTGGCTGTAGTGTTAGAGGTTATGGAAAGTACGCCTACTTATTCCATAAAAAATTATTACAAAAACGAATTATTGTTGTGTATTCAAATACTATTTTGAAGGTAAGTGTTTATTTAATTAGATTATGTAGAGTTTAGATGTTGTTCTTGTTTGCAAGCTGCAGTTTTCTTGGCTTTGTGCTGAGGTTGCTTATAAGTAACACCGCCAATAAGAAGACCTGTGCAATGGATGTAGAACCAATTACTGTAAATGTTTTCTACGGTAATAAACCTAAAAAGCAAATAATTTTACTACCTCCGGAGGATCCTAATTTTTCTGATGCGGATGTATCAGATTTAGATGAAGATGAAGATGTCAACAACCGCACTATCGGTGAAGTACCGTTTCCAAACCATGATTGTTTTGGTGTTGGTAGAAATAATCGTATTCCTGCTTTGGCCAGTGATTACGTTGGAGATCGTTATGAAGATGCGTGGGAAGACGAAGATGAAATTCCTCTTCAACAGTTACGGATGCAGCTTTTAGAAAATGTTACCCCAGATTTTCCACTGCACCATTTCGACTGGCAGAAAACAGACATACCATTCTTGGATATAGATACAAATTTGTCGTTTACAGATGAAAATGCTCCTACACCTCTTAGTTATTTTTACAAATTTTTTACAGAAGACACTATTACCTACATTGCTAACCAAACTAACTTATATTCACAACAATGCAATGGAGTGCCAATCAACACTAATAAAACAGAAATCGAACAGTTCATTGGATTGCTGATACTAATGGGCGTTATTGAATTCCCTTCATACACAGACTATTGGAGTCAGAATTATAGATATGAGAAGGTTGCTTCAGTCATGAGTCTGAAGCGATTTCAAAAGATTAGGCGACATCTGCATTTTGCAGATAATCAGGAAAATGGAAATCAAACTGATCGGCTCTGGAAAATACGCCCATTACTAAATGCTGTTCGAGATCAATGCCGAAAGTTAGATCAAGAACATAATCATTCTATTGACGAAATGATGATACCTTATAAAGGAACAAGAGCTGGGAATCTGAGACAATACATCCAGAACAAACCCCATAAATGGGGATACAAAATATTTGTGCGATGCGGCGTTTCTGGAATTATATATGACTTTATACCTTATATTGGAAAAGGAATGACAAGCGACGAACTTAACGAATGCGAAAGGAAATTTGGAATTGGAGGACAGGTAGTTATTTCCTTGTGTAAAACCATACCGCCAAATTTACAAACTAGGGTATTTTTTGACAACTTCTTTTCCTCGTTTGAACTGTTTGCGTATTTGAAGGAAAAGATGAATATAGAGTCGTCAGACACTTTACGGAAGAACAGATTGAAGAACTGTCCTTTGAAGAGTGACAAAGACTTAGAGAAAGAAGGAAGGGGAAAGTACGATTACTTTTTTGATACTATACATAAATTAATGGTAGTGAAGTGGGCCTACAATAAAGCTGTTACATTAGCCAGCACTTTTGCCGGTATCGAACGTTTAGGATCAGTCAAAAGATGGAACTCGAAAGAAAAAAGAAAAGTGTCGGTAGATTGTCCAGCAATTGTAAAGTCTTACTACCAACATATGGGAGGTGTTGATTTGGCTGGTATGTTGATTGAAATGTACAGAGTTCCTTTGAAATCACGAAGATGGTATCTGAGAATATTTGCTTACACTATTGATCTTGCTGTTGTGAATGGTTGGTTAGTATATCGGCGTGAAAACACGAATAGCAACATCTCTTTAAAGCTATTTCGTACCTCCATAGCTGAGACCCTTATAAAGCATTGTAAAAAAGTAGGTCGACCATCATCAAGTGACATCGTTACCTCTACAAAAAAGGCATGTTTACCTAAACCTATTGAAGACATAAGGTATGACGAATACAGTCATTGGCCTATTCACGGTAGCAAAGGACGCTGTCGTCACTGCAGTAATGGTTTCTCAACAGTTCACTGCCAGAAATGCAATATTATATTATGTTTTGTACCAACAAGAAATTGTTTTCTGTCGTTTCATAATAAATAAAAGTCTGTTTATCCAGCAATGTTGCTTGAGAGCAACAAATCATTTTTTGTTTTTGTAAAAAGATATATATATTGTTTTGTCAACAAATCGTCTTATAAAACCATATTCAACATATTTTTATTGATTTTCAATTTTTTGTAATCATTCATCCTGTGTTGCCAAATAAAGGGTTAAGGGGAATAATTTTACAAGCAAAGGTCTTATTCATCTTATAGTGATAAAAGTATCTAGATAGTCATCGTACTAGTTTTATATTAACATTCAACAACTTATTGCAAACAAAAAGCCTAAAATAATTTTGAAACAGATTAATTGTTCATATATTCCTATGATTGTAACCTTAAAATAAATATCACATAAATTGTAGTTGTATAAATTATCAACACTAATGACAATAATAAATTATAATAGATGTTAAATTGTCTACCACCTCCTTCCAAGCATTTTACACACTTCCTCCTAATGCTACCAAATACATTTTGTAGTATGGGACTATTTCTAATTTCATTAATTTTAGTTATAATTATGTCTTGCAGGTCTATATAATATTGCACAGCTACTTGATAAACTGAGTTTTTTATAAAAGGCCGTAAAAAGAAATCACATGGTGTAAGATCACATGATCTAGGAGGAAATTCTTATTTGCTGTTCAAACTAATTAACCGATTTCCAAAGACTTTTCGTTTCATATTCGTTGTTTTATTCCCTGTGTGAGCTCTGGCACCATCTTGTTGAAAGTAATTCAAAGCCAGTTCATCAAGACGAAGCTGATTAAGGGAAAGGTAAGAGTATTTCCTGTCGATATTTTTGTGCAGTCAAGGTACCATTTAAAAAAATGGACCAATAATCCTTCTTCTACTTATAGCGCTCTAAACATTAACGTTCTGAGGACATAGAGGAGCTTCACTATAAAAATTATTTGGCTTTGTATCACTTCACATTCTCACTCATTCTGAGTCAACGTATCCACTAACATGAAACCATGCTTCGTCCGAAAAGAAAGTTCTGTCTAGGATATTCATTATGTATAAGAAGATTGTCCAAGTTCACAGACCATCAAAATAATTACAAATGTCAGCGGAAGATGTCGCCCAACCATCCAAAATATGAAAAATTGCAATTTCGCGCGTGACTGCATTCAAATTTAAAACTAAGGCAGATTGACTAGTGGCGATATCTACAAAAGAATAATTCGTATGGCTCTCATATACTAATAGTCGGATTTGTTCACATACGAAGTCAAGGACGGGATAAGCGAAAGACACATGTCGTAAATCATGTGTGGCATGAATAAGCTATTGTATTTAATATCAAAGCGGTTTATGTTTTGGGAAATTTTTTTGCATTTACTCTTTCGTCCGGCTAATGTATGCGATGATGAACAAATGTTATCATTTCTTTTTTCCGAATATTTTCTCTGTCAGGCACTGACCATAAATCGGCGGTACTTATAGGTCGAGGCTCCTCCCATCGTCCAGGACTCAGTTTGTTTACTGTAATTCTTTGATACTTTATTAGAAAAAAATCATTTTCCTGTTTGTCAATATTCTTCTAGCTTTTATTCTTTATCCCTTTAGCAGAAAACTAAAATAGGACTAAAACAATTTGGTATTATAACAATCCCTGTTTTTCTTATAAAATGTAAAAATATTTATAATCTCTAATAAGGGGATGTTTAGAATTATTGAAAATTATATTCTTCCCGATCAACACTGATATTATATTGTGAATTAGCGAAATTGAATTATAAAAATTTGTACCTATCTGTTTCATAATACAATTTAAGCCGTTAAAAATGATTCGTATTTATTAAATTTTACCACGTGTAAAACAATTATTTCAAGGATTTATCCGACAGAATTATATAATGCTGTATTTACACGGTCAAATAAATTGACGAATATATTCATGAAGACAGTCATGAAAATTATTTATCAATTTATTGGACAGTGTAAACGCAAACATTCATCCAATATTTTATTGACGGTATCCACTAGTACCAACCAAACTAGTAATAAAATGCAACATTGTCCAAAGCGTATTGTAGTTGTTTTCATGAAAAATATTATCTTTTATAAGACTTGATCATTATCATTAAAATAATTGTTCGTTGCAAATACTTAGTGAAATTATTCACTTCTCACAATCGATTTTTTTTGTCAGTCCTCTGCAACGGAATAACAATAGTTGTATATTATTTATTGGAACATTAATATTTCTTTACAAATACGACTGATTTTACTAACTTTATCAATCTTTTATAATACAAAATTTTTTCACGGGACAGAAAGTTCACAATGCGAGGAGAGTTGGCATTTATTTTGAACTGAAATGTTACCATATTTCCCTAGAAAATCGACGAAAAATTAGAGCGGGTTCTAAAGTTACGCGCACACAGCACACGGGCGACCGGGGTTTTTCTAAAAATCAAATGCATGTTTCTCTATGGAGACGTGCATACTACACACTGACCGGTACGACCGCCAGGCAACGGACAATTCGCCACTTTCGCTGTTTTGAAAAAAGTCGGAGTGAACGAACTTTTGGACAATCCGCTGCGTACCGTGCCGGTCGGTGCTAGCGTACGCCACCAGTACCTACGACCGGAACGGAACTTCCTCATTTAAGACTGAATATAAAAATTTGTCACGAGGTAGGACCTTGTAGAATTTGTCGGTTCCGTTCCCGTAGGTCGTGCCGGTCGGTCGTCTCGGTTGTTCCAGTGTGCGCACCTTCCCAAAATTACTAGTTTTGCCGTACCGGTCCATCGTAACGGACGGTCGTACCGGTCGATGCGCGTAGCTTAATTCGACAATTTATTCATGAATTTGACAAGAAAAAATTGACGACAATTTATTGTTGTGTTTGCACGCTTCAATAAATTCCAGGTATAAAACTTCATGAATTTATTTGACCGTGTAAACACAGCATAACACGAGAGTTAAATAAGACTAAATTGTTTATCTTCAAGAAAAAAACTTTGAATAAGTACAACATAAAATGTCCAGTCATTACTTATTTGGCAGGTTATTGGTGGTATAACATCTTAAAAAATATATTGCGTGAATTTTGTAAATCCCGGTTGATGTTCGATGTAACAACCAATAAGCTCAACAAACAACTAGAAAATTTGTTATAAATTTAAAAAAAAACAATTTTGTTGTGTACTGCTATGAATGAAGCAAGACAATTAATAGTTAAACAATGTATTTTATACAAATATATGTACAATGCATAAAACGAATATAAAATGCATAATGCATTATAGGAATATAGTAAATGCAATCGAAGACAACTATTAACCGGCAAGGGTTCGTAGTAAAGGTCAATTACCCAAGCAGGCGATACACGTCATATGAAACGTCACTGTGATGTCATAACAGTGTTGACAAATAACGTTTCTTTGAGCAAGCTGTACTTTGAAAATAATCTGTGGTTTGGACTAGGTTGACATTTTAAAATATTAGCAAATACTATTAATATGTTTTAAATTATTTGACTGTCTACAAAAAATATAAACAAATTCTAAATACATGTGAGTTTATTTATTTTAGACTACATTCACAAAAATAATATACACAAAATCTATATATTATTATACATATTAGTGATTAAAAAACTCGTAACATTGCGATAATCATATGATAAAAAGAAAATAATATTAAGTTGAAATGCTAGTTTTCTTCATCCTTTAACACTGTCTTCTGAATCGGAATTATTTACATTAATTATAAAAGGTAATATATCTTGTCTCTCAAAACCTACTTCTCTATCCCAGCATTTGTGAATTTCAGTTTCACAGTGGTTAACGCTATTTGCCCAAATGTCTGGGGTTACTTGTGTTAATGCCTCTTTCCACAGTTTTATGCATTCGTCCACTTTTCTACCATATTTTCCAATTTGGTTGTTATAGTATGTTTTTGTTATTCCCCACACTAGTTTTATGGGGTTAAATATACAATGGTAGGGTGGAAGTCGAAGAACTACGTGCCCATACTTCTCTGCTAAATCATCGGTTTCATATATAGTTGGTGGTTTATGCCTTTACGTAAAGATATAAATGAAATTATTGAATAAAATAATTAAATATATATGTACTAACCGTTTAACTAAATCCAGTAATTGAATTTTTAAAGCAGCTCCGTCATAGTCAATGTTATTATTGGTGAGCCATGTCTGAATTTCATTTTTAGTGGCAGATGATGTTGGACTTTTATTTTTAATAGTACTGTGGTAACTGGCATTATCCAAAACAATTATGGACGGCTCTTTTAAACTTATAAGAAGTTGGTGTTCAAACCAGTATAAAAAGTTGCCCCTGTTCATATCACCGTGATAATCTAAATACTGACTATTTGTCGGAAATATTAGGTCTGCTCCAGGAATAAATCCATTAGAACTACCTGCATGTAATACAATATATCTAAAACAAGATAATATAATAGATATACATAAGATAAGAATATGTTATTCTTAGAAATACAATGTACCTTTTTCCACCTACTTTTGAAGCTTTTGTGGTTTCTATAGATTCATTTTGCCAAGATTTACGAATTGTTCCATCTTGGAAAACCCAGGTTTCATCAAGGAACACAAACTGGCGAACATTTTCATGTTTCATACGAACATATTGTTGCAAGAATGTAACACGTTTTAATACAATTTGTGGTAGTTCCATTAAAGCTCGTTTAGGATCATCCTTCTTGTAATTAAAACCAATATTGTGTCCGTAAAGATGACTTGCCACCAGAAAAGAGTTCCTTTTCTTTAAGAGTAATATTCAGTGAATGAAGCGTGATATGTTGTTCTGTAAAAAACTCAAATATTAATTTTATAAACGTAAATCCTTAAGAACTTACTGTTTCTATACATGTCATATACTGTATTTCTTATTGCACACTGAGTAAAGTCATCAACATTTACAACAGGCTTACTTCTAGGCCGTTTTCGCTTTGGGCTAGATGGTCCAACCCCCTGTTTTGATGTAGATGATATTTTATTTACAGTTGCAATGTGAATATTTAAAGCACTTGCTACTCTCTAAATGAAAAATATTATTATTAAAACGTTTATTGTATAAACTATAAATAACAGAAAATATTACCTCTCGAACTGCTGTTAGGGGTAGCAATGGCGCATTATTATCGCGTTCTTTTTCAAAATACCCGATTAAAGAGAGAATTATTTCTTTCGCTTGCTTACCTAACGGTTTAGGCATGATTTAGTTGTGAAAACAACTGATTGTTAAAAATGAAATCGGCGTATAAATATCGTAAAAATGGAAGAAATACGTATGATACACAGATTAAACAATCCAGACCGGCAACTTAGTCCTAGATTTTATCCAGACTACTCATCCTTGTTTAGCAAACGTAAATTTCAATACTCTACCATCTTTGTCAGATTCACTGAACTTGGAGATGAGATGGCGCTAGCGTCAATTGAAATGTTTGTTATGCTGTGGTTATATGTCATTCAAAACTACATTTCAAATTTGACACGTGTGACATATTTTTGCAATTCTTTGTCGTAAATAGTATTAATTATATGTTGATACAAATATGATGTCCAAGTGTTTAGTGTGCGGGTTTGGGCAGGGTGAAGTTAAAATGCACAGGTTTCCTGGAAATCTCGACAAGTGAATATAAATAACTCATTACTGGTTGTGTAATTTAATTTTATTATGTTTTATTGTAAGTTAGTAGTTAAGTATATGTTTCAATAAAAACTATTATTATTATATACCTATGTTTTCCTTGACAGTTTTCACTTATTAGATTATTATATTTCTCTTAATCTTAAATAGAGTAGTAGTTTATTGTGTCTAATAGGTAACCGTAAGAGGGATGTTATAATGCATGTAAGTAAAAGATTAATATTTATATATCACATATTTAATATGTAACACCACAAAATTACACATAAGATGCTCAAACTATGGCTATAATTGTTACAGTAAGTAATATTTATTACCATAGTTTTAGTAACTTTTGTGTATGTTTCTGTTACATAAATAACCTATTGAATAAGCGTATTCTAAAAACAAGCTCATTTCAAATTTCGCGCCAATATACTGCTAGCGCCATCTTCGTACCAAGTTCACTGATGTGTGACAAGGATAGAAGATCTTGGATATTTTTTTTTCAAGTAGTTGCCGGTCTGGGTTGTTTAGTCTGTGTATGATAATGAAGTGACTGAAAAATGTAAACAACTATGACAGTATGACATTTGACAGAATAAAATGTTACCATTTTATATGTTGCAACGGCGTACAGTTCTGGTAACATAAAACGTTACCGGAAGCTAGAATAATATTAGGATTAGTAGGTATTATTGTACTTTAATGTTACTTGGACCGAAATTATTCTTTATGACGTGTATCGTCTGTTTGGGTAATCGACCCATATAAAGAGAAACGTCTGTCTTCACAATGAATCAATTGTAGACAAACATTGAGCTCTTACCATCCGGATATTCGAGTATCCGGGTTACTCATTATAACTCGAAATCCGGATCAAGATCCGGATCCGGATATCTGTTTAACTTAGATTCGAGTATCTGGATATCCGGTTTCGGTTCTTTTATTATGACGCCTCAAATATAAAGCTGTCCTTATTTGTATTCTGATTAACCCTTGTGTCTATGATCGAGGTACCGGGGTACATGACAATTATTTTATCCTTAAATCACATATATAAAATGTCTATTACACAACGCAAACAAATATTTAAAAAAATTTCTTACATTATTTTTGGCAAATGCTAATGTAGGTATGTAATACAAGCATAATGTATGCAGCAACATGTTCCAATGCAACTGCAAGGCTATTTCTGCATACAAATTAAAGAACTAACCAAAATCGCAATAAGTCAATCACCAAGAGTCAATCTAATTGTGTCCTCTTACGTGCCGCGAAATTTAAGAAAAACGAATACTGATGCAGAGCTTCATTGAACGAGCACTAATAATTTCGACCGCGAGATATCTTCGCCAGTACGTGCAAAAGCCGGTCTGCGAGTAGCACTTTTTTTCGAATATCTTGCAAAGTATGTATTCTATAATGATTTATTAGGAGCAGGGCGCGGAATCGAGCGAGCCATGACTCATCGCCCATGCTATTGAAATGTTGTATTTTTAATTTTCTATTTTTAAAGAGTTTTAATTTTACTTATATAATTGGATAACAAGTGGCTGGTGATCTATAAAATACAAAATACCTTATTATTTGTTCATTTTCTCTTCTGTAAGACTTGTTCTCTTTGAATTAAGTACATCTTTGTAGATAGAAAACGTCCTTTTTACATCGCAACTTGTTATAATAATATATATGTGCGTACTGGAATTATTCTTTTATTTCAGCGTATTTAGCATACACAATTGCCGCAATGTTATTAAATCTGGATTTCTATTAAAAACTGCGTCTAACTTTTGCCGAAGACCACATCCGAAGTCACTTGGAATACTTTTGAAATTATTAATAGCCACATCTAATGTGGTTAATCCATTTTTACTTTCTTATACGTAGTATAAGGAAGTATTGTGATGATGAAAATTTTCGACCTCGAGATTTTTGCAGATGTTCACGTTTTGAAGTCCCCTGATACCGAAAAAGTGGTTTTTAAAAAAATGTCTGTCTGTCTGTGACCACGATAGCGGTCAAACCGCTGGAGATATCAATTCCAAATTTTGTATTTAGTAGTATAATCTCCCTCTTGAGATCTGATTAGTTTTACAGTAAAATCGGTAGACCGGAAGTAGCTGTTTACTTCAGTGAAAAAATCGAATTTTGCCAATATTTCGTCAATTACTAAGTTTAAACAAATTTATAAGGAATTCATATGCACTTTAATTTTATTTAAAATGTTTTTCGAAATTCCTACCGGAAGTGGTCTTTTACTCTTATCGAAAATCAGTTTTTTGCGAATATTTCGCATGTCATGCTTTTTAGACAGATACGTTACGGGTACAAAAGTATTTAAAACATAATTTTCGATATCTTTTGTATAAACAAAATTTCAAAATTCAGACCGGAAGTGCCGCTTTTACTCTTATCGAATAGTGATGTTTTGCAAATATGTCGTAAGTTATGTATTCTATATATATTTATCAAGAGTACAAAAGTATTTAGAACTGGATTTGCAATATTTTTTGTATATGTGAAATTTCAAAATTTGGACCGGAAGCAGCACTTTTACTCTTAGCGAGTAGCACTTTTTTGATAATATCTTGCAAAGTATGCATTCTATAGAAATTTATTAAGAGAATAGAAGTACTCAGAATAGGATTTTAAATAATTTTTATATAAAAAAACTTTTAAAACTCTATAATTTGAAACGCTCATACTTATAAGAAAGTCGTGTGGTGGCCACACTTCATTTTTTAATTTGAGATTCAATTTTCAAAATATGTGATTAGTTTAGGCAAATTTCCAAAGTATTCCTGAAGGAATAACAACTGATTTTTTAAATTTGGGTTAGTTCCTTGCACTCAGAAATACTTCGAGCATCGTCATTTAAACATGTAACGAAATTTTGTAAACTATCGAAATTCTCTGCATAAAAATTATTTCTGTGTATGTTTTAGCAAAGCTAAGTGACGAACGTGCGATATTTTGGCATTCTGTAACGATATTTTACAGACTTTGATAAACAACGTTCTAGATCTAAATAAATGATAACTAAAAATGTACGCGTATGTTATTGAAACTAAATACTGTTATTTAGTTTCAATAACATAAGTATATACATATTTACATTATTTCTCTTGCGAAATATAAGGTAAATATAATAGATTTTAAAAACCCCTCAGGCTATCTACGCCGATATAGAAAGAATGTTACTCATAAATTTCTTATTTTATAGCCATTTTTTGCTCGCATTCTCGAGCACTTCTCGGGCGTAAACAGATGTTGCAGTTCACCATATGAATTAGTGCTATTCAGATATAATGTAAACAACACACAGTTGTTTACGTTATTTCTTTGCTCGGTTGTAGCTCCGTGGTAGTTTAGGTCGCTCGATTCCGTGCCCTAATTATGAGAATAAAAGTACTCAAAATAGGATTTTGAATAATTTTTCTATACGCTCATACGTATAAAAAAGTCGTGTGGTAGCCACACTTCATTATTTTTTTAATTTCTGGTGTATTTTAAAAACTTTTTTGTTTTTGTTTTTTCTTATTCTTATTCGGATAATTATTGCCTTCATATATAACGCGTACCAGTTTAATTGAGCCGTGTTTAGCTCTCTGACATTTTTTGAACAACTTCGATTACGATTACTGTAATCGTTAATCGAACGAACTTGGATTACGATTTCAGTATTCCTAATTTAAAAACAAGTATCCGGATATCCGGATACTTGCATCTAAGATTCGAGTACCCGGATATTGACGACTCGGATATCCGGATACTTGAATCTAAGATTCGAGTACCCGGATATTGACGACTCGGATATCCGGATATCCGCGCAAAAGTAAGAGCCCTAACAAACATCCATTTGCGAAAAAATAAATAGTATTTGAAATAATGCGTTGATTATAAGAAATACATATAAAAACCGTAATAATAGATTCAAAAAACATATTTACATATAAGTGATATGTTACAATGGATGTTTATATGTATATTCCTAAATAACATAATAAATTGAACAATACCTAATAGCCGATATATATACTGTAACTGAAGACAATTAAACGTCTATCCATTTTCGAAATTTAACTGAATTTGTTCTTATACGACTACGTGAGAATTTAGTATATTGTTAGTGTATATAGGTACATTACGAATATACATACAAATAAAATAGAACTATTATACCTATGAATGAATGGCATGTGTTCTTTACATTGACAGAATAAGTAATTCCTCGGTTTACACAATTCGCTTTGGAAGACTCTTTTATCGAAATATTCCACGTTAATACATTACCGCGCCGAGCCGAAGTTGGCTTGCTTCGGCAAAGCCCCAACATTTTCAGATATACAGTAGGACGCGCGGGTTGGAATAAATTCATTTAAAATTTTTGGTTTTGTTTTATGGAAAAACGCTCGGATAGGTCGATTTTTATTTTTAGCTGCGGTTTTTTTGATGGTAGCATCGTCATTTAAACATGTAACAAAATTTTGTAAACTATCGAAATTCTCTGCATAAAAACTATTTATATGTGTGTTTTAGCAAAGCTAAGTGACGAACGTGCGATATTTTGGCATTCTGTAACGATATTTTACAGACTTTGTAATAAATTTCGGAATCACTGACAATTCATTTTCATATTAGAAAAAGTAACATAAATAACGTTCTAGATCTAAATAAATGATAACTAAAAATGTACGCGTATGTTATTGAAACTAAATAACAGTAAGTACATATATACATATTTACATTATTTCTCTTGCGAAATATAAGGTAAATATAATAAATTTTAAAAACCCACGCCGATGTAGAAAGAATTTTACTCATAAATTCCTTATTTTATGGCCATTTTTTGCTCCCATTCTCGGGCTCTTCTCGAGCGTAAACAGATGTTGCAGTTCACCATATGAATTAGTGCTATTCAGTAAATGTGTGTTGTTTACGTTATTTTTTTGCTCCATTGTAACTCCGTCGTAGTTTAACTCGGTCATGTCCGCGCCCTAGTGATCACTGACGATTTGGTGCAGAAAGTCGACGAAAAAGTGAAAGAGAACAGACGCTTCACAATTTCTTCGTTATCAGAGGAGTTCCCTCTAGTTTCAAGAAGTGCTATCTACGAAATTGTCACCGAACGCTTAAATTTTCGAAAATTATCCTCACGATGGGTACCAAAAATGTTGACTGAGGCGCACAAAAACAAACGTTTAGGTAGCGCCTTGACTTTTCTTGAGCGTTATGATGCTGAAGGTGATGATTATTTAAGCCAAATTGTCACAGACGATGAAACATGGGTGGCCTACGTTACACTAGAAACAAAACAACAATCAATGGAATGGCGGCATCTAACATCGCCCAAGAGAGTTAAATTTAAGCAGACAATTTCAGCCCGGAAAATCAAGTATACCGTATTTTGGGACAGAAAGGGGGCGTTGCTTGTTGATTTTTTGCCTCGTGGTGACACAGTAAATTCCGAAAAATATTGTGAGACTTAAAAAACTACGCCGTGCAATTCAGAACAAAAGGCGCGACATGCTGAGTAGAGGGATCGTTCTGCTGCATGACAATGCCCGTCCACATACGACCAATCGAACTCAAGATGTCATTGCATCATTTGCATTGGATCAACAAAGGTGGTCCAAAAATAAGTTACGACCATCAAATTTTTTTTTTCAAATGGAAACATATGTTTTTTTATTAAATTTGCTAATTCTACATCGAATTCTAAGTATGTTTCATGTATCATGTCCTATACCCAAACTCAACAGTTATCGAGAAATTATAACCGAAATACAACAAATTAAGCCGCAAACGTTAACTGCAGTGTTACGAGAAATTGATCTTCGGCTTGCCTATTGTCAGGTAGTTAGTGGTCAACAGTTTGCACATTTAATTTGCTTTGTTTTTCTGTTTTTTTAATAAATCGGTCCTTCTCAGACAACAGAGTAAAATAAATTTTGTAGAATACGGTCTCAATTATTGATATGTTCAATTTTACATTTCTCAATAACTGTTGAGTTTGGGTATAGGACATGGTACATGAAACATACTTAGAATTCGATGTAGAATTAACATATTAAATAAAAAACATAGGTTTCCATTTGAAAAAAAAATTGTTGGTCGTAACTTATTTTTGGATCACCATGGACGTGTGATCACATTTTGGATGTACATAAATTTATTATCAGAAAAACCGCAGCTAAAAATAAAAATCGACCTGTCCGAGCGTTTTTCCATAAAACAAAACCAAAAATTTTAAATGAATTTATTCCAACCCGCGCGTCCTCACTGTAGGTATATTCATTGTGTTTATAAATGCTTTTCTCATAGAGTGGAACGTAAATAAAATATTTAAATACTATATGTATATACACATTTTAGTAATGAGTAGTAACGACACTGCACAGTATATGTGGTATATTATCAGAATTATTATTATTACGTATATAAAAATTAAATTAAATTTATTTAATTTACATGTTTTTACTGAAAACCAATACTAAGAATTTCTTATGTTGGTTAAGGGTATGAATATCAACTTACTTTGTAAATTACCCCCACCACATATGGACACTTGACAAGTAGCGATTACTGGTGGTGATGTCCAAAATGTGGATTTTAGGCGCAGCCTTTTTCTTATGGACTGGGAATATCTTCTTATGTATAATCAATGGTCTGGGAGTTCATCATTAAAATTATTTGTATGGAGGATTTCTTGTAAACAAATTATACGATATGGAAATAAATAATAAATGTAAAATCTTCATTTAAAATTTTATTACAAGAACCAACTGACAACCCAGTTTGTTGAACGAGAGGTCTTACTGAAGTTCTTGGGGCATCAGTCATTATTCGTCTAGCATTTCTAATCGCTTCCTCTGTCCGGATTTGTGGTTGCCCACTACTCTTTATCGTCCCACACTACCGGTTAGTCGGAAAACTGGAACAATTATCAGTGTACTCTGAAAATTATTATAATTAAAAGCGGGGTTGGGAAATTCATCTCGAAATTCTTCCAAACAAGCTTGAATTGAGTACTTCCGCTGTCCATCGATCTTTTGGCCATTTCGAAAATAAGATTCAACCATGAATGCTTTGTGTATGTTAAAAATACCATTTTCAAAATTCAAAATTATAAATTACAGTTGAATCCGTTTATAATGACATCGAAAGGAATTGACAAACACGTCATAATAAGCGGACGTCATACAAAGCGTTTCGTGAAAAAAAGTATTTTAATAAAGAAACATAGTAACTACATGTGTATACATACATATTAAATCAAAATAAAAATTGCACGTAATCAGTACATTATACACATACAAGTGTATTTTTTAATGTAAGTAATCTGTAATTTTTGTCTGCTTTTGTTTTTTCATTTTATTGTAAAAACAGTCTCTAATACTATTGTGTATAGAAGATATCGCTATATGGTCAAATTATCTTTTTCAATATTGCTATGAACAAATCGTGATAATAATTCTGCAGCTTTTATTGCCTCTTCTGCGGTAGGTAATGGTTCTTCCTCGACTACCTCTTCCCCATCACTTTCGAGTTGTTCCTTAGCATTAAAGTTCTGTACGATATTTTCATCGGTGGGTTCTTCGGATGTGAGGAGAGCACTATCGATGTCAACATAATCTTCCCACATTTCCGATGCTGCTAAAGAATCTGAATTTAGGTTTCGTGACCACAAAGATAAAGGGACGTCATCTTCTTCATCAAATTCATGTTCTGATATTTGAATAGGTAAACCGTCGTGGCTTTCAATGAATCCTGCATGTTTGAAACAGTTGTGAATCGTACTTTGTGACATTTTATTCCAGGCATCATTAACCATTAGAATTGCATCTAGCACCGTTATTTCTGTAGAAGAGTTGTTTTCATTAGCATCAAGACAACTAATCGTTTTGAGCACAAGGTTCTTTCTAAAATTCGTTTTGAGTGATCGTATTATTCCCTGATCCATTGGCTGTTGTACTGATGTTGTATTCGGTGGAAGGAAAGCAAGTGTTATAGACTTTAAATCAGTAACATTTGGATGCGCCGGGCAATTATCAACCAGCAATAAAATCTTTTTCTTCTTCTTCACCAAATCACGATCCCAATCTCGAAGCCATTTTTCAAGAAGTTCTGACGTCATCCAAGCTCTACGATTGTTAGCATAATCGACAGGTAATGATTTGACACTTCTAAAACACCTGGGTTTTTGTGACTTTCCAATAATGAGCAATTTCTTTTTCTCTGTGCCACTCATATTAGCTGCTACAGTTATTCTATCTTTCGACAACTTGCTCCACTACAATTCTCACCTTTAAATTTTAAAGGTTTGTCCGGCATTAATTTATAAAACAGTCCAGCTTCATCGGCATTAAATATCTCATCATCAGAAAATTGTCTTCGTAGATTCGGCCACACAGATGTCAACCAGTTTGTTGTTGAACTTTGATCAACAGACGAAGATTCACTGACAATTTTTCCCGCCACAATGTTATGTCGAACTTTAAAACGACTGATCCAGCTTGCAGAACAATTGAAGTCGAGATTACCAAAACGCGCGGCAAAAACATTTGCCTTCTCCTGTAGCATAGGGCTGCTGACAGGTATTCCTTTGTTTCTCATGATTTTAAACCACTGAATTAATGCTTCATCAACATTTTCTTGTCGCGATTTTCGAATCCTCTTCGGTTTCAAAACATTTGAATTGAACGATTGCTTAATGCGGTTCTTGTTTTTAAAAATCATTGAGATTGTCGAATGACCCACGCCAAATTCCTTTGCGAGAGATGAGTTTGATTCTCCATTTTCTAATCTGCATATTATTGCACCTTTCTCCTCAATCGTAAATGCTTTACGGCGATGAGATGACATTTTTTTCACAGTATGTACTACATACAATGAAAAACACAAACGACAAACGAAAAACAATGCGTGACCTTCAAGCGTCAATTACTCACTGAGACTCAAAACAAAAACGAGCCACGTGCCGAACGTCGTCGGAAATCAACGAACATTACCGGAGGTGTAAAGAATCATGTCGGTCATTATAACCGGACATAATTTATTAAAAATGGGTCATAATAAGCGACATGTCACTGTAAGGGAAGTCATTATATCCGACTTTTTTATAAAGCATTTTATATGAAAACCAAACTTCGTAGTGTAATTACGTCATAATAACCGGTTGGTCAATATAGGCGGAGTCATAATAAACGGATTCAACTGTACTATCTTTGATATTTTAGATTCTGGCAGTTATTGACAGGCAACAATTAACATTTATTATTTAATACAAATCATAGACTTAAGTTAGGACATACGATTTTTTGTTCAACACCTAGAGCTCATAGAGCGAGACTTGGCCGGTGAGATGCTCCCCCCACAAGGTGCGCAGTTGATTCTTATAATATTACGATATACACGAGCAGTCTCGAAAAATTGTCAAGCGTTACATATCGAAGTGCAGTGTTTCCTATATATGTATCTCTTTTCAGTATATTACAATTTCTTATCTGCATTTACTCCCTTCGTTCGGCTAAAGTACGCGATGATGAACAAATGTTATCATTTCTCTTTTCCGAGTACTTTCTTTGTCTCACACTGACCCATCTTCTCCCATGCTTCATGCTTCTCCCACCGGCCACGACTCATTCTGTGTACTGTACTTGACTTCGATTTTTTCTGAACACCCGGTATTATTCTATGTCTAAAATAAATTGTTGTTATAGACAAAGTCTAGTAGATGGCACTGTACGGTATATACCTATCGTGTCAATTAGTTTCCTGTAGTTTTTTATTATTTCATTGGAATCTTTGGCAAATAATTTGTAATTTTCAAAGATGATATTCGCTGACTATTTTTTTTATGAATGATTCCATGAATCATCATTAAATTTGTATTTAGAGGCATTACACGTACAATACTTGTCCGAAGCACAAAAATACTGCCTTCTTTATCTCGTTTTATTTTTTATCAAGCATGAATTGAATTGGACGAAATCCTAATTATGGCTGTATAATTGTTGTTCGTGAACACGCCATATTTGCAATTCGTTTTATTACCAATTACAAAGGTTTTTCTAGTATAAAACTAAAATAAGCAACGTCAAATGAAATTATGAATGAATTATGTACTTTTTTTTACTAAAAAACACGTATTGTGCATTATTTTTTTAATAATTTAATATACAGTTTTCATTAAAAAAATATTAATAACAATATACCTTATATTGCTGAATCGTTTTGGCAACCGATACGGCCAAAGTACGAACCATAGACGACTATTTAATACCACTACAAATTCCCATCGACCGAAACAATTTCAGAACAATAAAATTAAACTAATTAATTACTATTGCAGGATATATAGCTTCCATTAGTAAATTATAATTGTAAAATACCATTACATGAAAGCCAGTTACAAATTGAATATAATAAATAAAGCTATTAAATATTACTTTTCTATACCTATATTTTATTTCATACTTGGCTATTCTGTTTCGTAGGTAAGCATTGTTAACAAATTTGTATTGTGCAGATGACAATTATACGGTGCATAAAAAGGTGATTATGCCAAATTTCAAAAAGTGTATGTACATTTTTATTTATGACATTTCTGAAATGGTTTTTGTAGGTTATATTACTTGACAGATAAAATTTTACTTTACATCTCAATTTGACGCCACTTTAGTTTTATTAGCGCATGTCGGTCGCCAAAACGATTCAATTTTAATATAGTAAATAAGGTTTCAAGACCGGCTTCAGTATTAAAAATAGGTGTGGAGCCGTTGTCCAATGAAATTCACGGCAGCTGTGAATGAAACATGGAAGACCATATGTTTCATTCACAGCTGCGGTGAAGATCGTTAGCGTCGAAGGAAAAGTAATCTCATGTTTGTGACAACAATGTATTAATCATCATAATAAATATAGGTAACCAATACTGTGTTACGTGATAATAATAAATATGTTGTTTAGGAAAATTTTATGTTTTTAAACATCTGTTAATTGTGAAATTGTCATCAAACTGAAGTGTCATCATGAAACTCTTTAAAGAAAGCCTACGAGTATAACTGCACATTAGCATGTTTGGTTGTTTTGTTAATATAACCACTCACATGAAGTCATGGTTCGTCCGAAAGAAACCCTTATCTAGAGGTTCGTCATTAAAATTGTTTGAAAACCATTCACATTTATTTGGGGCACTAGATTTTTTATTATTATTTGTTCAACATTCCCAGTCGCTTCTTCTGCCCGGATTTTTGGTACCCTGTTGTCGTCCCGCACTACCGGTTTGTCGAAAAACGAAAAATTCTGTTGACTTTGTTCTGAACAGTATTATAATCAAATATAAGTTTGGAAAATTTATCTCGAAATTATTTTAAACAGTCTTGAATGGTGTATTTCCACAATCTCTCGAGCTTTTCACTATTTCGAAAATATGATTCAACCATGAATTTATGTGCGTTATTAAATACTATTTTCAAATTCACAAATACACAATAATATTTTTGATATAACATTCTGACAATTATTGGCAAGCAACATTTGATCTTTAAAATGCAATATAAATCATAGACTTACGAGGTAGGCGCCATAAATTCTCGGCCTGATATACAAAAAAGAAACTTGGAACAATATAACAACTTTTATTTTTCAATGTAATCTCCCCTAACTTCTATACATTTATTGCAACGATTAATTAATATAATACTTCGATACCCTTGTAAAAATAATCTGAAGTTTTTCCGTCAAAATGTTCTATAACAGCTGCTTGCAACTCACTGTTGTCCTTAAAACTACGTCCCCTAAGGTCTTTTTTTAAATTAGAAAACAAAACAAAATCACAAGGAGCCATATCCAGACTATACGGTGGATGTTCCAATTCTTGAAAGCCGCATTCGCGGATGGCAGCTTGTGATATGGCGGCAGTATGGACGGGAGCATTGTCGTGCAATAATCGCACACCTTTTGTCAATTTTCCACGACGTTTTGCACGAATACTGTCCCTTAATTTATGCAGTAAAGCCGAATAATATGTGCTGTTCACACTTGTATTGCGTTCTTTAAAGTCAATTAGCAAAATGCCCTCACAATCTCAGAATATTGTGGCCATCACCTTTTTCGTTGATTGAACGACTTTCGCCTTTCTGGGACGAGGTTCATCAGGTCGACGCCATTCTATGCACCTTTTCGATAGAGGATCGTAAAACAGAATCATTCTTTCATCCCCTGTGACAATGGAGTCCAAAATCGGTTTTGGGTCGTCTCCACATATGTTTAAAAACGACTGCGCACATTCGACTCGACGTTCACGTTGGAGAGCAGAAAGAAGTCGCGGTACCCATGTAGCACTAATTTTATTCATACCCAAATGGTCATGGAGAATTCGGCGAACACTTGTTTCGGAAATGTTTATTATCACTGCTAATTCCTTCACTTTCAAACGACGATCTTCTAGCACTAAATGTTCAATAACTGAAATTTGTTGAGGCGTTATCACTTCAATTGGTCGATCCGATCGATCAGCATCTTCCAGGGAATCTTGTCTCAAACGGAAACGTTTTGTCCACTTTTTTACAGTTGAATACGAAGGAGATGAATCACCGTAAACGCCGTCTAAACGTTGTTTAATGTGATAAGGTGGATGCCCTTCTTTTGTTAAAAATTTAATGACCGCACGGTATTCAATTTTCGTTACTTCAGACATTTCGTGCGCTAGTCACGTTGGTTGGCTGGTTACTAAAATCTACTAGGCTTCAAACCGTCATATTTATAGTGTACACCTCGCGTATATGCATGCATGACGTGACGGAATCAGGCCGAGAATTTATGGCGCCTACCTCGTACACATATGTAAGGCCGAACGTATTCCACAACCTAATTATTTATCGTATTAATTCACAGTTACTTCCATATGCCACACTTTCACTTTCTATATGCGTGAAAGTTTCTTTTGCTTTTACAATTTATTATTGAGTGTGTGTACTTACAATTTAATAATTATTCACTGATTGGTTTGAACTGTTCTTAATAGTATTTTTTAATATTTCTTGGTAATTGACTAGATTAGCTATTAAATGAAAATAATTTTGTAGAGTTTCCATGGTACGGCCGCGCTAGAACAATTGATAACCTCAGACGAAGAAGATTTAACTCTGTCAGTCGATGAAGGTTTCAGCCCGCCAACGCCAAGTCCTTGTGAACTTAGTCCTGCTAGAGCAAGTCGAAAATATGCATGGAAAGACTAATGACACATCATGTTTAACACTAAGTATAATTTCTCAAATTTTATTTATACATTTATGATACTGATTGTAAATAAATGTAAGCTTATTAATTTATTTTATATTACAACAAAATTTTGTATATCTCATAATTATTTTAAGGTCTGGAATAATATATACTATTTAGAAAATGTTTATAACAATACTGAATTTAACACCATGCAACGTTGTTTTTTATGAAAGACTGCAGGTATTTCCTAATTGATGACAACTTTCTATGATAAATATATTTGCACGTTTATACAATATAAGTCAATCTAGTAATTGGAAAAAATCATATCTTTCTAAATATCGATTTGCGTTCCTTTATGTTTTTTTTTGTGCTAAAGTTGTTATGTTTATATTCTTTTGTTAAAAACTTATTGTAGTATGTAAGTTGATATTTTTTGTCCGTCATGTGTAAGATGCATTATGCTCAAATGGAAACAAAGCAAAGTTGTTTTTTTTTAATATACATTTTAAGAAAATACTCATTCACCTATATTTCAATTTGAAAATAAGTATTTCTCTATGAAAAATTACTTGAGTGTATTGTCTTCCAGTCACATTTAGTGTTACTACAACCGACTTTGGGTAATTTATGTCTATGAAAATTTTTTGTTTGTTACTCCAGTAATAAGTAATATATGTATTCATATTTACAAATTTTATATATATATATATTTTGTATATGCTAGTACTAGTGTAAAATTTTCTTAAGCTATTCATGTACAAGCTAATTTGATTTACAGGTGCCGGAAATATTCGAAATATTGCACAATAGTTATCTAAATAGAACATAAATTATTTCAGGCGCACATTGTCTTCATAATATTTTTATCATGTGTATGTTCTTATTATAAATAAATTTTTTCATGTACAGAACTGATTAAAATGGTTTTCTTATTAATAATAGCACAAAAAATGTGATATTACAAAATTTATAGTATCTAGAAAATACGAAAATCATTTTCATTCATTTCTAATATATAACTTTAAAATTGAAATTATGTGCAATAAAGGCAAATGTAATGTTTTGTAAATTAATCACAGAAATATAGTCTGCATTTGTATGTAATGTATATATTATTATTTAACTGTTTTTTCAATTTCAATTATATAAATAATTATATCTGCTCGATACATATCTTATAATTTTTTCCTATAATTAACGAAATGTATTTTCCAATCGGATGTTCTAAACCGGCTGGCCTTTGTTTTATAGAAAACAGAATTGATGTATACAATTGCTTTTCTGTATATGCATGATGTCAGTACATTTTGTCACATTTGGAATGTTGTACATTGCCCTCATTAAAATGTTGGAGAGATGAAAAGGGAAATTATTACTATAAATTTAAAATTCACTCAAAACTCATCTTCCTTACTATCTGCATTTGTAAATTGTTATTTTGAGGATAATTTCTTTTCCTGAGATAAAAAAAAAAGTAAATTTTGAACGTTTCGGTTCCTTTTCTAAGCTTGCCGAATTTTTAATACAAATACGACATTTAAATCCCAACAATAAGTTCACAAAGATAAAACAATGAAAATATCAAAAAGTGTCGTTTTGCCATTACATATATTTGATTATGAGCGCGATATAGTATTATAACTACAAAAATTTGGAATTGAAGTGACACCAAATTAAAATCATGTTCGTCACCGTCCAGAATTATTTCCATTTTGCAAGAAACATATTGCATTTTTAAATACATCGTCTATGCTATCAGTGTGTTTGTGACCTATACCCTGTCGCAAAATAAGAAGCAGTGATTCAATAATCCTACCAAATTCGAACATGATAGCTTAAAATGTAGTGAATAATTTGGTAAACATATAAGCAATTGAGAAAGTCAACAATTTTAATTTTTACTATTTGTTCCAGTAAATGATTATACAAAAGTGAGTTCTTGGATTAATATGTAAAATCTTCTCAAAATTAGGATTGAATGCGATATTTGACACTACCTATTCTGCTAAATTCGAGCATAGAAATATTTTATGAAATTTCCTTGTTGAATATGAAAGTAATATGTGCATACATACAAGTGAGATTTCAAACACTCGATACGACATTTGAAGTCGAGAAGACGCCAAATCTACAGCCTTTGATTGATTCTCCTTGACGTACACTTACGGTAAAAGTAGTCGAGACGGCTAAGCGCGGCTGCAATATTAGCTTGCCTCCCGAATATCTCCGAAACATGAACCACACGATTCGATGTGTCCGCGTCGCAAGGAAGGGTATATTTGTATATTAGTTTAGTATATGCCTCCGGTAACACTATAATTCGAGGAGATTAAAGATGAATTTCAATCATTGTTATGCCTCCTAGTCTCAGTTATCTTAAAATATATTTATTCCACTAAACAGAGGCTTGGTATTTATCGCAACATATTCCTACTAGTTAATTTTATTTTTTAAGAAAAAGATTATAAATAGAATATTAGGTTAAATTATATTTTCGCCCTCGACAGATTAATTTTAATGTAATGTTTTTAGAATATTTATAATAAGGTAATGTTGTTTTAGAACAATATTGACATACAGTACCATGACGCGAATATTTCTGAAGACGGAATCCTATTGATAAATTTACCTGCTTTTTTGTAACGTTGTCATTTGACTTGGAACTAGTTGCAATGAGCGTGTAAATATACAAATAAAGACGATAAATAGGATTTTAAACGATCTTAATCATTGATACTTAACTGGTAATATGCATCTGGGATGAATATACTCGACATCATATACCTGTTAAAGATTCGACTTTACTTGATCGTTTATGAAATACTAGTGCGCGTGAAATATTTAAGATCCATTAATTTATTTATCGCGTTAGGTCGATTACTGTATAACATAAAATTTTAAAATCGCACAGCCTTCTTTTTCATTGTGTCTAATAATGACGGTAGTCGGATCTCAGAGTGCAACAGAAAGTCCATATATTTTTGAGAGTTTAAGGTATACGTTTAATTTAAAAGAAAGTCTGGTGTGAAAAAGTCGTTTATTCTACTGTAGAAGCAATTACAACACAAATACAGATTACGGTTGAATGCTACTTAAAACCGGAAGTTGGCAAATAAGTATATAATATTCAAAATACACAATACTACAAAATACATATACATACATCATAGAAATATCACAGAAATAAAAAAAAATTAGATAAAATTTATAAAATAAAAATTTTAAAATAAAAAAAAAAGTAAAATAAGATAAAAATTCGAAAATAAACTAACAATTATAAAATAAAATAAAAACTCTAAAAGGAAATAAAAACTCTAAAATAAATAAAAATTATAAAATAAAATAAAAACTCTAAAATAAAATAAAAATTCTAAAATAAATAAAAATTCTAAAACAAAATAAAAACTCTAAAAACTCTTAAGTTCCTGGATTTTTAAATTCACCCGAGGTTAGTATGTGTCTTGTGTTCCTGATATACACATCATTTGAGAGTTGGAAGTATTAAGATGACGCCTCCGTCGAGCATAGAAACGAGAATGAAGGCTGTCGTTCTCAGGGAGCAAGGGTTATCCTACCGACAGATTGCTGAGCAAGTGGATCTATCGGTAAGGCAAAAAATACTTTTATCCTTTCGTATTACCTACTCTAAGTTCTTTCGTGTTTGCACAAATCTACGCCAATACTTATCAGAAATGCATAATGTAATGAACAAATTTGTGATAAAACACTTCAAATTTCTTAGTTAGTAGAAAATCAATAAATATACGTATAAGAAATCAATGTTTTTAAACTAATTGTATAGTAATCTGGTTGAATTTTGTTATTTTAGGGTTGCCCGTTAATTTTGTGTTCATTCATTTTCACATAAACGAAATAAAATACAAAACGGTTATACACCTCAGTCGGCGCGGAGGAATTCGCCGTTATAAATAAAGACCTTTGAAAATGTTTTTTGTTGTTGATGTAAAGGCTTCATGAATGCACATTTTCATATTTTTACCAGTGTAGCCCGGAACTAACAGATATTCCTACGATAAACTATATAGCAAATAGCAATGAGATCTAAACAAACCAACATGAAAAAAAAGAATGTGCTACACATGGCATTCCTGCAATTTTTAGACCCTGTTCTAAATTTTCAGATCGAAATATTAAAATACAGCCAAGATGTTAACAAAATATATCTTTATTAAATAAATGTTGTTATGAATTTATTGTTTCCTCAGAGAGCTCGAGTCCATGACTGGGTAACGCGGTGGGAGACAGAAAACCAGGACACTGCTCTTCGAAACAAGCCAAGACTGGGCCGCCATGCTAAAATAAGTGCACAGGATGGAGAGCTTATTCGTCAGTTAGTGGCAGAAACACCTCTAATTACGTCTGCGGAGATTGTGGAGCGCTTGCATCTGGAATGCTCACCCAGAACGGTGCGCAATTTTTTGCACAAAAACAATATTCATTGCAGACAACCTGCAAAGAAAGCTGAGTTTTTACCCAGACATGCCGAAGAACGTTTACATTTCGCCACAAATAATTTACAACGTGACTGGGGTACAGTAATTTTTACGGACGAGAAAGTGTTCTCTACATCCCAGCAAACACGGAAGTTAGTGTGGCGGCCCAACGGGACCAGATTCGAGCCGAACAATATCGTTCCAGTGCGAAGAAGCAGTCGAGTCAGTCTGGCGTACTGGGGATGGATATCCGCCGCAGGACCTGGTGAAATTGCACGGATAGACACCAAAATGAACGCTGAACAATACATTCGTGTCTTAGAGGATGTATTGATTCCTAGCGTTCGGGCGATCTATCCTGCACCTGCACCAATTGTGTTAGTGCAAGATAATTCCGCAGTACATACCGCCAGACTGGTTACAGCTTGGTTAGAGGACCATCCCGACATACAAGTGCTTCGTTGGCCCTCTAAGTCTCCCGATCTGAACCCCATTGAAAATGTATGGGGTACTATGTGTCAGATGTGGGAGCAGCAGGGAGTACCAATACCAAGAACCAGAGAAGCACTTCACCACCACGTTATCCGGATTTGGGAAGCATTAAGGGGCACGGAGATATGTTCAAATATAGTAGGGTCCATGCCTAGAAGACTACAAGAAGTTGTCGCTAGAAATGGCTATTGGACACACTACTAATATTTTATATATGTATTTTTTTTTGAATTTTTATCTCCTTTTAGAGTTTTTATTTTCTTTTAGAATTTTTATTTATTTTAGAATTTTTATTTTATTTTAGAGTTTTTATTTTATTTTATAATTTTTATTTATTTTAGAGTTTTTATTTTATTTTAGAGTTTTTATCTCCTTTTAGAGTTTTTATTTTATTTTATAATTGTTAGTTTATTTTCGAATTTTTATGTTATTTTACAATTTTTTTTATTTTAAAATTTTTATTTTATAAGTTTTATCTAATTTTTTTTTATTTCTGTGATATTTCTATGATGTATGTATATGTATTTTGTAGTATTGTGTATTTTGAATATTATATACTTATTTGCCAACTTCCGGTTTTAAGTAGCATTCAACCGTAATCTGTATTTGTGTTGTAATTGCTTCTACAGTAGAATAAACGACTTTTTCACACCAGACTTTCTTTTAAATTAAACGTATACCTTAAACTCTCAAAAATATATGGACTTTCTGTTGCACTCTGAGATCCGACTACCGTCATTATTAGACACAATGAAAAAGAAGGCTGTGCGATTTTAAAATTTTATGTTATACAGTAATCGACCTAACGCGATAAATAAATTAATGGATCTTAAATATTTCACGCGCACTAGTATTTCATAAACGATCAAGTAAAGTCGAATCTTTAACAGGTATATGATGTCGAGTATATTCATCCCAGATGCATATTACCAGTTAAGTATCAATGATTAAGATCGTTTAAAATCCTATTTATCGTCTTTATTTGTATATTTACACGCTCATTGCAACTAGTTCCAAGTCAAATGACAACGTTACAAAAAAGCAGGTAAATTTATCAATAGGATTCCGTCTTCAGAAATATTCGCGTCATGGTACTGTATGTCAATATTGTTCTAAAACAACATTACCTTATTATAAATATTCTAAAAACATTACATTAAAATTAATCTGTCGAGGGCGAAAATATAATTTAACCTAATATTCTATTTATAATCTTTTTCTTAAAAAATAAAATTAACTAGTAGGAATATGTTGCGATAAATACCAAGCCTCTGTTTAGTGGAATAAATATATTTTAAGATAACTGAGACTAGGAGGCATAACAATGATTGAAATTCATCTTTAATCTCCTCGAATTATAGTGTTACCGGAGGCATATACTAAACTAATATACAAATATACCCTTCCTTGCGACGCGGACACATCGAATCGTGTGGTTCATGTTTCGGAGATATTCGGGAGGCAAGCTAATATTGCAGCCGCGCTTAGCCGTCTCGACTACTTTTACCGTAAGTGTACTATTGACATTCGAAGTGTTCGTAGAGAATCAGAACCAGTCCGAATTTGAATGGTAAGTTCATGGGAACGACTTAAAGACTGAGATTTGGTATTGGTCCACTTCAAGTGTTCAGAATCTCACTGCAGATTTCCAATAGAAATAACAAATGGTTCTACGATGATATCATCCATTAATCTATCCCACGTTATTTTTTCTAAATAGGTAGCCATTCTACTCTACATGAATGCATTCTTCGAAAAGGTTCGTTTTTAAAAAAAAAACTGTAGTTTTGGTTGCCGACTCACTCGCTGCTTAGGACACCATAAGGCGTTTTTGGAAATTTAACCCGGGTTAGCACAAATTCGTTCGTTAATTTAGTCGGGTAAGAACAACCGTGTTCGCAAAATCGAAAAAGTAACCGGGTTCAACAACCCGGTTTGGTTTTCATAACCCTAGTAAGTGAGTAGGGTAGTGTAGTTGTTTTACTCCTTCTCCGGATATAACCTTACAAAGCGTTAGTGTCGATACACAAAACTCTTAAATTATCTAATATATAGTTGATTTTGCCGGCCCTACCCATTTTTTTGAATTTGGAGCGTTAACATTGTATATATATTTTAAACTGTATGTGAAACTGATGGTTTCCTCGGACCTGGCTGATCACCCATGCCTTATTATGTTATAAAATATGGCGGATATCTCGAACTTATTTTTCCATGTCGAATATGCCTACGCAAGAGACAATGGGATCTCAACATTTTGACGCACGCAATACTTGAATCAGTCCTTATTCTGAGATAAGATATAGATTAAGTACATTTGAGGTAGAATCTCTTAAGGCTCCTCTGTACCTGGCTTGAATTTCTGTTTTCTACAGGTATGTGGGTTGCATACTCCGTTTCTAACACCGACGACAGCTGTCAATCATCTCAAGTATTCGACCGCACAAGGTCATAAAAACCGTTTAGGGGTAAACCTTTCTTGCCGTCCTTACCGATGAAAAAGGAAATTCATTTTAAAGTGTATTTAGTAAAAATAGATGTGAGAGCAAACAAACACTGCGATACAATATGTAAATTTTAAGATGATATAAATGATAACACATTTTGTTATACCAAATAATAGAGTTTCTTTTAGCAATTTAATATTTAGCATCATAATATGAAAAGAAACTTTACATTTATATTATTACCTGAATATCCTCGTTCTTATATTGTAATGTTCTCCGATTAAAAATAAAACACTTTTTCTTTGCTATTACTCAGTATCTAATTTTGCATATTATTTTGCATTTCTAACTCACTTGAGGTTGTCTTGATGATTGTTAGTCGCCAACAGAGTAGTGTGGTAGTGTGTGTTTTTTTTTTTTACAAGTGAAAGCAGCTTTGTGACCAAATCTTACGGCGCTATCAACAGTATTTTTCTTTAAATATATCCTCTTATATAGTATTTTAATAATAGTTAGTATCAACAAAAAAAGTAGGTGTAGGTTTACATTAACGTAACGTTAGGAAAAACTTAGGATAGATATTTGAAGTACCTACATATCATATTGTTTGAAAATGGGACTTTCAAAAACTAAGCGTGTGGCTTATAACAAACGTAAAAGTAAACGACGATTAGTAAAAAATATATGGAAACAACGGCAGGGTGAAAAATCGATACAATTAAATTAAAAGTCTACTGATTATGAATCATGTAGTAGTTCTTCGATGTCCGTTGACAATGATAACATTCCAACATCTGCAAAAAAATTTGAACTTAGCGGTCGAAGAATTGTAAATATCAATCATTTGTTTTCATCTTTAAAATCCATAGAACACAAAGGATTTGACTGTAGTTTTTACCAAATAAATATTATCGGTGAAATGCGCTTGGGATTTAAAAGTGTCTTTAGTTATAAATGCGCTATGTGCGGTATTGAAGGTTCTTTCAGTACCGAAGATAGTGACGTGGGAAATTCAGTAAACAAAGCAGCGATTAGCGAGGTAGTTGCAATTGGTGCGGGTGGTTCACAACTTTCTGAATTATGTGCTAGTTTAGATATTCCTCAAATGTCAGAACGAACATATTCAAAGTATGAAAATGAGGTAATGACCAGTATCAAAACAATTAGCAACGGCAGACATGTTTGCAGCTGACAAAGAGGAACATGAATTAGCGGTAAAAGCTGGGGAAGTTGATGCAGATGGTATACCTATAATTGCCGTAGTAGTTGACGGTACTTGGAGCAAACGGTCATATAGAACAAATTATAATGCTTCCTCTGGTGTTGGATGTATTATAGGGGCAAGAACAAAGAAAGTTCTTTAGGTAGGAGTAAAAAATAAATACTGTCGAAAATGTGAAAAAAATAAAGCTGAAAAAGTCAATTTACAACACACATGTTTTAAAAATTGGAGTGGAACTTCAACATCAATGGAAAGCCAAATTATATTGGAAGGATTTCAAAAATCGATAGTAATGCATAATTTGAAATATGGAAAAATTATTGGTGACGGAAACAGTAGTGTGTATAAAAGAATACGTGAGGACAAACCATATGGTCCCGATTTTTTATAGAAAAAATCGAATGTAGAAATCACATATTGCGAAATTTTTGTTACAAACTTCAAATATCAAAAATGTCAGGAGGGAATATGTATGTGAAAAAATTCATACGTAGCAATGTTTTGAAATTTAGAACAGCCAATGTTAGTGCAATAAAGCACCGTAAAGTAGAGTCCTCACCAGATCACGTCAAAATTAAAAATTTAAAAAACGATATTTTGAACGGTCCTCGACATATTTTCGGCGATCATTCTAATTGCGCTACATATTTTTGCGATAAACAAAATCAAGCAACTGTAAATGTAATGCTCAATGAATTTCTAAACAGTTCCACTTACACAAGTTTTTTCAAATGTTTAAATGGAGTCGCAAACGTATCATACAGTTTGTTATATGATATTGATAACAATGCTGCTGAGGCATTTAATTCAATTGTACAGAAAGTTATTGGGGATAAACTAATAAATTTTTCTTTGAAGGGTCTTACGAGGGTAGATGTTACGCAGCTGTAATAAGTTACAATAACAAGGGGTTATTTATTTCAAAGATTATTGCAAATATTAATAACGGTAATGTAGGCAAGTATACAAACAGTTTTTCTAAAACACGCGTTAAACTAATTGGAAAAAGAATAAAACCATTGAAGCGAAAACGCATTCAAAGCGCAGATTCCGATTATGGACTTAATAATCTAGATAATGAAGACATTCCAGATATGAATGAAGCACAACATAACATCGCAAAACAGAAATTTTTAGATAACATTGATAAAGCCGATGTTGATATAATTCAAGAAATAACATTAGGACAAAGCTCAAACCCTGTCTGGTTTAAGGAAAAATCAATTAGGCTAACTGCGAGCAACTTTGGAAAAATATGCCATATGAGACCTTCGACCGATACAAGATGCAGTGTAAATCAGATATTGTATTCAAAGCAAAATTTGAAAACATATGGGTTGCCAAATTCATTACAACACGGTATAAATAGCGAGAACAAGGCTATTGAAAAATTTCAAAATTAGTTTAAAATTGAAATAAAGAAAACCTTATTAACCTATTTATTTATTGATATTGAAAAAAAGTTTTTAGCCGCATCCCCTGACGGATTGATTGGGAGGCTATTGCTGTTGTAGAAATAAAAGCCCCATATTCTGCGAGAGAACTAACAGTTCAGGAAGCCATTCGAAATAAGATAATTGATTATTGTACAATTAATGATGCTGAAGAAATAAAGTTAAAACCGGATCATAATTACATGTACCAAATACAGGGTCAGTTACATATAACGCGGAGGGATGAATGTTACTTTATAGTATACATAGAAAAAATATAGCTTGCGAAATTATTGAAAAGGATGATAATTTTTGGAATACGAAAATAGTAAATGTTTTGGAACAATTTTATATGAACGCTTTATTACCAGAAATAATTGATTCCCGTGTAAATAGGAAAAAACCTATCAAAAGTATTTTACGTAGAGATTTGCAGATATAGAGTACATACGAGTATATTCAATATGTAATCATTGGGTGGGGAGGTGTTTCGGAATGTTCCTTGAGGAACTTAGATATAGTTCAGAAGTGGATATTAAAGATTATTTTCAATAAACAAACGCGATTACCCGAGTGGAGACTTATTTGAAACGGGTGTTTTTGATGTGCGACAAGTGTACGCTTATACATCTTTAAAAAAAAACAAAGAAATTATTAAAATAGGTGAACACAATTATAATACTCGGAATAAAGATAATATCATACGTAAACCTTTAGCTTTGAAGGCAATTGGACAAAAAAAATTACATATCTCGCCCTGAAATTTTATGATTATTTGTTTCAGGAGGTAAGATTTGAGAAGTCCTACCGATCATATAAAAAAAAAAAAATTGGATAGCGAAACCGGGACAGTTCTTTCATGCAAAGCATATACAAAATTTAACACAAAACCCTTAGTAGGTAGTAAATACAATCCACGACTTAAAGACCATTGCGGCCTTGTAATGGTCGTAACGATTAGCCGACCCCCCGCTGGTTAAGTACCTAGCTATTATAAATCAAATAATATGGATTTGTTAAATGTATAAGGGGCTGCCTAGATTAAAATTTCTGGCAGAAAATTATAGAGCTTACAATTAAATTATCAAAAGAATGAAAGAATTTTATTTAAAAGAAAAATGAGAGCGCACTTGGTATGTGTATTCTCTACACATCGATATAAATTTCAACTAAAAATCATTTTAAATAACCGCAAAAAAACGGTTTTTTATAAAAAACATTTATCGCAATATCTACAAAAATAAGGCCTATTTCCCAACTTTGATATTGCAGCGCACTTAAGCAGCATATTTGATACCCACACAAACATCGATCTTTCCTTCAAATATAAAAATGGAACTAAAAAATCCGCTACCATTTTATATTGTTTTCTGGGGTGGTACAGAGGAGCCTTAAGCAACCTAGACAGCCAAAGTACGAACTGCAGGCAACGATTCAATATCACTACAAATTGACATTTACAATTTCAGAACGAACAAATTAAACTAAAACCGACTAAAACTAATTAATATTTAATGATATAGCTTCCACTACTAAAATACGATTACATACATTGAATGTTACTATTTATGACAGTTTTGTAGGTTATATTGTTTGACAGGTAACATTTTGCAATATCTAAAATATGACCTCATTTTAATTTATTAACGTATGTCACTAAACTTGCTCTTCTATATGGCATGTAATCAATTGGAAAAGAGTGCTTCCAGCCGGTTTAGAATTTCTTGTAGGTATTAAAGTTATAATGTACGCGGCGTGTATTTTAAGTAAGTACCGTTTCGATATCAAAGAAAACAGATAAACTTTTTGTAACAATTTTATTTTTACATGAAAGACCACACTTTAATCTATTTTTATTTAATCTATCGTCGTCATCGTGGCGCTTACCTCCGAGATGTTTCTTCAGGCGCAGAAACGCGTGGTAGTCACTGGGGTCTAGGTCGGGGCTGTATGGAGGATGCTGAAATTCTTCCCAGTCAAATGATGCAATGACATCTTGAGTTCGATTGACCGCATGTGGACGGGCATTGTCATGCAGCAGAACGATCCCTCTACTCAGCATGCGGCGCCTTTTGTTCTGAATTGCATGGCGCAGTTTTTTAAGGTCACAATATCTTTCGAAATTTACTGTGTCAACACGAGGCAAAAAATCAACAAGCAACATCCCCTTTCTGTCCCAAAATACGGTACTCTTGATTTTCCGGGCTGAAATTGTCTGCTTAACTCTCTTGGGCGATGTTGGATGCCGCCATTCCATTGATTGTTGTTTTGTTTCTGGTGTAACGTAGGCCACCCATGTTTCATCGTGTGTGACAATTTGGCTTAAATAATCGTCACTCTCAGCATCATAACGCTCAAGAAAAGTCAAGGCGCTACCTAAACGTTTGTTTTTGTGCGCCTCAGTCAACATTTTTGGTACCCACCGTGAGGATAATTTTCTAAAATTTAAGCGTTCGGTGACAATTTCGTAGACAGCACTTCTTGAAACTAGAGGGAACTCCTCTGATAACGAAGAAATTGTGAAGCGTCTGTTCTCTTTCACTTTTTCGTCAACTTTCTGCACCAAATCGTCAGTGATCACTAGGGCGCGGACATGACCGAGTTAAACTACGACGGAGTTACAATGGAGCAAAAAAATAATGTAAACAACACACATTTACTGAATAGCACTAATTCATATGGTGAACTGCAACATCTGTTTACGCTCGAGAAGAGCCCGAGAATGAGAGCAACAAATGGCCATAAAATAAGGAATTTATGAGTAATATTCTTTCTACATCGGCGTGGGTTTTTAAAATTTATTATATTTACCTTATATTTCGCAAGAGAAATAATGTAAATATGTATATACGTACTGTTATTTAGTTTCAATAACATACGTGTACATTTTTAGTTATCATTTATTTAGATCTAGAACGTTATTTATGTTACTTTTTCTAATATGAAAATGAATTGTCAGTGATTCCGAAATTTATAACAAAGTCTGTAAAATATCGTTACAGAATGCCAAAATATCGCACGCTCGTCACTTAGCTTTGCTAAAACATACACATAAATAGTTTTTATGCAGAGAATTTCGATAGTTTACAAAATTTCGTTACATGTTTAAATGACGATGCTCGAAGTATTTCTGAGTACAAGGAACTAACACAAATCCCAAATTTAAAAAATCAGTTGTTATTCCTACAGGAACACTTTGGAAATTTGCCTAAACTAATCACATATTTTGAAAATCGAATAATTTCAAAAGTATTCCAAGTGACTTCGGATGTGGCCTTCGACAAAAGTTAGACGCAGTTTTTAATAGTAATCCAGATTTAATAACATTGCGGCAATTGTGTATGCTAAATACGCTGAAATAAAAGAATATTTCCAGTATGCACATATAACCAGTTGCGATGTAGAAAGGACATTTTCTATCTACAAGGATTTACTTAATTCAAAGAGAACAAGTCTTACAGAAAAGAAAATGAACAAATAATAAGGTATTTTGTATTTTATAGATCACCAGCCACTTGTTATCCAATTATATAAATAAAATTAAAACCTCTTTAAAAATACAATGTCTCAATAGTGCGCCCATGGATGATGACTCATGACTCGCTCGTGTCCGCGCCCTAGTGATCACTGAGGGTCGCCCACTCCGTTCCTCGTCATGAACATTCTTGCGGTCGTCTTTGAAAGCTCTTACCCATTTGCGTACCATTCCATCACTCATAATGTATTGTCCGTACACTTCACATATCTGACGGTGAGTTTCAACTGCTTTAACGCCTTTAGCACTAAGAAAACGAATTACAGCGCGTATTTCACAGTCGGCGGGATTCTCAATCGGCGAAGGCATTTTAAATACGCAACAGCAAATATACAAACGATCGATTGTTGCCGTAATGGCGTCTGTAGCTTGCCAACAGATGTAGGTATACTGTGCGCATGCACGGGACACCGACCGCAGCGCTGCAGTGGCGAAATTTCAAAACGGTACTTATTTAAAAAAAACGCCTCGTATCTTCGAAACAAAGTAAAATATGCAGAAGAGTTATTATTTGCAGCTATGTATGTAAATAATTAATGTCATTAATACTATTTTTGTTATGCAACATACTGTATACAAAGTTTCAACAGCATGAATTATTAAACCTAGCCATACTTCAGGGACAGTCTATAATGAAACTAACATATATAAATGTTACTGAATATCACATCATTGTATTATAATCTAAATCTAAAAAAACATTAAACTTGAAATATTTAATACTGATTTCTATAAAGTGTGAAATCATAATGAATGGATTAGGTTTTTAGAAGATACATAGCTTACATGTAAACTTAAGTGCACAACATCCTATTTATTTTATCTGTTTCTGAATGTGTATTTTGTTACTTCAAAATACTAATTAAAACGTGCGCGATACCTTGGTTTTTATTGAGTGTAACTAAACATGCAGGTATTTTGATATAAAGTTCTAAAGGGGTTTTACCTGATGATAATTATCGAACGCTGTGTGTTGGGTTGTCCAAAATATATAGAAAATATTTGATGAGTTTACAATGCATGTGGCTTATTACACAGTCCATGTACCGCGATATGAAATGTATGGCAGGTCCACTGCAGTAAATAAAGAGAGATTGTATTCATTTGTTCAAACATAAATTTGTGTATACAGAGTGAGTCATTACTAGCCGCGTCATCGATTGCTCTTTTGTGTTTTAAATAAAAGAAAAAACAATTAAAGGAAGATCCATGGTTGCTTGTGGCGCATATTGTAAAAATACTTTAAGCCAGTGGCGGCTCTTTAATGAGAGCAAGTGAGCAATTGCACCCCCTGGAATTTTGAAACAAAACAAACCAAGCGGCGACTAACTCTGAAAGTATTTATTTATTACGTATTCATAGTTATTGAACAGGAACGTGGCGTGTGCGGCGCTCGAACAACCTACATGCACCGATCGTCGTCACAGATATAATGACGACTAACAGGCCTAACAGCGCACGGATGTAAACTATTCGAATGTTTACCCCTTCCACCGAGAGAAACATACCCATGTGCAAAGCCCTACCGTTGCTCCATTAGGCCATTAACATTACATTGAAGGTGGGGAGAACTGTATTTTGTTCTACTTCCATATCGTATAATACATAGCCTGTGAGCAGATCCCCAGTCTGCTCACCGCTGTTGGTTCTGCATCTCCACATAATACGTAACGGTCCCGCTTGATTTAATATTTTTATCTATGTACAGGGGTCGATTAATATTTTAATAATGATTTGAATTAAAATACGATAATTCCAGAACGCGTATGCCCCGTTTCCTTAATGGGGAAAAGGATTGTTTTTAACATTGATGTGACCTTATGTAATAATTTTATTTATCGACGACTAAACAATAAAGTATGTATTATATTAATCAATATTGGCTAATAATAACACTCATAATACCCGTAGGGAATAATGAAATGCGACCAGTGAATAATGGGCCATAACGTTACCATTATTCACTGCATTCCGCCAATAAGAACATATAATGGGCCATAACGTTACCATTATTCACTGCATTCCGCCAATAAGAACATAACGTTCCTAACGTTGTCATAGTAACGATAGACAAGTCCGGCCATTTTACTGACTGCCTAACCATCAAACGTCATATTGATATAGTAATCTGACATTTTCGTTTACTTATTTTGATTTTTTTTAGTAATTTTCAGTTAGTCGTCGATAAAGTAGTGTATACTAACTCGCAATAATGACTATTATTCCCTCGAGCTGAGTTACTCTGTCATTATTGACTCGTTGTATAAACTACTATTAAACGATTACGCATACATGCAGAGTGGGCGGAGCTAGCTGAAATTAATTTCTCTCTTCTGATTAAAGTAAAATTCGGCACTTGGGATTTTTTGTGGTGTCATTGATCACGTATCCAAAGTCGAAATGTCAAAAAAAAACAAAATGGCCGAAGGATTTTTTGAAAATTGACGTATAAATGTGAAATTTTAGATACGGGGGTGTCTTAGGTCGCCGATCACAAATCCAAAATCAAAATGGCGGAAGATTTTTTTGAGAATTGACGTATGAATGTGAAATTTTAGATACGGGGGTGTCTTAGGTCACCGATCACGAATCCATAATCAAAATGTCAAAAAAAACAAAATGGCGGAAGGTTTTTTGAAAATTGACGTATAAATGTGAAATTTTAGATACGGGAGTGTCTTAGGTCGCCGATCACAAATCCAAAATCAAAATGTCAAAAAAAACAAAATGGCGGAAGATTTTTTGAAAATTGACTTATAAATGTGATATTTTAGATACGGGGGTGTCTTAGGTCGCCGATCACAAATCCAAAATCAAAATGTCAAAAAACAAAATGGCGGACGATTTTTTTGAAAATTTACGTATGAATGTGAAATTTTAGATACGAGTGTGTCTTAGGTCACCGATCACGAATCCATAATCAAAATGGCGGAAGATTTTTTGAAAATTGACGTATAAATGTGAAATTTTAGATACGGAGGTGTCTTAGGTCGCCGATCACAAATCCAAAATCAAAATGTCAAAAAAAGCAAAATGGCGGAAGATTTTTTTGAAAATTGACGTATGAATGTGAAATTTTAGATACGGGGGTGTCTTAGGTCACTAATCACGAATCCATAATCAAAATGTCAAAAAAAAACAAAATGGCGGAAGATTTTTTGAAAATTGACGTATAAATGTGAAATTTTAGATACGGAGGTGTCTTAGGTCACCGATCACGAATCCATAATCAAAATGTCAAAAAAAACAAAATAGCGGAAGATTTTTTGAAAATTGACGTAGGTATAAATGTGAAATTTAAGATACGGGGGTGTCTTAGGTCGCCGATCACGAATCCATAATCAAAATGTCAAAAAAAAAAAAATGGCGGAAGATTTTTTGAAATTTGACGTATAAATGTGAAATTTAAGATACGGGGGTGTCTTAGGTCGCCGATCACGATTCCAAAGTCAAAATGTCAAAAACAGACAAAATGGCGGACGAGTTTTTTGAAAATTGACGCATGGATGTGAAATTTTAGATACGGGGGTTTTGGGTGTTAAGCTTTTAGAAATTGTCATTACAATCCCAATGACAACATCTGAAGCGGAACGCCAGTTTTCACGGCTGAAGAGAATAAAAACTTTCCTGAGAAATACAATGAAAGAAGACAGATTAAATGCCCTTACTATGTTATCTTGTGAAAAAGAATTTATAAATGATTTCCCAAATTTTAATGAAAGAGTGATAGAACTGTTCTGCAAGTCAAAGACACGCAAAATGGACTTCGTTTATCGTCAGATGTAATCAAACTGTAGTGTTATATTTACTATTCCCTCAAAACAAACTGTACAGTGAACAGTACCTGTCTGGAACAGTATGTCGGTGAAACTTATAAAGATTGGGTAAGCGTTCTTGTATTATACTTTTTAATTTTGAAATTATGCACTCCCTATGTGAACCACCCCGAGCCGCCACTGCTTTAAGCTCTGACGCACTTCCGGTTTCACCGGAAATGCACGGAACTTCAGTTTTTTAAATGACTCGCCCTATATATTTTTGGATTTTTCTTGTACTGCTTTAAATTGTGTGTTCAACTGTTTTTCCTTTTTCAAAATTGAGCCAATAGTTTTTGAGTTAATAATTTTTTTTGAAAATATTTGACCAAAACACGTGTTCAAACAAAAATCATTTTCACATTGTTTTTAAAAGTAAAAACTGGTGCTCGTAGCCAAGAAAATTCTGCATCATTTGGTAAAGTTGCACTCGACAATACCTCAAAAAACTTTGTTTTTTCGAAGCCTACTTCCTGAAATTTTCACATACCAAAAACTTATTTTTTTTAAATGTATTTTATTTAGTATTTTATTGAGGCATTTTGTTCCTCATTTTATTTTCTTTCATTTTTGTTAACAATGTCCTATACCTATCTTTTGTAATTTCTGAGATAATCACTATAGGAGCAATTAGCGGTCAATTAAAGAACTACGAGCGCCGTTGTTCTATGCACCAAAATATTCGTTCAACCAATGGAAGGCAGGAATGGCGCTTGACTTCCTTAGTCAACTGTCAAACAAAGTAGATGTTAAATCCAAGTATCTCAAAAGTAATAATTTTACAGAATGAAGAGCATCGCATTTCAATTTTTTAATTCGTCCAGTTGCAGTATTTAATTTTTGACTCTGTTGGCTAACATCGAAATAAAATAAAGGTTATGTTTACTGACATATTTGAAGATGTCTTCAAAACGTTTTGAAAATCCGTCCGTAGATAGCGAAGATACTCTCCTCCATTAACATTTTCATCAAATAAATAAGGTCCAATTATGTAACTACCCACTATTCTTCCCCACAGTTTTAATGACCAACGATTTTGAAAGTTTACAGGTATGATAAAGTGAGGGGCTTTATGTGTTATAATAACGGAAATTGTGACGATGAACGTATTCACTTTAATAGAAGGTGGCTTCCTTGGTAAACAACCAAAAATTGAGAAAGCCAGGATAATTTTTCTGCTGTCAATTGACAACAATGTAAGCGATTTTGAAAATTTCATTCATCTAACCCTATGTATGAATATGCTACGGGTGAATTTCATGTTTCCCAATTATTCTGGATTCTCAAATTTGACTTACATCTACTAATTTTCGTAGTACTGGTATGGGGGTGTTCGACTACACTCGCAAGTACCATAAACGTCTTATCCTCACCAGTTATTGCTTTTTTCGCTCTTTCTTTCATATTCAATACTCTCTATACACTCAAACGTCCACTTTATACTTTCGATGGTTTCTGGCTTCGGTTGGCTTCTACCAGGGATCACTGTGCATAAAGTCTGGATGCTAGCAAAGAGTTTCTTTCAGATTCACCCAAAACGTCAATCATTATTAACTCTTCATAAGAATAATTCATTTGGATGATAACTAATAGCGATGCTTTTATAAGTTTGACATAAATGTATACCGACTTTCTTTAACAGTTGACTCAGGTAGTTAGCCGCATTCCAGCCTTTATTGGACGAATATTTGGGTGCATAGAACAGCACCCGTAGTTGCTTAATTGACCGCTAATTGCTCCTATAGTGATTATTTCAGAAATTACAAAAGATAAGTATAGGACATTGTTAACAAAACTGAAAGAGAATAAAAAAAGGAACAAAATGCCCCAATAAAATACTGGGTGTTCTATTTAAAAAAAATAAGTTTTTGGTATATGAAAATTTCAGGAAGTAGGCTTTGAAAAAACAAAGTTTTTTGAGGTATTGTCGAGTGCAACTTTATCAAATGATGCAGAATTTTCTTGGCTACGAGCACCACCAAAGTTAATGTTTTTACTTTTAAAAACAATGTGAAAATGAATTTTTTCTGAACACGTGCTTTGGTCGAATATTTTCAAAAAAAATTAACTCAAAAACTATTGGCTCAATTTTTAAAAAGAAAAAAACAGTTGAACAGACAAATTAAAGCAGTACAAGAAAATCCAAAAATATATAGGGTGAGTCATTTAAAAAAAATAAGTTCCGTGCATTTCCGGTGAAATCGGAAGTGCGTCGGAGCGTAAATATTTTTACAATATGCGCCACAAGCAACCATGGATCTTCCACTAATGTTTTTTCTTTTATTTAAAACGCAAAAGAGCAGTCAAAGAAGCGGCTACTAATGACTCACCCTGTATATTACAGGTTTGGAAAAGAAAATACGGGTGGTATAATTTCAGATATTTGTCTGTGTTCATTTATCCATTTCATTCATTCATTTATTGCATGATAGCACTGATGCGTCTACTTTTATATATTTTTTGTTCCTCAATATTCTTCTCCTTTTCAAAATGTACATATTTAATTTTTCACTGGCGAGCATGAATGTTTTTTAAGGTTCCGGCTTTATGGAATTTGTAATTATTTTAATATTTGCCAGAAGATATTGCAGGATTAATTAAATATATATTAAGTTTTCTTCTGCAATAAATATATAGTATTGTTATTGTTAATAATATTAATTACGTTGTACGACTTCTGACTTATTATTTCCCACCAAGATTTGTATTTATTTTACATATTGAAGCTTGTTAGTAAATAATATGAGTAATGTTTTACAGAAAACTAAAATCTTACAAAAACAATGTAAAAATATTTATATACTCTAATTAGCGAAATTAAATTTTAAAAATTTCACCGTGTGTAAGATACGATCTTAGAGGTTTGCTGGACTTTTACCAACTGGTTCACAATGGAGACATAAGCAGTACATCCATTTCGTTTAAGAACGAAGATTTTCATTTTTTGAATGTTACTAGTAATAACTGTATACCGCTACAATATCAATTCTGATACATTTTGAAAGTTTAGAGATGTAATTATTGTGTAGATACAATGACCTTTAATTGTCATAAATCAGTGAATTTCTGTTGGGCAGGAAGTAACTCAGTTTAAAGCATTGATTTACATATTCTAAAATTGTTGTGCCTTTATGTTCTTGTTTTATGTATAGTTTCTATTTTGGGCAGTTTATAGAATATCTTTTTTGTAAATGTAAGTAAAAGAAATTCTACATATTTTAAAGAAAACTTTGGAAATGAGTAACAAGCAAAGCCTATATCTGCAATTTATTCATTGAGCAAGTACCAAACAATGAAGAATTATGGAAAGCGCGTATGCTTCCAAAATTAATTTTATTTTATAATAAACATATATTGAAAGAAAAATATCAAAAGACTTAATTATTAGTCAAAAATAGATTATGATTTTTATTTAGTTATTCCCAGTGCCAATATCCTAAGAAATTATTTTATTTAGACATCAATATTTCTATAAATATATATACCGGGTGTCAACGAGATCATGTATCAGCACGCCATTTATTTATTAGTTAAAATAAAACTTTGAAATTCGGACCGTATATATGAGTGATTGGGGGGCTCCTTCAGGTACACTCAGTTTTTCTATAGCACTTCCGCTCAAACCGGAAGTGACGTTAATTTTGAATTTTTAAATACAACATTTATTATTTCTGTTCATATTCTGTTTCTTCTGAAAATTTGCCATCTAGTGCAGGTTAACTTTTGACATTTCTGTCAAAGATGGCGGTATCTGTTAAATTTATCCATTAAAGTGAAACTGCTTCGCAACGATTGTCGAAATGTAACAACCATTAAAGTTAGCTTTGAAAACAATTAAGAAACGTATTTTTCACATTTACACGCATTGGCGAAAGAAACATGTATTTCACGTTGAAATTACTAAAGAAAATAGAAAAAAAAAATTTTTCATTTTCAAATGACAGGTACTCGTTTTTTTAAATAGTAACACCTATTTTTTATTACAGTGCCATATTGGCATAATTTTTAGCTTTCAAGTGATATAAAATATGCTGTGGTTTAATGGTAGACAGGTAGTACAAAACATAAAATGTTTTAAAAGTAGTCTTTGGAATTAGACTACTTTTAAAACATTTTATGTTTTGTACTACCTGTCTACCACTAAACCACAGCATATTTTATATCACTTGAAAGCTAAAAATTATGCCAATATGGCACTGTAATAAAAAATAGGTGTTACTATTTAAAAAAACGAGTACCTGTCATTTGAAAATGAAAATTTTTTTTTTTCTATTTTCTTTAGTAATTTCAACGTGAAATACATGTTTCCTTCGCCAATGCGTGTAAATGTGAAAAATACGTTTCTTAATTGTTTTCAAAGCTAACTTTGATGGTTGTTACATTTCGACAATCGTTGCGAAGCAGTTTCACTTTAATGGATAAATTTAACAGATACCGCCATCTTTGACAGAAATGTCAAAAGTTAACCTGCACTAGATGGCAAATTTTCAGAAGAAACAGAATATGAACAGAAATAATAAATGTTGTATTTAAAAATTCAAAATTAACGCCACTTCCGGTTTGACCGGAAGTGCTATAGAAAAACTGAGTGTACCTGAAGAAGCCCCCCAATCACTCATATATACGGTCCGAATTTAAAAGTTTTATTTTAACTAATAAATAAATGGCGTGCTGATACATGATCTCGTTGACACCCGGTATATATATAGAGTAATTTATTATACCAGGTTTTCCAGCGGAGCGGTAAAGTCCATTATTGGTATCTAGTAATATAGATAGCGAAAAATTATTAATACAAAAATTGTGATAATCATAAGTTTTACAATTTAAAAATATTTTCTTTATACAGTGTTCGACAACGACGAACTTATGTTTTTTTAAATGGAGTGCTATGTGTGCTTTTACATTTTATGATAGCCCTTAAAGGGCTCATTAAACTAACATGAATTTATATTTGTCGATTGTCAACTGTTTCTGAGATACGGCAATTTTTCGTTAAAAATTGTACATTTGAAAAGTTGCTATGAAATAACGACTGATGATGAAAGACCTATTATGGGCTCAATTACTAGAAATTAATGTTTATTTCGACATATCTACGCATGTTCTTTAGAATTACATACCATTCGCTAAAGTTACAAATTCTAAAAAAAAGAAAATTGAACAGCCATATGTCATTGAAAAGTACATAAAATTTACTATTTAAGAATATATGTTTTCAAGTGCCTGTGGGCGATATCAAAAAGCAAAAGTTATAGGATATTATATCTGAATAAACCCGATTACGATTTAAAAATATGAGTTGCCTTGGCTTAATTACACATAGTATAACTAAAATTAATCAATATTAATATTTTCTTTGTACAAATAAGTACTTTTTATTGAAATTTTAAAACTCATGAAATGAAAAGTTTGAAAGTTCATGAATTAACAATAGTTAAAATATCGCAGTCGCTCTGTGTCAAAAAATTGTTTATCCTCACCCTTCAAAAATTAAAGGAGTCATTCTTAGATTTATAACTTTAGTTGAAAAGCAAACCGTTAATACAAGTATTTAATTGTACGTTATTGATAACTTCTATAACTTTCGCAATATCTTGAAGAACATATAACCTACAGCATCAGTCACAGTAAGTATAAGTTATCATATAACAAATTAAAAAATGTTATTTAATATTTGAAATATATAAAATATGGAAACAAAAACATTTACGGTAAAACAAAAATTGCGGATTCTCAGTGGCGTAAAAATGCATATTTTGTCTCTTTTACAAGATCATTAGGTACTCTTAAAAACAGCTTCATCACAAAATAAAATCTGAGATACAACATTGTGGTTGTGATTTATTCTAGAAAGTTTACACACGCTTGTATGAGGACTTTCTTGAACCCATAACAAAAGAACCTTTTGTGCATATGCGTTTTCTACGCCAGCAATAACAAAGCTCCTTTTTTCATACGGAATACTGCCAGTTTCTTCGAATCTTGTTAACAATTTTTGAAAAGCACTCATCGATGGCAGTCACATATTTGGATATTTTTGGTTGTATATCTTTGTGCCAGCAAACAATCATTTTCATTTACTTTACATTTATGAATAAATTATTTTATATTTTATATTATTCGTGTGTAGAAATAATAAAACTATCAACGACCATTAGTTAATTATTGACTCAATTTAAAAGTACAAATCTAAAGAACATGTTTTAATCAACATATGTATCAAATAGGTATTTAATTGTTATAGTTAAAATAAATCAATAAAGAAGAATAGCTTAAAATCATATATGGGCAAAAGCAGTAAAAAAATGAAGCATATCGTCGGTGACCTGACAATACCACCTAACATATTCTTCCTGTGGTATACCTGCAACACTGCCTGCCGCATATAACCTAAAAAGCAGTTGACACAGACGAAGCGTCGGACACGGTAGGTACATACTATATACATTTATATCTAAACAAACAAATGTACGTTGATCATTAAGTGTAATTAAAGTTATTGTGCATTAACATGTGTGTATCTATATACCCGACAATACTACATATTGGCGACGAGGACAAAAGTGCATTAAAATTATAATAAAAAAACATTTGTGAATTAGTGTAGTAAAACAAAGAAAACGAACATGACAAACGCAGATAACAGGGAAACAGTAAGGTATTTCCAATTCGAAGGGTTTTGTCCAGGAAAAGAGGAATGGGAGTACTATTTACAGAGGTTTGAAGTAGAATTGACGCTACATGGGTTGGATGAAAACACACCCCAAACAAAAAACATATTATTAGCAAAGGTAGGCTCGGAACCATTTAAAATCCTTGTTGATCACTTCAGGCCTGAGCCAGTAACAACAAAATCATATAGAGAAATGGTCATAGTATTAAATACATAGGTATTATGGAAAGAAAACATATATTTTATCAGAGCGTGTGACTTTTTCATCCAGATACAGGGGTAAGTATGAAACTATGGCACAATATGTAAATGCTCTGCGAGGGTTGGCTGGCTCGTGTGAATTTGGCACAAGTCTGAATGAAAGATTAAGGGATCAGTTAGTTATTGGTATTAATAATGCCACTTGGCAAGAAGAATTAATACGAGAGTTCCCAACAAACACCGCGTTACACTTAGACAGGTTACGGCAAGTATTACACAGATTAAAGGCTGCAGGCATCCATACTCAACAATCAAAATGCAAATGGTTACAAGACAGCGTGATATTTTTGGGTCACCGAGTGGACAGTGTAGGTATACACCCAACAAACGAAAGAATTCAAGCATTACAAGGAATGGAACCACCTACAAACCTAACCGAACTAAGGTCAGTTTTGGGCTCCATTACCTACTATAACAGATTCATCGAAAACTTACATATAAAATGTACACCTTTGTATAGACACTTAAACAAGGGAGCATATTTTAACTGGTCAACTGATGATGATGGAATATTTAACGAGTTGAAGAATATTTTGACATCAAGCGATACGTTAGTACATTACGATCCAACACTGCCAATTGTCGTTTCCAGTGACGCCTCCGACAAGGGGGCGGGTGCAGTTTTGTCACACGAATATCCAGATAACACGCTCCGGCCAATTGCGTACGCATCTAGGACTTTTTCGGAGGTAGAAAGAAAGTACTCTACAATCGACAAGGAAGCCTTGGCCTTGATATTCAGTGTGACGAAATTTCAACAATATTTACATGGGCGACGTTTTGCATTGTTGACAGACCATAAACCGTTGGAGAGAATTTTTAGCGAAAATCGTGAAACACCCAAGGTTGCGAGTAATCGGTTGCTGAGATGGGCAATGATTCTGAATACATACAACTATTCCATTAGATACCAACCGGGGAAAGACAACGCCCCAGCAGATATTTTGTCGAGATTACCATTAACCGACCAAAGGCCATCAAAAAGAGAAGAGGAAGGACTTCCAGGACGAGGTCATTTACTACGTGTGAGATTAAAACACATGCCAGTAACAAAACAAAAATTAACAGACATGGTTGAACGTGATAAGATTCTGAAGATGGTGGCATGTTACACAAGAACACATTGGCCAAGCAAATTAATAATTGATACAAAGTTAACACCGTTTTACGAGAAGAGAGATGAATTGTCGGTTGAAGAAGGATTAGTGTTATGGAAAGGACGAATCTGTATACCGGACGAATTAAAAACACAAATATTGGGGATGTTACATGATGGACATCCCGGAATTCAAGCAATGCAATCAATGGCAAGACTCCATGTGTATTGGCCGGGCATTGATAACGAAATAATTAAGTATGTAAATGGCTGCAAGGGATGTCAAAGCTCCAAACAGACTGATGCGAACGTACCGCTATACCCATGGTCTGCACCAGCTGAACCTTGGTCGAGATTGCACATTGATTTTGCGGGACCTTTCAAGAAGATGTGGCTTATTGTGGTGGACGCTTATACTCGCTGGTTGGAAATAATACCCATGAACCGGACTACCACTAAGGACTGCCAAAGTTTCTGGTCTCAGATAATGGACCACAGTTAACTGCCGATGAGTTTGAATTGTTCTGTAACGAGAAAGGAATCACACACATTAAGATAGCCCCCTATCATCCAAAATCTAATGGATTAGCCGAACGCATGGTAAGAACTTTTAAGGAACATCTTGAAAGAACAGACGAGAGTGAAGACTTACAAGACGTACTCCAAGATTTTCTATTCTATCATCGCAACACAATACAAAGAGGAACAGGCAGAACACCGAGTGAATTATTATTTGGTAGACATGTACGCACTATTTTTGACCAATTTAAACCGGATATTGCGAGAAACATGGAAAAAGAGAAATGGAAACAGAAACAACAACATGACAAAGGAAACGTAAAGGATAGGGTATTTTTAGAAGGAGAAGAGGTTTGGGTGAATAATCCACTGATTAAAGGATCCAGTGAAGGGGAAATCAGCAAACAAACTGGGCCTTATTCGTACATAGTAAAAATAGATGGAATAGAGAGAAGGAAACATGCTGACCAACTACGGAAAAGAGAGCCGCTAATAGCTCATGAGATGGCAAAAACGTTGGAAACTCAGCTAGCACAACAGACGCAAACGGTCCCAAAGACACCAGGACCGTCCGTGGAAATATCAACAACACAGACGCCAGAGGAACAAGTTCCTGAAGGTGCATTCCTCGCACCAGATCTCACAACCCAAGTTCCTTCATTTTCCTTTCCAATAGATAATTCTATTACAGAGAGAAGCCGAACACCGGACATGCCAAACGTTGAACCGTCTACGCCGGTAGTACGACGAAACCCAGCCAGGAATCGACGACGCCCGGAGAGGTTCACCTAGTCCTCCAGAAGGGGAGGGATGTGGTATACCTGCAACACTGCCTGCCGCATATAACCTAGAAAGCAGTTGACACAGACGAAGCGTCGGACACGGTACATACTATATACATTTATATCTAAACAAACAAATGTACGTTGATCATTAAGTGTAATTAAAGTTATTGTGCTTTAACATGTGTGTATCTATATACCCGACAATACTACACTTCCAAAATGTTTTTTAAAATATTTCGATGAACGAGCCACTACGCATGTCATACAAATTCCTTATATGTGTCGAATTATTTACATTTTCTCCTATTTGCTTCTTGCGTCATACTCATAACCTAACATGAAAACGTACAATGTACTTTTCTTATGAAATATTGAAATATTATTTATATATTTTTAGTTTATAATGGTATTTAGCTTATTGTTTCTAATTGCGCTTATTTAGTTAAGTGTAAATACAATTGTGAAATTATAAAATTGGTATTGAATACGACAGTCTAAACTTCAGGCTAATAATGATGTATCAGATAATGCAAATAACAAAATATTAGTGCCAGAAGTTCATAAAGAACAAATAAATGATATTATTATATTATCTGTTTTTGGAAAAAAATATTGAATCGTCTAACAATGCTATTGAGAACAATAGAATTGTTACAGATGACACATCAGATATTGATATAGATAATATACCCGTGTCGATGTTTGATACTACAGATATATTGCCATCTCTTAATGAAGGCAACTGTGATTATTTACTTGAACATGAAGTAGAAAATAACATTATAGTAGAGGTAGAACACCAAAACCAGTTGAAAGAGTGTGCAAGTGATGAAGATAATGAACCTAAGGATAATCTCCTTGATGCGGATTCAAAGAATGAAGAACTTGATCAAGTTTCACAAGAGAGTGAAAGTGAAGATTACGAAACTTGCTTTAGTGACCAAGAATCAGAAGATGGAGATACCGAGGAAACGTTTGAAACAAGACAAGAAATTAGAGTAGATTATGAATGACGGACGAAAGAAGAATAAAACTCCAAATAAAGACAAATGGAAAAGGATTAAAAATCAACAATTACGAGAGAAGGGCAAAGAATATCTCTATATACTCGTGGTACAGATGGAAAGATTTTGCATACTAAAAAACGAAATGCTAGAAAAATGAATATAGGTTGTAATTTAACATTTTGAAATCAGCTAAAATAAATGTCAAATTACGGAACAAGTCAGGAAACAACTGTTTGATAAGTTTTGGAATGAACTAAATTGGGATCAGAGAAAGGTATTCGTTTGCTCGCATGTAACTAGATTTGAAACTAAACGAAAAACTAAGCATGAAGACGAATTATCCAGAAGAGGGTCTACATTACAATACACATTAATCAATTAAAACGAAAATGTACCGATCTGCTGACAAATATTTTTAAGTACCCTTGGCTTAAAACCATTTACAGTACAAAGTTAAGTAAAAAATAGTTCGTGCACAATGAGCCCAGAGAAAACGTTTTTGAATAAAGCAAGAAGAGATAATCACTATCGAGTTTCTGCGTTCAATGAATCAAAACAAAATCTTACAATTTGTTTAAACCATTTACCTAAACGACCATCTCATTATGTTCGAAAGGATTCTAACAAGCTTTATTTGGAGCAGCATTTTACGTTGATAAAACAACCTACTTCCGGTAGGAATTTCGAAAAACTTTTTTAAGACAATTTGTTTCAAACTTAATTCTAAGTACATATGAATTCTCTATAAATTTGTTTAAACTTAGTAATTGACGAAATATTTGCAAATTTCGATTTTTTCACTGAAGTAAACTACTACTTCCGGTTTGCCGATTTTGCTCAAAATCTAATCAGTTCTCAAAAGGCAGATTACACACGTAAATACAAAATTTGGAATTGATATCTACAGCGGTTTGACCGCTATCGTGGTCACACACAGACAGACAGACAGACACACACAGACAGACACACACACAGAGAGAGAGAGAGACAGACACTTTTAAAAACCACTTTTTTGGTATCAGGGGACCTCAAAACGTGGACATCTGCAAAAATCTCGAGGTCGAAAATTTTCATCATCACAATACTTCCTTATACTGCGTATAAGAAAGTAAAATGTGACACTAGTGAGTGATAACTAATTGTACACAAATACATTTATGTATATACATTGAATTTATTGTTTTTAATGTAAATGTAGTTCAGTTACAGTTGTGCCCACAATCGTAGCTGAAAACATACCTACATTAATAGTTAGTGAATATATTTTCAAAAAATGAGGTGTGGCCACCACACGACTTTCTCATATGTATGAGCGTTTCGAATTATAGAATATTGTAACGTTTTCGGGTTCCAATAAACAACTCGTGCAATTTATTTATTTAAAACAGTCTGTATATTCATACACGTAAATTTATATAACAATATAAAAATGTAAAACTAACGTATCACACTTAAAACTACTATAAATGAATTAACACATGTATTTATTTACCAGTACTATTTATATGTCTGTATGTATCTTTATTGCACTATAATAAAGACTGCACCGTATTTATATCACTTCTATTTATATAACACTCTAATATTTATGTCTTTTCTTCGGCTACCACTTAAGGAACAATTTATTTATTTCTACTTTGGTCTGTTCGGCGCGTCGACTACTTAAGGAACTTCTTATTCCGGAATTACTCCTCCATCGGTGACCCAGCCGCCTTATATATACGCGTACAGAAGATCCAGAGAATACGGGAATTCTTCATAAATCGAGAGACGTTCCAGTCTTTTCGCTATGCACGCCGTACGGCTTGCATGATTTACGACTGTTTGTTTACATTGCTTTTTAACATTGTCGCCCGGATGTCTACTTCTTTTTTTTTTAATGTAAACTCATTTCGTTACATTGCCCCCTTCTTAAAAGCTGCGTTTCGTCCCGAAACACACTATTCCATGTTCTTGTCGCTGGCGGATGACGAAATCCACACCGGGACCCACGGGTGCACCCAGCCGTCTTGTGGAAATGGCAACCCACCGTCCCAGGCTGCACAACGGGCTGATTGGGCCGACAGCCGCACACGACCATTTCCATACCAGTATACTGAAACACTACTTCCAGCATGTTTCTTACTGTTCTCCATTCCAAACGGTCTAATCCGCAGCCCAGTTTCGGAATTGCCAGCCTCCTTATATTTTGCTCGAGTGCTCGTCCTCGTGAATCGTCAAGGGATTCCCATAAATTGGCTCTCTAGGTTTTCCGGTAATTTGTCGCACATCCGCCACTTCACCGCTGTCACGTTCATGGTATGGGACCAATTGGTTGAAACGTACCACCCCTGGATCACTATGGGGTGTTCGCGATAAACCACGTCTTCTATTTGCTCTAGTACTTCACATGGTCCCTCCCAGTGTTGTTGGTGCTTTGGGGACCGGCCTCGGCGACGTTGAGGACTATACAACCAAACAAGGTCTCATTCTCGGTAACCACCTCTCTCGGCTTGCACGTCGTGACGATCCTTCGTCCTGTCGCTGGCATCCTGAGTGTGATGGCGTACTCGCTCGTGGGCATCCTCCAACCTTCGCCTAAGTTCGCTGACGTAGTCTTCTCCATTTGGGTTCTCCACAACACGCTTGAGTAGGCCATCCTCCACCTTCAGAGAGTCCCATTGAGCCCAGTAGGATTCCAGTCCCTCTGAACGAGGAGCTACTTCTTGACAAGCCGGTCCGCGACCAGTACCTGTCTAAACCATCAATGAACCAAGGTCTTCATCAGCTTCTTGACCGATCCGCAAATTGTCAGGTTGCCACTGATCGTCAATCACGGTAGTTCTGAATGTGTTGGTCGATTTTTCTTCTAGTTGGTTGTTATGCCTGCAATCTTCTGGACGTGGTCTCCTTGCAACAGCATCAGCGTTTTGGTGTTGCACAGATGCAATTGGCGATATTGATTTTGAGGCTCTACGATACTGGGCCGACGATTGCCTCTTCTCATCGACCCGTTTCAGTTTTTGCTGCTCCGCTATGGTTTTGTTGGGCTCCTTCCCGCATTTACTATGCACATGGCCCATTTCCATTTCCAATTCCAGCATCGGAGCGTTCTTCTCTTAGGTTGCCCCTGATTCACTAATCGTCGGACTACCTGTTCCAAGTGTGCATGCCCATACTTCATCTCAAGACGCTTGATTGATTTAAGGTAGTCTTGACACTCTTCCGGACGTAAGGTCTGCCGAATGTCACTGACCTCTCCTCTTAATGACACAATTAGAGCAGTAACTTTCTCCGGGGACGTCCACCCATTTGCTCCTGCAGCGGCTTCGAATTGTTTCCGGTACGTCATCCATGACGTCTTCCCATCGAAGGTGGGAGGTTTTACCTTTGCCTTTGCTGTTTGGGAGATCTCCAGGCTTCCGCTTGAGGCGTCATGGGGACCGCAGTCGTTCATCGCTGGCAACTGAAGCTGAACCCCAAACTCGTCCCCCATTCCGAACACGCGCTCCTCAACTTTCTGTTCTACGGCTTCGATGGCCCCAGAAAATTCCTGTCTCCCATTCGATGAATTCTTTTGAATGTCTTCCTTAAAAGTAGTCTCGAGTTGTTTTGAATTACTTGCAATTTCATTTCTTAAAGCTTTTGAATTAATTGCAATTTCATCTTTCAAAGCTTTTGAATTATTTCCAATTTCTTTTAGATTCTCCGTATTAGTCTCGAATTGTTTTGCAACATATTTTAGAGTCTTCATATTAGTCTCGAATTGTTTTGCAACTTCATCTCTTAGAGTCTTGAATTGTTTTGCAATTTCATCTTTTAAAGTCTCCATTATTAAGCTTAGATCAGCCTGTACTTGAAACAAATATTTCTCGGGATCCTTACCTTCATTTATTAAAACGTCACGAAGCCGATCCTGGAGAATTGTTGTTTTTCCAGACGTATCTGCGTTCCTTTCTTCCAATTCTGCCCTTAACCCGGAGACCTTTAATTCTTCCAAACGTTTGGTAGCCATTTATTTATTTATTTGCACTTATATTGTTTATCCCAGTTCTGACACCAATTGTAACGTTTTCGGGTTCCAATAAACAACTCGTGCAATTTATTTATTTAAAACAGTCTGTATATTCATACACGTAAAATTATATAACAATATAAAAATGTAAAACTAACGTATCACACTTAAAACTACTATAAATGAATTAACATTATTTACCAGTACTATTTATATGTCTGTAGTATTTATATCTTTATTGCACTATAATAAAGACTGCACCGTATTTATATCACTTCTATTTATATAACACTCTAATATGTATGTCTTTTCTTCGGCTACCACGTAAGGAACAATTTATTTATTTCTTATATTTATTTCTACTTTGGTCTGTTCGGCGCGTCGACTACTTAAGGAACTTCTTATTCCGGAATTACTCCTCCATCGGTGACCCAGCCGCCTTATATATACGCGTACAGAAGATCCAGAGAATACGGGAATTCTTCTTCATAAATCGAGAGACGTTCCAGTCTTTTCGCTATGCACGCCGTACGGCTTGCATGATTTACGACTGTTTGTTTACATTGCTTTTTAACATTGTCGCCCGCATGTCTACTTCTTTTTTTTTAATGTGAACTCATTTCGTTACAATATTTTTTTTTATAAAAATTATTCAAAATCCTATTTTGAGTAATTCTATTCTCTTAATAAATTCCTATAGAATGCATACTTTGCAAGATATTATAAAAAAAAGTGCTACTTCCGGTCCGTATTTTGAAATTTCATTTATACAAAAAACATTGCCAATCTAACTCTAAATACTTTTGCACTCTTGATAAATATATACAAAATGCATAATTTACGACATATTTGCAAAATTCGCTATTCGGTACAAAGTGTTACTTCCGGTCCGAATTTTGAAATTTTTTAATATAAAAGATATTTAAAATTATGTTTTAAATACTTTTATACTCGTAATGTACCTGTCTAGAAAGCATGATTTGCGGGATATTCGCAAAAAACTGATTTTCGATAAGAGTACTACTTCCGGTAATGAATTTCGAAAAAAATTTTTATTACAATTTTTCTCAAATTTAATTTTGAGTACATTTGAATTCTTTATAAATTTGTTTAAACTTAGTAATTGACGAAATATTTGCAAAATTCGATTTTTTTAATGAAGTAAACTACTACTTCCGGTCTACCGATTTTACTGAAAAACTAACCAGCTCTCAAGAGGGAGGTTATACACGTAAGTACAAAATTTGGAATAGATATCTACAGTGGTTTGAGCGCTATCGTGGTCACACACACACAGAAATTTTTTTAAAACGACATTTTTGGTGTCAGGGGACTTCAAAACGTGGACATCTGCAAAAATCTCGAGGTCGAAAATTTTCGTCATCATAATACTTCCTTATACTACGTATAAGAAAGTAAAATAGGTATGTAAGAACTTAATTCTTCTCACAATGTAGTCTTAGGCTGGAATTACCCAACGTCTTTATTTTAATTCTTATTTCTTAGTCATAATTTTATTTTATAAATATAATTTTAGTCTCTATTTGTGTTTATACAATTTTCTAATTCCCAATTTTTAATTCTTAAGTAATGGCTATTTTGACAGCTGATGTTGATAGTTGCACGAATACTTTGTAATTTTGGCGCGATTTAGTGCATTTTTTATTCAAAGGCAAAATGAGAATTAAAAAAAAATACTAAGTGTAATATCCCTATCAAATCAATAAAAAAAAAGTAAAACATTGTTTTCTATCCTCGAAGTGGTACTCATTTTTAAACTTCAAAACAAACAAACTATGCACTACTCGTGTAAATTTCAGGTTACGTGAACAAATAATGCATTTCCACAGATTAGAATCAGATGGCGCAGCCAAGCCAAAATTTTTATCCGCGCTTTGTATTGTTGTACGCCAATTATAGACGGCGCTGACATCAAAAAATTACAGTTTTCAATATCACTAAGCAAATAGCGGGCGATTCAAATGTATTTGGTAGCGGGAAATTCAAAATAAAGAGTTTAATGCCGCGATATCAAAAATTATATTGATAAAGATTTGTCATGGAATGTAAAACGTCTGTCTTAAGTTATATCACTTACTGTCATTAATATTTGTCATTATAAGAGAAAATATAATGACAAATATTGACAGTATGACACTTAATGGTATAACTTAAGACAGACGTTTTACATTCTATGACAAATCTTTATCAATATAATTTTTTATCTCGCGGTACATGATCACAACACTGTAATCAAATTGCATACTATTTACTGGTTCCCGTAGTAATGAGGAATCTTTGCTAAGGAAAACAGTATACAGTACGATATTCAATTACAATGCTGTAACCACACAATGACGTTTTAAAGAAAAGAATTACTTAAATAATTACACTTTAATATCGTTACGTAGAAAAGGTACAAAGTACACTTATGATTATTAATAAGCAACATCTAACACGTATGTTTTAGTTAAATTACCAGTACAAAAATAAAGTAACGAACAATAGCATAATCTACCAAAAGTAGAATATTCGACTAACAAACATACTTTTAGTAATACAATAAAACACCTTTTTCACAAAAAATAGTTTAATAACTAGATGTCACATTTCGTGTGCACTACATACATCGTCAGTAATAACAGTTACTACTGATGATGTGTGCAGTGCACACGAAATGCGACATCTAGTTATTAAACATTTTTTTGTGAAAAAGGTGTTTTATTGTATTACTATTTCTATATTTCACAAGTGTTCAAAATATATTACTACAAAGATAGTTTTTACAATAAGATAGAATTGCTGTCGAAAAAGTACCTATTCAAAATACTACAAAGTATGTAATTAAGCCCGATAGATACACAATGACTTAAACTCATGTTTACTACCACCATTTACAAAATCTTGTATTACATAAATGATGAAATAAAATAAGGCGACATAAATAAAAATATGGATACATAAGGATACCTAACAAATTTAGTAGACGTCTTTTCATCAATATATAATTAAAAGAGTGACAATTAGGGCTTAAAAACTAAATAATGTTAATTACATGGCTATAGAAGAAAACAAAAAAACTAAACCTGCAATAACTAATGATTAATTTATTGTTGTCGTAAAACAAATGAGACTTCCAATGATATGGCTGCCTTAAGCTCCGTAGGTGGCCTCATGGGATGGAGTGTCGGCACTGCATTTCTGTTGAGGCGTACTGAATGAGGGTGTGCATAGCATGTTGTGTCAAAATGTAGGCTGCAAAGTTTCTTATTGCATGTTGTACTGGCATCTAGCACAGGTTTCATGCCCATTTGCTGTTGTTAAGCTTCGCTCCTGAATAATAAAATATAATAATTACAACTGTATACTAACAAATATCAACGATAGTATAAAGGCACGTTTTCATTATAGGAAACTGCACAGGAAAATCATTAGGAAAAACCATAAATGCGTCTGTACCAAGAAATCTGAAGTTTCTATTAACACTGCTAAACATCGATTGATTACTTGTGAAAAAACAATATAGAAACTTAAAAACAAGTAGTAAGTTTTTCGTGTACTTTAAAGGCTTTCTTATACACCCATAGGGTTAAACTGCAGTTGAGGTGTCGGGCGACTACTGTACCTTATAGAGGACCTCTAATTGAACAACTTTTTCTTATAAAATTATCAATGCAAACATAGAGAAATGGAGATAAAAAATAAATTACATACTGACCGAGTAAATTTTGCAGGTTACATCTCATCTAAGGTATCCCATATAGATCATTGAAATGATGAAAATCACGATAATTGATGTTTATTTCACATAATCACACACAATTTAGGTCAATTTGTATGTTTTCTTATGACTTCTGCGATTTTAAAAGCACCATCAAATGTCAACAAAAACAGCTGATATCATGTGATCTCGTATTTACAATTTTGCTAACATTCAATCTAAAAACGTGGAAATCAAAAGTAATTGTTGTGTTGTGAGCTTAAATAGACGTTATTTATTGTGATTTTCATTATTTCAATGCTCTATATGGGATATCTCACATGGGATGTAACCTGCAAGGTTGACTCGGTGAGTACAAAATTTATTTTTTATCTCCATTTCCCTACATTTGCATTGATAATTTTATAAGAAAAAGTTGTTCAATTAGAGGTCCTTTATAATGTACACTAATCATTTTGTCAAAAATCGCCTGACACCTCAACTACAATTATTCCCACTTATACCTATTATACTCCTAATAATTGCCAATTACTTACTTAATTGTCATTTAAACTTTAATTGGTGTAATCGGAAACCAACAAAATTCTTGCTACAACCAGGTGGTCCTTGTTGCACTTGGAATCAGAACTACAAACAAAAAATTAGTGCCGTTAGTTAGTTAGTGTTCGCATTCTCGGAAAATATGCATCGCTCTTGCTTCTTGCTTGTACGCCCCACACACAATGCCATCTATCCATCCTTTAAGTCTAAAAAGGCATTATGTCAACTTAATAAAATTATCATATTACTCTTTGCAGAACTTACGGTACGATTATAACACCGCTAACTAAGTAGTAATAAGAAAAATAATGTTTAGCAACACACACAAATTTGTTGGTTAACGTTCTACGCGTTTCCATAAAGTGCAGCGCTATAGTTGCGACATCTTAGTTATTCGGTTTAAGTCATGATTCAAATTTACTTATAGGTCTCTTGTTTCTAACACCGTGGCGCCATCGAATAATGGCGTACATAGGTAGATTAGGCGGCAAAACCCCTGATTTAAGTGAACCATCCGATAATCCGTGTGCATTTCATAGCACTTTACAATCAGCTGTTGTACATGCGCAATTTCAATTTTGTTTAATTTCTATGCCTTAATTCTTAAAAGTTGAAAATTGGCAACTTTCAAGGTCAGCTATTAAACAATAAAATTATGATTAAGAAATAATAAACTGTCGAAACCATCACATTCAAAAACATACATTTCATCTTTAAGATTATGCACTAAAATTACGAATAAGACTAAGAAATAAGACTAAGACGTTGGGTAATTCCAGCCTTAGACAAGATTTATTTATCCAGTTTGATTAGGGCTAAGAAGCTTTCACTTTTCTTTATAAACTAGCTAAATCTGCAAATATTAAAAGTAATAAGTAGGTAAGTACCTACTATAAATTTAATATAAACCAAAATGACAAATCAACACACATATAAATTGCTTGTATTTCAAGAACGTAATTGATTAAGCAGCACTTTCGAAGACAACATACTTTTTAAAATACATTGTTATTCAGTCAACCAAGTAATACAATAGTCAACTTAACTACAAAGTATACACACCTGAAGTACGAGGTAGAAGTTGTCCAGTACGTTCATTCCTGTATCGATACGTACAAATTCTTACTGGTAGATGAAGTTATGCCATTTGGAAAATAGAAATGTACCATTGCGTAGAATCTAACTACTTACGTATATATTAGCTCAATTTTCTACTAAAATCAGTGTCATCAAAACTAGAAAAACACTAATAAAACTTACTTAATCAAGGAGTATAAAGATAGAATAGGAGTAGCGACTACCTACACCGCTCTCGTTCCGCCAGTGTTCACATAAAGCACGCGCAAGAGCGAGGCGGATGCTAGAGTGAGACGCTGCAGGAGGTCCGGCTGACACAAGAAATGTTTGCAAGTTTACAGGCAATAAAATAACATTACATTTTTTATTATTTATTTTTATGAATTTGAAGTAACATTTAAAAATAATCTATCTCTTTTTATTATTTAAAAAGAAGACGAGCTCTTAATTTGTCTGTAGTTTCGACAATTTATTTTTGTCTTTAAAATTTGATTTCATTTTTAAATCTTCCGCTTTAAAGTACTGTCTCATTCGCATTGAAATAAAAAGATGCAAGGCGGTAGATACTATTTCAAATTTATGTACCTCACAGCTAAATTTAAATTGAATCTTATCAATACACTCATGAATTGTATTGTCGTATAGATACTTGGACTTTACATGTCTTAGAAAAATTTCCTCTGCTCTTTTAAAAATATGAAACATCTCAATTGCGGGATGAGTTAAAAATCCTTTCGTTTTTAAATAAACGAGGTCAGCAACGGGCACATTTTGAAAAGTTACTTTACTGGATAAGCCATTTAAACAGTTTAAGCAGGTAGTTGTCTTCGAAATTTTTCGGATCAAAAAACCTCCTATGTAATAAAGTACAGCATCACTAACATCATTACTGTAACTGCAAATTAGTTGATCGAGCAGTATTTCATGATCTTCTTCGTCGGATAATACAGACGAAACCTCTTCTATTTTTTTTTCAATTTTCTGAACAAGATTTGTTTTCTCTTGCTCAAAAATAAGTTTAAAATTTTCGAAATCAAGAACACCAGAATTAACTTCTTCAACTGTACAATTTCCATAACGAGGAGGCTTGATTAACTTATAAACAGTCAGCAACCTGTATAACTGCATGAACGAAGGAAATGAGGGATGGTCATTACAACCCCCCGCTTGTCTAATCACTCCAAAAAAGTGCTAAAACAAAACTATTTGAACAAAACTAAATCAACTTTTTTTTATAAGAGTATACCTCTATAGGGTCTTGATTACATTTTCTTGTTAGCACATATTTGAAACCTTGCTTCGATATCAGGTATTTGGTAATATCTAAGGAAGATAATAAGGTGACCCTAAAACCTTCCGCAGTCGATTCTGATAAAAATTCATCTTTTTTAATTTGTTCATCCTTTAAACATTGTTCCCAACTATTTAACCATTCCAGACCTTCAGTTATGATCTACAACGTAGTAAATAAATCTTGCTATCTTTTTATTTTATGTCCTAAGGTTACCCTCATTTCTGCAGAATCTAAACTTATTCCCTTACTCGAATTTAGAGAATCAAAAAGATCGTTCATTTTTTTTGTGAATAAAATTATCACATCTGCGTCGTCCAATTCTTTCAAGTGTCTTTTTTTATAATATATGAGACCTTCTGTCACGGAGTTACTAAAAAGCTATAACATTTTAATTAAAATAATGTAGGAAAAACTATCCTAAATATCTGTAGGTTAGGAAGAACAGGGTGTAGTATGTGTGTGTCTATAAAAGAATAAACTAAGTAGGCTAAATTTTTGCCGCCTTGCCAAGATAGCTAAATGGCTGACATTTTATTTTGTATAGACCCTTGGTATACACCACTATGTAACCATAAGTAAAGTGATTTTATTCTTTTATTGACCCTATGTGTTATATATGTTTCATAAGTGCAAGAACACATGACTGACCTGTGTTGCAAGTTTTACCCTCATTTTGAGAAAAGTGCTTGGGTAAATGTGATTGTATGATAACTTCGGACAAACCTTCAAATTTCCACGATTTTTTAAGTCTTCTTTATATAAAGCAACGTAATGTCTCCACTCAACTTTCCCTTTGGATAACTAAAAGTTAATAAATAATTATTATACAAATATAATATACAGTATATACAAGTAGTATACTATATATACTTACTTTAACGTATCCTTTCTGAAGAATTCTGTTCCTTATACATTTGAACAGATGAGGTGTATCAGAAAAAAAAAACAACATCCTCTTTTCGTCTACAGGATGAACGCATTTATTATTTGGATTAGCCAAACTCCCTGATATCAGGGTTGCGATATTTAGGGAAATTTCCCTAGATCTACGGAATTTTATGTTCGTTTAGGGAAAAAGGGAATTTTAATATAAATAGGTCAAAATCTAGGGAAAATTTAATACAACCGTCTGTATTTAAGCTACCTATATTGTATCACAATTCATTTTAAAAAGTTTTAAACTTAAACCACAGATAAGGGAGATTACAGATAGCCGGTGTAATGGCTATTATTGGCAACACATTTTGGAGACGACCGCTAGAACCTAGCGGTCGTCTCTAAAATGTGTTGCCAATAATAGCCATTACATCGGCTATCTGTAATCTCCCTTATCTGTGCTTAAACCACTGATTACATATTTTTTTAAATAGTAGTCCGCCATCTTATGGCTAGTAGGAAATTCAAAGGTTAATAACGCGATAACATCTATACACATTCCGAACCGGTGCTCTACCGATTTTAAATTTTAAGCACGTTTGCAAATCGATCAAATTACTACAATATAATAAAATAAGGTAAATCCCTTGGAAAAAGTCCCTGCTCTGAAGTATAACTATAACAGCTTGTGCTGTTTTTTATTTTTCACATTTTAATTCAAGCTTTCGAGAAGTAATAACACGGATATTTCCCTATATCACCATATACTTCAAAATTACAGCTTTATTGTTTTTTTTTTATAAGTTATACAAATATTTCCTCTCTGGTTTAAATGTTATAAAGCCACTTAAGTGTGCTGTTAGAGCCATTGCTACTAGCTTGGATGTAGAAGACATTATTCTGGTATTTAAAAAACATAATTATACCTATCTAAAATGTTGTATTTGTGGAAGGCGACGACAATGATCCACTTCAAATAAGACAAGTACTACTATTTTCAATCAACGATACTTCAAATTCATACACGTTATCGGTTTCATAATCCTTCAGCAAAATACCTACGTGTATTTTCCATTTTTAGCAAATAAGATGTATTTGTTTCATATAACTGATAACTTTCATCGATTAGGTAGGCACTATTCACTTGAATCAACATCGTTTGAATAATATTTCGAGTTCTCTGTCATATCTTTATCAAAACGTCATTGTGATAAACGACTTGTCACTTTACTTTTAACGCTAGTGTTAAAAGTTAATTACTTTTAACACTTGTTAAGATATTTCATTTTTAATTGAAGTATGATGTGTTAAAAATTGAGTTTTTAATAGTGTTTGTAGAAACAAAAAAACAATATTATACACTTCGGGGAAATCTAGGGACATTTTGACTAGAAATCTAGGGAAATAAAAAAAAATCCGATCGCAACCCTGCCTGATATTCCAAATTCTTTCCACATACGGCGGTTTGTAGACGCTCCATCACAGATAATGCCATCGACGAACGCTCCAGCCTTTTCTAATTCTTGAATTACTTTAACAATGAGAGATGCCAAAATGACACCCTTCGTTGCATTTTTTGAAGCATATAGTGCCACTGGTTGCGTATATTTATCCGCTACGGGGCAAAACATAAAGACTAATGCGTGATCTGCCATTTCATACGTGTTTTTCTTGTCATCAACATCATCGCCAAAATCCTCTATTCCAACCAGCTCCATTGTTTTTGTATTAACTTTGACACTTTTTCTAACTTGCATTTCATCAAAAAGGAGGACGCCGTGCTTTTGCAATTTGTTTTTTCGAGATAATTTTAAGCGAAGTGCTTTAAAAAACTCTTCATCCAACCCACATTTCATGTTCACCCTAGTCAAATAGCGACGCATGGTGGTTGACGAGGGCAGAGGCAAAATATCATTATGTCTCAAGAACTCATAGGTACTTGAGCTTCGAATGTTCAACAACAAACAATATAATAACCAATCATGTGAATATCGTCTCCCCTTTTTATTACACACTTTACTTATATTAATGCACTCTTTTATCAATATTTTTTGTTGTTCAGGTAAATTAGAGCCTTGTAAATAAGTTTCCAATTTTTCCTCCTTGATATTTTTCATTTTATTTTGAATATCTGCCAATTCTCTTTGTAACATTTCTAATCTCATCATAGCTCTGAAACTAATTCTTTTTTGTTTATTTTTCATGTTACGTAAACTCTCCAATTGCGATTTAGCAGTCAACAAACCTTTTGTGCGTACTTTTAATTTTAAAGTAGCCTTGCGTTTTCTGTTTTGTTGAACGCGCATTGTGTTTTTTAGGGTGAGACACATTTTACAACGCTGTAATGAATTCTGGACAAGAGGGCATTTTATGTGTCTCCAAATTTCTAGTGCATGATTCGGTATCGCGGATTCGCTGTACGTGGTCGACGGATGAAATTTAGAAAAAGTAGGTCCCCCTGGACATATTTTAAAGTTGTCAATTTTCAAAAGAAGGTTTTGTATAAACTCGAGTTCATTTTTAACAATATCTCCTGACATTTCGGGCAAATGTATCTCTGTTCCAAGTATACCTATTTTGTTTCCAAAATTAGAGTCAATTACGACCTGTCTCTCGATATCTGCCAAAGTGGTTTGTTTTGTTACAAGCATTTTACTAAAGCATATGTACTTTTTGCGAAGATCAGACTCATCAATTATTTTGTGGAAGCTCCAATGTTCATTAGGCAGTTTAACTGAGGCACAGTTATTTTCCCATAATTTTTCAAATGAGTTGACTAAAACTGTATTACAAAATGTGGTTTCAATATTATTACTTGTTGTTGCATTATCAGCAGCATTAGTAACAGGGTTAGTAACACACATTTTTCGGCGCTTATTCCGCATTTCAGAAATATTATCTCTGTTTAATGGTCGCTTTCTGGTATTGGTATTATAGTATTAATATTTAGATATGATGGGCAACCCGGAAAAATTGTGGGAACTGCATCATCCGATAAACGCGGCATTTCCAACATAATCTAAAATAATGAAAGCGTGATAGAAATGATACTCGTAATAAATCTACAAAATAGGCAAACTTACCGTATTTAACCCATCAGACCATGATTTGATAACATATTGTGCTTCAAAATGTTTTTCGCAAACTCTGTCGTTTTGTGATAACATTTTATCAGCACGTGGTATATTTTTTACCCATATCTTTAACCTCTCACTGTCTCGAGGAGGAGAAAATAAAGACACCCTTTCTAAACATGATTTGTATCCAGAGCGGCAATTAGGGACGAAGCACTTTTTACCCATCTTATTAGAAATACTGTCTAGTAAAACGGTTACACGCGCACGCATCCATGCAATATGGCAAAATGCAACTGAACTAGGATTAAATTGCGAGCTGGCCGAAAATTGCGAACCGAAGGCAGGAGGCCCCGCTCCAGCGTCTTTGTCTTAACATCTCTCTCGCACAATGCGTGCTTTACCTGAACCGCTGCATTACCCGAGTAACTGCTCCTATTATATCTTTATACTCCTTGACTTAATAAAGTAAAAATATTCAATTATATATGCAGATAATTAAGTTAACACATACCTACCACGCATCCAGTACTCTGCAGTTAAGAACAGAAGTTAGTATTCTTCAAATTTGTGATCGGGACTGTCCCTGAGTTTTATAATAATGTATTAAGTAATCAAAATAAGAAAAAAAATGAAGTTAGTGTACTATTTTAGAAGGTATCTACGAATGTAAATATACCATTGATTTAAAAGAAACTGAAGAAATGTGTAACTTTGAGTAAGTATATTAACATTATAGTTCACACATGCGTTTAATATTTCTATAGGTACTAGGCATACCCCAATATAATTTGAACGAAGTCGTGCAGTAGTATAAGTAATAAATGCCTAGAATAAATGGATGAAAATAGTAATTGATGAAAGTAGCTACTGGCATATTTCAGAGAATGTAGAGTTTTACTATGAATAGGTACTACAATTGTCTTCGAACGACAGGCGTGGACAGGCGTGTATATGTCAGTGTCGCTCGTAGTAATTGTTAGTATACACCGTGGTCAGCGTTTTGATTGTGAGTAATCGAATGTCAAAGTCAATAATGTTAGTCGTTGCTTGATTCGTCAGTTGCGCCTTCGTTTCGTAGGTTGTGTACGTCCTCGTTTTGACTACGTCATGGTCACGTGGATACACCCTGGCCGACAATGGGTTGTACAATGTATCCGCTAGTCCATGGTACAAATATATAAGGTATGTTCTAGCGCAGCTTCCTTATGACGTCAATTGGATGCAATTTCGTCATACCACTGATATTAAGAAAAGAAAGATTACTCTTGAATAACCACAGATGTAATAGTATATAGATAGCTATATAAAGAATAATAAAATAGACATAATATATAGCACAGTTGTTTACGAATGTGTAACTAAATTAAATTTCTTTACAAATTACCTGTTTAAAAACTCATAAAGCAAAATAATAAGATTGTATTATTGAAAAATATCCCACTGGATATTATGTAGCACTTTGGTTTACGAAACCTGTTTTAGTCGTTTGATAATACAATTTGTAATTACTTTACTGACAAAGTAATTTATCACAAAATAAATTTATGACTTGAAATTGTGCATTTTATGTAGTATATTGCTTTAAATTACTGATACCAATGAATATTGCAAAAGTTGAAAGTATTATAGTAAGAAAACTATTGGTTTAATATTGGATTTTCGTTTATTAATTGTTAATTGACAGGTAATAAATAAAACAACAGATATGGTTACTTTTTTTTATTGGTAAATTTTATTGTTTTTTTTTGTAATTTTCTTTTTTGTTGATAATTATTTTTATTTATCTCTTCAGCAGTCCATTTTGCCTTCATTTTTGTCTTTGATTTTATTAGTCGTATTTGCCCCGGTGTAAAATATTTCTCTAAAATTCTATTGAGGTGACATATTTCTTCAGTGAGGTAGGCCACCTTTTCCTGTAAGGTCTGTATTTTCCCTTGCGATAGAAAATATTGTTCCTTCCAATGTGATAGTGTGTCTTCAGGGTTTTCGGTTGAAGTAGATGGTCTGCATTATAAAATCAAAATTAGAAATGCTCAATACATAAATCATTCGTTATACTATCTTTCACAAACTTGATTTGTTTCATTTTTAAAAAAATGCATATTAAAATATATATTACAGAATTACTGTTTTTAGCATATTCAAATTATTTATTATACACCATAATCTTAATCAATAAAGTCTACAACATTATTACTTACATAACAGCTTATGGCCAAGCATTTCAGTAAAAAGGGAACATAGGTATATAGTAATATGTATCAAATAAGAAGTATATAGAATAATTAAATAAGTAAGACTGATTTGTGTACTGTTCGGGCATATGAAAATAGGTATTAATGTGAAGGTAATGATTAAAATCGATAATTTTCTTTCTGTAATTCCTTAATATCATATGTAACAATGATCATTCTCCCTTACAGATTATATTACAGACAATGAATGCTATACTTTTTTAAGTAAAATATCAAAATTTTTACTGACAAAAAGTTTTTATTCAATCAATGAATATTTGAATAATAATTTTATTGATATACAATTTTAATTTGTTTGTCTGTATATTTTGACTTTTCATGTAATGATTTTATTACATTGAATAAATATTATTATTATTATTATTATTATTATTATAAATTACATCATTAATGATATATATATATATATATTTACTTAAATGAAAAAGCTCCAGGTTTTGTAAATGCTACTTCACAATATTTTTCTGTTTCGCATGTTTGGTTTCTTCTTTCCTCGGGAACAATAGAACAACTAGAACAAATTATTAAAATTAGAATGCTTTGTTTATTAAACATGGTAAGGTAGTATTGCTAACCTTATTTATTTGTTAAAAGTATGAAACAGCAATTTCTTTAAGTATTTTTACATTGCACACCACTTCAACATTACAAGACTATTTAAAACATTTTGAGCTTTTAATTTGACAGCTTATTTGAATACAACTCTTTTCATAATAACTATGCTTTGACAACTCCACTAACGAGTTAAATTTTTCCTTACCTTGTTGAGGAATCTTCTTTTGGCATAGAGAATGTTACTTCTGTATCTTCTACAGTTGGAGGTAACAGGTCGATTTCTTCCGATGGATTGATGGAATAACTGTAATAATTCATTAAATAGGTAATACTTTTTACATTGGCATATAATACATAGGTTATTATTAGGTTCATTGCTTCATACAAACAAATTTATTTGTATTTTTTTAAATACAGTATAAGTAGTGATTATATGAAGGTACGTATTACAGATTAACATTCTTCCTCTGCAACATCCTACTCTGTATACTAAATAATTTAAAAGTAAGTACACTCATGCGTTATTTCATATCTGTTACCTTGATGTTGATGGTTGTAAAGTCGAGTAATTTACAGCAGCTTCACTATGTGTATGTATATACAATGTGGGAACAGCTGTTTTATGAAGTATTTGGTACGATTTTATATATTTCTCTCTCATCTGTCGATTATCTAAATACCACTTCTCATATGCGTCTCTTGCAAAATGAAGTGAACATATATAATCTGTAAATAATAACATCATTAAAAGGTACACAAATACGTCCAAATACAAAACCTACGATTTCTTGTGTTTTTTATCCTTCTACCACAGGCTTGTATCCACTGCTGAGATAAGTTTCGATCTTTAGGAAAACGAAAATATTTAATATTCCTTCCTCGAGTGTTTTCTGACCTGCTTTTGCAGCTCAAGACACAGCAGCTTACCATATTAGATGAGCTAAAGGTAGAGGCAAATGTATTGCTTTATAATACAATATTTAATAAACTCATTACCTTCTATGTTATAACCTCTTCTTAAGTTCTAAATAAATCAAATTAAAAGCCTTTGGCTTAATGAAAATATTCACAAATCTTAATAACTACACTAAACATATAAAATAATAATTATAATGACACAAAATACGATATAATCGGATATAACTCTTCGAAATCTAAATATAAACAAAGCACAAACTCAAAACTACAAACATGTGATGGATGACGCAACACATATGACGAAATTGCATCCAGCGCAGAAATAGACGAATTTGAGTCAAAGTTGTAGCATACCTTATATATTTGTACCATGCGCTAGTCGAAGAAACTTCACAAACCGATCTTATTTAAACACGGCACGTCTCTTGTCAAATATGAAGTGTCTATAGCTTACAACAACTATCAATATTATATGGAATCTCAAATCACGACAGATCCTGCGACCTTTTGGAGATTCGTTAGGAGTAAGAGTGGCAATACTAGAATTCCAGGATATATGTCATACAACAATTATGAGTGCTGTACTCCTCAATCTATAGATGCTTTTGCCAGTCCAACGTCTTCTCAAGTGATGTTTTACGTTCTATCAAGAAATTCAATCTAACCAGTTGGACATGATGGATCCTCTAGTTTCTTCGTGTTGGACTACGGGTCTGTGCTATGTGAACCGTTAAAAACTCTGTTTAATTTGATCATTAAAACATGTTCCTTTCCTGACGGAACATTAGTCGAATTATGCCAATTTACAAAAAAGGTAACCGATGTGATATCACGAATTATAGGCCCTTTAGTATTTTAAGTAACTTTGCCAAGTTATTTCAGTTTGTCATGTATCAACAGATAATTACTGAATCTAAATCGTTACTTTCACCCCGACAACCCGGCTTCGTGGCTGCACGACCTACCATCACTAATCTCGCTAAAATAACACAATATATAAGTAAACCTCTGTCTTAACGCCTTCAAGTTGATGTTATTTACACTGACTTTGCAAAATCCTTTGAAAGCATTGATCATTCGTTGCTTCCTCAAAAGCTTGATGCCTTCGGTTTTTCGATTGGTTTGCTCAAGCTCTTGTCTTCATATCTTTGTCATCGGTCCTGTTACGTATGCTACAGCGGATTCCAATCTGGTCACGTTACACCGACTTCAGGTGTTCCGCAGAGATCAAACCTTGGTCCCTTGCTATTCAATATATTTCTTAATGATCTCTTAAATTCTCTGAATTGCTCTTTCCTAGCATATGCCGATGACCTAAAGATCTTCATGGAAATTAGAAGTGTTGAAAACTGTGAGTTACTTCAGGACAATTTTCGGATAGTATATGATTGGTGTCTGCAAAATAAAATATTCTTAAATCTAGAAAAAGCGCAATAGTCACGTACACTAAAGTCTCTAGCTCTGTCTTCTTTGATTACCATGTGAATCGAATAGCAATACCCAGGCAAACGCATTTCAAGGATTTAGGAGTACTCTTCGACTGCTCTCCGATTCACGGACCATATTTTTTCATTTTGCAGTGCGGCTACTAAATCATTGGGTTTCCTTATCTGTTCATGGAGGAATTTTAGTGGTTTACTGGCTGTGAGGTCGATATATTAGGCTTTCGTTCGAAGTAGACTGGAGTACGGTGCTATCATTTGGTATCCGCACTATTTATACCAAGAAATAATCTTGGAGCGAGTGCTGAAATATATTAGTTTCAGAATTGATAGCGTTTATCCTCCTAGGGGAGTTGACTACGTTGCTCTTCTTGAAACATATTCCTTCCAGTCTTTAACCGACAGGCGAAGGATCAGCAGTGCCAACTTCCTTTTTAATTTAATTAACAACAAAATATACTCATCTGCTTTGTTTTCGCAATTTGATTTTGTTATTCACTCGCATTTGACGCGATCAACGGAGTCTTTCGTTACCAAACATTCTCCTTAAATCACCACTTACGCACATGATGACTAATATTATGAGCATTTATCCGGGTCCATTCAGGTAGCTCTGTGGTTGGATTGCAAGATTTTTGTTGCAATATGCACTAGACTCAGGCATGGGGAACCTATGACCCGTGGGTCAGACATTGACCCACGCAAGCTTTTTAATTGACCCACTCATTGGTTTTTATAAATAAATTTTTTATATGAAAAACAAATATTTCCAAGTGGACATGGACTAGCTGATATTCTATTTCTATCGTATCACGATACCTGTGCTGTGGAACTTGACGTGCACATTTGTTGCTTCATAGAGTGGGGGGAATGTACCAGTCACCAGTCAGTACCAGTGCTGAACTAACATAAGTGGCATCCATTTCGAACGCATTTAAAAGTAATGTGTATTATAGTGCTTGTTGTATATTAGGTATGTTAACAAAAAAAATTCTGAAATTATTGTATTCTAAATATAAATATTTTTAATTGTAGCAATACAAGGTCAAGACCATATCATGCTGAATGGTTTGATAAATATGGTGTGATTGAAAGGAATAAAATGGTTATGTGTGTTATTTATTTGTAATGAAAAAGTGACTTCACATATGTATAATATATAAAGACATTTTGAAACGTTGCATTCTAATCTAATAATGTCAACAGATGAAGAAAGAAAAACATTTTTTACAAAAGAAAAAGCAGTGTTTTTAAAAGTTTTTTGGTTCCAAAAAACAACATTACAGCTGCTAGCTTTCAAGTTGCTCATCGCATTGCTCGCCACGGGAAATCTCTTTCAGAAGGAGAATTTGTAAAAAAAAGCGTTTTTAGAATGTAGTCCTACATTGTTTGCTGATTTTAAAGAAAAAGACTTGATTATAAAGCGTGTAAATGAGTTACCTATAAGTCGAAATACAATTAAGGATCGAGTAATAGAATTAGAAAAAAATATGTTTTCGCAATTACATAACGACTTAAATTATGCAGAAATGTATTCAATTGCAGTGGCGGCTCGTGATTTTTTGGGACGGGAGGGCACAATGTAGAATTAACAAATTAAATAAAAAACATATGTTTCCATTTGAAAAAAAAATTGATGGTCGTAACTTATTTTTGTGCAGTTATTGATATGTTCAATTGTAAATTTCTCGATAACTGTTGAGTTTGGGTATAGGACATGGTACATGAAACATACTTAGAATTCAATCTAGAATTAGCAAATTAAATAAAAAGCATATGTTTCCATTTGAAAAAAAAATGATGGTCGTAACTTATTTTTGGACCACCTTTGTACATCAATTTACCATCAAAAAAACCCCAGCTAAAAATAAAAATCGACCTATCCGAGCGTTTTTCCATAAAACAAAACCAAAAATTTTAAATGAATTTATTCCAACCTGCGGGTCCTCACTGTATATTACACACTGGACAGCCACGCGGCACCATAGAGCAGTGCCCCACCGCTGACGTATATCTGCGCGCTACCCGCGCCAGTTTCATCGCTCGATTTCCAATACAGACGGGGTCTCACGGGGCAGTCGCGCGAAATGCCCCGGAGCGTACGTCAGACTGCGATTTTTAAACGCGCTGAAAAAACGGACTGTTACTTCCGAAAACATATTATTTGTTATCAAACAAATCAGAAAAATTACATACAAATTATGTATTTATAATTAATTTATCTGTTAAAAGAAATTTGTCATGAGGAAATTTGTCACAGGGGGGCAGTGCCCCGTTGCCCTCCCTGCAGCAGCCGCCACTGTTCAATTGCTTTAGATGAGAGTACCTAATGATGTAAATGGTTATGCACAATTAGCAGTTTTTGCTCGGTATAAATCAGGAAATATAATGAAAGAAGAGTTAATAAATCTAATAACGTTGAAAGGGAAGTGCCGGTCTTGATATTTTTAAAGAATTTGATATTGCATTTAAAGAAATGAATATTTACCTTCAGAAAATAGTTTCTGTAACAACACCTAGTGCACCTAGTATGGTAGGGAAAAACACTGGATTTATTCGGTATCTTAAGCAAAATATTTCACATTCTCTGATAATTTCATTGTATAATAACACCAGCAAGTTTTATGTGCGAAACATGGATTAAAAACATTTTCCAGTGTAATGTCAGTTGTAATAAAAATCATCAACTTTATAAACGCAAGAGCTCTTAATAAACGGCTCCTTACACAATTCTTTGAGGAAATTGAATGCAATTATTCTGGCATTTTGACATACCACAACGTGCGATGGCTTAGTTGCGGTCAAGTCCTTAATCGCTTTGTATTGTTATTAGATGAAATTAAGCTCTTTTTAATTGAAAAAGACAATATAGTTTCGATGAATTATCCAATGTACATTGGTTAAATGATTTAATGATTATATGCGACATCACTCAGCATTTTAATGAACTGAATAAAAAACTTCAAGGGCAAGGATTAATTATTTTAACCATGTATGAAAATATTAATATACATATTTATGGCAAAACTTGATATCTTTAGTATGGATTTAGAAATGAAAATTATGAAATGTTTTTCGCAATTAAGAAAACATTTTGAAAATACAATAATTTTTGAAAATACGGCCGACATTCAAGAAAATGCAATTAAAACATATTTAATGATTCTCCGGGAAATAAAACAAGCTTTTGAGAAGAGATTCAATCAATTTAATTGTTTGGAAAATACATTTAACTTTATTTTATGTCCATACAAAACTGAATTTGAAACAATGGAGTTAATCGAATTTATGTGGCTAGGTATAGATAACTTAGAAATGGAATTAGTGGAATTTCGAAGCAGCGTAGTGTGGAAAACAAAATTTGAAGACTTGATTTCTGAAGTAGAAGGAAAACTGTGTGAAAGTAGCGCAGATAATATTGATCCCACAGTGAAAATTGAAAATATTATATTAAACGTGCGGGATTCTTTACCAAGTAATTTTATATCAATGAAAAAACTAGCTAATGCTCTTTTAACGATGTTTGGGCACACATATTCGTGTGAAAAATTGTTTTCTTCAATCAACATTGTAAAATCTTCTAATAGAAATAGACTTGAAAACTTCTGTTTTAATAAATATAATTAAATAATGTGCCATTTTAATTACAGGAGAAATTCGCCTAGCAGCTTTTGTTTCAGAACACACTCTTCCATTTGCAATGATGGAGCATCTGCCACGATTAATTTCCAACATTTGTGCTGATTAAAATATAGCAAGCACTGTCTCTAGTGGACGAACAAAAACGAATGCATTAGTAAAAAATATAGGAGGGAATAAACATTTAATTTATTTTGCGAAAATTTAATAATAAAGAAATATTATGTAATTGTAGATGAGTCTACAGATCTAACTACTGGTACATTTTGCACCCTTCTGTATTCTGTATAAGTCTACAAATTTACTTTTCTGTAGATTTTAAGGGTAGTTTTCATTCTCGTGAAATACACTAATTTCTAAATGCTCGGTCATTTTTATTACTGCGTCCCAAAGAGCGTTTACATTGCCAAACTTTCAAAACAACGATCGATGGCCAAAAATGTACAGATTTCTATGAATTCCACAAAAAGGAAAACCCAGCGTCCTTCATAATATATGCAGTAAGAAGAGATGCGGACACTCGGACATAAATGGATGGTAAACAAATCCATAAATTTGCCTTGCAGTTAAAAAGTGGTCTATATTTTTTATTTGTGTGTTAGAACGTATCGATCCTCGTGATTATTAGAGACCGGACACGAGCGGCTTTGTAATTTTAAACAGTTTTTAATGTTATGTATATAATTGTATAACAACTGGGTGGTCATCTAGAAAATACAAAATACGTTATTATTTGTTCATTTTGTAGTTCAAGTTGAGTAAAGGAGTATTAATATTTACTAGCAATACTTTCTCAAGGTTCTCTTCTGTAAGATTTGTTCTCTTTGAATAAAGTACATCCTGGTAGATAGAAAACGTCCTTTCTACATCGCAACTGGTTATAGGTGCGTACTGGAAATATTATTTTATTTCAGTGTATTTAGCAGTTAGATTTTGTGTCATTATCCCCATACACAATTTCCGCAATGTTATTAAATCTGGATTTCTATTAAAAACTGCGTCTAACTTTGCCGAAGGCCACATCCGAACTCACTTGGGATACTTTCGAAATTATTAATAGCCACATCTAATGTGGTTAATCCATCTTTTAATTTGAGGTTTCGATTTTCAAAATATGTGATTAATTTATGCAAATTTCCATAGTGTTCCTGAGGAAAGTACATCTCATTTTTTAAATTTGGGATTTGTGTTAGTTCCTTGCACTCAGAAATACTTCGAGCATCGTAATTTAAACATGTAACGAAATTTTGTAAACTGTCAAAATTCTCTGCATAAAAACTAATAGCTTCCAACCATGTTCCCCATCTAGTAATTACTGGTGAGGGAGGCAGTGACAAAGATGGAAGTTTTCCCTGTAAAGAGCTACTCTCAATGGTGCTTTCCTGAAAACTTTTTTAAAAGCGTATACAAGTCTATCAACTTCCTGATAGGCCTCTCTGATATATTCACAGATTCTATGGAGAGCATGTGCTAGCTACACAAGTAATATGCAGCATATAAGGATATGTTTCCTTTAATAGTCTGCCTGTTCTTAACATATATGCGGCACTGTCACTAACAAATAAAAGTATGTTTTCCTTCTACCTGTCGTTCGAATGAAGCATTTTGTGTAAATTCTGGTCAATGGTTTTAGCAATTGTTTCCGCATCAACTGTATTTATAACTTTAGATGCTATTACATATGCGTTATATAGCATAGTTGGATGTAGTACACCAGCTACATTTACCACATAGGCGTCCTAATATATCGACAGTTTTGTCGGCGCTTAGCCATAGCACAGATAAATATCCAGATGGCCCATGATTAACAAATTTTTGTAGCCCTAAAATGGTTACGAACACCAGGCTACGCCACCGTCGCCTGGTTACTACCACCAGAGGCGCTGAATATTTGATAAATTTATATAATCTGCAATTTAGATGTAATTTAAGAGATTGAAACCTACAATTGGTATTCTAGTTAACGACAGATGACGCTCCTAAAAAATTATTATTTTAGGTAATTTATTTCGGTACTGAAGAAGTTAGTTTACATATATTTTTTTCTGTTATTTGAAAATATTATAATTATTTTTGTCTAATAATTAACAAAACCATTTTTACTAAATATAGGATTCAAAATTTCATTTAATTTCTACCCATATGATCATAAGACTTAAGGTCTATAGTTGCTTGCAATCATTTCTGCACAAAAAACTTTTACATCAACTATGCACACAAAGATACCTTGTGCCTACTTTTTTTTCTATTTATCAGATTTATTGACTATAAATTCCAAGAGCTCCTTCTTTGAGCAAGATTAATGTTTGGCAGAATATTATTATAAAAACACAATCTTCGAAGAGGATTGGTTTTAGTGAACAAACTGGAAAATATCCTAATGTAAACACTTATATAGGTATAGCACAGATAATATACAGGCTGGCACACCACATTTCCGTCGGTTTATATATACGAAAAGTGGCAAAATGTTGTAACACTTTGCCACATTACGGGCACGTTTTAAAATTGTTTTGAAATATACAGAGTGATTCAATAAAATGTTGCGTACCAAAGTTATGAAAATTTAAATGGAACACTTGTATATTATGGCATATTTTAATACTATAGGCTAAATGAAGGCTACTTACTGTTATACTCCCTATACATAACTTAACAGAGACATTTAACTATTTCTGTCTTACATATTTGAGCGAATTATTTTAACTTGTATTTATTGTTTACTCAAAGCATCAGACTTTAAGATAAGTTTAAGTTGAAATCTAAAAATTATACAGAGTGTTTAAAAACAATATTATTATTATTACTTCAAACAGATACATTATTTACTATTATTACTAAAAACTATATTAGTAATTTAGGATTTTCAATTTTAAACTTTAGTTTCTTGCAATTCATTTTTTAAATGGCTAATATTTATTAACCTAACGGTTTGATTGGTTTTGTTTCACAATAATTAAAAAGCATCATAACTAGGTAAGCAACAAATACATACTTTATTAAACAAATAACAAACTTAAATAGTAAAAGAAAACTAATGTTTTAACAAGTGCTCAAAATGATGTCCTTATTTTTCAATACATAAACGAATTTTCTCTTGAAAGGACTGTTTAACTCTTGTTAAAATACTTGGTGTTAAAGAACGAAACGCTATTCTTATTCTGTCTCTCATATCGTCTGGTGTAGTTGGTGGTGTATCATAGACAATATTTTTGAAATATTCCCATAAAAAAAAAACAGAAGTCGTTAGGTCTGCAGAATTTGCTGACCAATTGAGTGGACCGCCGCGTCCTGTCCACCTATTGGGATATTGCCTATCCAATTCATTTGTAACCACATTCTTTGTTAGTTACCATCGAAAGAGAACGTATCACTAGCGTTCCAATTATTCCACCCTACACATTGACACAACATCTGTGTTGCCTTCGAGAGTTCTAAAAAAATGGAAATTTTCGTCGCTGTATTAGTGAAAATTATGTCTATTAACTAATCCGTTATTGTGGAATGATGACTCGTCCGTAAAAAGTACAGAATCCAAAACAAATTCATCTTTATTAAACTTCTCTAGAACCCATAAACAAAATACGAGTTGACGATCGTAATCTACTTCCAAAAGTGCTTGGTGTAATTGAATACAATGCGGGAAAAAGCTGTGCCTTTTTATAATTTTTCCGACGCTCCGCCTGCTTAATTATTCCACTGGCTTCACTTATTTTCCGCTGACTTGTATGCGGCTTTTCTACAAGAAATTCGATAACAACAAAATCATTTTCTTCATTTCCCATAATTGGTCTTTGCCTTTCTGGTTTCTGATAACACTTGCAATAAACTTTCTAATGACCGCCTGTCAGGGCGATGACGCGTGTTAGGATATTTTTAAGCATAAACTCTTGATGCTAGCAAGTAATTTTCGTAAAACTCTCCTATTACTAAAATCATATACACCTTTTCGCTTTGAGAGGCGGTTCTCATTTTAAATAATTGAAATAATTGAAACGACGTTGAACAGCGATGACGTCTTAACTAATATGTATGTACTGTAACTGTCAAATAATTTATCTGGCTGAAGTAATAATAATTCCGCCTACTTTTAAGAAATAAATTGCAAGGAATTAGTGTTTGAAATTGAAAATCCTAAATTACTCAAGAACTGAAAACTCTTATAGCTACGACCATCATCTGACTAAAAATTTGAACAGCGAATTTTACACTCAATTTTTGAAAGGAACTGGGTGATATATGCGCGTTTGTTATTTTTGTTAGTGCTCTGCTCTTCTTGTTTCCTTAAATAAATGAGGTGCAAATCTTTCACCGGCACTTCGACACACTCTTTGACGGCAGTCATTTGGACACTTGATGTAAAACCTCGACACTCGATCATCAGTAAAAGCAGTGGCGGCTGCTGCAGGGAGGGCAACGGGGCACCCCCCCCCCCGCCCCGTGACAAATTTCTTTTAACAGATAAATTAATTATAAATACCTAATTTGTATATAATTTTTCTGATTTGTTTGATGACAAATAATGTGTTTTCGGAAGTAACAGTCCGTCTTTTCAGCGCGTTTAAAAATCGCAGTCTGACGTAGGCTCCGGGGCATCTCGCGCGACTGCCCCGGTTGTATTAGAAATCGAGCGATGAAACTGGCGCGGGTAGCGCGCGTATATATGTAGTCGGCGGGGCACTACTCTATGGTGCCGGGTCCGGGTGGCGGTCCAGTGGGTCCAGTATGTAATATACAGCGGTGAGTGTATGGTGTAATTTCTATCGGTGCAAATGCAACTTAGAATTGCGTTAGTAACATTAAGACAGAATTAAAAAATCTAGGTCTCCCTAGACCAGATTTATTGATTAAACTAGACGATCACAATTTGAAAACTAATAAAACCGTGACGAGAAAATTCAACAGGAGCTCTTACAGTTTATCACTTTATCATACTGGTTGTGTGGGTGTAATGTGCAATATGCTTTTTTGTACTCGCCGCCTGTAAAGTGACAATAGGCGCATGTGTAGCTCGACTGGGAAATACGTTTTCCCGGTTGAGGCGACTGCAAAAATTGAAAAAAACACCTACACTTTGGGACATTTAACAAAAAATGCAACTTGGTAGTAATAAAATTTAATCTATAAAATAGTACTTCCCTCCACTATTCTTCACTAAAAGTTGGGGAAATAGGAGTAATAATTAAAAATTCTTCCAAAAAAATTGTGGCGCCATCTATTTGAACCAGATCGACATTCATATTGGCAGTTCGGAATTGTTTGTATTTAAACCAAAAAACGCAATAAATGTACTATAAATTTATAAATATAAGAATAAATACCTCATGTTTGCATTGTGTAATAATATAATAACTTAATTTTAGGGAAAGGTGAGTAATAGTTACGTACATGAAATGCTTAAATTAATTAGGTAATCTATCTTAGGTTAGGTATGATATCAATGACAATAATATTTTTTTAATTTAATGTTCGTACAAAAAATATTGTACAAACCACTTGCGTGAAGACATCTTCCACGCATTCGCCCAATTACAATGTGCGCTCATGCGGGAAAATAGTCTTCCCGCACTTGGTTCGTAAATAACTATTTTCTATTTCGGTGCTATAAAGTTAACTTTACGACATCCGTTTTGGTTGCAAAAGTATTTCTTTATCGCACGCTAATTTTGTTGTTTTGACGTTGGTAACAAAAAAAAAAAATGGAACCAAATTATATTTAAATGACAAAATGTAAGCCTTTAATGTTACAAACATGTGCAATAGAAGTTGTACAAAGAATAAAAAGCACACGTGCTAACATTTTATTTACTAATTAACAATATAAATTGTTAAGCAGAGTTGGATGGTAAGTTTCCTGATGCTACTATTGTAATTTACTTCCAAGGTTGAATAGTACAACTGTTATAAAAGTTTGTTATTGATAATATGTGGAGACTATGTTGGCGAAAGATTTTGTAAATTGTCTTCTGCTATTTTGCGAATCTCTGGGGGCGTGCAAAGTAGAAAAATCAAGTGAACGGTGTTTTTCTACTTTGAAGAGAATAAAAACATTTTCTAGAAATACCATGCGGGAAAGCAGACTATGTGTCTTAGCAATGCGTTCCATTGAAAAACAATAACTGACATCAACACCAAACTTCAATGAATGAGTTATTAATCATTTTGCTGATCGTAAGGAACGGCGGATGGATTTTATTTTCAAACAATTTAATTAAATAGCATATTGAGTTTATTTGTTGTCTGTACTTAATTTTTGATATTAAACACTCAGACCCCCGGTGCCCTCCCGTCTCAAAAAATCACGGGCCGCCACTGAGTAAAAGGGATATTGCTTCATTTTTATATAACAAAAATTCTGGGATATGAATGTCTAATAAAGCTACTAAGTTGATGTAAACATTTTTTGTTAAATAATCTGCTAAATAGGTAACCGAATAACATTATTATGTTTCAGTGAAAGGACAATAATTACAGATTCAGAATAATCTAAGAAATTATGATTATGATCGACGGACTTCAGTGAAATCATTCCGGGCTCTTTTTATGCTTCATTCAAAGCGAGATTGTAGATGGTGATACCATTAAGCAATTTATAGGGCAACGTATGAAAATGATTCTTAATATTCTAATACTGGGATTTATTTTATATTCAATTTTCTTATGGCATGTAAATGTTTTATTGTAAAGTGACTCGGCGTTAAAAGTAAAATGACGATCCTCATAACTAAGAAAAAACATACGCATACTGCTTTTTTGTACATAGTGCAAAATTGATTTAAAGAGTGCTAAATTAACAAGCCATTACTCCAATCGTATAGAGTGTAAATTAATTGAACATATTTTAACAAAAAAAATTATTTAATCCGTGCCTGAGGCGAACATAAAATTTAACCGTGCCAAAACAAATGTACCCATGCAATTAAAATTGTTATCGGATTTATGTCAACTACTTTTCTAAGCTTTTCTTATTGGGAAGTGTTTGTAACTACGATCATCATGATTGATGGGTACACAAATATACTCTATTTGGTTTATTTTCTAATATAAAATCTCACTCGGAAAACCGAAAATAATGTTTGAATTTATATCATCTGAAATTCAAGAATTCCTAATTTATATTGATAAGTATGGTGTGTTTACATATGTATATGTTTTTTGTCAAGGCTAAATGTGTTTGGGATGAGATGAATAAGGAGATTGTATTCTTGTTAAATATTAAAAATAGAAAATAGATCTTAATTCAAGTTCCCCAATATCGTCATCTGGTGTCGGTTAGTTAAACTTAAAAGGTAACTTATAACAAATCTTAATTTCATTTTTCAAGCAAACATGTGGTTCAAATATAAAATAATGGTAAATTCTAAATCGTAGTGTCCTCTACTTTCCTTAAATGAACTAAAACTGAAGGGCTACAATAAAGCCTATCTCATGGGCTCTCTGCTTCTTTCTCTGTGGCCATAGGTACTGATTTGAAAGATGCCTTCTAATGCATTCTACTGTTTTCGTGAAGCACTTAGGAACATAATATTTGCGTAAGGTGGATTCATCAGGAACATTTCGACCAGTATATTTTTGGAGAAACGTTTTCAAAGTGGGATTGTCAAGTTATTTAATGGGATATTAACCTCCATTAAAGTTTCACAGAGTTATTCGTTAAAATTGTCAGCTTCCAAGGGATCCAATTTCTGTGTATGTTTTAGCGATGCTAAGTGACGTATTGCAGTGATCTTGAGTTGGGTTGTAAATTATAAATAGATATAATCAAGATCACTTCAAGGTTTTATTTAAATTAATTTTTATTTTATTTATTTTTATCATGATGTGTATATAAATATTCACTATATCAATAATTTGCCAAAATTTTATTTTTATTTAAGTAAAATAATAAAAGAATGTTAGTATAATTTTTATAAAAGTCATAATATTAAAATACGCATTAAATGTTACGTTTTCAATAACGAGAAAGTGTTTCCCGCACGAAGAATACTGGCACCGGCAGAGATCGACCGTGTGGCCGGCGAAAAACAATATTATTCGCCAGATGCATAGATGAGTCATGAACGTGTAAACAAGTTGATATTAACATGTTTGTTTACCTTTTTCAAAGATTGTTAATACGCTGCTTTCCCGAGTGACCGATAGGAACAGCACCATCGATATGCAGTTTTGGAAGTGGTATCGGTATCTGCCGAGGATTACCGTACGTTTTTATAAAGAAAATTATGCATAAAAGGGCTGGCGGACAGAATTTAGACGGACAGCTGGTGAAAACCGCTGACTTAGAACATTTGGAAGTAGGTGATAAACCACTCCCTCCTCTTTTAAAAAGCTTATTCTTGAATCTGAACTTAGAATATTTTTGAGATTTTTCGATACTTATAAAAATTTTTAAACAAGTAATATTTTTCGTAATAGTCATGCAGCACGTTTTACATTAAGATTTGTAAATATTTTAAAATAATTATTTATGTACGGGATAATTTTATTTTCAAATTCAGACTTTGAATTTATTTAATTTTATTTTCTTTTCTTTTTCTGGAATGTTTTGTTTTGCATGTAGGGGTACTACGCCATACATTATGATAAAACATTCTAGTGATTGTAATGACTAGGTCGGATAGCATAATAATTTTATTTTTGTATAATTTTTTTTTTATATAACTTTATTTATCATACAAAAGGATTTGAAATTAATAATTTTGTTTCATGTATAGAATACACAAGTGAATAGCGTTTGGTTTTCTTTTTATCATGGATGAGTTTGAAGTTATGTACGAAGAGTTAAGGTGATTTGATAATATTTGTTATAAATGTGTGTATAGTGGTGTACCAAAATTTTTTGTTTGTAGTGGTGTTTTGTATTGGAATTTCACAAGAAGGTAAAGTTTATTTTTAATGTATATATTTTTCTTGTATGTATATCAAGTATATTTTGTAGTACTTGTGTGTTCAATGTTAACGTGTTGGGTAATACATCAGGGATGTGTGAAATGAATTAAGTTGTTATTTAATTCATAGCATGGAGTCCTGGTGAATTCCAAAGACACGAATTAGTCTTGGTGGTACTGTGTTGGGAGCGAGAAAAGGCACCGGGCAGAACTAATCAGGGCTGAGTTAATTAATTGAATACGCAAAGACTTTATTTTATTTAATTTTATTTATTTAATTTAAAATATATATATACCTTAAGGGGTGAGCACATTGTGGTGTATGTTCGGGTTGTGTCCGACGAGTTAAAAAGACATACTCGTAGGGTGGAACTTTGGGGTACCCATCTGTGTGAATTTGCTTTTTGATGGTACTGTGTTGGGAGCGAGAAAAGGCGCCGGACAGGACTAATTAGGGCAAAGCCATTTCCTTAATGTTTATATTTTGTTTGCGAATGGTAAATCGTGTAAATTTTTGGTTATTTACATTCCAGTACAATTCATCATGTGTAATAAAATTTTATTTGTTATTTAAAGATGTTGATTGTTTACATGTATCTATGGCAAATATAAATCATAATAATCACGTTCACATTTTTAAAAAAAAACATAAGATTTTCACGATGTTATACTTTCATTTACTTTATTTCTTATAATGTTTTTTGTTGATTATGATGTATAGATTTGGATGATGTTTGAGATATTGATACTTTGTTTGTAAATATATATATATATATATATATATATATATATATATATATATATCTGTATAATTTGAAATTTTGAATTCGTTAATATTTATTTTAATAAATTAGATGATAAGATTTATTTTGCATTTTATTTTCTTTACCTGACCTGGAGATAATTAAAGAGCATTCAAAATCGATTGGAGAATCTATTCATATTTTCTGCCTCTGAGAGAATTATTTATTTTAAACTGAGCTAGTTGTATGTAAAAAATTTGCTTAACCTACTTTTCAGCAGAAAATTTGTTGTATCTTAGTCTAGCATAAGGCCTAGCACTAGGATGCGCGCTTGATTTTTACTTACATATTAATTGAATAATTTAAATTTATTATATATAAACCTCAATTTGTAAGAGTCACAGCAGTATGTGCGATTTTTTGGCATTCTGTAACGATATTTTACAGACTATGCAATCAATTTCGGAATCACTGACAATGGACAATCAATCAGTATGAGCCTTAATCCAATTCGCCATTGTTTCACGATGCCATTCTCGACATTCTTCCACATCATATCTGAAAAAAAAACTAAATTTGGACCTGAGTCAGCTGAAAATATCAATGAATCTTTAAAAAATATGAGACAAGACGACGAGAAGTTATTTTCAGATATATATCAGGAGACAAACGATTTGTGACGAGTTTGACATTACAGTGTTACAACCTAGAACCACTAATCGACAATCTCACAGAAATGATGTTCCTAGTTCATCGCCAGAAGATTATTATCGAAGGGTTATTTATATTCCATTTCTCGACCAAACAATGCCGGCAATAAATGCAAAATTCATTAAGCACAAAACTACTCTTGAACCTTTCCAAAAACTTTTCTGTAGTAATAATAGTTCAGACTCTTTAGACATTAAAGAAATTTTTAATTCCACCCAACAGCTTTTGGAATTTTATCAATTGCATGATTCTGGTGCTATAGGGGAAGTTACACTTTGGGTCCAGTTTATCAAAGATAAAGCAGAGAAGCCACAAAATGCGATTGAGGCTTTGGAAAGATGCAATAAAAATTTGTTTCCCACAATTTATAAACTTTTAGTTAATGGCAACTTTACCGGTTACCACATGTTCTTGTGAAAGATCCTTTTCATCCCTAAAATATCTAAAAAATTATTTGCGAAATCCTACTGGGGCGACAGATTAAACAGACTAGCTTTGATGTATATACATTCTGATGTTTCTATTCTGCAAGACGAAGTTCTTGATGTCCTATCCTATATTATAAGTCAATTTTAATATGTAGCATATCCATATCCTATATTATAAGTCAATTTTAATAGCATTTATTATGTTGCTTTATTAATTTCTTGCCTCTTGTTTCTAGTTGATGATTATACTCATTGTTTTAAAGTTTTTTATTGTCATTTATATTTTTTAAGGCGGTTCACTCAGTCGATGGGCAACCCGCAAAATCTTGAGAGTGGAAACGGGAGGTAGGCTGTAGGAGGACCACGATATTGTATTTGTCTCTTCTTAAAAGAAGACGGAGCTAGATTTATGGCTAGACACAATCCAGGTTCGGCCGAAAGTTAAAACAGTGTTGCGATATCTAGGGAAATATCCCTAGATCTACGGAATTTTATGGTCATTTAGGGAAGAGGGAATTTTAATAGAAATCTAGGGAAATCTACGTTTTTATTTTAAAATTATTAATCACCAGAAAATTTATTACAATCGTCTGGTATTTAAGCTACCTATAATGTCACAATTCATTTTAAAACGTTTTAAACTTAAACCACTGATTACTTGATTGTTTCTAAGAGTAGTATGCCATCTTATGACAAGTAGAAAATTTAAGGGTTAACAACATCTGCACACATTCCGAATCGGTGCTCTGCTCTATCGCTTTTTGCAAATCGATCAAATGACTACAGTATAATAAAATAAGGTAAATCCCTTGGAAATAGTTCCTGCTCTGATGTTAAAACAGCTTTTTTATAATATTTTTCACATTTGAAAACAAGCTTTCGTGGAGTGAATCGTTGTGAACGTATTATGTAGGACGTAAATATTTGAATTTTATAATTCATTAATAGTTTAGATTTATCGGTTCGTTTAATAAGTTGCGCCTTTCTAACTACAGCTTAGTTATATTTATTTAATGTAAGCATATATAGATACAAAATTCCTTTTTTTATTGCCGAGGTTTAGCTTATCTGATTCTTCCTTTCAGGTTTCGGCTGTTTCTTATTTATTATGGATTTTTTTTTAATGAAAAATAGATGACGAGATTTGAAATGAATTTCGTAATCGTTCAATACTAAAAAAATATCATCTATATTTTGTATTTTGCTCAATATGTTAGGTGTCTTTGAAACAAAGATGGAAAATATTAAAAATAGACTATATAATTCAATAAATACAAATCTAAAATATAGTGCACCCAAGTTCATGCAGAACAGAGAAAAGATAACCCATAATTCGTGCCTTTCAGTTTCTGTATTTTTATTTTTGAGTTAATAATTAATGTTTTTGAATAAAAAAATAGATTAGGAGAATCGAATTAAGTTTTCTAATAGTTTAATACTAAAGAATACCAACTTCAATTTATATATTTTTAAAATTATGCAAGGCAGTTCAAGGTAATTTAGGGAAATCTAGGGAAATTTTAACAAGAAGTCTAGGGAAATAAAAAAAAATCATCTCGCAACCCTGAGTTAAAATCATATCAATGATCTAATAATATAGAACTACTAGATGGACTGTAGAGAGAGAAGAATTGACCTCTACATACAAAGGAGACAGATATACAAAACCGTTAGTTGTGGGTAAAACAAGGCGGCAAACATATGGTTGTGTATATAAACTTTCGGAATTTTGTTGATTTATACATATTTATTTGTGTTTTTGGTAACTTGGATTATATATTTTATTAGTAGATTTCTTCTAGTATTGATTTTATTTCATACACCACGGACTTTATTTTTATTTAAAGAAATACGAGCATAAAGACAACTGTGGATTCATGATGATTGAATCAACTATTTTTATTTATAAAATTGTGATTGTAATTAGATACATTTTAGGAATTTCATTTTTATTTGATATAGGCATATAGGTAATGTATATAAATTGAGAATCATCAAGAATATTGGCAATTGTTAACTTCAGCTTATAATTTAACAGTGTTGTTCTCATGGATTTAGTGTCATATATATTTGGTTAAAAGTGCTATTATCAGTAACAAAATTAGAAACAAATATTTTAAATTGTTGAATATTATATACACCAGCTTTGCAGTGCTTGGAGTCACATATTTAAGACACAATGGTAATGTCATGTGCAGCGTATGGTTGTACTAATAGGGCAGAAAAGGGAATGAACGTATCATTTCACAGGTTAACTATTCTTAATAAAATACATGATTTGTAAATTTGATATAAAAAATTTTAGTTTTCAATCTAATCGAGTACTATGCAAGCAGTGGATAATTTGTACTAAACGAAAGGATTTTAAGCCATCAAAATATTCAAGATTGTGTTCAGAGCATTTTGTTCCTGAAGATTTTGTTATAAGTTATGGAAGAAAATATTTGCCCCAAAATGCAATTCAAAGTATTTTCAATTTTCCTGCTCACTTGAGAAAAATTCCCTGTAATAGCAGATCTCAACGATTAAAAATTACTGATGCACCAAGCAAAGAACTGTTAAAGTAAGATTTCTATTTGTAGTTATTATTCTACCTAGATATTTTTAATGTTCTATTTACCTTATAGCTCAGAATCCCCAAATGTAACTAATGTTGAAGTATTTGAATTAGTCACAGAAAAAACACCTCACGAAATAATACAAGTTGTTATTCTAGCTTTATGTATTTTTAATATTTCTTTCTCCATTTTACTTCGATCACATATTTACCATTTACGTATTTGTTAATCCATATTAATTATATGTACATATATTTTAATAAAAAATTAAGCATTAATTGTCTTTTATTTTGAATATATCAGAAGTTGTAAGGAACACCTAAGAAAAGCTGTCAGTTTCTATATTTCTTTTTTCAGAACGTAATATTTTGAAAAATTCTAGTGGTCAATTCAAAATTTCCATCTGATATCTGTAGTGATTTTTTCTAATACTACTGTTTTAAATAAAAACTGAATGATCATCAAACATGCTAAAATAGGTATAATTAGAAGAACAAAATCATATAGTTATCTCACAGTCATTAAAAATCATATTTATTTAACTTTCTTTCCTTTTTAATTATTGAAGAATAGCAACTAGCAAAGCTACCTTTAAAATGTTATTAAACAGAATATATTTAATTCCATATTAATAATATATATTTAATTATATATCTTTATGATTATTAAAGTTGCAATACCTTTACTTTCCTCTTAATATAGCATATTTTTAACAAAATAATACTTTTAAACATTATAAGCCATTACAAGCTATTGCAACATATTTGAATCTAGCCCACATAAAACGGTCAATTGCGTTCATCCTTGTCAAACTTTCGACGCTCGTATATTTTCCTTCTTTCTCTTATGGTGTGGGTCACTTCCTAATCAGCAAGACATAGCGTACACTCCATCCAGAGAAATAGAGTAGGGGAGAACGCGCTTCGACGAGTGCGCATCCAGTTTTAAGCAAACGCTATTGTGGTCGCCATTTTGCAGGAAGGCATTTCTTTTCACACGTAAGTTTGTTTACATTTTTCTAAGTCAATGAACTTTACATGCGAATTGTTGAGCTAGGTATATGTGAGCAACCTTCAAAATGGCGGAATTCAATTTAACTTAGTTGGCGCATCTTTAAGCGCGTTCTCCCCTACTCTATTTCTCTGACTCCATCTAGTAGTATAATAGTATTAGATCATTGAATCATATAAACGAGGGTGCAACGATTCAAACACGAATCAGTCAAACTAAAATTTTTCTCACTTCACGAACAATCAAAAAGTAGGAAATATATAGAAAAATCGACTGAATAGGGCATGTAATTAATTTTGCTATAAAGTAATTGTTTAAATAATGTCTAAAAACTGCTAAACTTGTGAAAGTTACTCATTTTTAGACGTTATATCTCTTCCGCCTTGAAAACGAAGCTAGATAGAGCAAAATTGTATAGTACCTTTTTTGTAAAACATGAAATTCTCTATAAAAAAGTTCGCGACGACCCCATAGTGAAGTTGATAGTTTAGACGTGGGAGGTAAAAATAACGAAATATAAGGGAGTTCCTTTTGAAGCGGCGTGGACCAGTCATTTTTAGTGCAGTGACCGGTCCAATACAATTATACCCTAGTAGCGACATCACTATATGCACACTTGTTCTACATTAGCAAATATATATTTTCATCCTCCTCTAAAATTGTGTCATCTGGTACCTTTTGGTCATTTCCCAGTAGTAGAATCGCTATATGCCACACTTGTTCTGCATTAGCAAATATATATTTTCATTCTTCTCTAAAATTGTGATTTTGCAAATTCTTATCGAGAGCACGGTCATTGATTGTCATTTATTTGGTACATATATTTATCTCAAGCAGCAAAATCACAATTTTAGAGAAGGATGAAAATATGTATTTGCTAATGTGAATATAATAAAATAATACTTTTATTAAAGTAGATTACGTTATATCAACTACATAAGGTATAATGTGTATAATATATAAGTATAATGTGAGTTATAGGTATAATAATATACTTTTAAAAAATTATTCTGTCAAACCAAGAGAGGGAAAGGTCTAACAGATTCCGAATCAAAATAAAAAGATGGAATTTAAATTGATGTGATATACTATATAATAAATGTACACATAAATATTTAACAACTTTGTCTAAAAATGAATAAACTGTTGATTTTATTGATATTCCATTTACAAACATGTTTAATTAGGAAACTACAATACATAATTCCTCACGGCACAAGTCCCACAAAAAAACAAAATTCAGGCTAGTTTTGTACCACGGTATTGTTTGTTATCTACGAGATACATCCCAACGGACATTATCTCTACCTATTTTGAATAAAAACATGAGGTGTGGCCACCACACGACTTTCTTATACGTATGAACGTTTCAAACTATACACTTTTTTAAAAAAATTATACGAAAGTTATTCAAAGTCCTATTCTAAGTACTTGCATTGTCTTAATAATACGAATTTTGAAATTTCATGTATACAAAGAATATTGCAAATCAAGTTCTAAATACTTTTGTACTCTTGATAGATATATATAGAATGCATAATTTACCATATACATATTTGCAAAAAATCTCTATTCGGTAAGAATAAAAGTGGTACTTCCGGTCGAATTTTGAAATTTTGCTAAATACTTTTATACTCGTAATGTACCCGTCTACAAAGCATGACTTGCAAAATATTGGTAAGAACTGATTTTCGATAAGAGTAAAAGACCTACTTCCGGTAGGAATTTTGAAAAACTTTCATAATAAAATTCTTCTTAAACTTAATTTTGAGTATACATATATGAATTATTTATAAAATTGTTTAAAATTAGTAGTTGACGGAATATTGGAAAAATTTGATTTTTTTACTGAAGTACACTACTACTTCCGGTCTGCCGATTTTACTGAAAATTTAATCAGTTCTCAACAGGGTGATGATACACGTCAATTCAAAATTTGGAATTGCTAGCTATAGCGGTTTGACTGCTATCGTGGTCACACACACACGGACACACACATAACATCTTTGAATTAATTAACTTAGAGGCTTTTTTGCGATTTTGTAACATATAATGCACAAACATAACAAAAACCGTCCGGAAATTTTTTACAGCCTCTTTCATGGTTTTCCATTCTTGAAAATCACACGCAACACAACGTGTGGAACACTGCTTCAAAATTTCTTAGCTAAGTGACAATTCAGTGACATTTCGTTTGCCTCTTGCCAGACCGCCACAGCAACTAATCAATAAATGAATCACTAGGTCGGCTGCAACCTTCATATATGCACGTATCAATTAGTTTCCATTTTAGTATATTGCGCGTTGACTAATATATTAGAATTTGCTACTTATCTCTGGAATGTGTGCCGTCGTATCCTTTGTAGTGTCGCTGTTCTTCACGGTATAGCCGCGACAATGCTCGTGCTTGTTGCAATTTTAAATTTTACGTTAATCTTAGTGAAAACAGATAAAAATTTGATTTTGAAAATGTCACTTGTACCCTATATTAGGAATACAGTCTTTTTATTTAAAACAATGCAAAATACTAAAATTTTAGACTGATTTATAATATACCTATACAATATTTCCGAAAATATGTATTCATATTTTTCATAATGAATTTTGATCACGAGTGGATTGTTTCGTGCGTTTTGGTATACCTAAGGAGAAAATATTTCAAGCAGGGAGCTTGAAATATTTTCTCCTTAGGTATACTACAACGCACGAAACAATCCACTTCGTGATCAAAATTACTTTGAGTAAATTAACTAGATTTTTGTCAAAAATAAAGCAGTATTTTCTGTGGGTAGGCATCGTTAGTTGGAAAAAGAACTTTTAGTGATAATTAGGGCGCGGAATCGAGCGAGTCATGACTCATCGCCCATGGGCGCACTATTGAAATGTTGCATTTTTAAAGAGGTTTTTTTTATATAATTGGATAACAATTGGCTGGTAATCTATAAAATACAAAATACCTTATTATTTGTTCATTTTCTCTTCTGTAACACTTGTTTTCTTTGAAATAAGTACCTACGTCCTTGTAGATAGAAAACGTCCTTTTTACTTTCTTATACGTAGTATAAGGAAGTATTGTGATGATGAAAATTTTCGACCTCGAGATTTTTGCAGATGTCCACGTTTTGAGGTCCCCTGATACCAAAAAAGTGGTTTTTAAAAAAATGTCTGTGTGTGTGTCTGTCTGTGTGTCTGTCTGTGACCACGATAGCGGTCAAACCGCTGGAGATATCAATTCCAAATTTTGTATTTACGTGTATAATCTCCCTCTTGAGATCTGATTAGTTTTTCAGTAAAATCGGTAGACCGGAAGTAGCAGTTTACTTCAGTATAAAAATCGAATTTTGCCAATATTTCGTCAAATACTAAGTTTATACAAATTTATAAAGAATTCATATGTACTTAAAACTAAAATTGAGAACAATTTTATTTAAAAAGTTTTTCGAAATTCCTACCGGAAGTAGGTCTTTTACTCTGATCGAAAATCGGTTTTTTGCGAATATTTCGCAAGTCATGCTTTTTAGACAAGTACGTTACGGGTATAAAAGTATTTAAAACATAATTTTCAATATCTTTTGTATAAAAAAAATTTCAAAATTCAGACCGGAAGTACCACTTTTACTCTTATCGAATAGCGATTTTTTGCAAATATGTCGTAAGTTATGCATTCTATATATATTTATCAAGAGTACAAAAGTATTTAGAACTGGATTTGCAATATTTTTTGTATATATCAAATTTCAAAATTCGGACCGGAAGTAGCACTTTTACTCTTAGCGAGGAGCACTTTTTTGATAATATCTTGCAAAGTATGCATTCTATAGCAATTTATTAAGCGAATGAAAGTACCTAGAATAGGATTTTGAATAAGTTTTGTATAAAAAATTTTTTAAAATTGTATAGTTTGAAACGCTCATACGTATAAGAAAGTCGTGTGGTGGCCACACCTCATTTTTTACATCGCAACTGGTTATATATATGTGCGCACTGGAAATATTCTTTTATTTCAGCGTATTTAGCATACACAATTGCCGCAATGTTATTAAATCTGGATTTATATTAAAAACTGCGTCTAACTTTTGCCGAAGGCCACATCCAAAGTCACTTGGAATACTTTTGAAATTATTAATAGCCACATCTAATGTGCTTAATCCATTTTACTTTCTTATACGCAGTATAAGGAAGTATTGTGATGATGAAAATTTTCGACCTCGAGATTTTTGCAGATGTCCACGTTTTGAGGTCCCCTGATACCAAAAAAGTGGTTTTTAAAAAATGTCTTTGTGTGTGTGTGTGTGTGTGTGTGTGTGTGTGTGTGTGACCACGATAGCGGTCAAACCGCTGTAGATATCGATTCCAAATTTTGTATTTACGTGTGTAATCTGCCTCTTGAGAACTGATTAGATTTTGAGCAAAATCGGCCGACCGGAAGTAGTAGTTTACTTCAGCGAAAAAATCGAAATTTGCAAATATTTCGTCAATTACTAAGTTTAAACAAATTTATAATGAATTCATATGTACTTAGAATTAAGTTTGAAACAAATTGTCTTAAAAAAGTTTTTCGAAATTCCTACCGGAAGTAGGTCTTTTACTCTTATCGAAAATTAGTTTTTTGCGAATATCTCGCAAGTCATGCTTTTAAGACAAGTACGTTACGAGAATAAAAGTATTTAAAACATAATTTTCAATATCTTTTATTTAAAAAAATTTCAAAATTCAGACCGGAAGTACCACTTTTACTCCTATCGAATAGCGATTTTTTGCAAATATGTCGTAAGTTATGCATTCTATATATATTTATCAAGAGTACAAAAGTATTTAGAGTTGGATATGGAATATTTTTTGTATAAATGAAATTTCTAAATTCGGACCATAAGTAACACTTTCATACGTATAAGAAAGTCGTGTGGTGGCCACACCTCATTTTTTACTTTCTTATACGTAGTATAAGGAAGTATTGTGATGATGAAAATTTTCGACCTCGAGATTTTTGCAGATGTTCACGTTTTGAAGTCCCCTGATACCGAAAAAGTGGTTTTTAAAAAATGTCTCTCTGTGTGTGTCAGTGTGTGTGTGTGTAACCACGATAGCGGTCAAACCGCTATAGGTATCAATTCCAAATTTTGTATTTACGTGTATAATCTCCCTCTTGAGATCTGATTAGTTTTTCAGCAAAATCGGTAGACCGGAAGTAGCAGTTTACTTCAGCGAAAAAATCGAATTTTGCCAATATTTCGTCAACTACTAAGTTTAAACAAATTTATAAAGAATTCATATATACTTAAAATTAAAATTGAGGATAACTTTATTTAAAAAGTTGTTCGAAATTCCTACCGGAAGTAGGTCTTTTAATCTTATCGAAAATCCGTTTTTTGCCAATATTTCGCAAGTCATTCTTTTTAGACAAGTACGTTACGGGTACAAAAGTATTTAAAACATAATTTTCAGTATCTTTTGTATAACAAAAATTTCAAAATTCAGACCGGAAGTACCACTTTTACTCTTATCGAATAGCGATTTTTTGCAAATATGTCGTAAGTTATGCATTCTATATATATTTATCAAGAGTACAAAAGTATTTAGAACTGGATTTGCAATATTTTTTGTGTATGTGAAATTTCAAAATTCGGACCGGAAGCAGCACTTTTACTCTTAGCGAGTAGCACTTTTTTGATAATATCTTGCAAAGTATGCATTCTATAGAGATTTATTAAGGGAATAGAAGTACTTAGAATAGGATTTTAAATAATTTTTATATAAAAAACTTTTAAAACTCTATAATTTGAAACGCTCATACGTATAAGATTGTCGTGTGGTGGTCACACCTCATTTTTTAATTTGAGATTCGATTAGTTTAGGCAAATTTCTAAAATGTTCCTGACGGAATAACAACTGATTTTTTTAATTTGGGATTTGTGTTAGTTTATTGTACTCAGAAATACTTCGAGCATCGTCATTTAAACATGTAACGAAATTTTGTAAACTATCGAAATTCTCTGCATATTATTATTATTACTTTCTACTAAAGCACAACAGTATTTTACTTGATAATTAGTTGTTTTTTCAATATTTCAACTATACAAATGTTGACGCAAAGCATTTTTATTGGAAATTTCATTATAGTTTCTTTTAAATTACTTATCCTCCTAGCCGTGTACATGTGAAATTCTAATTATTTTTAAAATTATCTATTTAGAAATTGTAAATGTTTTTTATTTTACTTCTACTATGTATGACATTAGCTGACAGTTGCTTCTTTTATATGAACATCACCGTTCTCGAGAAGAGAGTAGCTTCAAGAAATCATAAAAAGTTTGTCTCGGTGCCGAACTGTTTACTTAATACAGTCCGAGTAAATTTCTACACGCCTTTTTTTCCTAAACGTCATATTATCAAATCTGAATGTATTCAGATGAGTCTCACTCTCGATAAATACAACGGGTAGGTATAGAAGACTCTTAAAACATAGGGCCTAGAATAATTATAATACGTTCAGTTTGGAGTCTCCACCCAATCGGTAGTTGAAGCTAAAATGCACTATGCAGCGCCACTTTCCAGTGGGTTAAATAAGTAGAATTGGTGAATGTAAGGTTCACGGTGCCAATTGATTATACATTTATAAAAGCATATATTTTATTTCTGATTTTTGTAAGATATTTGCAAAAGACAAATCTATGCTTCTATAAAAATACTTTCTCGATAAAGTTCATACTTTGTTGTTTGTTTTACGTTAGAATTCAGTCATTTTAGCACATTTTTACATTAGAATTTCTCTTAAGTGGGGAAAGTTATTGAAAATCTAATCTTATAGAAGCATAGAACCAACTTTCCTTTTATTACAAAAAAATTTTCGTCAAGAAATATCCTGCAGTAAGGGCACAATCAATTGGCAGCACAACCCCTGCGCGTCTTCACAAATCCGACCGTATGAACAGCCTTAAATGTATTTTATATGCACGCTGTGTTTGAGTATCACTACATGATAGATTTTTTTCTTTATATTTTCTTAAATATATTTTATATGTAACGTTACGTTTTGAGTTCTATAATAAATTTTCGTCAATTAATAAATAACGTCAATTTTAATAGCATAGCATTCATAACTTGAATATCTGCATTTCTTTATAATTAATTTATCTGTTAGTTAAAGAAAACTTACATTATTACAACGCCAATTGAAAATTCGATTATAAAAATACAACTTTCTTTTTAAGTTTAGACGATATGTATTTTGGGGCAAATGTTCAAAAATTTATTGAATCAACATTTTTACAATCCTGCATTCTTTTAAAACTTTGTGTTTAGAATTTCATATAGAGGCATGCGCACAAATTGATTAAAAGTGATTTTCTAGATCCTTCTTTCTACCATTAAAAGCGGTAAAGTTCTATTATAGATACCGCACGAATAATTCATAATATAATAGTCAAAAAAGAATTGGAAGCAATTGATACAGAATGGCGTCAATTACGGTACCTACTTACCTCGGAAATTAAATTATTTTCTAATGATCGAAATCTTTTGGTCAGAAATCAGAAATATACATTCAAGGGATGGAGCTAATGTTAATATTTTAACTAGATATGTTTCTGACATTACCTGGCTTCCGCATTCATCTGCGAATGTGGAGAGAATTTTTTCTTCAATAAATATAATGAAGACGATGCGGGGAAAAACACTGCAGAAACAATTTGAAGAGTTACTTCACACAAAAAATTATATGAAAAATAATAATTGTTTGCTGTGAATGATAAATGACTTTCTCGAATGGTAAATTCTAATATTTACGTATAACGGAGAAAAATTAAGATATTTAGAAATTGCGTGAACAATCTGTTACAGAATAATAGAATTTGGTCTGGAAAATCCTCATATTGTTATAGAGGCTCCATTACATCCTCAAAAGATTGGGGTGTGGTTAGCGATGTCAAGAAGAAGAATCATCGGCCCTATCTTCTTTCATCAAAATATTGATGCGAACACCTATTAGAATCTAACTTTAAATCATTTTATTGAATAACTTCACATGCTTCACAGTGATGAGTTGCAACGTGGTTATTTCCAACAGGATGGTGCTACTGCGCAAAGAACATTAGATTATCTGCAGCAGTTTTATGGAGACCGATTGATAAGTAGAGACTCCTAGCCTCCTCGGTCAGCAGATTTGACCCCCTTTGGATTACTTCATGTTTGGTTATTTAAAGAATAAAGTTCATTCTAACCGTATCCATACATTGGAGGAATCAACATAAAATTTCAGATGCTGTAAATAACATTAGACCAGAAATATTACACAATGTGTTCGACAATATGAAAAGAAGAGTGAATTTGTGTTTGAATTTACATGGGCATTTTGTACAAATGTTATAATTTTCAAACATTTTTATTATTAATAGGATTATGTATTTCTTTGTTCTATGTTTTAATAGTATGTACGTACAATATATGTGTTTTGATCTATCCTCCTTGGTTTTGATAAACTGTTAAATAGTTTAATCTTCATTTTTATTCCTACTATAAAAACATTTCAAAATAAATATCTATAAAAATTGGTATGATGGGCCATGTGTGGGTGGATAGTTAAGAGCTGAAATTGAAACAAGGTCCAAGATCCCACAGATTCTTTATTTTAAATTACGGCGACCGGTTTCGTGAGTTTAAATACTACACTCACATCATCAGGCCAAGAACCCAAAAAAAAGGTAGTCTTTTTTGGGATTCTTGGCCTGATGATGTGAGTGTAGTATTTAAACTTACGAAACCGGTCGCCGTAATTTAAAATAAAGAATCTGTGGGACCTTAGCAGAGGACCTTAGACGTTTCAATTTCATCTCTTATCTATAAAAATACCTACGATTCCACCGAGCAGTGCTGCCAGGTGTAAAAATGAGAAAGCGGTAGACAGGCAGTACAAAAAGCGGTAGATTTGTATATAAAACGGTAGATTTATTTTAAATCTTTTTTAGATATAAAACATGTTTACATAATAACAGGTTATAAGAGTTTTGTACAAAAGAGAAAAAAATTATTTATACAGAAGATAAGAAAAACAACTTACAAAAAGAATAAACAATAATTCTATAGGAGTTTTATAGAAACTAAGATTTACATAATTTATATGGATAGACGTGGTATATTCTAAGTCGCTAAAGTCTCTTGAAGTGCTATACATACTATTCTTATGCCGACTTAGTAAACTATTTGATAGATTTAGATTAAAACAAGAGTCATTAATGTATTGTTGTGAATGAAGTGTGCCAATTATTGTTCTTGTGGACAATGAATTTTTTTGTTTATTTTTTAAAATATTTATTTTTTATTACGAAATTATTTTTGAAAATATTCTTTCTACATGTGCAGATGAATGCGCAAAACAAAGTAAACTTTTCGCAAATTCTTTCAAGTGAGGGTACATAAACGAACCGTCTGCATACATTTCTTGCTCAACATTATTCCAGAATTCTTCTATAGAATAGTACGGCTTTGATGACAAATGAGAATTTCTTAGATGTCGCCATTCATTATCTAATTTTTGCAAATTCTCATTTTGTTATTAAATTGGGAAAATGAATTGCTAATGGAACAACTGTTTCATTTTCACCTTTAAGTATAATATCCGGGTCAATTAAATTCACAGACTTTAGGAGTTCACTTTTAAAATCAAATCGTTTCCTAATTTCTAATGCACCCTCTACATAAAAATCTAAACAACGCGTGTTCTAAAAATATGCAAATCTTCAGACGAGATTGCATATATTTCTTCAAAATCAAATATTTATTTTATACATATAGTTTTACCACCTACAATTTTTAAGGAACACTGAAATCTGAAACTCATTTAGATAATATTATCTCTCTATTAATTTATTGATATTGCGGTTGGTGTTTATATTGTTGCGTTTTCGGGTTCGAAATAAACAACTCGTGCAATTATTTATTTAAAACAGCCTGTATATTTATGTAACTTATAATTATATAACAATATAAAATATAAAACTAAAGTATCACACTTAAACTACTATTAATAAATTAAAATTAACACTTGTATTTATTTACTACTACTAATATGTCGGTATTTATTTACATAACAGTTCTATTTATATCACACGGCACTACTATATTTATTTTTACCGAACGACTTATATTTATCTCTTATATTTATTTTTTAGGCGCGTCGGCTATTTCTTACGGACTTTCTTATTCTGGGATTACTCCGCAAATTACTCCTTCCGCAATTGATCCCTATATATATATCTGCATAAAAAGTTTTAGAAAAGCACTAGTAAATTCCGTAATATGCCAGGGGAAATCTAGACTTTTCTTTGCTTATGCCGTACATTTAAATTAGATGATATATTTACGACTTGTTTACATATCGTTTTTTTTTTACGACGTGCCGAGATGATTTATGGTCCCTGTTTTTCTTTAACGTCGCTCGGAAGTCTCATACATATTTCGTTACATTGCCCCCTTCTTAAAAACTGCGTTTCGTCCCGAAACACACTATTCCATGTTCTTCTTGCTGGCGGATGACGAAATCTACATTGGGACCCACGGGTGCACCCAGTCGCCTTGTAGAAATGGCAATCCACAGTCTTAGGTTGTATAACGGGCTGATTGGGTTGATAGCTGCATACAACTATTTCCATACCAGTATGCCGAAACACCACCTCCAGCATGTTTCTTACGGTTCTCCATTCCAAACAGTCTAATCCACAGCCCAGTTTCGGAATTGCCAGCCTCCTTATATTTTGCTCGAGTGCACGTCCTCGCAGATCAACAAGGGATTCCCACAATGCGCGATAGGTCGGCTTTTCGTTGGAGACTTCTTTTGTGACCAGGTAAAAGATAGATCTCCTGCCACGCTTTATCTCCAGAGCTTTACCAACCCTTGGCTGTTGTTGGGTCAGTTCATTGGCCCCGCCATATCTCCTCTTGAATTCCACGGCAATCCCTCTGCGCATACATAGGTCCTGGACCACACAGTGAGCTAGGGCATAATCACAGGGTACCGTAAAAAGATCCTGTTGCATTTCCGTGGTGATTCCAAAACGAGCCTTCTTGGTACCAGAATATTCTTGCATGAAATTCCTATATGGCTCTCCATCTTTACTGGTAATTTGTCGCACATCCGTTACTTCGCCGTTGTTATGTCCATGGTATGGGGCCAACCGGTTGAAATGTACCACCCTTGGTTTGCTATGGGGTGTTCGTCTTATGCGATAAACCACGTCATTTATTCGCTTCAGTACTTCCCATGGTCCCTCCCAGTGTTGTTGGAGCTTTGGGGACAGGCCTCGACGACGTTGAGGATTGTATAACCAAACAAGGTCCCCTTCTCGATAACCATCTTTCTCAGCTTGCACGTCGTAACGATCCTTCATCCTGTCGCTGACATCCTGAATATGTAGGCGTACTCGTTCGTGGGCATCCTCCAACCTCCGCCTAAGTCCGCTAACGTAGTCTTCTCCTGCCAGGTCTTCTCCAGGCTTACAGCCGAATTTCAGGTCACACGGCAGCCTGAGCTCTCTTCCGAATAACAAATTTGCTGGAGATTGACCGGTAGTCTCGTGGACCGCAGCTCTGTAAGCCATGAGGAACAGGGGTAGATGTTCATCCCAGTTTCTTTGATGGTCTGCCACTACCTTGGACAGGTGTTTGAGCATTGTCCTGTTCATGCGTTCCACCATTCCGTCTGACTGCGGATGCAGCGGTGTCGTTCGCGTTTTCCTAATACCCAGAAGATCGCAAATATTCTGGAATAGAGTTGATTCGAAATTCCTCCCTTGATCGGAATGAAGTTCCAAGGGTGCGCCAAACCGACTAATAAATTCCTTTACGAGCACTTCCGCGACTGTTGCGGCTTCTTGGTTAGGCAAGGCATAAGCTTCGACCCACTTGGTGAAGTAATCCATTACGACAATTATGTATTTATTCCCACTGTCAGTCTCAGGAAATGGCCCAGCCGCATCTATGGCAATCCTTTCAAACGGGCTTCCTACATTGTACTGCTTCATGGGGGCAGGTCGACGTTTTTGGGGTCCATTGCTGGCGGCACAAATTGCACACTTTCGGCACCATTCCCTCACGTCTCGTGTGCAATTTACCCAATAAAATCGTTGGCGCACTTTCTCGAGTGTCTTATGTACGCCGAAGTGCCCACCGGAGCTGTCATCGTGGAGCTGTTGCAGTACATCAGGTATCCTTTTCTTAGGGATGACCATCTGTATCTTTTGCCCTTCTCCATCTGGGTTCTCAACAACACGCTTAAGTAGGCCATTCTCCACCTTCAGGGAGTCCCATTGAGCCTAGTAGGATTTCAGCCCCTGTGAACGAGGAGCTACTTCTTGCCAAGTCGGTCTGTGACCAGTACCTTTCCAAACCATCAAGGAACCAAGGTCTTCATCAGCTTCCTGATCGATCCTCAAATTGTCAGGTTGCCACTGATCGTCAACCACGGTAGTTCTGAGTGTGTTGGCCGATTTCTCTTCTACCCGGTTGCAATGCCTGCAGTCTTCTGGACATGGTCTCCTTGAAAGAGCATCGGCGTTTTGGTGTTTAAGGCCGGCTCGGTGCTCGATGTCGAAGTCGTACTCCTGCAGTCTCTCGATCCACCTGGCCACCTGATCTTCAGGGTTCTTGAAACGTAAGAGCCACTTCAACGCTGCGTGATCTGTTCTAATCGAGAACCTCCTTCCATATAGGTATTTGTAAAAATGTTCAATGGACTTGATCACCGCTTGTAGCTCACGTCTGGTCACGCAGTAGTTCCGTTCGGGCTTGGAAAGCGTCTTGCTGAAATATCCGATTACCTTCTCTTGCCCTTCTTGTACCTGGGAGAGTACGCCGCCAATCCCAACATTGCTAGCATCAGTGTCCAGAATATATCTACCAACTGGCAACGGATAGCTCAGGATTGATGCACTTATCAGAGTCTCCTTCAGTCTTCGAAAGACGCTTGACATTCGCCATTCCATTGGAAAGGCCCATTTTCTGTCAAACGAGTCAGGGGCTTTGCAATGTTGGCGAACCCCGGGACGTATCGCCGATAGTACGTGCACAATCCCAGAAAACTTCTCACTTCATGCTTGTCCTTTGGGGTGGGCCATTTTCGCACGGCTTCTATCTTTTCTGGGTCGACAGCAATCCCTTTTCCAGATACCACATGCCCAAGGTAACTCACTTCTTTGCGGAAAAGGTGACACTTCTTAGAGCTCAACTTCAGGTTTGCACCTCGTAGCCTTCGGAATACCTCCTCCAAATTCTTCACGTGATCTTGAAAGGTTTTCCCAACTACAATCACGTCATCAAGGTACACCAGGCAAGTGTTCCACGACAGTCCCTTTAACACTGTGTCCATAAGTCGCTCGAAGGTAGCAGGCGCATTACATAACCCAAAAGGCATGACCGTAAAATGCCACAGGCCCGCCCCCATAGTGAACGCAGTCTTTTCTTTATCACTAGGCTCCATTCCCACTTGCCAATAACCACTCTTCAAATCCAAGGTGGAAAACCATTTCGTCCCAGCCAAAGTGTCCAATGTGTCGTCTATACGTGGCAAAGGATAGCTGTCTTTCTTCGTCACCTCATTAAGTCGGCGATAGTCTACGCAGAATCTGGTTGACCCATCCTTCTTCCGCACAAGTACCACTGGCGAAGCCCAAGGACTGTTAGAAGGCTCAATTATACCGTCATTCTCCATGTCTCGTACAATTTGTTCGACTTCTTGACGTTTTGCCAATGGTAGTCTTCTGGGTGCTTGGCGAATTGGGTGTGCATCGCCTGTATCGATTTTATGCGTGACTACATTGGTTCTTCCTTTGGCGCCATTCTTGATTCCAAAGACATCTCGATATCGGCATATCAGATCTTTAACTTGCTGTTGTTCCTTTCTATTCAGACCTCGGCAAGCCAAACCGATGACGTTTCGGAGCTCTTCTGGAACATCAGCAGACGTACCTGTTTCCGCTTCATCTTGATGAACGATGGCCGACACGGGACAACACCATCCCAATACAGTGCCTCTTTTCAATGTCACGGGGTAATAATTGATGTTCATTACCCTTACTGGCACGGTCCTCTGGGATCTTACCAGCGCCTTTGCAATCATTATTCCTCGGCCTACTTCTTCATCATCAACCTTTGGCTCCATCATCGTGACCTTCCCTTCAGTCAGGTCTCCTTCCATGCAAGCTTCCAGGATCATCTCAGCCCGTTCACCCAGGACAGTGTCCTCTGCCAGTACAATGCGTATGGAATGGTTATTCATAGAACGGAGAACGAGTTCTTCATTGCCTATCTTCAAGACGCCCAATTTCAGATCCAACTGGAACCCATATAGCTTCATCACATCCATTCCCAAAATAACCTCTTCCTCTATATCCGCAACCAGGACGCGATGTTGGATTGATACTGGGCCAATGCCGATCTTCACATCAACTTCTCCTTTTACGGTAGCCGCTTCGCTACATCCGTAACGTACCTGTCTAAAATGCTTGACTTGCGAAATATTCGCAAAAAATCGATTTTTGATAAGAGTAAAAGACCTACTTCCGGTAGGAATTTCGAAAAACTTTTTAAATAAAATTGTTCTCAATTTTAATTTTAAGTACATATGGATTCTTTATAAATTTGTTTAAACTTAGTATTTGACGAAATATTGGCAAAATTCGATTTTTTCACTGAAGTAAACTGCTACTTCCGGTCTACCGATTTTACTGAAAAACTAATCAGATCTCAAGAAGGAGATTATACACGTAAATACAAAATTTGGAATTGATATCTACAGCGGTTTGACCGCTATCGTGGTCACACACACACAGAGAGAGAGAGAGAGACACACACACACAGACACACAGACATTTTTTAAAAACCACTTTTTCGGTATCAGGGGACTTCAAAACGTGGACATCTGCAAAAATCTCGAGGTCGAAAATTTTCGTCATCGCAATACTTCCTTATACTACGTATAAGGCAGAATTCACACCAAAGCGATAAGCAACTAGCAACACGCGATACGCGACATATATCGTTTTCAAAAAGTACACAATGTTTTATGTATCCATTCACATCGGAACGACGGTGATATCGCGCAGAAGAATATCTGTCGACAACATACGATTTATATCGCTAACAACATCGAGTGCCAATTGCTAGAGACACGCGTTGCGTGATCGTCGAAGTTTTGTGCTGGATTGTGTTCAAAATGGGAGAAAAAGAAAATATAATATTTGTGCAAATTGTGGAAAGATACCCGTGTTTGTACGACTATACAAACCCTGACTATGCTAAACGCCAAATCACCGAAAAAACATGGAATTTAGTAGCAAAGGAAGCAAAGATATCAGGTAAGTAAAGAGGTTATGTTTTTTAGTTTTTTAGTTATCAAACGGTACAATGCAATCAATTGTGCTTTGTTCTTATATTATTCATATCATGTATTAATACAGTAAGCCCACTGCCAAGGGATTGCTGCTTCAGGGTTTAAAAAATAATCAGCTAGATAATCCCGTAGTGTGATTGCGGAACTGTTTTCATTAATTTCGGAAGAGACGATTTGAAAATGTGTAATCTGATTTTCTTGCAATCTATCTTCATCATGCACTAGACCAGGTCTTGTTAAACGTCCTTCCTTTGTGCGGATAAAATTGTGTAGAACACAAGCAGCTTTTATAATATTGTCAACGCATTCCTCCCCACAGGCAATAGGAGTTTCAAAGACTCTAAATTTACTGACCAACATACCAAAAGAACATTCAACACTTTTGCGACCACGGGATAATCGATAGTTAAATATTCGTTTTGTATCATCTAAAACTCTTTGTGGATATGGACGCATAATGTTTTTCCTTAAAGGAAACGCCTCATCAGCACAAAAATAAAAGGGAAATGCATTATCCTGTCCATCATGTGGAAGAGGTTGTGGGGATGGTATATTCAAATTGTTTTGATTGAGCAGTCGTCCCAGCTTGCTTGTTCTAAATACTGCGCCGTCACTATTTCTACCATAATCACCAACATCAACTGTTACAAACATTCCGTCTGCGTCAGCTACTGCCATCAAAACAACAGAGAAGTATCCTTTGTAATTGAAATTTTGTGATCCTGTGTTACGGAACTTTTTGATTCGAATATGCTTTCCGTCGATTGCCCCTAAACAGTTTGGTATATTCCAAAGCTCATAATACCGATTAGCTACAGTTTTCCATTTTGCTGCGTCCGGTACCGGCATGTAGAGGGGTTGTAAACATTTCCATATTGCGGCTGTTGTTTCTCTAAGAATGTAGCTTATTGTACTACATCCTCGAAAGAATTGAAAAGATAGCGCCGCAAAGCTACTTCCCGTTGCTAAATACCTGCAACAATTATAATATCAATACACTTAACAAGCACCTATAATATTAACACATAATACAATAACTATCATTGTTTCAGTTACACAGTGCAAGGAAAAATGGAAGAATCTTAGAACTGCTTTTGCTCGAGCTCAAAGAAAGCCTCCATCGGGATCAGGAAGCATCAAGCAGAAATACTATCTTCAAGATGTGATGCAATTTATTCTACCATATGTAAAATCACGACCTCAGACAGGAAATTTACCATCCCCCAGTAGTGACGACGGTCCTGTGGATGAAACGGATGCAGCCACTCAGGAACTTGATGATCAACATCTTGAAAGTCAACACGAAGCGGAAGCTCCAGCGAATGTTTTTGAACACCGTGAATACCATACGGTAGAAAACGCAAATGATGACAGTGTTAGGCGCTCTGAACTTGCTTATCATCAAACTGCACGGAAAAAGTTTCGTCCCGCTTCTGCAACACCTTCAACTTCAGCTTTAGAGAATGAAGCTGATAAATGCTTTATAGATTATATAAAGACACAAAGTAAAGCAGATGCCGATTTAACGTTTCTCCAGAGTCTTTTACCGGATGTAAAAAAAATGAACTGTAGCCGAAAACGAAAATTCAAAACGTCTGTACTTCAAATGATTGATAATATTTTGGATGAACAAGAACGTGGAGCACTTGGTACACCCTCAACAATGACATCCTGCAATAGTAACGATCCACAAGATTTGGAACGCCCAACTACCTCTTCGACGGTTACATCCTGGGTCATTAACTCTGTCGATACCGGAAGTACTCCTTCCTCACCTAGAGCCCAATATTTTGCATCATACGAAAATAAGTGAATAACTCCATATTGTTGTACCTTCGCGTTTTTTTAAATAAAATAATAAACTAAATAATATATAATTACTTTTAGTACTTTACGGATCAATAAATATTATTATTATTATTATTATTAATTGTGTATTACCTTACCTTAGAGTAATAAGAAGGCGTTCTTCGGCACTCACTGCCTCTCGGTAATGTGTATCTTTTTTCGTAATTGACTGGGAAACTAGTGCAAGTAATGACAAATAATTTTCTTGATTCATCCTATAGAATCCTTTAAATTTTTCCCTGTCTACATTTAACTCTCTTGCAACTATATTTACACTGTATTGTATACTTTGTAGATTAAATGGACGTATCCAATATTGCCGTTTATGTTTCTTGTTGATAGACTTTCGTCTACGCATCCGCCGAAGCATATAGTACGCAACTAAAACCTTATCGTCGGACATCTTGTCACAACTGAACAGATTTTGCGTGATTCTAGTTGCTGATAGCTAATCGTTTATCCTTTTGGTGTGAAACTAGAACCGATACTACATCGCACATTGCGTGTTTTTAGTTGCTGGTTGCTAGTTGCTTATCGCTTTGGTGTGAATTCTACCTAAGAAAGTAAAAAATGAGGTGTGGCCACCACACGACTTTCTTATACGTATGAAAGTGTTACTTCCGGTCCGAATTTTGAAATTTCATTTATATAAAAAATATTTCAAATCTAACTTTAAATACTTTTGTACTCTTCATAAATATATATAGAATGCATAATTTACGACATATTTGCAAAAAACCGATTTTCGATAAGAGTAAAAAACCTACTTCCGGTAGGAATTTTGAAAAGTTTTTTTAATAAAATTCTTCTCAAATTTAATTTTAAGTACATATGTATTCTTTATAAATTCGTCTAAACTTAGTAGTTGACGAAATATTGGCAAAATCCGACTCTTTCACTAAAGTAAACTACTACTTCCGGTCGGCCGAATTTGCTGAAAATCTAATCAGTTCTCAAGAGGGAGATTGTACACGTAAATGCACAATTTGGAATTGATATCTCCAGCAGTTTGACCGCTATCGTGGTCACAGACAGACACACACAGACATTTTTTAAAAACCACTTTTTCGGTGTCAGGGGACCTCAAAACGTGGACATCTGCAAAAATCTCGAGGTCGAAAATTTTCATCATCACAATACTTCCTTATACTACGTATAAGAAAGTAAAAAATAAAGTGTGGCCACCACGCGACTTTCTTATACGTATGAGCGTTTCAAATTATAGAATTTTAAGAATTTTCTTATACAAAAATTATTGAAAATTCTATTCTAAGTACTTCTATTCTCTTAACAAAATAACTATAGAACGCATACTTTGCAAGATATCAAAAAAATGAGGTGTGGCCACCACACGACTTTCTTATACGTATGAGTGTTTCAAATTACAGAATTTTTTTTACAGATATTATTCAAAATCCTATTCTAAGTACTTCTATTCTCTTAATAAATTTCTATAGAATGCATACTTTGCAAGATATCAAGAAAGTGCTCCTCGCTACTTCCGGTCCGAATTTTGAAATTTCATATATACAAAAAATATTGCAAATCTAGTTTTAAATACTTTTGTACTCTTGATAAATTTATATAGAATGCATAACTTACGACATATTTGCAAAAAATCGCTATTCGATAAGAGTAAAAGTGGTACTTCCGTTCTGAATTTTGACATTTTTTTTATACAAAAGATATTGAAAATTATGTTCTAAATACTTTTATATCCGTAACGTACTAGCCAAAAAGGCATGATTTGCGAAATATTCGCAAAAAACTGATTTTCGATAAGAGTAAAAGACCTACTTCCGGTAGGAATTTCGGAAAACTTTTTAGATAAAATTATACTCAATTCTAATTTTAAGTATATATGAATTCTTTATAAATTTGTTAAAACTTAGTAGTTGACGAAATATTGGCAAAATTCGATTTTTTCGCTGAAGTAAACTGCTACTTCCGGTCTACCGATTTTACTGAAAAACTAATCAGATCTCAAGAGGGAGATTATACACCTAAATACAAAATTTGGAATTGATATCTACAGCGGCTTGACCGCTATCGTGGGCACACACACACACACACACACACAGACACACACAGAGAGAGAGAGAGACACACACACAGAGAGAGAGAGAGACACACAGACATTTTTTAAAAACCACTTTTTCGGTATCAGGGGACTTCAAAACGTGGACATCTGCAAAAATCTCGAGGTCGAAAATTTTCATCATCACAATACTTCCTTATACTACGTATAAGAAAGTAAAAGTGGTTTTTAAAAAATGTCTGTGTGTGTGTCTGTGTGTCTGTGTGTGACCACGATAGCGGTCAAACCGCTGTAAATATCTATTTCAAATTTTGTATTTACGTATATAATCTCCCTCTTGAGATCTGATTAGTTTTTCAGTAAAATCGGTAGACCGGAAGTAGTAGATTACTTCAGTGAAAAATTAGAATTTTGCCAATATTTCGTCAATTACTAAGTTTAAACAAATTTATAAAGAATTGAAATATACTCAAAATTAAAATTGAGGCAAATTATCTTAAAAAAGTTTTTCGAAATTCCAACCGGAAGTAGGTCTTTTACTCTTATTGATAATCAGTTTTTTGGGAATATCTCGCAAGTCATGCTTTCTAGGCAGGTACATTACGAGTATAAAAGTATTTAAATTATAATTTTAAATATCTTTTGTATAAAAAAAATTTCAAAATTCGGACCGGAAGTACCACTTTTACTCTAACCGAATAGCGATTTTTTGCAGATATGTCGTAAATTATGCATTCTATATATATTTATTAAGAGTACAAAAGTATTTAGAGTTGAATTTTCAATATTATTTGTATACATGAAATTTCAAAATTCGGACTGGAACTGGCACTTTTACTCTTAGCGAGTAGCACTTTTTTTCGAATATCTTGCAAAATATGCATTCTATAGCGATTTATTAAGAGAATGAAAGTACTTAGAATAGGATTTTGAATAAGTTTTGTATTCAAAAATTCTTAAAATTGTATAGTTTGAAACTCTCATACGTATAAGAAAGTCGTGTGGTGGCCACACCTCATTTTTTATTTTTTATTTCAGTGAATGCTTGTTTAATTTACTTTCTTTGATGTAAGCATAAATTTAATTTAATTGAATTAAAAGCAAATGTTTTCATTTAGGAAATATGACTACTATTTTTTCCGTCCTTTTTAAAATTTAATTTTATATGTAATTTTTATCAATGTAATTTTGCGGTAGATTTTAAGCGAAAACGGTAGAACGGTAGAAATATGACAAAAACGGTAGATCTACCGCAAAAACGGTAGACCTGGCAGCACTGCCACCGAGTCTACTAACCGAGTACCGAATCACAACCGAATTCTCAACATTCTAGTTGGCAGCACTGCTTGGTCTTAATATTTTGTGACAGTATTTTTGACATCTTCTGACACAGCATTACCAAACAAAAAGTGACAACACAAGGAATACAAGTCTTTGAGAGCGGTATTTTAATATCTTAAAATATACGTATAAGTAGAATTGTAGCGATGTTTAGGAATCAATACGACAGTGATGTAACAGTGTGGAGTCCCCAGGGACGTCTTCATCAAGTAGAATATGCAATGGAAGCTGTAAAATTGGGATCCGCAACAGTAAGTTTAAAAAGCAAAACTCACGCAGTTCTTATAGCTTTAAAAAGAGCGTCATCCGAATTAGCTGCATATCAGAAAAAGATAATTCCTATAGATAGTCATATTGGAATAACTATATCTGGCTTAACTGCTGATGCTCGTATATTAAGTCGCTATATGAGAACAGAATGTTTGAATTATAAATATTCACTTGATGACTTGATGCCTGTGAGTAGATTAATATCGCAACTAGGTAATAAAATGCAAGTTTGTACTCAACGATACGATCGTAGGCCATATGGTGTAGGATTACTTGTAGCTGGTTATGATGAACAAGGACCGCATATTTATCAAACTTGTCCTTCTGCTAATTTCTTTGATTGTAAAGCAATGGCTATTGGTGCGAGGTCCCAAAGTGCCCGTACTTATTTAGAGAAACATTTAAATGAATTTCCATCTGCAAGTCTAGAAGAAATAATAAAACATGGTTTAAGAGCATTACGAGATACTCTTGCTAATGAAGTGGAATTGACAACTAAAAATGTGTCGATTGGTGTTGTGGGACAAGGACAAATATTTAAGATACTTGATGAAAATGAAACTGCTACATATTTGACAATGATAGCTGGTGAAGAAAGAAGAAGTGGCTATAGTAGTGCAGATGGTCCAGCCAAGCCTTTACGTGATGATGCTGGTGATCAAGATGAAGCTAAAGATCCTACTCCTGCTGTTGCAATGGATACAGAATAAAATTATTTTTATACTTTAAGGCTTTTTGTAAAGAAATTAATAAAATGTTCAATCTGCTTTGACTTTATTAATTAAATTATATTATAAATGTTTTGTCTTAATTATGAGTAAGACTATAAAGCTTGCATAGAGACAACTTTAAATATATGAGAATTATTTAATGTATTTGTCAAGATTTTATAATGATCAGCAATATTTATTTGAAGAAATGTAATTATTTTAGTTTACAACATACTTTCTGATCTTCAGTTATTTTTCGATTTCAAATTGAAGAAAAACGTCATTTTTCTCACTTAAATAGTTGCCACAAAGTAAAATGCACAAATATGAATATTTTGCTAATTTCAAATTTACCATTTCATCCTAATTTAAAATATATTATCGACAAATTTCGGCCGACAGACCAATTTCCTGTGTAATTCAATTTATATGAAATATGAGATTAATAAATGTTTATCTCACCCATATATATAATAGAGGTAGGTCGTTCGCGAACGCACCTGTTCAGTGAACCGAATCCCAGCAGGGAGCCGGTTCATTAAATTTCAATCTTTCAATGAACCTGATCTCGGCTCACTTGGAAAGTAACTATATTCACGTTGAAAACATGCTCACATTTTTTTGATAAGAAATGGAAACTATTAATTTAATTGTTATAAAAAGTACACAATTATGTTAAGAAAACTTGATTCGAGGTCGTAGGGGGGTTTTAAATGTCTAATTGGGCTGTGTTTACACTATATACTGTGAATAAAATACCCCTTTTAGAGGTAAAAATAAATATTTTTTATCTGTAATGTTCAAATAAAGTATAGCATTCTTGCACCCCCCTGGACCTCAAAAAATTAGTTTGCATTGTAACAAAAAATACTGCAACGAAAATAATATCTTCGTTTGTAAATGGTATCAAAAGTAAAAATGCGTGGACATTATTTGAAATTAGGGTTACAATTCAACGATAGTGTGGAGAAAAACCGCGTTGATTGAAGGAATACATATGTATTCCTTCAATCAACGAAAACCGTCAAGATGCAGAATTATCACGTCAGGAACTTGAATATTAGTGTAGCTTCTGGGCATTAGGGGGCACTGGAAATTAGGCGTATATATGTATTTATGTATTATTAATTAAAAATGTCTAAAGGATAGGTACTTTTATTTATGCAAAAGTACGACACAATACTTCGTATAGTAATAATAACAGTTATATATTATTATTATTATATATTCAACAGTTTAACACTTTGCGGAATGTAATATAAAATATATACCTATAAAAAACAAAAACGATAATAAATTTGCTGTAGGTATAATAATCTTACACGCTTACTTTCGAGCGATGTATATTTATAGCAATTTTTGAATGTTTGACATTATTTGAAATATGTATGTTGTGATAACTGGACGAAAAGCGAAAACCTTTCTTGATTTAATATATAATATATGTAATTAACTTCTTGTAATGTTATCTAATTACGATTACATGTGTATTTATAATTGTACTGAAATAAGTAAAATCTGCAGTGGTACACCTTATATCTTGATAATCTCGAAGACTTAAACAATGCTTCTGCTCGGATCGTACTATTATCAGATTATAATATCCAAACAAACACATAAACATGGATAAACTAGAAGATGGTATACCAACTCTAGGTATATTTTATTTAGTCTACTTCAGAAAATTAAATAATTCTTGATGCACAAATTTATTGAATTCTACGACGGGACTACAAAGGCATTTTGATACCTATAAATATACCGGGTGTCAGAGGTTACATACACACTCGGTAGAGGGCATTACTCTGACATGCGTGTGGCATGTAGATATAGTGGTTATAATCACAGTATATAGCTATGTAATAGAAAAGTTTCTCTCGAGGGAAATAATTGTCCTCCTACCGACGACCTTGAACCGACGCGTGAGTGAAAATTTCTGAATGCGCAGTAGTCAGCCATCAGCTGTTGAGTTGGCGGGATTATTTGATGCGACTGCTGGGCATGCGATTTGTGAATGGCCGTTAATATAAGTTATGCTGTACACCAATTATACAAAATGTTTGACAAACAATTTATTATGAACACTAATTTTACAAATTAATGGGTAGTTGTACACAGATTAAACAAGGCATTTGTAAAACTAAATTATACATTCTTTTGGCATTTATAATTAACGTCAAATAAATTTATTAACACATTATTAATTTAGAATTTGTGTTTAAAATGTGTGTCAAAAATTTTTGTTTGATTATTGTGCATTTCCTTGAAACATTTCCATATAATTCAATGTATGCTGACGTACTTCCAACATTTTTGACAAACAAATTGTTTTTTATAATTCGCTGGTGCGCGCGTAAAAGGGGTAAGTCAAAAATTGGTGTAAACGGGTTATGTCGACAAACTGTTTTAAAATATGATTGCACAGCATTGTGAAAAATGAGTTAAGTACATTGATGTATGTTTGGGTGCCTAATCCTAATATGATGAAAAGTTAAGTCAAATTTTATAATAACACTGCTTGTGAGAAACGAGATATGTTTAGTTACCTCGTTTTACACTAGTATACGATAGAATTTAACTGGTGCAGAACGAGATAAGTTTAGTTATCTCCTTAAACACTTTATAACCTACCCAGTTTCCTGTCTTTAACTCTCTTTTCATAACCTTGTTTGATGCTTTGATCGACAGGTAGTAAATTGTGTGAATTAAAAATGTTATGTAGAGGTAAAAAAATACTACAAATGGTTCGCCAAGACACAGACGTGATAGAAGATGAAAGTGAACGTGAAGGTAAGTGTAATAATCACTAACCCATCAATAATACCAAACCTTGTTTAACATCAGAGAAAAGCACTGAATATTGTGTTTTTCTTTTCAAGCTGCCAGTGGGGTTCCTAGTATCCCCGAAGATGCTGTTTTTGAAGACTCTGACGACAGCCTAAAAGATCCTAATTTTGAACCAGACCACCCACAAAACGATCTATCAATGAATTTTTGTAATGACTCTTCAAGGGAATCCAGTTACATTTCCAACAGTGCTCCAAACGAAATTATCGAAAGTGAAGAACAATTAGATGGAGACAGGAGTCGCTCAAGGAAACGAACAATAAAAGGAGATACTCGACAAAAAAGGCAAGACAGAACACAGAAACATAACACGGGAAAAGCATACCAAACATTAAAGGGAAACGTTATTAGACAAAAAACGTTAAAGCCTTTAAATCTTTGTAGAAAGCGATGCATCGAAGCAATCACAGAAGAAGTCAGGCAAAAGATATTTGATGAGTTCTGGGCTATGAACAGTTACAATCGAAGAGCGCAGTACATAGCGGATCTAATTGAACTGAAGAATAAAAAGACTATGCGTATTCGGGAAAATTGCACAAATAGACGCTTTCGTCTGTGTACTGTTGCGTATCATTTGCATGTACACGGTTCAAACATATCGGTTTGTAAATCATGCTTTGTCAAAACCTTCGACATCAGCAACAAGTTTATTGAGACAGTTATAAACAAGAAACGTGCCACAGCATCTGGAATTGTAATATCAGATCAGAGGGGAAATCATGCGAATGTGAAGAAAATAAGTGACAATGCTATTGCCATTGCCAGAAATCACATCCTTTCAGTACCAACTTACGAAAGTCATTACAGTAGGAGAGATTCGACTAAAAGGTATTTACCTCACCACTACACTTTAGCTGCCCTTTATAGCGCTTACAAATTAAAATATCCGGAGAAACCAGTAAATCGTAAAGTATATGAAAACATTTTTCATCAACTGAACATTAGTATTAAAAAGCCCAAAAAAGACACTTGCTCTACATGTGATAAATTAAGTATGCAAATTAAAATGGCAGACGACAAAACACAACTAGAAGCCGAATTAGTTGCCCACCATCTTGCAGCAGATTTAGGATACAGTTCCAAAGCCGCCGACAAGGATCTTTCTAGACATAATCCAAACAGAAAAACGATAACTTTTGATCTGCAGCAGTGTCTACCGACACCGGATGTAAAGAATTCACTAGCCTTTTACAAGCGCCAGTTATGGACCTTTGATTTAACCGTTCATGACTGCGATAATTCGCAACCATACTGTTACCTATGGCATGAAGCTATTGCTAAACGAGGTGGGAATGAAATAGCTTCATGCTTATATTACTACATAAACAACGATTTAGATAAAAATGTGAAACATTTGACCATGTATTCAGATTGTTGTGGTGGTCAAAACAAAAATAGTCACTTATCAGTAATGTGCATGGCCGCTTTACAGGACTCCCAGAACCTTGACATCATTGACCACAAATTTCTTATATCCGGGCACACCCATATGGAGTGCGATACAGATCACAGTTTGATAGAAAAGAAAAAAAAGAAATACAACGGACAAATTGAACACCCCACGACTGGGCCCAGTTAATACGACAGACAGGAAAGCGGAAGCCTTTCATTGTGAAAGAGTTAGAGAGGGAGAATTTTTTAAATTTCGCTGGAATTCTTAATACCACGTTGATAAACCGTAAGACTGATCTTTCTGGCAACAAGATCAATTGGCGAGATTTCAGATGGTTGCGATACGAAAAAGGTCATAAAACTTTGAAGTATAAAAAATCGTTTGACGAAAATGAACCCTTTCAAACATTGAGCTTTGAAAGGCGTGGAAAAGGTGATCTGCGGATTCAACCGGCAGCGGCCTACAACAGGCCAGTGCCCATCTCAACAGAAAAAAAGCAACATTTAGTAGAGTTATTACCATTTATATCTGAATCGTTGCGGGATTTCTATAAAAATCTAGTAAGTGATCAAGATGTTGCAGATGAGTGTTCAGATTCTGAAGATCAGGATGAAGACTAACCTTCTGGGCTGTTAAAAAATAACTATTCGTTCAGCACTTGTATTATTTGTAAAATAATAACAATTGATAAGTTTTTTCATTTTCGCAATAAATTCTTTTTTCTAATTTGATGCTTTTTTTCGAAACCTTGAGTTGTGTAAAACAAGTTAAGAGTCTAATCAGAAATTATTAAGGAGAGTGTAAAACGAGGTAAGTCATTCAAAAATAAGTTTGTGAAGTTTTTTTTTCTGAAGATGGTGAGGTCTTAATTAACCATTTTTTAAAGTTTCATGTGGCAAAGATTGAAAACCATACAAGTGAAAGGAACATTTTCATCGCCACTCGAATTACATGTCAAAATTTAAATCTATTTCTCCGATTTTTTAACAATTTGACTTATCCCCTTTTACGCGCGCACCAGCGAATTAGTGTGCACGCATCATAACGTTTTATCAATAATTGTAGTGTTTCGTTTCGCGAATACTTGGAACAAAAATGCCCCATTATTGTTGTGCAAGAATAGTTCGAACAATTCTAAATTAAGCTTTTTCAGGTTTCCGAAAGAACCAATGCGGTAAGATCCCCAGGCGCATTAAAATGACCTCAACTGTTAAAATGTGCATATTGTGTATTGTAGTTGTGAATAATTACTCAAACTTCATGACAAATTCACCACCACCAACGCAAAATTTAGTTTTCGAAGATTGATTACCGACAATGGGAAAAATATAACTGAACAAAATGCCTTCACTTATTTTATAGGTTATTCGGGACACAAATGTTTTGAAAAGCATAGATTTCCAACAATTATACGTTTAAAACACAAGAAATGAATGAATTCAAATTTTACACTTATTTTAAGGCATGTCCTAACTTTGTGAAACAGCTTTACTAATTTGGCAACGCCCGACCATAATTTCAGTATACCTATATATAAATACCGCATTAGGAAAAAGCCTTCTGTGAATTTTTTTCTTCATTTTCCTTCGAACCAAATGTTAGCTTTAAATTAAAACAGAAGTTGGAGGAGATATCATATAAACATCCCTGCGAAAATTTTCCTACTGAATTTTTGATAAAGCTATTTATTCGTGTAAGAATTTTTTATACTTTGAAATTTTGCAATAGAAATTTCAAAGTTAGTGGCAATTCAAATAAAATAACAATTTTACAACACCATTGATGAATTGTGTCAAGAAATTTAAGTAATTTTTAGGTTAGAGGAGCCTTTTTTTGTGTTGTACGTATAATGTATTACATTTTAAATGCGTGTGTAATATGTACTTAATAAAAAGCAGTGTTTTATCATCGTTTTTTGTATTATTGATATAGATTTTTCATAATTTTAAAAATAGATTAACATAATTATCTCATAAACGATTTGGTTCTGCGTCACTGCCTTATTCTTGAATAGAAAAATTTACTACGCCTCTGGTTGCGCGTGCGTGAATGCGCAGTACTATTTTGGGACACAAACATCAAAGGTGCCGACGGCGAGAGAAACTATTGTGTCTATACAGTATACATGGTCTATATACAGCTCTATACTGTGTTATAATAGTATAAAATAAGATGGAATAAAAAAGTTATGAATAAAATAATTTAAAAGAAACAGAATGTGTTTTAATCATAGTTAATACATAATAAAACACATGACATGGCGCTGCGACAAAGTGTTGAAAAGTGAGTCGTTCCTAAAAGAAGAAAATATTGTTTATATGAAAGTGCATATAAAACAAAATGGAGAACCTAAAGCAGTTAGGAGAATTAAGTTTAGGTGATCCAGCAGAGAATTTTAAAAGATGGCGTCAAAGATTTGAAATTTACGCAGAAGCATCTGGAATAGGGACGAGCACAGAAATTAAAGAAGAAACAAAAGTTGCCATCTTATTGCACACAATAGGTGCAGATACAATCGAAATTTATAACACCTTAGATCTAGAAGAAGAAGAAAAGAAAGATTATGTGAAAGTATTAGATAAGTTACAATTGTACTTTATTCCAAAATCAAATGAAACTGTGAATAGACATGTATTTAATACACGCTTACAGAAAGAAGGTGAACCAATCGATTCATTTGTTACAGATTTGAAAAAGCTAAGTAAAGACTGTAATTTTGGAGAATTAAAAGACAGCCTGATACGTGATCGTATTATTTGTGGAATTGTTGATTTGAAGATTAAAGATAGACTTTTAAGGGAAGCAAATTTAGATTTGGATAAGTGTATTAAAATATGCAAAGCGGCAGAAATAGCAGAGAAACAAACGAAGCAAATAATGGCAGAAGAGTTAAAAGTAGAAGTGGTAAAAAATGAAAGTAATACGAAAAGTAACTGAAGCAACAGAATGGGTAAATTCCATGGTGATAGTAAAAAAGGATAATGGTTCGTTACGCATATGTTTAGATCCCAGGAATCTCAACAATGAAATAATACGAGAGATATATCAATTGCCTAGTTTTGAAGAACTTACTTCAAAGATGCATGGAGCGAAGGTATTTTCAATATTATATGCAAACAAAGGATTCTATCAAATTAAGCTTGCAAGAGAAAGTCATTTATTAACTACTTTTAATGCTGGCAAGTACGGAAGATATTGTTATCAAAGACTACCGTTTGGATTATGTTCGAGTCCTGAAGTTTTTCAGAGAGCATTCAAGAAATTATTTGATGGATTAACAGGAGTGGAAGTGTATATAGATGACATTATTGTCTGGGGCAGTAGTGAAAAAGAACATAATGAAAGACTAAAGTCAGTGTTTGAGCGACTGGAAAGTGCTAATGTTCGACTGAATAAGGAAAAGTGCAAATTTGGAGTTACTGAAGAAAAATATTTAGGTCACATTTTTAGCAGTGAGGGACTCAAGCCTGATAAGGAAAAAGTGAGTGCAATTTTAGAAATGGAGGAGCCAAAGAACAAGAAAGAAGTGCAAACTATATTGGGTATGGTAACATACATCAACAAGTTCTTGCCAAACCTAACAGATGTTACATACTCAATGCGACAATTGCTGAAGAAGAATTCAGAATTTGTTTGGACTGAAAATCATAAATGTGATTTTCGAAAACTGAAAAATTTGTTAACTAATACACCTGTTCTAAGGTTTTATAATATTAAAAAGCCTATTATGTTATCTGTAGATAGTAGTAGTTTTGGTTTAGGAGCTGTATTGTTGCAGGACAATTTGCCAATTGCATATGCTTCAAAAGCATTAACACAAAGTCGAAGATTATGGGCTGAAATTGAAAAGGAATTGCTTGCTATTGTGCATGGTTGTGAGAGGTTTCATCAGTATATTTTTGGCAAGACTGTAACTGTTGAAACGGATCACAAACCTTTAGTAAATATTTTTAATAAGTCCTTTAATGATACTCCACTTAGACTGCAAAGACTGAGATTGCGATTGCAACCTTATGATCTAATTATCAAATATAAGCAAGGAAAAGACTTGTTATTGGCAGATGCACTGTCTCGGAGCAATGCAAAAACTAGTAATAACTCCACTGAATTAGAAAATGAGGTAGAAGCTCATGTAGATATGATTGTTAATAGTTTATCTTTTTCTGAAGAAAAATTAAAGTTGTTTAGGCAGGCAACTGTACAAGATAAAGAATTAGCTATTATAAAGAATTATATTCAAAATAGTTGGCCACACATAGATCTAATACCAGCGAATTTAAAATGTTTATATCCTATCAAGGACGATCTTTTTGTAGTAAATGATTTAGTGTTTAAGAATTTGAATGTTTTTGTACCTCTATCATTGAGAAAGGATATGTTAGATTTAATTCATTATAATCACTTAGGCATTGAAAAATGTAAGAGTAGAGCAAGAAATATATTTTACTGGCCTAGTATGAACAAAGATATAGAGAATCTAGTTAAAAATTGTGTGACATGTTTGAAGTTTCAAAAAACTCATAGTAATGAAAATTTAATGCTTAGAGAAGTACCTTCTGGTCAATGGAAGGAAATTGGTACTGATATTTTCTATTTTAAAGGTAAAGCTTTCTTATTATTGGTGGACTGTTATAGTAAGTTTATAGAATTTAAAGAACTTTCTAATGAAAGTACTGACAATGTCATTGTTGCCTTGAAATCAAACTTTGCAAGATATGGTGTACCAGAAAAAGTATATAGTGACAATGGTCCCCAATTCAAAAATTATAAGTTTAAAGAATTTGAAAGATTGTGGAACTTCAAACACATTACATCAAGTCCATATTATCCACAGTCCAATGGATTGGCGGAAGGATATGTACAGACATGCAAACAAATGCTTAAAAAAGCTGATCATAGTGGTCGTGACCCTTATATTGCCTTGATGGAGTATAGGAATACCATTGATGCTACGATAAACAAATCTCCATCAGAGCTGATGTTTGATCGAAATATTAATGCTTTTATGCCAACTCGTGAGACCTTTAAAAATAATGCATTTGCAGATGTCAAGTCACATTTGGGAAAACGACAGTCAGTTTATAAATATTATCATGATCAAAGAAATAATTCAAAGTTAAATGATTTTGCAAAAGGGGAAACTGTATTTGTTAGGGATAGTGTTCATGATATGACACCTGCAAAAGTAGTAAGTAAGACAGATAGACCTAGAGGCTATAGAGTATTATTATCTAATGGTAAACAAATAGAAAGGAACCGAGTGAGTTTGTATAAAGCACCATTTAATGCAATTGATTATAATGTAGAATTAGAGCCACTTTATGAGCAGAATCAGCAAGTCAAAGATAAGACAGTGACATCGGATGATTCTGTACTGCAATGTTCTACTGGTGTAAAAACTAGTAGATCTGGTAGAACCATTAGAAAGCCTCAATATCTTACTGATTATGTATAAACATAAAATAAAGAAAGGGGGATGTCAGAGGTTACATACACACTCGGTAGAGGGCATTACTCTGACATGCGTGTGGCATGTAGATATAGTGGTTATAATAGTATAAAATAAGATGGAATAAAAAAGTAATGAATAAAATAATTTAAAAGAAACAGAATGTGTTTTAATCATAGTTAATACGTAATAAAACACATGACACCGGGCTCTTTTTTTATCATTACACATAGCCATTTTCCCTATGTGTAATGATAAAAAAAAATTGTCAATGCATTAGCGATATGGTCACTGTATAGTAGACAACCAGTTATACACTCGTATTTTGACAAGCAGGAACAGTGAGCTGTCATAAGATTTTTATCAGTCAATTTTCGTTAAACTTTTTATTAAAATTTTAAAATAAAAATTGAGTTTGTAGCAGAAACACTACGATACACGTGTTAAAATGTTATTTTATTTTGCTTATTTTAAATTGCTCCAGTTCCTAATCACCCTCGTGTCGCAAATCTTACTCGCAAAATAAAATAGCACTTTTAACAATTATATCGTAAATAACTAATTTTGTACAATTTTTCTTACAATTTTAAAATTCGAAATATATCACGTCGTCAACATCATAATTGCTACATTAAGGATTTCCCACTGGCCGCGTAACGTTGATATAAATAAAATAATATTCTGGAGATTCGTTTCTCTTACTCTTACCATAAATTATTTGTACGGAAAAATTAAACTTTGCAGCGTACATAAAACCTTTTACATTTATTACGAAACTGTTAAAATTTAGCGCGAAAGTATTTGATTCGGCAATAATACTTGTACTGGTAACACTGGGCGATACAGAGCAAAATAAAGCTTAGAAGAATTAGGTTATGTTTTTAATAAAGAAAATGCAGAATATCACTTGGAACAAAATAATTAGATTATTATATCAATTAAACGAACTTAAATGTGAAATCTATCATAACAAGTTCTCGAAATGTCCACCTTGTCTTTCAAGGCAATAAGCAAGACGATCTTGAAAGCAATGAAGTGTATTTCTAATAAATTCTGGCCTTATTCCATTACATGCAGTACGTATACGCTCTTTTAGTTCATTCAAGTTGCGTATTCGTACATTGTTGTAAATTTTACTTTTTGGGTAACCCCAAAGAAAATAGTCATTTGGAGATAAATCAGCTGATCTTGGAGGCCATAGTATGGGACCAAATCTACCAATCCACCGTCTTTGAAATAAGTTATTTAAAAAATTCCTGATAGCGTTAGTAGAATGTGGCGGGGCCCCATCCATTTGGAACCAGGGTTCATCAACATTCATCATCTCAATTGATGGAATGATATGGTCTCTCAACAAATTCAAATATTTCACTGCAGTGAGGTTACCGTCAATAAAAAATGGGCCAATAAGTCTATCGCTTATTATTCCAATCCAGACATTAACTTTTTGAGGGTACTGTGTTCGGGTCAGGTTTTGAGCGTGAGGATTTGTACGGGACCAGTCCCTAATGGATTAATGGATAGGAAATTTAATAATTTTTCATGGATAAATGTAGGGTACAAACCGAAAGTTCTGAGAGTTGACTTCACCGTTTACGGTAAATGTAGCCTCATCAGTAAAAATTATTTTATTTAAAATTTCTTGGTTTTCATTTAACATGTTAAACATTATTTCACAAAGCTCAGTTCGTTTTATCTTATCCTCTTCGAAAAGCTCTTGATGATTTGATATTTTGTATGGCCTATATTTAAATTCTTTCAGAGTTTTGTATACCGAACTGTACGATACTCCAAAATGTTTAGCTACATCTAAAAGCGATCCTACAAACCGTTCCTCTACGTAACACAGGATATTTAATTTCATGTCTTCTGTTCGAACATGATTGGTTCTATTTCTTTCTTTGTGAGAATTTAGAACACAACTATCTTCTTGAAATTTTTTTAGAAAAGTTCAGAATTGTTTTTGCGCAAGGTATAGGCCTGTTTGGATAATTGACGGAAAACATGTCTCTAACTTGCCTTAAACTATTATTTTTCTGGTACCACATTACTATTGCCACCTTTTCATTTCTGTTGTATTTATCCATGATTTATAAATAAATTATCTATTTTTTAATAAAATGTATTTAATTTATGACATGTTTGAATAAAAATTCAGAAATATTAGACATAAAAAATGTTTTTCCCGTCATGGCAACCTGATTTAAAAATTAAGGTATGCTATACGTGGCAGTATGCATCAATTGAATGACAAACAGTCGTATAGGTTATGTTTTGATTACAAAAAATGTCACATATTGAACCGGAACTGTAACGACATTATACAATGAGACGATTTGGCAACCATGAAATCAATTCCCATAAGACCTGTACTGCATAATAAGGTTGAGACGGACTATAGTTCCTAACAGCCAAAAGTTTATCGTGTCGTTAAGAATTTGAAATATATAACATAAAATTGAAAATACATATTACCGTTTTGTTAAACAAAGAACTACTTATATGAAAATGTATATTTATTATTTAGAAAGCACACTTTACTTTTGTGTACCAGATTTTTAATAATAATTAGTGGTGGATAGTCCTAAATCACTCTGTGAGCTCTGCCATTTGCAATGTATACGGAGGGTCAACTACTCGAGTAATAATTCGATTAAGATCACCCGTATAGTGAGTAGCAAGTTATTGAAATAATTCGGTTTTGCTCATCACTACCGTCCATTATAAATGACATTCTGCTCAAAGTAATTTTTTTTATCGCAGGTGTAAGGCCCGCCCTAGTTTACGTAACTAAAAAATGCTATTGTATGATGTATAAAAATAATGTTATTATTTCCTAAAATATATCACTGCATTAAATATACATTAATGTCCAAGGTTATGTAATACATTGACTGTAAACCCCTTTCTTAATATTCTTGATCCGCCACTGTCTTTGTAGTTATGAACTTCCAATACCTTCTATAGCAAATTTTCTGATCATGCGCCTGTCCACGTGCATGCGCATAGAATGTCTGATTCATGGTAAGGTAAATGGGTAAAAGTTATTGAAAAATAAAGTTTGTTATTATAATTTGTAATTTCAGGAAAGGTGAGGACGTAGAAAAGTTCATTGCGTAGTGCTTTGGTTATTAGAATATCCAAGAAATATTGCCATTACCTATATTGATTTAGAATTCTACTTTTACTATAGGTACGTATTGGCATGTACATATTGTTTATTGACTTTTGTATATTTACGTATATCACATGAATATGAAAGCTGTATTTTGCTAATACTAGGCAAAGCACTTTTTCAAATATTATCTTTTAATAATACTGCTTTTGCTTTACGTGTCATTGTATAAATAAAATATGATAAAACGCATATTGCATGAAGTATAGACAAATATACATTGCTTTTTTTGTAACAGATAATCAAACATGAGCAATTGGAATAATCCGGGTTATCCTCCTCCAGGTAAGCTACAATTTTACTCGTCTACTCTATACTCAACAGTTATAATTTGTAAATTTTAATTATAGTTTTTTTTGACCTCATCATTTTGATCAAATATTTCAATTGAAAGTGGTATTACATTTATTTTGTATATATTATTACCTAATGCAAGACTGAAAAATATTGTCTTACTGCCATATTAACGTGATACATATTTTGGTGAAAGTTCTAATTTATTGAGATCTAGAAATGTATAACATTACATTGTTTTTCTTCTTGTACCTTTATATAGAGCTAATTAAAATAATTTGTACTGCCAGACGTGAAATAAATCATTTTTATTCTATTAGTCTTCAATAGATACATGTTTCATTTGTAAGTAATAATGTAAACAAACACTAACAGCCTTATTCATAATCATCACCCTAATAAGGTGTTAGTACGCTACTAGTAAGTAGCTACTAACATCCTACTAAGACGCTATTAATTTACCTTATTCATAAACGCTTATTTAGTGGCTAGTAAGTAGTAGGATGTTAATAGAAAAATGCATATGGCAACAGGGTAATATGAAGAACGATCGTGCGCACTGATGTACAAATTTAAATTTGCGGTAATCCACGGTAATCACGATAGAAAGCAAATATTAAAAGGTTAGAATTTACAATTTCAGATTAACTAAAATCTGCAAAATAAGAAGGTACGATTATATATAAATTGTATGTATAGCAGAAAAAGTTTTCATGGTTTATGAACAAATACATGTTAGAGCAGAATAGCAAGAAGTTGAGGAAGGTCAAGTTAATGGGGCTCTAAATCCAAAAATGTTCTAGAAATGGCTTAACCCACTGGAAATATATAATTCAATAATAATAGAATTTCTATACAAAATATATGCAGAATGAAATAAAATAAGTTACAAACATGATAATCAATAGGTGGAAAGACGTTATAGGTACTCCACATTAAATTATATATATAGTTTATTCTTATATTTTGCATTAATAATCTATGCGATGCTAAGGCAAGGATTTGTGATACAGTTGCAAGGTAAAAAGACTGTACCGATGACTTAGAGAATTTGGAACAAATGTTCATTAAACAGGAGATTTGAAGTAATTCTTCATTAAAATTAAATGCTAAGAAAAATGTAAACAATATTAGGTGATATTAGTATGATTTCAGAATGGAGATATAGAAGGTATTTTGATTAGTGATAATGGATATGCATGTTCAAGATATCTCCATCACAAACACTAACGACAAGTCCTGTGTTAAAATATAAGACTCCATATATCAATGAGAAATGTCTTTTAAAAAGCATTTGAAATTATGAAGAATAAATTTGGATCCTCTCTTCATTAAACTGGACACAAGGGCATCGATAGTAGCAATATCCATTATGAATATTATAAAAGGAAAATTGCAAACAGAGGAATCTTCACATTAAAAAAATATCTCCTCACTTTCATTAACCTTGTATGGAATTAGATTGATAATGTGGATAATGATTTAAAATAATTATTAATGATAATGTTGGCAATATTTTTAAGCATTAGATTAGCATATAATGGGACATTTTAATTAAAAGCACCTATTATCATAAGGATGTTTTATTTAAAATAAAGTCTAAATATAAAAATATCTTTATACACTCATTCCTTCCTTTTCTCTTTTAACAATTTCATTTTCATAGCATGATATTGAATTTCATTTTGTATGTTATATCGCGGATACCAATTTGTTTTTTTAGGTTAGCTTTAACGGTGAGCTGTAACTTTAAACATACCCCTACACGCTACTAACAATTTAGTTGGCTACTACGCTTAGTACGCTGTTAAATACGATTATGAATACGACTTTTTTTTAGTAGCGTGTTAGTTGGATCTTAGTAGCCACTAACTTTCATTATGAATAGGGCTGTAAGTAATTTCTAGAAAAAACGCATGTAACATGTATGTTAAAATATCAACTTTATGTATTAAATCGCTGAAATAGAATACTTATCATCATACTTATTGACATTTCTTAAAACATAATGTGGAAAATGCAGCACATGTCTGTCATGTATTTATTGTTGAAGGAAGATAGACAGTCTTTTTGAATACCTTTGGATATTTAATAATTTGTAAATATATACATATCTGGCTTATTTTCCCTAGATACTGTATTTAGGCTGGGTTGTTTATTTTAAATATTTCTGTGAAAGTTTATAAATATATAACTTTTGAAAATACCTATTAATTTTGGATATAAGTAATTACAGCTTTAAATTGTAGGAAAAATGTTTTGTAATTTTATTGATGAATAAAATTTTTTATTCTCATAATTTTTTCATAAGGTGCATATCCATCATCACAACAATATCCTCCATACCCTGGTGCTCCACAGTCTGGATACCCTCAGCCTGAGTACCCCCAGCCTGGTTACCCTGGAGCTCCTCCTCCACAAGGATATACTGGATATCCCCAACAGGGTTACCCAGGCCCTCAACCTGGAGCTCCTCATCCTGGATTTGTGCCTCCACCACCAGGACCATATCAACATAATACTCAGCAAGGTGAAGAAATTCCATTGTCACATAGAACTGGTTTGTTATATGTACTTTGTTCTGCTTTCTTATTGCATGTTTATTTGTTATTTAATTAGTCTATATAATTTTTGGAATATCTCATAATCTTTGCAAAGAAAGAATAGTAGAACAATATGTATTCTCTTAAAATTGACTTTTTACATAATTCAAATATGTTTTTATTTAATATATTACAAACCTTAAGTTCATTAATTTTGATTATATATAAATTGGTAAATCTAGGCCAATATACTATAAACAACATAAAACTTTGAAATGTCGAAATGTACAACATAATAAATACAACCATAAGCACTACATCTATATCAAATATACAAGAAGATTTGGTTCAAAAGTCTCATAGAAAGGCTTTGTAATAGTGGTGCTAGTATGTTATTCTATTTAAATTTAATATTATATTCTAACATTCAATGTACTCATGTTATTGTAAATTTAGCATTAATGAAGTAAGGTGGTATGCTGCAGTATGCTACTAAATTTACGTAAAAACGTCTTAACTATATATGCAATTTATTTGTTATCATTAGAGTGAATTTAATTGATATAGATATTGACAATTAAATATCCATTTAGTTATATATATATATATATATATATATATATATATATATATATATATATATATTCGTATGAAACTACATGACAGGTACAAGAAAAGAAACATACAGCATGTGTCAATTTTCGTTAGCCATAGGCGATTAATTCATGCAATACGTGACAACATGGCATCCCTACTTTCCTCTCTAATGCCAGCGCGACCGATACATGCTCAAGTTAGAGTTAGCAGTACCTATTCGACCAACGTATTGGATGTTTGTAATGCGTTGAGAAATAATATTTACGAGTTGCAAGGATTTATTTTTCTTTTTCCTTTCAGTAAATGCAGAGAATTATTAAGCTGCGTTCACGCTGCATGACACAAACAAAAGCGTAATTCTAATAAAATTAAAAATAAGGTAAATAAAAAAGGATTCTGAAAATAATACTCCTAATATATTACTAGATCGGGAGATCGCGGCGGCCATTTGATGTTTCCCGTTCCAGTAATAAGACGGCTTTTGCAGACTAGATCGGAACGTGTTCGCAACTAAAGATTGAATGATTGAATGTAAAATCTGGTGGGGACATCGGACAAAATCGTTGTATGTCGATTGTTGCCGGGATTGGTGACGTACACGTTGCCACGTATTATTTGTATACGTATAAATCGCATGTAAAAATTGAATCCCTATAGCTAATGAAAATTGACACATACGGTATATAAATTATATTATAAAAGTAGAAGTATATTTAGAAGGGCGATAACTGCAGGGGGGCCCTCTAAAACACTGCACCATTTGGTCTAGGATGTAGGAAAAAACCTGCAGAATAAAAAGCCTACATCACAGTGCCACAAAACTAAAGGTCTTTAGTTGTTAAGATCCAAGCAACAGCCTTTGAGTTAAATTATGTAAGTCCGTGTATCCAAATTCAAACTTAGCTAGAGGACATTCTTCAACAATATGTATAACTGTTTCAATCTCAGCTCCACAATCACAAGCTGGACCCGCAGTCATATTCCAATTGAAAAACATGCTATTCTCCTCTTGAAACCAGTCAATTCACTGATGCTGCATGAATTTCATTTGTCTTTGGATATACCTTCGATATTAAGTTGACAAATCTTAACAACTGGACCAATATTCCTAAAAGAAACACAATATGAATTTAAACATGAAAAATGATACCTGTCATATGACCGTGAGGATCTTAGGATCTTGTACGGTCTTCCAAGTGATGGTTATTATGGACAACATTATAATCTTTATTTTGATGGATATAATATAATAATGCTCGCGGAGGAGCTAATTATATCCAACAACAAGTTAATAACGACAGAGACGTACCGTGGCAATACGTCAAATGGCAACTCTATCTTTGGTTTAAATATACTCTAAAAGAGGCCACTCAAAGTACGACAATCAATAAAAAAGTAATTTGAGCTAATTATATCCGACAACAAGTTAATAACCACAGAGACATACCGTGGCAATACATCAAATGGCAACTCTATCTTTGGTTTAAATATACTCTAAAAGAGGCCACTCAAAGTACGACACTCAATAAAAAAGTAATTTTAATACTAGATATCATCGAGTTTGGTATATTTATACATTGAAATAGTTCGCACTACCACAAAAGATGACGTTATTAACGAGGAATCCCTGTTGTTCTTTCCGTTCTTGTTAGATATATCCACATGTACAACTACTTTTCCCAACACATTTTTTTTATAATTTGTAATACGTATCATGTATTACATATGAACGAATTCATTATGTCTAAAATGGAAATGCTTCAGTAGTTTACTTTGAATATATGTGATATAATATATGTATGTTGAATAAATTTAATATTACTCTCTTTCTAAATATAGCATGGGAATAAAGAGTATATAGTCAGAGGTCAGAGACATAGAGAAGGGGAGACTGCTCTTTCAAATGCGCGGAGGTTTGAATGAAAATGTTAGCCATTTTGACCCAGAGCTAAGGAGCACTCATAAAGCGCATTAATCACAAACCTTATTCAGAGAGCGCGACTTTGACACAATAATTCAAGTAGACAGAAACGAACAATGTGGTGATGCTGGATTATAAACGAATTAGCGACAAACACGAAAATAAGAAATAAAAAGATAACTTTGCTGAATAGCTCATTTACTACTGATGATTAAATAAAATTAATTTAGTTAAACGCTTTTACTTTCTTATACGTAGTATAAGGAAGTATTGTGATGATGAAAATTTTCGACCTCGAGATTTTCGCAGATGTCCACGTTTTGAGGTCCCCTGATACCAAAAAAGTGGTTTTACTTTCTTATACGTAGTATAAGGAAGTATTGTGATGATGAAAATTTTCGACCTCGAGATTTTTGCAGATGTCCACGTTTTGAGGTCCCCTGATACCAAAAAAGTGGTTTTTAAAAAATGTCTGTGTGTCTGTCTCTCTCTCTGTGTGTGTGTGTGTGTGTGTGTGTGACCACGATAGCGGTCAAACCGCTGTAGATATCAATTCCAAATTTTGTATTTACGAATATAATCTCCCTCTTGAGAACTGATTAGATTTTGAGCAAAATCGGCAGCCCGGAAGTAGTAGTTTACTTCAGTGAAAAAATCGAATTTTGCAAATATTTCATCAATTACTAAGTTTAAACAAATTTATAAAGAATTCAAATGTACTCAAAATTAAATTTGAGAAAAATTGTTTTAATAAAGTTTTTCGAAATTCCTACCGGAAGTAGGTCTTTTACTCTTATCGAAAATCAGTTTTTTGCGAATATCTCGCAAGTCATGCTTTCTAGGCAGGTACATTACGAGTATAAAAGTATTTAGAACATACTTTTAAATATCTTTTGTATAAAAAAAATTTCAAAATTCAGCCCGGAAGTACCACTTTTACTCTTATCGAATAGCGATTTTTTGCAAATATGTCGTAAATTATGCATTCTATATATATTTATGAAGAGTACAAAAGTATTTAGAGTTGGATTTGGAATATTTTTTGTATAAATGAAATTTCAAAATTCGGACCGGAAGTAACACTTTCATACGTATAAGAAAGTCGTGTGGTGGCCACACCTCATTTTTTAAAAAATGTCTGTGTCCGTCTGTCTGTGTGTCTGTCTGTCTGTGACCACGATAGCGGTCAAGCCGCTACAGATATCAATTCTAAATTTTGTATTCCCGAATATAATCTCCCTCTTGAGAACTGATTAGATTTTGAGCAAAATCGGCAGACCGGAAGTAGTAGTTTACTTCAGTGAAAAAATCGAAATTTAAAAATATTTCGTCAATTACTAAGTTTAAACAAATTTATAAAGAATTCAAATATACTCAAAATTAAATTTGAGAAAAATTGCGTTAATAAAGTTTTTCGAAATTCCTACCGGAAGTAGGTCTTTTACTCTTATCGAAAATCAGTTTTTTGCGAATATCTCGCAAGTCATGCTTTCTAGGCAGGTACATTACGAGCATAAAAGTATTTAGAAAGTACTTTTAAATATCTTTTGTATAAAAAAAATTTCAAAATTCGGACCGGAAGTAACACTTTTACTCTTACCGAATAACGATTTTTTGGAAATATGACGTAAATTATGCATTCTATATATATTTATGAAGAGTAGAAAAGTATTTAGAGTTTGATATGGAATATTTTTTGCATAAATGAAATTTCAAAATTCGGACCGGAAGTAACACTTTCATACGTATAAGAAAGTCGTGTGGTGGCCACACCTCATTTTTTATTTTCTTATACGTAGTATAAGGAAGTATTGTGATGATTAAAATTTTCGACCTCGAGATTTTTGCAGATGTCCACGTTTTGAGGTACCCTGATGATGATGTAAATAGCAGGGACTGTTAATAAATTATTCACTTTAAAAGTCCTCTGCAAGATTGTCTATAATGAATGGATAAAATGGTATGAAGTATCCTTTTTTGTGTGCTGAATAAAACATGTAAATAACTACTGCTACCCCAGACAACAATACCGAACTTCAACAACGGATAGCAGCAGCCGTAATAAGTAGTCCACAGCACGTGGATGCGCACTAAATTTCTTAAATGCGAGAACGCATAACATTAACTATACAATTTCTTACATATATGTACTACTTATATGATCTTCCCACTTCAACTGGTCGTCGATAGTTACACCAAGCAAGCGAGCACTGCGTTGAACCTCATAATGTTTGTTATTATAGGAGAAAGGCGTAATGCAAACATTTATGTTAACATTCTTTAAAATGTTGATGTTACCATCAGTTGCTCCGTTCTTTCCTGACAGTAATTTTATATTCCAACAGGAAAATTGTCCAATACACACATCAGGACTTGCACAAAACTGGTTGAGAACAAATAATATTAATGTTTTGCCGTAGCCTTCGACAAGCCCAGATGTTAACCCCATAGAAAATCTTTTTTTTTATATAACTCGGTTTTACAACATCCGTCGTCTTCCGATTTCCAATCTCCACTCGTTTCTATTCGCCCACAACTCGTCATCCAGACCCCAAAACCTCATTTCGCTGTCTTATTCCTTCTCTCCAGCTCCTCCGTGGCCTTCCTCGTTTTCTTCGCCCATTTGGATTCCATTGTCTTACTTGTTTAGGTAGTCTTTCGATCTCCATTCTCTGCACGTGCTCGTACCATACCAGTTGTTTTGTTCTTATCTCGTCCACTATCGTGCGTTCACCCACTGTCATAATTTCTCTTATTCGTTGATTTGTAACTCATTTTCTCTGTTCTGTCCTTGATTGGCCAGACCTCTGAACTGTACGTAACAATACTCTTTACTATGGTGTTATATATGAGCTTTTGTTCTGTTTCGATATACTCTGGTCCCAGAGTATTCCATTTATTAAAGTTATCGCTTTTCTTCCTTGTACATTTCGGTCTTTTAAAGCTCTGTCTAGTGCATTGATTATATATATAAGGAGATATATCAACGAGCACTTTTTCACAAAAATTGTAAATATTCTCAATAGGTGTCGGAGCAAACCAGAAATTACCATCTTATGCAGTTTTTCCCACAATTTGGGAATTGTAGATTTAGCGCTTTCTGGTATTTATTGGAAGTACTAAAATTTGGTTCACAGCCTGCTTTGTAAATATGTAATAAATCCTACTGATTTGACACTTTGTTTACATTTGTATAAATCGACATTATATAGGGCCAAAAAATCATCCTCTATTTTTTTTTCTAAATGCTCCTTTGTATTATTACGGAAAATGAATATAAATAGGGAAGTTGCTTGAAATAAATGAAAGAAACAGTATTTCCTGCTTTTCTCACCTCACATAATTGTTTTAGATATATATTGTGATATTTTTATTATTTGTTTTGACTTGTCATGCTTTCTAAATATATACATACGTCTGTATGTGCAATATATTGAAGACCAAAATTCTTATTTTCCTACCTTTAGTGACTTAATAAGTTCCTACACAAGCCCCATAAGGTATTTTAAGTTTCAATAAAAACATATTAAGATTTCGATGACCCTGCAAATGCACAATATTTTTTCTCAGTTTTTGTTCAATGTGTGTGTATATGATCCCTGTTTTTATAATATACTTATATAAACAAGGATATGATGAATGTTATTAAAATAGATAATGAATGTATCTATAATGATGTGTCCTATCAAAACAATTATTGAAGAAATGTAAACGAAATGTTTTAATTAGGATCGCTAATATAATCGCAGGAATAAGATAATCTCTGTGTATTGGAATTGAGCCAGTGAATTCTAAGTTAGCCGTTTGTAAAGTGTAAGTAGGTTGGCTATTGTTGGACAACTCAGTATATTTATCTATCTGAATCTGAACTATCTTTGTTTTATTTGTTATTTAATTCCTGCCTTACTTTCTTATTTTCTGGCCATAATTAAAACTATTCGTGTGCTTACTGTATAGGGGTGATTTACTCTATTATTCATTAAGTATATCGCGTTCGCTATTTAGAGGGATGCTTTCTGTCTGTATGTATTAGGAAGTGAAAATATTTATTACAGTTAATAGAAAATCTGTTTGACATAGGTGTTACATTACATACATAGGTACTCAGGTACTTTCCAATGTTTTACAAAAATTGATTTATTCCAAATGTATAATTTTACATATTATTAAGGATAAAACAAGAGACATGCTTGAAATTACTTTATTTGATTTTTTACATAGATTTTTTTATAATAAATAGCACAGAAATCAATAGAAATAACAAATAATTTATAGATTCTTCACCTTTTTTAATTTCAAGCTTTCTTTGCCAATTACATGCTTAGAAGAAGTAAATTTACATCTCTTAAAAATGACACATGTTATGCAACGTTCTAATAGTTGCACCTTATGTTGTTTACAAGGTTCGTCAGTTAAAAACGATGTTCTTTCCAGATTTTTTGTAACTTTGTTTAATATCCTTTTGCGTAGTTTCTTCTTATGTTTTGTACAATCAAAATATTTTTCAAATGTATCTAAAGTCAATTTAATTGCTTCACATAGCTGATCTGTTGGTGCTAATAAACTAAATGCACCTTCTTCAATATATCCATACATTTTATTTAATATGAGTAATTCATTTTTATTGGAAAGTGTAGAGGTAGTATCAACAAAAGAGTGGTAGCAAATTTTACATTTTGATTGCTCAAACGATGTTCTAGCCAGGTAGCCGGCGAAATATGTAATACTGCATTCTTGTAATGTAGTTTCGGTTTTTGTAGGTGTTTCAACAGTCCCTCCTGATAAAATATCACAAGAAGATGTGGAGAAGCTACTGGAAGAGTGCAGTATTTCTTGCGCTGTAGAATCTAAAGAAATTGGCTCCAATAGATCTATTTCAGTCTCTATTTCTCTTGATTGATGTTCACAGTTTGATGCCTCCTAAGGTGTTAAAAGAGAATTTATTGCATATGAACGGAACGTGGTTCTGAATGTTCGCGCGCTTGGATTAGGGTTGTATCCTCCTTTTTGACGGAAAATGGAAAATAAATTTTCAATAACATCCTGGTTGGTTTTTCTAGTAAGAATATATGCATCAGGATGTTTGGTTGTTTCACTGTCATACAACATTAATATTCCTCGAATTGTTTGTAGGAGTCCATCAAAACATGGTGGTCTTGATGGTGCTCTTGTTTGGTTATTTTTTTTTAAATTTTGAATAAAGACTAAACTTTCTTCTAATGTTGTTCTTACTAGCGGATGGCTATGATGTAAACTACATTTGTATGGGTTAGGATCATGAAATGTGCTGCTATTGAGTGTATCAAAAAGATTATTTATCGTAGATATAAAATTTGCAGTGTGTAAAGATGTATTTGATCTTAGTTCTCCTGTTGCTACACAAGTCCGAATACAACTTGCCACGGAGTGACTGAAAATTTGTGTAGCTAACTTCACTGACATTTTTTGAAATCCTTTGGGATTTATATGTTTTTCCGTGATTTTTGGCATTGCTCTGCAAGGTTTTGTGCTGTCAATATCATAGGCTTTACGTATATCTTGAAAACTAATAACGGTGTTATTTGAAATAATAAAATCGGCCTTTAGTAGATTATTGCGAAAATTCTTTATTAGATGTGGCACATCATAGACAGCTACAATGGGGTGATTTTGAATATTAAAGAAGGGCTTTTTCTCAGTCACTCCCAATTTTTTGTAAGTGCTTTGATTCGAAGCACCTTGATCGCAAACTGTTGCATAAGGGAGTAATCCATTCTCTAAACATCTTTCTATTATATCTTGCAGTAGTACTACAAGCTTGTTTGCAGGCACGCCAGAATGACTAAGGAAGTATGCCAGTGACAACTTCCATCTTGAAAACAACCCTCTAGCAAGAAAGACTAACGCATACCTTGCTGATCGGCTAGTTCTTCCAAGATGTCCCAAATCCTCAAAACCTTCTATAAGATCCAGATGTTTGTTGTATTCACTTATTTCCTTAAGTGACATTTCATCGAAGCTTATCACGCAAGCTCTCTCTACAATGCTCCAACTTTCTATCTTTCTGCTAATTTGCCAAAAGAGCTTTTGGCTAAGTCCTGGTAAAAGGCTAGACCCACTAATCCATCGTTTTATTGTACTAGGTGCTGGTAGTACAATTTTTTCAAACAAGAACTTATACGCTGTGGGTGATTTATAATATAATGCCAACGCAAAATTTTTCTGATCTAATGGCCACTTTCTTACACTATTTTGTCCTAATTGCATATTCACTAATGTTTTGCTACATTGTTTTTTAAATGAATATGTATTCAGTTGATGATGTAAATTTGAGAATCTCACTTTTTTTTTAATTTGGATATTTGTGCTCGTTTTTGTAAAAGCAATTTACTTTGACTCTTAATATTGCTCTTTAATTTTTTTTCACGAGATGTATTTCTTCCAGATATAGTTGAAACTTCTGCAACAGGAAGATTTGTGATATCACGCAGCCAATCCATATCCGCTGATTCATCCATTAATTCTACTTCTTCTTCCCCTTCGTCTTCTTCCAAAGTTATATTTTCATCGCTTCGTATTTTTCTTTCATACGTTGTTATAATTTTAGACGGGCCTGGTTGCGGCTCAGATATTTCCCGTTTTCTTTTAGAATCGTATGGTTGGGGAACTGCTGATTTTGTTAAACGATTCTTCAGTATTTGATTAACAAAACTGTCACTCTCGAAATGTCTTTGGCAAATTTGATACCTTTTTAGGTCTTCCAGGGGTGTGGTGGCTAAGGAAGAGTTTCCTATAAACCAAAGAAATTTACATTTATAGATTTGGAGATGAATTAATACCAATTTTCACTTAAATAGTATTTTATTACTTTATTAACTATAATTATTAATTAAAATGTTTATTATGTGAAAAATCCGTACTCTATCATCATTAATACTTGTTTGTTTAATACCTTTTGCTTTACAAAATAATGTAATTTATTAATTAACTTGATCTTATACCAACATTTTTTTGAAAGTCTTGTTGTGTTAGTATTGGTAATTTTTATACAATGATAAACACAATATTCAGAAACCTTGCAAATTAGCACAGAAAGTTGAGGGTTGCGATTTTTAATTTTATCTCAAATAACTAGTACTTTACTCTTGATATAATTTTACGTTTCCTTAATTTTTAAACATCCTTTACGTTATACCGACATTCTGGTTATAGCTATCGACTTTTCAGAACAAGCGAAACTCTTTATGAAGAATGACTTTCTCAAAAAATAAGAAATAAAAGATTTTAGGGGTATAGTTAGGTCAATGCGGGGCACACTGTATATATAGGTCTAAGTTAATATAATAATCCTGAATAAAAAATTGTTTAAACTCTGTCATTTAAATGTAAAAGATATTTGAAATTATATATGTATGTACTACCTATAAATAAAAATTTATGGCTTAGTGAGTTAACATATGTATGTCAACATACATATATCCTTATTATTTGCATATAGAGATACCTACCTATGTGTAAAATACTGTTCTTAAAATTAGGGCAATATAAAGGAGAACTTTAAATATTTAAATATAAGTACATCATAATTCGAGCTGAGGGATTTTGCGGGGTGCCAGGATAGTATTCAGGTAAACGCACGAATATAATGACCTTGTTTCGATCGGTGATGCATGCGTGATTTTATTGCTTTACATGCATTCGCTATTTATATCACTTAGGTATGTCAGTTATGTCGTTATAAAGTTTATATTTAGAGAAATACTAAGCAAAAAAAATTAAATTCTTAACATACATAACATAATTTTTTACAAAAAAAAAGACAATTTCTCGGTCGTACGTATATTTTAGTAACTATGTGTACATTTTAAAAAAGAAGTCTATGCCTACATGTTTATACAAAAAATAAATAAAATTTGAGTTTATAATTAAATAATATATTCAGGTGAACGTATTTTCTACATAATTTAAATTGCACTGAAAAATAAAACAATCCTTATATTCAGCAGAAACACCATAAAAAGATCTATCGACAAAGCACAATGTCGCCTATTCATACATTTATACATAAACTCGATGCCGCTCTAGTACATAATGTATTATGTAAACATAATACATGCCGCTCTAGTACATAATGTATTATGTAAACATAATACATTATGTACTAGAGCCGCATCGAGTTTATGTATAAATGTATGAATAGGCGACATTGTGCTTTGTCAATAGATCTTTTTATGGTGTTTCTGCTTAATATAAGGATTGTTTTATTTTTCAGTGCAATTTAAATTATGTAGAAAATACGTTCACCTGAATATATTATTTAATTATAAACTCAAATTTTATTTATTTTTTGTATAAACATGTAGGCATAGACTTCTTTTTTAAAATGTACACATAGTTACTAAAATATACGTACGACCGAGAAATTGTCTTTTTTGTAGAAAATTATGTTATGTATGTTAAGAATTTAATTTTTTTTGCTTAGTATTTCTCTAAATATAAACTTTATAACGACATAACTGACATACCTAAGTGATATAAATAGCGAATGCATGTAAAGCAATAAAATCAGGCATACATCACCGATCGAAACAAGGTCATTATATTCGTGCGTTTACCTGAATACTATCCTGGCACCCCGCAAAATCCCTCAGCTCTTCATAATTATTAGGGTAATAAATAATGAAAATATTAACGCAAAATTCCAGTTCTGTTATCTCTTTCTAACCTTAAAGAGACAAGGTAGGTATTTCATGGATGTTAAAAATTAGAGGCCCTTAACTGATATATTATGTAAACACACTTATCAATAGCTGTTTCTGTTCTAGCCCATCTGGTTTCAAATATGCTTAGGCTTTTTCCTTGAATTCTGATATGGATGTATCTATAATACATAATTTCAAATAATTTTATTTCTGGGAATATATCTATTTTGTAATGACAGCAGTTAACAGATTTCGGAATATATTTTATAATTCAAATTAGTAAATAATAGAGTAATAGACAATGAAGAAAATATATGTACTTATATATTTAAAATAAGGACAATTATGGTTATTATTATTGTTAGTGTTATTTCTGTGTCTGTCTAATTTCCGCTGTCTATAAAGGGTAAAATTTCTTCCTGCAGTAAGATGAGTATATTTATTATTAAACCCAAAAGGTAAATATTTGATATTAAATATGAAACTTACCTGAATTTAATATCCATTGCTTTACACGTTCCAAATCTTGCACAGGAAATGAGAACATACTTAGATTCGGAACAGTTCTTCGGTTGTTCTCACATTTAAAATACTGACACTTATTACCAGCCATATTTTTCGTTTGAAAAGAAAATATGCAAATTCAACTACACTGGCTTCGTTGGCGCCCATAAAATTAAAAAAATATTTTTCTCTTATACCTACTTACGATAGTTCTGTCATCTAGCGTTGAAAAGTATAATTATAGGCAGCATTTTACTGGATGTTCTACCTTTTCAATTTGATATACATATATATATTGGGATGTAGGAACACTAGCGACTTTAAGCGGCCTCATCCCGAAACTGAGTTTTAAGCGTAGCCGATTTTCTTATTGCGTTGATATATCTCCTTATATATAATCAATGGTCTAGTGTTCCGTCCGCTGTTATTTTTAGCCCCAAGTATTTGTACTCGTCACAAGACTTAATTCGCTGTCCCGTATTTAGTACTAGATCTTGTTTTATTCCACCAATGCACATATACTCTGTCTTTTTTATATTCACCTCCAAACCCCACTTTTTGTATCCTTCTATCAGTTTTCGAGTCATATATTCCAAGTCGTCATACTCTTGGGCCACTACAATTTGATCGTCGGCGAAACACAAGGTGTATAAATAAAATGGTGTCATTTAATGGAATTCCCATGTTTTGGCATTTTCTTTTCCATACTTTAAGGACTTGTTCTAAATAAATCTTGAAGAGCGTTGGCGCTTGTAGGAACACTAGCGACTTTAAGCGGCCTCATCCCGAAACTGAGTTTTAAGCGTAGCCGATTTTCTTATTGCGTTGATATATCTCCTTATATATAATCAATGGTCTAGTGTTCCGTCCGCTGTTATTTTTAGCCCCAAGTATTTGTACTCGTCACAAGACTTAATTCGCTGTCCCGTATTTAGTACTAGATCTTGTTTTATTCCACCAATGCACATATACTCTGTCTTTTTTATATTCACCTCCAAACCCCATTTTTTGTATCCTTCTATCAGTTTTCGAGTCATATATTCCAAGTCGTCATACTCCTGGGCCACTACAATTTGATCGTCGGCGAAACACAAGGTGTATAATAAAATGGTGTCATTTAATGGAATTCCCATGTTTTGGCATTTTCTTTTCCATACTTTAAGGACTTGTTCTAAATAAATCTTGAAGAGCGTTGGCGAAATACAACAACCTTGTTTAAGACCTTTATTCACTTGGAACCCTTTTGTTAGTCTTTGGTTTATTTTGACTTTTGCTTTGCTATTGTCGTACAACTCTTTAATTGCTTTAATTAACTGAACGCTTATGTGTGTATTCTCCAAAGCCTTCCAAAGTAAATTAAGTGGTACGCTGTCGTATGCTTTTTGTAAGTCTACGTATAGTAAATGCAACTCTTGTCCATAGCCATTTTCTTTTCGATAACTTGAGTTGTACAGAACTGATGATCTACAGTCGATCTACCTGCCCTGAATCCGGCCTGTTCTTCTGCCTCCATGTCTTTGTACTCATTTTCCATTTTTTTCCCTATTATTTTGCCGTAGACTCTGCTCAGCGTACTAGTCACAGATATGCCTCTATAATTGTCGCACGTATCATTCCTTCCTTTTTTGTGAATCGTGGTTATATATGATGTTTTCCACTCGTTTGGGACTTTGGTTCCGTTTAGATATTTTTGGAAAAGATTTCGTAGTCTCACAAACAGTTCATTTGTACCGTATTTAATAAGTTCAGCCGGGATATTTCCGGGTCCGGCAGATTTTCCGCTTTTTAAGGCTGTGCATACGGTTTTAACTTCAGGAAGAGTTAACGGTATTGGAGATCCTGTCGTTCTAAAGGCATCATTTATTTCTTCTTGGAATTCCACTCTATCTTCCGTTAAAAGTTTTTTAAAATGTGCATCCGATTCTTTGTCTGATAATGGCGAAATTATATCTCTGGTCGTTTCTTTTCTAATTGATTTTATCGTCTTCCAACTTTCGGTACTTCTTCGACCTCCTTAAGAAGAGTCTATTTTCTGGCACTTCTGCGTCCATACTAAATTTTTCTTGTCACTAATCATTCTTCTTACCTTTGATTGTGCGCTCTTGTAGTTTTGTCTTGCATTCTCTGTTTTTTGAGATAAGTAAATGTGATAAAGTTTTCTCTTTTCCTCTATTTCTCTTCCAATCTCAGCATCCCACCAATATGGTTTTCTCCTCTTCGATTTTTCTCCCACTAAACCTAGTGCTTCTTTTGCGGCTTGATGAATGCTTGAAGTAATGCAATCATACTCTTCATTTGGGTTTTCGCCTGAACGTGCATTGAGCTTTTCGTTAAGGCGTTTTTTATATAGGTTTTTTACGCTGTCATGGTCTAGACTTATTAGGTCGTATCTACAGTGATCCGTTTCTTCTAACCCTGTGTTCTCCAGCTGTTGTTGGTGAAGGTTTTGGCCTTGACAAGGAAAGAGAATTTTGGCTTCCAGAAAATAGTGATCACTGCCGCATGTTAGTCCGCGTTTTACTCTGACGTCTTGGATTTTTATTTTTGTCTTTTGATTAGTAATAAGATAGTCAATTACTGATTTGAGATTTTGGGAGGGTTTGGTCCAGGTGTATTTGTGTATTTCCCTGTGTTGGAAGAAGCCATTTTGAATTTTTAAGTCTAGTTGCTCGCATACCGTAATTAGTCGGTTTCCATTGTCGTTAACAATCTCTTCTCCGAATCGACCCACTGTCATATCATTTAATTTTTTATCTGTTCTGCTATTTATGTCTCCCAATATAACAATTTCTCTAGATGTACTGACTGTTGATATTTCGTTGTAAATCTGTTACGTTGGCGTCATCGTTTATTGCATATATTCCAAAAATCGTCAGTCTAACTCCTTTAATTGTTATATTCATTTTTATCAGCCGTTCGTTAATAGCTTCCCAGATGGTAATAAATCTTCTAACTTTTTTGTTGACCAAAATGGACACTCCTTGTTGTGCATGTTTTTCCTTTGGGACTCCGCTATAGAAATGGTCGTATTGCCCCAGGTTTTCAGATCCTTTTCCTTTTTTCTTTGTTTCTAATAGTACCGCGAGGTCTACCTTCACTCTGCTGATTTCGTGGACTATTTCGTTTACTTTTCGACTCATTCCTTGTACGTTCCATGTACCAAAAATCATTGTCCTTTTTCGTTGCTTGGGTCGTCTTCTTGGGTTTTTCTGTCCATTCCGAGGCGCTTGATTGGATTTTTTAACATTTTGTTTTTTTCCGAGTACCAGAGAGTTAGTCTGATGTCCCAACCCCCAACCTGGAGGACCAGATAATTTTTAATCAGGGTTTTCTTCCCCTAACCTTTGACGATTCCAACGTCGTAACTACAAGGCAGCAGGTGCGCCGAACAAATTTTCGCCCCCAAAACAGGCAAGAGCTTATAAATAACATAAATCAGGAATTGCAAAATTTAACACAAGAGTATTGCCAAAACCTGATTGCGTCTATGCCTAGACGATTAACATCCCTCATAAAGAAGAACGGAGCTATGATTAAATATTAATTTGTTAAGTTTGTCACTATTTCTAAAATATTATTTGTTTAAATTTAACCTATTTATTTTTAGACTGACATACCGTCAACGTATTTTAACCTATTTTTAATAAAACATGTTCACACTATACAAAAATTGAAAAAAAAACTATCAAATTTTTTTGGCATTTCCCGTTTTTTTGGCTTTAGCTGTATGTCTCTGCAGTTTGAAAAATGCATAATTACTCATAACAACGACAGTTAATATGGACAATAATAAATATGGTAGGGAACGCCAATGACGAATTACAAATTAGTGATTTTCCCTAAAACGCTAATTTCCCATTGAAAAGTTGAAGTAGATATTGACGTCAAGCTCGCGGAAAATAGAACAAGATTATGTCAGTCTCGTTCGCATGTTATAGCTTATATTTTCATTGAAGCCAATTTTGGAACAGTATTCGTAGTAGTCCTAACAATGTCAGCTAATAACAGAACGTACTCTAAATAGGTTAGACCATAGATAAAATATTTATACTCTTATATAGATGGCTAAGTTCACCAATATCACGAGACTTGAAATAGTAGTAATTGTTTTTGTCGCCAACAGCGTTGTGTGCACAAGCGGCAATTTTGAAATATATACTTTTAATTTTTTAGTTTTAAAATTGATAAAAACAAAGGAGTTACCGCAGGTTAATAATACTCTAATATATTTTTTCGTAATAAATTTATTTTGCATTAAAGTACATTTATTATCTAAGTATAATTAATAATAGAATATATGCGTATGATTGCCGACATATTAGTATACAAGAGACAAATATCAGTATTTAAATAAAATAAAATGTATGTTATATAGTGTGTGCCTTTTTAAGTTCATTTACAATTTCTATAAACATCTACATTTTAACAAAAACATATTTAGTTACTGCTAGTTCTATCAAACCATTTGCTACTTTTCTGGCAGAAAATGTATATTACTATTAAATGGAAAAATATTGATTATATTTTAAATTTATTTATGTGGTACTGAGGTGTGTTTAAATGAAATATGACAACTAAAAGTATTACTTAAACTAAACCTTTCTGACTACGTAAATGGCCTGACTAATTTTTGTACACTATAGGCTCGTACATCAATTAAATGGTGTTTAGATTATGAGCCATGAGATACTAAATCAGACCGACAAGTTTCACACATGCCAATCCGTTTTAAAATTCGTTTTGCGATAAACCCGACAATATAGGCTTGCTTTTGTAAAATTATGTCGTGACTCTCATTTTTAAAGGTGAACAATTCATTATCTTCTACATCATTGCCTTCATCTTGTGGTATTTCTGTTTTAATTTAATTTTGATTATATTTTAAATTTATTTATGTGGTACTGAGGTGTGTTTAAATGAAATATGACAACTAAAAGTATTACTTAAACTAAACCTTTCTGACTACGTAAATGCACTAATCTTTGCTTATTTCTTCTAAAATAGTCAAGTGCATGTACTTTTATCGGATCAGTTATACCTTTCGATAAATTACCTTTTAAAATTTTGTTTATATTGTTAGTCCACTGAAAAATTAACATTAAAGTGAAATAATCTGTAAATATATCTAGCAAATTATGGTGTTGGCAGGTAAAAGAAAATTCAACCAAATTTAAAATTTTATCTACCAATTTCGCACGTACTTTATTGTTAACGCATAATTTAGGCAAATAGAAATTTGTAACGTCTAAACATTTCGAAAATGTACGAATAAAGTTTGTTTTTGGCCTGACTAATTTTTGTACACTATAGGCTCGTACATCAATTAAATGGTGTATAGGTCCTGAGCCATGAGATACTAAATCAGACCGACAAGTTTCACACATGCCAATCCGTTTTAAAATTCGTTTTGCGATAAACCCGGCAATATAGGCATGCTTTTGTAAAATTATGTCGTGACTCTCATTTTTAAAGGTGAACATTTCATTATCTTCTACATCATTGCCTTCATCTTGTGGTATTTCTGTTGTGATGTTTGTCGTTACTAAGTTTTTTAGCGTATCAAGAGCACCATCATGCTGATCTTCTCCACAATTTGCACCCGGAGAATGTGAGGCGAAAAAATTGTTTATCAGAAGGCTTTTAAAAGATGTTATGAATGAGAAGCAACATGGATTTATGTTTCGCACTCCGTGGCTTCTAATACAGCCAAAGAAATTTTCAACGGGGTCTTGATTAAGGTTGCGGCTGCATAGATATTTAAAGCCTTTAGTGTTTAATTTCTGCCAAATATATATGAAGCCACGAAGTGTCAACTGCCAATTTTTTATAGTTGGAGGGACAACCTCGCGATCGGTATTTGATATGAATCGCACTGTATCCAATACCTGAATGCATTCATACCAAAATGTGACATGATTTGTGTCATTAGATACTGCACTATGTAGTGTCTTTCCATGCGTGTTAATCTTGGACAGAGCATTGACACTGTCAAACATTTTATCGAACAACATCAAAAAGTCTGCTGTATCCAGAGCTTCCTTTGAAAGACAATTCCCTACAACAATAAGTATGAGTATTATATATAAAAGGCAAATAAAGGAAAATATACCATATTGTACCAGTCCACGCATTGTTGACGATACACGATGTGAAAAAGCCTGTGCTGCAAGTTTTACTTTCATTTTCTTCACTTTGTCCTTGTATATGTGTGCATCCGTTAATTTATTTAACATGCGTGTATCATCATCCCCACTATCTAATTCGTATAGATCCACAATATCGCTCCATCGTGCTGTCTGTTCCCCTTTTTTCCATATAAATTTGGCATTATTTGCCAACAAATTATTTCTTACTCCTTTAAGTAGATGTGGTGGATCAAATATAGGAATAATTTCTTCCTCAAATACTTCGAATCCAAAAACATTCTTTTTTGTTCCAGAGAATTTATGGCGTCGCTTAGTGTCTTCCTTTAATCTGTGAATGGCAGCGGTATTCACTGCAGACTGATCGCAAACAGTAGCTATCACATTGAGACCTATACTTTGCAGCTTTTGAATAATGTTCTTTATGGCTACTACCAAATTGTTTGTGCTCATTCCACCTTGTGAGAAGTAATAGCATATAGGCTGCTTCCACTTTCTTTTCAAACCCCGAGCCATAAATACCATAGCATGGTCAACTATTTTTTTTTGTCGCCCATTACCACAATCTTCAAAACCATAAATTATGTCCTCTTTTTTATTATAAGTTAATGATGCTGCTAAAGACATTTCATCAAACATAAGACTACAGTAACGGTCTAGATCATCCATTTTATCTACTGTTAACTTTAAATTATCCAGAATTGCTTGGTTTATTCCACAAGAAAATGGGATTTTATATAGCAGAGAAGTTAAGGTTTGACGGGTAGGTAGGGCAAATGTCTTTTGCAAAGTCCTATACCCCCTTGGTGATTGTTTAAGCAAGCTCAAAGCAAAAATTTTATCGTCAATAGAATAACGACGGCCTTTACGTATTCTATGCTGCAATCGAATTTGACTTGCAATAAATTTTTGAGTTGTTTTATTAACTGCTTTGAACAATTCTGCATTATGTCCATGTTCCATTGCAACTTTCATTAGCTCCTTATTGGAAGCATTTTCGATAAATAATTTCCTAGCACAGTATAAAAGACCCTTAGAAGCACGATACAGTCTTTTTGCATGAGGAGAAAGATCACTTCGACGAGAAATACCACAATCTCTCAAAATGTTCATTCGTTTTTTCATACCTACAATCAAAGAACAAGGGTAAAGATATTTAAAACACAAAGGCTAATTACTGATAAAATCAGATGTCCTAACATTCTACTGAATTTAAATCAAAATGATAATATAAACTCCGATAAAAACTTACCAAGACTATGATAAGTGCGCTTTTTAAATAACTGAATATCCTTCCGTTCTTCATCTAAGTTCTGTTGATTTGAAGACTCTAGAATAAATATAAGAAGAAAATGGATTATACGATAGCATAATTTTGTGACAAGATTTGTTTTTACCTGGTTTCCTATAATCACTTGTTGAAGAACTAACCTCTGCTGATGTGCTGGCCTCATAAATTGAACTATTCCCAGATTCAAATGGTTGCACACCTATAATATTCAATATGGTTATTTAAATAACAAATTATATATTTGAACCTCATCAGCAATTGAGAAGTATTGTTGAAATGTTAATATTGCAATAAACATAATAATTCATGTATCAAATTTGTATCTATTTATACACTTAAAATTTATATATATATAACATGCACTTAAAGTGATAACTGTTTGTAGATGTTGTATGACAATAAATGAAGCACGTGGACATTATGCAGTAACATGAATATGATCAGATATCTACAGAGCAGCTAATTATTTATGTAGTGAAATGTTCTTTTATAGAACTTTATTTCTCATTATTACTAATGCATCTTCAAACTGAACCCTATTCAATAAACCAAACAGAAACGCATTGTTTACATATGTTTCTAAAAATCAGCAACTTGTACGTATCTGAACGTGCACTTTGTTTTTTACTTAATGTCTTAATTAATACCTGATAAATATAATGTAGGAACAGCATCTGCCTTCAAATTTGATCTGTTATGATATGTTGTAAATTTCATTTGTGGAGAAAAATGATTGTCACACACCCGATAATTTCTTCGCTTTTCAATTTTAAGGTCTTCTCGTCCCACAGCTATCTTCCACTGTTCAAAAAGCTAAGAATAAAAATATAGTTAGCACATATTTTATCGAATATGGTCGAATTTCATTGCGTGACTATTTTTTATGTATTGAAAAGCTAAAAAGATAATTTAGTAAAAAATCAAAATAATATGCTTACCTCGGGTTTCCTAGGAAAAATATGCAGAATTGCATTTTCCTGGTAAATTTTACACCCAGTTATAATGCATTTCATCATTTTTCCAAATTATAAACAGTTCAAATAACCTAAGATATTTCAAAAACAAAACTTATAAACAGAAAAACTAAACTAACTTTAAAAACGAATATAAATGATTATAATACAATGGAGAAACACGTAACTAGTAATAAGAAAAGAAATTAATATAATACCGAATCACAAATAATTACAAACTGAAAATATTATCATAAACCACAAAATAACTGTAAACACGCTCGCACGCTCGAAAGCAAATTGAATCGGCTCTATGAATACACTTCCGCGTGCTCCGGCAGAAATACCAGCATAACTCGCTTTTAGAAACTGTAAAATATTAAAATTCCTAGATAAATTACTAAAGTGCTACAGACCTGCCGCAGGTGACAAAAACTTTTATTAATGGTTTGTAACCGAGCTAAGTTTCTATTGGTAGATAGGAAGTTTACAGGGCATGGGTTAGACTTTGACAACAGTTGGACGTTATTTATTGAATTCTAGAAATAGAGTATAAAATTACTGTTCCAGTTGTTTGTATTTTACACGTGAAGAACAAGGGGTGAGTTTTGTTATTAAATTTCTGTGTTTTAAATCTATATATGTTTGTTAACTAAAAATTAAATTAGTCCGAATTTTATTATGTCAGATGGGTCACGAGAACCTGACAATTGTGATCACATTGTGTAAAGACGTATGTATAGTAGGAATTATCTATGGTAGGAATTGAGCTGATGACCTTGCATCGGATGTCATTTCTGTAACGATGAAGGGGTGGTCTACTGCATACTGCATTAAAGTGAAAACGTATTTTAAAATCGTGATTCCATATTGGTTACGCAGTGATTATTTCGTGAGTATTTTAATACTCTACATCATGAAGTAGTTTATCGTACTGCGGGGTAAATATGGATACATAACTCAACTTTCTATTTACTACTTCTGCAAATCACCGCAAGAGCTCCTATAACATTAACGGTATAAAGTGTGCAATAAGAAGAAGCCGTCACTGTCACCGATAAATCAGAAGCATATTGCGCCTCAATATATTTCTCGTAGCTGTGTAAGAAAGATTCTATACATGGATTTGAAGTTCCATTTTATAAAATAGTAGCAGTCCGTAGTGCAAGTGCTAAATGAGCGGGATAAAGCAGATCCTGTGATGTTTTGTGTGAATATAAACTTGTTTATTAAAGATGAAATTATTTGTAAACGCGGAAGAAGAAGTGTCGCTTACTTCAGTTCTCGAAATACAACTTTGTTTCTAAAGTGCATCGTATGTAGTTTCTATAGGCTAGAGCACCGGCTTATACTACGAGGACATCCACAGCCGTAATTCGAGAGAAGTTTGCAGGCTATAGGATTTTCAAAGGTGCAAATTTTTTATAACCGATATGTTTTACAGATCTTTCAGTATGGGAAGATGTTCAATGGCACTACTTCGAATCGACAGTGAAAATAAAAAGACCTTAACGAACTAGACCACCAGACAAGAAGAAATTGCATCCGTAATAGACAACACGGAACAGATGTGGCGGAAATGCGAAGTCTGGCCGACAGATTGAGCGCATAACATTTGAGATAGGCTTTTTAAAAATGAGTGATGTGAGGCTATCGCCTCAATTGGCATTATGTTTGCTGTGATTACATAATAACAAATACATACATATGTCTATTTTCTATTTAATTTCAAAACTCGTTAGGTTTCCGCTGGCCATCCCCTCGTACATACACCGCGCTACATTTAAAACCTGTCCTGTACAATGGATATATTAAACGAATATTTTCTCAAGAAATGTATTCAAGTTGTCATTAATAATAATTTATAGGTTACATGTGTATAATATGTAATATTTGAAAGATTATAATATTTTAAACTATCCAACAGTTAATAGTGTAACCGTTATTCTTTACGGATGTATATATAATTTTCTTATTACAGATTTTCTAGTAGTTTGCTATTAGGCAAACCTTAACAGAACGAATTAAGATATAATAAAAGTAATAATAATAAGGTTATTTAAATGCATCTAATTTTAAGATTGGGTATCATTCCGTTGCTCTAACATCATTTACAACTTTTATTTATTGAAATAGTTGACACTAGATTTCCTTGAAAACGCAATTTTTATTTTCAAAACATTGCACAATCCTATCTCAATGTTGTATAAACGCTGCGTATGAAGCAATGTGATCATTTAATTAAGTTTATTACTAGAGTCCGATACATATTCAACAAGAGTCAATAATTGTTATCTCTACAAAAGGAAGCTGAGAGGTGATAAGCCTAATAAAGATTACGTTTCCAAATGATCGCACTGTTAATTTAATGTTACTTTATTTTCTCCTGACTGCTTTTATTAGGTGCACCCACGACACTTTTGAATTGTGCACTTTCAAGATTATTTTTGCCATTTAGACATTGATAAAGAATGTAGAAGAGAAATAGAATTAGTCAAACCTTTTAACTTTAAAATAAACTGCAGGACCTAAAATTGTATTACCTAGAATCTAGGTAGTACGATTAGGAAGTGTCGCAGATCTACAGTCGTGTAATAAATATTCATAACTTTTATTACTCGATCGTTATGGTAACTAAGTGTTATGAAATGATGGTGTGATCAACATATACCATTTATTTATTTGAGTATGATCAGCAAGGGTGAAATGGAGTGTATAAGAGAATAGCACAATAGTAATTACTTTTTTAAGTATAAAATTTTTAATTTCGACCGCTTGAGATTAGCAGAATGTTGGTGTATCAAACTACCATCATTCAATGTGACCACGATTACGTAATAATAGACCGTAAAAAATGGGACGACCATATACAGAACATACAGCAACGGCGTTGAACCATTGCGCACCAAAATTCTTCGAAACCCTATACAAAAAACAGGAAATCATTCAGCGGGAAACATAGACTTTCGACGAGGACGCTGTTGCGCATCTTCACCACCAGTGGTTCCCAACCTTTTTCGAGTCGCGACCCCCTTTTACAATTGCCAAGTAACCTGGGGCCGCAGGTTGGCTTTTACATAAAGCCATAAAATAAGATTTTCCATGGGATAAAGGAATCACTTTAAAATAGATTTTTTAGAATATAAATTGTAACGTAATATTCTATTAATCAATTTAATTAAATAACTAATTAATATGTAATTCGCTAGTTCTGCTTGCATCTGCGTAGTCAGCTTCGAAATTCGTGGCTGAGTGTTTGTTAAAGCCAATCTTATGTCAGTCTCAACGTTAAATATTTTTCTTGCTTGTAGTGGCAATTGAAATTAATACTCGAAAGGTGAGCATGGTCATTATGAATTGAGTCAGTAATTTTTGGTCGAACAATTTTCGTGCCGAAGAATTGTTCTGCATATTTAATAATTCATCCTGTCATCGAGTATGCTGGCTGCATTCAGAGAAGTAGGCAATGGGTTTCGTGCCAATGCAGCTTCTTCTGTAAGCTAAGGAACTACTGAAATTTCTTTTCAAGGGATTCCAAGTACCTAGTAATCTTTTCCTTTAGATTATCATCCACTTCATCTTCAGCTTCCTCTGCCATACTGCAGAGTGTTTTAAACATGGTAATATTTCCAAGTTTTACTTTCCTACGCCAGTTTTGCAGCTTGGATGCAAATGCCCCAAAATTGTCTTGAAATTGGAAACTATATGCGTTTCCTTTTCCCGAAGTGTCAAGTTCAAACTCGTTTGCTAGTGCGTTGCAGGCAATAAATATAGTTGTGTTGTCGGCAAATCGGAAAGCTCTTTCTGAGGGGACGTCATTCACTATACTATGTGAAGTAGTGGGCCGAGCACGGATTCTTGTGGAACCCTAGAAGTTAAAGGCTGTTCTCGCGATAGACACAAACCGACCTGTATACAGTGCCCTCCAAATAACTCCTAAACCATTGTAAGTGTGTTCTCCGTATATAACTTCTCCAGTAAACGTTCACGCTTAACACAATCATTTGACTCTATTTTTGGATCTGAGTAAAGCATTTGCTTTACTCAGATCCAATAATAGAGCCAAACATTCGTTGCCTACATCCACGTTCGTATAGATATTGTTTAATAGTTCAACTATTGCATGTATTGTGTAATTCCCCTTTCTAAGTCCATATTTCTTCTCTTTTAAAATGTTACATCTGTTGAGAACCTTATTGGCTACTAACTAGCCTTTCAACAACCTTAGAGAATGTAGAAAGCAACGAGATGAACCTGTAATTATGTATAAGATTTTATTGCCTTTCTTGTGTATAGGTATTATTTTGGTAAGCTTCAGATCGTCGGAAATACACCAGAGCTCAAGGAATTATTTATAATTAGGCATAAGGCAGTTTATACATTTTTTGATAATTAAGAAGGAATCTCATCATAACCTGTTGACAAGTAGTGTTCTGTTTGTTTAATAGATTGGTTCAAATAAACAACTACTTTAATTTGTAACGAAATCCCGAATTAATTTATTCGTTAACTTTATTATAATTGTTAATACATCTCATTTATTTCCAATACATACATATACAGAGAAAACTAAATATGAAGTTCATCAAAGAACATAAATGATAGAAACAAGAAGAAAAACCTCTGAGTACTTCTAAAATATCTACAAAATTAATTCAAGCTCTAAATATAATATAAATAATACTAAATAATATGACATACATTGCACGTCATCAGTCGTCAAATTTGTCAGACGTCAAACAGTAATAATTTGTAAAGGTTATGTTTAGGTTGCATTTTTACTCTGCTTTAAAATGTTTATTTTTTTCATATCCAATGGAATTCATTTATTTGTATCAATTTTACGTTTAACTATTTCCGTCCTTGCTTTAATTCAACATAAATTTTTTGACATTATAATCACATAAGCGCAGTTAAAAACGGTTTATAGTCTATTTTTAAACTAGCGAGTCGAATTTCTGAACATACCCCTGTCCCAAATTACATGCACGAACATCTTGAAAACAGTATATCGAGTATATCTGATAACTATTACTGTCGAGCTCTGAAAAGAACTGATAAAGTATATAATGAAATAACGGAGAAATAATAGGAACAACAACAAGGCTTAACCATAAACAATGTCAGTTGACAGAATTTGAGCAAGATTGATACGGTGTCATTTGGCCTTGCTTTTAACCAATGAGATTTCACTGTCAAGTGGTCTGTTCAGAAATTCGTCTCGCTACTTTAAAAATAGACATTAGTGATATTGATAATTATAATTATCAATATCACTAATGTCTATTATTATATCGATAATTATCGATATGGTCGTGAACGTTATCTCATCATATTGGCACTGCTATATGTGCTTGTGAGCATGATTATTATTTTTGTAGATTAAATATTTAGGCACGGCTCTGGGGTTAGAACAAATGAAGGAAAGCGTTTTCGAGTTACCGATTTAATAACATGAACATGTCTAAATCACAATGCGTAAATCAATTACATACACCCGTTTTGCGCACAAATTATATAAAAAAATATTCCAGATAAAATTATATTATAAAGTCTACAAACTAGAGAAACTAACCAATTGTACACGATCATATTACGTAATAACCTTTCTTGTAGTGGATCAATTAAATGTGGAGTTTAGAACATAGCATTATGTTTTTAAAAAAATAAAAACAACATATTAAGTTCCATTTAAAGATGTATCATAATTAATCAAAATACGTTTTGTGTATTTTTGTGACATCCATCGATATTATCAATGTAGTAAATATTAATGTTTTTCCTTAACTTCTATTGGACACTAAACTACTCGATATTTTCTGCGTCGCTATTTAAAATATATCAATAATACTTCAGTGAAAGGTTCTGCAGCTTAACTTTCTCGGAATTATTCTATTTTTGCCAAGTGTTACGGTCAGCATTTTCACTTATGGTGTTTCTCATATCCATTCTGTTGGTTATGTGTAGCGAAATTTTCGGGAAAATAGGCTATGTCTCCTTGAATATTATTGAACATTGGCCGCAATTCTCTCTATCAAACGAATATATTGGTCAGATTTTTTTCCGAATTCATCAACTTCTATAAACGAAACTTTTTTGGGATTTATTTTCTATCCGTTAGCCTAAGTTTTTCCAAATTTCTCAACAATAGACGCAGTGTTACTGAAGTTTATTCTAGTTTCGTTAATGATTAACGTAACACTGTTCTACTACGAAATTTCTGTCCGAGTCCATGAAAGTATGGCTCACTTGAGGGAATTTGTGTTCGATTTTCAAAAAAAGAATCCGTCTATTAAATAAGCTTACAATATAAGAACAATATTTTGTCCTGCAGCCGAATCACTTCACGCAATTAGATGATGAAAACTGATTCCACGATCTTTAATATTCTCAAGAAACGCCAATATTGTATTACCAACTTTTTCGTAACAACCAGAGCATTAGTCTTCCATTTATTAACATTATATTTTAATGCTATCGAGAGAACTATTGCAGCAAAATGGAAAACGATACATTGCAATACGTTAAAAGAATAAAAAAAGCGTCTTCTTGTTTTTATGTGTATTATGCAATCATAAAATACATATAACTAATTATAGCTTTTAAATAAGTCAATTTTATGTTGTTTTTAAGATTTACTAATATATCCTTATTTTTCTAGATAATATGTACGGGACACCATACGAAGATGATCAAGAAATTAAAGGCTTTGGTTTTTCTGATCAAACTATTCGCAGAGGTTTCATAAGAAAAGTATTTTCAATTTTATGCGCTCAACTTAGTGTGACAATTGCGTTCATTGCCTGGTTTTTGTTCCATGAACCAACAAAGAGATTCGTTCAAAACTCTCCTGCATTGTGGATAATCTCACTTGTGGTCATGTTAGTTACAATGATAGCCCTTGTGTGCTGTGAAGAAGTACGAAAAAAATCACCAATGAATTTTATATTTTTGGCCTTATTTACTTTGGCTGAATCTTTTATGCTGGGATGCACCGCATCGAGATTTGAATCTCAAGAAGTTATTTTAGCGGTTGGAATAACGGCGGCAGTATGCTTAGCGTTAACTATATTTGCATTCCAAACTAAAATAGATTTTACTTCTTGTGGCGTATTTCTATTCATTGCTTTAATTGTTCTTTTATTATTTAGTCTATTCGCTATTATATTCCGCAGTAGAATTCTTGTATTAGTTTATGCTTCACTGGGTGCACTGATCTTTTGTTTTTACCTTGTTTATGACTTACAACTCATGATGGGCGGAAAGCATAAATATTCGATTTCTCCAGAAGAATATATATTTGCTGCTCTTAGTTTGTATTTGGATATCACACGTATTTTCTTGTACATTTTAACAATTATTGGAGCCTCTAGGAACTAGGAATAGGGGTAATGGGTGCAAAGCTGAAGGCAACAGGGAAGAAATTTTTAGAAGGGGCCTTTCAGCTTTAAGAAGTGAATAAAGATCATTATTATTATTATAACATATTTATTGCTTTCACAAATAATAGATAGTTTTTTATTTTGTATATATTTACTATTATAATTAAGTATTTGTTATGTTTTTACTGATGTTTGTCTGTTTATAAATGCTTATTTAATAGTATTGATGTTAGTGATCTAAAATTCCTGTTATTCTATATGTAATAAGTGGACTTTGTAATACCTAAATATAAGTAAGATTGCTAAACTATATTAGAACTGAAGCATTTACTGCAGCTCAGAAGCCTTGAATATGCTATTATAGAAAGCATGAATAATATTATATTAAGTTAGTTTTAAAGCATATAAGTTTATCATATGTATGGTGGATATATTTATATTCCTTGAATTGTGAATGCACCATTATATTGTAATAAATATTATAAAAGCTCGTTTTCTCTTTATTATTCAGTAGTATTACGTTTATATGGTTATACAGTAGAATCAAGACTTTAGTGATCACTTAAATATTTCTTTTAAGATCCTTCCTTTTCCCGATAAAAGTTCTGGTCCGTTATTGTTATTAAATACTAGACTGGCATTGAAGCTATGATATCATACGTTGTGTTTAGAGTTATCTTTACCATAAATAATTATTTGAAGTAAAATATGTATCTACACCTGAATTGACATATAGGTACCCATTGTTATTGAAGATTGTAATAATTTTCAACTTTTATTTTGTAGATCACAAATACAGCATACGTTACCTATGTACCTATAGTATAGTATTACTCGTGAGTGAAGTAAACACGGGTCGTTTAACTTTAATCATTCGCGAGCAAAAATTAGGGGGCGGACGTCCTAGGTTTAAACTACGACGGAGTTACAATGGAGCAAAGAAATAATGTAAACAACACTTTTACTGAATAGCATTATTCATATGGTGAACTGCAACATTGTTTACTTGAAAAGTATTTGAAAACGACAACAAAAAATGCCCATCAAAAAAGAAATTTATGAGTAAAATCCTTTCTTCATCGGCGTAGATAAGAGCGCGAGGGGTTTCTAACATTTATTATATTTACCTTATCTTTCCCAAGAGAAATAAAGTTACATATATGTATATACCTATTCACACTTACGTTAGTTTCGTTTTTTTCATTGTTTTGAATGTTAATTACGTACTTCGTAATTTATGTAATAGTCGATCGACTTCTCCCAATTATCTAGAATCTAGACGTAAAGTGTGCACTGGATTTCGTTTAGTTTCAATAATATAAGCGCACATTTTTAGTAGCATCTAAAGCTATAAATACAGTTGATGGGGAAACAATTGCTAAAACCATTGGCGAGAATTTGTATTATCTATCTGTTCAACCAGAGATGTATTCCAGCATCATAGACAGGGCACAAATAAATTTGGGATGGAAAAAATGTAAGGTGTATGAACACCTACAAATAGTTAGATGTTATAAATGTGCAGGGTATAATCATTTTGCTAAAGAATGTAAAAATGTGGAAACGTGGTAATTGTGGTGCAAGTATGGTCGTTGTGCTGATAGTCATTTGACAAACAAATGTGATAGCTTAATTATACTTGTATATAAGTATATAAAAATGTAAAAGCAAATGACAAATGTTAAAGTGGATATTGGCACTAATCACAGTGTTTGATAGAAATTGTATAAATTACAAACAAATAGTAGGTAAACAAGAATGGAAGTTTAAGTATACGTAGTAATTAAATAGGTAAGTAGGGTTGATTCACTTAGTAGTGATTAAATTGTTGTTTTTTAAGTGTTAAGTACGTTAGAATATTTGAAGAACTAATCCGTAAGTATATTATAGACAAAAGTTTTAGTTCCTAAGTAATATATTTGTATATTTTAATAGCAACTGCGAAATAAAGATTATTATTATTATTATTTGTTTGGATTAGTCTTGGCTGTTGACTGTTGTCAGTTTGTCACCACAGGTGATACATTACAGTCAAGAGAACATTTACGTCTTATGTAATCCGCAAAATACTCTTCATCTGTAAAAACTAGTAGTCATTAATATTTACATAAAATTACCTTCGATAAAACAACTACCCGACGCTAATCTATTGTGAATCTCATCCATATCTGTAATTTCATAAAATTGATTTTTAAATTCATATAGTTAGCCGCCATCTCACTTAATGTGTTACCGACACGTAGCGGCCTTGTTTATTAATACTATAGTTATACAACTGAAGGTTAGTTTGGGTAGGTAGCCAACAGAGGGGTTGGGCAGTAGGATGTGCCCATTAATAAATTTCTCCCGCTAAATTTGTTATAGTAAAAGCAGTCTTCCCGTAGTAGTAAAGAGAAGCCAATAGGAGCTTAAAGGAAGTGACGCAATTATGCAATTACACCAATCGTGTTTGATACAATTTTATAGGCGCTATGCTTTAGATTTAAATATTTTATAATATTTTGAATTAAGGAATATGATAAGTCTACTGATTGTAATTTTTTAAATTCCAAAAATAAGTGATGCTGTGCTTGCAAGACGATGTAACGAAGAAATGTCATTTTTCCTATATATTTTATCTTATAATTGACAATGGATTGCAGTACAAGCTGAAAAAGGTTCATTTGTGTAACTTGTTGGGTATGTACTATCCTCAACAATAATTGATGATTATTCATCCAGGCTTGCATCATAGCAGTTGTTGTTACGATTCAGGCCTGGATAAAATAAAAATAAATAGAACCATAATAAAATAAGTAATGTCAAAGCTGAGTACATTTAAGTGTGTATCTAATTAGGTACCTTTTACGAAGTGATATACTATATACAAAAGATATTATTCTTCAATGTATATGAACGCTAAAATTCTATATATATAATGAAGAATAAAACGCTTTGCACAGGTTTTTATGTAAGATATTTTATTCAAACAAAGCCATTACGCAGTTGACACTTTTCACAACGACCATCATCTTACTTCTATCTTATATCTAGTTATACCAACTTAAAGTTACCAAAAAACAACTAACGATTCTTAGCGCATATTCTAACACCCCCCTTCGCTAAAATCGCTTAGACCAAAAAGATTTCTAAACTTAATAAATAAATTGCCAGATAATCCTTTCGTAAGTATATCTGCTTGTTGTCTAGCTGTATCAATATAAACCAACTTTATAAGCCCGTCATTTATATGTTCACAAATAAAGCTGAACTTGATATCAATGTGCTTCACTCTACGATTGTTTGATGGATTTTCTATCAATGCCAAGCATCCCCGATTGTCCTCATAAAAGGTTATAAATTTAAAATTTACATCCATATCCAATAATAATTTTTTCAACCATAGTCCATCACACACCGATAAACAAAGTGATACCAATTCCGCCTCTGTTGTAGATAATGACACACAAGTTTGTTTCCTTGTTGTCCAACTTAACGTATTATTAAACATTTTAAAAGTGTATCCACTAACGGATTTTCTATCAAGAGTGTCACCACCCCAGTCTGCATCAACAAAACAACACAAATCCCTATTATCGTTTCTATGATATTCTAAACCTAAGTAAACTGTGGACTTCAAATATCTCAAAACCCTCTTAAGACTGTTCCAAGCCTCATCAGTGCCTCTGTCCTGAAATCGACTAAAAAAGTTCACAGAAAAGCATATGTCTGGACGTGATCCCAACATTAGGTACATGAGACAACCCACTAATTCCCTGAAAGGTTTATTTGTTACATGTTTATCATTACTTAAATTAATTTTTAATTTAGGATCTATTGGAATAATTGAGCCATTGCAATCGTTCATACAAAAACGTTTTAAAATGCTCTGAATATATTTTGATTGACTAATTCTTAAAATGCCATCTTCCCTGTTATAATATATTTCCAGTCCTAGAAAGTGTTTTAAAACACCCTTATCTTTCATTTTAAATTTTGCCCCCAATTTATCTTTTATCTCATTTATTTGTGTCTCATTTGATCCACATAAGATTATGTCATCAACATAGATTAAAAGAAAAACTTTGTAACACTTATCAGAGTTAAAAACATATAAACAGAAATCGTTTTCAGATCTAACAAAACCTATTTCCAATAAAAATTTATTTATTTCATCATTCCAACATCTGGAAGATTGTTTCAATCCATATAAACTCTTTTTAAGTTTGAAAACCATGTTTGGTTCAGAACTGATACCTTTTGGTGGATAAACATAAATTTCTTCAGTTAAAATTCCATTTAGGAATGCAGTTTTTACATCCAGTTGCCGAAAGTGATATTTAAACTGATTACCTACTATTAATAAAGCTCTTATTGTTGTCATTTTGGCTACAGGCGAATAAACATTGTCATAATCTTTATTTCTTTCTTGAGCAAATCCCCTTACTACTAATCTAGCTTTAAATTTGTCATTTTCATTTTCTTCTAATGCTTTGAATGTAAAAACCCATTTAGTATCTAAAACATTAATATTATTCGGTCTTTGAATTTTTTCCCATGTTTCATTCTCATCTATAGACTTTAATTCTCTATCTACTGCCCTTAACCACTTTTCCTTATCAGGTCTATTCTCTAACTCCTCAAAACTAGCCGGTATATTTTCTACAAAACTATTAGCATCAAATGCCATATAAAGTTCATAGTCATCAAATCTACTAGGTACTTTTACACTTCTTTGAGTATGTTCCCTAGAACTCCCAACCTCATTTAAACCCCTATTTGAAACATCACTAGCATCACCCTCATCTGTGACTTTACCAGTTTCATGCATTATGTCTGATAATTCATTTTTATTAAACTCTACATCCCTAGCATTAATAATTTTTTGTTTTTCTATATTCCAAAGTCTGTACCCTGTTTGAGAATAACCAACCATAACACATTTCTCAACTTTTGCATCAAACTTATTTCTAAACTCTTTTGGAATATGATTGTAAGCAACACATCCAAAAATCCTAAAATTACTCACGTCAGGACGTATTCCATACCAAATTTCCGCTGGTGTAACATTGTCTAGGCTTGCTGATGTTCCCCTGTTCATGATGTAATTTACTGTTCTTATTGCTTCACCCCAAAATTCCTTCGGTATTCCCGATTCTTCCATAATTGTCCTGCTTCTTTCTACCAAACTTCTGTTTTTTCTTTCAGCTTTGCCATTCTGCTGTGGACTGTAAGGTACATTGTAATCCAAAATGATCCCTTTCTCTACACAAAACGTTTTAATATCTTTTGAAATATATTCACCCCCATTATCACACCTCAATTTTGATATCCTCTCATTGAATTTTGACTCAGTCATATTTACATATTATTTAAATTTATTAAATACCTCACTTTTCTCTTTAATTAAATATACTGCACAGAAATTTGAAAAATCATCAATAAAGGTAACAAAATATTTTTCATTCTCAAATGTAGCAGGTGTAATAGGCCCACAAACATCGGAATGAACTATCTCTAAAATCCTTTTACTTCTAGTTCTAGAACCAAATGGAAATCTAGTTGTTTTTCCTTTTATACAAGGTTCACAAAAATCATTGTCTTGTACTGTTACTTTTTCTAATCCATTGACCATCTGTTTATTTATTAATTCTCTAAGCCCTGAAAACCCAATATGCCCATATCTTTTATGCCACTTTGTAAAATCACTGTCAATATTTCCCACATTCATTGATTCAATTTTTGATAGTACAAATGATATCTCATACAAATTTTCTCTAGTTCCCATACCTATCAGGCTATTATATTTGTTTATCAATTTAACCCTTCCACCTTCAAAAATAACCTTAATATTTGATATTTCCAATTTCTTTACACTCAAAAGATTCCTTCTTAAATTAGGTACATACAAAACATTTCTAATAGTACAATCTACCTTTTTATATCCTACATTACTCATTACATTTATGTTACCAACTCCCATAGCCAACAAAAATTCATTATTCTTTGCTACTGCTATTTTAATTGGCTTTTTGAGCATTATGAATTCAGCAAAGCAATCCCTTCTATTGACCATGTGATCGGTACACCCCGAGTCAACAAAGAAATGTATACAATCCCTATCATCCTGGGAATTTTCACTTTTTGTTTCTAACATGAAACACGCACTTTTGTCACTTTCTGGTTCTTCTTCTTTTTCTTCGTTTGATGTATAGTTGCTCCTCCTGTCACCTTCTCTATATCTACTAAATCTATTTCGGGAACCACTTGAACCTCGATTTGAACTAAAACCACTGAAATTGCTTCTAGAGCTTGATGTCGAAAGCCTATTTTCACTGTTTGTTTTGTCCTTTTTTCTCCATGAGCCATGTATATTCACTCTGCAGTCTCTTTTAAAATGTCCCTTTTCACCGCATCTGTAACATTCCCACTTTTGTGCTTGAAATGCATAACCTGTACATTGTGAGTTTTCTTCCTTTTGCCTATTCAAGTTTCGTTTTTCATATTCACTTACTAGCTTCTTTTTAACTTCAGAGTAAGTTAAGTCCTTGGAATTTTCAATCACTGTTACAATTGTGTCATAGGACTTGGGTAAACTTAATAAAATATTACAAATATGATCTTCATCTTTCATATCTGCTCCTGATTTTTTAATTGTCTCACTACTTCATCGAATTCATGCAAAAATTCTTCCATTGGTTGTTTTTCTGTTAATTTCATAGAAAGCAATTTTTTCTTTAAATAAAGCTGTCCAGGCAAGCCTGTTTTCTCATATTTCTCCTCTAATGTACTCCACATTTTGAATGCTGTATCTTTGTCACGCAAATATTCTAACTGTGAGTCCTGCACACCCTGAATTATTAATGATTTAGCCTTCGCATCTTTTTTAATCCAGTCTTCCTTTTGTTGTTCAGTAATTTCTGCGCTTATAACCTTTTCTTTTGTTGCAAATTCCAGTACTCCGTTCTCACCTAATATCATTTCCATACGAAATTTCCAATTGTAATAATTTTTACCATTCAACGGTTCTATTGTATAACTCCTGGTTTGCGACATTTTTCACTGTTAATTTCCTCTTTCCTTTGTTTAACAAAACCACCTGTGCATACGCCCTGTCGCACAAAAACTACCGCCAAAACTTTAACCTTACTTTTTCCTTTTTGTTTGTGCTGGCTACTACCGCCGTTTTTTCGTTGTTTTCTCTATACTTAATACTTCTTCGTGTCCTTCAGCCTGTCTGGGCACATAACCTGAAGAATAAAACGCTTTGCACAGGTTTTTATGTAAGATATTTTATTCAAACAAAGCCATTACGCAGTTGACACTTTTTCACAACGACCATCATCTTACTTCTATCTTATATCTAGTTCTACCAACTTAAAGTTACCAAAAAACAACTAACGATTCTTAGCGCATATTCTAACATATAACACAATAAAATCCATAAAGATTTCAAACAATTGCAATTAAACGTGGGTGAAAGAAAAATTAAGTAGTAGAAAATACAAGTAAACTAGTTTTGTTTGATAACCCCAACGTAACTTCAATTATTAGGAATTACAATTATTGAAAGCAATTCTTAAAATCGCAGGTAAATACAAATTGAAGAAACGTCCATATACAGACCATGTGTAGGCAGTACTTACTATATTGATAATTACCAAGAATGTAAATGTATAATGAAAGTTGCTGCGACTTCCCTGATGAGATGAGGTATTGTGGGTGTAAAAGCAGGATTAATTATAAAACTTCTGCAGTAAAAAGGACAGTGTTTCTATTATAATAATAAATTTATTATATCAATAATAAGATTTACGTACAGTTTACACAATAGCACATTCAAGCAAAAATGTGATGATAACGTCAACACAGGTAATCAAAGGGCTAATTTATGCCATTGACATTGGTGAATGCTTCTTGAAGGAGAATGTCCTTCATTTTCTCTTTAGATACGAAAGTGGAAAGATGTCTACACATAACTTTGATTTTGTTAAATAATTACCAGTGACGATGTTGTACTGCAGTGCTTTTGTCCTATGTAATGCGGGATGTGCGGCAAATGGTTATGACGGGTGGGGACTTCTGTAATCTCACCCCTAGTCATGAGGTGTGGCAGCTTTTTCAAAGCCCTCCTTAGTTGTTGCAGAATATGTGTCTAGGCTAATGGACTTATCATAAGTTCTCTGAAGAGAGGTTTGCAGCGAATAGTTTGTGAAACACAGACAATTGCTCGAACAGCCTTCTTCTGCAGGATGAACACCTTTTCTACATAGGCCTACTTACCCCACATTGGTTAAACATTGTTGATATGTGATTTGATAGTCCATAGTATGTCGTTATTCCAGTAGACTATCAGTTATAAATCTGATACGTCTAATTGCATAAGTAGCAGAAGATAAGTGTTTGACTAATTCAACTATCTGCGGCTTCCATATTAATCATGTGTCTATAGTCTAATATCAAGGAACTTTCAATTCGTAGAATATATGTTTGATCTATGTTTACTAGTAAAATAAATTGTCTCACATTTATCCTGGTTAAGTGATAAACGATTGGCTGTGAACCATTTAAATGTCTAAATTCTGAAGATACCAAAACCTTAAAATAATGTGGCGTTTATAATGCATTTTCTTTGTAAAACATACTACATTACTTGTTTGAATACCTCACATAGACCAGTCAACTTGATAAAACCATGCAAAACAACTTAATAAATGTTGTGGTTCGGATAGCTTTTAATTACTTTTTCTTCTTTTACATAATATATGTATTTAGTTATACGAAATATATAGAAGACTGTTTGACATACCTGTTGAACACATAGAAGAAAATGAGAATAACCCAAACTCTGAACTCCAAACAGACTGACATTTCATGTAGCTGGTATTTAATAAAAATGCTGGCTTTTTAATACCGTTTCCTTGTTTAGATTTATTTCTTTAAAAAACATGAATACGTTTTTTAAAAAACCTTTCGTATGCACAAAGTAGTACGACTTGCTCATATGCAATACAACTAAAACCGAATGCAATTAAAATCGTTTATCGCCAACTATTACCTGATCACTTCTTTTTTTACTTCATAAATAGTTTCTTAACTTACGGTACTTTTTAGCTGGCTGGGGCCTTTTTAGTAGTAATTTTGGAGCATTCCAGTGTCACGTACGGGACAAGTGTACGCGATAATTTAGAAATATCTTTTAATTTTTTTTAAGAACAATAAATGCAATTCATTTCCTACACATAGTAAACTTTTTGTATTATACAAGTTTTACACTGTTATATATTATTTTATTTTATAATCGTTTAGAATTATTAATAATTTTTAACGTGTCACGTACGGGACATGCAAAACTACCACTTATAAAGTTAGTTAAATTAATCTATTTTTCAGCTCTTCTTGCGGATAAATGTTAACAAAAAATACTATAAACTCTAGTCGAAGTATTTTTTTTTGTTTTGGGGAAACTACGGTTTTATAATGTTTGACAAAAAAAATTTGAAGATATTTTATTTTACTGTCATGTACGGGACAGGGATGTCACGTATGGGACAACTTCGATATTGTTGTTCATTTAATCAAATTTATTACAACAGAAACGTACAATAATACTTATAACTACATAACAAACAGAAAGACCTTTATTTTAACACAGTTTTCGCCGTTTACGGGAATCTGAACCGGATAGAATAGCCATTTCTGATTTTAAGGCATCCTTTTTAGAGTAACAATTTCCCTCAATATCGCATCGAAGTATATGGAAAGACGAGATTCCTGGTACATTTTAACATCTTCCCAGTAATTACTTTTATTAATAAAGACTTTTATATCTTCTTCGGATACATAGAAAACTTTTGTCTCCTTCAAAAGTTTAGCAACTTCTTCTACAAACTGTTTGGCGTTTTGAATTACTGTTTCATTATTTTTATTTAAAATCTTTGTACGCACAAGACGTTTAGCATTGCCTCCTACCCCGTCGACAACGCCTTTGTCATGTGAAGTAGCGAAATATTTCCAAAAAAATGATTTGGCATATTTTTGAGACAATTCCTTCAGCACTTTCACCATGTACTTGTTTTTAAATTCTGACGCTGGTCCGTCACTCAAAATAATTTCAGTGTGCACCTTTTCCTCATCTTTTTGAAAAATCTCATCATATAATTTAGTTATCATAGCGAATATCGTGTCCTTATCTTTTTTCTGACAATCTGAACAAATAAGAAATGTTTTACAAGTAGGTACCGTTCAAAAAAGTGGCAGCGGTAAACAGCATTACACTATTTCGAGACCACAAGGCACTTTGTATTTCGTTTTGATATTGGCAACTAAAAGACATACACGTTTTGTATAAACATGATTCATTACATTTGGAAATTTTCTAAGAATTTCTTCCTCCAATTCGCCAGCACACGTTTCTTGAATTACCAAAGAAAAGCGTCCTGTGTTGAGGTCTTTTTCCCAAGTTTTTCATGACATTATTGTATCCGGATTTAACAGTGTTTTATGTTTTCTTCCATGGGAACAGTTTTTCTGTTAGAATCACGCAATACTGATTGCCTTAATTCCCTGTTATAGCCTATTTTAAGTGCTTTGAGTTTTAAAATGATGTTCTCGTGGACTCGACACTTACATTGTTCTAAGGGTGTATCTTTCAAAAGTAAAACATCAGGTGGTCTTAAATTACAAAAATTTGTAAAGCTAAGTGAAATTTCAGGATTTTCATTTTTAAATATGTATTTCATATGCTTCCTTCAAATACATTGTCATATAATGCTTCTGCACAATTTCTTTTTTTCCCTGAATTTAGATAGTTTTACAGGCTTTCATTCTTGGACATGTATACACTATATCGGGATGATGATAAAAAGTTTATCATTTCACTGAGGGAATTTTCAGGAGTCTTGGAAGTGCTAGGACGTTGCGTTTCTTTAATGGATGGTAATATTTCTAACCCCATCTGCTTAGCTAAACCTGCAATAACAACTTTTTTCTTATAAGGGGAGGAAGGAAGTGCATTTAAAGTTTTACGTATGGCTTTATCATAGGTTTGATTACATTTGTAGGGATTTACAATTTCCGCAACTGTTCAACTTGAAGTCGGCAACTTCTTTTTAGCTTGTTGTTGTCTTTTTCGGTCTCTTTCATATCGTCTCTGCTCCTTTATTTGTTTTGCTGTCATTAATCGTTTTTTATTTTGCCGCAACAATTTCATCCGGTCTCTTTCCCTTTGAAGAAAATCTGGATCTTGGATTTTTTTCTTACTCCTCCATTTACGCATTCTGCTGGTGCTGGTAGATTTTAACTATAAGCGTTCCATTACGAAACTAGAAGAAAAAACACATGTAATATCACGCAATATTTGGGAAAAGCACATTGACGAAAGAATTATACCAGACTCTGTCACGTACGGGACAAAAGATGTTTAGTAGGGACAACCCGAAAATTAAATATAAAAGCAAAAATGGCTAGTGTGCACTGAAAGAAGATAATTTAAAGTTTGTTATCCGTTGTGAATACAAATTTGAAATTACATTCGATGATAGAACGAAAGAAATGACACATTTTTGTCATGTAGGTACGGGACAAAGCTTATAGCAGTTATAAAAACGACGATTCTCAAAAACTAACTGTACCACATATGTAAAAAACATATAAGGCAAATATTTATTTACTTACTTTATTACTCAATACGTTAGATCTTGAAGAAGACGTAATAAAGAACAGAAAAATTGCAGAAGAGAAACACAAATTTGTGCCTCTCAGCCTAGGATCTGTCGCGGTGACATGTTAAAACAAAAGTCAGACCCAACATCTTTCGTTAGAAAAGAACTAAATAAAGTGCATGACGCTTTTAAACAAAGAATAAGCGAACGCGGGAATAAATTTTACTACCTACTTCAAAAATGTATTTTAAAAAATGAGGATTTTTTGCGTTGTTTTCTGGAATGCTCCTTTTGTTCATTTCTCTTTGCTAAAAATTGATTATACTTTAGGTTTCAAGTTGACAAAATAACAATTACAAAATGTAGTCAACCGGCACGTTTTAGGTACTTGCAAGGTAACAGGCTGTACATGAAAAAGTAAATGAATAACTAAATACAAATATGAATAAATGTTTATTAAAAGCATGATTAATCTGGTTTTGTACCGCGAAACTAGAAGCCATGTATCTCATATCTTTTGTAATCAACCCAAAAAATGTATGCTCCATCTTGAGGATAGAATCTACCAGTCCTATGCTGTCTACAAAGCACCTAACATTTTTTGTTGTTGGAAGCCGAATTCTTATTCTTGACCAGAACTCTTCTTTTAAGTGTTGCTCTAGGAAATGAGTTCTTGCTTGCAATTTTGCAAGCAAAAACCTTTTGTACAGCTTTTATTGCTTTTAACATATTTTCTGAACTCTACGTCTGTTAAGGTGAAGTCCTTCCCCAATTTCGAAACATTTTTTAAAAATTTTCTATAAAATATTAAAAAAAAACCTGTTGTTTATAAGTTGAAGTCGAGAACACAATCACCACATTTGAAAATTGGCAGGTCTTAGAATTGCAGTAGCGACTCGATCCACGATACATTCCGGGGCAATGCAGACAAGTTAGCAATGCGGGCACGAACTGCCCACATTGCCCCGTTTGTGACATACATTTAGTAACAAGATTTTTGATTGGACCGACAAAATTATTGTATTTTAGCAATGGATGATTTAATCACAAAACCTGACTGTGATGTCTGGGATATTTATTTAATTAAACACAGGTTATTAAACTTGCTTAGTTTTATTTATTTTCCTTTCTTCGCCTCACCATTGACTTACATCCAGGCTTACCTACTACTGTCCCTCTCTGCGTCTGTCCGATCACACGCGCGTAATTCTAAACCCAAATCCTAATACATCACATCTCCCTTGTTTAAAAGAAAAGAACATATTTCCGCTAATGAGCAGACAGACACATCGAATTACATAACTTAACTTAAACGTCAAATCTTATGGGCCTTTTAACAGGACGACCCGAAGTAGTTCTAGTTGAATTTACATTACCAGTTTTTGAATTCGTTAATTGAGTGCTGTCATTACTATTCGTTATAGTTACTTCATTTCTGGTATCACCATCCCTTGCCTCTTTGTCTTCATTTACATACGAGGGTATTGGTACCAGAAATGTTCTGTTTCTATTTAAATACGAATCGGTATCATTTAACTTAACCTTGTATGTTCAATCACGAACTTTTGAACATATTTCTCCCTTTTCTATTTTCTTGCGGTGTTTAACGTATACCCCATCCCCTTTGTTTATATCAGGTAATTTTCTTCAAAGTACTTCTTTTGTGAAAGTTGTCTCTTTTTTAATTGTTGTCTTACACTATTAGTATTGGAGGTGGAAGGTTGTAAATTTTTATCGATGGTAGCCTTACAGTAGTTTTGAGTTTTCTAGGCATTAATAATTCAGCCGGTGATGGCAAGTGCGTTTCAATTAGTGTCGTTCGATAAAACAACAACGCTAGATATGGATCTTGGCCATCATGAATAGCTTTTTTTAAAAGATTTTTGATAGTACTCACATTACGTTCAGCAAGGCCATTTGATCTCGGATTTTCAGGACTCGAGTTAATTAAATTAAATTCCCAAATATTTGCGAATTTTATGAATTCTGATGAATCATATTGTTTACCACCGTCAGATATCAAGCTATCAGGAATACCGTGGCGAGCAAATATTGATTTAAATTGTGTAATAACGTTTTTACTGGATATATCGTCGACTAGAAATCCCAATTCTATAAATTTAGAATAATAATCAACAAGTAGAAGATAATATTTGCCATTTAATTTAAAAATGTCTGAACCAATCTTTTGCCATGGTCTTGATGGTATTTCATGAGGTTTTAGGGGTTCGCGTGGATTTGAGGAGAAATATGCACATGTGTTACAATTTTTTATCATATTTTCAATGTCATTACTCATGCCTGGCCAGAACAAATATTGACGAGCCAAATTTTTACATTTCTGTACTCCAGTGTGAGCATAATGTATTTTGTCTAACATGTCTTTTCTTAGATCCTTTGGAACCACAATTTGACAATTTCTTAATAATAAATTACTAGACTCTGAAATATCATTACTGATTTTATAGAACGGCATTATTTCGTCTGGTACGTGTTGTGGCCAACCATGCTTTATAAATTGTCTAACTTGTTTCAAAACACTGTCATTTTCAAATTTCAAGACAAGTTGCTTTAACTTACTATCAGTAACATTAAAAAGAGCAGTTTCAGTGCAACAGCGAGATAATGTGTCAGCTATATATAATTCAGTACCGCGTTTATATTTGAGAGTGAAATTATACTTTCTTAATTTCAAAAGCATTCTCTGTAGTCGCGGGGGACAATTCAATATAGGTTCATTAATTATACTGATCAAAGGCTTATGATCAGTTTCTATATTGAAATGAACTGGAAATACAAAATTATGAAATCTCTCACAAGCAATTAAAATGCCCAGAAGTTCTTTTTCTATTTGTGTATAATTGCACTGAGTCTCTGTAAGAGCTTTGCTAGCATAAGCACAGGGTTGATTATCCTGTAATAAAGCCATGCCAACGGCATCTTTAGAACAATCTACCGTTACAGTCGATTCTTTATTTACATCAAAATGTACCCCTTCCACCGAGAGAAACATATCCATGAACAAAGCCCTCCCGTTGCTCCGTTAAGCCATTAATATTACATTGAAGGTGGGGAGAACTGTATTCTGTTCTACTTCCATATCGTATAATACATAGCCTGTGAGCAAGATCCCCAGTCTGCTCACCGCTGTTGTAAGATGAATATCGTCTCTGCGTTACAGAATAACACATTTTCGCGGTTAACGTATGATGAAAAAATCGCAATAAAAAATCTTAAACGGCCGATGCCTCAATTATGTTTAGAAAATAAACAATCTGTTAAAGGTAAAGACGTTATAAGAAAATTCAAAATGAATATTTATCAGAAAAATGACTGGATTTGTTGGTGTGAAATTAAAAATACTTTGTTTTGTTTTCCGTGTCTTGTGTTTGGTGGTGAACCGTCTTGATCAAAGAACGGAATAAAAGACTTAATTCATCTTAGTGCTAAAATTACGAAACATGAAAATTCCGAAGGGCATTTGAAAAATATATTTAGTCTAAGAATGTTAGGAAAAAATAACATTCAGAATGTTTTAGATTCACCATATAGAAAAGCAGTTCAACAACAATGAACAGGTAACAAAAAATAGGCATGTGTTAAATTTAATAATAAACTGCATTAGATTTTGTGGCGCGTTTGACCTGGCACTTCTGGGTCATGATGAACGGCAAACGTCGAATACCAAGGGCATTTTTCGGGAATTGATAAATTTTACGGCAGAATTGGATAAATCGCTCAGAGATCACATCGAAGCAGCACCGGTTTTTAAGAGATTATCAAAAACGATACAGAATGAGCTGCTTGATGCAGTGTTGAACGTGTATCATGAACAAGTTTCCAGTGAAATTAAAGCAACCGACTTCATATCTGTGATAGCTGATGAAACCACAGATGTGTCCAATCAGCTTCAGTTGGTGGTTGTTTTAAGATATATTGTGAACGCGAGACCGGTCGAAAGATTTTGGAAATTTCTTCTGCCTAGTGGACATGATGCTAATTCTTTATCTGCCTCCATCCTTAACGAAATTAGTTTGCTTGTTGATGACCCAGAAAAACTGATTGCACAGAGCTATGATGGGGCAGCAGTCATGAGTGGTGCTATTAACGGCGTGCAAAGACATGTCCAAGACCAGTATACAAGGGCCAATTTTGTACATTGTTACGCACATCAGACAAATCTTATTATGTCACATGCTACATCCAGCACTAGTAATTGCAGAATTTTTTTTGCCAATCTGACGGGATTATGTACTTTTTTCTCCACTTCACCACAACGAGCTGCAAGATTGGAAGAATTCCTTCAGAGAAAAAGCTTACATCGTTCTTCAAAAATAAGATGGAACTTGAATTCTAGGACAGTGAATACAATATATGAGCACCGAGAAGAAATAATTGAAGCTCTAGAACAAATCGAGGGAGAAGCTAGTTTACAAACTACCATTCATCAAGCTGGTGCCAATATGCGAATTTTAGAGGAGGAAAATTTTATGTATTGGTTAACTTTCTTCCATAAAATTATGCCACATGTGGACATATTGTTTAAGCAATTACAAAATGTCAATACAGATGCATTAAAAATCAAGAATAATTTAGATAATTTTGAACGCGCTATTGGAAAAATTCGAACCGAAATCGCTGACACAGATAATCACTTGTTAAACAAAATGACTCAGAACGCTCAGAACTGACTCCTCGACCATCAACGCGACGAAGAGTAACTGGCCAAAAGACGGAGGGAAACTGTTGAAGTGTGCGATATTATTTTGCTTGAAATAAAAACTAGATTTCGGTATACAGGGCACTTAATATTAGAAAACTTAATTTCTTTTAAACAGTTCTCCTCTTTTCAAAAAAAAAATCCGGAAGATTGCCTTAAAGAAGCAGTAAAATTTTATCCATGCCTCAATGAAAGCAGACTACGAACTAAATTAAGTGTTCTATATTCTAGAGAAGGATTTAGGCAAAATATAGAAGTCAGTGCTGTAGGTCTGCTAGGCCTTCTGCTGGATGGATTAAGCGACACCTTTAATGAGGTTGTTAAGTTTTTAAAAATTGTCATTACAATCCCAATGACAACGTCTGAAGCGGAACGCCAGTTTTTACGGCTGAAGAGAATAAAAACTTTCCTGAGAAATACAATGAAAGAAGACAGATTAAATGCTCTTACTATGTAGAATTTATAAATGATTTCCCAAATTTTAATGAAAAAGTGTTAGAACTATTCTGCAAGTCAAAGACACGCAAAATGGACTTCGTTTATCGTCAGATGTAATCAAACTGTAGTGTTATATTTACTATTCCCTCAAAACAAACTGTGCAATGAACAGTACCTGTCTGGAACAGTATGTCGGTGAAACTTATAAAGATTGGGTAAGCGTTCTTGTATTGTACTTTTTAATTTTGAAATTATGCACTCCCTATGTGAACCACCCCGAGCCGCCACTGCACTCGATGCATCTAACTTACTAAAGTATCTGTTACCTGCAAGGTCACTAGATATGTCTTCTACTGCAGGTAATTGTTACAGTTCTCTTTTAATGTATTTGTTAAGATCTCGTGGTTTTCTGGTTAACACTAATGAGTTTACCCACTCTGTAGGTTCATCTACTTTAATAATAATATTATCATTTTCTAATTTTACTAATGTTTCTTTTAGTTTTTCTTTAAGAGCATAAGGTATTTTTCTAGGAGGATGTTGTACTGGCTGATAATTACTTTCTAATTCAATGTGATATGGATCTGACATGCAACCAATGCCAGAGAAAACATCATTATACTCTGATTTAATATGTTCGTAATTTTCATATTTTAAAGAACTCATTTTTTCTACTGTGAAACAACCTTTTAACTAATTTCAGTTGTTGACAGGTAGGTAATCCTAATATGTTAGGAGATTTGCTATCAACAATGTAGAATTTTACATTATGTGACCTATTTTTAAATATACAACCTAAATTACATGTTCCTACTATAGGCAAAATTTCGTTTGAATATGTAGTTAATTTACAGTCAGTTTCATGTAATACAGAATCATTCAAATTCAGTGACTTAAAAGTATCATGAGCTATGACATTAGCCATAGCACCCCTATCAACTTTGAAAGTTAATGATTTTATATTGTTCACCTTAAGAGTGACCTGTCAAGCATTATCATGATTAGTTTTATTAATAGAACCCAAAAATAATTCTGTATCACTATCATTTGAGCATTCACCATCAACGGTTAGCTTTAATTGTTTTTCTTTTAAAACAAAATTTAGAGTAATGGCCTACCTTTCTACAGAAATTACATTTTGCTTTCGTAGCTTTGCATTCAGAAATATTTCTATGTGTATTTCCACACCGAGTACAGTCCCTCTTCTCCCCTGACTTGTTTGGTCGTTTTGGAATCTTTTGTACTGCATTCACTTCTGTAGATGTCATCATTTTGGACTGTTTTTGGAAAGTTTCCATGGCCTGGCAGATTTTAATAGCTTCTTTCAACTCTACCTAATCAACTTCAAGTAGTCTCTGTCGTATTCGCTCATCTCTAACTCCGCATGTTAGGCTTGCCTTGATCAAACTGTCTTCAAGTGTTCCAAATTCACAGTGTTTCGCTTTATTTTGCAGATATGTTATGAATTGTGATACGTCTTCTTCTGGTAACTGTTTGCGTGAGAAAAACTTGTATCTTTCATCAGATACGTTACTTCTTGGCTTGAAATGTGTTTCAAAACTTTTTAATAATATTTCCAATTTATCTTTTTCTTCTGGAATCTTAAACGTGTTACAAATACGAAAACCTTCTTCACCAATGAGATGCAATAACTGTGCACATTGCATACTTTCTGGTTTGTTTATTATATCCGTAGCTTTAAGATAGTTCATAAATCTTTGTTTAAAAAACATCCAGTTTTCATATAAATTTCCATCTTGCCGCATTCCTGGTATGCCGGCTATGGACTTCGCACCATTCTCCTTTTTTTTTCTTTTTATACACCTGTCTATTTTGGCTTTTCCCCTTTTTTGTTTTCCCAAATGTTATATTATAACACGGGTTTCGGCACCATTTGATGTCTGGGATATTTATTTAATTAAACACAGGTTATTAAACTTGCTTAGTTTTATTTATTTTCCTTTCTTCGCCTCACCATTGACTTACATCCAGGCCATTGATTATGTATAAGAAGATAGTCCAAGTCCATAAGAAAAAGGTTGCGCCTAAAATCAACATTTTGGATCTCACCACCAGTGGGGCGCTAGTCGTCAAAGTGTCCACATGTGGTGGGGGTAATTTTCAAGGTAGTTGAGATTTAAACCGTTAACCAACATAATAAATTCCTAGTTTTGGCTTTTCAGTAAACAGATGACGCTGTAAAATAAAGTAAATAAATTTAATTTAATTCTTATATAGGTAATAATAATAATTCTGATCATAAACTGCGCAGAGTCATTAATAAAATGTGTATATACTAATAGTATTAAAATAGTTATTTATGTAACAAGTCAGTAAAGTGATACTTTATCGAACGAGTCTGGTTTACGAGCCAAGCGAGTGAAGCGAGCGCGGCGAGTAACAGACGAGTTCGGTAATGGTACTTTACTGACGTGGTGCATACAAAATTTTATCGCCAACCGTGAAAATTGTTAATTTAAGAAATAAAGATATAATAACTTATGACAGTTTATGACAGTGACAAACGATTTATTTTTAAAGTCATCAGTCATGGCTACGCTGACAGATATTAGCGGCAGGTAAAGTACTTTATTGTACAGTACGATAAAGTGTTTCTTTACCTCCGTAAAACGCTATGGTAACGCATCACTTTACTGACGGTTGGCGATAAAATATTTTATTTACGTTCCACTCTACGAAAAAAGCATTTATACACATAATGAATATACATACTTATGTATATGTAAAAACGTTCAGCTTTGCCGAAGGAAGAAGGCATGAATATAATCCTTTTATTTGTGTTTTTTTTGTTTAGTGCATGACGCCAAACTGATTCACTGTAGGCTTTACAGGCAAGGAAAGAAAACAGGGGTTTTAAAATATAACAGACATATAAATCATATAGTGTGAGTGATATAGTACACAAGGCATTTGAATGAACAGGTAATTCATTCGTTCCTTTATGGATATAAAAGCAAGTTTACTTAAATACCTATGCTTGTAAAATCTCTGAATTTTACCGCAAGCCTCTTTGCATCTATTTGTTTTACAGACTAAAATAAATTATTGAAAGTAATTCATATTTTTTTATAGGCGTATTAAAACTACTGAAATTAATTGTATTTGTTTCCTTTAAAAATTAATCGTTCTCAATAATACACAACCTTCTTACTTTCTTATATGTAGTATAAGGAAGTATTGTGATGATGAAAATTTTGGACCTCAAGATTTTTGCAGATGCCCACGTTTTGAAGTCCCCCGATACCGAAAAAGTGGTTTCTAAAAAATGTCTGTGTGTGTGCGCTGTGTGTCAGTGTGTCTGTGTGTGACCAGGATAGCGGTCAAACCGCTATAGCTATCGATTCCCAATTTTGCATTTACTAGTATAATCTCCCTCTTGAGAACTGACTAAATCTTCAGTCAAATCGGCAGATCGGAAGTAGTAGTTTACTTCAGTGAAAAAATCGAAGTTTGCCAATATTTCGTCAACTACTAAGTTTAAACAATTTATAAAGAATTCATATGTACTTAAAATTAAAATTAAGAACACTTTTAGTAAAAAAGTTTTTCTCAATTTCTACCGGAAGTAGGTCTTTTACTGTTATCGAAAATCAGTCATGCGTTTTAGATAGGTACGTTACGAGTATAAAAGTATTTAGAACTTAATTCTCAATACGTTTTGTATAAAAAAATTCAAAATTCGGACCGTAACTAACACTTTTACTCTTATCGAATAGCGATTTTTTGCTAAATGTCGTAAATTGAGCATTCTATATACAGCACGTGTCAATTTTCATTAGCCATAGGCGATTAATTCTTGCAATACGTGACAACATGGCACCCCACCTTTCCTCTTCAATGCGAGCGCGACCGATACAAGCTCAAGTTAGCAGTAGCTGTTGGACTATTGATTAGGGTGTTTGTACTGCGCTCAGAAATAATATTACGCATTGCAAGGATTCTTCTTTTTCATTTCAGTAAATGCAGAGAATTATTAAGCTGCGTTCACGCTGCATGTCACAAACAAAAGCGTAATTCTAATAAAATTAAAAATGAAGTAAATAAAAAAGGATTCTGAAAATAATAATAAACTACTAGATCGCGGCGGCCATTTGATGATGACGGCTTTTATTGCAGACTAGATCGCAACGTGTTCGCAGCTAAACATTTAATGTAGAAGTGGGAAGATCGGAGAAAGTCGTTGTGATGTCGATTGTTGTCGGGATTGGTGACGGATAGTAGGGGTGACACACGTTGCCACATATTATTTGTATACGTATAAATCGCATGTAAACATTGAATCTATATACCTAATGAAAATTGACACATACGGTATGTATATTTATCAAGAGTACAAAAGTATTTAGAGTTGGATTTGGAATATTTTTTGTATAAATGAAATTTTAAAATTCGCACCGGGATCGCGGGAGTAACACTTTTATTCTTAACGAGTAGTACTTTCTTTTGAATATCTCGCAAAGTATTCATCCTATAGAGATTTACAGTCTTTTTCTTTTGGTTTTCCCCTTTTGTCAATTGTGTTTCACAATTTGTCAAATGACTTTCCCAATTCCTGTCATATTGACATATATGTCAAATTAAATTCTTTTTTTGTCAAATCTCTTTCACTTTATATCAATTACTTTTCCCATGTATGTAAATTATATGTTTTGCTTAATAACTACTTACCAAGCTGTGCATAATTTTCATTTACCTAGTTATTGACGTACCCTTGAAAATAAAGTATACATTTGAAATTTTAAGTTATCTAATTTATTCTTGTTTAATGTACATAGAAATTAATAAAAACATACATGTATGCAAAACATTTTCAAATATCACAAATATGCACAGCACAAACTATCGAAATATATAAATGAAGAAACAATTAATTTAATATTTCATTTTGTTTTAAACAATCACCCAGATATGTTTCCATATGCTGAACATAATAAAGACACTTATCTGCAGTTATTTGTTCAGAAGCATTGTGTATTGCTGCATATAATTCATCCTCATTTGTCGGCTGAGTTCTCTTTATTATGTGTTTTCATTGATTAAATAATTCCTCTATAGGATTTAAAAATGGACTGTGAGCAGATAAAAAAACTTCAAAATGCTCATGACTTCTAATGAGATTGACAACTTCTTCATTTGTATGAAATCTAACATTATCCATAACAAAAAAGGCGCCATGTATGTTATCATTATGTAAATGATTAATTAGAGTTGTAATAAATTCACAGAAATGAACTGTATTGAATGGTCTATCTTGGATTTGGAACAAATATAGTGAATTTATATTCATTGCTGCAGCCACAGAATAATTACGCCCTCTTAGTTGAGCTTTTATTTTCGTTGCTCGAGTATTTTTAACTGATCTTCCATATGAAGTTCGAGAGTTAACTTGAATTCCATATTCATCAATGAAAAAAATCTTTTCCCTTTCGAACATGATTCTATTGTACCGGATAGCATATTCAAAGCGAGTCTGTATGATTTGTGGTGTATTTCTTCTTTCGGGAACGAAAGAGATTCTCTTAATAATGGAAAGTTTTAAGTGCTCTGTTAATCGTCGATAGCGATATTTGATGAAGTGGCCACTGCGTCAAACATCTTTCTTTTAACTGACGAAGTGATAAACTGCAATCTTCATCAATCCAATTGCAAATTTCATTTATCTGTAACACAGATAATTTTTTTAGTCGGTGACCAGCACTTCTTTTATGAATATTAGCGGATCTCCGGTATGTAGAATAAATCTTTCTTACTGTATTGGGTAAAATTCCAAATTGCTCTCCAATATTATTTGCCGTGAGCCCGTTGTTCATAGAACGAATTATTAAAGCTCTTAAATCATTATTTATTTTACTATTAATTCGATGATTCTCCATAATAGATGAATATAAAATGATTAACACGCTTCGTGAAAGTCAATTGACATATAGTGAAACACATTTGACAAAAATAAGGAAATTATATGACACATCGCCGCCATATTATAACAAATGGGAAAGTCATTTGACAAATTGTGAAACACAATCGACAAAAGGGGAAACCAAAAGAAAAAGACTGTATTAAGAGAATAGTAGTATTTATAATAGGATTTTGAATAATTATTATATAAAAAAATTCGTAAAATTCTATAATTTGAAACTCTCATACGTATAATAAAGTCGTGTGGTGGACACACCTCAATATTTTTTTGTATATAGTAACATCGATCTGCGTAATATATAAAACCAACATTATTTCCAAAATTGATCCTTTCTCCTTTTATCACATTTTGGGTTTATGTCTGAATGCAATTTTGAGCGCTTATAAATGTTTAAAAAATTAAATTATTAATTAAAAAATTATCGTTTAAAGATAAAAATTTCTATTAAATTATTTTTAACATAATCTATCACAAAAAAATTGTCCAGATACGTCAAAAAATATTGACAGGAACGAACATATTTGACGTAAATATAATGTGGCTTTTCATTATGCAAAAAATGAGGTGTGGTCACCACACGACTTTCTTATACGTGTGTGTGTGTGTGTGTGTGTGTGTTTCAAATTATACAAAAGTTGTTCTAAATTAAGAGTTAAATACTTTTATCTTCTGAAAAAATAAACAAAATGCTACTGTACTACTTCTATTCTCTTAATAAATCTCTATAGAATGCATACTTGGCGAAATATTCGAAAGAGAGTGCTACTCCCTAAGAGTAAAAGTGTTACTTCCTGTTCGAATTTTAAAATTTCTTTTATGAAAAAAATATTTCAAATGTAGTTCTAAATATATTTGTGCTCTTGATAAATATATATATAGAATGGATAACTTACGACATATTTGCAGAAAATCGCTATTCGATAAGAGTAAAAGTGTTGCTTCCGGTCCGAATTTTTAAATTTTTTTATACAAAAAATATTGAAAATTAAGTTCCAAATATTTTTACTTTCTTATACATAGTATAAGGAAGTATTGTGATGATGAAAATTTTCGACCTCGAGATTTTTGCAGATGTCCCCTGATACCGAAAAAGTGGTTTTTAAAAAATGTCTCTCTCTCTCGCTCTCTCTCTCTCTCTCTCTCTCTCTCTCTCTCTCAAATGTACTCAAAATTAAATTTGAGAAGAATTTTATTAAAAAAGTTTTTCGAAATTCCTACCGGAAGTAGGTTTTTTACATTTATCGAAAATCAGTTTTTTGCGAATATTTCGCAAGTCATGCTTTTTAGACAGGTATGTTACGAGTATAAAAGAATTTAGAACTTAATTTTCAATACCTTTTGTATAAAAAAATTTTCAAAATTCGGACCGGAAGTAACACTTTTACTCTTATCGATTAGCAATTTTTGCAAATATTTCGTAAATTATGCATTTTATATATATTTGTCAAGAGTACAAAAGCATTTAGAGTTGAATTTGAAATATTTTTTGTATAAATAAAATTTCAAAATTCGAATCGGAAGTAACACTTTTACTCTTATTGAATAGCGATTTTTGCAAATATTTCGTAAATTATGCATTCTATATATATTTGTCAAGAGTAAAAAAGTATTTAGAGTTGGATTTGGAATATTTTTTGTATAAATGAAAATTCAAAATTCGGACCGGAAGTAATACTTTTACTCTTAGCGAGTAGCATTTTTTTGCAAATATCTCACAAAGTATGTATCCTATAGAGATTTATTAAGAGACTGGAAGTACTTAGAATAGGATTTTGAATAATTTTTGTATAAAATAATTTTTAAAATTGTATGATTTGAAACGCTCATACGTATAAGAAAGTCGTGTGGTGGCCACACCTCATTTTTATACTCGTACTATACCCGTCTCAAAAGCATGACTTGCGAAATATTTGCAAAAATATGTTTTTCGATAAGAATAAAAGACCTACCTACTTCCAGTAGGGATTTCAAAAAACTTTCATAATAAAATTTTTCTCAAATTTAAGTCTGAGTACATATGAATTCCTTATAAATTTGTTTAAACTTAGTAGTTGATGAAATATTGGCGAAATTCGATTTTTTCACTGAAGTAAACTTCTACTTCCGATCTGCGGAATTTACTGAAAATCTAATCAGATCTCAAGAGGGAGATTACACACGTAAATACAAAATTTGGAGTTGATTACTACAGCGGTTTGACCGTTATTGTGATCACACAGACACACACACAGACATTTTTTAAAAACCACTTTTTTGGTATCAGGGGACTTCAAAACGTGGACATCTGCAAAAATCTGGAGGTCGAAAATTTTCGTCATCACAATACTTTCTTACACTACGTATAAGAAAGTAAAAGCACTCTCGTTACACACTTCCGTATTTTAAATGGTGTCAAAGTACCTATGCCAGGCACATTTCATTCGCACATTGTATTCGGCATTTTTTGTCCGAGATAACAAAAAATACGGTATTATCATTCCTCTACAATTACTACCTAATTCATTCCCTGACAGTAAATATATTCTTTGTTTGTCAAATTCATGTTAAATAAATCTAGGAACAATTTTTGTTCATATTATTTATAATTTTTGCCATACTTTGAAATTACTGTTTATTAATATAAGAAATAAAGCTGTTACATAATGTAAAATTACTTTAAAGGCTTCTTAGTATATTTATAGAAAAATTATTAAAGATGTTACCTTCAAGGTAAATATAAGATTGTGTCTTCAGTATCCTTTTATGGGAAGTGTTATTTTTCCTGACTATTTTTGTATAGCATTTTATTACATTTTAAATACATTAAAAAGAAAACTTGAGATTCTTTACTCAAATATTAGAAAGAAATAGAGAAAGAAGTAATAAATAATCCGACTTCATACAATACATCCCTTCATTCGCGTGTTCGTATATTATGTATATGGATATATGACAGGTATATATTTTTAAATATCTGTAAAAAAGCAAAATATATGTTGGTTACTTTGCTCTCGGCATTTGGTTTATTTACGCAAGAGTTTATAAAGAGCCACACGAACTAATCCTTCGTAGATAGCGTGGTGGTGGTTTTAAACTTGAATGCAGTCACGCGCGAAAATGCAATTTTTCATATTTTGGATAGTTAGGCGACATCTTCCGCTAACATTTCTAATTATTTTGATTGTCAATGGACTTGGTATATCTTCTTATACATAATCAATGATCCAGGCTTACCTACTACTGTCCTTCTCTGGTTTGTCCGATCACACGCGCGTAATTCAAGAACCAAATCCTAATACATCACACTGAGTATTTACGGCCACCGATTAAAACTCATTACGCAGTGGTATGTTAGCGAATCAACAAATGAAATAAGTTCATACTTACGTTAGATCACACTTCAAATAACTGTATTTTTAGTAGTGGCCACTATGCCCCGGTCTCCCCTATGAAACCTTATACAGGAGAGGCACTGCTTTTGAATATCTCCGTATTTTAACATAAGCTTACAAGTTCACGAATTAATAGCTTTCTAAATCGCAATGAGTAATTAGTAGTAACTAAAGTACTGTTTGGAACCACATCATGATCCAATATATCTCAATGGCAGCCTGCATGTGTTGATTCAGTGGCGGCTGGTGAGTACGTTTTGGCAGTGCACGTACAGTCCTCTCAACAATAAGGTTGCCAATCTGAAGCAGAAATTCTGTCTAATATATGTAGGTAGAGCTGTAACTGTATTATGAATGAAATAGTCTATCTTTCCAACGATCCAGTATCGACCTAAAATATAGGGTGAATAAGGTATATAGTATATACATATATTCATGAAGATACACTTAATGTAAACATAATAAATCACCGGGTTTTTATTTGGATGTTTTACAATTTTATGTCAGCTTTTTACTGGCATTGCAAGTTATATGTATTTCACATATTTTAGAGTTTGCTTTATTTTATGAACAAGACACTAATGGATACAATAATAAAGAATTATTTTATGATGAACCAAAATATATTTAATGTTTTTTATACATATACCGTGTGGCCGCCGTTCATAGCGCGATGCATATATTAGTAACTACTGGTCGACTATAAATGGGCGTGCCAACTTGAATTACCACACCGACAGCGGGCGTATAAGTTATACGTATAAATGTATTCGTAGGCAAATCAAGTGAAGAGCAGTGTAATAGGTATTGCGTTCCCGTTGTAAGTAATTATTTGTAGTTGTTTGAAGCATCAGATAATCACTGATAATATATCAGTGAAGTAACTCATCACAGCTTCATAAACAACATAAAAGAGCAAAAATAAATAACTCCTAGACTTTAAAATAAAAAAAACTTCTTAACTAAAATAATATTTTTCAACAAATATGTATTATAATCTAAAAACTCAACTATAATAAAATACTGAAACATAAAATATTTACTTCTTAAAACAGAATTGTAATTCAACATTGCAATTAACCTGTAATTAGCTAAAAAAATGTTATTCTTAAGCGATAATAAAACTCGGAACTGACGCCCATATGTGGAAGCGACTGCCCTACTACACCGTATAAATGTGGAATTTTTGGACAAATACGAGTGCATCATAGGCATATGCGAAATACTACCTCTGTTGTAATCCAGTATAACACTGCGTCTACTTGTTTACCGTTCTAATACACAGACATCTCTATCTGTTTCGCTTACTCTACAGGTATCGCGATAATGCAGACGCACGCGGTCTTATGGTATACACTTAAAGCCTAATGTATTAATATGAATAACAAACATTATTTTTTTATGTATAGCAAATCTTATTTATTTTCGGAGAACTTTATTTTCGGCCAAAATTAAATGATATTTTTTTGTTTATTGTCATAGCGACGGGCTATAAAGTATAACAATTCTGGCACAAAAAACTGGTTTTACAACTGTCTCTACAACGAAGTCACTGGAAATATTATTTTTATCCTAAATTTTGTGATTTTTGTCCACCTAGAATATAAAAAATTACTTCTGTCAGGCGCCGCCGGCGTCCAGTCAAACTTCTAGAAACCTCGCGAAACTATTGGGGATAGTAAACACGAGAACAATCTCCAGAGTGCGACATCATTGAGACATATATATTTAAGCACCGGCATATGAGGAGACAGAGTAGACAGTCCGACGAGTAGTAGTCACCATGTTGACAACACTTGAAAAAGATCGTGCGGTAGCAATGCTGGAATATGGGTGGTCCATTACAGGCGTTGCTAGAGAATTAGGTGTTAGCCACACTAGTATTTATAAACTTCGACAGAAATGGTTGGTAGACCACTCTGTAGCAAGACGTCCTGGTTCAGGAAGAAAAAGGGTAACACGTCCAGAAGAAGATAATGCTCTGACGCGTTACATTGAAGAACATACTTTTGCAACCTGGCGCAGAGCCATTCAGGCAACAGAATTTGGTGGAAGTCTAAGCACAGCTCGCAACAGATTGGTAGAAGTAAATATTGGAAATTATATTGCCGCTATAAAACCGAAACTAAATGAGCAACAAAAAGAAGTAAGACTCAGATTTGCAGAAACCTACCTCGACAAAAACATGGATTTCTGGAATAGAGTGGTTTTTTCTGACGAATCCAGTTTCCAGTCATATTCGAATGCAAAACGGAAAGTTTATCGACAACAAAATACCCGTTATCATTTAAATAATATACTGGAACGAAGCCGTAGTGGTAGATTTGCGGTCAGTGTATGGGGATGGATATCGAGTCTTGGAACGGGACCCATATGGAAAATAGAAAATATGTTAGATAGTGTGCAGTATCGAGACATATTGTCCAATATTATGCTACCATCAGTTAATATGATGTATGAAAATAATTTAGTGTTCCAGCAGGATAACTGTCCCGTTCACCGATCGCGATTAGTTCAACAATGGTTTCAAACATCAAATATTGAAGTTTTACCATGGCCCTCTAACAGTCCCGACTTAAATCCTATTGAGAATGTTTGGGGGATCATGAAGAAAGATATGTTGAAAGAATTTGTTCCGCGTACTTCCGACGAACTATGGGACAAGATCGAAACTGTCTGGGGGGATATTTCTGTGCAATATTGCAGCAAACTTATTGCCTCTATACCCTCTAGACTTCAAGAAGTCATTGAAAATGATGGAGCTTGGACTCACTACTGAAGATTATCTGTGTTCCCATGTAAAACATTGTCAGGGGTTTTTTGAAATTTTGCTGTATTGTAAATAAATATTACTTTGTGTGTAAATATATTGAAGAAATTTAGAAATCTATTTATCTATACATGTATATATTTAAATATGCACCCATTCTTCTTTTCTTGGAACCTCTTACATTTTTTATATTATTTTACAATTTGGATTTCATACTTTTTATGTTAAGTACCGTATTATTTTTGAATAAATATTTTGTTCGCAAAATTTAATTACCGCTGTAGTTATTTAGAAATTATATATACATTTAGAGGGCGAGTCATTAGTAGCCGCTTCTTCGATTACCCTTTTGTGTTTTAAATAAAGGCAAAGACACTTAGTGGAAGATTCATGGTTGCTTGTGGCACATATTGTAAAAATACTTTAAGACTTGACGCACTTCCGGTTTCACCGCAAATGCACAGAACTTAATTTTTTTAAATGACTCGCTCGATATATTTCTGGATTTTCTAATACTGCTTTAAATTGTCTATTCAATTGTTTTGTTTTTTCAAAATTGAGCCAATAGTTTTTGAGTTATTAATTTTTTTGAAAATATTTGACCAAAACACGTGTTCAGAAAAAAACCTTTTTCACGTTGTTTTTAAAAGTAAAACTATTAACTTTGGTGGTGCGTGTAGCCAAGAAAATTATGCACCATTTAATATAAGTTGCACTCGACAATACCTCGGAAAACTTTGTTTTTTCAAACACTACTTCCCGAAATTTTCACATACCAAAAACTTATTTTTTTTTTAAATGGCACACCAGGTATTTTATTGAGGCATTTTGTTCCTTTTTTATTCTCTTACATTTTTGTTAACAGTGTCCTATAGCTAAATTTTGCAATTTGTGAGATAATCACTATAGGAGCTATCAGCGGTCAATTAAAGAACTACGAGCGCTGTTGTTCTATGCACCCAAATATTCATTCAACCAATGGAAGGCAGGTGGGGCCCGTTTTCCTTAGTCAACTGTCAAACAGAGCAAAGGTTAAATCCACTATCCCAAAAGGAATAACTTTACAGAATGAAGAGCATCGCATTTCAATTTTTTAATTCAAGCAATGGCCAGTTGCAATATTTTCATTTTTTACACTGTTGGTTAACAACGAAATAAAATAAAGGTCATGTTTACTGACGTATTTGAAGATGCCGCCCCACTAAAACGTCTAATCCTCACCAGTTATTCATTCTGTCCGCTCTTTTTTTCATATTCAATACTTTCTGTTCACTCGAACCGTTTCTTTATACTTTCGAAGGTTTCTGGTTTCGGTTGACTTCTATGCAAAGAGATCCCTGGCTCTTTGCATAAAGTATGAATGCTAGCAATGAGTTTCTTTCAGATTCACCCAAAACGTCAATCATATCTATTAACTCTTCATAAAAATAATTAATTTGGATGATAACAACGATGCTTTTATAAATTTGACATAAATGTTTACCGACATTCTTTAACAGTTGACGCAAGCAGTCGGCCGCATTCCGGCCTTTATTGGACGAATATTTCGGTGCATAGAACAGCTCTCGTAGTTCTTTATTTGACCGCTGATTGCTCCTATGGTGATTATGTCAGATATTACAAAAAATAGGTATAGGACATTGTCAACAAAAACGAAAGAGAATAAAAAAGGGAACAAAATGCGACAATAAAATACCGGGTGTTTCATAAAAAAAAATAAGTTCTTAGTATGTGAAAATTTTAGGAAGTAGGCTTTGAAAAAACAAAGTTTTTTGAGGCATTGTCGAGTGCAACTTATACCAAATAATACAGAATTTTCTTTGCTACAAGCACTACCAGAGAATGTTTTTACTTTTAAAAACAATAAAAAAGCGTTTTTTTTTTCTGAAAACGTGTTTTTGTGAAAAATTTACAAAAAAAATTAGTAGGTAACTCAAAAACTATTGGCTCAATTTTGAAAAAGAAAAACTGTTTAATAGACAATTTATAACAGTACTAGAAAATACAAAATATATAGAGTGAGTCATTTAAAAAAATAAGTTCCGTGCATTTCCGGTGAAACCGGAAGTGCGTCAGAGCTTAAAGTATTTTTAGAATATGCGCCTCAAGCAACCATGAAATATCCACTAATTGCTTTTTCTTTTATTTAAAACACAAACGAACAATCGAAGAAGCGGCTACTAATGACTCAGCCTGTATACATATACAGGGTGAGTTTTTTGCCGACGTTTATTATGTTATTCATTCTGTCCGCTCTTTTTTTCATATTCAATACTTTCTGTTCACTCGAACCGTTTCTTTATACTTTCGAAGGTTTCTGGTTTCGGTTGACTTCTATGCAAAGAGATCCCTGGCTCTTTGCATAAAGTATGAATGCTAGCAATGAGTTTCTTTCAGATTCACCCAAAACGTCAATCATATCTATTAACTCTTCATAAAAATAATTAATTTGGATGATAACAACGATGCTTTTATAAATTTGACATAAATGTTTACCGACATTCTTTAACAGTTGACGCAAGCAGTCGGCCGCATTCCGGCCTTTATTGGACGAATATTTCGGTGCATAGAACAGCTCTCGTAGTTCTTTATTTGACCGCTGATTGCTCCTATGGTGATTATGTCAGATATTACAAAAAATAGGTATAGGACATTGTCAACAAAAACGAAAGAGAATAAAAAAGGGAACAAAATGCGACAATAAAATACCGGGTGTTTCATAAAAAAAAATAAGTTCTTAGTATGTGAAAATTTTAGGAAGTAGGCTTTGAAAAAACAAAGTTTTTTGAGGCATTGTCGAGTGCAACTTATACCAAATAATACAGAATTTTCTTTGCTACAAGCACTACCAGAGAATGTTTTTACTTTTAAAAACAATAAAAAAGCGTTTTTTTTTTCTGAAAACGTGTTTTTGTGAAAAATTTACAAAAAAAATTAGTAGGTAACTCAAAAACTATTGGCTCAATTTTGAAAAAGAAAAACTGTTTAATAGACAATTTATAACAGTACTAGAAAATACAAAATATATAGAGTGAGTCATTTAAAAAAATAAGTTCCGTGCATTTCCGGTGAAACCGGAAGTGCGTCAGAGCTTAAAGTATTTTTAGAATATGCGCCTCAAGCAACCATGAAATATCCACTAATTGCTTTTTCTTTTATTTAAAACACAAACGAACAATCGAAGAAGCGGCTACTAATGACTCAGCCTGTATACATATACAGGGTGAGTTTTTTGCCGACGTTTATTATGGGGTTCTCGGAAACTACAACAGATACAGTTTTGATTAAATGGGAATAGAATTGCAGCTTTAACAGCTCTATTTAATTAGCGCTTTGTTTTTTGGAAAAAGTGCATAGCCTACCTAGATATTTTTTTTATTATTTTGTAAAAATGTTTTTTTTTTGTTATTTCGTTCGATTTAGATGAAATGTGTAAAGGAAAAAGTTTTAGGATATTATATGGTAAATAATACAGTTAAATCTATTTATTAAAACAAAGAAATGGTCATAATTTATTTATTTATCAAAAGAACTATATCAAGTAGCACATCATGTGAATTGTTGAGAAAAGATCTTTTTTTATAAAGTCATGGCCTACTATGGTTAGCATTTAAAAAAAATACAAGTTTGTGTCATAACTCAAAAAATAAAGCTAGAATAAAGAAATATAGGTTAAACTGTATTACTTACCATATAATAAAATAATATTAATAACAAAACTTTTTTTGCGAAATATCTAGTAAGCCACTTTTTCCAACAAAGAAAAATTTAATTAAATAGAGCTATTAAAACTGCAATTCTTTTCCCATTTTACCAAATCTCTATCTGTTGTAGTTTCCGAGATCCTGGTACTAAACATTGGAAAAAACTGACCTTGTATACATTATGAAAATTAATACTGGAAGTATTTACTTTGTGATATTCCCTACTACAAATAAAGAAAACAACTTTATATACTTTTCATACCACTATAATTCGATGAATGAGTGTTTTATTCCAACTCTGCATTTCAAGAGGAATTTTTAAATACACAGAAAATTGTCTATCGTAAATTTTTTTTATACATTTCATCTTTGATATTGGAGAACACCGATTTTTTGTTGTGTTGATTTTATAGTATTTAACAAGCTGGTTATTTGTGCCTTTGTAAGGTTTTATTCGCAAGGTCAATTTATGAATGAATGTGATGCGTATGCGTTCAAGTTAAAGTCCGTCCTAAATGCGCTCGGTTCGTGTAGATTGGCAACCTTTTTGTTGAGATGACTGTACATAGACAAGACTGATTCTTTTATTATCGCTGATATACTCCCAGATGTATATCACCGATAATAAACGAATGAGTATTGTCTACGTACTTGCACCGCCAAAACGTATTCACCAGTCGCAACTGGTGTTGATCACGATAACGTAATGTGAAATAAAATGCAAAAGGAAAAACCCCTTACCACAAAAAATATATGAAAAAAATCTATATACGTATTTTGGTAACTATACTCCATTCAGTCTAAGAATAAAGTAGATGGCGCTACAATTTGAGCACAGTTTACACACGATGAACTTTGTATTTTGAAAACAAGTAAAACATATGTTTACTGTCAGATGGATAGCAGGGATATACATATCTGATATCATTATATTTTGACATTTACGTACATTTTTGTACAAGTTGGTAAGTCATTCCTCAAGAAAAAGGAATGCACATGTCGTCTAATTGTACTTTTTTGTGCTTCATCCAATTTATTGTAAGTATGACGATAATTTCTTTTTCTTGGAGGAGAAATTGGAACTCCATATAATTCCATTTCTTTAATAATGCAGTACATTGTATTCCTATTAATACCCACTTCCTCTGCTGTTTGATTGACTGCAGCTGTTTTAGACATATTGTCTTTATGCTTAATGTACACATTATAAGCCATTTGCCTTTGTCCAGATCTTATGTGTTTCCCTTTACGATTTTTTGAAGGACCTGGTAAAATGCTTCCGCCGTACTATAGAATATTAGCGATTACGAAATAACGAAATTGATAAAATACCTTAACAAATGAATATTTCACTTGCGAGTTCTAAGAAGAACTATTTTTTAAGAATATTAACAACAAATAACTATGTAAAATACGGAAATCGACAAAATCTTTGAACAAAACTGTCAGTAAACAAATTTTTGACAGAACGAGCTAAATGCGATTATTTTGCCGGTGTAAATGCACACTCGATTTCAACCAATCACAAACGTTTATTTTAAGCCCTATCTTTCCCAATGCTTTATTCTTAGACTGAATGGAGTATAAGTTGCCATTTTCAATAGAAATCTGTATAAAACAAAAAAGTGTTAAACGTAGTATTTTTGGCTAAGGTGTAACCTTAGAAGATATGCTCTTCACCAAATCACCAAATACTACGTTTAACACTCTTTTTTGTTTTATACAGCTACTGAAGATGACAACTTAGTTGCCGAAATACGTATTTGGATTTTTTATGGTAAGGGATTTTTCCTTTTGCATTTTATTTCAGATTTTTAGCCACAGTCTCCACCCATTATTGGACGATAACGTAGCTAATGAATGAAGAACCTATCGACACGCACGTAGTAAGCAAGTTAAGCTTGTAATCTTCTTAATTAATTAATCATAATATCTAGTCAACCGTTGTTGGTTTTACTAAAATATATGAAAAACGTATTTAGAAATCAGTTTGAAATAACTTTTGTATAAAATATACCTACCTATTTTTCAAAATTCAAACCGAAAGTAACATACCGCGCGATCATTTAAATTCTAAATTAGAGCAGGCTGTGAAATTTAAATTAAGTTGGTATATAAGTACTAATTTACAATTTGAATTGTCATAGTGACGTTTCAAAATGTTAATTAATCAATATAATTGACATTCTGGACAACCTAATAAAAAAAATCCCGTATGCTATAATTTAGAATTTAAATGATCGCGTGGTATTAAGAAATATGTGTTTTCCAGTACTTAATTATTCATTCTACACACATTTATTAAGAGAATAGAAGTATTGAAAACTGAACTCGTAACAATATTTGTATACATACTTAATATGGGTTTAATTCGCACTCGAAGTCAAGCTTTTATTATTATACAGAAATACTTTTTTTGCTAATATTTAGCTAATTATGTATGTTTTAAATACATTTACAAGGACTTAATTGTTCTAAACTGAATTTGGTACCTATAATCTTTTTTCAAATTTGGACGGTATATATTTGTGGAACAAGAAAGTCTTGTGTGACCCACTCAATTTAGTTTATTGTGGGGAGGAGGGATATGTCTCATCAAGAAATGTTTTGAATGGTTTTGATTTACGCGTTCAGCAAGAAGGGGAAGGGACAGGGGTGGGACAGGGACAAGTACAAGGCAGTTGCACACGCTCACGGAGAGGTTAGTTGAGCAGTTGAGTTTGGTTGTTTTGTAATAAGTTTCACGTTCTTTGATTTGAGTAACGTACAGTAGGTAAGTTCTAATAATTTAGTATAGTTCTATGTAATGTAAAAACATTATTATTGGTAAACAATCATAGTATTCATATTTGTGTGTAATTTGCCAATTATTTATTTTTTGTGTATTTACTTACCTTGTGTACCTAACCTATATATACAAAAAGCAGTGTCTCTTATGGTAATAATATTTATTTGCTATTAATATTATTCATTCGTTTATTTAGACTGTCGTCACTATATGAATCCCGTATAAGTAAGCGGCACCACTATCTATTATTTATAGCGTTTATAGAAACACATTTCTTAGAATTTGATTTCTGCAATTTAATTGTGCTTAAAAAATACCGTAATGACATAATACTATTTGGATGTCTTGTGTGATTAAGCAAGATTCCAAAATTTAATTCTTCAATTTGTAGTTCCCCTCCATTGCAGAAATTCATTTTACATTGTTCAGATAACTAGGCCGAACTTTTTGCGCATTTTATTTAACGAACATTCTAGAATTTGTTACTGTTTATGTAAAACTAATTGTGAGGGCTGGTAATATGCAGCTCATTGTTTGCTTCACACATTAATTACTGTTGACTAATAATGTTCTAAGTCTACCGGGTCGTCCGGCAAAGGAGCTTTCAAGTTACACCAAAGTAAATAAATGCAAATCTGGGCATATTTCTTGTTGTTATCGGATGTAAGAGGTACAGATATTGTGAAACGTAATGCAAATTTTCGATCAGTAAATTAATTACAGGCACATATTATAAATACAAGATGTTTTATGCAATTTTAATTTACCATAACTCTGATTGGGCATTTAAATTTATTTATTTAGGTACTTCAACTCCTAAAGTTTGAGATAGATATTGTGAGTCACTCACTCTATTCATTTTACTTTCTTATACGTAGTATAAGGAAGTACTGTGATGAAAATTTTCGACCTCGAGATTTTTGCAGATGTCCACGTTTTGAGGTCCCCTGATACCAAAAAAGTGGTTTTTAAAAAATGTCTGTGTGTCTGTGTGTGTGTGACCACAATAGCGGTCAAACCGCTGTAGATATCAATTCCAAATTTTGTATTTACGAATATAATCTCCTTCTTGAGAACTGATTAGATTTTGAGCAAAATCGGCAGACCGGAAGTAGTAGTTTACTTCAGTGAAAAAATAGAATTTTGCAAATATTTCGTCAATTACTAAGTTTAAAAAATTTATAAAGAATTCAAATATACTCAAAATTAAATTTGAGAAAAATTGTTTTAATAAAGTTTTTCGAAATTCCTACCGGAAGTAGGTCTTTTACTCTTATCGAAAATCAGTTTTTTGCGAATATCTCGCAAGTCATGCTTTCTAGGCAGGTACATTACGAGTATAAAAGTATTTAGAACATACTTTTAAATATCTTTTGTATAAAAAAAATTTCAAAATTCAGACCGGAAGTAGCACTTTTACTCTTATCGAATAGCGATTTTTTGCAAATATGTCGTAAATTATGCATTCTATACATATTTATGAAGAGTACAAAAGTATTTAGAGTTGGATTTGGAATATTTTTTGTATAAATGAAATTTCAAAATTCGGACCGGAAGCAACACTTTCATACGTATAAGAAAGTCGTGTTGTGGCCACACTTCATTTTTTTCCTAATAATATTGAAAATCACCGATGCTACTGTTAAGGTAATTAACTCTAGAGGCTATTTTAATGTAAGACTGTAATTTCAAATAATGCCGCAGGGCGACTGGGAAATGCTTTTAATCAGTCAACATACAATCAATTAATCCGCGAATATTTCGAGCACTTTCTTATGTTGGAGGGACATTATTATCACGACACGAGAACAATTATCTTCATTCATCTGGTTCTATGATTGCCGACATTGAAGTGAAAATGAAAAACACATTAGAGAAGTTCCTGTGTAGCCGGGACTTTATTGTTATACTTATTACAGTGTTATAAGTGTTGATGCTTCTTCTAAATACTTCTCTGACTTACAGCATTAGGTCATAAAATCTTAAATTTTCCTTGTTTCGTTGAGTTTAGTATATGTTTTATAATATACAGGGTGAGTTTTTTATCTTGAGACAACGGAATATCTCTAAACCACTGCATCAAATCAAAAAAAGATCTTAATAAGATTTGTTATAATGTAGGGGGCTCACTGAATGGTGCCGAACTCGATCCCCCACCTCACCCCTCCAGAGTGGGAGGGGGGACAACTTTGAAATCTTAAACGGGAACCCCCATTTTGTATTGCAGATTCCAGATTACCTAAAAATATACAAAATAATTGAAGACTGCAACAGAATTATTTTATTAATTTATTGTAAATTTTAATATTAATGTTATATTCTGGTGATTAACGAGCCTCGCCTACAAAGGTGTAAAAGAGGGGGTAACTTCAGTTTTTCATATGTTACATAGTCATATGAATTAGGCAAAAATAATAAAATTAATTTCTAGTTATTTTCTATTGTGTACTATCGGATTCATAAAAAAACTATACACATTTTGTTTGTATTAATTTGAGTTGTCCGAATTTGTCATGTGCTTGATGTCAAATAGATATCTATCATCGTTTACACGCATTATTCAATATTATTATTGTTTCAATTGTTAAACATTCACCCATTTGCATGTTATCGTTTGCAGCTTCGCTCGTATATGTAGCTACTGGACACATTGTTCAGTACCGCGACAAGATAAGGAGTTTTAGTACGAAAAGAAAAAGTGCATTGAAATTGAAAAGGCTTTTAATATCCACACGTGTACGAACTCCAGTTTAGGTATGTACTATTAGTCTCATATCCTTATATAGTTGAGACTGCGATTCAATGCCACTTCAAATTTCAATCGACCAAAGCAATTTCAGAACAATAAAATTGAACTAATTAATATTCCAGGATATTTACCTCCCGGTAGTAAAATACTATTACCTATGTGAAAGCCAGTTACAAATTAAATATTATAAATAAAGGTATTTTTGATAATTCATTAAAAAGGCTTCCAACCACATTTTATTTAACAAGACGAACAAGAACTTATTTATTCAAATTAATTGTTACATTAGACTTATTGAAAGCTTGAATCCGTGTAGATAGACCGCCCTGCTCTATTGCTGATACGATCATAGATAACTTACATAGGAGAAGTAACTACAGTCGAAAGCAAAAAAAGTAGACAATAATACAGATTTCTGTCATAGACTTTCTCAAAATGATTAGTGTAATAGCGTCTTCAAAGTTACTTGTCAATATTTGGTTATCTTTCAAAATTGACAACCTTAAACTTGATATTAAGCTTATTATAAAGATGCCTTCCATAAATGAAGATATTAAATGTTATTTCACATTTGAGTAACGTTTTCAAAAAGAAATAATAAAAGCACAGCTTTTAGAATTATTAACATATGGCGAGATCAGCATAGAATTTGTAGAATTTCTGGTTCTGACCGCAAAGAATATCAACAGCGGAGCAATACCGCCATATCACAAATGTGCTTATTGAAAATTCATTTACTACAGTAGTGAATGCAGCTGATGTAAATAACTTTCTGGGTTTTGTTTTTACTGTCCAACGAAGAATTAGAGAAGCTAATTTGCGGTCTATAAAACTATACCGAAAAACAATTTGAATGTGACCCACAAAGAAACTCTTGTAAGATATGCACTTGAAAACATGATTCAGAGAAAATAATATCAATGTGTTGGATTTTCTGCCAAGAAGTCCTGATTTAAATATTATCGAGAATATGTGGCAGTTAATGATCAAAAAAATTAAATCAAAGATCTCAAAATAGACAAGGAATGGTAGAAATAGTTCACACAGCATGAGAGAATCAAAATCAAAATAATTGTACCAACCTTTATAACTCTATTCCAAATAGATTGTAAGAAGTTTTAAACAAAAACGGCTCTATAGCCAAATTTTAATAGATGTTTTTTTATGATATCTTTTAATTAGTATTTTGATTCGTATTAATCAGGTAGAAGATGGTTTGATAATTATTTGATATTCCATAGAATAATAACTTGACACTAATGACAAGTAAATAAAGCCAGGTTTACAAAGTACGATATCTCTTGTCTACTTTTTTTTGCTTTCGACTGTAAATTGTATATATTGTAACCCTATCAGACTCATCTCTTGAAATTTTGAGGTACTAAATTAGATGACGGCAAATTTTGAAATTAAGTATAGTACATACTTATTCAAAATTAATGGTTTTATTTTCATAGTTTGTGAAGAAAACCTTGAGATTTTTGTAATTAACTGATTTTATCTAAAATTACTTTAATATAATCAAAAAAAGTTGTTAGTTAAATATTAGAGCTTTGTTCATATACAGTCGAAAGCCAAAAAAGGTACACAAGAGATCTCGTACTTTGTAAGCCTGGCTTTATTTACTTGCCATTAGTGTCAAGTCATTATTCTATGGAATATCAAATAATTATCAAAACATCTTCTATCTGAAATAATACGATCAAACTACTAATTAAAAAACATCCTGAAGAAATATATGCATTAATATCTGGTTATAGAGCCGTTTTTTTAAAACTTCTTGCAATCTATTTGGAATAGAGTTATAAAGGACTTTAATATCTTCATTTATGGAAGGCATTTTTGTAATAGTTTAAAAGGGGCGTTTACCTATCGAAAATTAAGGCATCGCCGTTTCGCGTTTTTAAATCTTATTTTGTAATTTTAGAATCTCAAATTTGGGTTAGTGATGCAAAAGGCATAAATTTATAATGTCAAGGTCAGTTTTTGTACTAATTTATTTTCTTAAGAAAGTTATGTGTTTTAGAAATAACCACAAAAATGCATGAATTTGATTAATGTCTACTAACTAAGATTGGTACACAAAAGAAAAAAAACGACCTCTACGCGCCAGCTGCACATTTGATGTACGATATAAAGAAAAAAATCAAATGTATGTAATTATTTTTAAAGATAAAAAACATTAAACAGTAAACATTGTCATATACATATTACACGAGCTTTTTCCAAGCTAGTCGCCTCGTCTATCCCCATTCACGGTATCTCTACCGGTCCTAGCGAAGAGGAAGATCTATCGGAATCGGTCGGCTATTGCAGACTTAAATGCGAGTGACAGTTTAAATACAAAGTGTCACTCGCATTTAAATGTCATATATACCTATAATATTCGAGTGTATAATAATATAACAGTTATGGGCAAGCGAAAGTTGGCTTATTATAAAACAACAACATCAACAGTTCCGTAAGTACTCATTCTTTATACATTATGTTTTCCATCTATAGTATTCCTTTATCTATGACAGAATCTGTGAATAAAACCGAAGCGCTGTGAGAGAACCGAATATCGTCTACCTCCACCTACTCACACCCTCTTGCGTCTACCCGTCCCGCGAGTAATATAAGTTGCATAAGATTCTATTTGTTAGTAAACGTCCCTCTTAATATCAACTATAAGGTTGTCAATTTTGATAGATAACCAAATTTTGACAAGTAACTTCTCTCTCATCCAAGTCTCGATTTGAGTTTGGAGAACATTTTTTTTTGTAATTATCCATACACGTATTCTAAAGAATAATTAAACAATATTCAATAAACAACAATGTACTTTTAAGGTAGGTCGAAAAGTAACATAAAGCTACATTTGCAAAATACACACACTTTTATAATATTAAATTGTGGGAGATAATAATAATCTTACTTCAGAATATTACTTAGAAAAATTTAGTAGTCTTTATTCAAACAAAAAAATGCAGATAAAATACACGAAGTACATACACAAAGTTCCGAAACACCCGAAGGGATTGCGCTTGCTGTGGGCTTTATAGATTTTAGCTTACAAGATATATCAGCCAGCATTTGACATTATTGTAAGACATTGTAGGAGTACTATTTAACTTATACTTCCTTATGTTACATCTTTTTCTCACAATTATTAACACCTATATTCTACCGAGATCTACAACCTCGGTCGATTCGACTCTGCATTTACTACATGGCCTTCATTCCATCGTTGAGTAATTATTTACACTTTCTTCTTTTCTTCATACAAACATTGTGTTCCTTGTTCTTGCATTTTCTCCACTCCATTTTAATTCTTCATTAGTGCATCTTCACTTTCTGTTTTTTTGTCCCAATATCTTTTAAAATGTTTTTTGTATTCTCAACTGTTGCTAAGGACTATATAAAACAAAAAGCTTTGGGTGAAATTCTTTTTTGAAAATCTGCAATACACGTTGGAATAGGAAAATAATATCACGGAACATTCTACACAAAATGCACATGAAAACATTGAAAAATAAAATATATAGTTCTATAATATAGCACAGAAAAGTATAGTTAATTTAGAATTCTACACACACTTTCCTAAAATTGACACTGACAAACTTCAACTAGAATAGAAACAAAATTATCCAAACGAATGAAAGTAACACTAATTATTAAGAATAGTCAAATAAAATAAACCAAAACTAAGCCAAAGTATAAGTAGCTAATTTAGTAATCTACATATTTAATGATAGTACTACACAGGCCCATCTGGTGAGGTTTTCATGTACCAAAAACTATAGCTACTTCAAAGGTCTAATTTAAGTTACCCCCCCCCCCCTGGATATGATGAAATAGTGATTTCTTGTCCTTCTCCATTCGAGCTAAGATATCTGGATTCCTATGGGAGGACAGTTTTCCTCAGTTCCAGTGGAGCGCAGTCCTTGAAAGCTTTACTACTCAATTTCTTTTATAATCTATTCACCGAAAAAACTGACTGTATATTTATTTGACGTTTACGCTCGAACATTACAAATCTGACAACATTTGCCGGAATTTTTATCGGGGGTAATACCATAAGAGTTTGTGTTTATCCGGACAAACTTTCATTTTGAACGAAAGCTTTGTTGCTTGGTAACTGACGAGAACAAATAACATGGTAAAACCGCGACACCGAAGGACACTGACAAACTTCAACTATATAGAATAGAAACAAAATTATCCAAACGAATGAAAGTAACACTAATTATTAAGAATAGTCAAATAAAATAAACCAAAACTAAGCCAAAGTATAAGTAGCTAATTTAGTAATCTACATATTTAATGATAGTACTACACAGGCCCATCTGGTGAGGTTTTCATGTACCAAAAACTATAGCTACTTCAAAGGTCTAATTTAAGTTACCCCCCCCCCTGGATATGATGAAATAGTGATTTCTTGTCCTTCTCCATTCGAGCTAAGATATCTGGATTCCTATGGGAGAACAGTTTTCCTCAGTTCCAGTGGAGCGCAGTCCTTGAAAGCTTTACTACTCAATTTCTTTTATAATCTATTCACCGAAAAAACTGACTGTATATTTATTTGACGTTTACGCTCGAACATTACAAATCTGACAATATTTGCCGGAATTTTTGTCGGGGGTAATACCATAAGAGTTTGTGTTTATCCGGACAAACTTTCATTTTGAACGAAAGCTTTGTTGCTTGGTAACTGACGAGAACAAATAACATGGTAAAACCGCGACACCGAAGGTGGAGCGGTTTTACCTTTTGTTATTTGTTCGAGTCGTGTTACCCTTAAGCAACAAAGTTTGAGTTTTGTCAAAATGAAAGTTTGTTCCGGAAATAAACACAAACTCGAATGGTATTTGGTAAGACAATTTAATGAATCATTTAATTAATATTAATAAACCGAAATATTTTTATTTAACATTCCTTTGAATACATATACAAAAGAAAGAGAAAAATATAAATGTTTATGTATGAAATTTATTTGAACGATACTGTCAGAATTGAATTTTCGTTGCCATGGAAAATCAACATGCAGTTTATCCGCTAGCAAACATGCAGTTTATCCGATAGCAAACTAACACAGCGTGTATTAAAATGTCATGTTTTTTACAGATGAATTAAATTGTCACCAATAAATATCCGCCATAATTGCCAAATATCCAGTGACAATTTGTATCCTACTGCCTTCTCTCAGTTATAAGAGATCCATGTATTTAACTATATAGGCATAGCTACTTAAATACATACTATGTATAAGATTTGTACGCATTATTGAATTATTGTTAATTTTTCAACTATAATGCCACAATTGAACAATGATATGAAATAAATGCCAATGAAAAGGGAGTAAATAAAACTGTAAAGTTAGCGCATAAAAACTCACACAATAAGGTAAATTTATATCAGTTGACTTAGATCAACTTTAGTCTACTTTTAAAGTAGCGGGACGAATTTCTGAACAGACCACTTTGACAGTGAAATCTCATTGGTTGAAAGCAAGGCCAAATGACACCGTATCAATCTTGCTCAAATTCTGTCAACTGACATTGTTTATGGTTAAGCCTTGTTGTTGTTTCTATTATTTCTCCGTTATTTCATTATATACTTTACCAGTTCTTTTCAGAGCTCGACAGTAATAGTTATCAGATATACTCGATATACTGTTTTCAAGATTTTTGTGCATGTAATTTGGGACAGGGGTATGTTCAGAAACTCGTCTCACTACTTTAAAAATAGACTATAGAACGGACAAAATTAACCCTGGCAGACGTTTACTAAATAGTTTGGAACCGTATTGTAAAACAGCTGGTAGGGTTTATTGCAAATGGAAAATGTATGTCTTCTGTTTTATTTGTATGATATTAATTACTTAGGTTCCACTCGACATTGATGATGTTCTAGCTGGAGCTTAATAAGTCTTTTTAATTTGTTCTCCCTTTGTTTTATTACCTTCTACTTGACTGCCGATTGTTGTCTGGATACGTGTTAAGAAAGGTACATCTTCTAGTTTTCTGTATCAACAGTAATAATATACTTCTAATATACTTTAAAAATAACCATAATAGCATTGTAGCTAAGGCAAACTTGAAATAGTAAGAAAGTAATATATTGCAAGAAGCCGAGCAAGAATTAAATAAGGGAGGAATCTGAAACTGAAAAATAATGGTGAAAGATAGGAAATTATGGAGAACTGTGTGAAGTTATATAAATAAAAAGAAGAGGGGGTTCTTCAACACGTAGAGCATCTAAAGAACTTTGAGGTGGTTGAACTCCTAAGGGCATGCTGTCCAGTCCCATAATAATAATGAAGCAATTAAAAAGTTATTGCTTGAAGACTTATCTTTAAATTATATATGTAATGGAATTTTTTAAGTATTAAATTACATAATAAGTAATTGTTGGAAATAAATATTATGACACTTGAAATTGTACAGAATGTAATATAGATAAGTAGTATGGAAATAATCATTGAACGATCGAATTTACTACGTCATGTGAACGCACGTAAACTGAATAGGATACGTACAAGTCAGTTCAAAAGTAAATGTTGCAAAATAAAAACAAAATATACAAACTTTTTGAATAGAAGAAACTAGAGTAGAATAACAAAGTAACGAAAGATTGAAGTGGATGAGCTTACCTAAGGTAAGAATTTATTTAATGTAGTGAGAATAATTATAGTACATAGAAAACACGTAATTTTTGTCTTATCTAATAACGAGTACTCGACAAGTATCAAATTACATAACAAATAATCGTTGGAAATTAATATTTATGACACTTGAACTTGTACAGAATGTAATATAGATAAGTAGTATGGAAATAATTATTGAATGATCGAAGTTACCACATTTACAACTGAGCAGTTCTAATGCAAGTAAATTGAATGGGTTAGATACTAAAGTAAATGTTACAAAATAACAATGAAATATACACTCTTTTCGATTAGACGAAACTATGCTAGAATAACTAAGTAATGAAAGACGAAGGGGGTGCGTTTACTCTCAGACAGTGGTCAGTTAGCTGGAATAAACATTAAAGGTGCGCCTGGTTTTTGCTAGTTAAATAGATAATTAACGATAACACCGTATTCGTCTGCATTACAAATCAATGAAATATATTTAAAAATAAGATAATTTCTATGAAATATTACATTTTAGATATATGTATTTGAATAATGTAGAGTTCAACATGAACAGCTTGCCTGTGAAAAATGCAGACTTGGACAAGGGAAAATAGACAGTGCGACTGAGAGGAGTTATACCCTGTGTGATGATGAAAATTTTCGACCTCGAGATTTTTGCAGATGTCCACATTTTGAAGTCCGCTGATACCGAAAAAGTGGTGTGTCTGTCTGTATGTGACCACGGTAGCGGTCAAACCGCTGTAGATATCAATCCCAAATGTTGTATTTACGTATATAATCTCCCTCTTGAGATCTGATTAGTTTTTCAGTAAAATCGGTAGACCGGAAGTAGAAGTTTACTTCAGTGAAAAAATCGAATTTTGCCAATATTTCGTCAACTACTAAGTTTAAACAAATTTATAAAGAATTCATATGTACTTAAAATTAAAATTGAGAACAATTTTATTTAAAAGGTTTTTCGAAATTCCTACCCGCACTAATAATCACAATATAAATTCTTTTACTCCTATCGAAAATCAGTTTTTTGCGAATATTTCGCAAGTCATAAAAAAAAAATTTCAAAATTCACACCGAAAGTACCACTTTTACTCTTATCGAATAGCGATTTTTTTGCATTCTATATATATTTATCAAGAGTGCAAAAGTATTTAATGCTAGATTTGCAATATTTTTTGTATATATGAAATTTCAAAATTCGGATCTGAAGTAACACTTACTCTTAGGGAGTAGCACTTTTTTTCGAATATCTTGCAAAGTATGTATTCTATAGCGATTTATTAAGAGAATAGAAGTACTTAGAATAGGATTTTGAATAATTTTTGTGAAAGAAAATTCTTAAAATGTTATGGTTTGAAACGCTCATACGTATAAGAAAGCCGTGTGGTGGCCACACCTCATTTTTTAATTAAGGATTTAGCCGATTTGTGTTTCGTTTACTACTTTTGGTTAAAATGGTTGAATGTGTCGCTTTTTATTCTACCAATCGAAGCGGCAATAAGAGTGCAATGCAATTGGAAACACGAAGAGTAAAGTTACATCTCTAATTTGATGAATATAAATCTTTTTTTCTGTGACGGGAAAAAAAGTTGACATTTTATCCTTCTTGACAGGTAATAAAATATCACTTTTTGCCCGCTTAAATTGACAGATATTTGATTATTTTACAGGTTTCCATTAGCAACGCAGGTGTAATGTCACTAGAAATGTCACATCGATTGATTTTATGACTTTGATATATAGTATTTACGTGTTTTTTCAATATTAAATCGTCGTTTTTCCGATCACAGAAAAAAATAGTGTATTATACACGGGAAAAAAATTAGATTTTAACTCTCGGTAATTTATCTCCCTCCGCTTCGCGTCGGGAGATAAACCTTACCTGGAGCTAAAATCTAATACTTTTTTCCCTTGTATAATAAATAACTATTATCTGAACATTCAAATCTGTTGATTTCTGAAAAAAAATTTGAAGAATCTGTGGATAAAGATATAAGCCCAATTTCGAAATGAAAGGAGTACACTTTGTCCTGAGCGTTTTGAGGAGGATTGTCATTATAAATATATACATATATATATATACATATTGCAGTGATCTTGAATAAATAATAATATGTAAATAAATAAGTATAATCAAGATCACTTTAAGATTTTATTTAAATTAATTTTATTTTATTCATTTTTACTATGATGTGTATATAAATATTCACTATATCGATAATTTACGAAAACTTTATTTTTATTTAAGTAAAACAATAAAAGGATCTTAGTAAATTTTTATAAGGTTATAATATTAAGACGTATCAAATGTTACGTGAAAAGGAGCGAGCAGGTGTTTCCGGCACAAGGACTTCTGACATTGGCAAGGATCGACTGTGTAGACCGGCGCAAAAAGTATTGTTTATCAGGTGCACGCCTGAATCATAAAAGTATAGACGGATTTATAGTCACATGTTTGTTTACCTTTTTCAAGGATTATTAATACACTGTTTCCCCATGCGACCGATAGGAGCAGCACCGTCGATATACAATTTTGGAAGTGGATTCGTGTTTGCCGAAAGTTGCCGGATGTTTTTATAAAGAAATTTAAGCATAAAAGCGCGGACGGATAAAATTTCCGGGATTGCTGGTGAAAACCGCAATATTAGCAAGTCTAAAAGTAGGTGAAAACCACTTCCTCCCTCTTCTTTAATAGGATTATTTTAAAATCCGGACTTAGAATAATTTTTGAGAGTTTCAATACTTATAAAATTTTTACAAGATTCTACACTTATAGTAATTTTATTTTAAACATGCAGCGCGTATTACATTAAAATGTCTAGATGTATTTGAATAACCACCTATGTATGAAATACTTTTATTTTATGAACTCGGTTTTGAATTTATTTAATTTCATTTTATTTTCTTCTTTCTAGAGAGTTTTGTTTTGCATGTAGGGTACTATGCCGTACGTTATGACAAAACCTTCTAGCATTTGTAATGATAACTTTGAATAGCATAATCATTTTCTTTTCCGTATAATTTATTTTTCTTTTAAATTTATTCATCCTACAAAGGATATTTGAAATTAATAATTTTGTTTTATGTGTATATAGGTTATATATTAAGTGAATAAAATTTTCATTGAGAATTATGGAAGAGTTTAATACGATGTATGAAGAGTTAAGGTGATTAAACAATATTTGTTATAAATGTGTGTATAGTGGCGTCTCAAAGTTCTTTATTTGTAGTGGTGTTTTTGTATTGGAATTTCGTGAAAAAGGTAAAGTTTATTTTCTTTTAATGTATATATATTATTTCTTTTGATATGAGAATTAAGTATGTTTTGTTGTATTTGGGTGTTCAATATTAACGTGTTGAATAATACATCAGGGATGTGTGAAATGAATTATGTCATTATTTAATTCATAGCATGGAGTCCTGGTGAATTTGAAATACACGAATTGGTCTTGGTGGTACTGCGTTTGGGAGCGAGAAAAGGCACCAGGCAGAACTAATCAGGGCTGAGTTAATTTATTGAATACGTAGATACATTATTTTATTTCATTTTATTTATTTAATTTAAAATTTATATATATTCCTTAAGGAATGTGCGCATGGTGATGTATGTTCGGGTTGCGTCCGACGAGCTGAAAAAGACATGCTCGTAGGGTGGAACTTTGGGATACTCATCTGTGTGAATTTGTTATCTGATGGTACTGTGTTGGGAGCGAGAAAAGGCGCCGGACAGGACTAATTAGGGCAAAGCCATTTCCTTAATGTCTATATTTTTGTTAGCAAACAGTAGACCGTACAAATTTTATTTTATTTATATTCCAGTACAATTCATCATGGTTAATTTATTTTAAAATTTTTGATTGTTTACATGTATCTATGACAAATATTAATAATAATAATCACGTTCACATTTTAGGTATAAGCTTGCACGACATGATGATTTCATTTATTCTTTATTTCTTGTAGTATTTTATTGATTATGATGTATAAATTTGGGATTATGACTGAATGTTGATTTCTGATGTGTAAATATTTGTAGATTAAAACTTTTGAATTCATTTAAGATTATTTTATTTTAATAAATTAGATGTTAAGATTTATTTTGTATCTTATTTCTTTACCTGACCTGGAGATGATTAAAGAGAAGGAGAATCAAGTCATATTTTCTGCCCCTGAGAGAACTATTTATTTTCAAACTGAGCTAGTTACATGTAGAATGTTTTGCTTAACCTACTTTTCAGCAGAAAGTTCACCGTATCGTAGTCTAGCATAAGGCCTAGCACTAGGATGCGTGCTTGACTCTCGGTTACGCATTAATTAAGTAAACTAAATTCATTTTATTTATATATAAATTTGAAAGAGTCACAGCATATATATGGACGCTAGCCAACGTGGGGCCATGATACATCTACATTTATATATATCATTTATTAACACTTTCTATAATGTATATATGGCGACCAACGTAGTGGGGCAAAGCTTCTACATTTTAAACTATTTAGATAAAAATTAATTGATTATTTAATATTTGAGTAGCTGTGTAATTAAAGGGAGGTATTTTCACCTTTAAGTGCATTTGAATAATTAATAAATATAATTCACAAATAAAATTTTGATTTATTTTTCTCCACAAATAAGTCTCTTTAAGTGCCAGGACAGATAAAGTAAATATGTCTGAGTATAAAGGTGAGGGTGAAAATCCTGAAAGTGGTATGGATACCAAATATTTATTTGAAACGTACAGGGAACCACAAGGCATTTCCTCTGTGACAGATTCAGAGAAGACGCTACCTCTTGATGAGGATGAAAATGTAACTGAAAATGTAAAAATTGAAACGAAAGAAATGCCAGGTGGAGACAGATTTGATTTTCTATTTGAAAAACTTTTCTGTAAATTGGAATGTGACAAGATAGAAATGAATAAGAAGTTTGATGAGAAGTTTAAAGAAAATAAAGAAGATATAAATAAGAAATTAGACGAAAATAAAGCTGAAATGAAAGAAGAGATGAATAGAAATAAAATAGAGATACAAACTGTGGTAAAGTCGATGAATGAGAAGATTGACGAAAGGATAAAAGCTTGTAGAATGGAAATGTCTGCAATGAACAATAAATTAAAAGAAGATGTGAAACAAAGCACGACACAGATCAATGAAAGAATTGAAGCAAATGAAAAGAAGTGCAAGGATAGCAGTAATTTTTTAATAGATGAAATGAATCAGAGGGCCGGTGTAGCAAGAGAAAATTTTAGACTAATAGAAGAAAGGATTGGAGGACAAGATAAAAAAATACAATCCTTGGATCTGAATTTAACAAATAAATTTGAGGACTGTAGGGTTAAATATGGTGCATGCACAGACTCTCTTTTAAAGCTACAGGATATGACACTAAATTGTCAAGACACGATTAAGAATTTGAAAACAAGAGTTGAACAAGGTACAATTACACCTTGTGTTGTACCGCAACAGATATCAATCGGCACGGAAAATATACCAACATTTTCTGGGTATAATAAAGACAACCCTATGGCATTTCTTAAAACCATTAAGACATATATTCGTGGTATTCATGATGATATGTCAAAATTACATTTCATGAGAGGGTGTCTTAGAGATTATGCATTATTATGGTATGATATGGTAATTGATGAGGTACAGACGTACGAAGAATTAGAGAATATGTTTATTAGGCAGTACTGGGGACAAACTCAGCAAAGACGCATTAGACATGACCTTACCTTTGGAAAATATCGTCCTATTACGTCTAGAGAGAATTATGTCATTCGGAAATACTCTTTCTTGAAACATATACAACCTATGATCCAGGAGTGTGACATTGTTACCCAATTGGCTAATCACTTCGAGCATGAGGTAGTACAAGCAGTTGCTTTACAGGGTATAGACACCGTTGAGCAACTCTTGGAGTTGGTAAAGCGTCTGGACGACGTGGAAGATAGGAGTGTACCTCAGAATAAGAATGGGTATAAAACAGGTAACAATGGTAACTATTATAATCCTCAGCAAAGATATAATGGTAATAACCACAATCACCAACAAAGATACAATGGTAATCGGTATCAGAATAATAGTTACCAGAGAGGAAAAGTGGAAAATAATAACAACAAGAATATGAGTAGTAGCGGTAGTAATGATAATAATAATAATTGGAGACAGGAGGGTCATGTAGCAAGGAAATATGGGAAAAATGAAACAGAAGATACCCGAGGATTTAATAACGTAATTATAGAAAATAAAGAAAATAAAACAGAAGCTGTAACAAGAGATGCGTCAAGAGGAGCAATAAAGAAGGACCTGGATTTTTGGTAGGTCCAACCAAAGGGAGAAAGAAGAAACAACGAGGCAAGAGAAACGTCGTAGATTTAAGTAATATAACCACTAAATTTCCACTGGTAGATGTTAAAGTAGGGGATGTATATGGTGTAGCTGTAATAGATAGTGAATTAGAATTGTCACTTTTAGATGGGGGATTATTTGATAAAAGGTTTGAAAAATTAGGTTTTTATAAGCAAGATAATGTATTTTGTATAAATATAGAGATGGGTGATGTAGAACTTGTAACACAATTTATTGTTACACCAAGATTAAAATATTGCTGCGTACTTGGGATGGATTTTTTGAGTCTATATACATCGAAATTGGAAAGGGAAAATAGAACCCTTCACAATAGTAAAGTAAACATGTCTTGGGACAAAGGTGCTCAAGATGATAAAATATTAGTTAATAATTCAATCATTGATAATTTTGATAGGGACCTCACTTTAAAAATAAATAATGATAGTTTGATTGACAAGGATAAAGGTTCACACCATGTGGATGATCTTCAAAGGGAAGAGTCCATGTTTGCCACGGGTGACATAAATAATAAATGTACACACCATGTGGAGGGTCTTCAAAAGAAAGACGCCACGAAATATATGGGTGACATAATAAATAAATGTTCACACCGGGAAATAAATATGGGTGACAAAAATTTGATTTGCAACAAACAGATTAATAATGATAATGTGAGTGATCCTTTGACAAAAGATGTTAAATTATTTAATGGTAATATAGATTTAGCAGTAGACTATGATAATTGTTTTAAAACAGAAACGACTCATCCATCTTCCCATAAGCAGAAATTAAGTGTTCAATTTAAAATTAAAAGTTTGTTAAAAGATGAAATTATTGAAAATTTAGTATATAATTTAATGAACCCCATCACAGTAGTAATTAAGGAATATTTAGATTATTTAGAAAACATTAAGAGTAGTAAATTAAGTTTATGCTTATTTCAATCAATAAAACAACAGCTACAACTCCCCAAGTTAATAGAAACATTATTGTTAATAAGTACTAATGCAAAGTGGTTTGTAAACGTTAATTCTCTTTGGTTGGTACAGCTATATAAATGTTTCGTGAAATTATATCCAATAGTGGTAAATTTATTAGTGAATTTAAATAAAATTGTTCATAAGGAACAAAATATTTTACATTATGGGTATGTAAAGCCCGTACAGCACATATTAAACCCACATGATGAAAATGTGTCACATCATGTGAATGATAAAATGATTTTACAAGAGGGTGTGAAATTTATATGGACCCATGCGAGAATAGAGGTTTTGGATGCAGTTGAAAAGTACCCACAGCCCAGATACTTAAAAATGTTAAGAAGTTTTCCCAAAATAGTGGACTACAATTGCCACTTCATTTTAAGGGAACTCGATGATGCAATTACAATATTTGTAATACCTATGAAAGGTGTGAAATTTAAAGAATTTAAGTACACTTTTGTATATATATTTATAAGTAGTTTAATTAATTTAGGTGTTTTAAATGTCATTTGTTTAAACTTTCTCGTCATGAAAGGAGTAAAGTTTAAAATAAACTCCAAGAGTTTTGCATATTTACTTCTGACTTGTATATAGATAGAATAAGCATATTATAGGGAAATTTCATGTCTCTATGCTTTATATCAATAATATGATAAGCAATCTATAAGTATATTAACTGGTATTTATGGGAAATCTTGAATTTATACCATTGGCATTAGCGATTCTCGCTTATAAATCGCAGATATTCCCATAGGGATATTTATGCAGTGATCTTGAATAAATAATAATATGTAAATAAATAAGTATAATCAAGATCACTTTAAGATTTTATTTAAATTAATTTTATTTTATTCATTTTTACTATGATGTGTATATAAATATTCACTATATCGATAATTTACGAAAACTTTATTTTTATTTAAGTAAAACAATAAAAGGATCTTAGTAAATTTTTATAAGGTTATAATATTAAGACGTATCAAATGTTACGTGAAAAGGAGCGAGCAGGTGTTTCCGGCACAAGGACTTCTGACATTGGCAAGGATCGACTGTGTAGACCGGCGCAAAAAGTATTGTTTATCAGGTGCACGCCTGAATCATAAAAGTATAGACGGATTTATAGTCACATGTTTGTTTACCTTTTTCAAGGATTATTAATACACTGTTTCCCCATGCGACCGATAGGAGCAGCACCGTCGATATACAATTTTGGAAGTGAATTCGTGTTTGCCGAAAGTTGCCGGATGTTTTTATAAAGAAATTTAAGCATAAAAGCGCGGACGGATAAAATTTCCGGGATTGCTGGTGAAAACCGCAATATTAGCAAGTCTAAAAGTAGGTGAAAACCACTTCCTCCCTCTTCTTTAATAGGATTATTTTAAAATCCGGACTTAGAATAATTTTTGAGATTTTCAATACTTATAAAATTTTTACAAGATTCTACACTTATAGTAATTTTATTTTAAACATGCAGCGCGTATTACATTAAAATGTCTAGATGTATTTGAATAACCACCTATGTATGAAATACTTTTATTTTATGAACTCGGTTTTGAATTTATTTAATTTCATTTTATTTTCTTCTTTCTAGAGAGTTTTGTTTTGCATGTAGGGTACTATGCCGTACGTTATGACAAAACCTTCTAGCATTTGTAATGATAACTTTGAATAGCATAATCATTTTCTTTTCCGTATAATTTATTTTTCTTTTAAATTTATTCATCCTACAAAGGATATTTGAAATTAATAATTTTGTTTTATGTGTATATAGGTTATATATTAAGTGAATAAAATTTTCATTGAGAATTATGGAAGAGTTTAATACGATGTATGAAGAGTTAAGGTGATTAAACAATATTTGTTATAAATGTGTGTATAGTGGCGTCTCAAAGTTCTTTATTTGTAGTGGTGTTTTTGTATTGGAATTTCGTGAAAAAGGTAAAGTTTATTTTCTTTTAATGTATATATATTATTTCTTTTGATATGAGAATTAAGTATGTTTTGTTGTATTTGGGTGTTCAATATTAACGTGTTGAATAATACATCAGGGATGTGTGAAATGAATTATGTCATTATTTAATTCATAGCATGGAGTCCTGGTGAATTTGAAATACACGAATTGGTCTTGGTGGTACTGCGTTTGGGAGCGAGAAAAAGCACCAGGCAGAACTAATCAGGGCTGAGTTAATTTATTGAATACGTAGATACATTATTTTATTTCATTTTATTTATTTAATTTAAAATTTATATATATTCCTTAAGGAATGTGCGCATGGTGATGTATGTTCGGGTTGCGTCCGACGAGCTGAAAAAGACATGCTCGTAGGGTGGAACTTTGGGATACTCATCTGTGTGAATTTGTTATCTGATGGTACTGTGTTGGGAGCGAGAAAAGGCGCCGGACAGGACTAATTAGGGCAAAGCCATTTCCTTAATGTCTATATTTTTGTTAGCAAACAGTAGACCGTACAAATTTTATTTTATTTATATTCCAGTACAATTCATCATGGTTAATTTATTTTAAAATTTTTGATTGTTTACATGTATCTATGACAAATATTAATAATAATAATCACGTTCACATTTTAGGTATAAGCTTGCACGACAAGATGATTTCATTTATTCTTTATTTCTTGTAGTATTTTATTGATTATGATGTATAAATTTGGGATTATGACTGAATGTTGATTTCTGATGATTTCTGATGTGTAAATATTTGTAGATTAAAACTTTTGAATTCATTTAAGATTATTTTATTTTAATAAATTAGATGTTAAGATTTATTTTGTATCTTATTTCTTTACCTGACCTGGAGATGATTAAAGAGAAGGAGAATCAAGTCATATTTTCTGCCCCTGAGAGAACTATTTATTTTCAAACTGAGCTAGTTACATGTAGAATGTTTTGCTTAACCTACTTTTCAGCAGAAAGTTCACCGTATCGTAGTCTAGCATAAGGCCTAGCACTAGGATGCGTGCTTGACTCTCGGTTACGCATTAATTAAGTAAACTAAATTCATTTTATTTATATATAAATTTGAAAGAGTCACAGCAATATATATATATATATATATATATATATATATATATATATACTTGCATAGCTATCTCACTCGCCTCCATATGTCTATAAGACTACCAAGCCTCCATATTAACAAATACAGATAACCGTGTGTATTGTTTAAAAATGCATTATATTATATGATAACAATATGAGCAACACAAGAGGGGTAAATAATTTTACTATATTTTATATACAAAAATATTTGAAATAAAAGTAGATATAGGGAAACACAAACACGCACACAAGTGCATGCAAACATGAAATGGAGGGGTACGATAGTAGGGGAGTACAGATGAGTTCATATCGGGCGTGATATCGGGACACCGGGGTACCGAGGTACCGAGGCTTTAGTGCACAACGTGTCTTTTAGTATGCAGTGAATTAACACAACCTTCTGTACGAAATTGTTTCACAATCTTATGGATAGCTGGCACAGAGGGAGGTGGACGATTTTCATACGCCGCAACAAATAAATTTTGCACGTCTTTGTACGAATTATCCTTGGCATACCATAACACAATCTGTATTTTTTCCTCGACAGTTAAGGGCATTTTATTTTAATATTTGCGAGTCTGCTCAGATACAATGTATGTACGTTCACGCTCTAAAGTTACGGAAAGAATGCCATGTCTGCGCGCGCTCTCGATCTCCCCACACCACCGGTGTTGTATACATACATACATAGGTAATGTTTATGTGTGTGTATTTGAAGATACATATTAACTTTTAACTACGACAATCTGTATACGCTGCAAGAAGCAAATACAGCTAATTTAATCAATACCAAATTGTATGTTTAAATTTGTATACTAGTCTTTATAATCACAAATTACGCTGATCTAACATAGTTTGTTGTCTTGTTTCTAAAAATAAGATATTCGAATATGATCGATTCGAAGAAAAGCATTAATTTTGCGGAACCCTTAAGTAATTGATGCATAACTGAATTGAAATTCACAAAAACGGCTTTTATTTCCAGCAATATTTACTTTAATATATCCCGGCATGAACACAAGAAACGTAAAAAAACTTTTTTATTAACTGACTATAGACGAAGGAAATAAGAAACACATATCCATTTTAAGGAAAAAAACTTAGATTTCGCAACGGTTAAGGCAAAATATACCGGGTGTCTGTTTAAGTTCGGCCACCGTCCATATCTCGGCAACCATTTATCGTACAACCTGGCGGAAAAAATCTTGATAGTAAAATGGAACACGGGAATTTCAAGCAAAATATTTTTAAGTTTCCAAAATGATCGCAAGGGGGCGCAATTTAGATGAATTAAAAATTCGATATGTTTTTATTAAATTCTAGATTAAGATAGATTAAAATTTTCACTAACAACATTTTTAGACGTTTTTATACAATTTTCCCATACGAAGGGGTAGGTGGAGGGGGAGTATGTCTGCGTACAAAAGTAGGTGTAATTTCGGTTTGCCCCAACGGATTTGAATGTTTCTAGGCTCATTAGATAGATAATTTTACAAGGAATTGAAGGATATGTAGTACGAAATTACGTGGTTGTCAAAAAAAGTACACGGGGCGCTGTTCTCAATTTATGTATATTACTTGTTTTTTCTTTAAAATTTTAAATGGAACGGTATATTTTTAAAATCGTAATATTGAAGCACATAAAAACTAAAGAGATTGATGAAAACCGGAAGTTGCTACCTTTTTCCTTGATGAAGATATAGTCATACGAAGACAATCCAGAAAAATAAAAAAATTTAAGCAGAAATTTATTTATTTATTGGGCGTAATAATTTTATTTTAATTTTAAGAGAGTCTCTAGACAGTGTATAGTTCGTTTTCACTTGAATTTTGATCATAGTCATCCATAAATTTATTCATTTCAATCTTCTCACCGACTTTTTAATTCATTGCATATGTTATGTTTGATTCCCCTTTTAAATGTGCTCAAATTCTCTAGTTATTTTTAAATTTCATGTCTTGTCTTTTTAGACATTGAAATAAAATAATAACAATAATAATAATAACAATAATAATAATAATAATAATATATCTTTATTACCCAAAAGATATACATCTAATTATAGGTAAACATCAAAAATAATTTCCATAACCCATGAACTAAGTAGACAATAACAAGAAAAAAAACAATATAATATAATGCATTAGTTATAAACAAATCATTACTTATTAGTAAGCTTCGGATAAATATGCATTTGCATAACTGCATATTCTAATGCATAATTAAGTCATTTTTGAGTTGGAAGTGCATATTTTAGTCATTTTCAGTTTTATATGCATATTACCCAGTTAACATTTTTTTTTTTTTAACATAATGTAATGGTTTTTATGGGTCCGAAAAATAATAAATAATTCACTCACTATTTATTTTTAAAAGTCTATATTTAAAACACCAAATAAAAATATAATTGAAAATGAAATTAAAGAACACTCTTGAAACAAACGAACTATATATAAACTAAATTCATTAAAACTATAATTATTGAATCACAGTAACACAAAATTCTATTATGTACAACTTATCTAAGAATATTTATGTGACAGATTTATGTAAGAGTATTTATTTGGTATTTACATAATCGACTCTGAACGAATGAAGGAATGCTTTTTCCGTCCGGCTGCCTTTTTATAGAAGTCCTATTATTTTCGAATTACATTACATAAACAAATCTAATAGAACCGTCACCGTCATTCGAAAATATTTTTGCTAAATCCCAAACAGCTTTTATGACCGATTATCAGGTACCCAACCCGCAAGGAGTGGAATATTCCATAACTTTGTTCTTTGATTTTGAGAAGCGAACATCCCAGTGATAAAAATGCCGAAATAAAAACGATCAGTTAGCGCAATTTTAAACCAATTTGTCAAAGACTTCAGCGATTTTACAACTGATGGAAGTGTACTGTTTTGTAAATACTGTGAAGTGAGTGTAACAGCAACGAAAAAATGCCAAGTGACGCAGCAATTACAAACCAGTAAGCACCAAAAAAAGAAGAACCGAAGCTTAGGAAGTAAACAGCAGATGTTAGTACCAGCTATATTAAAATCTGGTCCCAGTCGTTCACCATTTAACGAGGAATTGTGTGGAGCTCTAATTTCTGCGGACATACCGTTGGCGAAATTAAAAAATGAAACATTTAAAACTTTTTTGGAACAACATACCAAGCAAAATATTCCAGACGAATCTACACTGCGAAAAACCTATGTACTGCCATTATATAACGCCACAATACAAAAGCTTCGGGAAAAAGCTAAAGATAAAAATATTTGGGTATCTTTAAATGAAACAACGGATGTAGAACAAAGAAGCATAGCAAGTTTTGTTTTTGGTATTTTTGGAGTTGAAGAAGAAAGAAATAAATCGTATCTGTTAACAATGAAAGTGTTGGAAAAAGTGAACCATACAACAATTGCCACATTTTTCAATGATGCACTAACTTTTTTGTGGCCAACAGGCATTTGCTACGAAAAAGTGCTCGTTGTGTGTACGGATGCTGCTCCATACATGTTTAAAGCAATGAGTGGTTTGAAAATACTTTATTCAAAAATGACTCACGTTACATGTGTGGCGCATGGCTTACATCGAGTGGCCGAATTAGTGCGCTCCGTTTATACAAATGTAAATTTGTTAATATAATCGACCAAGAAAGTGTTTTTAAAAGCACCTTCTCGCGTTGCCAAGTTCAAAGAAATTACTGTTGGTGGGATTCCACTTCCGCCGTCCCCAATTCTTACAAGATGGGGCACCTGGATTGAAGCTGCAAGCTATTACGCTCAACATTTTGAGCTTATTGCCCGTATTGTGAACGATTTCGATCTTGAAGAAGCGAAAAGCATAAGAGGGTGCTCAAAACGCTTTAACACAAAGAGGATTGCGCGCAGATTTGATTTTCATTATATTAAATTCTACTTGTATTTCCGAGGCTATTTTGAAATTGGAAACAAGGGACTTCCTTTAGAAAACAGCATACAAATTGTTGAAAATGTTTTTGATAAGTTAAGTAAATTAAAAAAATGTAGTTTTGCAAAAAAAAAAAATAAGGAAACTGCTGTTGCTCCCAGTAATTTAAATCTCACTGACACAATGGATTTATCATTCGCTCCTATTGTATCATGTGACGTGGAACGATGTTTTTCAGAATTTAAAAATATTTTAGGTGATAATAGGCGTAAATTTATATTTGACCATTTATTACATCACGTCATAGTGAAGTGTAATAGTAAAAATCTGTAAATTTATTGTAAATAGACCAATATAACCTTTAAAAAATGTTTTGTTTAAATCTGATAAACGATTTTTTAATGCATATTTAAGTGCATATTTTTAATATTTTAGATGCATATTTGCATGCATATTTTATACTTTTTTAATGCATATTTATCCGAAGCCTACTTATTAGTAACCAAAGGGTACAAAAATTGATATCTAATTCATCCCCTCCTATAGCAGAAATTAAGTGAAAGAACCTATTATTATACCTAAACATAGATAAGAAAATATATTGACCAAGTAATAAACGGAAAAAAATGTATTTAAATCAGAAAGTACAAAAAATAAAACAAAAAAACTTCAACTTAACAAATGTTCAAAGTATTACCATTATTTTTAATACACATGTTTACTTGTCGATTAGTAGAGAGCACAGTTACTTCAATTTCGGAAGCAGCAATTGTTGCAATCGGCTGTTTGTGATAAACTATGTCCTTTATTCTGCCCCATAAATAAAAATCAAGACTATCTCACAAAGCGAATAAAAACTCAATAATGTCTTCTTTCCCGATAATTTAGAGGATATTGCCGGGAAGCAAGAATTCATTTTCAAAGAATTGAAAATACATTCTGATCACGTTATAAGCTTCAAAGTTAGAATATGACATTTTACAAACATAATAATTATGTGCTGGTGTCCAAAGAGGCTTAATTTGCTAAATAGATACAAAAAGTTTAACTACAAGTGATACTAATATTTTTACATTTTAATTTTCATGGCCCACCTTGGAAAGCTCATAATAATGTAATTTAGTATCACGGCGCATGCGATGTTGTATGATGAAAATTTAAAAAAAAAATCGAACTACACTGTTCAGTATTATTATTATTTTATTTCAATATTGGAAAGGACAAGAAAAGATATTTAAAAAATAATAGCTAGAGAATTTGAAAACATTTAATTGGAGACGTAACATATGCAATGAATTAAAAAATCGATAAAGAGATTAAAATGAATACATTTATGAAAGAGTATGATGAAAATTCAAGTGAATACGAACTATACACTATCTAGATACTCTCTTAAAATTAAAATTAAATTATTACTCCCAATAAATAAATATATTTATATTTAATTTTTTTTATTTTTCTGGATTGTCTTCGTATGATTATATCTTCGTCAAGAAAAGAGGTAGCAACTTCCGGTTTTCATCACTCTCTTTAGTTTTTTATGTGCTTCAATATCACGTTATTAAAAATATACACCGTTCCATTTAAAATTTTAAAGAAAAAACAAGTAATATACATAAATTGAGAACAGCGCCCGATGTTACTTTTTTTGACAACCACGTAATTTCGTACTACATATCCTTGAATTCCTTGTAAAATTCTCTATCTAATGAGCTCAGAAACATTCAAATCCGTTGGGGCAAACCGAAATTATACCTACTTTTGTATGCAGACATACCCCCCCGTATGCGACTTAGATCAAAAAGTTTCAAATGAAAATTGTATAAAAACGTCATAAAATGTTGCTAGTAAAAATTTTAATCTATCTTAATCTAGAATTTAATGAAAAATTATCGAAATTTTAATTCATCTTGACAACTGCGCTCCCTGCGATCATTTTGGAAACTTAAAAATATGTTTGTTGAATTTCCCGTGATCTATTTTACTATCAAGATTTTTTCCGCCAGGTTGTACGATAAACGGTTGCCGAGATATGGCCGGTGGCCGAGTTTAAACAGACACCCGGTATATGTTATGTGTTTATGTTTCACATGTACAGCGAGCTTGCTTGCTTGCCTACACATGTACTGCTAGATTCATCCCAATATAACGTATCATTTTTTAAAAATACTTTAATAGACATATTCAATTAAAACAGCCACCTAAGAAGCACTAGTGTGAAGATTTATTAAAGAAATATCCAGATCTCTTACATTATAAAGACTGGGTTAGAATAAAAACGTACACTTTCATCGTTTACCGAAACAAATAGTCTATCTAACTTTTTTTTTTAATATTTTGGCAGAAGAATAAATTTCATCTGATATAGTTTGATACTAGTTTAATTTTAATCCATTCAAAATACATCTTTTCCGCTATTATTGATTTTCAGATTTAACATTTATTTTCAACTTTTGAAGATATTTTTAAAAAATTGATAATTGCCGAAATTTTCAATTATACATATCTTCGTAACAATCGAAGATAGAACTAAAATAAATTTTGTTGATAGTAACTTTTACGTAGAATTTAATAATCTTAATTAAAAATACATGGCACACTTAATTATCAATATATGACATAAATTGCAATCATAGTTAGCAGTGACCATCAAAATGCTTATTTTTTCCTTATTTCATGGTATGGTAATATTTTAAAAATTTTATTATAGCGAGAGTAATTCAATTACTCCTAATTTTTGAGGAAATAATGAGCAAGCAAGCTTTGAAAAACTATTTTAATATGTAGTTCACATTAAAATAGTTTTTTGAGTGTTTCTTGCTGATTATTTTTTTCAAAAATTAACAGTAATTGAATTACTCTCGCTATAATAAAAAGCTTAAAAGATTACTATACCATGAAATCAACTAACCAGCCAATGATTGCCATTTAAAAAACTCAAGTTTATGTTATAATCTGAAAATACTATCAAATACTTTTCAAATTTCTTAATAACTATGCTAATTTAACCGATCTGGTATCTTCAATATTAAGAAAATTACCCTTGGAAGGATATAGCAAAGGGTCACCTGTATACCAAATCTGACATATATTTATTTGAAATGTAAATCATACCCACTCATGATATCTCAATTCCAATCTGTTTTCCTTTACAAATGTCAGCACCCGCTCTCTTTATATTGGTGGTGCCAAGTTCACCCAATGTCTGGGCTTGCATATACATATTGACGGAGCCAAGTTCAGCCAATGTCTCTCGCCTTTCGTTTTGTGTATGTAAATACTTATCTTACTAACGAATAAGCGAACAAAATGTTATACAAAGATACAAGTACGTTCGACGAAGTTGCCTTCGAGAGCTGTTGCCACGTCGTGGAGGAATATTAATGCTGCGAGTGTGCAGAGGCACATACGGCTGGCGCTATTAGCATAAAGTATATGTGTATAAAACGGTAGCGCCACGTAGTGATAGCTCTCCAGAACTACATTGTGTAACTGTAGGTGTGTAACACTGAAAATGGCCTCCAAGCAAAAATCTCCCAAACGTCTCTTAACGACATATGAACGCGTTCGGTGCACTTATACACATGGATACGTACTGGGCTCCACTTTTTTCGCACTGGCCTCCGTTTCGGAGCCCAATTCGATGCTTATGTTTGTATATTGGAGGCGAGTTTGACGTTGTACAAATATATATATATATATATATATATATATATATATACAGGGTTATGATAAAGTAACGCACAAAATTCATAAAACGTACAATGTTCATTTTTGAAAAAAATGCAAAAACAAGTCAAACAGTTTATTTTATTCCGCGTCTTTTAACATAAGTCAAAAAAATAAGACGTTAAATTTGTCAAAGTTATGACGTCATCAATATTTTTTTAAATATGAAGCTTGGTTTTTTTTTACTTTATTTGATAAAGCTTGTTTTTCTGCATTATAAAGAAATAATTGAAGTAGGGGTCACATAAGAAAAAACTGAGAGAATTAATAAAAAACAAAATAAATTTTATTATAGAAATAACATTTAAATTAACTAAACAGTCCATTAAACCAAAACGATTTATTACAGGAATTGTTCAAACTGTGTCCCGTTCACTATCTGACATAGGCCAAGACGATGGTAGACCTGATTTACAGAGTCTTCGATCATATGCGGAGTTATACGAGTCATTTCATGTCTAATTCGTTCCATTAAGTCTTCTAAATTGTCTGGTCGGTTAACGTAGATCCGACTTTTTAAATGTCCCCACAGAAAGAAATCAAAGGGGGTGAGATCAGGTGACCTAGGTGGCCACTCCATTGGTCCACGTCTTCCAATCCACCTTCCTTCCAACTGGTTATCCAGAAACCTTCGAACATTAAGACCATAATGTGGTGGTGCACCATCTTGTTGGAACCAAATACTGGGATCCAAGTTTTCCCTATTATTTTGATCCGGAAATGCCGCAATTAGATCCGGAAGCACTGCCATACGAAGATGTGCCAAATATCGCTCAGCTGTTAAATTCCTACGAAAGAAATAAGGACTAATAAATTTTCCCCTGACGATTCCTACCCATACATTAATTTTTTGGGGGCGCTGGGTGTGTTTTGTCTGAATCCAGTTGGGATTTTCCCGAGCCCAGTAGCGAGAATTGTGTCGATTTACTGTACCGCTTAAATAAAACGTTGCCTCGCCTGAAAATACTACACTATTAAGCAAATTTGGATTTTCGTCACAATATCTCATGAAGATTTCACAAAATTCCAAACGTCTGTCCGGATCATCTTCTGAGAGTTCGTGAACAAGTTGAACTTTGTATGGGTGCAGTTTTTCTTTTTTTAAAAACTTTACTACAAACGACTGACTACCATCTTGTTGTAAGGCAATTTCTGCTGTAGTTGCGTGAGGGTTGTCTTCTAATGACAGCAAAATATCTAACTTTGCATAGTCGCTTATTCCCGGCCTTCCAGATTTTGGAGCATCACTTACGCTTCCTGTTTCATTAAATTTTGCAACAATTCTGCTTACTGTGCTTCTAGCAATTGGAGGTCTTTCAAAATGTGTTTCGTTAAATAAAACACATGCTTCTTCATGACTTCGAAGTCTATCGCCGTAACCTACCATCATTAGAATTTCTATCCTTTCTCTTTTCGTTAAAGGAGCCATCATAATAAAATTGGTATGACACTAATTGTAAGACTGACACTGACAAACAGTTGTTTTATTACTAGGTAACTTTAAGTTTTAATTCTTTTAATATTTAGTTTCTTTTCATAAATTCAAAAACTAGTTTATTTTGTTTTTTATTAATTCTCTCAGTTTTTTCTTATGTGACCCCTACTTCAATTATTTCTTTATAATGCAGAAAAACAAGCTTTATCAAATAAAGTAAAAAAAAAAAACAAGCTTTATATTTAAAAAAAATATTGATGACGTCATAACTTTGACAAATTTGACGTTTTATTTTTTTGACTTATGTTAAAAGACGCGGAATAAAATAAACTGTTTGACGTGTTTTTGCATTTTTTTCAGAAATGAACATTGTACGTTTTATGAATTTTGTGCGTTACTTTATCATAACCCTGTATACAGGTTCGGCCTGTTTTTAACGTTCTTGCGGTTTCCTGTGTATAACTCGAAAGGAGTTGCCAAACCGTACCCGCCTAACAAATATGTAATACATACCCATACCTACGAGAGCCGACAAGTAGACCTTCAGCGAATGTCATAAGCTGCATGTGTGTGTAACGATGAGATTTTAGATTAGTGGTTTGCCGTAGCAGATGTGATAGACAACGTACTTTAATTTTGCAGTATCTACTCTTGTTTGAGAATTGACAAAAGAATATGAATGTATTCCGTAATAGTGATATAATACAACTACGCACATGTACAATATTATTAACTACGACCGCAAGAAAGACATACTTATTTCTAAAATCTTATACGTAGTCATCAAATGTAAGCTCTAAAAAACAGTAAATGTATAACACTACGAAAATAATAAGTAGGAGAAATAAAAATATTCTTCTAAAGGCAATAAATTACAAAACAAAAAAATTAAAAAATAAAGGAAATTCTTGGAAAACAAAATGTAAAAAATCAATAAATATAATTTATGGGGAAACAGGATAAGTACGATAAACTAATAAAATAATTCTAAACAAAGGAAATTAACATATGCTTCCAAAATAAACCGAGTTCTTGAAAAACGAAATTAAAATTTGTTATTTAATTAAATGTTCAAATAATCCACCTCTTTGCTCCTGACAGTATGCAAGTCTATGATAAAAATTATTTCGTACATTCGAAAACATTTCCGGGGTTATAGTATTTGCACAATCAACAATTTTCTGTTGTAGTTCCCCAATATTACGTGCTCGATTGTGTTGATGACTATACAGGGTTTCTTTTACATACTCCCAAAAAAAGAAATCCAGGGGCGTTAGGTCGGGGGATCGAGGCGGCCAAACAATTATACCTCCGGAACATATTAAGGGGGCTTACGCAGAGCTGTCGACTTACTGCGGTGAGGTAGGACGTGCGGGGGGATAGTTTGCAAATAAAATAAAATAATGAGAGTAGGGATGTCTTTTCGCAGGCCAGGTTCGTATTGAGTACGCTTCGTTAGTTCGTTCCAACCAGTGTCTTGTAATAAGTCCTGGCGTAGAGATTTGTGCATTATTACTCCCTAGCTTGAAATTAGCGGCGCATTAAAAATTCCATTTCTTGGAAACTATAAAGATTTAGCAAGCTGATTGTTGCGTTTCATATATATTTCTTGATTTAGCGGCCTGTTTTAATTAACACATGAATTAACAATTAGTTAAGATGTGATAATAATAATAAAAATGATTGTGTAAAACGTTTCGACAATATATTCTAAAAATTGTCTTCAACAGTTTGTGTAAATATATAAATACATATAAAAAAGACTATATTGTCAATGCAACTAAAAAAAAATAACATATTTTTAAAATAATACGAAGAAATATAGTAAAACGCTCCTGTAAGCATTACCTAAAAACATTACTATGACTTTGACACTGTCAATATACGACAAACGTCAGTTTCATGTTATTATTTTTGTTTTTTTTTGTTATTATGAGATGTACTCCGGCACAAATAGGATGGTGAGAGACACAAGGTGTGTCATTGCGGATTATTTAAAACTGGAAAGTAGATTTTTGACAAGCTATTTCGTTTCTCTCGTTTACAGCATTGTTTCTCTTTGCAATAACATTAAGAGAAGATGAAGGAATTACTGAACGATGAACACATATACTTCAAATTTAGCAACGACCCAACACTTAAATTTCAAATAGCTAATAATGACTTGAATTTAAAATGGGCAACCAAACATTTAATTTCACCCAAGACAGCAGCTTCACTAAAAATAAATAACGCACAACCGCCAAAAAATACAGCTTACCCAAATTGCAAAAAGAAAATACACCTCTTAGGCCTATTGTATCATATTCCAAGTCCGTTTTACAACGTATCAACATTTTTGGCAAACATAATTTCTAATGTAACGGAAAAAAAACAATTCTACATAAAATAGTATATTATTCAATGAGCATTTAATGATAGCTATTAAGACACGAGTAAGAAAATTACATTGTAATGAATACGAGTGTCTTAATAGCCATTAAATGCGAGTTGCATACACTATTTTTTCTACGACCCCATAATAAAACATTATTTTTTTGAACATTCCATTTCATAAATTGAGCGTAAAATTTTCCTTACATCTTTGCGAATTTAGCTGGTAATAAATTGTTCGTGGCTACTAAGGCTTGTTCCATAATTTCTGGTGGAGTCAAATTTTACATTTCACTGTCATTATCCCTCATTTTTTCCGTTTATATTTTCAAAAAAGCACAAATTCTAGAGTGTGAGATTTGGCATAGTTAAAGTTCACATGAAGAAGGAGTGCGAAAATTTTGTTTGATACACAAGTTCTAGAGAATTTCATTATCCATAACTTTGTATTTTGACTGTAAAATGTAGTGGAAACAAGATATTTTGAAAAAACACAATTTTGGCATCCGTTTTCCAAGATGGCGGCGCCGGCGGCGACTTTTCGTGTTTACAAATTTCAGGACTTCATTAGGGCCTCAAAATGAACAAAATTGCCAAATATAAACTTTACCCGGCCTTCTGCAAGGTAAAACCTTTTTTGTGTCTATTGACTGGACTATATGTTCTTTTGAAATATACAAAATTAAGCATTTAAATTTATCCAAATTTATTATTTTATTTGGTAAAATTTTTAACAAAATTTTCTTCTTAGACAATCCTCTCTTATCTCCTCCTTTCGTCTGTTTTATCATTTATACACCTTACCGTGACCTTCTTGTCTGTGTCTATTTTTCAGACAATACGGTGGGCCGCGTATTGTGAAGAACTTCTTCTTCCTAATTGATACATAACTAATGTATTACAACTTCCCCATTATCAATTATTAAAATTATGAGTTCATCTTGCTCTACATATAGAAACCTTACCCCGGGTAGGGAGATAGTATGCGATTTATATCGGTCGCGTTTTCATGCTACCTGCGTTGGCGTTTCCAGATCTGAAGCTCAATGTTTACGAAATAAAGATCGCAAAATAACATTCTATTGCTCCAATTACTCGGACTTCAAGCTGCAACTGAAGAACCTCCATGAGTTAACCGCAACAGTAGATACGCTACAAAGGGAAATACGACAGATTAGAATGGATAACTAAGCAAAGACCCACTAAGGAAGGTTCTGAAGTGTTCGAGACTGAGAAAGTAATATTTAAGGTTGCGGAGAGAGAGAGAGAAGGAAAAATAATCTTATAATTTTTAATGTGCCGGAAGATAATTCTGGTACTAAAGCTGATCAGCTTGCAGCAGCTGTTGCGATTGTTGGTGAGATTTTTCAAACCTTAAATATTTCCCTAACTTATGAAGGCCAGGTGAAGGATGCTCTCAAGAAATCTAAGAACCTAAGAATCGTCGACCCACTTAAATCAAGCAAGCTTTCAAAAGATAAAACCCTTCTTCAAATGAACCTATAATTTTTAGCACAAGAAATAGAAATCCTCATTAATCTACCAGGGTGAATTTGTTAGAGTAGGTAGACGTATCAAAGCATACAAAAAGGGCACACTCATCACATTACGTCTGATTTTGACCAAAAATAGGCACGTGCAATCTTAACTTATCAAGGCCATTACTACCGCGCGAGCAGACTTAAAAAACACTCGTGGCGTCTTATTTTGCAAAGTTTCAAGCCCATTTTGAGACAACCTGGTCATTAACTTAATTTTAAATTGGCGTGCCGACCTCAGCGCCATCTCTAAAACCTCAGCGGCCACGTTCGGAACTACAAAAGTGGAGGGGGTAATTTCTCGCGATTTTGGAGCCGTGACCTCGGATGGATCTAGAGGCGGCTAATATTCACTACTCATTAGTACATATAAATTTAGCAAAAACTGTATAAAAAAATTAGAATAACATTCCAACTTTACAGAAAAGTTCTTTTCCTTGGTGTTAGGAATAAATATTGTACACTATGTAGCAGGGCTCAAACCAAAAATGTTATTGTAGAAGACCACACTTGCTACAGGAACTGGTCAGGGTCGTCAAGCAGTATCGAGGCTGATAATATTGTTGAAGGTTTTTCGAGAAGCATCGAAATGTATGGCTTAATTTATGAAAAAATGATTGCTGATGCAGTTGATATAAAAAGATTTTGGAGGACAATAAGTATTCGATTTACAATATAGTAGTAAAGAAAATCGAATGCCGCAACCATCTACTTCGTAATTATTCAAGGAAGATAGATGATATGTACAAAGATCCTAAAAATGGACCTACTGTCAACAGAAAGAAAATTCAGGCAAGTTAGACCACCCACGTATTGAAATTTATATAATAGTTGTCGATACTTGTAGGCAAATGGACATCGATTAAGATGGGCTGTTGTGAAGGCCATAGAATATAGAAAAAATGCAGATGTTTCCCTACCAAAAAATTTCGAGCTTGCATAGAGATATTAGAAATAGTATTAGTCATGTACTTGATGAACATCAGAACTGTGTTTCTTTACAATACTTCTGCAATGAAATTTTTTGTCCAGAGGAAACTACAATGGCCAACCTTCATAAGACTCGTAAGTTTTAGAATTATATGAACAATTATGTTTAGCTATAGAGCATCTTGTAAGACACGCAAATAGTTTTACAATAGATATATAATGTTAATAACAACGCAGTGGAATGTTTTAACTCTGTAATTGCTAAGTTTATTGGAGGGAAAAGAATTAATTATACACAAAGACGTTCCTATCAGTCCAGATGTTCGGCAGAGGTAGTTTCCTACAACACCAAGAGACCCATATACTCAGTTAAAAAGTATATAAAGGGTGGAAGCCCAGGAACTTTTACCAAACGCTTAGAAATGCGAAATGAGTTTAGGCAAGAAAAAAAAAGCTAAGAAAAGAGTCAAAAGCGAAAGCAGTAAGAAATTATTCGGCGAAGACAAAAACTATGGCGCTCAGTGTCAAAGACCCGATATGACAGAAACAGACTTTGACACTGCGAAGGAATCCTTTCTTGCAGCATTACATTTGCCAGAATATGAAAAGATTATATTAGAGGCAAAAACACGGGACCAAACAGACTCCGAATTGTGGTATGTTGAACGAAGAAAACGCTTAACTGCCTCTAAATTCGGAGAAGTATGCAAACGGCGTCCTTATACAAATTGTAAGAGATTGGTAGAGAGTTTGCTATGTCCAAAAAATATAATTGCCCTAAGTTTGGATTACGGGAAGAAAAACGAAAATATAGCCAGAGCGGAAGCTGCCGGTAAGATTGGAAAAGAAATTGATGTATGTGGAATGTTTATCGATTCTAAATATTATTTCCTATCGGCAACACCGGACTGCTTAATTGGGCAAGAAGGAATTTTAGAAATCAAATGTCAGCTCGAAATATGTCACGAGAAGATGCTATCCATGCCCGGTAAACTTCCTATCTACCAATAGAAACTTAGCTCGGTTACAAACCGTTAATAAAAGTTTTTGTCGCCTGTGGCAGGTTTGTAGCACTTTAGTAATTTATCTAGGAATTTTAAAATTTTACAGTTTCTAAAAACGAGTTATGCTGGTATTTCTGCCGGAGCACGCGGAAGTGTTTTCATAGAGCGTGCATAGAGCCATCTTGATTCGTTTTGCTTTCAATGGTGTTTATAGTTGTTTTGAGGTTTATGTCACTTTATGTTAATATTTTCAGTTTATAATTATTTGTGATTCGGTATTATATTAATTTCCTTTCTTATTACTAGTTACGTGTTTCTCCATTGTATTATAATCATTTATATTCGTTTTTAATGTTAGTTTAGTTTTTTTTGTTTATAAGTTTTGATTTTGAAATATCTTAGGTTATTTGAACTGTTTTTAATTTGGGAAAATGGTGAAATGCATTATAACTGGGTGTAAAAGTTACCAGGAAAATGCAATTCTGCATATTTTTCCTAGGAAACCCGAGGTAAGCATATTATTTTGATTTTTTACTAAATTATCTTTTTAGCTTTTCAATACATAAAAAATAGTCACGCAATGAAATTTCGACCATATTCGATAAAATATATGCTAACTATATTTTTATTCTTAGCTTTTTGAACAGTGGCTTGATAGCTGTGGGACGAGAGGACCTTAAAATTGAAAAGTGAAGAAATTATTGTGTGTGTGACTATCATTAGATAGTGGGGATGATGATACACGCATGTTAAATAAATTAACGGATGCACACATACAAGGACAAAGTGAAGAAAATGAAAGTAAAACTTGCAGCACAGGTCTTTTCACATCGTGTATCGTCAAGAATGCGTGGACTGGTACAATATGGTATATTTTTCTTTATTTGCCTTTTATTGTAATACTCATACTTATTGTTGTAGGGAATTGTCTTTCAAAGGAAGCTCTGGATACAGCAGACTTTTTGCTGTTGTTCGACAAAATGTTTGACAGTGTTAATGCTCTGGCCAAGATTAACAAACATGGAAAGACACTACGTAGTGCAGTATCTAATGACACATATCATGTCACATTTTGGTATGAATGCATTCAGGTATTGGATACGGTGCGATTCATATCAAGTACCAATCGCGAGTTTGTCCCTCCAACTATAAAAAATTGGTAGTTGACACTTCGTGGCTTCATATATATTTGGCAGAAAGTAAAAACTAAAGGCTTTAAATATCTATACAGCCGCAACCTCAATCAAGACCCCGTTGAAAATTTCTTTGGCTGTATTAGAAGCCACGGAGTGCTAAACATAAATCCATCTTGCTCCTCATTTATAACATCTTTTAAAAGCCTTCTGATAAATAATTTTTCCGCCTCACATCCTGCGGGTGCAAATTGTGAAGAAGATCAGCATGATGGTGCTCTAGATACACTAAAAAAACTTTGTAACGACAAACATCACAACAGAAATAACACAAGATGAAAGCAATGATGTAGAAGATAATGAATTGTTCACCTTTAAAAATGAGAGTCACTACATAATTTTACAAAAGCATGCCTATATTGCCGGGTTTATAGCAAAAAGAATTTTAAAATGGATTGGCATGTGTTAAACTTGTCGGTCTGATTTAGTATCTCATGGCTCAGAATCTATACACCATTTAATTGATGTACGAGCCTATAGTGTACAAAAATTAGGCCAAAAACAAACTTTATTCGTACATTTTCGAAATGTTTAGACGTTACAAATTTCTATTTGCCTAAATTATGCGTTTAAAATAAAGTAGGTACGTGCGAAATTGGTAAATAAAATTTTAAATTTGGTTGAATTTTCTTTTACCTGCAAAAAACATAATTTGCGAGATATATTTACAGATTATTTCACGTTAATGTTAATTTTTTATTGGACTAACAATGTAAACAAAATTTTAAAAGGTAATTTATCGAAAGGTATATCTGACCCGATAAAAGTACATGCACTTGACTATTTTGGAATAAATAAGCAAAGATTAGTGCATTTACGTAGTCAGAAAGGTTTAGTTTAAGTAATACTTTTAGTTGTCATATTTCATTTAAACACACCTCAGTACCACATAAATAAATTTAAATTATGATCAAAATTTTTCCATTTAATAATAATATACATTTTCTGACAGAAAAGTAGCAAATGCTTTGATAGAACTAGCAGTAACTAAAAATGTTTTTGTTAAAATGTTGATGTTCATCGAATTGTAAATGAACTTAATAAAGCACACACTATATAACATAGATTTTATTTTATTTAAATACTGATATTTGTCTCATGTATACTAATATGTCTGCAATCATACGCGTATATTCTATGATTAATTATACTTAGATAATAAATGTACTTCAAATGCAAAATAAATTTATTACAAAAAATATATTAGAGTATTATTAACCTGCGGTAACTCCTTTATTTTATCAATTTTAAAACTTAAAAATGAAAGGTACATATTTCAAAATTGCCGCTCGTGCACATAACGCTATTGGCGACAAAAACAATTACTAATTTCAAGTCTCGTGTCATTAGTGAACTTAGCCATCTATATAAGAGTATAAATATTTTATCTATGATGCTATCCAAAGATGATCACGTTTTGGAAACCAAATGGGAATGTTAACATAACTCACAACTGGCACTACCAAATTCAATGACAGCTGCACATAACCAATCGAAAATAATGTGTTTTGGCCATATGGACTCCAAAGGACATTAAAATTCAAACCCTATTTAAAGATGACATTTTTTGGTCAAAAGCCATGGTTCAATTTTATAATGACTGTATATTACCAGAGTTAATAGACAGTCATAAACAAAGAAATATGGATGTAAGAGAACCTGAGTTCATATTGGCTGCCCAAAAGGGGAAGAGAATAAGAGTGTAAAGTAAGTGATGATGATATATAAGCTCGTTGCATAATATACTATTATCTATGATCGTGCAAAAAGCTGTTACTTTTTTTGACTGATGTCACTAAAAAAATTAACTTTCATGGAAACATACCTAACTCATTAAGTGGGATATAACGAAATATATAAATTTTACACGTAATATACCTAACTTCCATCTGTCATATTTAACCCCAATATTTTCAATTTATTTATGTTTCTCATTACAAATTGTTATCAAATACGTAACATGTTCGGTGCACGCGAGTTGTAACATTCTCGGTCTCTTTGCCTCAGTCCGCGGCGTGTATTGCAAACTGCGCCCTTAAACCCCGAAAATGATTTGACAGCTCACTTATATGAAAAACAATTATTTTGAAGAACTGGTTTTCGTGTAAAAAGTTAACCTTTATGGCACTAGTGCAATAGATTCATCAAAATAAATAAATTTTAAGAAACTTGAAGTAAAAAAGCGTACGATCGTAGATACAATTTTGAAAGATACACCTGTACAAAGTCTCGTTCCTTGCTTATGTTTTAAACTGGCCCGTGAAATAAAGAATGACTTTGCTTTCTTATGCGAAGTATAAGAAAGTATTCTGATGACGAAAATTCGCAATGCACTTAGGTATAAGATAGTCGTGTGGTGCCCACACTTTATTTTTATTCTTAGTTACTACGTAAATAAATATTATTATTAAGAAAGTATTCTGATGGCGGAAATTCGCAATGCACTTAGGTATAAGATAGTCGTGTGGTGCCCACACCTTATTTTTATTCTTAGTTGCTACGTAAATAAATATTATTATTAAGAAAGTATTCTGATGGCGGAAATTCGCAATGCACTTAGGTATAAGATAGTCGTGTGGTGCCCACACCTTATTTTTATTATTAGTTACTACTTAAATAAATATTATTTTGTAATAAAAAAATCAATAATTATATAAACATGCACGCTAAAAAGTATTATTTTGAGTCGAGTAAATCTATTTGAAATCAAGACTTCTCTGTTTTGTATATAGGGAAGTAAATTTAGTTTTAGTTTGAGAAAAAGTGCATTCACGTCAGCCAAGACTATACTTAACATAAGGATAATATAATCGTTTGAAGCAATTTATATTTCGTATGAATATAATTTTTTGAGAATTTTTTTCCTTAATTTAAAAATATACTTTTTAGCGTGTGAGAATAACAAACCGATAACATAAAATCTAGTAAAATACACGGGCTTAAAATATCCTGAATACAGAAAACGACTACTTAAGCTTGCGACCGCAAAAATCGTTAGAGGCGCCACGTCCCTAGCGCAAATTCGGCCGCTGTAAGGCATTCGTTAAAATAAAATATCTAGCAGAAATTTTTGTTTTTCTTATAATTTTTTTGCATTAAATTGAATACAAAGAATTAATGAAGGCTTCGTTGGGAGTATTTTTTTATAATTAAAATTATTTAGACCTATGTTTTACCCCTGAAGTTGGCCAAATTTACAACATCATAACACACTTTCAGAAACTTTATTTTAAAAACTAATTCCAGTCAAGCCTGCATTAAACCTTTATTTATTTGTGGTTTGAATTTCATTATGATATTTCATAACTGAAAGCTGTACGATTATTTTAACGAAACCTTTTTAAGTCGTTAGTTTTGTCGTTGCGTGAGGCCCCTTAAACGTTCATGAAATGTTTCCCTTAAAAATATTTGAATCAGACGGGCAGTATGGACAGGACAGTTATCCTGCTGAAACCAAATATCGTCAAAATTCATTTGTAAATATTTGGCTGCTGTTAAGGTGCCGTGAATAAGAAAAGAACCTAATGATGTGATTCCCCAAAATGCCGGCCCACACGTTCAATTTTTGAGGATACTGAGTACGCAAAGGTAGATAGAGATGAGAGTTTGCTTTTGACCAATATCTTGTAGCCATTGGATTATGACGTCCATGTAAATAAAAAGATGATTCGCCCGTAAACAAAATATTTGCAATAAAATTGTTATCCGCAATGACTTTATCCATTACCTCTTCGCAAAATGCTACGCGTTTTGATTCATCGTGAGGAAATATTTCTTGACGTTTTTGAATTTTGAAACTACGGTATCCTTGCCTATTCAAAATTTTTCTTACAGTTTTCGCGGGTATATTGACTTGTTCGGGAATTTGGCGCGATGGACATGGTTCATTATGTTCAACCGCGCTACATACTAAAATTTCCCGTTCTTCTCTTCCTTCATTCAATACGCGCATTCTAGGTTCCCTATTTATACATTTTCGACAATTTTGCACACACCCAGTAGATTCAAACTTATGAACAATACTCATTATTGTTCGTATTATAGGCACAGGTCTATTTTGGAAAGAAAAAATAAATCGCCCTACTACCTCTTGAGCAGTACTACCAGAATAGTACCACTTAATAATTTGTATTCTTTCCTCGTTTGTATAAACGAACATATTGAATAAAAACTAGAAAAACAAGCCAAAATCAAATAATATAAAATATAACTGGGAATGAAAACCAAATTAAATTCAATCATAAAAATAATAAATCTCAAGGAATTCTTATAATGTTAACTTAAGAAACTTTTTTAAAAATATTACGAATGGGAATACATAATAGCTAAAAATGAAGATAACAACCCTTACAAATGCACACATGCCACTGTATTGGAATCTTATGGTCGTAATGATCGTATCGGCACCGGCTTGTCGTCTGACTTCCCCACTACTTTTGTCGCCCACATATGTACATACATGATAAAATTATAGAAACATTTACTTCTTCTCTCTCTTCTTCTAGAAATATACATATTTTAATTTCTGATACGAAAGTAGAAAGAGGAAAAGAGTGCGACGAAATAAACTAAAGATAAACATAAGCGAGGCTGCCAAGATAGTACACTCGCGTGAGAGTCCCCCGACATCGACACTGCGTTGCTCTCCCACCACTGTTAGCAAGCAAGCATCGCTGCATATCATAAGGTCATCTTCTGCATATGATAGAAGTGCAAACCGAAATTAAAATTTGACGACTATGGTATAAGTACCTACCTAAAACAACTTACTTGATAATAATAAATATGATTTCTTTTAAGCCTCAATTTTCCTTCATTTGTTATTTCTACACATATGTATGGTATTTTCTTGCTTCATTAATTAACGTGTCACTATTTTTATGAATTTCATATAAATTTCACTTCAATAAGTCCATCCTTCCCAAGAAACCCCATAAACAAAAATAAATTGCTTGGAATGTACAATTCAGTAGATATACTATGTTTAACAAACCATCAGGTGTTGGCACTAAAAACCCATGGTCAAGACCAATTATATTATTATCCCAGTATAATCCCAGGTGGTAATACTGAGATACCGGTAGTCCTTTCGAAGTAAGCTATAGCAACAAACTCTGTTTGCCATAATCTATTGCAGGTTCGGTTCCTCTTCTCTCGTTAACATACATTGGATTGTCAAATGTCCAACTGTTACTGCAGTAGTTTTCATCTATTGTTCTGAGATATGGCGATTTTTCGTTAAAAATTGTACAACATTTGAAAAGTTGCTATGAAATAAGGACTGATGATAAAATACCTATTATGGGCTCAATTAGTAGAGATATCTTTTCAGTACGTGAAATTAATGTTTATTTCGACATATCTACTCATATTCAATTACTGGAAATATTCTTTTATTTCAGCGTATTTAGCAGTTAGATTTTGTGTCATTGTCCCCATACACAATTGCCGCAATGTTATTAAATCTAGATTTCTTTTAAAAACTGCGTGTAACTTTTGTCGAAGGCCACGTCCCAAGTCACTTGGAATACTTTTGAAATTATTAATAGCCACATCTAATGTGGTCATCCATCTTTTAATTTGAGATTTCGATTTTCAAAATATGTGATTAGTTTAGGAAAATTTCCAAAGTGTTTCTGAAGGAATAACAACTGATTTTTTAAATTTTGGAATTTGTGTTAGTTCCTTGCACTCAGAAATACTTCGAGCATCGTTATTTAAACATGTTACGAAATTTTGTAAACTATTGAAATTCTCTGCATAAAAACTAGTAGCTTCCAACCATGTTCCCCCTGTAGTTATTACTGGCGAGGGAGGCAGTGACAGAGATGGAAGTTTGTCCCTGTAAAGAACTACTCTCGATGGTGCTTTTCTGAAAACTTTTTTAAATGCGGATACAAGTCTATCAATTTCCGGATACCTGTCTCTGATATATTCACAGATTATGTGACGTTGTACGTGCGCTTTTTGGGCATTCTGTAAAGATATTTTTTGTACTCGCCGCCTGTAAAGTCATAATTGGCGCACGTGTAGCTCGACTGGGAAGTACGTTTTCCCGGTTGAGGCGACTGTAAAAATTGAAAAAAACACTGGCACTTTGGGACATTTAAAAAAAAATCTAACTTGATAGTAATAACATTTAGTCTATAAAATGCTACTTCCCTCCACTATTCTTCACTAAAAGTTGGGGAAATAGGAGTAATAATTAAAAATTCATCGAAAAAAATTGTGGCGCCATCTATCTGAAGATATTCATATTGGCTATTCTAATAAATTGTAATTAAATCAAAGAACGCAATAATGTACTATAAATTTATAAATATCAGAATAAATACCTCATGTTTGCCATGTGTAAGAATATAATAATTTAATTTTATGGAAAGGTGAGTAATAGATACGTACACGAAATTCTGAAATTAATTAGGTAATCTATTTTAGGTTAGGTGTGATACTAATCACATTAATCAATAATATTTTTATTTTGGGAAGATCTACAACTATTACAGATATTATTGTTAACATTTACAGTAAAATTTTGACAATTAGAAATCGAAGTTCCTGGAGTGGCTTGGTTTGCAACTGATAAAGTTTGTGCAACATTTACAGATTCAGGTGTATAAGTTGCAGTCACAGATGATGGTCCTGGTTGCATTATGTTATAACTTGTAGTAGTAGAAAGTGGTCCTGGTTTTATTATTTTATCTGCAATCATTTTCCTGCTATGCAGGGAGTTTTCTACATAACCCTCGGCCACTGTTGAAGAACGCCAACCCCCATGTCTTTTAAGGGTCAACAAGTCCCCCCCATTGTTCGCAAGAAGAGTAGCGGAACTTCTGCGGAAGCAGTGACCTGTATATTGACCAGGACTGTCTAAGCGAAGGTATTCAGCAATTTTTGAAGGAATTTTTCCAATTGTGTTTAGACCCACTGGAGTATTAACACATTTTTTATTACGGTATGTTAAAAAAAACCTAGTATTTACTGTGTTTCTTAATTCTTTATATTTTAGAACCAATTTAATCCATGCAGGATTGATCACTGCAAAGCGACGGCATATATTATTCTTTGTTTCTGGTACAGTTACACATATCACATCTGCTTTGAACTCGATATCATCAATGGACATTTTACATAATTCTTCCCGGCGACATGCTCCAGCAATACCCATTATTAATACCACCTAAATTGAAATGTAATATTTAATAATACATAAATAAACTTGAAGTAATTATGTATAATAAAACCTTCATTAAAAGATATGAGGAATCCGGAGCTTCTGCAATAAATCTTTCAATGTGTTCAATCTCGAGAATTTTTGATTTCTTCGAAGACTGGTGTTCTGTTTCTCTTTTGAGAAAGGCGATTAGTTTTTCGAATTTTGATATATTGATATTGTTGTAAATAATTAAACAGGACTTCAACATTGAATAGGTTGGCCACAATGACTTTTTGCTAGAAAAGCCTTGAAAATATGCCAATAAACAATTTTCAGTATAATTTCTAATATTTTTGTCTTTGCACCATTGTACAAATTTTTTATAGACAACTTCATATCGTCGTTTTGATTTTATTGGCAGCAAATTTTGTACCGCCGCATTTGCAGCTTCCCGAATTTCGGGAGGAGTACATGAATTATCAGACATAGATTTTGTAGAAAATTGTGCACTTGAAAAAGAAACTGGCAAATTGCTGCAAAAATATAAATGTCAACTGAAACAATTACTTCTATACTTGTTGAATTGACACCATATTTAGTTGCGTTTGCAATTGTTTCTAGTAACAATAGAACTGTCATATTCCAAATATATATATATGCATTAATTCCTTTTTAAATAGTACTATTAATCTATGTAGGCAAGTATAAAATTAAGTCGTCAAGATCTGAATAGGTATGTATGTATATATATATACAATATCAAGGGAATATATTTGAATGTTATAGTAAACAATAATCATTGCCTGTTGCATTTATGTTTGCTCTGAATTTTGATGTATTAAAACTAAAACTTTTAATTTAATGCTCGTACAAAAAATATTGTACAAACCACTTGCGTGAAGACATCTTCCACGCATTCGCGCAATTAAAAGCACTCGCTTCCTGCGGTCGCTCGTGCTTACAATGTGCGCTCATGCGGGAAAACCGTCTTCCCGCACTTGGTTCGTAAATAACTATTACAGACTTTGCAATAAATTTCGGAATCACTGACAATGGAGGGCATACAATCAGTATGAACCTTAATCCAACTCGCCATTGTTTCACGATGCCATTCTCGACGTTCTTCCATATCACAGTAACATAAACAGTGTTCTAGATCTAAATAAATGATAACTAAAAACGTACGCGTATGTTATTGAAACTTAACGAAATCTAGTGCACACTTAAGTCACGATAATTGCGAGAAGTAGATTCAATGAAACGGTATTAAACAGGAACTATTACAAAAATTTCGAAGTATGTAATTAACAGTCAAAACAATGAAAAAACGAAACTAACATAAGTATGAATAGGTATGTATACCGCATGTGTAAAATCATATTGGGGATAGGATATATGTATACTAGGCACACCGGCAACAACGCCCAATCGTGGCCGCAGTCATGGTATAAGGAAACAAGGTATGCTTTTGCGCATCTCTGGATGACGCGCATTCGACCTCTAGTACTACCAGTTCAATAAAGTTGTGAATTCACAGGACACTATTTCAATAATAGTTATTTATGTAACAAGTAAGTAAAGTGATACTTTATCGAACGAGTCTGGTTTACGAGCCAAGCGAGTGAAGCGAGCGCGGCGAGTAACAGACGAGTTCGGTAAAGGTACTTTACTGACGTGGTGCATACAAAATTTTATCGCCAACCGTGAAAATTGTTAATTTAAGAAATAAAGATATAATAACTTATGACAGTTTATGACAGTGACAAACGATTTATTTTTAAAGTCATCAGTCATGGCTACGCTGACAGATATTAGCGGCAGGTAAAGTACTTTATTGTACAGTACGATAAAGTGTTTCTTTACCTCCGTAAAACGCTATGGTAACGCATCACTTTACTGACGGTTGGCGATAAAGTCCTTTTTAACAGAAATACAATACAACACAGTAAGAAAATAAAAGCACAATTCTAATTAAACATTTATTCTTAGTTAATTATTATATAAATTTATTAAGAACGGAATTCAAATGAAAATAAAAAATATACTCTAAACAATACTAAAAAATAAAATGTTATTGCATAGGTTCAAAAATGCCTCCTTCAGCAGCAAGGCATTGTCCGAGCCTATCATAAAAAATGTCTCGCACATTACGAATCACATCGACTATTACGGATTCAAAAGCCTCTATGATTAGCCTTCTCAAAATATCTAAGTTTTCTAGCCTGCCAACTTGTGCACTGTATATTTTATTTTTGAAAATGCTTTCTGTCAGTGAGTTCAGTCAGTGATTTCTGTCAGAGTTGTCAAGTGATATTTTTTTCGATAAATGCGCGTCATCCAGAGATGCGCAAAAGAATACCTTGTTTCGTTGTACCATGACTACGGCCACGATTGGGCGTTGTTGCCGGTGTGCCTAGTATACATATATCCTATCCCCAATATGATTTTACACATGCGGTATACATATATAACTTTATTTATCTTGCGAAATATAAGGTAAATATAATAAACTTTAAGAACCCCTCACGCTTCTAGCTACGTGGATGAAGACACGAATTTTATGAGGAAATACGACTTTTTTTGCTATCATTTTGGGGCAATAACAGATGTTGCAGTTCACCATATGATTAGTGCTATTCAGTAACTGCGTGTTGTTTACATTATTTCTTTGCTTCGTCGTAATTTAAACCTTGCACGTCCGTTGTATAGTCATAATACTACGGACATGTATTTTACGGTCGAAACACGATTTTTGAGATAGGGAACTTACTGCCGTTGTTATATACTATTATACTGTGGCACTGTACCAAAATGTGATTAATGAGGATCTGGCATTCGTCTCAAGAACGATGCGTGCGCATTTTCTTAAGCGCATGCTTTTCTATCACGTGTAATTAAAAATAGAAGAAAACAAAATAAATGAAGATAATGAAACGTCAAGTATTTTAAACTAATTAAGAAAATTTGTAAACAAAAGCCGACCCTTATTATAGTATATTATCCAATGAGCATTTAATGATAGCTATTAAGACACGAGTAAGAAAATTACAATACGAGCCATTACGAAGGCATTATTTTTTCTACAACCCCATAATAAAACATTTTTTGAACATTCCATTTCATAAATTGAGCGTAAAATTTTCCGTAAATCTTTGCGAATTTAGCTGGTAATAAATTGTTCGTGGCTACTAAGGCTTGTTCCATAATTTCTGGTGGAGTCAAACTTTACATTTCACTGTCATTACCCCTCATTTTTACCGTTTATATTTTCAAAAAAGCACAAATTTTAACTACTTAGTAGTAAATTGCAGAGAACTGTCACATTTAATTAATTTTTATATCTGTCAGATATGCAGGCACCATATTGAATATTAAAGTACAGGTTCAGCATATCTAATAATACAATTAAAGTATGGGAGTAGAAAAAACAATATATAGGTGAAATAAGGACTTAAAATAACTAATAATAATTATAAAATGTAAACAAACGTTGTCAAGATATGTTTCTAAAAAATACCGAGAATGTGATTCCGTTTCAATTTTCTTTAGAAATTTAACTAATAATAAATATAAATAATAAGCAAGAAGAATATATTTTACACTAAGAAAAATAGTTATCATTTCATTAACATTTTAAAGTATATTCAAATATAATCCATATTCTTTTTTTCGTATCTTAATAATATGAATGATAAAAAATCTAGATTATACATCTAATTTATATTATACAGATCAGTGATTTTATATAGAACGAATTATACTCAAAAAACATGACGTTCCAACACTGCTCTAGTGGAGCGGAGCGGTCCTGATCAAGGACGGTAAACTCAGAGATATAGAGAGGGGAAAATGCTCTTGAACCACTGCGCATCTAATATTTACGCGACGCATTGATCGCCGCCATTTTGACCCAGGTATGTCATGAATAGTTTTGTTTATGTTCATTTAGGTTGTGTTTGTGGTGTATTACTAAATTATTGTGTTTTTGTTTTTGACTTTTAAATGTAATTCTCAGACATACTTGTTTCTGGTGAATCGTGTGGAAAAAGTAGCTGTGGAAGTAATATTTGTTTGATGTGCTCAAGTGTGTGGTTTCATTATAATATTGTATAAATCTTTTAGATATTAAATACATAAATATCTATATAAACATGTCGTGCAGTGCTAAAAGCTGTCCCAATATTAAAAGGTTTAAACCTGAAGGATAAAGTTTTCACAGGTTTGATGGCAAGCTATTGTATATGGATATGTGCAGGAAGTATTTAATTGCAGTGTAAAGATAAAGTGTTTAATACCTCAAAGGAAATATCTTTAATAAATATAATATCTGTGATAAAAGCAATAAGTATCATTTCATATTTTTATTAATAAAAACTTGTAAACATGAACAAGTATTTTTATTTCACAAAACATTACACTGAATAACAGAAGGCATGAAGAGAATAAAAAGTACATTTCTAATTGTTATTACACTAAGTTAAAAACACTAAAATTAATTCTTGCAATTTTACACTACTGTTATTTGCACCAACTCAATGTCAAAACATGAATGTTGATCATTAAAATTATATGTTTTCAAGATCGGATATTGTTAACAATATTTCAGTACCATATACTTTTTCTTCTTCCATATTGACATGATAAAATCAGCATCAACCATGTTTAATCCTAACAACAAATTCTGGACTCTGTGTCTAATTTAAATGAATTCTTATTGGCAGTGGCATGATGTTTAACTTGGAGGTAAACGCAAAGCAGAACAACCTTTTTTTCATACTATTTCATTAACACCAAATAAAGGTAAATGAAAGGTTGTTTTTTTTGCAAGCTCCAGTCATTCAGATTTTAGTATACTGCTATCTGCAAAAATTCCTTGTGGTAAAAGTTATTCAACCTTTCCTTTGACTTGTTCGGTTTATTGGCCATAAGCCACCATTGGTATAATAACTTAGAATCAAAATACTCATATATAATTTATACGATAACTCACAGAATATGTATACTCGCGGCATAAAGTTTTGTCGGGTCCTAAGACGAACTATATGGAAGGTATCACTGGTCAACTTTAGTAATCCGATATTTCCGACTAAATTTTAATAAACCATAAAGAGAGATTGTGATATTTTTGTTTACACTTGAGAGATGAAATATTAAATTTCGTCAAAACAACACCTAGCATAATAAAGCAATAAATAAGCAAACAAAAAATTACACAAATAATCTTTTGAAGACAATATATTTAAATAATATTCCAACATTTAAATACCCCCAACAATTGCCTTGTAAATAATCAATATTAATCAAGAACTTTGAATTAAATTATCATAAAAATACCTTATTTTTTTTGTATTTATTTTAAAATAAATAGAATGTATATTAAGGAAAAAAATTAATGACAGATACATACTCGTAAATATCATCAATATATATAATTACAAATTCGATAAAACACTACACAGATCTTAATAAAGCATTCATTCTCGCCCTTGAAAAATAAAATAAATAGGGAAAGCCGAAAACATTTGTAGAACACAAAAAGATTTCTTTGTATTGATGACACATCAATGTTATCGTGTCATAAATCATTTGTGAAGATTATTTGAAATATATTTACTTCTACATATATGCCACTTGTATTTTCTTTTACGAAGCAGTATTTACTCGAACTTAGCTATCATAATTCATAAACATTGAATATAACCCCTCTTTATTTCGTGTTAGAATTTACTAGAGTTGACCAATGATACCTTCCATATAGCTGTTCTTACGACCCGACAAAACTTTATGCCGCGAGTATACATATATATTAACTCACATTTTTCTGCAATTTGGAAACTCATTCCTCAAGAAAAATAAAAGCACATGTCGTCCAAATGATTTTTTTATGCTTCATCAAAGTTATTGTTTTTCCTTAATATTCTTACTACTACCCTCTTCGTCTGCTGTTTGATTGACAGTAGTTGTTTTAGACATACTATATATTTATGCTTAAAATACACATTATAAGCCATTTGCCATTGTACAAACCTTATACGTTTAGCTTTACGATTTTTTGAAGGACCCAGTAAAGCGCTACCACCATACTATAAAATATTAGCGATTACAAAAAGAAAGTTAATGAAAGTGACAAAATACCTTCATAAAGGGAATATTTTGCTTGCGCCTTCTAAAAAGGAGTATTTTTTAAGAATGTTAATAAACAATAAGCTATGTAAAATACAATAAATAAATGTTTGGTAAAATAAGCAAACTCGATTACTCTGCGGTTTAAATGCATAAACCAATCACTCTCATCTTTTGTTTCAAAATTCGTTCTTTCAAGAATGCCTATGATTGGTGCTCCTTGACAACCCTGGGTCAAAATGGCGCACATCATCATTTGCAATCATTCTATCTTCCGCACATTTGTAAGAGCATTCTCCCCTCTCTATATCTCTGGGTAAACTGCGTTTTGAATTCACATAGGTATAGGGGTCCAGCGCAACATATCTTAATGACGAAATATTGCTCCCATTTATGATCCGGTACCTGTGCACTGGCGGCTGCTGCAGGGAGGGCAACGGGGCACTGCCCCCCCCCCCCGTGACAAATTTCTTTTAACAGATAAATTAATTATAAATACCTAATTTGTATGTAATTTTTCTGATTTGTTTGATAACAAATAATATGTTTTCGGAAGTAACAGTCCGTCTTTTCAGCGCGTTTAAAAATCGCAGTCTGACGTAAGCTCCCGGGCATCTCGCGCGACTGCCCCGTTTGTATTAAGAAATCGAGCGATGAAACTGGCGCGGGTAGCGTGCGTATATATGTAGGCGGCGGGGCACAACTCTATGGTGCCGGGTCCGGGTGGCGGTCCAGTATGTAATATACAGCGGTGAGTGTATGTTGTAATTTCTGTCGGTGCAAATGCAACCATGAATTGCGTTAGTAACATTAAGACAGAATTAAAAAATCTAGGTCTCCCTAGACCAGATTTATTGATTAAACTAGAAGATCACAATTTGAAAAATAATAAAACCGTGACGAGAAAATGCAACAGAAGCTCTTACAGTTTATCAGACTGGTTGTGTGGGTGTAATGTGCAAAAAGCTTTTTCCTATTTCGGTGCTATAAAGTTCACTTTACGACATCCGTTTTGGTTGCAAAAGTATTTCTTTATCGCACACTAATTTTGTTGTTTTGACGTTGGTAACAAAAAAAAAATGGAACCAAATTATATTTAAATGTCAAAATGTAAGCCTTTAATGTAACAAACATGTGCAATAGAAGTTGTACAAAGAATAAAAAGCACACATGCTAACATTTTATTTACTAATTAACAATATAAATTGTTAAGCAGAGTTGGATGATAAGTTTCCTGATGCTACTATTGTAATTTACTTCCAAGGTTGAATAGTACAACTGTTATAAAAGTTTGTTTTTGATAATATGTCGAGACTATGATGGCGAAAGGTTTAGTAAATTGTCTTCTGCTATTTTGCGAATCTCTGGGGGCGTGCAATTATTTATTTCGTCCTTTTTGTTGATAATTTGAAATAATTTATTGCATAAATCAGCCTGAATTTTAATGATAATTACATATAACACCGCCTATATTCAAATATATAAAATGTTCACGAAGTTGGCCGAAGACAAGGCAAAGCTTTCATCGACATTCCGAAGACGTCCGAATACAAACGAAGTAGGCCGAAGACAAGGCAAGGCCTTCACCGATATTCCGAAGACGTCCGAACATATACGAAGTTTGCCGAAGCCAAGGCAAGGCCACCACTGACATTCCGAAGACGTCCGAACATGTACGAAGTTACAGTTTCCATAGACGTTTTAATCATAATTACATAAACACCGCATATATTCAAATATTTAAAACGTTCCAACGAAACATTTTCTAGAAATACCATGCCGGAAAGCAGACTATGTGCCTTAGCAATGTGTTCCATTGAAAAACAATTACTGACATCAACACCAAACTTCAATGAATGAGTTATTAATTATTTTGCTGATCGTAAGGAACGGTGGATGGATTTTATTTTCAAACAAGTTAATTAAATAGCATATTGAGTTTATTTTTTGTCTGTACTTAATTTTTGATATTAAACACTCAGACCCCCGGTGCCCTCCCGTCCCAAAAAATCACGGGCCGCCACTGTACCTGTGTACTGCACTATAAACATTTGACGAGATAATAAATGATGAACAAATCCGTCTAACATTGTGTGAAAGTTAATGCAGCAATATGAGAACGCTATTTACACTGATTTTGTTTATTAATAATTGGCAGAAACTATTTTAAATTCAAAGAACATTAAATTTCTATTTTTCTTGTATCAAAAATTCTTTGTCAAACATTCCCAGTATGTATCTTATTAGATTGAAAACTATTTTTAAAACATGTGAAAGTTTGCGCAACGGCGTGTAAAGCTGTCACGGTTTAAGTAAATTAAGTTGCTTAATTTAAGAACGATAATAACGTATTTATCACTTATTAATTTTTGCATAAATACGAAATAAAAAACTAGCAGTTAATACATACGTTTCTTTATATGTATATGCAATGCCACCCATCTGTCATCTTGGATCTAACTGTTAACGCCTATTTGTTTTCTATAATTGGATTGTAGCCAAAGTCAAAGATATAAGTAGTATGAAAGATCCTGACATAACTTAGTCACTAGTTCAAAAAAAAAACTCTCACTAAAAACCAATTTTAGGTAGTGTACTCATCAATTAAAGGTGAGTCTTTTAAATAGCTTGTGTAATGTTAAAAGGGTTTATGAGTTATGTTATAATGAATTGGTTTTCCGGAAAGTGTTAGGCTAAACATCGAAATGTAAACTATTATTAATTTTTCTACAAATCATACATGTATAATATTATTTAAATATAATACAATAACATATGCTATATATATTCACATTAAAGTATCAACGCATTGTGGAATACTGGTTTAAGTTTGCATTTGCACCCCGTAAGCGGTTGGAAAAATAGACAATTTTGTGTTAGTAAATTTGAAGTATTATAATAATGTTAAAACGTTTCAGTACAGCGAATATGTTTCTATATTTGTCATTTTATGTTAAGGGTGGGCTTTCCCTAAGAAAAATTCTCGAACGGCGTATGTCGGGTTGCCTGAAATATATTGAATATATTTACGGCGTTTAATATGCCCTGTACCTTTTACACGATGCAGGTATACGACCAGCAACATGAAGCAATGCCTGGTCAACTGGAAAGCAAATAAATTTAGGATATTTGTCTCCTGCATTTATTGCATGAAAATATTGGTGCATCTCATTTGTTCGAAATTTGTTTTTGCTATTTCTGAATATTCCTTTGGCTTGTATTTATTTAGTTTTATTAAGACTCCCGTTTTATGTAATTTGTAATTATTTTAATGATATTTGCCGGAATTAATTAGATATTAAATCTTATTCTGCAATAAATATATAATTTTATTACTATTATTTATGATTATTAATTATTTAAGTTGTACTTCTTATTATTTCTCACCATGATTTGTATTTACTTTTACATGTTGAGGCTTTGTAATAATATGAGTAATGTTTTAGAGAAAACTAAAATCTGATAAAAAAAATCTATTGTAACAACAGTGCCGGTGTTTCTTATAAAATGTAAAAAATATTTATATTATATTTATATTGTGAGTAAGATACGAACTGTGCGGACTCCGAACTAATCATTGATTAGAAGCCAATGTTAATACCACAACTTGAAATCGAATGTTATTGATATTATCATTTTTTTTTTATTTATATCTTGCACTGCTTAATTTTTTTCAGTAAAGCTTCGATAAAATTTTTAAATAACCGTTATGTGGCAGACAAAACGTCAAACGCAATCCTTTCCGCACCACCTTAGAGGTAGAGTGCAAAGGGCGTTTTTTCTCATGGTATTCCCAGTAGGCCTAATTCATGTTTTTTACAACGATTTTTTTTTACAAAAGTATAGACAGTGTAGAAAATAAACAAGAATGGCCAAGTAGCGTTTTGTCTAAAGTATCACAATCAGTAGGTACTTACTAATTATCCAATTTGACGTTTCTAATATCTCGATTTCTCAAAATACGAGGATCCATAATTTGAGATAATAAAGCGAGAAAATAAAATTACTCTAACTTAATTACCATTTCTGGTCAGAGTTCTACATCTATGTGTATTGTCTCATACCAAGTATCCTTCTTTAGATCCTTGACAAAAGTAAGAAGCACAATCCGATTGTTCACAAAAAATATATCTTGGTCCATTTATAATGTCGCACTGCAATTTCACTATCTATAATTTGTTATTGTTAAGTTCGAACTTTTGTAATGTTCAATTGCTTTTGTCAGGGCCGAATTGAATTTAGGTATTTTTCAAACAGTCCCTAATTTTATTTATATAATTACGTAATATATGATTTCGGCACTCGATTTTTTCAATAATTTTTTGGGGACCGTAAGGGGCCGTTTCACGTAGTTTTCTAAGAACGATGCTATGACCGTCCCCTATTAATCTACCATAAATTACACCGTGCATTTCACGAGAAACCATGCGCAATAATTGTCGACTCCATGACTATTAACGACGAAGACTAATTTTTGTAGCATACGTGATCTTTAGATTTACCATATTTTGCACAAACTAAACAAAATTTGTTTTTTACGCTTACATACAATTTTTTTCGTTCGCCATCCAACAATAGCTGCCACTCCTGATAAACCGCTGTAATTAAACTTATAAGCTCGTTTGGCCCATGCTCTTTTACTTACTCACATATACGAAAAAAAATCTAAAAACTGTCCTGGAGTCAAAATACAAAGTATAAATAAAATAAAAACATGAAGACACAACAAATTTAGATATTTAAATAAATGCTTTTACCATCTAGAAAACTGAAAATTGTGTAACTTCCTGCCACTTAGTTTGAAGAGTCCGGCAAACTTCTAAGTTCGTATCTTAGAAAGATTATACAGTTGTTTTTGTCAGATTTTAGTTTTCTACAAACATTGTTCATATCATTAAAAAGCTTCAACATGTAAGATTAGAAATAATAAGTCGTGCAACTTTATAATTAATAATAATAATAATGTATATTTATTGCCGAAGAAAACTGCATTTCTGAAATTCCATAAAGCCGGAACCTTGTCCTTGAAAAATAAAATGCATTTTTAAAGTGAGAAGAATATTAACGAACAGAAAAAAATGTGTAACAAAGTATACGCTTCAATGTTGTCACGTAATCAATCATAAATGAACACCGAAAAATATCTGAAATACATATATTACAATTTGCTTGTATATACCAACCGCATGTAGTTTCTTTTACAAATATGTTTAATGTATACTTATTATTATAATAATAATAACAACATATATTTATTCCAGACGAAAAATTAATATCTAATACATTCTGGCAAATATCCTTAAAATAATTACAAAATAAAGCCGATATATGAATGAAACATTCGTTTACCTAAGGTAATAAAAAAAGTTGAAGATCTCTCTGTTTATATGATGTTCGGCTTAATACAGTCGACCAGGTATACCTTCCATATAGCTGGTCTTAGACATTACAAAACTGTGAATAAGAGGTTGAATTGTGTGTTGCCTATTTGCCATTTATCAGTGCGGACTTTGTGATCATTCTCATTGGTTTCAAAGTAATTTTTTGGAGACCAGGGTTATTTTGACAGTAAAGTAAATACATTGTCGTGTTCAGAATAAAAATATCTAGGTACTCACGATTCAAAAAAGTACTTTTTAAGCACAGTAAGCTTTATATCGCTATAAAACGGAAAAAAATTAAAGTGCTGTATTTTAACTATTTTTTAATATAATTGCAAATTTTAATCGTGAGTCACTAGAACAAATATTGGTTATTTCGTGCATGTAGCGGCAACTTTTTCAAGTGCCTTTATTTTTGACATTTTTTACGTTGAAATTGACCATTTTGTGGCATACGCCGATCAAGTAAAACCTCCCCTTAATAGCCGACGTTCGGGATGATTGTTCAGCATATTCAGAAATCATATCAATGATATATCTTGAGGTTGTATTAAACTTATCAATTTATTATTAATTTTTCTACATATCATACATGTCGTTAAAAATGACATGTTATTTGATACTTCTTGAAAGAATTGTGTGTGTAAATTATTTATTATCTTTTGCATCTCTTGTGCAGTTATTTTTATATTCAATATCAAACACAAATCTTCGGTAAATTTATTAATTTTTTTATTTCCTACTTTGCACTATTGGTACTACTAATTCACCTAAAAACTTGGTGAAGAAATTGATAAGTGTAAAACAGGCAAGGTCAACAATAACTTGACAATTTCTTGATCAATAACTTGGTCAAGAAATTGATAAGTGTAATACAGCCTTTGTTGTTTCTTTGTTTAAACGAAATAATTTTCTAAATTGTATATCAGATAAGTTAAACGCATTTCCCCCACATATAAACGACGCCGAGGACTTAGATAGAGCTCATCTGCTTCCGCAACATCGATTAGTACTTGATTCACTATAAAAATCTCTTCTTCATCGATGTTACTTCAAACATGTATTGTGACGTGCTAGTATAAACAAATAGTCATTTGATTACACGAAAGAAGACCTTATCCTATTTGACAAGGTAATGTTATGTATAATGAATGGTCGGTGTAAGAATGCTTATACATGCACAATGCATCTCAATGAATGTTATGGAATAACATTCATTGGTAAACAATAACATTTAATGTATTGTTTACTACTTGTAAATATACATATTAAGTATACAATAAACATACGTCCATATATAAAGTAGGGGACATTACTATGAGAGATTATTATTAACAGTATTATAATGATTAAGAGTATTATAATTATGAAGAGATAATTATAATTATTATGTAGAGATGTAGTATTAACAGTACGAGTAAGTTAAGCACTTGTACCACTGTATATATTCATTGTAAATATATCCATACATCACCCATGTAAGTGTTTGTATTCAACCACCGTCGACTTCCTAAAGGGTACTCAACAGTACTTAGAAATGGAAAGGAACTATTTCGCTACATGGCGATCCTGCCAGTCCTGCAAGGAAGCATTTCGCTACATGGCGATCTTGCCAGTCCTGCAAATAAAATATAACAACAACAAATTGTTCTATATGGCAGTCTGCTACCTGCAGCACAAATTTGGAATTTGGAATGAATAATAGGAAGACAAGCACTACGCAATGGGTTCTACGGCATCAAAGGAAGAGGTGATAATTGCACAAACAGGTAACAGTGGAACAACGGCCGATGTTACAACATTCACACCAGCACAAATTGGGTCAGCAACAGCAGTACTACTCCTGATAATGGTATTTTCGTACTTCGTATGGTACAGATGCAAGAAGCACTGGGAAAAGAAGACACGGACAGAAGTGATCAAGAGCAGAGAACAACTGGACATGCTGGAGAAGGTATAATAAAAGGTTAGTGAAAAAAAACTATATAAATGAACATAGAAGAATTCAAAAAATTGTGCGCGGATATTGAACAGTTTAAAAATAATAGAGTTAAGGATAATAAAGAAAGAAGGGAAAATTCCCAACATACTGAAAACAAACTTGCTGAGTTAGGAACACTTATACAGAGGTTCAACACTTTAAAACGTAAATTTACAGGTGACATTCATAAAACAGACTTCGTTTGCGTGTCGAAGTTAGGGTTTACAGTCAAAAAATTAAACTTGATATCGAATCATTGCAAACTTTATTAGAAAAACGGGTTAAAAAACAAGTAAATATGACTGATAAATTTGATTTAAAAGTCGTATCGGGTTTATTGCCGATGATGAATGGCAATGAGGATACAACCAAGCAATTGATAGATGGTATTTCATTTTATGCTAGTACATTAGCGGAGGATCAACACAAGTTACTTATACAATACGTGTTAAAAACCAGGTTAACCACTAATGCAAAAATTCGGTTAGATTCAGAATATGACACAGTAGAGAAACTAATAAAAGAAATAACGGTAAATTTTATAACTAAAAAATCTGCATTAACATTATCAACTCAATTACACCAAGTGAAACAAAATGATAAATCAATACGCGAATACGGTCAACAAATAGAGAAACTTCTTGACCAATTAACTATTTCACAAGCGGGAGATAACGAAAATCTTGTAAAAACGTTGAAACCAATTAATGAGAAAATCGCGATCAATTCATTTTGCAACGGTATTAAAAATGCGGAATTAAGAACAATAATTAAATCAAGAAACACTGACACTCTGAAAAATGCAATAAATGTAGCAATTGAAGAAGAGTTTAATAGACCGGCTTCAATGAACGTATTCAATTACACAGCAAATAAATATAAACGTTTTCATGGTCATGTCAATAAACGCGATAATAACAACGGTTACAGAAAAAATAACGGAAAGCATAGGTCAACGTATGAGCAAAACAACGCAAACAAATTTTATAATAACAAACATAGACAAGGTTCGACATATAAAAACAATTATGCAAACGCAGCGATAGTTGACAATAGAAATGCGAATAGTTCAAGTTCAAATATAACCAAAAAGCATACAATGCAGTTTTTTCGAGGTCAATAAAAGCAATAATTTAAACTATATAACTTTGAAATATAATAGAAACAATGTAATTTTTTTAATAGATACTGGTGCGAATATAAGTGTATTCTTTTCAGAATGTTTAAATAAATATCAACAGGTAAATACAGATAGAAAATGTAGAATAAAAGGCATAGCTGGTACTTTAAAATCACAAGGTTCAGCAATTCTTTCCTTAGAGTTACAGCAACATAAATTCAATCATGAATTTCAGGTAATACATAGTTTTACGAATAGGTTCGATGGTATTTTAGGAACAGATTTTTTAACAGAGTACGGAGCAGAAATAAATTTCGAGAAATTTTCTTTCTCATTCAATATAAATAATAATAAAATATCGACTAATTTAGAGTCAGATAACGAGTGTGTGACTATAATACCGCCACGATGTGAGGTAATAAGACATTTTCGAATAGACAATTCGAACGAATGTATCGTATACCCTTCAGAGATTGCGGAAGGAGTATTTACGGCAGGTATTATTGCAAAACCTAATTCATATAGCATACCGGTTAGAATTTTAAACACGAATGATAAAGAAATCACAATTAGAAATTTTAAACCAATCACAGCTAATGTGACAGATTTCGAAGTATACAATTTTAATGTAAACGAAATCACGGTAAATAGAGTAGAGAAAGTATTAAATTCAATTGACATAGAACATTTAAATAAGGAAGAAATAGATTCAATCGCGAAAATATGCGCAAAATACAGTGACGTTTTTTTATTAGAAAATGATCCAGTAACTGTAACAAATATAGGTCAACAAAAAATTAACATAAAAGACAATGTAAAACCAGTATACGTAAAACCTTATAGGTTGCCTCAAGCACAAAAAAAGGATATAGATACGGAGATAAATAAAATGCTGAAGCAAGGCATTATAGAAGAAAGTAAATCGCAATGGTCATCACCTTTGTTAATTGTACCAAAAAAGGCTGATGCAAATGGTAACAAAAGGTGGAGAGTGGTCATATACTACCGTCTTCTAAACAAAAATATTGAAGACGATAGGTTTCCATTACCGAATATAACGGAAATTTTAGATGCACTTTCGGGAGCAGTTTACTTCACACATTTAGATTTGTCACAAGGGTACTATCAAGTAGAGTTAGAACAGTCAAGTAGAAAGTATACGGCATTTACGACGGATAAAGGGCATTGGCAAATGAAAAGATTACCGATGGGAATGAAATCGAGTCCTAGTTCTTTTTCAAGAATCATGACAATAGCAATGTCGGGTTTAAACTACGAATCATGTTTTGTTTACTTAGACGATCTAATTGTTTTCGGGAACAATTTACGAAATCATAATCAAAATTTAGTTAAAGTTTTAGATAGATTACGGAAAGTAAATTTAAAACTAAATCCTGTAAAATGTCAATTTTTGAGAAAAGAAATTCTATACTTAGGGCATGTTCTTTCAGAAAACGGTATTTCACCAGATCCACAAAAAATTGTAGCTATTCAAAACTACCCCACCCCTACAAACGGGGAAGAGACGAAACGATTTGTAGCGTTCGCAAATTATTATCGGAGATTTATTCCTAATTTCGCAAAAATTGCGAGTCCTTTAAATAAGCTCACGCGGAAATCAACTACGTTTCATTGGGATAGAGAATGCGACTTAGCATTTCAAACTCTTAAAACAGCTTTAATAAATCCGCCTGTATTACAATACCCAGACTTCTCTCGGATAACCAATTCATCTTAACAACAGACGCATCGAATTATGCTATAGAAGCCATTCTGTCAAATTCAGACGGGCGACCTGTTGCATATGCAAGTAGGGCACTCAGCAAAAGCGAGATAAATTTTCCGGTGATACACAAAGAATTGTTAAGCATCGTATGGTCAGTACAACACTTCAGGCCTTATCTATATGCCCGAAAATTTCAGATATACTCAGATCACAGGCCCCTGATATATTTATTCAGTATGACAAATCCGTCTTCGAGATTAATAAAATTTAGACTCTTGCTAGAGGAATATGATTTTACAATTAATTATATAAAAGGAAAAGAGAACGTGGCAGCCGACGCATTATCACGAATTCGTTTAGAATCAAGCGATCTTAAGGAAATGGCAGCAAACGTTAATGTAATAACTAGGTCGAGTATAAAATCGGATTTAATAAAACAAAAATTAATAACAAAAACTAACGAAAATAATGAAAATATACGGCATCCAGGAATGGTGGCATTATTAAAACCTCCATTTAACATTACGGAATTAACAACCGTGACAGGCACTAATTTTACCAAAATAGGAAATGATAAATTAATAAAAAAGGGCAAATTTTTTTATGACATGTCTAGACAAATAATATACATTATGCAAAACACCCTATCAGTAACTGACTTAGGTACAGAGCTGAGGAATTTGCAACAAATATGTAATAATTATGGAATTCCTGAAATATGTATATTTCAAAGCTCGATTAATGAGCATTTAATCGCCCGTATGAAACGAGAATTAGCTACTCTCCGGAAGTACAATTTAAAGGTAAATATCATTTCAAATGTGGAAAAGATTGATTGTAATGAAACACAACAGTTAATTTTAAACGATTTTCACATTTTGCCGACGGGAGGCCACGCTGGAATTAACCGTATGTATAGTAACATAAAGAAATATTATTATTGGATTGGTATGAAGGCAGATGTAAATAAATTTGTTGAAAAATGTGACGATTGTCAATGATACAAACATGGGATGCGCGCCCCAGAACCGATGACTATCACGTCAACAGCAACAAAATCATTTCAAAAAGTATTTTTAGATCTTGTGGGTCCAATCAACCAGGATTCTGATGATAATAGATACATATTAACGCTTCAATGCGAGTTAACTAAATTTGTTGAGGGATATCCTATTAAAGATAAGGAAGCCGAAACAGTAGCTAGGTCATTTGTGAATAATTTCATTCTTAGGTATGGAGTCCCAGATGAAATAGTTACTGACAAAGGTACTGAATTTTAGCAGCGATATTCAAAGAAACAGCCAACATTTTGGAAATTAAACAGTTAAATAGCACAGCTTATCATCACGAAACCTTGGGTGCATTGGAGAATACACATAAGCATTTGGGATCGTATCTTAGAATCCAAACGTCCAATTATCCGGACACATGGAGTTCTTGGGTACCTTTCTGGTGTTTTGCGTATAACACGAGCGAACACTCACAGACTAAGTACGCACCCTACGAACTAATGTTCGGCAAGAAATGTAAATTACCAAGTAACATACTAAAGTCAAGCGATCCAATATATAATTTTGAGCATTATCCAAATGAATTGAAATATAGACTTTCAAGTGCTTGGAAAGATGCTAGGAATAACTTAATCGAAACTAAAGTCAAACGAACGGAAAAATTTAATAAACGTGTAAGGAATGTAACTTACAAATGCAATGATCAAGTTTTAGTCAAAAATGAAACTACAAACAAGTTACAACCTCTATATAAGGGTCCTTACGCAGTAATAAGGGAAAACACACCGAATGTAACGGTAAAAATTAGAAATAAGCAAGTAGAAGTGCACAAAAACAGAGTGAAATTGTATAAGGACAAAAGTGTAGATTAAGTATAAATAAGAAATTTAAGAAATTTAAGAATTACAAAGTAGATTATGTATGTAAATATATAAAAATGTATTATATAATGTAAGATTATGTGTATGTAATAGAAATTTAAGAATTACAAAGTAGATTATGTATGTAAATGTATAAAAATGTAATATATAATGTAAGATTATGTGTATGTGATAGAAACAAAGGGAAAATTGTAAGATACAATACTATGGTATATTACGAAAAATTTTATTTATAGAACAAAATTTTTCTTTCCTTTGCGAAGGAGATGTGACGTGCTAGTATAAACAAATAGTCATTTGATTACACGAAAGAAGACCTTATCCTATTTGACAAGGTAATGTTATGTATAATGAAAGGTCGGTGTAAGAATGCTTATACATGCACAATGCATCTCAATGAATGTTATGGAATAAAATTCATTGGTAAACAATAACATTTAATGTATTGTTTACTACTTGTAAATATACATATTAAGTATACAATAAACATACGTCCATATATAAAGTAGGGGACATTACTATGAGAGATTATTATTAACAGTATTATAATGATTAAGAGTATTATAATTATGAAGAGATAATTATAATTATTATGTAGAGATGTAGTATTAACAGTACGAGTAAGTTAAGCACTTGTACCACTGTATATATTCATTGTAAATATATCCATACATCACCCATGTAAGTGTTTGTATTCAACCACCGTCGACTTCCTAAAGGGTACTCAACAGTACTTAGAAATGGAAAGGAACTATTTCGCTACAGTATAATACTGTGATAATGCACCTATTCTACCGTATTGCTTATAACTATCTATACCATACTACTTATACATTCATCGTTGTCACATGTACAAAATAATTTAAGTCGATATGCGCATGCTTCTCTTAACTTTTAATATGTTCGCTTGACTTGAACCGATAGATGTATATTCTCACAACTCTTGAGAGAAGGGATTGTTCTCTCAAGTTCAAGAATACGATTTTTAACATATCAAGAGAATCCCCTCCATTGATCTCTCGAAATCTCTGTTCTCTCGACTCGAGAATCGGGCCCCTGATAGAACAGTTCTAACGTAATGCGATCCCCTTCGGTCGCGAACCGAGAGAGCCGGTTGATAAAGAATCGGATCTCGGCTCACTTGGGAACGCTTGGGAAGTAACTTTATCCGGCTCGCTCGCCAACCTATCAAAACCATTAAGGAATCTACTGTACGACTGGCTGCCGAGTATCGTCTGAATTATTTGGAAATTATAGTTGAAATACGATCGCAGGACGGATTGAAAAATAAAAATTGATATTATATAACAGGGAGGGTACGCACGAAAATATTTATTTAACATATTGTATAAAATAAAATATTTAATGTATTAGTTGTCTGTGAGTTACAAAATTCTTACAAATATTTTTATTACACCTGCATCATAATCATAATTGCCATTTAATAATGCTATGAAAATCATGAAATTCTCTTAGTTCTAATTACTTTATGTTCGAATGGCATACTCTCCAATAATTATAAATACCAAATGAATGTATAATTTAGTTTTACATATATTTTGTTTAATTTGTGTACAACAATCTAATAATTTGTGTGCATTATAGCATCAAATAAATTGTTTGTCAAACATTTTGTATAATTGGTGTGCTCGCAGCCTAAATTATCATCCCGGTTCGCCGAGTATTACATGACCTACACGTTCATGTCAGAGATATAGAGAGGGAAGAATGCTCTTACAAATGCGCGGAAGATAGAATGATTGCAAATGATGATGTGCGCCATTTTGACCCAGGGTTGTCAAAAAGCACCAATCATAGGCATTCTTGAAAGAACGAATTTTCAAACAAAAAATGAGAAAGGAATGTGGAAAGAAACGTTCGGGTGATTGGTTTATGCATTTAAACCGCAAAGAAATCGCGTTTTGCTTATTTTGTCAAACATTTATTTATTGTATTTTACATAGTTTATTGTTTATTATTAACATTCTCAAAAAATAGCCCGTTTTAGAAGACGCAATTAAAATATTCCCTTTATGAAGGTATTTTGTCACTTTCATTAGCTTTTTTTTTGTAATCGCTAATATTTTATAGTATGGTGGTAGCGTTTTACTGGGTCCTTCAAAAAATCGTAAAGGAAAACGTATAAGGTTTGGACAAAGGCAACTGGCTTATATGTAATGTGTATTTTAAGCATAAATATATAGTATGTCTAAAACAACTACTGTCAATCAAACAGCAGAAAAAGTGGGTAGTAGTAAGAATATTAAGGAAAAACAATAACTTGGATGAAGCATAAAAAAATCATTTGGACGACATGTATTTTCATTTTTCTGGAGGAATGAGTTACCAAATTGTAGAAAAATGTTAGTTAACAGTAGTGTAAAATTGCAAGAGTTAATTTTAGTGTTTTTAACTTAGTGTAACAACAATTAGAAATGTACTTTTTATTCTCTTCATGCTTTCTGTTATTCAGTGTAATGTTTTGTGAAATAAAAATACTTGTTCATGTTTACAAGTTTTTATTAATAAAAATATGAAATGATACTTATTGCTTTTATCACAGATATTATATTTATTAAAGATATTTCTTTTGAGGTATTAAATACTTTATCTTTACATTGCAATTAAATACTGCATATATCCATATACAATAGCTACAATAATCTACAACAATAAAATAAGAAACTACAAAATATGAATTGCAACACAGGTAAGAGTTCAGATTTTTCATAGTTCGTGTTGTGCCATAAAGCTTCGTTCTTGATTTTGCTTGACTTCTTTTCTAAGCTCATATTTTCTTTTATATTTACCAGGAGATACCATAAACATAAATTGATTTTGTTTTACATAATATTTCTTAAATATAATATAAAAACTTATGCAAAATTATGAAAAGTCTTTGTCAACTTTGCCTTTTTTCCTGCAGCTCGTGTCAGAACAAGCCTCATAACCAGAAAACATTCTGAAAAGTGTGCTATTATATACTTAATCTGATAATCATTTTAATTAATTTATTACATTTTAGTGCTCTCAATTTCCTATCTAATCTTGGTCTAATGGGATCATCCGATCATGCTCTTTCCTTTTCAGAACTTAATGAAGGCACTTCATGTGTTCCTGCTAACGATTCATCAGTGAGATTTTGTCCACTAACACCAGCAAAACTAATTCTTGAAACTTCATCTACAGCAGATGTTTCCAGTATTATTTTCAAAGATGCTACAGCATTGTTACACAATCAAAATCGCTGGTGTTCCATTGGCACATAATCTTTATCTCTGAAATGTTCTGAAAAAATATATTTATTCTCTGATCATAGCCAATCAGTTGCTATATTCAAAGCTTTCAAGCATATCGGTAACAAGCCACCTTCTGAAAATCTGAAATAATTTTGATATTTCAACAAATTTAAAACGATATGGCATCAAACCTGTGAAAACTTTATCCTTCAGGTTTAAACCTCTTAATATTGGGTCAGCTTTTAGCACTGCACGACATGTTTATATGGATATTTATGTATTTAATATCTAAAAGATTTATACAATAATGAAACCACACACTTGAGCACATGAAACAAATATTACTTCCACAGCTAGTTTTTCCACACGATTCACCAGAAACAAGTATGTCTGAGAACTACATTTAAAAGTCAAAAACAAGGACACAATAGTTTATTAATACACCACAAAAACAAACATAACCTAAATGAACATAAACAAAAACACTCATGACATACCTGGGTCAAAATGGCGGCGATCATTGCGTCGCGTAAAAATTAGAGGCACAGTGGTTCAAGAGTATTCTCCCCTCTCTATATCTCTGGTTCATGTACGCTATGCTATTACGGATCCACACGGTAATGGGCAAAACGGTTCATTTCTTTGACTCGGCTCAGTCGGTTCAGCTCGCTAATTGTGAGCCGGTTCCGTGACCCGGCTCACAATGAGGAGCTGAACCGACTGAGCCGAGTCAAAGAAATGAACCGTTTTGCCCACCTCTATTACTTTTGTTTGTAAATGCCAAATTAGATGGCGAACGGTGGGAGTATGTCCGCGCAGCATTAGAAATAGTGGGAAGCTTTGTATTTGGTTGTATGTACATACATAAATTTGCAGGAAACCATAGGCGGCGCAAACTACACATCTATCACTTAATAAATTAATAAGTAAAATATATACACACTTATATTTTTAACAGTATAGATTTATTGTGAAATCAATTAGACGTTACAGAAACGATTAAACATATGTATAATGAGATATATGCATATACATTTATTACCAAACGAAATGATATAAATAATGATATTTTAATGTACAAACAGGTAGTTAAGAATATCGCAAATCACAATTCCATTTGCTTGCATACGTATAAAGAATATTTAATTTATAAATGGTTTATTCCTTTATTACAAACAGTACAATAGACCACATTTCTTAGAAATATTTGTAATAGTAAATTACAGTTTTAAGTAAACAAATTAATCTTCTTCGGAACTGAAGTTTTCGTCATCACTGTCACTCTCATTATTTACATTGATAATTAAACTTATCAACTAATATTTCTGATTCTAAATATTTATCCTCAATATTAACAACATGTTTACAACGTTGTTGCCAATCTTCCTGAGAAATTCTCGAAAATTCTTCTTTCGCTATTTTACGAAGATCTTCTATCTTAAAATTTACATTTCTTGCAGCGACATTGTTTTTGACAATAGCCCAGATCAACTCAATTGGATTTAGACCGGGATAATACGGTGGAAGGCTCAAGACTGTGTGCCCATTGCGTTGTAGAATTTCGTCGAATTTATACGTTATATATTGACCCTTATAGCGTTTGATTAGCTGGTATAGTTGTGGCTTTAACATTCTAGTGTCAAAAGGAATATTTTTTAACGTTAACCATTCAATCATTTAATTTTTCTTACTGATACTTGTTGGAGCATGAATTGTTTGTGTATTGTGATATACGGCGCATTATCAATTACAACAACGAAGTTTATGGGCCAGTTTGGTATAAATTTATGTTCTTTCCATTTGCCATAATTTTCTGTTTTCATATCCGAACATCATTAACCTTTTTACCATATTGCAATGCAACACAAATATTTTAAGTGCCTGTCATGTTTCACAATTTTATTAAGTATTCAGTATAAATTTTAACACAATATATATTCAAGAAGACAACACTTTCCCCCTTTTACTTGTATAAAAGATAATGACGTGTCAAATAAGTTTCATATACATCGATAATACGGGTTTTACAGAGAGATTCGAAAAGATTGTCCATTCCTCTACAGAAATACATGCCATATGACGCATACTAATACTTTTGTTTTGTCTTTTACGTAGTATAAGGAAGTATTGTGATGAAAATTTTTGATCTCGAGATGTTTGTGAATGCCCACGTTTTGAAGTTGTTTTTTGAAACATGTCTGTGCGTGTGTGTGACCACGATAACGGCTAAAGCTATCAATACGAGTATAATCTTCCTCTTACGAGCTGATTAGATTTTCAGACAAGTTGGTCGACCAGAAGTAGTAGTTTACTTCAGTGAAAAATTACTTCAGTGATCACCATTATTTCGACAGTTTCGAAGTTTAAACAAATTTTTAGAGAATAGAAATGTAAATTTGAGAATAAAATCGAATATCTCGCAAGTCATACTTTCTAGACAGATATTTTAAAAGTATGAAAGTATTCAAAGCTTGAATTTGAATAATTTTTGCCTAAAAATTTTTTAAATTCAAGTCGAACTTTTACTATAATAGCAGTTTTGTTGCAAATATATACAAGAGCAAAAGCATTTAGTGATGGATTTGGGAGAGCAATTTTTGTAAAAAAAAAAAAATTAAATTCGGGCCGAAAGTAATACTTTTATCGAACAGCCAGCAGTATTTATTTGTATAGTAAATATTTCTCAAATAATGCGTTCTAGGCCGGTTTATTAAGAGTATAAAAGTATTTAGAGCTAGATTTGAAATTATTTTTTTAAAAAAAATTCACAATTCGCACTGGAGGTAACACTTACTCACAAATTTATTTTATTAAGAAGAGAAGAGTATTTAAAACTTAATTTCCAAACTGCTTTTGTATAAAAAAATCGGAAGGCACATACGTATAAGAAAGTCGTGTGGTGCTCACACATTATTTTTTACTATCAGAGGTGTACCCATATATTTCTCAGGAACTACTAGGCCGATTTACTTGAACTTTTTTTTTAAATGACCATTGGGACGTGGATGTGCGTCAAATTAGGGTTCACGAAATCAAAGCGGGGCATAGCGAAGTGCCAAAAACAGGAAAATTTGCATAAAATGAAGGTGACCCTCTTGAGCAAATCATCAATTTTTACGGTAGAAAGCTGGAATTAGTAATAGTTATATTACAACATGTCCTACAAATTACAGTTTTTTCGTTTTGAAAAATCTTCATTAGAAGCGCTTTTGTTCAAATTTTTCGGAACGTCAGTAGTGTAAAATCGCCTTTGATGGAATAACGCATCGTCAATTTTTGAAATAGGAGGTTGAAGTCATGATACTAAATTATTCAACGACTCAAGCTCTACCAGAAACATTTTTCCGTTATTAAAAATCTTCTATATCAGATTTATTGAAACTTTAAGATTCAGAAAGTTTTCAAAAATTCGAGTTTTTTCAAACTCATGCACTTTATGGGCAGGTTGCCACTGGAAAGGCATGTACTAGCTAACGGAGATGATGCCCCGAAGGGGGCAGAAAAAAGGTGAATATACTTAAGCAAAAAATGAGGTGTGGCCACCACACGACTTTCTTATACGTATGAGCGTTTCAAACTATACAATCTTATGAATTTTTTTATACAAAACTTATTCAAAATCCTATTCTAAGTACTTTTATTCTCTTAATAAATCGCTATAGAATGCATACTTTGCAAGATATTCGAAAAGAAGTGCTACTCGCTAAGAGTAAAAGTGCTACTTCCGGTCCGAATTTTGAAATTTCATGTATACAAAAAATATTGCAAATATAACTCTAAATACTTTTGTACTCTTAATAAATATATATAGAATGCATAATTTACGACATATTTGCCAAAAATCGCTATTCGGTAAGAGTAAAAGTGTTACTTCCGGTCCGAATTTTGAAATCTTTTTTATACAAAAGATATTGCAAATCCAGTTCTAAAAGCTTTTGTACTCTTGATAAATATATTTAGAATGCATAACTTACGACATATTTGCAAAAAATCGCTATTCGATAAGAGTGAAAGTGGTACTTCCGGTCTGAATTTTGAAATTTTTTTTATACAAAAGATATTGAAAATTATGTTATAAATACTTTTATACACGTAACGTATCTGTCTAAAAAGCTTGACTTGCGAAATATTCGCAAAAAACCGATTTTCGATAAGAGTAAAAGACCTACTTCCGGTAGGAATTTCGAAAAACTTTTTAAATAAAATTGTTCTCAATTTTAATTTTAAGTACATATGAATTCTTTATAAATTTGTATAAACTTAGTATTTGACGAAATATTTGCAAAATTCGATTTTTTCACCGAAGTAAACTGCTACTTCCGGTCTACCGATTTTACTGAAAAACTAGTCATATCTCAAGAGGGAGATTATACACGTAAATACAAAATTTGGAATTGATATCTCCAGCGGTTTGACCGCTATCGTGGTCACAGACAGACAGACACACACACACAGAGAGAGAGAGAGAGACATTTTTTAAAAACCACTTTTTTGGTATCAGGGGACCTCAAAACGTGGACATCTGCAAAAAACTCGAGGTCGAAAATTTTCATCATCACAATACTTCCTTATACTACGTATAAGAAAGTAAAAAGGTCCCGAGTATAAAAAAAGAAGTGTACAAGCACGAAAAGGTGTGTACAAGTGTTATTTACTTCAACATATTAAGAAGTTGATGTAACTGCTGAATTGTGCTGTAGTCTCATAGCTTGGAAAAAATATTTTCACCAAACAATGTATATTCCGCAGCCGAGTAAATTAAGGGATTACTTTAGTCATGCTTTAGTTGCTTGTCAATCAACTATGGGAGATCTAGAATGCAAAATAAAGCTCTCCCAGCATGTAATTACACTAAGAACCAACGAAATATCTATTGCCTTATTGAAGCAGATTGAACCCCATTAAGGTGGCCATCTCGCCCATCTAAATTACATTGCAAACATGTTGCGAACATATTGCACCAGAAACCGTTAGTAAGCCACAAAATTACAAAAAAAAAATACGAGCATAATCTACAAACTTATCTCCAGGGGACTAGGTGGTTTTAATAAGGGAAGTTTGTTCGATTAATGTGGAAAAAAATGTTAAAAAACAGGAAGTTTTTATACCAAAAATCTGCTAGTTTATTCCGTAATTTCTTGGAATATATAGATAATTGCCAGATATTAGATAGCTTACCCCCTGGAGAAATAAATTCTCTTTCTTTTGATGCTTGATACAAAGCAATTAAGCGTATTTTATAGCTGTCTTGTGCTTTTAAATGTTTTCACCCATAAATTCCGATTGATTTGTATCTAAGAGACATATTCTTATGGGAAAAGTAGATTTCGTTTATTATAATCACTGTGGTAGGTCAGCAATTCTTAAACAGAGGGCGCTGCCAACGATCGGTTATTGTTAGGCATGTTGAGTGTTGCAAAATTTGAATGTCTACGGCAAATATAGACTCGACATACTGTAAATTGCTTACTCCGTCATACTTAGTTACGTTATATATGTGTTTGTCAGGCATGAAAAGAGTATCTTTAAAGAAAAAAAGGTTACAAACAACATGCTCTTCAATTACAAAAAATCGAAAATACAACTCAGGCGTCTTGGATTCTCATTTAATAATAAATCTACTGAAAATATCGGGCCAACAGAGTATTTCAAGTACCTATTGTTCAACCATATTTTACGAAAATATTTATGTTTTGATGATTATGTACAGTGTATCTCAAAATACATGCTAATCTGAAAATACCTTCTGTATGTTGTAATATACAGGGTGAGTCATTAGTAGCCGTTTCTTTGATTGCTCCTTTATGTTTTAAATAAAAAAAAAACAATTAGAGAAAGTTTCATGGTTGCTTAAGGCGCATATTCTAAAAATACATTAAGCCCTGACGCACTTCCGGTTTCACCGGAAATGCATGGAATTTATTTTTTTAAATGACACTCTATAAATTTTTGGATTTTTTAGTACTGTTTAAAATTGTCTATTCAGCTGTTTTTCCTTTTCAAAATTGGGGCAATAGTTTTTGAGTTATTAATTTTTTTTTTAATTTTTTGACCAAAACACGTCCAAAAAAAAAACATTTTGTCATTGTTTTTAATTACATTTTTGTCAATGGGCAGCAGATAAATTAGCCTGACTTTCCCAATTTTTTGTTGTTTACCGACGAAGCTACCTTCTATTAAAATGGATACGTTAATCGTCACAATTTTCGTTATTATAACACATAAAAACCTTCACTTTATCACACCTGCAAACTTTCAAAATTGTTGGTCATTCAGTGGTAGTTATTGGTAGTTACATAATTGGACCTTATGTCTTTGATGAAAATGTTAATGAAGGAGAGTATCTTCGTTTTCTACGGACGGATTTTCAAATCTTGTTGAAGACATGAACATTATAATCAGAGAAGAGTTTATAAGAATATGTAAAAGTTTTATACAACATTAGTACTTCTTTGGAAAACAGAATACTCACGTGCATTGCACAAACTTGTGGTTATGTTGAACATATTCGTTAATGAAATTTGTTTTTCTTACTTTTGATTGTTGTTACGTTGCACAATAGTTGTAGGTTATTTAAATTGCGTTATTTTGTTGCAAAATTTATTTCTATTAAAGTTGTAGGACATCAATTTATAATTTTGAAAAACTACAGGCATCTGTTATGAACAGCTTCAACAATAAAAGAATACGAGCAATTAAGCAAATTAAATTGAAGATAGCAGCGTTGTTTCATACACCTTTTAGAGAGGCGGCATCTTCAAATATGTCAGTAAACTTATGCTTTATTATATTTGGTTGTTAACCAATAGTTTAAGAAATGAAATACTGCAACTGGATATTGCCGAAATTAAAAAAAACTGAAACGCGATGCCCTTCATTCTGTAAAATTATTACTTTTGGGATAGTGGATTTAACCTTTACTTTGTTTGACAGTTCAATAAAGAGGTCGGGCACCATTCCAGCCTTCCATTGGTTGAACGAATATTTCGGCACATAGAACAACAACGCTCGTAGTTTTTATTAGACCGCTAATTGCTCCTATAGTGATTATCTCAGAAACTACAAAAGATAGGCACAGGACATTGTTAACAAAAATTAAAGAGAAAAAAAAAGAAACAAAATGCCACAATAAAATACTTCCATTAAAAAAAAAATAAGTTTTTGGTATATCAAAATTAGTAGAAGTAGGCTTTGAAAAAACGTTTTTGAGGTATTGTCGAGTCAACTTATACCAAATGATGCAGAATTTTCTTGGCTACAAGCACCACCAAAGTTTATGTTTTTACTTTTAAAAACAATGTGAAAATGATTTTTTTCTGAACACGTGTTTTGGTCAAATATTTTCAAAAAAATATTAAAATTGAGAATGACATATTATTTAAAGAAAGTATTCTAAAATTATACGATGAAATGATGTAAGTTAAATTATTTGAAGATTAGAGAAAGTGTAGAAATGGTGTATTATAATTAAACAATTTTTTTTAAATATATATATATTTTCAAATATATATAAATCGTTGGTACGTTTGTGTGCGATCTTGTAGCTTCTAAACGACTTGACCGATTGAGGTCATATTCACGCAATATATTTATTTTGTCGAGACGATGGTTCATAGCTAGGCAAGGATCCGATAAACGGTGCTGTAGTCAAGTTACTTAAGAAATTTATATAAAAAGCAAATTTGCGAGATATTTCAAAAAACTGCTATTCGATAAGAGTGAAAGTCAGTTGCAGTCTGATGAGTTCGTTTAGGTGAAGCAATTACATAGACAAGACTGATTCGTTTATTATTGCTGATATACTCCCAGTAGCCGAACATATCACCGATAATAAACGAATCAGTCTTGTCTATCTAATTGCTTCTCTAAAACAGCCGTCACTGGCGAAAGTGTTATTTCCGGTCCGAATTTTGAATATTTTTTTTACAAAAATATTCCAAATCCATGTTTAAATACTTTTATACTGTATAAAATGCATAATTTTCGTGATATTTTCAAAAAATTGATATTCGATTAGAATAAAATTGCTAGGTACTTTCAGTTCGAATTTTGGAAATTTCTTATTACAAAAATATTCAAAATTGAGCTTTCAATATTTTCATACACTCGATATGTTTGTCTAGAATGCATGACTTGCGATATATTCGCAAAAACCTGTTTTACGATCAGAGTAAACACCTACTTCCGGTAGGAATTCTTTTATAAAATTGTTTTCTAATTTACTCTTGATCACATTGTTATACTTTAGATATTTGCCTAAAATTAGTAATTGACGAGATATTGCTATTATTTGTTTTCTTCACTGATATGAAGTACTACTCCCGATTTATCGATTTCACTGAAAATATAATCAGATTTCCGAGGGAGATTATATTCCTAAATATACACTTCGGTATTGATGGCTTTTGCCGTTTGGCCGCTATCATGGTCAAACAGTGAGAGAAATTTTTTTTTGCAAACAAATACATTAATTAATTAACTCGAAAATTAATGCATAATGACGTATTTCTACACGCTCGCAGCTGACGTAATAGAAAATTGAAAAAAATTGTATGCAATGGTTATAGAAGTATATTTTTTGACAAAAGAACCTCAATAACTCAAACTTAAAAATTTAATGAATTGAGATCAAATTTCGGCCACTGGTCGACCACTAGTATTAATTATAAGGCAAGTTATTTAGGTACCTATACAAAATTTTTAATCTATTTTCTTCAATCCTATAATAAAAATTACTTACATACGTAAGAAATTTAATTCAATATTCTGCAGATCTCGTTTTTAATTATATTTTAGTAAATTATTATGAACGTGGGAAATCCACACTGTCGGATAAATTTTAGGGTGGTCTTTCAAATTTTTTTCCAACTGAATCGGGCATTCTAATAGCTGATACGGTATCAAAAGTAATACAAAGAGGGCATTTTATAATATCCAAAACTACTTTCTGAGCACACATGTAGATTTAACCTATTTAATTAGAGTGTTATAGGTATGTGAAATAGGTATATTGATTGTTTCTCTTTTTCTTACTTTTACACACACAATAGGCCTTGTGTTTCTTACATTGACAGGTTCACTACTTATGGGTTTTCTTAAATAAACAGTTCATTTTTTAGTCAAATTTGAATAAATACTTGGCGAAATACTTCTATAAAAAAACTATTTATCTATAAGAATACTGCCTCTGTGAAAGTAGATTTTTTTATGCAAAAGTTGTTCCAAACTTACTTCTGAATACTTTTGTATCCATTACACATTTTGAAAAAACTAACCATTGACAACATACTTGGTAACTATGTATTTCGCGCTCAAGTGTTACTTCTCATCTACTAATCTAATTCTTCCAACTAAGACATGGTACATGCTCAAGTTACATAACAAAACACAAAATTTACCAACTTTGCCAAACTCAAACCTACTCTCTATTCCAAATAATAAGCGAAATACCCATGGTGACCATCAAAATTGAATCAGCCTATATATTCCTTTTTCAAAAATGCAATAATCACTAAAAAATACCTATTTATTATCTAAATCAAATAGATAAAGGACAGATCTACATAGGTATTTACAAAACAAACATTATATGTAACAGTATGTTCCTATTATTCTTGTAAGGACGCAATTTGCATTTTTACAATTTAGGGTAAATATCAATGATTTCAAAATAGACACATATTCTATTAAATCGTGTATGAGACAAAAACTCTGTTTTTTGTCTCATACACAAAAAAAACAACGGTCTGGTCTGCCAGTCTCTGTATAATTTGGTTCAATCTAAGAGATACGTGGCGTTAGTACTGCCATCTGTTATCCAATAAATTTGTTTTACAAATAATGTCGCTGCTACTGGCAATCAGATGGCTAATTAAAATACAGTCACGTATGCAACACATAATACACGCCTAATGGTTAGAAAAGGATAGAGCAATGTGACGATTCTCTTTCTATTAAACGGCCACCTTAAGACCATTGTGTTACGTGTTTGCCAAGAGATCATTAAGTTTGCAGGCCATTGTTCTGAATGTAAACAAAAACAAGAACATCTAACTAAGGGACATTTTGGCAATGCATGGATACCTTGCTTCTGTACTTCCTGGTCAAGTTAGTGATAATTGGCAATTATAAATTCATATCCAACACTCTTGGCTTGTGGGTGCATTTTTATTTATCTGTTGAGCATCACTAGTTGTGAGACTATAGCACAATTCAGCAGTTAAATTCACATCTTGATGTGCTGGTGAAAATAACACTTGTATACACGTTTTCGTGCTTGTACACTTACTTTTCACGACGCCATTTTAATTTAGTGGCGCATGTCGGTTGCGAGAGCGACTCAACTATACTCGCGATTTATTCCACAATAAATCATTGCCTACTTGTACATTATTTTGAGATATATCAGGAAGTACAAGTGTTTCCTGTTTGTTGATTTATGATTTTCCAGTAGAAGCTTAATAATAATGAATATTATTTTCTTTTGTAATATGTAAGAATAGACAGGATTTCCATTTAAAACATCTCTGAAACGAAACGTTCAATTGTTTACCCTTTTCACGATCTCAGACAAAACAAAAAATGTCAGTAGCTTGCTAATAACCGGCTTCATAGCTCCAATAATATGGACGTTCCTGATGTATTGCCAGACACGATATCTCAGTATACCCACTTTTTATTCGCAATAATATAAATTATATCTTTATGATACAGTCGAGCATACATTTGTTTATGTCAATAAATACTACATTCTGAAATCAACAACAATTCAACAATGCACGAAAAGTAAACAATGATAGATGGTTACTGCCTTACTGGTCAGTCAAGGTTTTTTGATTTATTAATTTGAAATTATATGACATACTCATCCAGCAATAGTTAAAGTCTATTCCAGTTTTTTCTTATGAATCCGATAGTACATACCCCTATATGATATGATAGTCCCAAACGTATGTTTATTTACATTTTTGGTCACTATCTACATAAATATTGACATTTTATCTTTTTATTTATAACTTATGATCATAGGTTTGTATATGAACAGGAGCGAAAAGTATGAAATATTTGTTTTGTTACAATGTATCGTATCCAGCAGTCTAAGTATATCTGTCAATAGATATTATATGTCAATAAATACATATCCATTCATCCACATATTTTAACAGACACAATTTATTTTTTAGCTCAAGAACTTGTTATTATTTAAGATATCATTATCCTAAATATTGTATTAGTACCCATCTACTAAATATACTATTTATGTTTAGGGATCAAACATGGGTTCGGAAATAAAGATTACTTACTTCAACGTGAAGGCACTTGCTGAACCAATTCGTATGCTGCTTAAGTATGGTGGCATTGATTTTACTGATTATCGTTTCGAGAGAGAAATTTGGCCAGATTTAAAACCAAGTAAGTTATGTTTAACGCAAGTCACAGAATTAATATAAATAAAATGTACGTTTCAGATATGCCATTTGGACAAGTACCCATTTTAGAGGAGAATGGTAAAGTGGCTCATCAAAGCATAGCGCTTGCGCGATATGCTGCAAAAAAAGTTAAGCTGGTCGGGGACACTGACTGGGAAAATTTGGAGATCGATGCTATTGTAGACACCATTAATGATTTCAGAGGAAGTAAGCTCTAAGTCGCTACTTTTATTTTTAAATTTTAGATACTTATTAACCTATATTTCATAATTATTCTTGTCATGTTAATTTCCAACGCTCTTTATCAGCGTCAGACTGATGACCGTAGTGGATATTTCAATTATAAAGATCTTTTACATATCGTTACTATGTTAATAAGTCTGATGAATTCCATGTAAATACCCCTTTTGATACTAATGGTATGATATAAATTTTCTTTAAGTGAGATTTAATTCTCTCTTTTACAATGCGTTCTTTCTTGCTAATTGGCGCTTTTCCAATTCTTTGAAATCTTCTCTATTCCTCACATATTGACACCTACTTCATTGATTTTCTTGTATCCATTTTTTTTCTAGATATGTACTCTTTTTCTCTTAGGTCTTTATTCTAATTCTTGGTTTATTGATTTCGTAATGTCGTCTTCCTATTTAAATACCATTTTGCTTCCTTTGCTATCATTCTCCTATTAGACTCTAGTTTTGATGCCCGTGTTCAGGATTAAAATAACTATGGATAGATTAAACTAAGCATGGATGGATTAAATTGGTTTTCGTTTTCTTTAATAAAGTAGAAGGTATTTAAGGTAGTTTACCATTGATAGATAAAAGCGATATGAATAAATGTTTATGCTATTAGTAATATCTATGGCATTATAACTTCTATAATTAAGGCTTCCTTGCATTAGATGTTTAAATGAACAGAGTGAATATTATCCAGACACCGAAACGTTTTAGTGTGTTCCGCGATGTAGTTGGTTGTAATTGTCAAATTGATAGATTGAATAAAAATTGTTCAGAAATCGTTACTACTTCTGCTACCCTTAACTCTTTAGGATCTAATCAGTAGTTAATCCTCTCTGAAGGGGGCGAACTGAAGTACAATAAAAACAAACAAATTTATAGATATGTGCATAGACCATCACTAGTTAGCCATATAGTAGAGTAAAAAGCTACGTCTATCGTGTCATGTCGTTTGCAATGTCTTGCTAAAAGTATCAACTTCTTTTAAATGATTTCTTATCAAAAAAGAAGGAGATTTGGCCTGGTCGTCAAAAAATTTTCCAGTACGGGGGTGATTTTTATAAAAAAGTCCAAAATTTTTTTTTGCATTTTTGAGATCCTCAGGTCGTCAGCTTTACTCAAATGTAGTATTATGCACATGTCTTAATAGAAACATTTTTTAAATTATTATTCAATATTGTCTACACAATGCTTTCTTACGAAGTGCCTTAACGAATAAACGGTCGCCCTGAAACGCATAATTTATAAATCGCTTACCTCGTTATTACTCGAAAAGGCGTTGATTTATCTAAAAATACCCTGAAGTAAACGTTATAGCTCTGAAGTTGATGTTTCGGCAAATTTTTAAATTTTTCGAATCGGATGCACCGTTTGGTCTGTGGGAATTTTTTTGTGTGCCATTGTCGAATATTGCTGCATGGTGACCGACATGCGAGGAAGGTTTATATTTCCCTAGCCGCGCAGAGAATACTCGACCTTATGCCGTCATAAGCGCATACAGTCGATTTCTTTATGTTTATGAGCCAATGGATATGACACTTCTTTCATTTTAATAACTGAAAGGCATTCCAATAGTGACAGTTTATGTATAACGATTGTTTTGTTAATAAATGAAGATTTACTGTGTGCTTTCTCAGTTATTAAACTTAATTATTTATTCAAACTTGCAATTTTGTCGCACCTAAAATTACTGTTTGAGACCGCACATACATCTATTAAGTAAGTTTCTTTATTCTATTACATTGTCACTATTAGTATTAATTTTGATGTTTTGTAGTAGATTTTTTAAAATGGATGCTAAAAGTAGCTCCTCAAGTTCCGACAGTGAACTAGAATCAACTATTAAATTGACATCTATCAGTAAAGAAACACTTAGAAGAGAAAAGCCCGCTTTTAAATATGAAGCTTGTGTGTTTTGCCAGCAATTAGAAAATTTAATCACATCGAAAGAAATGTCAAAAAAGCAATTCATTAAATGTACCAAAATTCGATTAGATATTTCTCGCGGCAAAGATCCCAATTTTACCCATTTATTTCAAAATTTGTACGAACTGAAAAAGAGAGATATTTTATGGCACAAAAATTGTTATAAATCCTATACTAGCACAAGAAATATTGCCTCATATAAATCAAAATGTCAAAAAAGAAGTGGTAATATTTTTCATGACCAGTTACTTCAAAAGCCTGCTTTACGTATACCTTTTGACAAAAATAAGTGCGTATTTTGCCAAAAGCGTCAGCATAAGCAAAAATTATGCCAGGTCATGATAACGAATATGCAAGAAAAAATTAGGGAGATAGCACGGCACAATTCATTTCTTCATGCAAGAATAGGTGGAACCGATTTGATTGCTGCAGAAATGAAATATCATGCAGCATGTGTGTCTAGTGAATTTCGCAATATAAAGAATCTACTCAGGCCTAGTACAAGTGGAAAAAGAAAGATGGATGTTGCAAATGAGGCATTCGAGCAATTGCTTAAGGAAATGGAGAAAGGTCTAGATATAGGAAAAGGCTACACGACAGTGTCCGTATGTAACAGATATCGAGAAGTGAGGGGAGAGATAGACATCAGTGACAGAGTTCTGGTGTCAAAAATATCTGAACATTTTAAGGACAATATCGAATTAGTACAGCCAACTAGAGTTAATGAACCAAGAATATTTTTGAAGAAAATTGCCAAAGAACATTACGTAGATACGATAATTCAGAAAACGGAGTTAGAAGATACCAGTCTATTTTCAGGGGTATCAGAATTACAAATTATTCATAAGGTTTGTCAGAATATCAAAACCGACATGGATCAAATACCTGCATTCTCTGATTTGAGAAATTTAAAAGTTAATGACTATAAAAAGCACATCCCATCTAATTTATATTTCCTTGTTAGTCTTCTTGTTTGCAAGGACTCAAACGACAACAAAAAAGAAATTCAAATACTAAATATTTGTCAGGACATAATTTTTGCTTTTTCAAATGGACACAAATACACGCCCAAACACGTCGGCCTAGGCATTTTGATACATCAAGAAACTAGATCAAAAAAACTTGTTGAAGTGACACATGCATGTGGACACTCAATATCCTACATTGACACTCTAAGGGTACGTAACAGCATTGCTCAGGAAGAAATACAATTATATTTGGAAAACGATCAAGTGACTATTCCAAGACAATTAGTACCTAATAGATATGTTCAGTTCGCAGCGGACAACATTGACATTTTAGAGGAAACGCTGGATAAGACACCTACGTTTCATGGAACTCAAATGGTCGTTTTTCAGAGAGGCCCAGCGAATCAAGTTCCACCAAGAAAACTAGAGTTACTACCATATAAAGTTAAGTTATCCATCCCAGATGATTTTCATTCATTAGAAAAAAGTCACTACAACAAATCTAAAAAACAGATGCAACCACAAAAAAACAAAACTATAATAATAGAAAAAGGAAAATGTCTGAGTTATGCAAACAAATTTCAAAATATTACATGGGTAATGTGCAGGATGGCTGATTCGGAAAAAGAAATTGCTTTAATACCGCAATGGTCTGGATTTCACAAATTAGTTTTTGAAGACAATGCATTTACGACTTCATACGGATATTTACCATTGTTGCCGCATGTGTCTTCAGATTATGACACGGTTTGGACTGTGATTAAAAGATGTCATGATACTGCAATAAAATTAAATAACAAATACACTGTTATAACCTTTGACCAAGCAATTTACTACAAGGCAAAGGAGCTTCAGTGGCATCAGCCTGAAGTTACAAGTAATGTAATTTTACGTCTGGGTGGCTTTCACATTACAATGAATTTTCTGAAGATAATTGGGCAATATATGAGAGATTCTGGACTTTCTGATGTTTGGCTAGAGAGTGGACTTTATGGTCAGTCCACTATAGAAGGGATCTTAGAAGGAAGGAAATACAATAAAGCTATCCGAGCCCATAAACTTACTTATGAAAGTCTAATGAGAATGATAATTTCCTTATTTACTAAATGGTTAATCGAGTGCAAAACTTCCTCTGCACATTCTCTAAATCTAATTCAACTATTTTATTCGGAAATTCGAAATCGTTTAGAACGTAAAGAAAATATTTTATCAAACTTCTTGGACACGTGCAATCTTGTCAAAGAATTGTACCGCGAACTCCCAGAATTTATCGACTCACAATCAGTAACATTCAAATATTGGTATTCTTACATAGAATTAGTTGAAATATTATTGGAATTTCAGTTTGCTGAAAGAAGCGGCAATTGGGAACTACATTTAAATAGTTTTCGTAAAATGTTGCCATGGTTTTTTGCATTTAACCATACCAACTACTCTAGATGGGGCACAATATATTTACTGGATATGTATAAACTTTCTGATTCAGCACCTGAAATTTATGAAGAATTTAGGAATGGAAATTTTGTTGTTAAACGTTTACAGGGGAATTTTAACCAACTTTCTGTGGATCAAGCTTTGGAGCATATTAACAAAAATTCGAAAGACGGCGGTGGGATAGTTGGATTAACCAAAAATAGTACCAAATTAGATGAGTGGTTTTTGAGCTATAATGTTGTTGGTATGCTGCTGGATGAATTTCGAGCATCATTAAACATGGCTAGCAGTTCACATAGTCAAAACATCGAATGTGGCCAAAAACGAATAAAAGTTGACGAAGATTCTGTTCAGACATTACAAAGTGAATTTACAAGATTCAATGTATTTTCTAGAAGTGAAGACAGACTTGTAGTTATTTCCACTAGCGAAATAGCTTCGAATGACATTCAAAATTTTGTACTTACAGCCAAACAGATTGGCGAAGGTTTACTGAAAGCATTTCTATGTGTCGTTGGTACTCCCGATTTTTACAAACCTTTAAAGAAACATAAAATTCAGACATTTCAACACTCAACGGTCAAAGTACCTGCAGTTCAATGTAAGAAGACCTTTCAAAAAGGGCAGGAATTTTTGCAGAAAATATTGGCTGCTAAGGAAATGGGTCGATATATCAAATATGACGATATTTTTAAGTTTGAACTAACAGCGTATCCAATGGCCCTTGCACCTTTACTGAGTGATTTCAACACCTTCTAATAAATCTGACTTAGGGACTATAATAGAGTCTTTTACCTCTAGTAAGAAAGACATTCCAATAGGAGATCATAAGAGATGTCACATTTTTGATGGCATGGCCTTAGTGCAAAGTCTTGGTAAACCTGCTGTTGCGAAATCATTTGGAGATTATTCAACTATAATACAAGCAATTGTTTTTAAAAATCCATACAATGCCGATAGAATTGATTGTGTATTTGATAATTACAAGGAACTTTCAATAAAAGGGCGTACTCGGGAGAAAAGAGGACTGGAAGATACAATAGAGCGTAACATTGACAGTGTTGTTACATTATTGCCACAGCAATGGAATTCATTTATTCATTCTACATTTAATAAAGGACAGCTTACCAACTTTTTGGGCCAACAGTTGTACGAAAATTCATTGAATTTAAAATTTAAATTTGTCACAAGTGGTGGTTTCCAAAATATATTGGAATATAAGACAAATTATAACTTGATCGAAAATTTATTAGAATCTACGCAGGAGGAAGCTGATACAAGGATCATTTTGCATATACTGTCTGCAAAGAAAGAGGGATACACTAGATGCATTGTGGATTGCAAGGACACAGACGTTTTAGTTTTACTGGCTCATTTTAGACACGTATTAACTCCAAAAATTTGGATGAAGGTCGGAGTACAAGAAAATCAACGTTTCATTGCGGTCCATGATTTACAAATCGGAACATCAATGACAAAATGTTTGCCAGCTTTTCATGCCTTGACAGGATGCGATACAACCAGTCAGTTCACAGGCTTAGGGAAAAAGACATGCTGGAAAACATTTGTATCTAACTATCCGTTACTGCTTCAACTGGGTATTGAAAAGGAGTTATCGGAAGGGACTTTCAACGACATCGTTAAATTTGTGATACGTTTGTATTCAACAAATGACAATGTGAGCTCTATCAATTCTCTCAGAGGAATTTTGGCCGCCTCCAGACCTATCAACAAATTACCTCCCACTTTAGATAGTCTTCGACAACACTGTTTACGCGTGCATTACCAGACTAAAATATGGTTAAATAGTGCCGTCCCCCAGCAGGAAACAATATTGCCAGATTACAAACAGTCAGGATGGAAAATTGATGAAGGAAGAGTAGTAGCTGTGCTGTTAACACAGCCCATTTTCCCTGAAGATACCTCTATCCTGCGCACTTGTAGCTGTAAAAAAGGTAAGGAAAACTAACGAAACTAACTTCTCAGAATAAAAATATTATTTTTAGGATGTACTAGATCGCTTTGCTCCTGTAAAATAAAACAGATCTGCTGCATTAGTTCTTGCAAATGTATGGCTCAATTAACATGTGCTAACAAAATAGCATCAAATAAGAGGCCGATTTCTTCTGTGTCTACTGATCCAGTTCTGACTGAATAAATAAAAATTAACAAATAAATATAAAATCTGTACTGTATGTTTTGTCTTTTTGTTTTTTTAGTCCCTCGGTAAAGAAATGCATGCGGTAAACACATAAAATCCTTTGCAGTTTTTGTAATTATTTTTGTGTAACTCATACTACAACCTAGAATCAATAATCTTGTGACTTTTTGGAAAAATTAAAACTAATTATGTATGCTAATCCCTTTAAATACTACTGAAAGGTGCAAGAAAGCAGTAAATACTAGCGAAAATCGACTGTATGCTCTCACGACGGCATAAGGTCGAGTATAGCCTGCACGGCCAGGCAAATATAAACCTTTCTCGCATGTCTGCCGCCAGTCGGCCAAATTTCGACAACTGCACACAAAAAAAATCCCACAGTCCAAACGTTGCATCCGATTCGAAAACTTAAAAAAATAGACGAAACGTCAATTTTAGGCCTATAACGTTTACTCCGGGGTATTTTTAGATGTATCAACTCGCTTTCGAGTAATAACGAGTTAAGCGATTCAAAAACTATGCGTTTCAGGGCGACCGTTTATTCGTTAAGGCACTTCGTAAGAAAGCATTGCGTTGACAATATTGAATAATAATTTAAAAAAATGTTTCTATTAAGACATGCACATAATATTACATGAGAGTAAAGCTGACGATCTGAAGATCGCAAAAATACAAAACAAAAAATTGGACTTTTTTTTAGAAAAACACCCCCTACAACCCCCCGTACTGGACGATTTTTTGACGACCAGGCCAAATCTTATTCTTTTTTGATGAGGAATAATTTAAAAAAGGTAGTAGCTTTTAGCAAAATATTGCAAACGAAAATCGTTTCTAGACGACTTTTGGAGCGTGATAAACTCTACTAATATGACTCAGTTACATCACAGAAGTTATAAATGCACACTATCAAAGAGTTTCAGTCTAACTAGTATCTCTCTCTCTCTCTCTCTCTCTCTCCCTCTCTCTCTCTCTCTCTCTCTTTCTGGCTCTTCCATCTCCGTTCTGACGTCCCACCTCTCACCGCCGCCAATTAGAAGCAACTATAAGAAACAGGGCTTTATCATATGTCTGCATTTTTCGTTTAATTTACAATATCTACAAATACAAAAATGTTCAAAATATATACAGTAAAAGCTTTAAATAAGCATTTTGAGATAACCCTGTTGATGATACAGGGTTTTCCGATTGCTTTTCACCATTTCTCAATTATGTTTCATCATTTATCAATTGAGTTTCACATCTGTCAGTTATTTATCAAATGTCTTTCCCTTTTATCAAAACACTTTCACTTTATATCAATTGACTTTCCCATAATTAATGAAACAGTACATAGGTTTACTTAAGCATATATTTAACACAAAATACATAACACAGGATATGAAAATATATAATAAAATAATAATATATAAAATTAGGAGAGAATTTCTCTACTTTGTAAACAGTCTGCGAGGTACGTTTCCATGTGTTGTACGTAATTAAGACAATTCGCAGGGCTAATATGTGTGGATGATGTGTGAACAGACTCGTACAATTCATCCTCATTTCTTGGCGCTGATCTTCTAATGTAGTTCTTCCATTGACTAAATAACTCCTCTATTGGATTTAGAAATGGACTGTACGGAGGAATAAATACGCAGTGATGGCCATGATTTTCTATGAGGTTTACAATTTCAACGTTATCCATTAGAAAATATGCCTCGATTATATCATCATTATGCAAGTGATTAATTAAAGTTATCAAATATTCAGAAAAATGATTGACATTGTATGGTACATCTTGTATTTGAAATAAGTACAAAGAATTGCAATTCATTGCGGCAGCAATAGAGTGATTTCGACCTCTTACTTGCGCTTTTGTAACATGTGCTGGCGTATTTCTAACTGATCTGCCGCACGATACTCTAGAGAAAACTTGTACTCCAAATTCATCAATGAAAAATATCTTTTCTCGTTCATGCATGATCCTATTGTATTGTATTGCAAAGTTAAAGCGGCTTTGAATCACTTCCGGGGTGTTCCTTCTTTCTGGCACGCACGTCACCCTTTTCATAGAATAATGAAATTCTTTCTATGCCCTGTTAACAGTTGATATAGAAATTTGTATGCCTGGCCACTGGTTCAAGCATTTCTGTTTTATTGAGCTAAGTGTTAAAGTACAGTCTTCGTCAATCCAGTCACAAATAATTTCTTTTTGCTGTGGAGTTAATACTTGCCTTCTGTGGCCAGCCGATTGTTTGTTGATTTGCCCAGTTCGTAAATTTTTCCCATAAATCTTTCTAATCGTATTTGGTTTAACATTGAACTGTCTCCCTACATCAACAGATGATAATCCGCGATGCATGGCATTAATAATTAAGCCGCGAACTTCGTTGCTAATTTTACTATTCTGTCTTCTTTCGCGGTTCTGCATACTTAACTATAGTCCGTCTCAACCTTATTATGCAGTACAGGTCTTATGGGAATTGATTTCATGGTTGCCAAATCGTCTCATTGTATAATGTCGTTACAGTTCCGGTTCAATATCTGACATTTTTTGTAATCAAAACATAACCTATACGACCGTTTGTCATTCAATTGATGCATAGCATACAAAAAATTAATAGTAATTTGAAACACTAAAAGGGGAGAATATATGGGAAGATGGATTAGTTAAAATATTTGTAATAATATAATCCTTTGGGATTGTTCTGTAAAAAATTATTTAAAATCTAACTGAATATAGTAAACCAGAGTAAATGAATTAATATTTCAAAGAAACACTTAAGGTATACAATTTTCTTCGTTACTGAATATTGACATCTTAATTAACTATCCACTATAAATTCAGACCAAGACAAAGTTAATCACAAGTTTATTTTTCATAAAAAACTTTTCTATTTATAAAAACAACTTAAATAATACATATTTATGAAAAGAATAACAATAACCACACACAACATGTACTTTTATTTTTTAATATGTTACATGACTTATATAGTCTTATTGAATATTAATATGTTAACCTACATTGCATTATACACATACAAATTCCTCACAAATTCATTTTTCAAAAACATATTTTCCCATTTATAAGAACAAGTTAATAATACATGATAACATTTATGAAAAAAATAACCATGACCATACAAAGGAGTAGGTACACATATTGTTTTATTTTTCTTCATCACTTAAAGAATCTTGATCTGATGATGAATGTGTGACGTTAATTATAAACTCTTCAACATCGTCTTGCAAGTTGGCAAGGTGGGTAATGTAATTCCGCCAGTTGTTCACTGTTACATTCTGATAACCCTTCACAATTAATTGTTCAATATCTCTTTGTTTGAATGTCGTATTGTGCATTTCAACGTAGGTAGTGCTTAACTTGTGCCCACACCATTTCAATTGGGTTTAATTCACATTGATTCTTGAACCAATCTCCATATGTATCTGCATCCATTTTGCTATGAACATCAACAGTATTTTTCTTACAAAGAAATGTACATTCAGCACCAATAACAAAACCTTGCTCGCCTCCAGCATGAATTAATGGAAATCGAGGCCCAAGACCACTTGGTGATTTTAAACCAGTGCTGAGTCCTTACGTAAAAGCTTGTCGACTGCTTTGAACAGTAACGTCAGTCCACTTTCTATTTATCGAGTGTCCTGCATTCACTCATGATTCATCAGTAAATATTATAGTTCTACCTAAAAATAAAACAATCACAATCAAACACAAGCAAATAATAAATTGCGTAATGAACATAAAAGTATAACAAATTAAATGATAAACTATACCTTCGTCTCTGAATTTTCTGATGTCTCGTAAGTATTTATGTCTCCAACTAATGATGTCATCTCTTTCAATAAAAATACTCTTTCGTCCCACTTTTTAAAATTCATAACTCATATCATGTAGCAATCTGTAAAAAGTATATGTATATGTATATAGGTTATCACGTTAATCAGAATTATAGATCTAGGTATGCATACTTACTTTTAAATGCTTGAAAAAGATAATATGCTTGCTAAAAGAACGATTTAACAGAAATTATATATAGATAAATTAAAGACAATATAAAAGTTTACGCACTACGACAAAAACTGACAATTGACAGCAACGATTACTCATATACCCATCATATACTTTGCATAATAGAACTTGCAACAAGGCAACCGGATATAAAGATGTCGTTATTAAGAGACTACTAAAGATAATAAGAGATGCAATATCCCTATTAAACCTGTACTGCATAATAGGGTTGAGACGGACTATAGTACTACAGTGACTGACAGTGACTTTCAATTGACATATCGGGAATTTATTTTGACAAATGGGGAAACTACTTGATAAAAGGTGAAAGGTATTTGACAAACGTGAATGTGATTTGATAAATAGTGAAATACAATTGAGAAATGGTGAAAAGCAATCGGAAAACCCTGTAAGAGTTATCCCACAAGTTATACCAGAGTCGTTTATAAATCGATTAACATTCCCCTGTCACTTTGACTACAATTCCCAGAGTGCACCCAAATGTTCTAGATCTAACAGTTGAACATTATACCACAATGAGAAATGTATTTAAAAAGACTGTTATTAGTTTGAGAACAGCAAACGCTTAGAAATCAAGAAAAATAATTCGCTAAGTGATCAATATTAAAAAAGTTTCTCGTCTTGTGACATCTATCTGGCAACACACACTGTATGTACTACACTACTTTTTTTAAATTTCAAAAATATACCCTGACTTATTTGCCGGTTTGGAACGCGTACTTATGAGTACCCCAACGTATTTTGTAGTGGAGAGCCGATAGAAAATTTGAATTTTGAATTAAACAAACCATTAAATAAATAAATAATCTATCTACATTTATATGCAACTTAAAAACGGAAACTAAAGCATGAACTACAAAGAACTCTTCTAGTAGTTTTAGTACTTTTAATAATAATGAGACCGATGGTGTCCTGATTCTAAATTACAATCAAAATCAAGTATGAGTAGATGACTATAGACCGGACGTACGGGACCGAAATTACGACGAACAAAAGAAATAATGTATATCACGCAGTTACTGAATAGCGCTATTCATATGGTAAACTGCAACATCTGTTTACGTCGCGAAAACGACAACAAAAAAAGTCGATTTTACTCTTAAATTCCTTTCTTCATCGGCGTAGGTAGAAGGGTGAGGAGTTTTTAAAATTTATTCTATTTACTTTATATTTCCGAGGCATGTGTGTTGGTTCTGTGAGCAATTCTCTCTTTTTACCAGGGGTAGGTAGCTAGCCTGACCCCCAACCCTCCTCTTTTATCCGGGCTTGGGACCGGCTGAGGTCGGAATCAGGCTACTCGATCCACCTGACCCCTTCCTCAGGCAGAGTTAGACCCTTAGGAAGACCACCAAAAAGATGGGCTGACTCCTGGACCTCATCGTCACAGGACATTGCATAAAAGTTGGAGAAACAGGACATAGTCCTATTAAAAAGAAGAGGAAGAAGAAGACTTTATATTTCGTAAGATAAAGTGAGTTAGTTTTGTTTTTTCATTGTTTTGACTGTTAATTACATACTTTAATACCGTTTCATTGAATCAAGTAGATTCAATGAGAGAAGTACTCCCAATTATCTTGACGTAAGTGTGCACTGGATTTCGTTAAGTTTCAATAACATACGCATATATTTTTAGTCATTTATTTAGATCTAGAACATTGTTTATGTTACTATGATATGGAAGAACGTCGAGAATGGCATCGTGAAACAGTGGCGAGTTGGATTAAGGGTCATACTGATTGTATGTCCTCCATTTTCAGTGATTCCAAAATTTATTGCAAAGTCTGTAAAATATCGTTACAGAATGCCAAAAAAATCGCACGTACGTCACTTAGCTTCGTTAAAACATAAACATACACATAAATTGGACCCGTTGGAAGCTGATAATTTTAACCAAGAAGTCTGTGAAACTTTAATGGCGATTAATTAAATAAACTTGACAATCACACTTTGAAAAACATTTCTTCAAAAATATACTGGTCTTAATGTTCCTGATAAATCCACCTTACTCAATTATCATGTTTCTAAGTGCTTCACGAAAGCAGTAGAATGCATTAGAAGACATCTTTCAAATCAGTACCAATGGATAGGTGCCGACGAAACTGTCGATATATTAGGGCGCTGTGTGGTATATGTTATAGCTGATGTACTACATCCAACTATTCCATATAACAGTTGATGCGGAAACAGTTGCTAAAACTGTTGACGAGAATTTGCACAAAAAGCTTCATTCGGACGATAGCTACAAGGAAAAAACACTTTTATTTGTTAGTGACAGTGCCGCATATTAAAGGAAACATATCCTTATATGCTGCATATTACTTGTGTAGCACTCTTCACAGAATATGTGAATATATCAGAGACACCTATCCGGAAGTTGATAGACTTGTATCCGCTTTAAAAAAAAGTTTTCAAAAAAGCACCATTGAGAGTAGCTCTTTACAGTGAAAAACTTCCATCTTTGTCACTGCCTCCTTCGCCAGTAATAACTAGATGGGGAATATGGTTGGAAGCTACTAGTTTTTATGCAGAGAGTTTCGATAGTTTACAAAATTTCGCTACATGTTTAAATGACGATGCTCGAAGTATTTCTGAGTGCAGGGAACTAACAAAAATCCCAAATTTAAAAAATCAGTTGTAATTCCTTCAGGAACACTTTGGAAATTTGCCTAAACTAAACATTTTTAATACAAATCTAGATTTAATAATTTTGCGGCAATTGTGTATGGGGACAATCACACAAAATCTAACTGCTAAATACGCTGAAATAAAAGAATATTTCCAGTATGCACCTATAGCCAGTTGCGATATAGAAAGGACGTTTTCTATCTACATGGATGTACTTCATTCAAAGAGAACAAATCTTACAGAAGAGAACCTTGAGAAAGTATTGCTAATAAATATTAATACTCCTTTACTCGACAGAACTACAAAATGAACAAATAATAACGTATTTTGTATTTTATAGATCACCACCCACTTGTTATAAATAAAATAAGAGCCTCTTTAAAAATACATTTCAATAGTGCGCCCATGGGGATGAGTCATCGGCCTCTCGTGTCTGGTCTATAATGATACACAAGTGATACTGACAATAGTGATAGAAGTCGCTGGTATTAACTATTTTAAAAAAATTTCGACAAACTGTATAGTTTGTACGGCGCCTCTCCTAAAACCCAAACTGAAAGCGTTCAAAATATTCTGATCTAACAGAAAGGTTAACTGAAATAGCGTTTATTAATAATTTAGCTGTAGTATTCTGTCCGAACTTTCGTGCTTGTAGTTAGAACTTCAGAAGCGCAGTAAAACGATTCCTGCAGATACGCGTTTTACTGTCTATGTCAGAAGATCCAGGACCAAAAGCTGTAGAAGCAGGCCATCAATGAACTAATATTCTACAACGTTTTATTACATACCAGAAGAAAGGTGCATATAATTAGTCGGGGTAAATTTTTTTGAAGTTTGGTGGAAAACCTGCTTTTCCGTTAATTACATTTTCATCATCCCATGTTTCAGCAACAGCGCTAGATACTGGTGAATATGACACTTTTATTATATCTTTAGAAGTATTTGATCCTCAGCAGGTCTCAAGACAAATCTGTAAGATATGGAGAAAGTGAACAGTGGCGGCTGGTGAGTTCGTTTAGGTGGGGCAATACATAGCCACACGTAGACAAGACTAATTCGTTTATTATCGGTGATATGCTCGGCATCTGGGAATATAACACCGATAATAAACAAATCAGTCTTGTCTATGTAATTGCTCCACCTAAACGAACTTGAAAGTAAAGTTAGGGCTCTGAGTGGACGTTTTAAATTGAATAAAGGAGGCTGTGTAAGAGGTTTTCGTGAATATTTAGAGGACAGCAGCAAAACGGCAGACGGCAGTATGTGAGCGAATATTCAGTGCCATGAATATTATACACTGACTTGAGAAACCATTTGAAAATTACAACTGTATCTTCATTATTATTTATAAAAGCGTGGGTCTTCCATTGCAGTTGTTTAGGTCAAAAGAATATGTCATATCATGGATTTGTTCAGGAAGGCGGGATGCGGACTACCTAAGATATCCAGAATGAGAAATGAAAGCAAATTTCTTCGGAATACGACGAAATTAGGAAACATCTTTAATTTCTTGTGGTTATTGTTTTTTTTATTTTAATATTCTATTTCTGTACCTACTTACTCCTACATTTTTATTTGTTATTACGAAAATTATTTTAGCAATGTTGAAATTTCTTTGGTCTACCCCCTAACCCTGAAAACAATAAACTTCTTAAATAAAAAATTCCTGCAAAGTTTGAAGCAAATCGGGTATCATGAACCAGTGCCACCGAGTAGAGTAGTTGGAATTTTAAATGCAAATTACATGCATTTTTTTGTGCATTTCACATAATAATTTCTAACTTCTATGAAACTCGGTGGCAGAAAATTTTGAAACTTGGCAAAATTGTTGTCCATGATGATAAGTAAAATACCTCTTGCTAGTGTTTCATCGATCTCCGAAAATACATTGATTCTTAAGGCTATATGTGGAATGAACGAGGAAACACAAGGTATAACATGTATTTTCGAAGTGCTCGAAAGTCATGATGTAATATTAGCAAAAATCTGAAAAAAGTATATGTACCTATCAGTCATCATGAACAACAACTATGCCAGGTTTCAGAATTTTCCGCCGAGTTCCATGGAAGTTAGAAATTTGTATGTGAAATGCACGAAAAATAGTTATTTATTATACAAGGGAAAAAGTATTAGATTTTAGCTCGAGGTAATGTAGATAAAATACCGAGAGCTAAAATCTAATTTTTTTCCCGTGTATAATACCCTATTTTTTTCTGTGATGGGAAAAACGACGATTTAATATTAAAAAAAACACGTTAATACTATATACAGGGCAGGGTGATTCTTAATATATGCGACAAACTTTAGGAGCTGATTCCTGGGGTTATTTTGATCATAAAAGTTCATAAGAACATATGTCCAAAACCGCTTAGTTCAGAAGTTATACAATGTTTAATAGAAAGTTAAAATAATAAATGGTTTTATTATAAATTAACAAAATAATTAGTAAAACAAAATTAACTTATAGTAACTATTGAAATTGACCGCCCCCAACTGTACTACAAGCTGCTATCCTCCGTCGTATTGACTGGCGAGTCCGTTCGAAAATACAGGGGTATTTCGAATTGTTTCAAAAGCTGCTATAATACGATTTCTTAGTTCATCGACATTTTCCATGGGAGTCGTGTAAACTAATGATTTAAGGTGGCCCCAGAGAAAAAAGTCCAATGAATTTAAATCTGGAGACCGAGGAGGCCACGGTTGTGGACCTCCCCGTCCTATCCACCGATTTGGATACGTACTGTCCAGAAACTCGCGAACAAGTAAACTAAAATGCGCTGGAGGTCATGCATAAAATACATTTGTAATCTTAACTGCAACGGAACTTCTTCCAGCAGTAGTGGTAACTCATCTTCAAGAAAATTGCGGTATACCTCGCCATTTAACCGCATCGGTAAAAAATGTGGACCTAACAAGTGATCTGCAACAACTCCGGCCCACACATTGACAGAGAATTGATGCTGATGACGGGCTTTCATTATTTCTCGCGGATTTTCTTCGGCCCATATGTGATTATTATGAAAATTAATAATCGCGTTTCTAGAGAAAGTAGCCTCGTCGGTGAAGAATATTTGAGCCAAATGGTTAGGATTTTGTACGACTTCGTGTTGCATCCATTGACAAATAGCTAATCTTTGTGGTAAATCTGCTGGCTATAGAGCCTGCACCCGTTGAATGTGATATGGATACAACAGTTGATCTTTCAATATTCTCCAAACTGTGGCCTGACTAATGTTTAAATCAAACGCAATTTTTCTGGTGCTTGTTGTAGGATGTTCCTCAATTTCATTTAATACAATTTCTTCAACTTGTGGAGTTCTCACTGTAGATGGGGGCCCGCTATCAGTCGTCCGTTTTTTAAAACTTCCCGTTTCACTAAGACGTTGATGAAGACGGGCAAACATGGAATGATGCGGTATGATACGGTTCGGGTATCGTTCTGCATAAAGACGTCTAGCAGCACGCGCATTTCCATTGGCAAGACCGTAAACGAAATGCATATCACACATCTCAGCATTCGTATAATTCATTTTAGAAAACAGAAACTGGCAATAAACTGAATGAATACTCTGACACTATTGACAAATATTGAAATGACAAATAAACAATTCCAAAATACCGTACATAACCACAACACATGCTTCTTGAGCAACTGGTAAACACCAACTGATTAGCATCGACAACGCGACCACTACGCATATTAGAGAAACAGGCACAGACTTGTTTACGAGCTTGTATTACAGTTGGGAGCGGTCATTTTCAACAGTTACTATAAGTTAATTTTGTTTTACTAATTATTTAGTTAATTTATAATAAAACCATTTATTATTTTAACTTTCTATTAAACATTGTATAACTTCTGAACTTAATTTTGTTTTACTGATTATTTTGTTAATTTATAATAAAACCATTTATTATTTTAACTTTCTATTAAACATTGTATAACTTCTGAACTAAGCGGTTTTGGACATATGTTCTTATGAACTTTTATGATCAAAATAACCCCAGGAATCAGCTCCTAAAGTTTGTCGCATATATTAAGAATCACCCTGTATATTAAAGTCAGAAAATCAATCTTTCTTTTTTCCCGTCACAGAAAAAATACATATAATTTGCATTTAAAATTTCAACTGCTCGGTGACACGAGTTAATGATTGATACCCGATTTGTTTCAAACTTTTGCAGGATTTTCTTTAATAATTTTTTGTTTTCATGGGGGTAGACCAAAGAAATTTTAAAAGTGTTAAAATAAGGGCCATCTAGTACCTATCCACTTACTATTTTTGACTGTAGCAGCTGTAGCAGCCCCACTAATTATTTCTCACATCGACCACTGCCTATTAAACACATAAATTCAATAAATCATCATGCTCTGTATATTAATTTTGATTCAATTTTATCTTCCCTTCTTTTTTATATCAATTCTAAAAGGGATCCTACGTGTTTAAAAATTGTTATTTTAAATTCAACAAGCTGGATTTCTCAATAGCTTGTCATTCTCATCATGATACATTGCGACAATAATTGAACTTCCTCCTCTTTTAAAAAGTTCGTAAAACTTTGATTGCTTTTTAATGAGGCATTGCTTCAATCCGTAGAAGAATTTCTCTAATTTGCACATCTTATATCTGTTGGTTATACCTTTCTGGTAATTATATGTATCTTTAGTTCTTCATACAATACTACTGTTTTGACATCAAATTTTAATAAAACATTATTTTGTTGACCTGCCAAAGCATAAATTGTTCTAAATAAGTTGATATTTACTATAGGTTTGTCTAATGTCTATACCTTATTTATCTTCGCATCACCTAGCAACTAGTCGAGCCTTGTAATTCTCATTTATTTGTGTTAAAATCGTCTTTCCTTCAACTTTATTTGTAATTAATATTTTCAGGTATTTTCCAGTTCTTCTTCTATCGCTTTTTCACAATTTGTCTTTCAGGTCCATTTACTTCTTCTTCATTTGTAACCAAAGCATAATTAACATCACAGATAAGGGAGATTACAGGTAGCCTCCACCACTTTATTATCTCTCCTGTTCTATTCTTTCCTCGTAGATAAGAAGTATGTCGTCGCTTTATTTGAAGTAGAAATTAAAATAGCAACCTAGATTTTGTTACATTCAACTACAATCCGTGAGAGAGCGCCTCGAATATTGTAACAAAAGCGCCCTCCATCACCTAGCGGTCGTCTCCAAAATATGTTGCCAATAATTATCATTACATCGGCTATCTCTAATCTCCCTTATCTGTGATTAACATAGTAAAAGACTAATAGAATAAAAAGGATTTAGACACGTTCGACAGTATTGTGTATGACCGATGCGTAAAAAACACATTTCTAGGCATCTTATTTACTCTTTCATATATAAACGGGGTAGACAATTTTTTTGAATAACCTGTCAAAATTCACAATAAACAATGAGGTATGGGCACCACACAACTTAATATGTATGTCCGTTATGAATTTTTTATACAAAAGTTGTTTTCCGAATTTTAAGTATTACATCCTTTTATCCTCTTAATAAATCAGTGAATAAAAGTATTACTTCCGGTCCGAATTTTGAAATTTGTTTATACAAAGATTGTTCCAAATTCAACTCTGAATAATTTTATGCTCTTAATAAATCTCTATAAAATGCATAATTTGCGATATATTTGCAAAAAGCTCCTATTCGATAAGTGTAAAGTGTTACTGCCGGTCCGAATGTTGTCATTTTTTAAAAATTGTTCCGAATAAAGTTTGACACTAAATATTACATTATATATAATGCATAATTTGCTAGATATTTGCACAAAAACTAATATTATATAAGAGTAAAGTGCTACTTCCGGATCGAATTCAATCAAGCATTAAAAAATTTTATATTTTTAATATATCTGTCGTAGAGAGAATATATATAGAGAACCCATGCAATGCTATTTTTTGGGTACGCCATTGTGGACGTGGAAGCAAGAACGGCTACGTCCAGAACTAGCGGCAGCACCTGCTCCTGGGATTAAGCTTATGCCTGGTGTCGTGAAGTATTTTCAAATATTTTTTAGTATTAATATATATTATTGTTATTATTATTATATGGACAAAATAGTACCTACTAGCTAGTATTAATTCACTCATATTTAATAATAAATTTTATTATTTAGATTTAGAAATAAAATAAATACAATCTGTTATATAAATTTCAACAAAATACGTATATAGAAAGGTAAGAAGCTTATTAAAATACGCATATATAAAAACTTATAAATGAATGTGTAAAATCAAGGCCGACTCTTCCTGACAAGGAAAAATGCACAGAGAACTCATACATCAAATTTTGTGTTTACACAAATGGTCATAAAATAACATACGTATTTTACTAAATTGCCGGACTGTATATCCTTAAGACGGGCGTTTACCAACAAATAGAAACTTATGCAACTTAAATTACTCGCGGGACCGGTAGACGCAAGGGGGTGTGAGTAAGTGAAGCTACACGATATTTGGCTTCCTTCACAGCGCTTCGGTTTTATTCATAGATTAAGGAATTAGATGGGAAGCATATGTATAAAGAATGAGTACTTACGGAACTGTTGATGTTGTTGATGTTTTATAATAAGCCAATTTTCGCTTGCCCATAACTGTTATATTATTATACACTCGAATATTATAGGTAAATATGACATTTAAATGCCAGTGACAGTTTGTAATTAAACTGTTACTCGCATTTAAATCTGCAATAGCCGACCGATTCCGATAGATTTTCGTCTTCGCTGGGACCGGTAGAGATACCGTAAAGTGGGGATAGACGACGCGGAAAACCTTGTGTGAAATGAGTGTGACAAGGTTTACTGTTTAATGTTTTTATCTTTAAAAATAAGTACATAAATTTGATTTTTTCTTTATATCGTACATCAAATGTGCAGCTGGCGCGTAGAGGTCGTTTTTTTTTCTTTTGTGTACCAACCTTAGTTAGTAGACACTAATTAAATTCATGCTTTTTTGTGGTTATTTCTAAAACACATAACTTTCTTAAGAAAATAAATTAGTACAAAAACGGAACTTGACATTATAAATTGATGCCTTTTGCACCACTAACCCAAATTTGAGATTCTAAAATTACAAAATAAATTCAAAAAACGCGAAACGGCGATGCCTTAGTTTTCGATAGGTAAACGCCCCTCTTAAGATATAATATATTGCAATATAGACATGAAAATGCAAACCAAGGCGTCAAAATATTGTGTTTTGTAATCAAATGACGTTTAAAATTATTTTTAATATTTAGCATTGGATTTTTTTCACAAATTGAGAGATAAAGACATTATCTTAAATTATGAAAAAAATCAAATGTTAAATGCTAAATAAAAATAAACGTCATTTGATCAGAAAACACCATTTTCGCCTTGTGACAGTGTAGCTGGCAATGTGCGACGTATTATAAACGAATTATATACAGTGTGTCCAGATTTCGATGCTCACCATTGGTATATCGGTTATTAGAAGACATAGAGGAACGGTTAAATGGGGAATGTTTTGCAGAATTCAATGCTCGCAACAAATCTCATTTCAAATTCATTCCGACTTTTTACTATTTTGAGATGTTTTGAAAAGAACCAATATTTGCCAATTTGAATCTTCCTCAATAAGTCGATAACGCCTAATGCCATCGCTTTTTTAAGACAAATTTTTTGGTGTTAACAGGAACCCCCGATTTTCATTTGTTTCCAAGTTCTTAGCGCTATCTTTTGTTTTTCTTATGGCTGCCATATTGGATTTTTAATTAGTTATATAGTCCTTAAAAATAGCTTATGAATAATGTACAACATGCCTAATAAATCTTTATTTACAGGAGAGATATGAACATTTGAATAAAATTTCACTCTAACTGAATTAGTTGGCTATGAAATTAAATGGTAGTGTAAAACAGACGATAAATAAACTCTGTCATTATTGACATGTAAAAGTGCAATGAAATTGGTGGGAGATTTAGAACTTTGTGTAAGTAATTACCGTTAAGCATGGAGATTAATAAGAATTGATATTGGCACACACATTTTCAAATGAAGTAACGGTTGATATGTTGGAAGTTTATTTCAAGTAAACAGAATCTCTGAAAATGCTTGCACAAGTTACGCTCAGCGTTTTCCGGAAAGACCACAACCACACCGGACAATTTTTAGCAGAATAATCAGAAATTTAATGAAGTATGGAAGCTTCGAACAAAAAAGATCTATCAAGTTAACAATGAGTGGCTCGAGAAACTGGAATTCTGGAATCTAGTGTTTACAGAACGTTGAGAAAAAACAAATACCACCCATACAAACCAAAAATTGTGCATGGTTTAAGCGATAATGACTATCAGCGAAGATTACAATTTAGCAGGTGGTATCTACAAAAATGTGAAGATGATACTGGTAGTATAATAAAAAACAAAAAAAGAAGTCAATAAAAGTTCGTACCAATCAAACCACACCAGAGATTGAAACCAAATAGAACTTGAAATCTTTTTTGATATACCAAATGTGGATTTTTAGTAGACCAGTGGTGATAGATAGTTATGCTTATTGAACACTCCGCAATTGGTAAACCGTGTTTCATCTGTCCAAAATATTTTCCTAGGAAAATCAATATCATCTTCACATTTTTGTAGATACCACCTGCTAAATTGGAATTGTATGGGTGGTATTTGTTTTTTCTCAAGGTTCTGTAAACACTAGATTTTGGAATTCCAGTTTCTCGAGCCACTCGACGTACTGATGTACTTGGATTGTTCATAACATATTGTAAAATATTATTTTGAAGTATATCAACATTGTTAACTTGATAGATCTTTTTTGTTCGAAGCTTCCATAGTTCACTAAATTTCTGATAATTCTGCTAAAAATTGTCCGGTGTGGTTGTGGTCTTTCCAGAAAACACTGAGCGTAACTTGTGCAAGCATTTTCAGAGATTCTATTTACTTTGAAATAAACTTCCAACATATTAACCTTTACTTCATTTGAAAATGTATGTGCCAATATCAATTCTTATCTCCATGCTTGACGGTAATTACTTAAACAAAGTTCTAAATCTCCCATCAATTTCACTGCACTTTTACATGTCAATAATGACAGAGCTTATTGTCGTCTGTTTTACACTACCATATAATTTCATAGCCAACTAATTCCGTATTAGAGTGTTCATATCTCTCGTGTAAATAAAGATTTATTAGGCATGTTGGACATTATTGAAAAGCTATTTTTAAGGACTATCTACCTAATTAAAAATCCAATATGGCCACCATAAGAAAAACAAAAGATAGCGCTAAGAACTTGGAAACAAATGAAAATCGGGGGTTACTGTTAACACCAAAAAATTTGTCTTAAAAAAGTGTCTCAACAATGTTAGAGTTTAAAAGCGATCGCATTAGGCGTTATCGAATTATTGAGGAAAATTGAAATCGGAAAATATTGTTTTTTTCAAAATATCTCAAAATTGTAAAAAGTCCGAATGAATTTGAAATGAGATTTGTTGCGAGAATTGAATTCTGCCAAACATTTCCCATTTAACCGTTCCTCTATGTCTTCTAATATCCGATATACCAAAAGCGAGCATCGAAATCTGGACACGTATAAACAAACACAACCTTATACACTTTTTTTTATTTGCGGGGTAATTAGTTTCTGATTAATAAATCTTCTGAATGTAGCGGTAATAAATATTATATGTACAATAGGTCTTAAGCCGAAAAACTTTAAATATGAAGAAATTATGAATGAATGCTTAAAAAATATTGTGTCCGGTAAAACAGGAAGTGTCTTTTATTTTTAAATTGGATTATACTTTTTTCTGCACACTCATTAAAAATAATTTCAAGTTATTAATATTTACACCTATATTGCACATTTAGAAAATAGAATTGTTCTATTTAATCAGGTCATCCTAAATATTAACAATTACATTTCATAAAAACCTGTTTACTGTTATAACAGTAAAATATTTGATGACAGATATTAAAACTTCTAATTTTTATAAAACAGTATGTGCAATTTCCTAATTTAATTTGTGCAATTCTTTAACAGTTGAATTTAAAAATTACTATTAATACGAGGGCAATGGATAATTAAAAAGCAATAAGTCAGTCAAAAGCATCAATGGTTGATGTCAATTCGAAATATTCCATAAACCGTGATTTTGAACAGGCTTTTCAAAGAGTTAAATAAATATATAACAAAAGATTACTTACACTTTTAAGGCAGATAATATGGGTATTTGGGTATACAAAAAGTAAAAAGCAAGTCATTTATATGATAGAAATACTGGTGTTTGAATATATTCTCAAGTTTTTTTTAAAGAGCGATAGAATTTTTTGTTGTCAGTAATAAATCACTTTGATAGGATACTTATGTGTGTATATTTCATGCATAATCTTGTTTTGGTGTTTTTATTTAGTTCTCCAGTTACAGTTACAAATAAATTCCGTATGGTTTAGTTTCGTTCTTAGTGTAATGGTAATAGTTGTCTTATCTGCTTTCTACCGCCAGATTCCAGCACATTATTACGGCAATACACAGGATTTACTCGAAATTTTATGTTACCCGATTTGCCTGATTTGCCTATTTAATGGTCTCTATATATATATTCTCTCTACGTATCTGTCTAAGAAACATGACTTTGGAGATACTCCCAAAAAGCTGTTTTCGACAGGAGTAAGAAACCTATTTCCGGTAGGAATTGGGAACATTTTTTTTTATAAAATTTTGCTTAAATTCATTTTTAAGTACTTTTAATTTTATTTTTTCCATTTATAATGTAATTAATTATTTCATTTCTATTTTGTATGTATCACATACTAATTGTATGTTTTCTTTCCAGAAATTGGACAGTATCATTACGAGCAAGATCCTGCAGTAAAAGAAGCACGCAAAACCACACTATTCGAGGAGATCATTCCCTATTACCTAGAGAAATTCGAAAAAATAGCCAAAGATAACAACGGGCACTTGGCTTTGGGCAAACTTACATGGGCCGATTTTATTTTTGCAGGATTTCTAGACTACCTCAACTTCATGGTTGAAAAGAATTTGATTGAAGATTATCCTAGTCTCCAACAAGTTTATGAAAATGTGTCATCTATTCCCAATGTTAAAGCCTGGATAGATGCTCGTCCTAAGACCGACGCATAAACGTGTCTCCTTTTTTTCTGTTATAGTGTTTCGTTTGCAAATGCTTACTATAATATTTGTACTGCTTTTCTTTAATAAAAAAAAATAGCAAAATTAGATATAGTTTTTACTGTAAGCTAGAAACAAATGTATTACATCAACACATGAAGTATTAGCGTTAGATCCGATTATTTATAATATTTATATTAATACTACAAATCTACGAGACGAAACATAAAATGTGACTGAAAATTAAAACAATTTTCGATCATTTTTAAAGTTCCAAACTATTCTTTAGGATCTAATTCTATTTTATTGAAGAGAATTGGTAGCAACTAGTTCATTTCTTCCCTACATCCCTTTTCGAATCCATAGCTTGATTTCTTTTATTACACTAATTTCTTATTCCACTTCTAAACTAGACCTTGCAATAAGCTTTATTAGCTTATTTACTTTTATGCATTGCTTGTTCATCTTGCAATATGTATTACTCACAAGCGTACTGTACACGACTTAAGTGCGAACGCTTTTTGGTCAGTTCGTAGTCTTTTAGTTACTAAATTACTCGTTACTCGACTTGATTTCTAGTAGGGCTTCCAAAATTACCGTGGTTTTTGTTTACCGGTAAAGGATAAAAATATTCCGAAAAAAACGGTTTATCTGTGTTTTACCGGTAATTGTTTTAACTGAATTTTTTTAAATATAATCCCATTCCCATGCCATAATGCGGATTCTTTTCACAAATACAGTTATGAATTTTGCATTAAAATATATTAAAGAAACTTCAGAAACCATATTAATAGAACTAAACTATATTGATATAACAAAAGCAGTTTAATGCAACTTAACAAAGATTTTGATAAGAAGACGTTTAGATTAGCTTAAGCGCCTTTTGGGCATTAAAATGTGTGCCCAATAGACTTATAGTATCTAATGTTTTATCACTTAGACTTGTTCGAATCTTTGTACACATTACGCCTGCAGAAGGAAATTCTCTTTTAGCTTCGACTCGTAGGCTTTACTGTCAGAAGCTGATTGATTGTAAGCAAAACACAAGATTGTCATCAACGTTGACGTATTCCTTGAAGTCATGGTCAGCTTGAGCAAATTAATAGTCTTAGTGTCTTCTCTTAAGCCATTCGGCTAATGGTAGATCATCGTCTTCCCTCATGATTAGGGCGCGGGCACGAAAGGATGATGACTCATCACCCATGGGCGCACTATTGAAATGTTGTATTTTTAAAGAGGTTTTAATTTTATTTATATAATTGGATAACAAGTGGCTGGTTATCTATAAAATACAAAATACCTTATTATTTGTTCATTTTCTCTTCTGTAAGATTTGTTCTCTTTGAATGAAGTACATCCCTGTAGATAGAAAACGTCCTTTCTACATCGCAACTTGTTATAGGTGCGTACTGGAAGTATTTTTTTTATTTCAGCGTATTTAGCAGTTAGATTTTGTGTCATTGTCCCCATACACAATTGCCGCAATGTTATTAAATCTGGACTTCTATTAAAAACTGCGTCTAACTTTTGCCGAAGGCCACATCCGAAGTCACTTGGAATACTTTTGAAATTATTAATAGCCACATCTAATGTGGTTACATCTTTTAATTTGAGATTTAGATTTCCAAAGTGTTCCTGAAGGGATAACAACTGCTTTTTTTTAATTTGGGATTTGTGTGAGTTCCTTGCACTCAGAAATACTTCGAGCATCGTCATTTAAACATGTAACGAAATTTTGTAAACTCTCGAAATTCTCTGCATAAAAACTAGTAGCTTCCAACCATGGTCCCCATCTAGTTATTACTGGCGAGGGAGGCAATGACAAAGATGGAAGTTTTTCCCTGTAAAGAGCTACTCTCTATGGTGCTTTTTTGAAAACCTTTTTAAAAGCGGATACAAGTCTATCAATTTCCGGATACCTGTCTCTGATATATTCACAGATTCTGTGGAGAGCATGTGCTACACAAGTAATATGCAGCAGATAAGGATATGTTTCCTTTAATAGTCTGTTTTTAACATATATGCGGCACTGTCATTAACAAATAAAAGTATTTTTGCGCTGTACCTGTCGTCCGAATGAAGCATTTTGTGCAAATTCTCGTCAATGGTTTTAGCAACTGTTTTCGCATCAACTGTATATAACTTTAGATGCTATTACATATGCGTTATATGGAATAGTTGGATGTAGTACACCAGCTACAACATTTACCACACAGCGTCCTAATATATCGACAGTTTCGTAGGCACTTATCCATAGGTACTGATTTGAAAGATGTCTTCTAATGCCTTCTACTGTTGTCGTGAAGCACTTAGAAACATAATATTTGCGTAATGTGGATTCATCAGGAACATTTCGACCAGTATAATTGGAAGAAATATTTTCAAAATGGGATTGTCAAGTTTCTTTAATGGGATATTAGCCACCATTAAAGCTTCACAGAGTTCTTCGTTAAAATTGTCAGCTTCAAACGCGTCCAATTTCTGTGTATGTTTTAGCGATGCTAAGTGACGTTGTATGGGGCTGTTTTGGGCATTCTGTAACGATATTTTACAGACTATGGAATAAATTTCGGAATCACTGACAATGGAGGACTACAATCAGTATGACCCTTAATCCAACTTGCCATTGTTTTACGATGCCATTCTCGACGTTCTTCCATATCATAGTAACATAAACAATGTTCTAGATCTAAATAAATGATAACGAAAAATTTATGCGTATGTTATTGAAACTTAACAAAATCCAATGCACACTTACGTCGATATAAATGGAAGAAGTTGATTCAATGAACCGGTATTAAACAGGAACTATTACAAAAATTACGAAGTACGTAATTAACAGTCAAAACAATGAAAAAACGAAACAAACGTAAGTATGAATAGGTATACACATATATAACTTTATTTATTTTACGAAATAAAAGGTAAATATAATAAATTTTAAAAACTCGTCACCCTTCTACCTACGACGATGAACAAAGGATTTTACTCATAATTTTCCTTTTGTGATGGGCATTTTTTGTTGTCCTTTTCAGTAACTTTTCAAGTAAACAGCAGATGTTGCAGTTCACCATATGAATAATGCTATTCAGAAATAATGTAAACAACACACAGTTGTTTACATTATTTCTTTGCTCCGTTGTAGTTTAAACCTGGGACGTCCGCCCCCTATTCCTGATAAATCCACCGTGACAAAAACAATTAACGATTGTTTGTCTTCTAACCATTTGCCATGCTATATGAACTAAGTTCAAAGCGTCTAAGAGATTAATACTAAATCTTTCGGTGCCAGTATTAACAGAATTTACCATCTTCGCAAAGAGAAGTCGTCGGTAGTTGCTTTTTAAACTGTGTATAACACCCTGATCCATGGGCTGCAATTTCGAACTTATATTGAGTGACAGAAAGACTAAGTTAATGCAGTCTACATGTTTAACATCAGGGTGCGCTGAGCAATTATCAATTAGTAATAATATTTATCTTTTCCTGCGATGCAATTCGTGATTCCATTCTCGTAATTCGTTGGTAAAAATCTCGGAAGTCATCCAAGCTCTGCTACTGGATTTATATTTAGAGGTAGTTGTGTACCATTTTTAAAACACCTTGGGTGTTTAACCTCCTATTATCAACAATTTTCACTTTTATGTTTCCAGTAAATTTGCCGCTACTAACACCGTAATCCTATCTTTGACATTTTTCCACCAGCACATGTCTCACCTTTGAATCCCAATGTCTTATAAGGTGTAAGCTTATAGAATAAGTCTGTTTCATCAGCATTAAATATATCTTCATCTTTATAGTTTTCGTTTTATAAGTGGCCAACTGTTTTGAAGCCAATCGTTTACAATATTGATATTCACTGCGACTGCTTCGCCAACAACTCCGCTAGTAATGTTATATCGTTTTTTAAACCTTTCGATCCAGCTTCTACTAAATTTACATTCACTGTTCGTTAACAATTTATTGCCGAAATCGTCATAGTTACATTATTCATTCTTTATTGGCTAAACGATTTTAATAAACTTTAGTCAACTTCTGAGTGGGTAGGTTTTTTACTTTTTTTAATGCTTCAGTGAAAATGTTCAGTTTTCCAATATTCATCTTTTTCCTTCCAAATTGTAGCAATCGTTGATTTAAGTTTCATATCACGGCTTATGTCACTTTGTTTTGCACCTCTGTAAACGTTTTATAATATCGTATTTATTTTTTAAGGTAAATGATTTTCGTGTTTTAACCAAAGCAGCGTTAACGTCACTCATTTTTATAATTCACAGCGCAAGTAAACGTGTGGCACAGTTAGAGACTCGATATTGACTGTCGACTGCTAATTTGTAGAGGTGGGTTGTTCGCGAACGAACCGGCTCAGTGAACCGAATCCCAGCCGCGAACCGAGAGAGCTGGTTCACTAAATTTCAATGAACCGGATCTCGGCTCACGTGGAAAGTAACTGAACCGACCTGGGGCCTGATTCTCGAGTCGAGAGAACAGAGTTTTCGAGAGAATAATGGAGGGGATTCTCTTGAAATGTTAAAAATCGTATTCTTGAACTTGAGAGAAAGATCCCTTCCCTCAAGAGTTGGGAGAATTTACATCTATCGGTTCAAGTCAAGCGAACATATTAAAAGTTAAGAGAAGCATGCGCATATCGACTTAAATTTTGTACATATGACCGATCAATGCTTGTTATTAAGGGGAGAAATATCATTATTCAGCAGATAATTTTTATGTTTTATCATGTATATGACTTCCCACATATCTAAGTTTCTATTGTTGCTTTGTTTAACTAAACTAACATTTTCTAGGCTGAAGTTGTGACTTGTATCAATATGATGTAGAGCTAAAGCGGATTTTTCTACATTGTGTAATTTGACATGAGCCATGTGTTCTTTATATCGTATTTGAACGTTTCTTCTGGTTTGTTATCTTGTATACCGACATCGGATAACACTTAAGACACTCTTGAAATATGTATTAAACTTTTGAGTAATATCTTATTTAGAATTGTTAATCCATAATCCTGTCACTGTTAAATTAACCCGTTGTCTTTCTCAGAAATATTTTGTATTTCCCATTGAACTAATTCACAGAATGATATATTGTTAATATTCGTTGTAATTTTGCTTTAATCGTTTTTCAGCTACCTTTAAAATTGTTCTGTATAACATGTATTTTTATTATAAAATGTCTCGTAGATAATAGGTTTAAATATAAATATAAATTAAAAAAAAAATTAAATTAAACTTTTCATTAATATCTTATTTAGAATTGTAATTCGTAATCCTGTCAGCGTTAGTTTTACCCGTTCTTTCTCATTAATATTTTGTATTTCCCATTGAACTAATTCTCAGAATTTTATACTGTTAATATTCGTTGTAATTTTGCATTAATCGTTTTTTCACCCTACCTTTAAAATTTGTCAGTATAACATGTATTTTACTTATTATAAAATGTCTGGTAGGTAATATGTTTAAATAGTTATTAAACTAATTTTGTGAAAAAGGTGTTTTATTTTATTTTATTATTTTTATTACGTTAATATATGTTACATTGTTTCTACATGTATGATACGTAGAAAACAATATTCACATTTCGATGTTTAGCCTAACACTTTCCGGAAATCCAACTGATATAACCCATAAAACCTTTCAACATTACACACGCTATTTAAAAGAAATAGTTTTCGTATTACATATTACCTAATATACACTGTTCTATACAACAATTGTCCTAATCCGCCTTCATTTGCAACCTGGCAACATTGCACTGCTATTTCTTACACGATCGACACACATCCCTACCTAAAAACAGCTATTCTTGAAGTTAGGAGAACGAGGGATGGGAGTGTGACCTATCACTTCTCTCAATAGAACGTTCACTTCTCTTAAGTTCGAGAATCGGGCCCCTGATAGAACAGTTCTAACATAATGCGATCCGCTTCGGTCGCGAACCGTGAGAGCCGGTTGATAATGGCTCACTTGGGAAGTAACTTTATCCGGTTCGGTCGCGAACGCATCAAAACCATTAAGGAACCTACTGTACGACTGGCTGCCGAGTATCGAATGAATAATTTGGAATAAATACTGTGACTTACATATATACATTTATACGTAAAACGTATATGCATATATGCGTGTGTTTGAGATACACACATACATTAAGTGCCATTGCCGACAATCAAACGCACAGACACCTGTGTTTCGACCTTTGAGGTCTCGTCATTGGGCGTGGAGACTGCCGACAATGGCTTCAAGACTTAAAAAGCTGCTTATGTCATTTTTGCGTGTTAAATGCAGTGAGAGTATCACAGCGACATCTAACACCCAAAAGATGACACAGAACAAAGCGATGGCTTCTGACAGCATGTTCTGCTATACAGAGGCCTGTATGTTAATAGTGTATCTCGTGTAATAGAGCCTTGTGTGGCGTCACCTATCAAAACGAAAATGAATAGTGTAAACACATGGATGTTAAAACTAACATCAAGCAGTAAATAAATACTGTGACTTACATATATACATTTATACGTAAAACGTATATGCATATATGCATGTGTTTGAGATACACACATACATTAAGTGCCATTGCTGACAATCAAACTCACAGACACCGGTGTTTAGACCTTTGAGGTCTCGTCAGTGGTGGCACTTAATGTATGTGTGTATCTCAAACCCATGCATATACGTTTTACGTATAAATGTATATATGTAAGTCACAGTATTTATTTACTGCTTGAAGTTAGTTTTAACATCCATGTGTTTACACTATTCATTTTCGTAATAATTTGGAAATTATAGTTGAAATACGGTCGCGGGACACATTGATATATAACAGTGAGGGTACGCACTAAAATATTTATTTTTGTACAACATAACAACATATTGTATAAAATAAAATATTTAATTTATTAGTTGTCTGTGAGTTACAAAATTCTTACAAATATTTTTATTACACCTGCATCATAATCATAATTGCCATTTAATAATGCTATGAAAATTATGAAATTCTCTTAGTTCTAATTACTTTATGTTCGAATGGCATAGTCTTCAATAATTATAAATACCAAATGAATGTGTAATTTAGTTTTACATATATTTTGCTTAATTTGTGTACAACACAGTGGCGGCCCGTGATTTTTTGGCACGGGAGGGCACCGGGGGGTCTGAGTGTTTAATATCAAAAATTAAGTACAGACAAAAAATAAACTCAATATGCTATTTAATTAACTTGTTTGAAAATAAAATCCATCCGCCGTTCCTTACGATCAGCAAAATGATAAATAACCAATTCATTTGAGTTTGGTGTTGATGTCAGTAATTGTTTTTCAATGGAACACATTGCTAAGGCACATAGTCTGCTTTCCCGCATGGTATTTCTAGAAAATGTGTTGCGTGCTTTTGGCACTTCACAAGAAATGACTAATTTAATTTCAAAATGTTAAATATCAGTTTACTTAAATTAACAATTACTAAATTACTTAAGAATTCCAAATTAATTGTAATATCATTCTTTTGGCTCATACTGTGTTGATTATCGTAAATTGAACTCTGTAACTCAAAAAGATTCGTATCCCTTGCCCTATATTTCAACCATTTTAGATCAATTGAGAGATGCTAAATATTTAAGTTCATTAGATATCAAGAGTGCATATTGGCAAATTCCTGTAGCGGAAAGTTCTCGTGATTGCACTGCCTTTTCTGTGCGTGGCGGCTTATACCGCTTTGTACGAATGCCGTATGGTCTTACTGGAGCGCCTGCCACATGGCAGAGTCTCATGGATTCTGTTCTTGGAGCTGACCTCCAACCTTCTGTTTTTGTATATCTTGATGATATAGTTATTATTTCGCAAACTTTCGAATCCCATATGGCCACCCTAACTGAAGTTTTTGATCGTCTTCATAATGCAGGGCTTACAGTCAATTTTGCCAAGACTGAATTTTGCCGTCCTCAATTAAAATGCTTGGGTTATGTAGTTGATGAACTGGGATTGCGCCCAGATCCTGAAAAGGTACAAGCCATTTTAGACATCCCACCACCTAAGAATGTCAAGGAAGTACGAAGATTTATCGGAACTGCCACAATTCTCCACCATCATTGCACCTTTAACTAATCTTACTAGAAAAAAGACTCCATGGTCTTGGACCATCGAATGCGAAGTGGCATTCAAACAGCTAAAAGAAAAACTTGTTTCATCTCCACTACTGGTTTGTCCCGATTTCACTAAGACCTTTGTTCTTCAAACTGATGCTTCAGCTTATGGCCTTGGGGCCGTGCTCACCCAACAATATGACGATGGGGAGAAAGTTATTTGTTATATGTCTCGTTCTCTGACTGCTCAGGAACGAAAATTTAGTGCTACTGAGCGTGAATGCTTGGGTGTGATTTGGGCTATTGAGCATGTGCGTCACTATGTAGAGGGGTATCGTTTTAAGGTGATTACGGATTGTCATTCTTTGTTATGGTTGCATAATTTGAAGGACCCTCATGGTCGCCTGGTCAGGTGGTCATTGCGACTACAGCCCTATGATTTTGAAATGATTCATAGAAAGGGTTCGGAAAATGCCGTCCCTGATTTCTTGTCAGGCTCGGTCAGTACCAATGTTGACTTAGTACAAGCTTAAGATCCCTTGCCTCCCATAGATCGTTGGTATCTTAAAATGATTCGAGAAGTGCAGGATAAACCCCATCGTTATCCCTTATGGCGTGTGGAAAAAGACAAATTATTTAAGTATATCAAACCTAATTACTCCGAACTTAGTCATCCCATTCAGGAGTGGAAATTAGTTCCTCCACGGGAACGCCGCATCTCAATCATTCAATCTTGTCACGACGATCCTACTTGCGGACACCCTGGAATTTCTAAAACCATCTCCCGTGTTTCCCAAAAATATTTTTGGCCGAAGATGGCCTGCGACGTTGCTAAGTATGTCAGGAAATGTGGGACCTCTCTCAGTATAAAATCAGAAAATAAATCACCCGCAGGACACCTGCGTAGTATGGCTCCCACTGCCACCAGATCTTGGCAGATAATTTCTGCAGATTTAATGGGACCCTTGCCCCGTTCTACTAAAGGTATTCATATATTTTAGCTGTTTGTGACATTTTTAGTAAGGCCACCTTAGTGTTTCCCCTACGAACCGCTAATGGTGCTAGTGTCACTAGAGTCATTGAGGATCATGTAATACTTCTTTTTGGAGCCCCTTCTCAGTTAATAGTTGACAACGGTGTTCAGTTTAAAAGTAAAATTTTTCAAAAAATGACTCAGAACTATAATGTCCGAGTAGCCTACACTGCGCTTTATCACGCGCAAGCCAATCCTATAGAAAGAGTCAATAGGATAATTAAAACTATGTTAACTGCTTATGTCAAAAATAACCATAGAACCTGGGATCATTATTTAGCAAAAATCGGTTATGCCATCAGATCTTGTGAACATGAAGTAACTAAGGTAACTCCAAATTTTATTAACTTTGGTAGGGAAGTCATTTTAAATGGAAATGATGAGCATTTTGTTCCGGATGAATCCGCCGCGCTGTATAAAGACATACAGGCCCATATTAAGAAAGCGCATATGCGCAGTGCTCATGATTACAATCTCAGACGACGACCTATTAAGTTTGTGGTAGGACAGCATGTTTGGAGAAAGAATAAAGTATTGTCTGATGCTGCCAAGCAGTTTGCTGCCAAACTTTGTGACGACTAGAGGGAAACTACCCCCGCCCTGCAACTCCGGAAGCCGCCGATGCCCGGTGACCCTATCTCGAGAGGTATAGGTGGGTCCTTATGGATGGTATGCGCGCCACTCTATTTAAAATAAGAAGAAGAAAAAATACGGCGACTTCCACGAGGTTGATTTTCTCTTCCCGATAGGGAAGGGGAAAGCAACCCAACGGAAAATAGAGAAACCGTTAAGGAAGGAAACAAAAGGTTTCCGTTGCAGGACGTTCGTAGCTGGGACAACAACAACAACAAAAAAATAACAATAATAAAATCACCAAATAATTACGGTATACCTGTTTATTCAGTAATAATCCTGATAATAGAACTTCTAAGAAAATTACGTTATACTAATTTGCGCAACACATAAATGAAAGTTGGGGAACAACTAATAAAACCCCAAAAGCGAAAATAAATAAATTAAATATTTTTTGTTTCCCTTTTTAGTCGGTGTAGTACTACAGGGACCTTACATTGGGTGTTGGTACAAAAATAGGGCAGACCACTGGTGCCTCTCTAATTACAAGAAAAAAGGTAAACGATGACAAATCAACTTAAAATGTTAACGACAAATAGCTAATATATGTACTTGTTTGTCATAAAAAGAAAATTAGTGAAGGAAGCGGTCTAAATATTACAAAAAAAATACAGGTAGCACAAAAAAAACACTAAGGTCAACAAAGAAAATAGCGAATTCAATTTACAATACTAGAATTAATAACCTAATACGGTACTATGCTGGCACAACTGACTCAATAAAAACAATTGTAATAGCAGCAACAACAAAAATTATTTCGGGTTTGTCACCAGAAATATTAACGAAAGTAATAATTTCTTCACCGACAAAATACCTAACAAATTGTAATTAAAAACAAAAAAAGAAAGAAAAAGAAACAAAGGAAATTACTATTGTTGTTATTCTGTCAAATAAGATATTGAAATTGTAACTTTAAATGACAAAGAAAATTATAATTATTTATATTATAGTATACTGGCAAACAAAATATTGAACTTGATTTTTGAATAACAAAGAAAATCATAATGGTGGTAAAACTGGCAAACAATATATATAAATTGTAACTTTAAATAACAAAGAAGATTATAAGTGTTGTTACTCTGACAAATAGGATATATAAATTGTAACTTTCTAATAACAAAGAAAATTATAAGTGTTGTTACTCTGTCAAATAAGATACAAGAAGTTCAACGGGCACCTTCAGCGAAACGAAGCACCATTGACGGCCTGCGATGGAAGTCGGACTGGCACGTGGTCCTATTCGCTCTTCCGGGCAATTCGCCGGAGAAAGTAGGTGTACACCCGAACAAACGGGCTGCTTGTCGGTGTAATTTGACTTTATAGTACGCCACGAATGACTCAGGCTTTGATTATTAGTAGCCTCTAGGTCGGCGATAAAGGTTAAATAAGTACAGATCTGACCTTTGTGCGTCAAAGATGAAACGTTGCTTTGCCTTCCTGTCGTTTGAGTTTTCTTTCCCCAATGTGGGACTGCTCCACCGGTACGGTAACCAAAATACTAACAACCAGGAGCACTGGGGCTTCGTCGCACGATCCCCACCAGCTGGGTCGACCTTTTCTAGTCGAAATTATAAGCGACAGCCCCACGACAATGAAGACACTTTACGCACTCTCACTCTCTCTTGACTTATTCGACCACCTGACTTTTACTCTCTGAATCTTCACGGTCACTCCTAACGGACGAATCTACCGCGCGCGCAGAATCTTAAGACCCTTTCCCCCGGATAGATAGCACCCTCAACGAAAGTCACAGATAAGATACCCAAACTTCCCGCAAAGAAATTCAATATTACGATCTATTATAATGAAAGATCTATCGGGCGCAAGCGACACGTAACAACCTGCCCCTAAATATTCAGGACCTTTTGAAATTGTTCGTGTTGTGTCGGCCTGGGCGTATGAACTCATTGATGACCAAGGTCGAATTTCTACTTGGCATATCAAGGACCTAAAGGCACACCCGCCAGATTAGACAAACATTTTGACGTGCTGTTGGGGTCTATAAGAATTCCACAGCCGTGTAACCAGCGTGGGGTAAAAGTCCCCTAAATGGATCATTATACTGTACATTTACCATCTTAATACTTACCATCTTTTCATCTTAGGATATTTTGCCCTGCTGTTGGGGTTTATAAGAATACCGCAGCCGTGTAACCAGCGTGGGGTAGGAGTCCCCTAAATGGGTCAATATATTGCGCAATCACCATCTTAATGCAATCTTTAATATATCCTTTCTTTTCTTTTTTTTTCTTTTCAATAGTACAATCTCCCATCTTAGGATATTTTGACCTGCTGTTGGGGTCCATAAGAATTCCACAGCCGTGTAACCAGCGTGGGGTAAAAGTCCCCTAAATGGATCTTTATATTGCGCAACCACCATCTTAATGCAATCTTTAATTCATCCTTTTTTCAATAATACAATCTCCCATCTTAGGATATTTTCGACCTGCTGTTCATTCCACATTTTCATTTTAATACTTTTATCCACAATCACTATATTATACGGTCATAATTCAACTGCTTAGCAACCTTTTATGGGGTCTATAAAACACTAGTGTTTTATAAATCATAAAACACGCTATAAAACACGCCATAATTAGTTAATGCGAAATTTCAATGATTTTTGAGGTGACAGCCGCTGTCAGACCGAATGTCAGATCATTGTTTCATAAATTTCGGCGATTCTGATTATAAATAAGTGTGATTGTGGATAAAACGTTGTATTGCATACGGGTTTTAGATGCATTTTATTCACTTAAGAAAATTAAACGCTCGAGCAAGCTCTCGCGTTTAAACATTCTTGCGTGAATAATATGCTATCTAAAACCCTTATACAATAAATAACTATTGTTGTGTTTGCTGCATTTTGGGATGCTTTTATTGCTTGTTCCATTTTATGCAATATATAGTATATAACATCTTAGAATTATATTAGGACATTTTAACTTAAAATTTTGTGTGATGCTCTCTTCGCGGTTTGTTCTCTGGTCGTGCTGCCTGTTCGATTTTAAACGTATAGACGTTACCGTTATTTTCGGGATTCATTGAACTAAAGGTAGATTTAAGCTATAGTGTTGTTGGAGCACAAGGCCCCCTGATTCGCCGGCATATAGTAACCACGTATGTGAGATTTGATATGCGACATAAGGAGTTCGATCTGTGTGGTTGTTTTCATATTATGTAACACCTTCTGTTTTCTTTTCTTTACTAATATGTATCATCCCAGTATGTATTGCAAATATTCTCTTCATGGTTAAATATTTTCTGTGTGTTTAATATTGATATCTTCTAAAATTTAAACTTTTTCCTTATTTTGGTAAAAGTTGTTACTTAATATTCGTTTTCATAAAATACATACATATTGATTACTTTTAAAATTAATTTCAATCTAATTTATCTGGTGGAGTGAATTGCCTATGACCGTTAATACCCGACTTTTCTCAATTTTGTCCCTGAATGTAACTTTGTGTGCGAGAGTGTCATCTTGTTGTTGTTAAAAATTGTGTGCAAGTGTTTGGTTTTGTCATGTCTGCATGGCGTTTTGATTTGTCATTTGAGATGACGTTTTGGTTTGAGGTGTTGTCGGGGTATGAAGTCCCCTTCCCCTCTATTGTGTTGTAGTTTAGCTACTTTGTGCCACTCACTTGTTACTTATGATTGTAGTTTAGCTACTGGTTTTGGTTTGTGATGATCCTCGAATGCGAAAATTTAATGTTAGCTTTTTTTTTGAAGAATTCATTTGAACTTTTGTACAATACCCGTACTGTCTAGTCAGTCTGGGGGTGGCCCAGGACAAACTATCCCGATCTAGACTTCGTTATTTCATGTTCATCACCTGAAATTTGTTTACTTCTCTTCAAGAGCGTGGTTTGTCATGTTAGCATGACGTTTTTTTGGTGTTTTAGTTTTGTCATTTTAGATGACTATTTTTGGTGGAGGTGCTGCTGGGGTATGAAGCCCTACCCCTCCCATTTTATTTCGTAGTAAAGCTGCGTGTGCCACCTGCTTGATTCTTTGATGTTGTTAATATTATTGTTGACAGATGAACTGTCTGAGTCAGGTGATGACTGAATTTAATACCGATTATGACCTTATTTTCTGTCACCGATTGCGTCTTTCGGCCCCCATCCCCTTCAAAATTCTTTACCGTGAGCTTCGGCTAAACCCGGGCGTCGCTGCAGCATAATTGCGTTGTTGCAGGCACCCACTTATTTGATTAATGTCGAAATTTCGACGAACGATTTTCCACTGCGGGAGAGCGGTGTCAAGTCCGTGGGGGGAATTCATCCACTCACAGGGGAGGTGGATGGTTTCCCATTCTTTTGCTTCTAACCTAGTCTTGACCCTTTTTTGTTGCCCGACACCGCCACTAATTGAATTTTTTGTGCTTTGGCCTTCATAGGTCGGTTTTAAACGTAACCGACGAAGACCAACTTTACTTAGTTTTAAGGAATTTTACGTGGGAGTTGGTTTGTTTGTTCTCTTTTGTCAAAATTTATTGAACCTTTTCGGCCTAAATTATTAACTTTTATTGTAGTGCTTTGCCTACACTTTAATATAACCTTGTATCAAAATTGAATTAACGCCTTTTGGATCTTTTCATATTTTCATGTAACTTCGGTTGCATTTTAACCTGCACCTCATATCAAAATTATATAACGCCTTTTGGATATGTCTATTGACTTCCGTCGAAGCCTCGTCTATGCTTGATGGATTCTGTTCAGGTCCGCCTGTGTCCTTATTTGTAGGAAAAAAAAATTTTTTTCTGGTTCTTTCAAAATTTATCTAACTTTGTTTTGGCTTCGTCAAACCTTCAGTTGTGGAATACCGTCCACTTTTTCTGTTCCGCTGTACTTAGGGCCTTCAGCCTAACTTTATGCTTGGGAAATTTTGTTCATATCATAATACCCTGGTGCTTTCTTTTGCTTAATCGGAAATTTTTTTTGTTGCGTGCTTTTGGCACTTCACAAGAAATGACTAATTTAATTTCAAAATGTTAAATATCAGTTTACTTAAATTAGCAATTACTAAATTACTTAAGAATTCCAAATTAATTCTAATATCATTCTTTTGGCTCATACTGTGTGCATTATTTATTTCTGATACGCAAAACCATATTTCAATTTTAAAATACATGTACCTATTGCAATTTCTACAGCCAAGCTTGTTAGCCTTCTTGAATAAATGGTTCTTTATTTTTTTTTATTATTCAACTACGTATCAATTTCTTTTAAAATTACTTCTACATAATAACATTCGTAAGTTAAAATGACCTTGAGAACTAAATTTTGGCGTCGCAAATATGCGTATTTTATCAATGGCTCTTTATTTGGGAATATCATGAGAATCGAGTATCCGTACGTCTCACATAGTTTTTTATGCGTCTCATAGACGCCTTACTTATTTTCGTGACACGTGAAAGCGAATGCTCTCGAAGATTCTGGAAAGACCGGAGGGGCGGAAATGACGTATTATTTGCCACGCCGGGGGGGGGGGAGCTGTTAAAAGGGCGAGCGCTACGAAAATTAACAACAGAACAGTATCATTGATTGTGAACTAAGAATCAAACTTGCTGATAAAAAAGACCGTGGCCGGGGTGCTAGTCAATGCGGTTCTAATGTTTATTACATTGTAAAAGTGCTTTCACGGGCAGGCGAAATTGTATTACGCCAGTGCATTAATTAAAGTTCAATTTATGAACTCGTCTCATGACGATCAGAGTGCTCTTGGTTTTAAATATCGGATGGGCTACCAGTTAATCTTTGTCGAAGATCCGTCCAGTTCCGATATACCCTACCTAATTTACAGTTTTGACCGTTGCCGACGGAAGAACCACTACTCACTGCCCGAAGATTTCTAGCTGTTTCGGATGAACCGCAGGCTGCCCTGACCCATATATCTGCTACTCTGAAAAGCCACGACGCTGACATATTTGTATCCAGGTAAAATTCCCATTCAGTCTGTCTCAAAAGTACTTACGCTTTATTTTTACCGTCGCAAGAAGACAAGAACTTCTTCGTTTAGTTATTTTAAATGTAAATCTGTTAACATATTGGCTATCCGACGGAGAAACCAATGTCCTTTTGTGTATTGTTTAGTTAGGGAATTAGAAACTTGTTTGTGATTAGTCATTTTTTATTGATTGTTCGGAGTATCTTTCAGTTAGGTTCAGTGAATTTACTGTAATATTTGTTCATATAATAATAATAATAACCGTACTATTCGTTATATTATAACCATAGTTTTAATATTTGTTCATAGAGTTCTGATAATATAGTCAAACTTACATTTTAATGGCTATTGAGCAATCACGTTTCAGTCTGGCCAGAATATTAAATTAGAAATTATGTTATATAGCACTGTCTATTGAGAAATCATTTTCTTTTATTTGTGCAGTTTAATCATTGACTGAATATTTTGGTGAATTGTTATATTTGTCATATGTCGGGTTATCAATTGAGTTGTTTTTGCCATATTCAGATACTATGATGTTCAGAGGTTAAGCAATTATAATATATTCATTTACCTTCTCATATTATTGTTATTTATACATTTGGATTTGTTATCACTATGCTGGAATATGTGTAACGTACAATGCTAATCTATTCTATGTAATAAATATTGTTAAGTTTTAAGATATCTGTGTTATCAATTAATAAACCTTCGTTCCTTGTGGTAATTAACAAAAGCTCAGTAAATTTTTCTTGCTTCATTTCACTAATTAACAATGAGCGAGTATGTGCTAATTAAAGTGATAGTCAATTAAAAACTATTAAGTAAAAGCAAGTGGCGCCTATTAAGAGCTTTGTAATCTATCATAAAATCATTCAAGTAATTAATTAGCCATCTAGGACGATCAACACCTGTTAACCGACGAACAACAGATTGGGGTTATAGAGCATAAGGCTCTATAAGATTAAGGTATGTGAGTTTTGTCATTAAACATAAGATACGCATTCACTACATGTTGGTTCAATTGTTAATTAAATAAACTTCCTTGCTGTAATAAGTATTAGACGACCCTGGGATACTGGATGCGGATTGCGCTGCTGGAATAATCTAATTTTTTTTCCCACCTCCAGTACAGTTGCTAATTAGATAGGAATTATTTAGCAATTAATTAAATTAAGCAGTTTGAATAGCAACAAATGTTTTTATTCTCTTCAAAGTAGAAAAACACCGTTCACTTGGTTTTTTCTATTTTGGTTATTAAAAGATCAAAAAAGCTTAAAATGAGAGCTATGTTTCGTTCGAACATTATAAATACTTGAATATATGCGGTGTTTATGTAATTATGATTAAAACGTCTATGGAAACTGTAACTTCGTATGTGTTCAGACGGCTTCGGAATGTCAGTGGTGGCCTTTTGCTTTGACTTCGGCCAACTTCATATGGGTTCGGACGTCTTCGGAATGTCGGTGAAGGCCTTGCCTTGGCTTCGGCAAACTTCGTTTGTGTTCGGGCGCCTTCGGAATATCGGTGAAGACCTTGCCTTGTTTTCGGCCAACTTCGTTTGTGTTCGGACGTCTTCGGAATATCGGTGAAGGCCTTGCCTTGTCTTCGGCCAACTTCGTTTGTGCTCGGACGTCTTCGGAATGTCAGTAGTGGCCTTGCTTTGACTTCGGCCAACTTCGTATGGGTTCGGACGTCTTCGGAATGTCAATGAAGGCTTTGCCCTGGCTTCGGCCAACTTCATATGGGTTCGGACGCCTTCGGAATGTCGGTGAAGGCCTTGCCTTGGCTTCGGCAAACTTCGTATGTGTTCGGACATCTTCGGAATATCGGTGATGGCCTTGCCTTGTCTTCGGCCAACTTCGTTTGTGTTCGGACGTCTTCGGAATGTCAGTAGTGGCCTTGCTTTGACTTCGGCCAACTTCATATGGGTTCGGACGTCTTCGGAATGTCGGTGAAGGCCTTGCCTTGTCTTCGGCCAACTTCGTTTGTATTCGGACGTCTTCGGAATGTCGATGAAGGCTTTGCCTTGTCTTCGGGCAACTTCGTGATCATTTTAAATACTTGAATATAGGCGGAGTTATATGTAATTATCATTAAAATTCAGACTCTTTTATGCAATAAATTATTTCAAATTATCAACAAAAAGGACGAAATAAATAATTGCACGCCCTCAGAGATTCGCAAAATAGCAGAAGACAATTTACAAAATCTTTCGATAACATAGTCTCGACATATTATCAAAAACAAACTTTTATAACAGTTGTACTATTCAACCTTGGAAGTAAATTACAATAGTAGCATCAGAAAACTTATCATCCAACTCTTCTTAACAATTTATATTGTTAATTAGTAAATAAAATGTTAGCATGTGTGCTTTTTATTCATTGTACAACTTCTATTGCACATGTTTGCTACATTAAAGGCTTACTTTTTGACATTTAAATATAATTTGGTTCCATTTTTTTTTGTTACCAATGTCAAAACAACGAAATTAGCGTGCGATAAAGAAATACTTTTGCAACCAAAACGGATGTCGTAAAGTGAACTTTATAGCACCGAAATAGAAAAAAGCATTTTTCACATTACACCCACACAACCAGTCTGATAAACTGTAAGAGCTTATGTTGAATTTTCTCGTCACGGTTTTATTAGTTTTCAAATTTTGATCTTCTAGTTTAATCAATAAATTTGGTCTAGGGGGACCTAGATTTTTTAATTCTGTCTTAATGCTAACGCAATACATAGTTCCATTTGCACCGATAGAAATTACAACATACACTCACCGCTGTATATTACATACTGGACCGCCACCCGGACCCGGCAGCATAGAGTAGTGCCCCGCCGCCTACATATATACGCGCGCTACCCGCGCCAGTTTCATCGCTCGATTTCTAATACAAACGGGGCAGTCGCGCGAGATGCCCCGGAGCCTACGTCAGACTGTGATTTTTAAACGCACTGAAAAGACGGACTGTTACTTCCGAAAACATATTATTTGTTATCAAACAAATCAGAAAATTACATACAAATTAGGTATTTATAATTAATTTATCTGTCAAAAGAAATTTGTCACGGGGGGGGGGGGGGCAGTGCCCCGTTGACCTCCCTGCAGCAGCCGCCACTGGTACAACAATCTGATAATTTGTCAAATTTGTGTGCATTATAGCTTCAAATAAATTGTTTGTGAAACAGTTTGTATAATTGGAGTGCGCGCAGCCTAAATTATAATCCCGGTTCGTTTGAGCCGACGACGGCGCCGAGTATTACATATCTTACACGTTCATGAACGGTGTGCTATTACGGATCCACACGGTTCAAATGAGCCGGTTCCGTGTCCCGGCTCACAATGAGGAGCTGAACCGAGTGAGCCGAAAATGAACCGTTTTGCCCACCTCTACTAATTTGTTTAATTGAAGAAGTCAGTTTTATTTTCGGGGAAGTCCCTCATTTTACCGCTAAGTGTTCGTTATAACAGAAAATTTTTGAATTATTATTAAAAAGCGCGGTTCGTTTTAGCTGAGAAATTGTTTTTAACGGGTTCATTAGATTAGGTAAAAAAATAACACTGCTTTTATGGAATTTTGGTCTGTACCTTGCACGTGGTTCGTTATAACCGCGAGTTTGTTTTAACCAGGCTCGTCATAATTATCACTGGGCAACAAATTTTCGAAAAGTTCATGCTTCCAAGCTGAAAATAGTCATTTCTTAATGAATTCAATGTGCTGAACACGAAAATTACTAAGAAAAAGCTGAATTGGCTACGGGTTTTCTGTAATATGTACGCATATTTCAGAAAAAGTGTACATATGTCAATATTATAATACATGGTAAGAAAACATTTACGCATATTTCAGGAAAAGTGTACTTATGTCAATATTATAATACATGGTAAGAAAACATTTACGCATATTTCAGAAAAAGTGTACTTATGTCAATATTATAATACATGGTAAGAAAACATTAGTCTGCTTCCGGCTTTCGACTTCTTTTGGCCTGCCGTTTGTAGTGGACTTGTGGAGCATCTCTAATGATTGTCCAACAATAGTCAGCTAGCATTGACGTAGACCATTTGCCTTGGTACCGTTGCTCCATGGTGGCAATGTCCTGATGAAAGCGTTTGCCGTGCTCATCGCTGACCTGCCCGCAGTTATCAGGAAAGAAATCTAAGTGGGAATCAAGAAAGTGGATCTTTAAGGACATATTGCAGCCGAATTCATGAAACAAAGCCAACATATCCTCAACCAGACACTTGTAATTTTCTGCCTTGTCATTCCCCAGGAAGTTTGCTGCCACTTGATAGAATGCATCCCAAACCTGTTTTTCTTTACCTTGAAGAAGTTCCTCAAACTTGGGGTCTCGGAAGAGCTGTCTAATTTGAGGCCCCACAAAGATGCCCTCTTTAATTTTGGCTTCACTGAGTCGAGGGAATTTGTCATGCAGGTACTTGAATGCTGGTCCATTCTTATCCATGGCTTTTACCAAGTTTTTGACAAGACCGAGTTTGATGTGTAAAGGAGGAATGATGATTTTGTGTGGCTGTGCCAATGGTGGGTGCTGTACATTCGTTTCTCCAGGCTTAAAAAATGCTCTCGGAGGCCAGTCTTTCTTGATGTAGTGCAAATCGATTGCTCTGCTGTCCCACAGACAAAGAAAACAGCAGTACTTTGTATATCCCTGCTGCAAACCCATCAACAGAGATACTACCTTCAGGTCAGAACATATCTGCCAGCCATACTTGCTGTAGTTAATCGTCTCCAGTAGCTGCTTTAGATTGCCGTAAGTCTCCTTCATGTAGACCGCATGTGCAATAGGTATGGATGGAAGCTGGTTCCCATTATTCAACAAAACCGCCTTTAGGCTCAGTTTTGAAGCGTCTATAAACAGCCGCCATTCGTGGGGATCATGTGCAATACCGAGAGCTTGTAGTAGACCATCAATATCGCAGCAGAACACAAGGCTTTCTTCTTTCTTAAAGAAAGATTCGAAGAGCGGATGGCGAGTGCGAAATGAAGTCACTCGGACATTCTGTTCCAGAAGATTCCACTGTCGAAGTCTTGAGGCCAGTATCTCCGCTTTGCTTTTCGACAGATCCAAATCGCGAACAAGATCGTTCACTTCATCCTGGGTAATTTTATGTGGTGCAGATGTTTCGTCAAAGCACGAAAAGTCATCATCCTTACTGCCACGTTGAGGAGAACTCGCCGACGCATGGCCATCCTCATCGTCTGAACTGATAGAAAAATCTGTAGGAGGTTCTGGAATTGGGAGTCCTTCGCCATGAGAGACAGGTCGCAGAGCAGATGGTATGTTAGGGTATTCAACTGTCCACTTCTTCTTCTTGGTGATGCCTCCAGAAGCTGGTCGTACCATACAGAAATAACAGTCGTCAACGTGATTGGTGGGCTCCCTCCAAATCATGGGCACAGCAAATGGCATTGCCTTTCTTTTGCCATTAAGCCACTGTGAAAGATTTACGGCACAAGTGCGGCAGCATACGTGTGGGGCCCAGTCTTTGTCCTGGTCGCCTATCTTGCAACCAAAATACAAATGTACGCTTTCTTAACTGTTGCACTGATGTTCTTTTTCTGTGCAGCAAATGTCACTTCTCCGCAAATATAACAGAAGTTATTTGCACTATTAACACAGTTACGAGGCATTGCTACTGTTTAGTTACTTTACACTATAGCAATCACTTATGTATGCTAGAGCTTCGAAAAATATGCGCGAATGAACGGACATTGCACGAGTTAACTGTCACGTCGGCCATTTATAAATAAACTATAATTAGCTATTGCTTGATATTGCGCAATCAATTTCGCAACACTCTCAATGGAAACTTACAGTAAATGCTGCATTAACTTCTTTGCATGAAGGGGTGATGCAATATGACGCAAAATTTCGTAATTTCTCACTAAATTGCATTACATTATGCAATAGCATCTATACAATGGACAAAACGTCAATATCTCTTGAACGTGAGCCAATCAACTTTTTTCAATGTGATATTCGTCTTCAGCACGTTGAATTCATTCAGGATTGGGTACTTTCACCTAAGAAGCAATTTCACTGTTGACCAGTGTTATAGATCGGACGTACGGGCCTTAATTAGAAAGTTTGCCTAGCTGATATTAAATATATAGATCTGCCATCAAAACAAAGCTAAGATTTAAAACATTAATACGTACTTTCTAGTATATACAGTCTGTCTTGCGAAAAACGCACCACGCTATAACTCCGTTATTAATAATCCTATTTCAGTAATGTCTCAAAAAAAATGAGTCTATAACTCTCTTAGCCATAGGAGGATTTTAATTATCTACACACCAAATTAAATGGTTGTGAAATTATTTAATAAAATTGCGTATAGCCTTAAGCTCTGTAAGGCTAAACTGTCAAAAAAGATTTTTATTCAGAAAACAACGATATATCACTAGTATATGTTTACATAAAAAAAAGGAAAAAACAATTACTGTCGTCTATGCTCAAACTGCGCACTATTTTGCGCTACATACTGGTGGCATCCCTGGGCAACCTTATATGTTGTTGCATTGGACAACATTTCACCATTTTTAAATTGACGCTGAATTTGTTTAGGTTTCTTGCATGTCCCATGTCTCCGTAAACTGTCTACTGTCCGTTGAACTTTGCATCGACTTGGAGGATCTCTCCGGCTAGCGTTGCTGATACTGTTGTGAGGCTTGGTAAGTATTATAACCTCACTCAAAATAAAGTCCAAGCATGTCTAAACATTGTTCGTTTATGTTAGCATTTTTGGAGTTCGATTTGACAAGTTGTGCGATTATATTTGTCACTGGTTTTCCTAGTCAACTTAATGTATTTATTACATTGTAACGCAATGTATTTTTATTGTTATGTTTTTACACAAGTGTTTTTTTTTGTATTTCTGTTATGTAAGCGTATCCTTGTGATACATTCTTATTTCCATAATAAACATCTTTATCAGAATTACGAAAAGAAAGTATATTTTCATATTTGAACGAAAAAAATTTACTGCTTAGCCTTATGGCCCTTAGTGCTATACGTGATTTTATTAGTCCATTAAGTAGCCTACTTGCAGCCATTTAATTTGATGTGTAGATAATTAAAATCCTCCGATGAATAAGGAAGTTATCTCCTCGTTTTTTTTTTGGAGACTATAAATCTCTACAGACCCTCAAGGTCTTTGGCTAAGTTGGTAATTTGTTTCCAACCCGCCATGTCTCTTGCTTTACTTTTCCACGCTGTTACTTCCAATCTATTCATGTCGCTCCACCTCTTAAAACCATGTCCTCTTTGGCTTGTCCCACTTTTCTTATCTTCATTTCTTCCTCGCCACGTCGCTTGTTTTGTTACTCTTTCTTCTGACATTCTTTCCACGTGTCCTAACAGTCTTAACCTCTGCGCTCTGACCTCTTGCAATATTGTTGGTTCTCCAAAGACCGCATATACTTCTTCATTTGTTCTTCTTTCTCCGTTGGCCTTACATGTTTACTTCACGCTGTATTCTTCTCAATATTTTCCGCTCTCATACTTCTACCATATTTCCATACTTTTGCTTAGGGTCCAGATTTCTACACCATAGAGTACTGTTGGTCTAAGTACTGTCTTATAAATCCTTATTTTGGCTCGTCTTGATAATTCTTTATTTTTCATATACCGTCAAACGGGGTGAAGTCGATCGGCAGGGATGAAGTCGATCAAACCCGTCTTTTGATTTTCTTCGGAGCATTATGGCAACAATGCATTACAAATCAGCTAATTTTTATTTACGATAGTGTTTCTAACAGACAAACATTCATTTTATCGGTGGTGCTGGTGAATCGTAAAAAGTAAGTTTTTCAAAAATAATTAAATACTAAATAAGCAAAATTTCTCAATTTGTAAAATATATGAAATCAGTTACTTGCACAGCTAAATCTGTGAATATTTGGTCCGACCGAACCCCTCTAGCTGATGAAGGATTTATTCAAGAAAGGGTGCCCACAATCGGATAGGCAAATTTATTTTTTGGGTAGTTTCTTTAGTAATTTTTTTGTTTCAAAACAAAACAACGGGGTGATGTGGATCACCTGGTTTTTCATGTATTTTGTTGGGGTTTGAGGTTATGTTAAAGCAATTTGTTTTTTATATGATTTTCTCATATGAATTTTAGCATATGAGGGGCGTCTCAAAGCGCGAGGGCGAATAGTATTATATTATTTTTATTTTTTTATTTTTATAGATGCCACGAAAATACAGAAAGAAGCTGGGTGCTTATGGGAAAAGAAACTACGGCCCTATATATTTAAAGAGAGCCCTGGAAGCAGTGCGAAAGGGAAGATTGAGCATGCGGAAAGCGTCAGAAAAGTTTGCAGTGCCATATACGACGCTAATTGATCACTTTCACGCGGCCCATCCCCTGACATATGGCGGTCAACCTGCTCTAGACGAACAATCTGAAACTCTGTTAGTGGACGCTTTGCAAACTTGTGCTGAGTGGGGTTTCCCATTGAAGCCCATTGATATAAGACGAATCACGTAGCAATATTTAAATAAACGGGAAATCACTGAAAAGCGATTTACCAATAATATGCCAGGAGAAGGCTGGTTTAATGGCCTGATGAAGAGGCATCCTCGACTAACCATCAAATTCGCGGAAAATACAAAGCGTGTGAGAGCCGCTGTAACATACGAGATTATTGAAGAATATTTTAGAAATGTGGCGAAAGTAATAAGGGATATACCACCACAAAACCTTGTGAACTACGACGAGACAAACTTCGTTGACGATCCCGGGGCTGTTAGAGTGGTGATGAAGAAAGGAAGTAAACACGCCTACAGGACACTTGACACCACCAAAAGCAGCACAACAGTTATGTTCGCAATAGCTGCTGATGGAACTCCACTTCCGACTTATACGGTGTACAAAGCCAAACACATTTATGAAGGCTGGAAAGAGGGTGGATTACCAGGAGCAATGTACAACAGGTCTCCAAAGGGGTGGTTTGATTCTGAATTGTTTGAGGATTGGTTCAGGACTTCCCTATTTTCGAAAATTAGAAGGGACTAAGTTGCTCATTGGAGATAACTTGCAAAGTCACATTACTGTTACTGTTATTCAAGAGTGCGAAAACAACAATATTAGGTTTGTCTTACTCCCCCCAAATTCTGCTCACATGCTCCAGCCACTGGACGTGGCTTATTTTCGTCCTCTTAAAGCATCATGGAAAAGAGCCCTGGAGGAATGGACACTGATGAATAGGGGTGTTTTACCAAAAACTGTATTTCCCAGGATGTTGAAAACCGCAGTTGAGGGTCTTGGGGATCGCGAAGTCAACAATATTTTAGCTGGATTTAAAGCATCCGGCCTAATTCCCTTCAATCCCGATGCTGTCCTTGTGAAGATAAGAAGAAGAGAGCCTACTACGCCGGAGGCAGGAAACCAGTCAGAAGCTTCAATGACAGCAGTGCTTGTGGATTTTCTACACGGGCTCAAGACTGGGCCTAACGAGGCCCCAAAGCGTGGAAAAAGATTGAATATAGCCGCTGGCAAAAGCATAGGCACAGAAGATTTGGAAGAATTTAGCCGGAGGAGTCGCAAGCAACCCAAAAAGCGTCAGAGGCAAATTAGCGAAAGCGAAGAAGAATATGACCCATAGACAATGGAGGCAGAGGAACACAATATCAATATAGATGATTATGAAATTGAAGAATTTTCCACTGCACCAGCCCACATTCTTGGTGAATGTTCCGCTGCGCCATCCAGTATTTCCAATCCATCCGGCAACTGGGAAATAGGAGACTTCATAATCACAAAATATGAAACAAATAAGAGAGATCGATTTTATATCGCTAAAATTATTGAAGTCTCAGAGACTGAAATAGTTGTAAGTACACTGCGTAAACATCCTTCCAACAAATCTGTTTTTTTCATTTTTCCGAATATTCCGGATGAGTCTGTCATAAACAGGAAACAGATTGTCAGACAAGTCTCTTTAAAGTCACTAAAGCGGGGCAAATATTTCTTCTTGCTTAAAGAAGAAGAGCTGAAAACCCTCAACTAAGGAATTTGTAATCGATTTTTTATGCGTTATATTTTCGAATTCTGTTTTGTTAGTTCTGTTTTCTATCTGTATTTTTATTTTTCATGGAGAATAAACGTTTATATTCCTTTTAGAAGTGTTTTATTCAAAAATTCTTTGCCAAATAGGTATTTAAATATATTTATATATATTTTTTTATTTTTTACTGATCGACTTCATCCTAAATGGTTTTAAAATCGGAAATTGCATTTTTAAATGGGTGATCTAATTCACCCCAAACCCTGGGGTGAAGTCGATCACCTTTCAAGTCAAAATAAAAAAAAACATTGCTCTGTCTACGAGCTTGCTCCAGTCGACAATCGATGACCCAAGCATCAAGAAAGTTATATTCTTAATTGCATTAAAGTATAATTATTAGTTTTTCAGTTATCTCATAAAACCTGTTTTTTTGATCGACTTCACCCCGTTTGACGGTACTTCGTCTTGCTTTTATTTATCCTGAGTCCCAACTTCGCTGCCTCATTTATCAATTGCTTTGTTACTCTCCTTAGTTCTTTTATATTTTTTGTTACTATCGTGACGTCGTCGGCAAGGGCGAGACACTGGTGTTTCTTGTCACATATCAGTCCCGTTCTGTAAATATTGCTTCGTCCCAGTATAACTTTAAAAAACTTTCGACAGTCCCCCATTTATCCGGTTAACCCACTAACATTTTTTAGAGTTATTTCCGTCGCTACACCAAGAAACTCATAAAAAGAATTTCCGAAGGGAATTTTTTGAATATTAAATATATATATATATAAGATGAGAACATATCTTTTGGTCTGTTATTGTAGTTGTGGCCATTCTCGAAGGAAACTTCTATTTAGGATCTTTTCATTCGATGATTTACCTAGTAAATGTTGAAGAATAAAACGCTTTGCACAGGTTTTTATGTAAGATATTTTATTCAAACAAAGCCATTACGCAGTTGACACTTTTTCACAGCGACCATCATCTTACTTCTGTCTTATATCTAGTTATACCAACTTAAAGTTACCAAAAAACAACTAACGATTCTTAGCGCATATTCTAACACCCCCCTTCGCTAAAATCGCTTAGACCAAAAAGATTTCTAAACTTAATAAATAAATTGCCAGATAATCCTTTCGTAAGTATATCTGCTTGTTGTCTAGCTGTATCAATATAAACCAACTTTATAAGCCCGTCATTTATATGTTCACAAATAAAGCTGAACTTGATATCAATGTGCTTCACTCTACGATTGTTTGATGGATTTTCTATCAATGCCAAGCATCCCCGATTGTCCTCATAAAAGGTTATAAATTTAAAATTTACATCCATATCCAATAATAATTTTTTTCAACCATAGTCCATCACACACCGATAAACAAAGTGATACCAATTCCGCCTCTGTTGTAGATAATGACACACAAGTTTGTTTCCTTGTTGTCCAACTTAACGTATTATTAAACATTTTAAAAGTGTATCCACTAACGGATTTTCTATCAAGAGTGTCACCACCCCAGTCTGCATCAACAAAACAACACAAATCCCTATTATCGTTTCTATGATATTCTAAACCTAAGTAAACTGTGGACTTCAAATATCTCAAAACCCTCTTAAGACTGTTCCAAGCCTCATCAGTGCCTCTGTCCTGAAATCGACTAAAAAAGTTCACAGAAAAGCATATGTCTGGACGTGATCCCAACATTAGGTACATGAGACAACCCACTAATTCCCTGAAAGGTTTATTTGTTACATGTTTATCATTACTTAAATTAATTTTTAATTTAGGATCTATTGGAATAATTGAGCCATTGCAATCGTTCATACAAAAACGTTTTAAAATGCTCTGAATATATTTTGATTGACTAATTCTTAAAATGCCATCTTCCCTATTATAATTTATTTCCAGTCCTAGAAAGTGTTTTAAAACACCCTTATCTTTCATTTTAAATTTTGCCCCCAATTTATCTTTTATCTCATTTATTTGTGTCTCATCTGATCCACATAAGATTATGTCATCAACATAGATTAAAAGAAAAACTTTGTAACACTTATCAGAGTTAAAAACATATAAACAGAAATCGTTTTCAGATCTAACAAAACCAATTTCCAATAAAAATTTATTTATTTCATCATTCCAACATCTAGAAGATTGTTTCAATCCATATAAACTCTTTTTAAGTTTGAAAACCATGTTTTGTTCAGAACTGATACCTTTTGGTGGATAAACATAAATTTCTTCAGTTAAAATTCCATTTAGGAATGCAGTTTTTACATCCAGTTGCCGAAAGTGATATTTAAACTGATTACCTACTATTAATAAAGCTCTTATTGTTGTCATTTTGGCTACAGGCGAATAAACATTGTCATAATCTTTATTTCTTTCTTGAGCAAATCCCCTTACTACTAATCTAGCTTTAAATTTGTCATTTTCATTTTCTTCTAATGCTTTGAATGTAAAAACCCATTTAGTATCTAAAACATTAATATTATTCGGTCTTTGAATTTTTTCCCATGTTTCATTCTCATCTATAGACTTTAATTCTCTATCTACTGCCCTTAACCACTTTTCCTTATCAGGTCTATTCTCTAACTCCTCAAAACTAGCCGGTATATTTTCTACAAAACTATTAGCATCAAATGCCATATAAAGTTCATAGTCATCAAATCTACTAGGTACTTTTACACTTCTTTGAGTATGTTCCCTAGAACTCCCAACCTCATTTAAACCCCTATTTGAAACATCACTAGCATCACCCTCATCTGTGACTTTACCAGTTTCATGCATTATGTCTGATAATTCATTTTCTATATCATTATTTAATTTTATCTCTCCCCTTTTGAACCAAAAATCATTTTCATTAAACTCTACATCCCTAGCATTAATAATTTTTTGTTTTCCTATATTCCAAAGTCTGTACCCTGTTTGAGAATAACCAACCATAACACATTTCTCAACTTTTGCATCAAACTTATTTCTAAACTCTTTTGGAATATGATTATAAGCAACACATCCAAAAATCCTAAAATTACTCACGTCAGGACGTATTCCATACCAAATTTCCGCTGGTGTAACATTGTCTAGGCTTGCTGATGTTCCCCTGTTCATGATGTAATTTACTGTTCTTATTGCTTCACCCCAAAATTCCTTCGGTATTCCCGATTCTTCCATAATTGTCCTGCTTCTTTCTACCAAACTTCTGTTTTTTCTTTCAGCTTTGCCATTCTGCTGTGGACTGTAAGGTAGGTACATTGTAATCCAAAATGATCCCTTTCTCTACACAAAACGTTTTAATATCTTTTGAAATATATTCACCCCCATTATCACACCTCAATTTTGATATCCTCTCATTGAATTTTGACTCAGTCATATTTACATATTTTTTCAATTTATCAAATACCTCACTTTTCTCTTTAATTAAATATACTGCACAAAAATTTGAAAAATCATCAATAAAGGTAACAAAATATTTTTCATTCTCAAATGTAGCAGGTGTAATAGGCCCACAAACATCGGAATGAACTATCTCTAAAATCCTTTTACTTCTAGTTCTAGAACCAAATGGAAATCTAGTTGTTTTTCCTTTTATACAAGGTTCACAAAAATCATTGTCTTGTACTGTTACTTTTTCTAATCCATTGACCATCTGTTTATTTATTAATTCTCTAAGCCCTGAAAACCCAATATGCCCATATCTTTTATGCCACTTTGTAAAATCACTGTCAATATTTCCCACATTCATTGATTCAATTTTTGATAGTACAAATGATACCTCATACAAATTTTCTCTAGTTCCCATACCTATCAGGCTATTATATTTGTTTATCAATTTAACCCTTCCACCTTCAAAAATAACCTTAATATTTGATATTTCCAATTTCTTTACACTCAAAAGATTCCTTCTTAAATTAGGTACATACAAAACATTTCTAATAGTGCAATCTACCTTTTTACATCCTACATTACTCATTACATTTATGTTACCAACTCCCATAGCCAACAAAAATTCATTATTCTTTGCTACTGCTATTTTAATTGGCTCTTTGAGCATTATGAATTCAGCAAAGCAATCCCTTCTATTGACCATGTGATCGGTACACCCCGAGTCAACAAAGAAATGTATACAATCCCTATCATCCTGGGAATTTTCACTTTTTGTTTCTAACATGAAACACGCACTTTTGTCACTTTCTGGTTCTTCTTCTTTCTCTTCGTTTGATGTATAGTTGCTCCTCCTGTCACCTTCTCTATATCTACTAAATCTATTTCGGGAACCACTTGAACCTCGATTTGAACTAAAACCACTGAAATTGCTTCTAGAGCTTGATGTCAAAAGTCTTTTTCACTGTTTGTTTTGTCCTTTTTTCTCCATGAGCCATGTATATTCACTCTGCAGTCTCTTTTAAAATGTCCCTTTTCATCGCATCTGTAACATTCCCACTTTTGTGCTTGAAATGCATAACCTGTACTTTGTGAGTTTTCTTCCTTTTGCCTATTCAAGTTTCGTTTTTCATATTCACTTACTAGCTTCTTTTTAACTTCAGAGTAAGTTAAGTCCTTGGAATTTTCAATCACTGTTACAATTGTGTCATAGGACTTGGGTAAACTTAATATATATATATATATATAATCAAAAACCTTATTGAACCCGTAGGTGTAAGGTATATGTTATGCACAAGTTACTGCATCTCGTAGACGAACTTCCTCCATTCTTTCTTGTCTCTTGCCAGTACTCTCGCTCGTTGTTGTGTTACGCCCCGCTCTTCCAGTATATGCTCCATATTTTGGTTCCATGTCTTGATTGGTCTTCCTCTTGATCTCTTAGTCGGCACCCGTGACTCCCATGTTTTCTTGACCGGTCTGTCGCTGCTCATCCGGACCAAGTGTCCATACCACCTCAACTGGCTCTTTTCGATTTTCTTGATAACTGGTTCTGTTCCTAATTGTTCTCTTATTATTGTATTCCTTATTCTGTCTCGTTTAGTTATTCCAAGGACCCCTCTCAGATACTTCATCTCAATGCTCTGGATTCTGGATTTCAGTCTCTTGCTCAGCACCCAGCTTTCACACCCATAAGTTAAAACTGGGAGAAACACTGTTCTGTATACGCACATCTTTGTTTTCCTTGAAATTTCTTTTTTCCATATAAATGTGTTCCTCAGTAAATGGTATAGCTTTGATACATTTTCCATTCTGTATGATATTTCTGTTTCATGTGTTCCGTTGCTACTTATGTATACTCCTAGATATTTGAGGTCTTCCACTTGCTCGATATCCTTGTTGTCAATTTTTATGTTCAGTTTTGAGTAGGTTTTCCCCAATACCATGACTTTGGTTTTGTTGGTATTTATTTTTAAGCTTCTAGCTGATAGTGCGTCATTCCAATGGTTCAAGTTGGTTTCAAGGTCTATTTCACTTCGTGCAAATACGACCAGATCATCTGCAAATGCACACTCGCTCATATGCTCCGCTTCTAAGTTTCTGTGGCCCACGTATATGGCTTTTGTTCTTGTTTTTACTTCTTTGATGACGTCATCCATTATCATGTTAAATAATATTGGGCTTAATACTCCTCCTTGTCGTAACCCCACATTAACGCTAAATTCTTGTGATTCCATATTATGCGTTCTAACCACATTCCTGTTGTTTCTATGTATGCTCTCTATTGCTCGTTGTAATTTTCCTGATATTGACCTTTGTCTTAGACTTTCCGCTATTACTTCTCTTGGAACCCTGTCAAACGCTTTTTCCAAGTCCAGAAAAGCCAGGAAGTACTGCTTTCCATACTCTCGTGTACGTTCTTGCAGCTGTTTTATGGTGAAGATGTGGTCTTGTGTACTTCCTCCCTTCCTAAACCCGCTCTGTGACTGCTCCATGTTAGGTTCTATTTCGTATCTTAATCTTTGTTCTAGTATTCTTTCATATACTTTGGAAGCTATACTTAATAGAGTGATGCCTCGATAATTGTCACAGTCGTGCTTATTTCCCTTCTTGAATATCGGAATGACGATACCCACTTCCCAGTCCTTCGGTACCCTTCCTTCGTTCCAGCATACGTTGCAGATTTTGGTTAGAAAGTTCATGCCATGTACTCCTAAATTTTTTAACATTTCTGCAGTAATCTGGTCACATCCTGCAGATTTACCTTTCTTCAGCTTATTGATAGCATAAATTACCTCATCCTCAGTAATGCTGTGTCCTTGTAGGGAATCTATTTCCTTCTCTTCCCATGAATTTCCGTTCATGTCCCCATCCGGGTTTAGTAAATTTTTAAAATGCTCTTTCCATCTTTCTAAAATTTGTTCTTTTTCATGAAGCATTTCCCCTTCTCGGTTTCTTATCTGTATTAATGTTTGCTGGTGATGACTTCCGGCTTTCATATTTTTCAGTATTCGATAGAACAGCTTTTGATTTGCATGGTAGTCCTCTTCCAGTTTACTTCCAAACGTTTCCCATGATTTTCGCTTGGCTTCCTGGACTGTTTTCTTTACTTTGTTGTTCTGTTCTTTGTATTCGGTGTATCTTTCATTGGTTCCTTCTTTGAGATACTTTCTCCATCTGCGTTTCTTTTCTTTTATTTGTTCTTTTATCTCGTCGTTCCACCAGGCAGTTTGTTTCTTGTTTTTATTTACTTTTATATAGCCGCATACTGTCTTGGCCACTTCTATCAGTGCTGTTTTGAACATCGTCCACCTTGTTTCTAGGTTCATATTTCCTGTTGATATGTCTCTTAGTCTAGTGTCAACTTCCCTTTGATACTTCAAAGCTGTTTCTTTGTTGTGTAGCTTGTAACCTCTTATTGTTTCTTTGCTAGGTATTGTTTCTTGATTTCTTGATCTTTTCTGTTTACCTTTATGATTTTGGTTTCCTATGTTTGTTTTCACCTTTACTAAATAGTGATCGCTGTTTATTTCTGGGCCTCTACTGACTCTCACATCTTTGATGTCTTTCCTATAGGGTCTGTTTATTAATGCGTAATCTATTATGGACTTTTCTCCCCTACTTTCCATTACTCTGGTATATTTATGGGACTCTTTATGCTGGAAGAAAGTGTTCATTACTAAAAAGTTGTTTTGGGTACAGAAGTCCATGATCCGTTTCCCATTGTTGTTTCTAACTTCTTCTCCATGGATTCCTATTATTTCTTCTGTCTCATTCGTTCTCTTACCTACTCTCCCATTTATATCGCCTAGTATGATTATTCTTCCTCTTATCTCTTCTACTATCTGGGAAACTTCTTCCCAGAATTTATCTTTAATGTTGGTTCGTTCATTTTCGTCTGGTCCGTATAGTATTATTACATTCGTTTTTTCTTTTCCTTCGGTCTCCAGTGTGATTTTTAATATTCTTTCCGAGATGTACTCATATTTCTGGACAAATTTTGTACTTGTCTTCTGTATTACGCATCCCACCCCTGCTTGCGCTCTGTCCTCTGGTTTTACTCCGCTTAGTATCACTAGGTGACCGTTTCGTTGTGTTAAGCATTTCCGTCCTTTCTTTTTCGTTTCTGTTATAGCTAATAGTTGTATCCCCGAGTTTTCGAATTCTTCTATGAGTTCGTCTTCTTTACCGTTCAATCCCCTGACATTCCATGTTCCAAAGGTCCAGCTCGTAAATTTACCTTTCTTGTTTCTACCCACATCTTCGTCTAATAGTATATTTCGTGATCCAGTATTCATTGTCCGTGCCTTAGCAGTTGTCGTTGTCTGCATTTGTTCCATTTCCATTTGCTTTGCTAGTTTTTTGATTGCGGTCTATTTTCTTCCACTTCTATTACTCCTCTAGTCTCTTTGCTCCATATGTATTCCTTCCCATTTATCCACATTTTTTGGTACCCTATTTTCACTTCTTTGCCCTCGCGTCTCTCCTCTTTTGCAATACTTCTTATTTCCTTTTGTATGAATCTCTCCTCCACCGTTAGATCATTGTCAATGTAGATTTGCGTATTTTTTAGCTTATTCTTCGCTTTCATAATTTCTAGCTTCTTTCCAAAGGAATCTATCTCTACTCTTGTCATTTGCCACTCCCTATTCTTGGTTATTACGTGTACTTCTCCCAATTTGGCTTCTATTTGTAACTTTTTCGCCAGAAATTCCATTACTCCCTCCTTTGTCAGGTTCTCCCTGGTTGTTAGTCCTTTTATTATAATATTATTTTTCCTTTTTGTTTTTTCCTCTCTCTCTATTCTATTTTCCAGTTTTTCAATCCTTTGCTCCAGTTGTTGCTTTTCGTGCATCCATTTCTCCTCTCTCTTTTCCATTTCCTGCTTCAATTCCTTGATTTCCTTCTTTAGGTCCTCTGTATTCTGCCTCATTTCTCCCATTATCTGCCTCATCATTTCTTTCAGTTCTTCCATCGCGCCCCCTTCCTCTTTACTACTTTTCTTTTCTACAATAAAATCACTTTGTTGTTGACCTCCCGCTCTTTCTTGTTCTATTTTTCTCTGTTCTGGCGATCTAATAGTTTTCTTGCTTCTTCCAAATAATTCTCTTGCGTTGTTCGTGTCTAGCACGTCCGAATCCCTATCTCTGCCGCGCTTTTTAATTCCGCTCATTTGCCCACTTCTGCGACAGCTCGCGCAGACTGGCGTTCGCTAGCAATCTAATGCGTGCCCGGCAACAAACCGGTCAGAGAAGGTCACCGCCCGACTAAGCAGGACGCGACTCGAGTCGACCTCTCGGAAATCACGCCCCACCGCTCGTAGATGTCTCTCCTCTCTTCACCTATTTCATGCTTTCTTCCTTCCAAGTATACTTAACCACACTTTTCTCTCTATTATTTGCCCGATGTTTGTTGATTAACTTTTGATTTAATTTAACTTTTGTTTAACTGACCTGTTATAGGGGTGCTTCTCACTTCCCTCACTCACTCTGCACAGACTCTGTGTTTTTATCACTCAAAGATTCGCTTGAAAACTTACTTTAATTGTACTGTGTGATGGGACCGACTTGTCGGTTATCGCATCACACCTTAAACTTAATAAAATATTACAAATATGATCTTCATCTTTCATATCTGCTCCTGATATTTTTAATTGTCTCACTACTTCATCGAATTCATGCAAAAATTCTTCCATTGGTTGTTTTTCTGTTAATTTCATAGAAAGCAATTTTTTCTTTAAATAAAGCTGTCCAGGCAAGCCTGTTTTCTCATATTTCTCCTCTAATGTACTCCACATTTTGAATGCTGTATCTTTGTCACGCAAATATTCTAACTGTGAGTCCTGCACACCCTGAATTATTAATGATTTAGCCTTCGCATCTTTTTTAATCCAGTCTTCCTTTTGTTGTTCAGTAATTTCTGCGCTTATAACCTTTTCTTTCGTTGCAAATTCCAGTACTCCGTTCTCACCTAATATCATTTCCATACGAAATTTCCAATTGTAATAATTTTTACCATCCAACGGTTCTATTGTATAACTTCTGGTTTGCGACATTTTTCACTGTTAATTTCCTCTTTCCTTTGTTTAACAAAACCACCTGTGCATACGCCCTGTCGCACAAAAACTACCGCCAAAACTTTAACCTTACTTTTTCCTTTTTGTTTGTGCTGGCTACTACCGCCGTTTTTTCGTTGTTTTCTCTATACTTAATACTTCTTCGTGTCCTTCAGCCTGTCTGGGCCCATAACCTGAAGAATAAAACGCTTTGCACAGGTTTTTATGTAAGATATTTTATTCAAACAAAGCCATTACGCAGTTGACACTTTTTCACAACGACCATCATCTTACTTCTGTCTTATATCTAGTCTACCAACTTAAAGTTACCAAAAAACAACTAACGATTCTTAGCGCATATTCTAACAAATGTGCCTTTGGTTATATATATATATATATATATATATATATATATATATATATATAACAAACAGTAATTTTAATTTATGTTCTCTGTCAGGTTTCCGCGGGTAGTAGTATGTGTTGTCACTGGATTCCGGGTTTTCTTCCGCGTTTCCACTGCTTGGTCTTTGAAAAGACCGATGCTGGTTTCTTGACGACGTTTCGGCAAAATCACACTTGCCATCTTCAGGTCTGCGATAACTGTCTGCTTCTGCTTCTTGTTATTCGTAAACAGTTTACGTCCGTCATCTCTATTGTTTAACATAGGCCATAACATAGATTTCGACAGAACAAGAATTATCGCTAAATCGAATTTTCAGACCCGTATAATACGAGAAGCCATAGAGATAGAGAAACGCCCTAATAGCCTAAACAAAAGAGATGACGGACGAAGACTTCCAAACACATGGAAAACGGCCATCAAACACACACAGTCCGGAAACTCAGAGACACACACGGACCGAAGGTTCAACACAACACAATGTTACCATTAGCCCCTCCCAAATACATGCATACGACGTTGTATCACAGATGGCTCCAGGTCCGTGCGACTGACTGTGGAAACCCCGACCAATCCTAGTGCGGAGTGACGATCATGACATAAGCAACGGCCAATAATAGTGCGGCATATAGTGGCGTGACGCATACGGACCAATAGCATAAAACTAAGATGACTAAAAGTTGTGCGCGTTACTGTAGTGCCGTGTGCATGTCCAATGAGGTTTTTGGTGACATCAGCAAGAACCAATGGGAAGGAGTGCCCATAAGACACATAGTAAAAGGAATGGATATAAATTACGGCGTGAACGCTGCCAAACAACAGTTCATCATTAGTCTTCTGACATCATAATCTCAACAGCCTTCAGACAAGAAGAAACCATCTACAACAGGCAGATACCAAGAAGAATCTTCAGAGCCATATTGGCCCTACGATACAAAGGCCCACATAATACGGCCCAACGCATCAAGCCTAAGACGTCACCAGGTCCAACGATCCAAAGGCCCTCACATAGTACGGCCCTACGCATCAAAGGCCCACATAATACGGCCCAACGCACCAAGCCTAAGACGTCACCAGGTCCAACGATACAAAGGCCCATATAATACGGCCCAACGCACCAAGCCTATGACGTCACCAGGTCCAACGATACAAAGGCCCACATAATACGGCCCAACGCACCAAGCCTAAGACGTCACCAAGACCAACGATACAAAGGTCCACATAATACGACCCAACGCATCAAGCCTAAGACGTCACCAGGTCCAACGATCCAAAGGCCCTCACATAGTACGGCCCAACGCATCAAAGGCCCACATAATACAGCCTAACGCATTAAGCCTAAGACGTCACCAGGTCCAACGATCCAAAGGCCCACATAATACGGCCCAACGCATCACCCCTAAGGCGTCACCAGGCCCAACGATCCAAAGGCCCCACATAGTACGGCACAACGCATCAAGCCTAAGATGTCACCAGGTCCAACGATCCACAGGCCCACACAGTACGGCCCAACGCATCCGGCCTAAGACCTCACCAGGCCCGACGGCATCAGGTTCCCCGACGCACCCTCATTTGTATTACGCCACTACAGATTAGTGAGTGTCGTTAAACACCAGTTACGCGAGTGTGTGTTACGCGAATTTGTCCAAAAGCCTGTTCCCCCCCCCCAGTGCCGTTAAAACAATAGGAATACGTGAGTGCACCGACAACGCCCCCCCCCATTAAGTGCCAAGTGACGCTACTCCACTAACTCCCCCCCCCTCCCCAGTGCAAACAAACACTGTTAGTTTCTCTTATGATCCTTGTACATATATCTTGCATAACATTATTACTTGTTTTTCTTGTTTGCTTGTGAATGAAAATAAAGTATATTCATTTATTTTATGTGACCCTTGTCTTTTTATTGCTACCACCACAACTTAAGTGAGTCTCTGCCCGCCCCCTGTTAAAACCGATAAAGTGGTATGTAACAATTTGGCGCCGAACTAAGTGGCTGTGTAAAGTGCAGTGTAAGTGCTTTAGAACCCACCCCCAAGGAAGAAGACCATGTTGGCGACATCAGGAGGACTGCCACCACCGCAGCAGCTGCGACCAAAGGCACCATAACTTCGGCATATCCATCACCGCCGTCGCCAGCACCGACATACACAGTGCCGCTGCCCCCAGCAGTGCTTCGAAAAGCGCAACCACACCAAGGGCTACTACCGCCCACCAACCGGTGGCCACCTCGGATCAACCACCGCCCCGGACCCAACGCCGCCCCCGGACCAAGGTTTCGTGGGAAGCCCATTGCCACCGCCGCCCCCGGACCAATATTTCGTGAGAGGACCGTTGCCGCCTCGACCAGCTTCCATCATGAAGCCAATGGCCGCCTCCGTACAGGCTGACGCGCCTGAAGACGCCGCCGCCCCTAGAACCATCGATGTGAGGATGTAAGCTGCCACCTCCACCCCGGCAGGATTTTTGCCAAAGATCTACGGCTATCATCATCCATAATGCCGTTCCTCAGACGAGGAGCTGCCCCCAGGTCAATTGGCAGTGACCCTTACGGTCTCAACTACTATGAACCTCTGCACCCCTTCAGTGGGCATCCGAAAGAGGACCCACGCGAGTTCATAGAGCACCTAGAGGACTATCTCCAACAGTATGACCTGGACTCGCCAAAGGACATAGATGATGCCGCACGTACATATCTCCGGGGAGGGGCCGCTGCATGGCACCGCCAAAATAGGCGAACCTTTTGGCATGTGGAGGGATTCGGTGGCAGGTTCCGGATGGAATTCTTTAACAACGAAGAATATGCAAACTTCCTGAAGAAATCACCTCAAGGTGATTGCGAACAGACTCCATTTGCTGACACTGGCACTTCGGACGATGCGCCATTCGAGTAGGAGTGTGCGGTGGAAGTTAATCAGGAACCAATGCAATATATAAAAGATTCCTCCAGCGTAAGAACTATCCAGCCGCCCCCGCCCTACGGTGGATCCTTTGACGAAGACCCACTAGTCATCATAGAATTGCTGGAGGATTACCTGCTACAATTTCCTCAAGATGTATTGAGAAACGTTGACCTGGCAGTCAGCCCTCACCTGACAGGTGAAGCAAAGAAATGGCATCAGTACTTTTGGGGAACCTTCCAGACAATAGAAGAATTTGGCAGGCGGTTTCGGATCGAGTTTTTCAATAATCAAGACTACTCGACATATCTGAGAGAAACTCAAATTCCGTCGGCCAGTATCAACACTACCAAACACATGGATTTTGTGTACGCAGCAGAACACAAGCCACAGTCACAGTCCTCAACAAACGGACCCGCAACGGCAACGCGTTTGCCAAACCAGGACAATGTCTCGAACTCAACGGTCAACGCCAACCATCCAGCCGCCAAGCAGAAAGATTGTGTGGGTACTACAGTGGACCACAAGACGTCATTACGGTCCGCAGCAGACGGACCCACCATGGACACGGACGTGCCAGTTCAGGACGGTGTCGTGGTTCCAACAGCCTGCACCAATCTTCCAACTGCCATGAATTGTGTGGAGACCACGATGAATAAGAAGACATCGTCACAGTCTTCGGCAAACAAACTTAGCACACCAACGGACGTGCTAATGCAACACATACACCTATCCTAAGAACGACTATCGACAAGCAAAACAAACGAGTACCCACCGCGAAAGTTGACAGATTGTGGAGCCGAAATTTATGCAAACTATTCACCAGCAAGCAGCCTACACATAGAGTGACAAGTCGCCAAAACCGAAGCAGAGTTGCTCGACGCAAGATGTCGCTTAGAAGAACTCTAAAGTCCACTCGGAGAAGAACCGTGCAAAATGGCCAACAACGCCAAAACTACATTAAGATGGGTCAAGCACATTGGAACTCAGCGAATCATAAACCATTTGATCCGGGCATCCACCGGCCAAGAGTCTCATCGTCCAGGTCCATCGGTCGACTCAGGATCAACCACGAGGACCCAAGACCAGACCCACCCCCGAATCCTGGACAGGAACCCCTGCCCGGACCCAGCCATCATTAGTGTTAGTGACACTTAGTGAATAGAAGACCTGGAGCATCGTGTGGTACAACGTCTTTCCCAGGGGGGGGGGGCGTTTGTTACCATTAGCCCCTCCCAAATACATGCATACGACGTTGTATCACAGATGGCTCCAGGTCCGTGCGATTGACTGTGGAAACCCCGACCAATCCTAGTGCGGAGTGACGATCATGACATAAGCAACGGCCAATAACAGTGCGGCATATAGTGGCGTGACGCATACGGACCAATAGCATAAAACTAAGATGACTAAAAGTTGTGCGCGTTACTGTAGTGCCGTGTGCATGTCCAATGAGGTTTTTGGTGACATCAGCAAGAACCAATGGGAAGGAGTGCCCATAAGACACATAGTAAAAGGAATGGATATAAATTACGGCGTGAACGCTGCCAAACAACAGTTCATCATCAGTCTTCTGTCATCATCATCTTCAACAGCCTTCAGACAAGAAGAAACCATCTACAACCAGCAGATACCAAGAAGAATCTTCAGAGCCATATTGGCCCAACGATACAAAGACCCACATAATACGGCCCAAAGCATCAAGCCTAAGACGTCACCAGGTCCAACGATCCAAAGGCCCTCACATAGTACGGCCCTACGCATCAAAGGCCCACATAATACGGCCCAACGCACCAAGCCTAAGACGTCACCGGGTCCAACGATACAAAGGCCCACATAATACGGCCCAACGCAGTAAGCCTAAGACGTCACCAGGTCCAACGATACAAAGGCCCACATAATACGGCCCAACGCACCAAGCCTAAGACGTCACCAGGACCAATGATACAAAGCCCCACATAATACGACCCAACGCATCAAGCCTAAGACGTCACCAGATCCAACGATCCAAAGGCCCTCACATAGTACGGCCCAACGCATCAAAGGCCCACATAATACGGTCCAACGCATCAAGCCTAAGACGTCACCAGGTCCAACGATCCAAAGGCCCACATAATACGGCACAACGCATCAAGCCTAAGACGTCACCAGATCCAACGATCCACAGGCCCACACAGTACAGCCCAACGCATCCGGCCTAAGACCTCACCAGGCCCGACGGCATCAGGTTCCCCGACGCACCCTCATTTGTATTACGCCACTACAAATTAGTGAGTGTCGTTAAACACCAGTTACGCGAGTGTGTCCAAAAGCCTGCCCCCCCCAGTGCCGTTAAAACAATAGGAATACGTGAGTGCACCGACAACGTTCCCCCCCTCATTAAGTGCCAAGTGACGCTACTCCACTAACCCCCCCCCAGTGCAAACAAACACTGTTAGTTTCTCTTATGATCCTTGTACATATACTTGTTTTTCTTGTTTGCTTGTGAATGAAAATAAAGTATATTCATTTATTTTATGTGAACCCTTGTCTTTTTATTGCTACCACCACAACTTAAGTGAGTCTCTGCCGGCCCCCTGTTAAAACCGATAAAGTGGTAGGTAACAACAACTTGATTCGCCAGCCGATACCCCTACCGCCGGCCCCACCACAAGAGCTATGACTCGCAGACTGCAGCAAGACATACAAATCTGCCCACCGCACACGGCTTGTCTCACTTCGACACGATCTACAGCAACAAGCAGAACTTCTTGATAATGGCAACAGCGAGAGTGTCGAAAGCTCGAGAGAACGGAAGTCCACATACGGACTCTACGACAACGCGGATCAATTCCCGAAGCAGAAACGATATATATATATATATATATATATATATATATATATATATGTCGTTTCTGGTTATTTAATAATACTAAGAGGGAGAGAGCGAGAGAGTTATTACAACCAAAGGCACATTACTAGGTAAATCATCGAATGAAAAGATCCTGGATAGAAGTTTCCTTCGAGAATGGCCACAACTACAATGACCAAAAGATATCATCTCATCTTTTTGGTTTCTGGGTTGAAACCGTGTCGTCGTCTTTGCTTCTGCTGGCGACATTTTGTCCACTATCCTAAGGTCTTTGTGTAAAAGACACATTATCATCTTCATTAAACAAAGTTTCATGATTAAAATCCATTCATTAGTTTTAAATTCATATAACTTATCGCCTGAAATAGCTTAGAGTTTAGAATTATAATGAACACAGGTGATTACGAAAACAGGTATAGCAGAAAGTCAGTAGTCTAAATTAAGGAAATGTGTTAATTCCCCACTGATAAAATAGGTCATATTTTACATTCAGAATGACACAAACTTTCACTAAACTCTGACTCCATTACTAGTTTGCTATATATAGAGGGCCCTAATTGAGTGTCATTTCAAAACGCCATGGTGTATAATCGGCTGCGTTTTCAAGTCACAATTTTACTTTCTTATACGTAGTATAAGGAAGTATTGTGATGATGAAAATTTTCGACCTTGAGATTTTTGCAGATGTCCACGTTTTGAAGTCCCCTGATACCGAAAAACTGGTTTTAAAAAAATGTCTGTCTCTCTCTGTGTGTGTGATCACGATAGCGGCCAAACCGCTATAGGTATCAATTCCAAATTTTATATTTACGAATATAATCTCCCTCTTGAGATCTGATTAGATTTTCAGTAAAATCGGCAGACCGGAAGTAGTAGTTTATTTGAGTGAAATAATCGAATTTTGCCAATTATTCGTCAACTACTAAGTTTAAACAAATTTGTAAAGAATTCATATATACTCAAAATTAAATTTGAGAAGAATTTTATTAAAAAAGTTTTTCGAAATTCCTACCGGAAGTAGGTCTTTTACTCTTATCGAAAATCAGTTTCTTGCGAATATTTCGCAAGTCATGCTTTTTAGACAGGTACGTTATGAGTATAAAAGTATTTAGAACTTAATTTTCAATACCTTTTGTATAAAAAATTCGGACCGGACGTAACACTTTTACTCTTATCGAATAGCGATTTTTGCAAATATTTCGCAAATTATGCATTCTATATATATTTGTCAAGAATACAAAAGCATTTAGAGTTGGATTTGAAATATTTTTTGTATAAATGAAATTTCAAAATTCGAACCGGAAGTAACAATTTACTCGTATGGAAGAGCGATTTTTGCAAATATTTCATAAATTATGCATTCTATATATATTTGTCAAGAGTACAAAAGTATTTAGAGTTGGATTTGAAATATTTTTTGTATAAATGAAATTTCAAAATTCGTACCGGAAGTAACAATTTATTTACTCCTATCGAATAGCGATTTTTGCAGATATTTCGTAAATTATACATTCTATATATATTTGTCAAGAGTATAAAAGTATTTAGAGTTGGATTTGGAATATTTTTTGTATAAATGAAAATTCAAAATTCGGACCGGAAGTAATACTTTTACTCTTAGTGAATAGCATTTTTTTGCAAATATCTCATAAAGTATGTATCCTGTAGAGATTTATTAAGAGACTGGAAGTACTTAGAATAGGATTTTGAATAATTTTTGTATAAAATAATTTTTAAAATTGAATGATTTGAAACGCTCATACGTATAAGAAAGTCGTGTGGTGGCCACACCTAATTTTTTTGATTTGATTCTCTTAAAATGCAATAATAAGGCATATTATACCTATATTAATTTAATGAATACAATTTTATGCCAAGCTTCCCTTTTAACAATACATTATATTTCATGTTTATAATAATGTTAGTGTTTTACTTCAAAAGTACTTTCAAAGAGGAAGTTTACTAATAATTTCCACCACTGATAAAGAAGCTAATTGATGCTGTAGTAATTTTGAATTTAACAATAGTGAACCAATGAAGCAGCTATGTAGCCTTATAAAAATTAATTTACTAAATAATACTATATTTTCCTTGCATTAATTATTTGTTCTTGATATGACTTGAGTACCATCTAACACTCTTATTGTTATTATTTATTTAAAATGCATATTTTGAAATCTATTAGTCCTCTAAATTATTTTATAAATCTGCGATCTCTAGTGATTTGACAGTTGCTGACAATATACTTTAGGTTGGCTAACCTAGATTTTATATTAATTGTACGTCAAAAATAGTGAACATTTATTAAAATATATTGAAATGGCCAAGAAATCCTATGATTTACTATTTAAGTTGTTATTAATTGGTGACTCAGGTGTTGGAAAGACGTGCATATTATTTAGATTTTCAGATGATGCATTTACAACTACTTTTATTTCTACAATTGGTAAATTAACTTATTATTACATTCTAATTTTATCATGAGTATCAGAAATTTAGCAATTAATTTAATATAATCTAAATACTTAATAGTTACCCTGAACATCATTTATAAATAGATTTGTAGAGGGCGAGGTCATAAGAAGCGCGAAATTTAAAATATTGTTTTCTTTATTTTAGGAATAGATTTTAAAATAAAAACTGTTGAATTACGGGGGAAAAAGATTAAATTGCAAATATGGGACACAGCAGGACAAGAAAGATTTCACACTATTACTACATCATATTACAGAGGCGCTATGGGTATAATGTTAGTATATGATATAACAAACGAAAAGAGTTTTGAAAACATTGTTAAGTGGCTAAGGAATATAGATGAAGTAAGTGGACAAAAAATATCTATACAATTTTAATAATATTAATTTTAGCACGCAAACGAAGATGTAGAAAAAATGATACTAGGAAATAAATGTGATATGGATGATAAACGAACAGTCAGTAAAGATAAAGGCGAGGCAGTATGTGTTGCAATAATCAATAATTCTTTAGATTAAAATTTTTCATTCACAGATTGCTAGGGAACATGGAATTAGATTTATGGAAACATCTGCAAAGGCTAATATTAATATAGAAAGAGCTTTTAATGAATTAGCAGAAGCAATATTAGATAAAACAGCAGGTAGAGAACCAGGTGAACATATAGACAGAGTTATGGTAGATAGAAGACAGCAATCAAGTACTTCAAAATCATGCTGCAATAACTAAGTATTTAGTTTAAGTTTCACTAAGATCATCATATAAATATATATATAAAACTCATTATTTTTTAAAGTGTGTATTATAAAATAGGAAAATAAAGTGTCTTGCATATGTTGCTTTGTGTAAACAGATGATATTGTATTTAATTTTGTAGAAATATTAGATTGTTAGTGCTTTAATAAGTGGTTTAAAAGACAATTGATTCATATACATACACATTGAAACTTTTTATATATTCATAACTATAAACTCAATATTCATAAATCACTGGACCAAATTTTATCAACTTATTCAATGCTTTAAATAGGTAGAGCAAACTATCGAAACATGCACTATAAATAACTTGGGATTTGTTACAATAGAAATAAAACACAAACAATTGTTTGAGATTTGTAGTATATTTAAATTAAAAACACAACAGCTGTTTCGCTGTTTTTAATTTAAATATAGTGTAAATCTGAAACAATTGTTTGTGTTTTATTTCTATTGGAATATGGATTTACATCAAGTAAAGGCCGAATCTATTGAATTTTTGGATTTGTTAGTTGAAATGCCAAATATTTGCTTGAGGATTATATAAAATGTGCAGTGGTGTTTCTTGCAAAATTATTTGATTCTTATGTTTAATATATTGCTTTATTATACACTTGCATTGCTAAATTAACAAAAGAAAAATTAAAACATATATGTACAGTTCATTTTCACAGTACCATATAATAAAAGTTAATTGTACAAATTAATGCTTCTAGGAAACAAATACTGCTTATAGGTTCTTTTTATAAAAGGGAAAAAATGGTAATATTTTTTAAAATATGTTACAATGTAAAACTTTGCTATGATTATGTACTAAATCATAAGAAAAGTGGAGCCAAAATCATAGAATATTCAAGTAAATTATTTATAATTTTCTCATGCTACACAAATTAAAAATAAAATAATTAAAATAAACTAACCAATGTTTTATACATTAAATGTATTTATCGTATGATAGTCAAATTATTGCGAATACTTTCTCTCATAAGATAAGGTTTCACAGGGCATTCTATTTTAAAGGAAAAGAAAATCAGTTTAATTTGAAATTAGATCATACAGACTGCCATGTTAGGTTAATTATATAGAATTCCAAGTTTACATTATCTTATATTTCATGACATTACTTAATAGCTAATTATTGTTTTAAAATGTTTTATTTAATAATAATAAAAACAATTGTAATGGATATATGTATATGTTTACTGTTTGAAATCTAATTATAATATTTATTTGATAATTCTATATTATTTGAATCTAATTACATTTCTTTTTGTAAATGAGTATTTTGTTAATATTGTGTTGTTCAAATTGACTGAATAAATGTAATAAACAGAACTTCATAGCAATTTAATATAACATTTTTATTTCAAATAATATATACTTATTTCCTGTTATGAGACAGATGCTGTAACCTGTTTGTAAGAATACTATGTTAATATTAGTATATACCTATATACAGGGTGTCTCTAAAAGGTGCGGAAAAAACGCTACCACACATTTCTGAGGGCGATCTAACCCAACTTACCTCAGTCCAAAAGTGAATGCACCATTGCATTGAATTGCCACAAGAATAACACCCAAATTACAGAAGCATATGTGTCCATATACGGAATGAATTTTTTATATCCAGATTACTCATAAACGGCTGCTCCAATCAACTCCTACCAGGTATACCTTTTCTAGGTAAAAAACATTGGAGAATAAGAATTTTTATTTAAAAGTTAAATACAGTGTGTCTCAAAAAAGTTATTACGTTTTAAATGGATACAATATGCCGCAGGTGGCGCCCTCTACATTTTGCAATGAAAATGAGAGCAGATTTAAATTTTTTACCCCACGAAACCCCCCCTACCCAAATATTGTGACAATATACCAATTATTACAGAAATTATTTATAAAAAACTAAAACCAAATTAAACTTTTGACACTCTGTATCTCCGAAAGCATCCACTTTTGGACTGAGGTAAGTTGGGTTAGATCGTCATATTTTGCCCTCAGAAATGTGTGGTAGCGTTTTTTCCGCACCTTTTAGAGACACCCCGTATATAATTATCTTTAAAAGGTGTATCATAAACAAAACTTGGAAAGGTAATAAATATCTTTGTTGGTAATTGGAATGTTAAACAAACTATATTTGTAACAACAGTAATTTAATTTGCAATATTTGACAACATTCAGTGCTTGATACATTATGTAAAGCACAAATTTTAAGCTTGTACATAGTCCATGTTGTTCCTAGTGAAACATATTTGCGCTTCAAAGAGCGGAACCTGAAGAGTTTTTGATGTTTAAACCAGTTTTTGTTGTCATTGTATGTAGTGATCTAGGAAAATTCTAGGACACTCAGAACTTCCTATCTACTAACTAGAGTGTATTGTATATAATTAGCAGCTGTTTTTCAAAGCCTCATATAAAAAACTATTACGACCTTCTGTGTGTGCCATCTGCAAGAAGCCATTTTGAATATTTGTTATAATAAAATTGTTCTTTCTACATAGCTTTAAAGTACTATACACAGCAAATTTTCTCAAATATGTTTTTGTTTAACTTCTCCTTTATTTTTCAAATTTGACAGGAACCCCCAGCAATATACTACAATAGTCTTGGACCAAAAAGAAATTAGGGTGCAATATAAAAAAAGGGAGTGGGGGCTCCTGACACGTTTGCGCTTCAAAGGTTGCAATCTGAAAGAGGCTTCGATATTGTTTAAAACACTTTTTGTTTCATCATTTCATTTACTTAAATAATGGATATTACCTGTTTAGGAAATTCTGAAGCACCCGGTATAGTTTTTTTTTCATTTTTAGCATTCTTTCTTTTTCCGTATGTATAAATTTTTGGTGTTGAATACCGACAAAATTTTCTATCGTTAACAATTATGCCGGCTGCTTGCCACCGTCGGCGTCGTGATGGTGTGTGAATAATCATCATTTATAACGACCGGCTGTTGTTGCCAAGAGTTCTAGTAGTACCTACTGTCCTGTTTAAATCGTTTTTTTTTAGGTAATAATAATAATTAGAATTTCGCCTAGACATTTATTATCTTTTTTTTGTTTTTGCGTCTTTCAGTATGTTCCTGTGTTTTTGTTATGTTTGCAGACATTTAGTCGCTTGCCTTATATCAGTTACTTATACGCTTATACCGTATGTGTCAATTTTCATTAGGTATAGGGATTCAATTTTACATGCGATTTATACATATACAAGTAATATGTGGCAACGTGCCACCCCACAGCGTCCGTCACCAATCCCGGGAACAATCGACATCAAAACGACTTTCTCCGATCTTCCCACTTCTGCCGACCAGATTTTACATTCAATGTTAGCTGCGAATACGTTGCGATCTAATCTGCAATGCCGTCTTATTACTGGAACGGGAAACATCAAATAGCCGCCGCGATCTCCTGATCTAGTAATTTATTATTATTTTCAGAATCCTTTTTTATTTACCTTATTTTCAATTTTATTAGAATTACGCTTTTGTTTGTGTCATGCAGCGTGAACGCAGCTTAATAATTCTCTGCATTTACTAAAAGGAAAAAGAAAAACAAATCCTTGTAACTCGTAAATATTTCTGAACGCATTACAAACATCCAACCCGCTGGTCGAAGAGTTACTGCTAACCACGCTAACTTGTATTTACTTACGAGCATGCATCGGTTGCGCTGACATTGGAAAGGAAAGAAGGGGTATACTATGTTGCCACATACTGTATGGATTAATCGCCTATGGCTAATGAAAATTGACACGTGCTGTATAAGAAATGCTCTTGAAATTTTACCCAAGCAGTTAGTGCCCATAACAATGCTACTACCCATATCCGGAGTTTTCACAAAAGTTTTTTTTTTTTTGGTAGCACAGTAGGTGCTATTGATGATAAACGCATACGTATGAGAAATCCTAAATATAGTGGATCATTGTATTTCATTTAGAAGGAATTTATTTCGTTGACACAAATTGCAGATTTATTGCTACTGATTTTGGAAATGAAGAAGACAATGGCATATTTAAAAAAATCCGTCATTTCACATACTAATTTTAACTTCACTTTCTTCGATCATTTGTAAAAGCTATTAAAATATTTTTCAATTCAACATCATGCGTAGCGGTCGCAAAGTCTGGACAGATGCCTTACTCACTGTTTAGATACAATTAATAATTGATATTATCGTGCAGTAACCACAGAATAGTTACGCTATTAAACAATGAAAAATGTTGGTAACGATATTTTATATCTTGCAAAATTAGATATAAATATATATATTTAGGAGAAACGTTTTCTTTCGTATTTTGTAGGCTTGATACTGGCAATAAGATATATTACTGACATGCTGAAAACGTGAGTCAACGGATACAACAAATTTAATAAACAAAGCATATTACGCAAAGTCGCATCTTTAGCGTCTCATATGAAATTGTTTATCTATTATGCCAAATATATTTATTTCTTGCTCTTGATCCTAACAAATCATTCAAGTTTGAAGTCCAGAATTAAAAATGTTAAATCTGAATCGCTATAATTTTGTCTAAAGTAGTGGTGGTTTACATAAGGCCGTCTCTTCTTCAAAAAAGGCTTGTATTGCTTCTAAACTTTTGTTTATTTATACACTAATTACCTATTTATTACATGTTATATGTGAAATGCTATAATTTTTAACTGGAATGTTAATACTTCAGCAAAATTCCAAAGGTGGTACATCCGACATGTTAGTAAAGCAAAACTTTTGTAGTTTTTCAGTTACTTTTTCTTGTGTTCCAACTTCTAGATACTCTCGCCTGAAACAGTAAAAAACACGCCTAGGCTAAAGAAATTATATGTATAGTTGTATCGTTTTGGCAACCGACACGGCCAAAGTACGAACTAAAGACGACGATTCAATGCTACTACAAAATTCCATCGACCGGAACATTTCAGAACAATAACATTAAACTAATTAATTAATATTGTTAGGAAATATAGCTTCCGCTAGTAAAATACTATTACATGCAAGCCGGTTACAAATTAAATATTGTACGTAAAATTATAAAATATTACGTTTCCATACCTATATTTTATTTAATGCTTGGCTATTCTATGTAGCGGGAAAGCATTGTTGACAAATTTATATTGTTTGGGTGACAATTATAACAAATGTCAAAAGGTTTATGTATATTATAATATATATATATATTATTTGTGATAGTCAATTGCTTTTCTTCTTCTTCTTCTTCTTCTTTATTGTGGCTTTGAGTTAGACTATTTAGTCTTTTACTCTTCATCTGAGTGCGGTGAATCTTGGAATGTTGGAGTTGAGTGTGATTAGCTATTTTTTATTTTTATTTTGATTAGAATTTGGGGAGGGGTATTAAAGTAGGACCATTTTAGGTCTTTTGTGCTAGAAGTTTTCATTTACATCGTATGCGAGTGCTCTTTTAAGATTTTGGTTTGTGTGGTATTCCATCTGGTTATAGAAGCTGAACGTTCTTTCTCGCCCATGTATACTACTAACTATACATGGACGAGATACGGTTCAGTTCCACTCAGACTAGACCGACTCGTGTTTTGTGGCTCTCGGGCACCGTATTACCTACCGGTTTTCCCGAGAGCCGACAAAACACGAGTCGGTCTAGTCTGAGTGAAACTGAACCGTATTCCCCTATCTTGCCCATGTATAGTTTGAACTAGGTTTGAACCATTTTTACCTCCCCCCAAAAGCAATAATGTCAATCCTAGCAATGACTTTTGTAGGTTATATTACTTGACAGATACAATTTTGCAACATCTCAAATTTGAGGTCATTTTAATTTATTGGCGCATGTCTGTTGCCAAAGCGATTCAACCATAACGCGCAAGTTTTCTCTTTTATTAGAATTTAGATATAGAGTTAATAGTTAAGACCTACTTAGAAGCGTAAGTTTCCGAGCAATAGTGACACCATTCATTGTTAAGGAATTGAGAATACACACGTATATCATATGCATTCTCAACAATCATTGCTGTTTGTCAATAAGCATTTTACAGAATGTTCTAAAGTTTTTGAACATACATATACTATTTACTAGAATTTACAATCAAGATCAACCGTATTTATCCACACATCAGTATGGTTTTATGTCCGGAAGATCAATTACTAATTTAGTTGATATTATGCAATATATTTTATTAGCATTAGATTCCCAACAAGTACATATTTACATAAAATTTTGCAGGGCATTTGAGGTGGTGATTGTGATGGTATACTAAGTAGGTTTTAATCTGTTGTAAATATCAAAAAGATATAGTATTGAAATTATAAATGTGTATGCTTACACCAGTCCAGCTGACGGCAAATGGTCGAACAATTCTATAACGACAGTATGCTAGCTCGAAAATCGGAAAAATCCTATTTCTGTTTGACAATTTGTGACTTCAATTCAAAGATAGGACAAAATACAGACCAATTACAATGGATTGGACAATATGGCAACGGAATACGCATCGAAACGAGAGAAATATTCACAATTTTTTTCAAGGCGAACTACTTTGCAATGTTTTGGCTCATGCCAAGCAATTTATTTTAATTTGGGACAGAGACGAGAGGCTGCAAATTTTTTTCCGAACTTGTTGATTTCGATTAAAAATAGCATCAAAGGTGCAGTATATCTGTGTTGCTGAATGAATTCAACGACGATCCAAACCTGCTCCAACGAGTTTTAACTTCTAATACTTGCCAGTAGGTTTTATGGTCAATAACGGGTACTATCTGAAAGTCCTACGCTACGTGAAGCAATTTGAAGAAAACTTCACGATAACGCCCTGCTCACATTTCCCTGCTTTATAGTAAATTTTTGGCCAAAAAGGACATAGTTATGATACCCAAGCTTCCGTGTTTGCATGGCATGGCTACCTTCTATGTCCTATTCCTGAGGATGAAAAAAATGAAAAAAGATAATGTCATACCGAAAATTGGACAAAGCGCTGGCACAAGCATATTAAATCTGGTGGGATATACTTTGAAGAAAGCAAAATTAATCAAAATAATGTAGATTTTTGAGTCTTATGTTTCTTCATTAATAATGTAGGTTTGTCTGGTTTTCCTCACAAATCTAAATAGAATTTGCACTATATCCTTTAAAAATAAGTGTGAACAAAATAAAGTAATTTAGAATCTATCAATTACCCCAGTAGTTTCTCATTACATTCCGTTTCGTTGTCCTGTTTTGGCTTGATTTGTTTTTGGACAAAAAATGAATTATATTTCACTTTCGGCATACGTAGAACTAAACGTCCCGTGGTTTGAGATCTTTTAGCTGTGCTCTTATTAATACAAATTTCCTCTGGTAAAACAAATTGAAAAACCTTTCCTTTCACAACAACTTTTACATATATGGGTTGAAGATCCACTTCAATCAAATTTGTATCCAAATACCTGAAATTTACTATTAAGGTAAGTTTTTAAAAAATAAAAACGCATCGCCAGCATTTTACTTGTACACTCCTATATCCAAAACATATTCCTTAGGATCTTCGTCACTAAATGTAAAATCAAGTTTAGCTTGATTAATATTTAAGGGCCTACCGTCCTTGGCGAACAAACTTACTATTCGAGTTTGCTTTTTATTCTTATTATCAGTATTATTTGACCTTCTCGAGCGTTTTGCAATTTCGGTCCTTACTTCAGGCGCGTGTTCAGATGCTGACTTCCAAAACTCTTCATCAGATATGTTATTATCAGCTTTACTTAATCTTTCTCTTTGTAAAGTTCTAAACAACTGATATTTTTGCTGATCCTCAATAACAGAATTGTAAATGTTATTTAACCTTTGCATTGCCTACAATACATTTATTAAGTTACACTGATGTACCATAGAAATTTATTCTTACTGTTATTCTTTCGCTTCTTGTGATATCTTTACTATCGAGCGATTCTAGCTGTGGCAAATTAGCAATTACGAAGTTTCTGTATTCTGTAAAATCCATGCAAGGGTTCCCAGTAAGATATAGATGCTTTAAATAAACATTACATTTTAATGAACAAACACCTTCGATCTCACCAATAAAATTTAACGTTAAGTCCAATTTTTCGAGAGATTCACATTTTTCCAAATTCTCAATTTTTTCTATATTATTTATTGCTAGGTTAAGGTATCTCAGTCGTTTTAATTTATGTAAGTTTTCTGGAAATAAAAATTAAATACTTCTAATACAAATTATTATTACGCAAGTACCATATTAACTCTTCTTGATAACAGGATTATATTTACAATGGTATTTTAATGAAGCTGTTATTCAGATTATTTCCGTCGTCTATCATTAAAACCATAACCGACATTTAAGCAACGAACTAATTTACTGCGCCGTACCATGGTAGAAATATATAAGGTATGTTCTAGCGCATGTAAACGCACACAACTACTTCATACCATTGTACTAACCACAAACATACGATGGATCGCACAAGAGAACCGCTCATGATTTATGACGTAGTGTGTGCAGCGCGAAATAATACGAAATTGAGTCAGAGTTATAGCATAGCTTATATATGTGTACCAAGCGGCGTACCATCACACAATGGTCACATTCAGCAGACGGATCGAGAACCGTCCCCGCTTTAACTTTTCACTTGACAACAGTTGAGTGTTGGCTGACAGCACTGTTCTCGTTTATGTGACCACCTTCCAGATGTATTTTTCACTGCTGCCATATGTAGAATAAACAATACTAATAAGTTGTTCTTCTGCATTATGTTTCGGTGTACTTTTTAGTGTGAGAGCCGATTTCTCCAACTCCGATTAAAATGCTCGGTTAACTCTATTATTATAATAAATTATTTTTGCGCAAAGCATTAGTGTGTGTTTATCTTACTTATCTAGTAACTTTCTCAAAATTGTGTGTTACGTTGGTATTGGAATGCGTTAATGGCGCATGCGAATCAGAATGCGCTCACTAGTGAGTATAGAATTTTTCTGCTCACTGAAATGGCGACCGCTCCGCAACATGTTCAGAGTGAGCGAACGTCTTCTGGACACGATCACTACTTGCGTAACTGTTGTCTCTGCTGTGAATGCGACCATAGCTCTTTTGCGTCCCCAACATCAAGAAAATTTCCTGTTCATTCATTATACAGTATGTCCACGGATCGAGTTCCAAAGAGGAAAAACTTTTTTTATTTTGCATTTTACAAGAAAAATGTATTCTTGATAAAAGTTTTTGCATGTCTCGAAACGGCCAAATCAGTTTTAACCTTTTCAAAATTTCTTTTAGTTTAAGATAAAAATCGAAAAATTGGTCGTTTTATTTGAAAATTTTTTAAAGTCCCAGAAATTAAGTTGCGTTGTCATGGTAATTATCCATATTTAATTATCTAATTAACTGTCAGTTAGAAAAATCATAATAGTTGAAAATGTTGTCAAAAGACCAACGAATTTACCTAATTCAATGCTATGGCAAAGGTAATAAAGCGATCCGTCTAGTTGTCGAAGAATTTAATCAAAAGTTTCCGGATATTTACATCTCAAATAGAGGTGCACGAGCATTGGTCAAAAAATTCCTATCCACTGGTTCCATACTGGATGTAAAGAAAAAAAATATAGCACGCGATGATGACGACGCCGCCACTCTTCTTGTAATGGATTCAGTACGGAACTATCCCAAACTTTCTTTGCGGCGCAGATCAGTCCATCTGGGAATTAGTAAATCGCTTATTCAAAAGATTTTGAAACAAAGGAAGTTCCATCCCTACAAGCCCATTTTTAATCATGCATTAGAACCCGGAGATCCTGCGAAACGTTTGTATTTTTGTCTGTGGATGGGCGCTCAAATTATGGATAATCAATACTTTTACCGAAATATTATTTTTTCTGATGAGGCCACGTTTTCTACTAATGGTACTGTTGCATCTCAACATGTGAGATATTGGAGCGATTACAATCCGAATTTTCGCATGCCTCACAATCGACAATATTCGGCAAAAGTTAATGTGTGGTGTGCAATTTCTTACCATGGTATCATTGGACCATATTTTTTTGATAATACTGTCAATCAGCATACGTACTTGGATATGCTGCAAAATTTTGTTGATGAACGTTTGGACGATCTACCGATTAATTACCTCGCAAGGTGTTATTTCCAACAAGATGGTTGTCCGGCTCATTATGCTAGGATTGTTGTTGAATGGTTAAATCAGCAATTTGGACAGAATTGGATAGGTCGAAATGGTCCCGTGATATGGCCACCAAGGAGCCCTGATTTAACAATGGCTGATTTTTATCTTTGGGGTCGTTTGAAGCAAATAGTTTATGCAAATAATCTTCCTCCAAACGTAGAAGATTTAAAGGAGAGGATTAGAGACGTTGTGACGTCTTTAACTCTCGAAGAAATTCGAAGAAGTTATAGAGAATTGCGCCGACGGCTAGAATTGTGCGTTGAAAAGGGCGGTGAATGGATTGAGTAAAATAGTTATTAGTTATATCATTTTTGTTTTTGAGTTTATGAAAAAATTTTCAAATAAAACGACCAATTTTTCGATTTTTATCTTAAACTAAAAGAAATTTTGAAAAGGTTAAAACTGACTTGGCCGTTTCGAGACATGCAAAAACTTTTATCAAGAATACATTTTTCTTGTAAAATGCAAAATACAAAAGTTTTTCCTCTTTGGAACTCGATCCGTGGACATACTGTATAGTACACTAAACAACCGAATGAAACGGAAGCGTCCTGATATATAATTCTATTTTATCACTAATGCCTATAATTTTATAAATTGAATATCAGGTAAGTTATACATATTTTCCCGATTATAAAAACGTCAAGAACGGAATAATTATTGCGCCGCTTAAATATATAGTTTTCTTAAACATAATTTTGAATTACCTAATTTAATTATACTTTTTGTATAGTAATATAATATAATGTAGACCATAAATAGTAATTGCAATATAATTACATAATATTTTAACACTAACGCCTAAGTATGATTTTATAAATTGAATATCAGATAAGTTATAGACATTTTCCCAATTATAAAAACGACGTCGAGAACGTTAATAAAAATCATAAAAAGGTGTTACGAGCACTTGCGAATATTCCATGATAATAGTGAAAGCCTAGTTTCATAAATAATTTCTGAAACGAGATTTTTATTTCTATTTATTCTCATTATTAACTTTAATATAGTTCCTTTGTGTCCGCGACATCGCCTAATTCTTGATTGACCTAGAAAATATATCCTATTCGTCTATGCCATCCCCATTGACGGTATACAACTAAGAATGGACCAGTTCCGCATATTTATTTGGCGCAAGCATCCTCGCAATGACGTCACACATCGACCTAATGGTGAATGGAATATAAAAAATGCATGTGGTATCAGAGTTTTATATTTTTAAATTGGTATTCATGCATTTAACCAATCTGACGCGAAGTAGAATGCTTTCATTCAGCAGACACAACAGTTGCGCAACTGTTCAGTGATCATGTCGATTAGACGACCGCTCACTCAGAACATGTTCAGGAGCGGCCGCCATTTTTGTGAGCGGAAAAATTCTACGCTCACATACTGAGCGTATTTTGTACGCATGCGCCATTGATGCATTCCAAGACCAACCTAATACGTAATTTTGAAGAAAGTTACTAGAAAAATAAGATACAACAAATTAAAGGTATTGTGCAGAAATAATTGTATTATAATATTGCAGTTCACCCAGTATTTTATTCGGGGTTGCAAAAACCAGCCCTTACACTAGAAACTACGCCAAAACTTAATGCAGAAAAACAGTTTATTATTATTGCTTATTCGGCTTAATTTGTAACATTTTAACATATGGCAGCAATGAAAAGTACCAAATGACAGACGATCACATAAAGGTGAGCGGTCTTGTCCAGCGAACACTCAACTATTGTGAAGTGAACGGTTGGAGCGGGATCGGTTTCCGATCCGCCTGCTGAATGAAAGCAATGTGATAAATTTTCATGGACATGCTGTACAGTTTCATGAATATAAAAGTTTAAATATTTCCACTTTAGAAGAGTTTATCGCGTCGCGCAATTTATGTGAGTAAATACATAGCTACGTTATTCTGCACAAAACTATTTTTTATTGCAATTTATTGAAGTTGAATATTATGTCTTCAAAATAATATTCATAAGAATGACTAAAAAACATACCTACATTATTTTGCATCCCATCAGACCAGTGTTATTCGTATTATGAGATTTTAACTTAAATTTGTACTGAGAAAGTGAATATGTGTATAATGTAGATCATTCTATATATTTCAAAACTAAATAAGTATGAATCTCACAGACAATAAACACTAAAAATGGGCAACATTTAATGATAATATTTAGTTTACAATGTTACTGGCTTTTCTTTTTTATTCCTAGTATCATCTGATCAATACAAGAGTTTCTTGGGCTTTGAGCTTTTAGTGTTAATGTCTTTGATTTTATGTTATTCAAATTTAGTCTAATTATGGTTCTTAATTTACCAAATGATTTTACTTCTATAGGTATATTTTCTCTCTTGGTGATTTTTTTAGAAAGGTGAAATTTAGGAACTTTTCTAGAAGAATCAGAGGCACTAAAAAATTAGGTAAGTACCAGTTTATGTATAAAAACTGCAAATAACTATTTTCCCCTCACTACACAATGAAAAAAGTGCACAAACACAATCTGTATTAAAATTACAAAGATTCACGTTTAACACAGCAAAATTCCGACATAATATAAAACGACAGCTTGAAACGCACTTAAACATGTGTGCATCTACATGTTTCTCTTAACTTTAAAATGTTCTCTTGATTTAAACCGAGAGATGTTCTCACAATTTTCGGAAGCAGGCCAGCTTTCTCTAGAAATATATGTTTTCTCGACTCAAGGGCACCAGAGCGATGGAACATAAAAAAATTAAGGCATAGAAATGTAAAAAAAGGCTGTCTAATGGACACCAAAGCAAAATGGTCACTGCCAAAAATGTTGGACTAGCCACTCAAACCAGGCATTTTTTATGTTAGTTTCTTTCATGTATATGCTAGGCTGTAAATATTACTTGTATTATAAGTATATATTAAAATATTGTCTTTAAAATCTCTCTCTTACACAGATTCTTAAAAAACAGTTTAATTTTAATTCAAACGTATTTATGAACAAATTGAATACAATCTTTCTTTATTGCTTAAATACGTATTTTAGTGATTGGGCATTAAAATAGCTGACCAAGTATTCCTTCGCTCTTAATTGCTTGGCGACTCCTCAGAACTTTATCCGGCAAACATACATACGATATTGTATTATCGAGACAATATTGCAGTATGCGCCGCGCCGATTCGAGATTTTTTTTGGAGGCCATTTGAGAAATTAATGTAGCGATTAATTTGTCGAAGGGCCTATCCTAAACGCTAGGCGTTTTCTTTAATGTAATATAGTTTATAATTTTATTTTAAGAATTTAAGGGAAAGGGCAATTTAAGCAATAACTTAATTTGACATTCACTACCACAAAAAGTAAGTAGTTATAGAATACAGTAATAAAGTCAAATGCGTTTTTCACATATAACTATCAGTACCTATTTTAGATATTAAGTTTGCTTGGAGATAGAGAATCTCTAAATTTTTACACCAGTTTCCTATATTTTCTATTTTCTCCACATTTTCTTGATGAAGTGACAGTTCTTCTAATGTATTTATAATACATTCATTATGTTCAGATTTCTTTCTTATTAATTGTTCTGTAACTAGAAAACATATGTGTGCAACTACATTTACATAATTTATTATTATGCTTACTTCTAACCATTCTTAAGGAATGTATGTACCGATATAATTATAGCAAAAATAAAATATATGTAATGTATGACATTTAGTTACGCCAACACCTTAGCAACCAGTATTGATTACACACAATCTGACTGATAATTATATCAATAATGATTTTTTTCTGTTGGTCATATTTTAAGGCTCCTCACTACTAACGGCAATCGCAATATTGGCTGCATAGCACATACTTTAATAACCAAAGGATGTCAGAGTACTTATTACACATAGGGAATATATAATAAACATTTAAAATAATAACTCAATATCTAAGCGAATAACAATTCATTTATGATCAAATATTACACATTTGTAATTGCGGGAAAGATTTTTACCAGAATAACATTTACTGTAATGTGGGTTGCCTAATTTTAATTTATTTTATATTCATTTAAAACAAAGTAAAGAATAGTTGAACAAAAAATAAGTGCAAAGCTGGGTAGCTTTTTATTCAATATTTAACGTGAACTAAAGCAAACAAATCTGCCGCAAAGGATTTTTGAGAAAACTCGTTTTAAATATTTTAACATATTAATCAATTTGTATTACAACAAAATATCAACAGTCAGTACATCTAGAGAAATTTTTATATTGGGAGACATAAACAGCAGAACAGGTAAAAAGTTAAATGATATGACGGTGGGTCGATTCGGAGAAGAGATTGTTAACGACAACGGAAACCGACTAATAACGGTATGCGAGCAACTAGACTTAAAAATTCAAAATGGCTTTTTCCAACACAGACAAATACACAAATACACCTGGACCAAACCCTCCCAAAATCTCAAATCAGTAATTGACTATTTTATTACTAAACAAAAGGCAAAAATAAAAATTCAGGACGTCAGAGTAAAACGCGGACTAACATGCGGAAGTGATCACTATTTTCTCAAAGCCAAAATTCTCTTTCCTTGTCAAGTCCAAAACCTTCACCAACAACAGCTGGAGAACACAGGGTTAGAAGAAATGGATCACTGTAGATACGACCTAATAAGCCTAGAGCATGACAGCGTAAAAAACCTATATAAAAAATGACTTAACGAAAAGCTCAATGCACGTTCAGGCGAAAACCCAAATGAAAAGTATGATTGCATTACTTCAAGCATTCATCAAGCCGCAAAAGAAGCATATTGGTGGGATGCTGAGATTGGAAGAGAAATAGAGGAAAAGAGAAAACTTTATCACATTTACTTATCTCAAAAAACAGAGAATGCAAGACAAAATTACAAGAGCGCACAATCAAAGGTAAAAAGAATGATTAGTGACAAGAAAAATTTAGTATGGACGCAAAAGTGCCAGAAAATAGACTCTTATTTAGGAAGTCGAAGAAGTACCGAAAGTTGAAAGACGTTAAAATCAATTAGAAAAGAAACGACCAGAGATATAATTACGCCAATATCAGACAAAGAATGGGATGCACACTTTAAAAAACTTTTAACGGAAGAAAGAGTGGAATTCCAAGAAGAAGAAATAAATGATGCCTTTAGAACGACAGGATCTCCAATACCGTTAACACTTCCTGAAGTTAAAACCGTATGCACAGCCTTAAAAAGCGGAAAATCTGCCGGACGCGGAAATATCCCGGCTGAACTTACTAAATACGGTACAAATGAACTGTTTGTGAGACTACGAAATTTTTTCCAAAAATATCTAAACGGAACCAAAGTCCCAAACGAGTGGAAAAGATCATATATAACCACGATTCACAAAAAAGGAAGGAAAGATATGTGCGACAATTATAGACACATATCTATATGACTAGTACGCTGAGCAGAGTCTACGGCAAAATAATAGGGGAAAAAATGGAAAATGAGTACAAAGACATGGAGGCAGAAGAACAGGCCGGATTCAGGGCAGGTAGATCGACTGTAGATCATCTGTTCTGTATAACTCAAGTTATCGAAAAGAAAATGGCATATGGACAAGAGTTGCATTTACTATACGTAGATTTACAAAAAGCATAGTAATAGTAATAGTAATAGTAATAGTAGTTTATTTGCCATCTAAACTTACATGACATGTCAAGCACAAGTACAAATGGTGTAGAAAAACATATTCCTTTACAGAATTTCCAAACAATAATAACAACATCACAATTTCAAATAACATATAAATTAATAAAATTACTTGTATATATAATGGTGATTAAACGTAGTGAGTATGATAAAATTTACAAAACAAACATCTAAATACATTTCTTTCCAAAGCTCTTTGAAGTAATATGATTAGATAGTAGTCGCAATATAAGTCGACATGCAGTATTAGTCTGTATTAGTTAGTTTATAGTAGTACTAAATGTATCACATTTTTTACGACAGCGTACCACTTAATTTACTTTGGTAGGCTTTGGAGAATACAAACATAAGCGTTCAGTTAATTAAAGCAATTAAAGAGTTGTACGACAATAGCGAAGCAAAAGTCAAAATAAAACAAAGACTGACAAAAGGGGTCCAAGTGAATAAAGGTCTTAAACAAGGTTGTTGTATTTCGCCAACGCTCTTCAAGATTTATTTAGAACAAGTCCTTAAAGTATGGAAAAGAAAATGCCAAAACATGGGAATTCCATTAAATGACATCATTTTATACACCTTGTGTTTCGCCGACGATCAAATTGTAGTGGCCCAGGAGTATGACGACTTGCAATATATGACTCGAAAACTGATAGAAGAATACAAAAAGTGGGGTTTGGAGGTCAATATAAAAAAGACAGAGTATATGTGCATTGGTGGAATAAAACAAGATCTAGTACTAAATATGGGACAGCGAATTAAGTCTTGTGACGAGTACAAATACTTGGGGCTAAAAAATAACAGCGGACGGAACACTAGACAGTACAAGGAAGAAAAGCGATAACTTTAATAAATGGAATACTCTGGGACCAGAGTATATCGAAACAGAACAAAAAGCTCATATATAACATAGTAAAGAGTATTGTTACGTACAGTTCAGAGGTTTGGCCAATCAAGGACAGAACAGAGAAAATGCTGTCCGCTACGGAAATGGATTATTGGAGAAAAGCAGCGGGGAGATCAAGAAGAGAACGAGTTACAAATCAACGAATAAGAGAAATTATGACAGTGGGTGAACGCACGATAGTGCCCGAGATAAGAACGAAACAACTGGTATGGTACGGGCATGTGCAGAGAATGGAGAACGAAAGACTACCTAAACAAGTAATACAATGGAATCCAAATGGGCGAAGAAAACGAGGAAGACCACGGAGGAGCTGGAGAGAAGGAATAGAGAGCGAAATGAGGTTTAGGGCTCTGGATGACGAGTTGTGGGCGAATAGAAACGAGTGGAGATTGGAAATCGGAAGACGACGGACGTTGTAAAACCAAGTTATAAAAAAAAATCAATTTTCTTTAATCAGATAATTTTTTTCTAAGTTTGATTATTCAGCGGGGTAGATTACTAAATTCTTCATAAGTTGACGATGAAAGATTTTCTCCAAATTTAAAATCAACAAAAATATCTCGCATTAAAAATCTGCTATTTTTCAACTATTCACAGATAAACCATCGAGGAGCCTTAAGTCATCTTTATAATATCTAAATCCTAGACTAAAAACAGCTAACACGTTTCCCAGAACGTAATTTAAAAAAATTAAAACACGAAACAAGTAGCAACAACAATGGTTTATTAACTAGGAATAAATATGAGAATTTTTCTAATTGTAATTTTACTGATTCTGAAATAAGTCTGTTCAAGTTCACTGAAACTAATGTAAATATAAATTCCTTCATTGCTAAAGTTAAAAGAGTCATGAAAAACTCTGATAATGTCCTGACTGATCAGGATAAGAGAACACTCTCACCAGATTACACTATATTGCCCAGGCTCTTTTGAAGGTTCACAAGTCGAGCGATTTTCATGATATGCCTATCAGACCGGTGGTTTCATATATTAACACACCAACTTATAAACTAGCTTCCTTTCTAAATGAGGCTCTAACTAGTATTTACATTAATCATTTCACATACACTATTAAAAATAGCATTGAGTTTGCCACTGAGGTGTCTGGCGTCGTTCTTGATGGAGGTGATATGATGATATCATTGGATGTGGTCAACCTCTTCACGAACGTACCTGTTCTGGACACTTTGAGTATTCTTCGGCAGGATCATGTGATGTACGGTGTTCCCTCATCCGAAGTTAATGACATACATAGCTTAACTAAAGTCTGTCTAGAACATAATTTCTTTGAATTTAGAGGAAAGATTTATAGCTTAGACGATGGCCTAACGATGGGCTCGCCTTTGTCTCCCATTTTGGCAGATATTTATATGCACAAGTTTGAAACAGATCACATTTTATTTAATAACAATTATTGTCACAATATAAAATTCTATCGTAGGTATGTGGATGACACATTCATTATTTGGAGAGGCTCTCGCTCTGATCTTGATGCTTTGCTCTTACACATAAACAATATCAATAACAATATAAAATTCACTTTAGAACTTCAAACAAATAATTCCATTAATTTCTTAGATTTGTCATTGACCAACAATAATAATAAAATAGATTTCAATATTTACGGAAAACCAACTTTCACGGGGGTTTCTATTGATAATGACTCTATACATCCTTAGAGTCATAAGATGGCGGTATTTAATTCTAACATACACAGGTTACTACACATATCACTGAGTAGTGACGCCTTTAATAAAGAACTTGAAATTATTAAAGATATAGCACGTTTGAACGGATACTCAGGGGATTTAATAGATAAGCTACTTTTCAAGAAGCTCAATAGAATGAGGGAACAGGAGGCGTACATTCGCGAGGGTGCTGTGGACGGTGCTCAAATAAAAGATATTAAATATTTTTCACACTCCTTTATAGGGAAATTTTCTTATAGAATAGCTAACATCTTTAATAAATGTTGTAGAGTTTCATTTAAAACTTTAAATTCACTTTCCTCCTTTATTAACAATAAAGATACCATAGATCATATGGATAGATGTGGGGTCCACAAATTAAATTGCGCGACTTGTTCTTCAACTTATGTTGGTAGAACACACAGAAACTTGAAGACACGTATAAAAGAACATTTACGAGCGACACGGCCTGAGAGCTCCGCGTTTTCTATCTTGGATTAGATAACAACCATACGTTTGATGTGACTACAGGGTTCAAAGTGCTGCATTTTGCAAATAAAGGTTATAACCTTAATAATTTAGAAAATTTGGAAATTCTGAAATTAAAATCTAACAGAGATCAAAATTATATTTTAAATACCCAATTAGTATCCGACGTCAGACCTGTTTTCTGTGTTCTTCGATTAATTCACTTCATTGCTTTTAACACCTTGTCTTTGTTCATTTGTTTTTGTAATCTTGCTTGCCTACGGCGACATCTGTGTGTCTTTGGGTTCGGGTTGTGGGACTGCACGTCAATTTTATTAAATAGCTGTAGCCTGCTTTTCGGTCACTTCGACCCATCACATATAGATGACCCTTTAATTAAAATTACTTCAAATCAACTTTATTTTTTCAAAATTTCTAAAAATTTGTTTGGATTAAATATTTTTCAGATGTCCGTTTCTATTTCATTATTTCATTCGTTAAATTGTTAGGTTTAGAATAATATAAATAAAAAAATACACAATTTGTACAAATTAAACTACATATATTCATTCTAAAAAATTTTTTTACAAATTTGACTTTTGAATTATAAGGTCACTTTGCGTTTGACCGTTTGTTTGTTAGTGTTGTCCCGTACAAGTTTTTAATGTGTTGTATGTCTTATTTTAAATATAACAGACTTGTATGTAAATTATAGATTATATAATAATTTATCATTGACACACGGGAATAATTTTGATTTATTCCTTTTTATTTTTGAATAAAATTTATTATCAGTACTGTCTGTTGAGGCATACGATTTTTACACGGATGTTGTTGCTGGTGCAAGGAGTATAGTCTTTTTTGGGATTGTAAGTGTTTGATTAGTCTCCTTCATTTGATACTGATATATTTTCACTTTATTTTTGACTATTTGAATTTTTCACAATTTTTTTAAAAAAACAAAATTTTTTTTCATTATATGACTTGTACAATTTGTTATATTAATTAGTTAATTTGTTAAACACATTTTTTCACCTATTTTGTAATATGTACCTTGGTGTCACGAGCTTGCTTCTTGTTTAAGCTTGGCCTGAAGATGTGAGTGTAGTTTTCAAACTCACGAAACCGGTCGCCGTAATCAAAATAAAGAATCTGTGGGACCTTGGACCTTGTTTTAATTTAATCTCTTAACTATCCACCCACACATGGCCCATCATACCAATTTTTGAATAAATATGACTATTCAAAGTACAAGTCAATAATAAAAATTCAATTTACACTCTTCTTCTTATTTGTGTGAAAGTGAAATTCACATTTATGAAAATATTGAACACCATTGGTTGATGATGAGAATTATGTGTTACTCTTAGAGAACTCAGCTGTAGTTTTTTTGGCAATTTCGATACGGTCTTCTATACAATCTTCGATGTATCCTTCTGCGACGGTAGAAGAACGTCAACTGTCAACCCCATGTCGTTTCAGTGAAACTAGATCTCCACCTCCTGCAGGTAGCATAGTTGCGGAGCTTTTTCGGAAGCAGTGCCCCGTATAAGAGAAGAGAATTATGTAAATAGTTATAAGTAAATAAAATAATATCACATTGTGCTCTTCGTCTCATTTTTTCATTCATCTACATTGTTTATTATTACCACCACACACCTACTTATGGCTAGTTCTTCATATATAAATACATCTCGTATATTTATAAAAAAGCATATCTACTACAAAATGTTATGAAACGCGTAACATAAACTGGCCCCTGGGTCCTGATTCTCGAAAGTAAGAGAAGTGAACGTTCTATTGAGAGACGGATAGATCACATTCCCACACCAATTGTTCTCATACCTTCAAGAACAGCTTTTAAGTATGAATATGTAGTTTGTGCAGAAACAGCACTGCAGTGTTGCCAGTTTGAAAAAAAAGCCAGTTTAGGACAGATTGATGTATTTATTAAAATATATATAATCTCTTCTATAGCCTGTCGACATTATTTTATTGCATAAAGGTTATGCATTTAAGGTACCTATTTAAAAGTAGAAGATTGTTTTTCTTAAAAAATGTAGTCGTTCCGTCAGCTTAACTAACTCCTTTAAAATAATTTAATAACACCGAAAATAGTAGTACTTCCACACTGTCCTATACAGCACGTTGTAGGCAGCTTTAAAAGAAACAAAATAGATAAAAACGCGTAAACGCGTTTTTTACGACATTAATATGAAGCACAATCAATTGAATTTACGTTATTGTAAAATAGAAATATTTACTTAATACTGGATCAATAAATATATTTCGTATTAGAACTTTTATATCATGGCCACAGGCGGCCATATTCATTTCAATCTGACAGCATCTTGGAGATCTCTATAGATTGTAAGAGTTAAGTTATCAATCAGTCAAAACCTGTAACTTTTTAAATAAGAGGTCAAGGAAAATCAAATTTGGTATAATTCAACGGCATATGTTTAACTAAAGAAAATTACAAAAACAATTTTACAACTCTTTGTTACTTCTAAGTTACACTTAAAAATGTAAATTAATAACGCAAGACAAAATGGAAACAACTGTCGTAGTATCGATAAGATTGGTGAGGTTTAATACTTTGTATGCCTTCCACGAGCACGAATCACTTCCTCACACCTGCAAGGCATGCTTCGCACTAATCTGCGAAGATATTCTTGGGGTATGCTTTCCCATTTTTCAATCAGGGCTTGTGTCAGTTCCTGTATGGTTAGTGGTAGATTAGGGCGCTTGCGAACACGTCGGTCAAGCAGATCCCACACGTGTTCAATAGGATTCAGGTCCTGGCCTTAAGGCTCCTCACAGCGCTTATCACGCGAATATTTATCGTTTATTCGAGATTTTTTTAGTAATAATCGATGTTTTTGGCTATGTATTATACATAAATTTAAAGGTCTTTTTAATGTCTAGACCTGCAGCGTTGGAGTTTTTTGATTGATTCGTATATGGCGCTTTTGCAAAATAAATATATATATAAATATACAAATTATAAACTTTAATTAGATTTCGGTATCTAAAATTAAGTAGAATACTATGAAACTTCATAGGGGAACTAGAACCAGAATTTATAAGACTGCAGGGTTTTAAAATTTATAATCCGATATAATTTTTTTAATATATTTAAGGATTTATAAGTCACCTTTTCTTCCAATTGAGCAAAGATTTCCGAATAAAACTTTGTGTACTTATTTAACGTAACATACGGTATGCGATAATGTAAAAAGAAATTATTAAAACAAAGCGTTAGCAATATTATTAATAATTTTGTTTGGGGAGAAATATTCTCTAGTTATGTCGTTTTGCCACGGAGGGCGACGCCATCGACTCCGCCTTGTCCGACAGAGTGCGATGACGCGATACCGACTTATCTGGATGAAGAACTGTACCAGTAAACAGGTCGGGTTTTATGACACGTATAAATCGTCTTGTTTAACTTGAATAAATAATTGGCACAAAATGACAAGGGAATAATTCCCTGAAAACACAATTTGAATTCTTTTCTTAAATATTGAATATCCTTGATTTAATAAGATAATTATTTAGGCCTATTATTTATGGGAGTTAAAAATAATAATTATTATAATGTAATAATAATATAGAAAATAATTTATTATTGAAAAAATCAAGAATTGTTTTTTGTTATTTTTCAATGTCACTCAGTGAAAATAGTTATTTATTATACAAACGGGTTAAATAAAGGGTTAATGATGATTGTTTAATAAAATATAAGTGTAAATATAAAAAAAATAACAAGTATAAAAATGACTGAAAACAAATTTTATTTCATGTAAAAATCACGAAGTGGTAAGTTTCGACTTCTTCTAGAGTCTACCAATTCCGGTAGTAGAGCCCTCAAATAAAATGTTAATTTCATTTTCATACTTTCAAAGAATTTTTGATCTTTCCTAATGATTTCTATACTCATTCCCTTTTTTTTTTACTTTGAATTTCGAACATGTATTTGATTTTTATTAAATCTTACTTCCCCCTGAATAATAGCAGTACATCTAATTTTTTTGAGTTTTTTCTTCAAAAATTTCGATAGCAGTTGATTCATTTTCTTGGCCATATTTTTAATATGAATTACCTGTAAATCTACTGTATAGTAAACTTTCTATCATTTTTTTCGCATGTTGCAAACACGCCCGAAATTAGACGCAGTAAGCCGCACCTTTGGCTCTTTTCCCAACAAATCTGATGAAGCCTGACATCTAGTACTCACTTCAATCTCTGTTATATTTTTCGATAATCTCAGTAAAAAAATCATTCTTCTATCTTCGTATTGCTCTTTGTCCATGTCGGGAACGTTGTCACTTGTTGCCTCATAACTTATATCCGGCCCACATGATGCTTGAACTTTTTTGTAGTTTTGTTTCCGTTGTTTATTTCTACTTTTAAATATCTTGTTGCAGTATTTTTCAGTATATTTTCCTGATCCATTTTTTAAAATTTTTTTTTTCATAATAAAAACGTTTGGGGCTATTAAAAGATAATGCAGCTCCTTCACAACGTGTAGTATAGGCACCTTTCAACAAGAAATTAATTCGTTTCTCTCCTACAAATTTTCCTATAATAGAATTGTATGATTCAGCCAAATTATTGTTAATATTATGCAACAAACTCCACGCATTATCTGAAACTCTTATTTCTAGAGTCGAATTTCCCTGTAAAGGGTCTTTTTTCTACCCGATAATTCTAAACTCATTTCATTTGATGTTACTAATTTGTTTACGAGTATTCCTCCAAAAGAAGTGTTAAACTTAATAGAAACTAAATTAGAATACAATATAATCCCATAATTAAAAATCGAAATGTGAAACCTTCTTAAAATTTGCAGACCATAACTACTTTATATTTAACGAGATATATTATAAACAAACTGGAGGGTTAGCTATGGGAAACCCACTAAGTCCCTTATTACCCAAAATATTCATGGACAACCTTGAAGATATTATTAGTAAACATCCGTTATTTAAAGATTGTTTATACTGGGCTAGATATGTAGATGATATTATGGTTTGTTTTAAAGTAACGGATAAATAATTAAATTAACTTCATAATTATATTCATTCTGTGCATTCTAATATTAAATACACCATAGAATTAGAAGAAAATCAAGAAATTTCCTAGGAAAGTGATAAAAAATAAGGTAGAATTTACACCATAGCCCAGAATAACGGTTATTCAAAAGATTTAATTAATAATCTCCTATATAAAAAAAACAAAAAACAAGCATCATTTCCATGATCTATCCCGTAGTTCCTCAAACTTATTCAACAAAATTTGCCTCTGTAACTTATGTGGGTACACCTTTCATAAAAGTCAAAAAATATTTACAAAAAAATGACAGGCACACTAATTTTATTTAGAACATACAACACGCTACTTAATCATATTAAAAATAATAAACATAAAGTTAACAAGAATCTATAATCTGGGGTTTATAAGATAAATTGCGATTGTGGAAAAGCTTATATTGGACAAACTGGCACATCCTTTTTCACACGCATGAGAGAACACGAAAGAAGTTAAATTACAAAAAACAGATTCCACATACGCAAATCACTGTACTGAACACAAATACAAATGCAATAATAAGTTTGATATACTACACATATAGGATAAGGGTAAAAAATTAAATTCGTCAGAGCTTAGAAATAAATAAATTAAACCCAATCTTAAACGACCAACTAGAAATTAATAAGGCTCTAGTAGAGCGAAACGATCGTAGAGATTAAATATAATCTGTTTTGATTTCATTGTGAATTCTATTTCATTTTTTACTTGTAAATTATGGAGCTTCAATACGTATCTCCGTCGTTAATCAATTACTTAAAACTAATAATACATAAAACCAACGACATAATACAAGAAAACAAAATCAGAATGAGCAAGCGGCGCAATAAAATATCAAATGAAGATCACTTATTTAAATAGGAACAATCCACCATTCTAATCCGAGCGGCGAAATGAATCGATGCTTGTAAAATTTAAATTTATGAGAGTACCATAAAATGTAAATCATAAGGACAATATAACGATGGAATCTTTTTGTGTCGGTATAGTTGGTTGCATAACTAACGTTAGTATATGCACTCGTCTACGGGTGGGGCTACGGTCGACAAGGAACTGACCCGAGCGTCTAGAGCAGCCTTAACGCCAGCCATTCCATGACCTGAATTCCACGTTCTTGTACAAAATTTCGGTGATGCCGGCGGTATGTGGCTTTGCATTTTCCTGCATTAGGATGAAATTGGGACCGACGCCATATGCAGCAGGCAACACATGGTCCTCCAAGACATTTTCGATATAATTCATTGCATGTAGTCTATTAGGAATCACAAAAAGATCAGTTTTGTTGTCTACACCGATTCCAGCCCAAACCATCACAGATCCAAGACCAAATCTATCCACTTCCTGTATAGTAGCGGCTGAGTAGCGTTCACCAGGACACACACGTACTCCACCGTCGCAACGAATTAAGCGAAATCTAAACTCGTCTGTAAACAGTACAGGCGTCCAGTAACGAAGTTGCTAGTAGTGTACTTACGCCGATTCTGGAGCCACCACCACCCCCCACTCCTACTACCCCCCCCTCACCCTAGTGGCGCCCTCTACCAACCCAACTGATGTGGCGCCCCCTCGCGGTCGCCAACCCAACTAAAAATTGCAGATTTCATCATTACCAACCCAACTAAAATTGCAGATTTCATCATTACCAACCCAACTGATGTGGCGCCCCCTCGCGGCCTCCAACCCAACTAAAAATTGCAGATTTCATCATTACCAACCCAACTAAAATTGCAGATTTCATCATTACCAACCCAACTAAAAATGGCAGATTTCATCATTACCAACCCAACTGATGTGGCCCCCTCGTGGTCGCCAGCCCAAAATGGCAGATTTCATCATTACCAACCCAATGTGACGCCCTCTCACAGCCACAAACCAAGAAATGGTATCTCTCATGATTACCAACCTAACTAATGCAGCATCCTCTCACGGTCACTAGCCAAACTAAGGTGACGTCAGACGAAATGGCTGACCATCAAGATGGTCTTTGCTTCTAGAGAATTCCTGAATAAATTACTAGGCTTGCTATCGCGCTTCTCAATATACTTCAAACAGGTCTAAACATGTTTCCAGCGGAAACCACAACGGCTGTCTGCTTCTGTGATAGCCGCATGCGCCGAAAATATATCCCTGATGGATACTAGCCCAACTAAATATTAAATATATAAGAATTTCGAATGTAATATCATCAGTATCAATTGCAAAGCTGTGTAGCACCTTCTATATAGTATAATGGCGGTGCAATACGAGAAATTTGATAACTTTTTGTCTGCTAATGGTATTGAAATACCTATCATAGTGCGAGATTGGTTATTATCCTCGGAATTGAATCAAAGCGAGTGTTTATTCATAGCGGCATTCGCATATCAAAACATGCAATATTTCGATATCGATGAATTAATGAACGTTTTGGAATATTGTAACCCAAATATGACCCAACTTAAAAAGTGGTACATTTATAGTGAGTATGAATATATACGTGAACCTGATTTAGATCTTCATGCAGAAATTTGTGTTTTCGACATAGAAACATCAACTATACTGACTTTAAATAAGAATATACCGAAGATGTTAATGAGTTGGTATCCTCAATATAATCATCCTGAATTGGACTATAATGACGAGCTGGCCGTGACTGGTGGTGGATATGTAATATATGCCAGTCAGAAGCGTTTCGCAAGTAGCTAACATGTACAGACCTGCCTAAACATGTCTAGACTTGCTGGAAATACATCAGTCGACAATGTCCGTTGAAAGCAGGCGGAGGGTTCTTAGACAGAAGAAAGACTTGTTGAACATTAGAATTATGAGGTTTATATCCGAAATTGAGAAAATCAAATCCGATTTAGTGATGTATGCGTTGGTGACAAATATTAGTAAAATAAAGCTATAAAATGGAGAATATGGAAAAATATATGATTAGGTCTTTTGTTGTACACTTTATATAATTTTATAAATAAATATATGTAATATACATTATTAAATAAAGAGAATATAACATCCAACATTTTTTCCTTAAAATACCCCTTTTAGATATATATAAAGTGCATCTCACTTAAAGAAATGCGTAGACATAGAAGTAGTATTTTTTTAATGTTAGTATATAAGAATAATGTTTTGCAGCTGAACGTTTACACCTTCTCACGATTAAAAACTTCTTATATTGCTTTATACAGGATGTTGGGATACGGATATGTAATTAACCTTAAATAAAAAATGCGTGCATGTATAGAATTAATACTTTTTATTTTTATATAATCATAATATACAGTTTTAATGAAATTACAAAACATTATCTTCATCAATCCAACTATTATGTGAATTATCGAACCCTAACCATTTTACATACGCTTTTCCGTCCTTTACACGTAATACTTTTTCAATCAGATATACATCTTTATGTTTAGTTTTCTGTAATTCATGTTCGTAGAAACAGCCCAAAATCGGATCTCCATTCATATCTTCCAGCATATATGTTGGCGGATTTGTAGCATTAGCTTTAATAATCTTGAACAATTCACTACCCCAGTTCCTGAGATAGCCTTTCGAGAAAACACTTTTGAATTTACTTATCCGCACGATGTCACCAACTTTATATTTCCGCTTCACAGCTGTTTGCACATCATTGTAGATAGTAGAAAGCAGGAGCTTCTCATTCTTTTTAGTCACATCGCAAGGTCGCATTTTAATTGTTCGATGCTTTGTTTTATTATACGTATCAGTCACGGAGGGTAAAATATCTATCCACTTATAGCTACCTCTCATTGTAAATTCCTTATATAATCTACCCTTTAGCGTACGAATAACACGTTCGGCAATAGACGCTTTCATTGTACTATATGTTGAATAATGGTTTATACCATATTTCTTCATGAGATTTTGAAATCGAGTATTATAAAACTCTTTACCATTGTCGGACTGTATATTTTTCGGCTGTCGAGTGTCTTGTAGAATGCCTTCCATAGCATTACATACATCCAGACCGGTTTTCGATTTAAGGGGTTGAGTCCATAAAAATTTCGAGAAACAGTCTATAACCACAAGTATATATCTATACCCGCCATTCTCTCGTGCATGAGGTATAAATTCGGCCAAGTCAATCTGCCAAACATCATCAAACCCTCTAATAATGAAGCGACGTCTGGGAAAGAATCTACGAGCCGGCCTATGCAGCTCATCAACTAAATGACGCTTAATACTATTCATAATTAACAATTATTGTTCAGCGTTTTAATACATCATGTAGGTAGAACAATGCGATGGTAAATGAATTAAAATTATGTTTCGTCTCTATGGTCTTGCGAGCGGTCGGGGTGACAGTGGGGGTGGGGAATTCCCTCATTTCTTTTCAAGTTTTTTTCTTATAGCTTCTAGTTTAGCATTGAGTTTAGCCTCAATTCTACTCTCAACACTTTTTTCCATTCGATACAGCTTTTGATTAGTTTCAGCTTGTAGAGTATTTGCGCTAACTTCGACAATCCCTTTGATTGTATCCAAGTTAACGCCCTTATTTAAATTATTTTTCAGTGCAAGTATTTCACCATCCAAATCCTTCTTAATTTTTTCAATCTTCTTACTAACTTCAGAATTTGTAGCATGGTTTTTTCTTAAAACATCAAATTTAGCATCAATCTTCTTCTCAACACTAGCTTGCATCTGGTTTAATTTTCCATTAATCGACTGTTGCACATTATTTACACTAACATTAACAATACCCTTAAATATATCCAAATTAACAGTTTTATTTAAATTAGTTTTAAATGCATTCAAGTTCTCATCCAATTCCCTCTTAATTTTATCGATCTTGTCACTAACCCAGGTGTTTGTTGCGAGATTGTTCCTTAAATTGTCTAGTTCATTTTCGATTCTATTCTCAACAGCAGTTTGCATATGATGTATGATATCACTAATATCCTCAGCCACTTTGGAATTCGAGGCGTCTATTTTTATTTGAATATCACTCACCACATTATCAATCCTTAGATCTATTACGCCAAGTATTCTAGATAGGTGACGCTTATTAACAGAATCTTGATCGTGTATAGGATCTGCTACACGACAAATACGTTTACCGCCAATATCAACATCACCTCCCTCTGTTAATGGTAGAGATGGTTTTTGACGTTTAACGCTAGCTTTACCGATGCTAAGATATCGGCCAAATTTGTCTACACTCATGATGATACTGAGGAAAAGAATGATAGTATTAAATATTTATTCAATTACGCCGCATTCTCTAAGCTCCTCGATGATCGACTGCATTTCATTATGGATACTTTCATTGCCAGAATCCCGAGAGGCCTTCAAAAGTTTAAGACGATCCACGAGCTCGTTTATGTCATCCCAATAGACGTATTGATATCTATCATGGGTGTTGGAAACAAGCATGCTGCCTATATCTCCGCCAGACCATGTTTCTGAAGTCGAACTGGAATATTTAGCAAGAAGAGGTTTTATTATTTCACGCCATTTGTGGCCTTTAGTCCCCCTCAAGTGATTTTTGGGTTGGAACAGTTTGCGATGCACATTGGTTTCGTGTAAAATATCATAGTAATGTGATAAATCCTCCTCATTATATCTACTTGGGTTAGTTTTAAATATTAATTCATAAAGACCACGAGAACCCGTAAACAGCTTATTATTGATTATTATGTCTTTACCATCTAGATATAATGTATGCCCACCCAATTTCAATCTATTTGTTTCGGGTTCGAATGTAACACCATACGTTGTATCATATACATTGCTTGTATCTTGAAAAAGACCTCGCACAAACTCTCTCGGTAAAGGATTAAGATCTCCATAAAACGTGTTATGTGAATGCGGATCCTCTTCCACCAATGGATTAGACTGCTCATCGAATGGATTAATCGAAGAGCTCTTTTCTACCTCTTGTTTTTTTATCAGCTTTCCTCTATTTTTCAAAGTGTTTGTAATATTCATTATGGGCTCCTTAATTGTTTGTGTTTCCTGTTTTATTGTTGTGTTCAAACCTTCTAGGTTCTCAGTAATGGGCTTAAACATTTTTCGTATTAAATAATCTTCATCGGAACGATTAAGCTTCAATTGCATATACTTATTCCTAATAACTTTACTCGCCTTAATAATATCACGCTTCAATTTCTCATAATCCATTTTTCTACTATTAACTGCCTGCCTGCGCATGATTATTTGCAGACAGATATATATTAACTGAATAAAATGAATAATTCACCAGCATATATAGCAATCAAAACCCTTCCTATAACGACCATTATGCAAATCACTATCCTTGTCTATCACCAGGAATCCGTATTTATCTTTCCAACACTCACCACAAACTGATTTAAACCGCTCAAATGACATGTCAACTCCAACATGATCGTTGTAAATATGTTGTAGATTTGTATTATCCTGCTTAAATAATACCAAAAAATTAGCATTATCCCTAACTAGCTGTTTCGGAATACTAGTATAAGTTTGACATAAATAAAAGCTATCAACACACTTATGTCTACCCATGCAAAAATATTTTCTAATATTGTTTTGCTTATCGCACGCCACATCGTCAAAAATGAATATCGAATTTCTCTCAGCATCCATGGGGTCTATTATATCATCATTCTCCTTACAAGGAAAATATTTCACATCTTTAACATTATTTAAAACATTCTCCAACAGCTTATATTTAGCTTGATATAAAGACTTGGAATAAATGTATACGTTTTCGAACTTGAGACCATTTTCATTGAATAATAACGATAGCATGAGATTTGTTTTCCCAGAGTTTGATGCACCGCAAAGTAGCGCTCTAATGGAGTTCGGTAGTAGGCTGCTATGTTTCCGAAATTTGCCCTTTTCATCAACGTCCAAATCCAAGTTGATTATTTCAAGGGCATCCTTCTGCTTCACAAGTCTCATGGTGAATGAATTATATATAAATTGTTGGATGTTTATAAAGCTAATTCATTTCGATGCTAACTTTTAAAGAGGGCGGAGGTGTCGTGAACTCGATAATCAACAAGTTGCCTATAGAGCTTCACCTGCCAGGTGGGTACATGTATTGTGGTCCTGGTACAAAGCTCCAGAAACGTTTAGCACGAGGTGATCCCGGCATTAATCCATTGGATGCGGCTTGTCGGGAACACGATATCGCATATTCACAACATAAAGATTTAAAAGATCGACACGAGGCAGATTTGATATTGCAAGAAAAAGCTTGGAATCGTGTAAAGTCAGCAGACGCAAGTGTTGGTGAAAAGACAGCAGCCTGGTTGGTGACTAACGCAATGAAGACCAAAAGAAAATTTGGTATGGGCTTAAACAAAAAAACTTTTAAAAAAATAGTGTGCACCAATGTTAAGAAGACTCTTAAGCGATTCGGGGGTGATATTAAACAGGGTGCTAAATCATCATTGGCAGCAGCTAAGGTTGCAATCAAAGAGGCTGGAGGTCGAAAACATATTAAAACCCCCAGAATAATCCCCATACCGAAAGTTGGAGGCGTATTGCCACTCATACCAATATTCGCCGGGCTAAGCGCTCTCGGCTCACTGGCAGGCGGTGTAAGTGGTATAACACAAGCAGTACTCAAAGCGAAAGCGGCTCGAAGTCAATTACGGGAAGCTGAAAGGCATAATAAAACTATGGAAGCTATCGCATTAAAAGGTAAAGGATTATATCTGAAGCCATATAAGCGAGGCTTAGGTTTATATCTAAAACCATCAAAAAACTAATAAGTCGACTGCCTCAAAGAGCATTAACCGATCATGATATTTTGAAATATGCGAAATATATTCACCATTTTAGAGGTGTATTTATGAGGGATACTCTACCAAAATCACCCAACAAAAATGAAAGTGCAGTCGTTAATTTGGATAGCATTAAAGGATCGGGAACACATTGGGTCTGTTATAAGAAGAGAGGTTCTAATATATACTATTATGATTCGTTTGGCAATTTAAAGCCTCCACCGGAATTGATAGAATATTTTAATAGAAAGGGACCTAATAAAATAATGTATAATCATAAACGATACCAAAATTTCAATACATTCAATTGTGGTCACTTATGCTTAGAATTCCTACTAAATAATATATAATCGTATGTTCATATATCAATATATTAGTCATGTCGTACACTTTCACCCTGAAGGGCACAAAATCAGTGCTTTCTGTTGATTATTATCCGCCTATTGAATTGAATCCCCACTATGAATATGTTCTGGGTCTAATAGGATTTAATAGCTACAATTCGATTCCCAACATTGTAGAGGGCTGTAACAAATTTTATTATGATAATGACAAAGTTATTACAATTCCCACAGGATCTTATGAGATAAGTGATATCGCCGATTTCTTGATGAATGCGATGCCTAGAGGTGCAATATCCCTCAAACCAAACAACAATACAATAAAGTGTGAAATTAAAAGCAAATATGAAATAAATTTTGGACCTAGAGACTCTATAGGAAGCATATTAGGTTTTAGTGGGAAGCTATTACCAGCCGATCAAAAACATGAATCGGATTTACCTGTCAATATTATAAAAGTGTCGACAATAAGAATTGAGTGCAATATCACAACATCAGCCTACAACGATAGTCGTTTATCCCACACGCTCTACGAATTTTCTCCACAAGTTGAAGCTGGGTTTTCGATTAATATAGCGCCCGAGCATATAATATATCTACCAATTAATTCTAAGCGTATCGATAATATCACATTAACACTGCTCGATCAAGATGGTGATGCCGTAAACTTTAGAGGCGAGCAAATCATTGTTAGATTAGAATTAAAAAGAGTTTCATAATGGGCCTTTCATTTCGTAAACGTTATATAACTTCCTCACCCCCACAACGGAAGATCACTTCAACATCTAAACTCAAGCAGTTAACATCGGCCAATATAATATTTTTACAATCGTTAGGCTTTCGAGTAAAAAATGGAGGAAAAGCTATCAATATTTGAAGGTGTGCATTTTGACGAAGTTATAACGAAAGAAGAGTATCACACATATTATCCGAGAACACACAATTTCAACTTAAATGATGAAGTTCGCATAAGTATTCAAAATCAAGATATATACACACTACCTTCCGAGAGTTATATATACATAGAGGGGAAATTTAAACCTGATGATAATGGTACGGGTCTACCTGAATTAACAAACAATGCATACGCTTTTTTGTTTGATCAGATTCGATATGAGCTTAATGGTGTAGAAATCGATCGCGCAATGAAGCCAGGAATCAGTTCTACGATGAAAGCATTAGTTTCATATAATGAAGATGAAAGTCGAATGTTGTCGATTGCTGGGTGGGGACCATTCGCACAGCGGCAAGCGACACTCTCCAATAACAAGTTCAACGCATGCCTTCCATTGAGCATGCTTTTAGGCTTCTGTTCCGATTACAGGAGGGTTATTATTAACGTCAGTCAAGAATTAGTCCTAATTAGAAGTAAAACGGATGAAAACTGCTATCAAAACAAGACCGCTGATGGTACAAAAAAGGCCTCAATCGAGATTGAAAAGATTGAATGGCGGGTGCCACATGTAAGCGTAAATGATCAGACACGCTTAAAGTTCTTAAACACCCTTAAAACCAATAAACCGATATATTTAACATTTCGTAAATGGGAATTATATGAGCTTCCAGCTTTGCGTGCAACGAAAACTGACATTTGGCCTGTTAAAACTAGCACTAATCTAGAGAAGCCCAGATATGCTATTATAGCGTTTCAACGCAACAGAAAAGATAATTTTCAGCAAGATGCATCAAGCTTTGATCACGCTTCAATCACAAATATTAAATTGCATTTAAATTCAGAATATTACCCATATAGCGATATGAATATAGATATGAGTAAAAAACTATATGCCCAAGCATATCTAATGTACACAAAATTTCAATCGAGCTATTATGGAAGCACTCGGGGACCTCTCATGAGCTACGAGAAGTTCCACGATTCAGCACTTTACGTAATAGATTGTTCGAAGCAGAATGAGAGCTTAAAATCATCCACCGTCGATGTTAAGCTTGAGATGCAGTGCCAGGAGACGTTTAGCGAGGACACCTCTTGTTTATTGTTAATTTTACAAGATTGTGTCGTTGAATATAGTGCACTGACAGGCACTGTTAAGAAAATTATATAACATTCAGTCAATCGCGAGACATCATGGCTAAAAGAGGTGCAATTGACACTCGAGATCAACTTCAATCATTCCTTATTATAGACATACAAGGTTATGCGATTCAACATTTCGATCCAAAAGAGATGAGCATAAGTGACGGAGAAAGGAGCATCCATTTTTTATTTAAACCTAGCATTGAATTCCATCTATTATCGAAGAAAGATCAGAGGACCGTTCGATGGCTTGAAAATAATTATTTAAATATAGAATACTCTACTGGTTATGTATATTTTAAGGATATTATTAACTTGTTAAAAAATATCTGTAACTCATATAATAGAGTGTATGTTAAAGGACATCAAAAAAAGGAGCTACTTAAGCAATATGTTGATATTGACATAATTAACTTGGAATATTTTAATGATGTACCAAAGCTTATTAAAAATGTCAATCATTGTTTTTATCATAATAATAAAACTAATGAAGAATGTATATGCACGCAAAATAATATTATAACTCTATGCAATTATCTAAAAAATAAAGAATTATTTTAACCTTATTATTTTTATTTCAATCCACCTATACATATTAATACTAATATAGCAAAAATAATATACGTATAAACATGTCTATACATGTATAAAAGGCCCGCCGAGACGGCACCAATCCGAGGTAGGTATGTAAGCGAGAGATTTTTTATACATTAATTAACCATCGCCTGCCCTAAAAAGGGCCACCCGGACAGCAACCATTCGATGTAGGTATGCAACGTTAAAAATTTAAGTGCATTCCTTAGAACACGGCTAGAGCGTGGGATCGGAATGCAGCAACTCTTAATTATATCCGTTCACACGGATATACGTATGCGTGGGGAAAAAAGGGTCGTCGCAGCTGTACATAGACCACACACACTCACCCATGGGAACAGAATGCAGCCGCGCTTAATTGCATCTGCCCGCATACGTATATATGTATATATGTATGCGCGGGAAAAAAAGGGTTTTCTCTAATTGATTAACATATCAATTGGTGTGGGAACCTGACGCAGATGGATGTATACGTCACGAATGAGTATCTATATATGCGTAGATCGACATCTTTAATTTCATTATAATCAGTATCTTCGAACAGTCAACATCGTTTTTAGTGCTTGTTTGTGTTTTACTACAAGGTATTTAGAAAGCCTAATTTATATAATATTAACTCACAATATTTTACATTAGTTTTAAAATTTTATGCGACTTTTAAAAATTGTTTTTTCTCAATTATAAGGTTATTTTTTTAAATAATTTAATGGTATATATTTTATTAATATTTTATTAATATTTTATTTTTATATACAATTATCCAGGGTGCTTCAAAGTATTTTATTCGTATTTAGTAGCTTCTTTATATTGTTTTTTCCTTCTTTTTTCAATTTTTATAAGGTTTTAACGGGTTTTATCAATAAATTTTCAATAATACAAGTATTTTTTAGTTAAATATAAGCTGATCATAGTTTTTCTACTACTCTAAAATTTTATGGGACTTTTAAAAATTGTTTTTTCTCAATTATAAGGTTATTTTTTAAATAATTTAATGATATATATTTTATTAATATTTTATTAATATTTTATTTTTATATACAATTATCCAGGGTGCTTCAAAGTATTTTATTTGTATTTAGTAGCTTCTTTATATTGTTTTTCGTTCTTTTTTTTTTAATTTTTATAAGGTTTTAAAGGGTTTTATCAATAAATTTTCAATAATACAAGTATTTTTTAGTTAAATATACGCTGATCATAGTTTTTCTACTACTCTAAAATTTTATAGGACTTTTTAAAAATTGTTTTTATCAATTATAAGGCTGTTTTTAATAATTTAATGGTGTATATTTTATTAATATTTTATTGAATATTATTTTTATATACAATTATCCAGGGTGCTTCAAAGTATTTTATACGCATTTTGTAGCTTCTTTATATTGTGTTTTTTTTCTTTTTTAAATTTTTAGGTGCGTAAATTTATATAATTAAGTTGATTATTTCATACGGTTCTTTAAAGGTTTTTCTCAATAATTTAAATAAATTCTGAACAATAAGAGTATTTTTAGTTAAATATACGGGTATCAGTCAAAGTTTATGTATTAAAATATTATTTTTATATATGTAGGTCTATAATTAGTATTTTATATCAATTCATATACGCGGATCAGTCAAAATAAATTAGCAATTTAGATATATTAAAAATTAGGCTTCAATACCTTTTTTTTTATTCTTTTAAATTTATTATATTAATTATTTTTAATTTGTTTTTCATAGAATGAATTGCGTCATATGTGGGAAGTCCTTCAGCCGGCGGGATAGTTTGAAGCGGCATGTAAACACAGTTCACCGCAATTTTCAATGTGAGACTTGCGGTGGGGGTGTGGATACATGTGAGCATGTTGCGGGACCACCTAAGAAGGTGGCCAAAGTAGATGTTACACCATCCACAAGTTCTAATAGACCTGTGGATGCTGCGCCATCTACCAGTCGAGGTGCGCCTCAGAGAAGCTGTTGTGGGTTGATGTTCCCTAATAATTCTCTGTATAGGGGGCATCTTCGCACACAGCAGCATTTGAATAATAATACATTTATGCTGCCGGATGGAGTGTTCAAAATTAATTCATCATTTAAAAGCCGGGTCGCGAGTTACAAAATTTTAGGTGATGAGAGTGCTGACATCACAAATTTTTTATCGAAATTGAGAACTAAAGTGTGCAGCCTGATTAACGATGTTCTGGCCAAGGTCGTATCGGGTATTAAGGTACAGTTAGAGCTATTTGCTCATTATGCTAAAACCGTAGCTGATGAGGAAATAGTCGACTTAAAGTCCTTCAATACTCGGTACGTCATTGTCACCGAGTCTTCAGACTTAGAGGACGTTTTTGATCAGGCTGCTGCCATCATAAAATCGAAAGCTGAAGAGATTTCGGATAGGGGGAGCAACTGGACACTTAAGATGGTCTCGCATTTAGAGGTTAACATCAACAGTTACCAACCTCTTGGGGGATCATCTTATTTGGAACTACCTCCCTCTATCCGAAACAGGAAAGCATGCATCAATATTCAGAACTCGGACGATGCATGCTTGTGTTGGTCGATTGTAGCAGCACTCCACCCGGCAAACATGAGTGTACATAGAGTTAGTAGTTATCCTCATTACTCCAGCGTCCTAAATTTAGAAGGTATTCAATTCCCGGTTAAAATTAAAGATATTTCAAAAATTGAGAATATGAACAATTTAAGTATTAACGTTTACGGTTTGGCTATTAATGATGAAACAAAAAATCATGAGGTGGTGGGGCCAATTCATTTCACTAAAAGCAGAAAAGATATCCACATCAATTTACTCCTAATTGATGATGGGAAAAGATCACATTATGTTTTAATTAAAAATCTGTCCAGGCTAGTCTCATCCCAAATCAATAACCATGGTCATGAAGCTCACATCTGCGATGGGTGTTTAATTAATTTCAGCACCATCGAAAAATTAAACGCTCATCAACAACACGATTGCAACCATGTGTATACGGTACTACCCTCAACCGACGCGCGTAAAACAAAATTTGGCGATATGCTGCCCGAAAATATTTTACGTTTCGATAGTCACCATAAGAAAATGTCCGTTCCGTTTGTCGTTTATGCGGATTTTGAAAGTATTCTCCAACCGATTCACACATGCAGCCGTGATCCAGCTAGTTCGTATACGAATAAAACATTCAAACACGTTCCATATAGTTTTGCATATCAAATTGTATGTTCGTTTGATGCAAAGTTGAATAAATTTGTCACGTATGCCGGTTTAGATTGCTCAACGGTGTTTGTCCAAAAATTGATAGAAGATGTTAAGCTAATCTATGAAAACTATTTAAAGACTATCGTGCCGATGAAAACTTTAAATAATAGCGAGCGAAAATTATATAATGAGGCCGTGATTTGCCACATTTGTGAGCTGTCTCTCAACGGAGATAGAGTGAGAGATCACTGCCACATTACGGGAGCGTTTCGAGGGGCCGCTCATTCTAATTGTAATCTAAACTTCAAAATTCCGAAATTTGTCCCTATCTATTTTCACAATTTGAGCGGGTATGATAGCCATCTATTTTTAAGGGATTTGGCACAACAAAATTTAGATATTGACGTAATTCCTATTAATAAAGAAAGATATATCAGTTTCAGCGCGAAAGTTTTGGTTGGTGACTACACAGATAAAAAATCGGGCGAGAAAAAAAATATTTATATAAAACTACGGTTTTTAGATAGTTTTCGATTCATGGCGTCTTCTATCGATAAGCTTGCACAAAATTTGAGCCCGCAAGACTTTGTCAATGTTAGGCGGGCGTTCCCACTAGATTCACATTTCCATTTAATTAGAAAGAAGGGTGTATTCCCCTATCAATACATAGATACCTTTGGGCGATTGAACGAATCGACCTTACCGGCAAAACGCGATTTTTTTAATTCATTAACGAATGTTGATATTTCGGATGTTGAATATCAACATGCGCAAACTGTATGGAATACGTTTGGATGTCAAAATTTATTAGAGTACTCAAACTTATATTTAAAATCAGACGTTTTACTTTTGGCCGATATTTTTGAAAATTTCAGGAAGATTTGTCGGGATACATACAGTCTGGATCCGGCTCAATATTACACCAGCCCGGGCTTGTCTTGGGATGCTATGTTGAAGCACACCAAAATTGAGCTGGAGCTACTCATAGACATCGACATGCATCATTTTGTTAAGCAGAGTATCAGGGGTGGGTTGTGTCAAGTATCATTGCGGCACGCTACGGCAAATAATAAGTATATGCCTAATTATGATGCGAGTGCTCCTAGCTCGTATTTAGCTTATTGGGACGCGAACAATTTGTACGGGTGGGCAATGTCGCAGTATCTACCATTCGGTGGGTTCAGTTGGGCTAGTCAGGATGAAATTGACAATCTAAATATATCTGGGGTCGCTGATGATTCGCCGATTGGCTATTTTTTGGAGGTAGATGTCACGTACCCTGTAACTTTGCACGATGAGCATAACGACCTTCCTTTTCTACCCGAAAACATGGTGCCTCCCACGTCTAAATTTCAGTATAAAAAGTTGATCGCGAATTTACAGAACAAAGAGAAATATGTCATACACTATCAAACGTTAAAGCAAGCATTACATTTCGGCCTTAAAATCACCAAAATTCACCGCGTTTTAAAATTCAACCAGTCAAACTGGCTTCAAACTTATATCGACCTAAACACCAGCCTACGTCAGCATGCTAGGAACGATTTTGAAAAGGACTTCTACAAGCTTATGAACAACTCCGTATATGGTAAAACCATGGAGAATGTTGATAAGCGAGTGGAAGTCAAATTGGTCACACGTTGGGAGGACCATGGCAAAAGTCGCGGGGCTGGTAGTTTAATCGCGAAACCGAATTTTAAAAGTGTTAGTATTTTTTCCGAAAACTTTGTGGCTGTCCAGATGGGGAAGCTGAAAGTCGTATATAATAAACCTATTTATATCGGCTTCTCCGTCTTGGAGCTATCAAAGCACCTGATGTATGACTTTTTCCACAATTTTTTGAGACGCGTGTATGCAGAAAAGGTCCGTCTGTGTTATATGGATACGGATAGTTTTATCTTAAAAGTAGAAACAGACGATATATACAGCGACATGAAAAAAAATATATCAAAATTCGATACATCGAACTTTTCGGCAAATAATGTCTACAGCATAGCACCTCAAAACAAGGCTGTTTTAGGTTTATTTAAAGACGAAAATGCGGGTAATATAATGTGTGAATTTGTCGGATTGCGCGCAAAAATGTATGCCTTAGAGGTTGAGGGTAGGGAGATTAAAAAGGTTAAGGGTGTTAAAAAGAACGTTGTGCGGGATGAGATTAGTCTGGCAGATTACAAGCACTGTTTATTGAATAATGATATTTTATTAAGGGAGCAAAATCTTTTTCAAATCAAACTACATGAGATTTATACCGTCAAGCAAAATAAATTGAGCCTATCACCTCACGATGATAAACGCCGGATTGATGAGGATGGCATTCATACTCTCGCCTGGGGGCATTATAAAATCGACTCACCAGCTCCTTAGATGGTCGCTGCACATGCCTCGGGTGCAGCTGCTCTACCGCTTCAAATTGGGTAAGTACCCCCACCCTTTTTTGTGTAAGTACCCCCACCCTTTTTTGTGTAAGTACACCCACCCTTTTTTTGTTTGCTTCTCACTGTAATTTTCTCCCACTAAATCAGTATTAGTTTGTTTGCATTCGAGTTCACACATATTCTTTTAACCTCTAAGATTAAAATGGAAGCTAGTAAGAATACAAAATTATTATGTACATAAACTTATATCTATATATTTTTTAATTCTTTTCAGAAACTTATAATGAATTTATTGGCGATTCGCTTAAAATGATTGATGATAATATCGTTAAGGAAAAACAACTGATTGGGCAGTCATCATACTTCCTCAACAAATGCGGTTCGAAGTGGGTGAATATCGGCCTTAGTCCGGCGGCTGGATTCGTGCCCATCATCCAGATTCGATCGCCTGCAAGCTGTGTATTCTTCACATTGGACGAGTGGGAAGAATTTTGTAAGACGGAGGGTTGCAGTCCGAATCATCAAATTCGAACGTCAACATTTAGAGATACTAGCGTAATTGTATTAAGCAGTCGCAATCAGCAACTGGTATTGTCCTCCGATACCTATAGCAATTTGTTTAATTTGCGACTGCTCATTAAGAGTAAATTAGAATTTTTAGTAAATAGTAATTTCATAACATTTTATAAAATGATCTTAACCGCCTGCATGGCATTAACTGGAGATTTATATACGAATGTATCAAAATTACTTGTTGATCATTGTAATTCATTTAACGCTTTCCTTATGATGGAAGTGCTACATATTAGCTATAATTCGCTTTACTATGACTTTGAGCTCATGAAGCTTGGAGATATTGTTAATTTAAAATAATATTGTTAATTTATAAATAATAATAAATAAATTGTTTTCTTAAAAATATATTGTTTGTTTTATTTTATTTTATAAGTAGGATATACATTTCAAGCATGCGGCTATCACAGAAGCAGACAGCCGTTGTGGTTTCCGCTGGAAACATGTTTAGACCTGTTTGAAGTATATTGAGAAGCGCGATAGCAAGCCTAGTAATTTATTCAGGAATTCTCTAGAAGCAAAGACCATCTTGATGGTCAGCCATTTCGTCTGACGTCACCTTAGTTTGGCTAGTGACCGTGAGAGGATGCTGCATTAGTTAGGTTGGTAATCATGAGAGATACCATTTCTTGGTTTGTGGCTGTGAGAGGGCGTCACATTGGGTTGGTAATGATGAAATCTGCCATTTTGGGCTGGCGACCACGAGGGGGCCACATCAGTTGGGTTGGTAATGATGAAATCTGCCATTTTTAGTTGGGTTGGTAATGATGAAATCTGCAATTTTTAGTTGGGTTGGTAATGATGAAATCTGCAATTTTTAGTTGGGTTGGAGGCCGCGAGGGGGCGCCACATCAGTTGGGTTGGTAATGATGAAATCTGCAATTTTAGTTGGGTTGGTAATGATGAAATCTGCAATTTTTAGTTGGGTTGGCGACCGCGAGGGGGCGCCACATCAGTTGGGTTGGTAGAGGGCGCCACTAGGGTGAGGGGGGGGGTAGTAGGAGTGGGGGGTGGTGGTGGCTCCAGAATCGGCGTAAGTACACTACTGTTGCTAATCTCTGTGATCCAGAGCAAACCTCATTCGCGCTGCTTTGTGATGCTGCGCAAGGCGTGGTGCGCGGACAGGTCTTCTTGGTTTCAAATTCGCTTCTTTTAATCCGTTTCTAACAGTTTGATCAGAAATTTCTATTCCATGCGTGTGTCTTAGGTCGTTTAAGAGGTCTCTTGCTGTGGCAATACGCATACGTAGAGAGGAAAGGACAAGAAATCAGTCTTGATTGTGAGTAGTTTTTCAATTTCGACCTTGTCCAGCTCTTCTGACTATTGGCCAGTCTCCCGAAACCAATTCCATAAACGCTGAATAACAGAAGGGGACACTCCAAGGTCCCTGCTAACATGTCGAATAGAGTAGAGTGGCCGTGCTGAATAAGGGCGACAGCACGAGCAACCTGCACATCACTAAGATGCCTCATTTTACTTCTAATCAACGAAGATTGACAACTGAATTCATCTGTCATGGCTTTCATACGTCAATTCAAGGCATACTTGATTTTTTTTCCATTTTGTTTTGCGTTATTAATTTACATTTTTAAGTGTAACTTAGAAGTGACTTAGAGTTGTAAAATTGTTTTAGTTTTTTTTTAAATATATGCCGTTGAAACATACAAAATTTGATTTGCCTAGAACAATTATTTAAAAAGTTACAGGGTTTGAAAAAAGTGTTACCCTAATTCTTTTGAGCAGTGTATATGGTTGATACATATTTTTTTATGTAATAATTTCTTTACGTATTAGTATTTCATTATACTATTTGTAAATGTTAAAATTATTTTATATTATATAGTACAATGGAGATAATAAATATGTAGTTGTAAATCGAAGTATTCTAATAGAATGTCAGATATCTTATATAGGGGTCCGATTGCTGAACCGAGAGAAAGGCGAAGGGATTTCTCTCAATACGATTAATAGCGTATTCTTGTAATTAACAGATAGATCAGTCCTTGCGAAAGTTGTCAGAACTAACATCGATCGGGTTAATTCAAGAGAACATATAAAAGTTAATAGAAATATGTGTATATTGCACTTTTTTGTTTAGTGTAGGTACTACATAATGGATGAATACCACATTTTCTTGATAATGTTGGGCAAAATAACTAACGTTCACAACCTTTCTTTATAATGGGGAAAAATTATAGTCATTAGTGCTAAAATAGAAAATACATTGCAATTAGGATTCTTTCCCTTACAACTATCTATACTCTACATTACATTAAACATTTATAAATAGTATAATGAAATTACTACGTTTATGACACTTTATTTTCACATTCGGATAAACAACAGTCTTTTAATGACTGTAGTAAATATGTGACTATAGAAGTACAGCATGTCAGGTGTTATTGTCTTATATGAAATTTAATATTAAATAAATGTATAATATTTACGAAATAGTTTATTAAAATTTTGATTTTAGCGAAACACTTATAACATCTTTCTAAATAACCATTTTCCCAATCTGCCGTCATTTCAACCTAAGGGCCGATTCTCGAGATTCTTGAACTTGAGAGAAAGATCCCTTCTCTCAAGAGTTGTGATTTTGTACATCTATCGGTTCAAGTCAAGTGAACATATTAAAAGTTACGAGAAGCATGCGCATATCGACTTAAATTATTTTGTACATGTGACAGCGATGAATGCATATAGAAGAGTAGTATAGGTTATGGTATAGTCATAGGCAGTCAGTAGAATAGGTACTATACGTGCATTATCACAGCATTGTACATGTTTGGAGTAACATGGATGAAGAAGAGATTTTTATAGTGAATCAATACTAATCGATGTTGCGGAAGCAAAGGAACTCTATCAACGTCCTTGGCGTCGTTTTTATATGCGGGAAATCCGTTTAACTTATCTGATATACAATTTAGAAAGTTATTTCGTTTAAACAAAGAAACAACAAGATATACCATTGATATTATTTCTGATTATGCTGAACAACCATCCCGAACGTCCGCTGTTAACATAAAATGACAAATAAAGAAACATATTCGCTGGACTGAAACGTTTTAACATTATTATAATATTTTAAATTTACTAACAAAATTGTATTGTTTTCCAACACGGGGTGCAAATGCAAACTTAAACCAGTATTCCACAATGCGTTGATACTTTAATGTGAATATATACAGGGTGTAGATAAAGTCTGGAACAAAATTAATATTTCTGTTATCTTCGGTTTGATGGAAAAACCCTGAAACAGGTCGATTTTGTTTTTATCCCGTGCACTTTATAACATCGTGAATTTAATTCTGTCGTCATCTGGTTGCGCGCGGGCGTGACGTCATTAGTTTTTTCAAATGGTAACCCGCCACATTTATTACCCCTTGTCGTTAGGTATTCCATTGTGCATGCAACGGTATAAAAAGTTTGGTACCTTACATAACAATTTTTGGGAGAAAAATGCTTTCGAATTTCAAAAAATTAAAATTTTATTTCTAATGAAAAACTAATCAAAAATTATTTTAAAAAATCAGATAAATTATAATCCGAGGTTTATCTTGGATTGTCGTCAAACAAGACACCAAAAAAATGTCAACGGAAGTGTTCAAATTGTCCGCCATTGGCCATTTGACACTGGCCGAGACGGACGTACACGCTTTCTACGACACGTCATATTGACAGTTCATTACTTGGTGTTTGAACTTATCCATTCACAATACTTGCTCCATTGGTAGTGTTGAACGTGCATTGCGAAAATGGCGAATTTGAGCGAAAAAGAGCGGATTCAAATTCTCATTATTGTTGGCTGTGGTGATAAAATACGTAGCCATGAAGAAGCCTGTCAGTTTTTCAATGCAGAAAATCCAAACCGCGCACCGCTTTCGCGGTCAACGGTGAGCAAAATTGTCGCAAAATTTGTTGAAACTGGTAGAGTAAAAGACAGGGCTCGTCAAGGTCGACCAAGAATTGAGGAAGATAGAAGGGTCAATATTCTCTTGGAACTTCAGGACAACCCCCACACTTCAACAAGGAACATTGCCAGGGATCATGCAGTCGATTTTACCACAGTAGCCAAATTGCTGAAGAAGGAAAAACTTCATCCGTACAAAATCAATCGGGTTCAGGAACTGAATGAAGATGACTTCGACCGCCGACTCGAGTTCTGTGAACAAATCATGCTACGGTGCGATGAGAATCCCGGATTTGTCGACAATGTGGTTTTTAGTGACGAAGCAACTTTTACCTTGAACGGTGAAGTGAATCGCCACAATTGTAGGTACTGGTCGGGCGAAAATCCTCGATGGGTTCGAGAGGAGCACACCCAACACCGGCAAAAAGTTAATGTATGGGTGGGAATAGTGGGAGATCGCATTGTGGGGCCTTTCTTTCTGGACAGAAATTTAAACGCTGAAACATACTTACATTTCCTAAGATTTACGCTGGTGCCAACATTGGTAGAATTATTTCCGGATGAAAACACCCCCGACAAGCCTCGCCCCAGAATCTGGTTTCAACAAGATGGAGCACCTCCACATTTTGGCTGGCGTGTTCGGAGTTACCTCGACGAAATTTTCCCCGGGAGATGGATCGGACGAAGGGGAACAATTGAATGGCCTGCCCGTTCGCCAGATCTCACACCACTTGATTTTTTTCTATGGGGTCATGTGAAATCAAAGGTGTACACCAATAAGCCAAATAACTTGGATGATCTGAAACATCGTATCCGCGAGGAAATGCGAAATATTGGTGCAGAGACAATACGACGTGTCGTAGAAAGCGTGTACGTCCGTCTCGGCCAGTGTCAAATGGCCAATGGCGGACAATTTGAATACTTCCGTTGACATTTTTTTGGTGTCTTGTTTGACGACAATCCAAGATAAACCTCGGATTATAATTTATCTGATTTTTTAAAATAATTTTTGATTAGTTTTTCACTAGAAATAAAATTTTAATTTTTTGAAATTCGAAAGCATTTTTCTCCCAAAAATTGTTATGTAAGGTACCAAACTTTTTTTACCGTTGCATGCACAATGGAATACCTAACGACAAGGGGTAATAAATGTGGCGGGTTACCATTTGAAAAAACTAATGGCGTCACGCCCGCGCGCAACCAGATGACGACAGAATTAAATTCACGATGTTATAAAGTGCACGGGATAAAAACAAAATCGACCTGTTTCAGGGTTTTTCCATCAAACCGAAGATAACAGAAATATTAATTTTGTTCCAGACTTTATCTACACCCTGTACATATAGCATATATTATTGTATTATATTGAAATAATATTAAACATGTATGATATGTATAATAATAGTTTACATTTCGTTTAGCCTGACACTTTCCGAAAAACCAACTGATTACAACATAACCCAAAAACCAATATGTAATAAACATACGTGTACAGAAATCATATCAATGATATATCTTGAGGTTGTATTACACTTATCAATTTATTATTAACTTTTCTACATATCATACATGTCGTTAAAATGACATGTTAATTTGATACTTCTTGAAAGAATTGTGTGCATAAATTATTTATTTTCTTTTGCATCTCTTGTGCAGTTATTTTTATATTCAATATCAAACACAAATCATCGGTAAATTTATTAATTTTTTTATTTTGTACTTTTGCAGTATTGGTACTACTAATTCACCTAAAAACTTGGTGAAGAAATTGATAAGTGTAAAACAGCCTTTGTTGTTTCTTTGTTTAAACGAAATAATTTTCTAAATTGTTGTTTTGTTAACTAGTGTGCGCGCAGCATAATAGATTTAATTTAATTTTCATTAAGAAGCCTTTTTTATATTGCGAAATAGTATTGTTACAAAATTATGTTTCTGAAGCACAAATTATATGTAGATTGCTCACTTACAAGTTAATCATTTTAAATATATTTTTCTTGTAAGCAACTATTAAACACAGTCATTGGGATATTATAAATTAAATATGTTATAATAAAAATTCATAATTCAGAGCATAAAATAAATATATTATGTGAAAATTCACATTAACAAAATAAAATAACATATAAATATAATGAAATTAAGTTGTTGTAACTTATTCCTGTAATAACAATTTTACTTTTTAAAGGTAATATTTATTTAAAAACCTATAATTAGGTGCTACTCTATTATAAAATAATGCACTTTTATATTAATATATGTTGTAACCTGAAAATCGCATAATTATAGCTATATTTGCAAATTGAATTCTAATAGTACATATTTAAGTCAATATATGGTAACATTTTGCGCTTAGTGCATTATTAAAAGTATAACGGTTAAATTGATGGAATTTCTTTTCAAATGTATGAATTCTAGAACTATCCAACGAGACAAAATGTAATGAATAAAGTATTTATTAGGTATACTTTTAGTACTACAATGAGTACTATCATATCGGATAGTTCAAGAATCGCTTAAACTGAAAAGGATTTTTTTTACATAATTACGTCATGCGGGCACAAAATATTTTTTCAAAAACAATAAATAAATTCAATGACAACTGAAAATATTTACATAATAATCATAACCAATTACCTCTTAAAATTTACGAACTTTCCGTAACACTAGGCATATATGTATGTGGATACAAAATTTTGTGCCAGCTAGACTAGGCATTAACTATGTTGTCTTATACAATAAATATATGTAACAGAAACGTACAGAATATATATATGCATATACACACAATACCTTCTGAATGTATTAATAATTCAATTTTATAATAAAATTCTTGATTTAAAACGTTTTAGTTTAAATTATGCTTACATTTTAAATTTAAAACATATAAATAAAAACAATCTAACAATAAAATAAATTATAATTCAATAATGGAATTTGGTTTTTAGAGTACATATACACGCCATATTCCAATGACCTGAAACAGATATTGAAAAACACAAATTGGAAAGCAACAACAGTATTTTCCACTATTTGATATTAAATACGTTCTTGAATAAATAGCATAATATTTTGTATGTGATAACTATGGACAATTTGAACAGAAAATTAGAAAAATTAATATTGATATTATTAAAGAAGTAAATAATATTTTAATTATACATATTTCATACATACAGACAGAATGAAAAACATCGTCTATGACGCTTTGATAGTACATAACAAAATTTAAACTTATATCACATTTTTAGGAAGAATGTTCTAGGAAATTAACTATGCATCATTTAGTCTAAGAAGGAGCGTTGAGAATCAGAGGTCATAAAATAAGTATTTGCGATTGGTTGAAATGAAGTATGCACTTATACCGGAAAAATAATCGCATTTAGCTTATTCTGTGGAAATGTTTACAATTGTTTATATATAGGTAACTAATATATATATATATATATTAGTTGATGAAATATTACCAAAACGTGGTCATACAGTCTTGTGTTTACAGACTTGTTGTTGGCAATAAATCATTTCAATTAGAGAAGTAAAAAAATATTGTTAGAAGTGATTAAAAATGGTTGATTCTGATGCATGGAAAATAATATCATGTCAGAATTGAAATAAATAAAATGTTTAATATAAAGAACAATGTTGGTGAAATAATAGAAAATTTTACTTTTACTAATGCATGATCATCCTCAGAATTTTCATTACATTTCATTTCACACCTCGAAAATAACTAATTTGAATGTTAGACCTCGGTGTTAATGTGACAAAAATAAATTTCAGTGTTTTTTTTTTTAAATAACTTAATATTAGAAATATATTTGTATTATGTTTGAGCTTTTTGATATGTATTCAGTGGAATGTTTTCTGAAATTACTTTTACAAATTATATATGAACTATATAAAATGATGCACTTTAAAAAAAACTTTCCTTGTCACTCTTATTAAAGATATTATCAAATTCATTTTAAAATAGCTGTTTTCTAAAATGTTATATTTTTTAGGCATGGACTACTGTTAAGACGACACGATAATTCTAATATATGTACTGCTATTACTAATCTAGGTTTATTGGACTTTTATGTTTTCTATTTAAACAATTGTCTATATTTTCTTTTTATATAATTTCAGATTTATTTGGGTGTATAGAAAGAACAACTGTTTGCACGTTGATATGCATCCTGTGTTTTCCAAAATTAATATTTCAATTTCATATCCGTATTTTCAGTTATTTAAATTTAAAGTATGTAGAGATATATTTTACTCTTTACATTGAACCTAATTACAAATTATATGTGTATTTTTACTTTATGAATGGCCAGAAAAAATCATGGTTGTAGTAGCTCCAGGGATTGGGATAGGGTCCCTATCAAACCAAACAGCACTCACTCTGACATTACAGCAACAGGCTGAGTGATATATCGGTAACACTGGCGATGGCACTCTGTTATAGAAAATATTAAATTAAATAGACCGTGCAGGTAATATACTTCAAGTTCATTCACGTTAACAGACGGGGTGGGGATGTTCTTGTAATTTCGGACCTAGGAATATTGAATTACAAAAATACCTAAGCATTATTACCATTTCTTATAACTTAGTGCACATATTATGTTGGATGCATTGTATGGAATATGCGCAGAGTTGCCTAATGTATTTTGGTATCTTTAGTCTCTGTCTTTGATTGTCAGCTGTCGTTAGGTTATTTGATGATTTCGGTATCTTTGCGCTTGTACTTATAAGTACTTACATAATGTATATAATGTTAGAAAAGTTAAATTAACCTTCACATCAGTAAGATGGACATTTGACACCTAACCTAAAAATAAAGCGGTTTGACAAATACAAAAATAAGTGAAATTTGGCAATGTGGTCGTCGCGTTAATTACCCACCACGTCGTCTGTTAACTTGAATGAACTTATACCTGGTTTTTATCTTTTAGTGTTAGGTATATGGGCGAGGTCTTATATTAAAAATAATATTAGCAGCATAAAATGACAACAAACATTAAAACTCATGAACTAAACATTTTTCGAAAAATGAAGTTGGTACAGAAGACAAATTTAGTAATTGAGATTCCATTGGAGTGACATGTATAAGCTAATCAAATGTATCTAGAACGGTAATCTATGCATAACAAAAAGCGGGAAAATATGTTATATAACAATAACTCAACTTCCTATGGAATAATCATAGTATACCGGGTGTCCACACTTAAGTGCGCACTATTGATAACTCTGTTATCTTTGGAGGTGCAGAATCGGTCAAATGGGCAAAGTAGTACCATTTTTTATGGCGGTTACAATTGTGAAAATAGAAAAACAATTGAACGTCGGGTTCTCTAGATATTCGACCAAACAAATTTTTTTTAAATGGAACACCCTGTATATTTTTTGGCGATTGGAAAGAGAATCGCAAACTGAACAAAAGAGTCTTAGTACACTAGTATAAAAAAATGTCAAATAAAGTAGTTATTGAGAAATCTGTATCTTTGCTTTGTTTGCATGAAATCGATATACCTATGGAAAATTAAAGCGTCACATTGTCTAGTAGCTGTCAAATTATTTGTATTTGCTGTTGTTAAAGTTACTGTGTGGAAAAAGTACTGGTTTTACAATTTTTTCAACCGTAACAATGGCATTTACTCATTTGGAAAAGTGTAATATGTTGGAGTTGTACTTGAAGTTTAACAAAAATTCAGATAAAGCGCTCGAATGTTACATTCAGCAATTTCCTGATCGTGATGTACCAGATCGTCGCTATTTTTTAAAACTTTATCGAAGATTAAGAAGCAACGAAACAGTTTTTATAAAGAAGAGGATCAAAAATGATTTTATATTATCACAAGAGACAGAAATAAATGTATTGGCATATTTTCAGGTACATCCAAATAATTCTGTAAGGGATTTGTCCAGAGAATCAGGTGTTTCTCGTAGTACGATCCATAAAATTTTGAAAAAAAATAAATATGTTCCCTTTAAATATCAGCCTGTTCAAACTCTACTTTTGGGTGACTATCAAAGACGATTAACTTTTGCTCAATGGTTTATCAATGCTTTTGAAGAAAATCACAATTTCTTCAGACACATTTTATGGAGTGATGAATCCAACTTTTCTAATCGCGGGATGATCAATAAAAGAAATAATCATTACTGGAGTCGTGAAAACCCATTTGTTGTTTATCCTTGTAATCCACAACACCGATTCAGTTTAAATGTTTGGTGTGGTATAATCGGATCCCGAATTGTTGGGCCATTTTTCTATCGGGGTTCTTTAACAGGAGAAAGATATGTGGCATTATTGACAGAAATTTTAGAAAATTTTCTGGATGAATTAAATTTGGTAGACAGACAGATTATTTACTTTCAACAAGATGGAGCGCCTGCCCATAATCACCGCGAGACAAGGGAGTTATTAGAAAGATTATTTGGCAATAGATGGATTGGCACAAATGGTCCTATTCAGTGGCCCGCACGTTCGCCTGACATGACGCCATTAGATTTTTTCTTGTGGGGAGCAGTAAAAAATCAAGTGTACAAACATAGATATGCAATAGTGGATGAGCTTCAGGAAAGAATTTCCAACATCATTAACGCCATCGATGGTAGGACCATTTTAGGAGCTACTCGTAATGTTCACACAAGATTGAGAAAATGTATTGAAATGGAAGGAGATGTCTTTGAACATTTAATTTGAATAATTTTCTTTACTATTTTTGTATTTATTTTTATTTGTTTATTAAATTAAAGGCTTTAATGAATGTTTAATTGTCCGTAGATATATCGATTTCATGCAAACAAAGCAAAGATACAGATTTCTCAGTAACTACTTTATTTGACATTTTTTTATACTAGTGTACTAAGACTCTTTTGTTCAGTTTGCGATTCTCTTTCCAATCGCCAAAAAATATACAGGGTGTTCCATTTAAAAAAAATTTGTTTGGTCGAATATCTAGAGAACCCGACGTTCAATTGTTTTTCTATTTTCACAATTGTAACCGCCATAAAAAATGGTACTACTTTGCCCATTTGACCGATTCTGCACCTCCAAAGATAACAGAGTTATCAATAGTGCGCACTTAAGTGTGGACACCCGGTATACAACAGCTTTTTGCTCGGATTGTAGGACATTTACACTTATCAAAAAATCCTTAAAGACTTACACCGCTATACTGCTATCTCTCATAGACTACTGCACTGTTCTTCCCGTCTCAAGTTGGATTCAAGTTTTAGATGTAAGATAGTAAATTAACATTTTTTTGCCGTAAACATGTAGTATTGATAATAGCCTTGACATAAAATGAGTAGCTTATTATATCTTCTATTTGTGTTCTATATAATTCTTTGATGTTCAAATTACTACCATAATTTGAAAGTATTGCAGATTGTACATATGTATACTGATTTATAAATTTTATTTTAGCCAATGTAATAATATATAATATGTGTGAACTTCCATTTAGTTATGTATATAAGCGAAGTCTACATTTGTTCTTTAGATGGCATGTAGTAAGTTACCATGTAACTGGGCGAAGATAGAAACGCACTAGACGTTTACACAAACATAAAACTAATGGTTGCATTCAGCCGTTCTCACCCCAAATGTTCACTTGGCAACAGATGGGATGTTGACTGACAACACTGTTGTTCTTTCAATCGTCAACGTCAAAAATCAAGAAAAGCGGCAGTTTAACAACTGAGGTTACTGGCAACCACTATAACTTAATTATGCTTCTCCTATTCTCTGGTAACTTTTCAACATTTTGGGTTAGGTTGGTGTTGGAGCGCGGTAATGCACATGTTGATCAGAATACGTAGTGAGCAACATCTCCGTTTAATAAAATGACGATCTCTCCGGGACACGCTCGGAATAAGCGAACGTGCAACTTTCGTGTCTACTACACTGACTAAAATCAAAGTTAAGGAATTTAAGGTATTACATTTTGGGAGATTGTATCTTGTATGATTCTACTTAAATTTAAATTACTTAATTATAGTTGCTGGAAATAATCAGTAAATTAGTAAATAATAAAAGAGGAACGTGATTTCTCATAGGTTTTGAACATACTCCATTTTATCAAATTGTCTTTCACACATTCAATTATTCTTCGAAATTTTATATATATTTTACAAGGAAATAATAAATTTCATATTTCAATTAAATCTAGATTTTAAAACACGGAAATTCACATTACTGCGGACTTATCTAGTGAAAATATCATTTGTTAATTTTGAGAGGATAAGAAATTCTGTATATATTTCGAATTATATTACAATTTTTAAAATATTGTAAACGATCAGCAAAAATAGAATTGAGATCCAACCTAAAAATCCTTTTATCACCGAGAAATTTTCTAATTTTCGTAATGAAATAGTCAAACTCTTAAAAATATTTGTACGTGAGAACGTTCTATATCAGAGTATCATTGGAATATGCGATCTAAACAAGAAATACCAATACTCTCTGTAAATGGAACTTTCTAAGCAAAAAAGCAAAGTTATAGTAACACTGCAATCAATAATAAAAATAAATTCACAGAGCGAATAACTCCTTTTCATCTTTAGAATTCTTCTGAGTGTTTCTTGCAGCTCCTCCTCCGGTTACCGTTGGTAACGCTTCAGCAGCGGCAGCTCTCTCGGCCAAAAATCTTTCGAACTCGCTACTTGTTACGGTTTCTTCACCACCAGGCTAATGAAGAAAGAACACAAAAATGTAGTAATAAATAAATGAAACTACCGCTACAATTTCTGATAAAATGAAATTAAATCTACAAAAGGAACAGAACTTTTGTAATATGAGAGAATTTTTTTTATATGAAAATGCTCCAATGCTGTTACCAAAGTTAGGAAAATGACATTAGAAAGAAATATAATTCAGAAACAGCAAAATTACTTAATATATACCATAAAATGGGGTGAAATTGATTTTGGAGGGAGGCTTTGATAATCAATCGTACTTTTACGTAAAATCTAAATAGACCGCCATAAAGTATGTATGTGCCAACATCCGCTCTTCTGCTATTGGTTATATTAAGTTTCCAGCAATAACGTGCACCAGTTTGTTGACGGTAAGTAAGGCGGCTATTATTTTTATCAATTAGCAAACTACAGCAATAGATTTATGTTAAAATAGCATGAAAGTTTTGTTTTTCGTGTTATTATAAAATATATAAATGAATCCTTAACTGAAATGTTTCGGGAATTACAGGTATCATACTAAAACATTTTTTTCTGTCTAATATACATTAAAAATCATCATTTTAACAAACAAAATGTGGAAAAAAATATCAAAGCCACCCCATTTTACGGTATACATATATATGTGTATTTTCTTTCAAAATTTACAGTATTTGGTTCATACGTCCGTCGGTATGTTTTTATAAGGCCTGAAATGATAACACCTAATAATAGCAACAATCACAAATTACTTGTTCAAGTAATTAAACATTAATATTTAATCAATATAAATAGTCAAGAGATAAAAATTAATATTTCAATATATGTATGATAATAATACAGAATTCATGCGGGAATTTACAGTGAATGCAAGGAAATTATTTTATACGCCTGATGAAGACATCATCAATATTATTCAGCCAAATACTGCAAAATTTTAATAACATAGAGAAATACCCCTTCGAATTATCTTATGGAATATAATAATATACCCAGTTATTGATAGCTTTAAGATATAACAATTAATTTGGCAAATGGTTTAATCAATCAAAGAGAGTACGTTATAGAAGAAATATCATCCCATTTTATTACAAAAATATTACGAAAGAAATGGCGAGCTATTTGAAAATGTTATACCGCATGTGTAAAATCATATTGGGGATAGGATATATGTATACTAGGCACACCGGCAACAACGCCCAATCGTGGCCGTAGTCATGGTACAAGGAAACAAGGTATGCTTTTGCGCATCTCTGGATGACGCGCATTCGACCTCTAGTACTACCAGTTCAATAAAGTTGTGAATTCACAGGACACTATTTCAATAAAGTCCTTTTTAACAGAAATACAATACAACACAGTAAGAAAATTAAAGCACAATTCTATTTAAACATTAATTCTTAGTAAATTATTATATAAATTTATTAAGAACGAAATTCTAATGAAAATAAAAAAATATACTCTAAACAATACTAAAAAATAAAATGTTATTGCATAGGTTCAAAAATGCCTCCTTCAGCAGCAAGGCATTGTCCGAGCCTATCATAAAAAATTTCTCGCACATTACGAATCACATCGACTGTTACGTATTCAAAAGCCTCTATGATTAGCCTTCTCAAAATATCTAAGTTTTCTAGCCTGCTAACTTGTGCACTGTATATTTTATTTTTGATGTATCCCCACAAAAAGAAATCATTTGGCGATAGATCAAGAGATCGCGGAGGCCAACGAATGTTTCCTGTTCCACTAATGAGACGATCAGGAAAAGTATTCATTAAAAAATGCTTTACTCGGACCGCATTATGTGCAGGAGAACCGTCCTGTTGGAAGCAAATAATATCCCGATCTATTCCGGTATTATCAATAGCGGGAAGTATCTGATTCTGTAGCATATCGAGGTATTTGTCCGCATTTAACGTACCATCAATAAAAAATGGACCAAGCAAATGGTCACTCAAAATACCTGCCCAGACATTCACTTTCTGGGGATATTGGGCGTGTTTAACAAAATATCTGTGCTGATATTCCCGAGTCCAATATCGAACAACAGAAGGATTGTGCTTTCCATTTAATGGAAATGACGATTCATCTGTGAATACTATATTTGCGATGAAATTCTCATTTTCATTTGTCTTTTCCATTACGGTTTCACAAAACTCCATTCTTCTAAAATTGTCATCGAGAAATATTTCTTGCATTTTCGAGTATTTGAAACATTTTAATTTATTTCGCATCCATATGTTCGCGACGGTTTTATTACTCACACCCAATTCCTCAGCAACACTTCTGGTAGATAGCGTATCCTCTACTTCGAGAGTGCTACAAATCTCGTTCCTCAGCTTTTAGTGGATTTACCTCTCTAGGATTACACTTTGTGCAATTATTTAAACAAAGACATTTTTCAAAGCTATTCAAAATATGTAATATGCTTTGCTCACAGGGTACGGGTCTGTCTGCAAATATTTGCGGAAATAAATTTATGCAATCCTTTGCAGAATGACCACTATAGTATGTACCATATTTAATAATTTGCAGTTTTTCTTCGGTGTGTAGCGAGGCATTGTTACCATTGACCCCTCCTCTCACAAACACAGAACGACGCTGTTCGACACGATCTCCAGATACAATTTTAGTTGTTAAAGGGAGTCTTGGAAAATGCTTTCTGTCAGTGAGTTGAGTCAATGACTTCTGTCAGAGTTGTCAAGTGACATTTTTTTCGATAAATGCGCGTCATCCAGAGATGCGCAAAAGCATACCTTGTTTCCTTGTACCATGACTACGGCCACGATTGGGCGTTGTTGCCGGTGTGTCTAGTATACATATATCCTACCCCAAAATGATTTTACACATGCGGTATATATATATATATATATATATACTGGGATGTCTCTAAAAGGTGCGGAAAAAACGCTACCACACATTTCTGAGGGCAAAATATGACGATCTAACCCAACTTACCTCAGTCCAAAAGTGGATGCTTTCGGAGATACAGAGTGTCAAAAGTTCAATTTGGTTTTAGTTTTTTATAAATAATTTCTGTAATAATTGGTATATTGTCACAATATTTGGGTAAGGGGGGTTTCGTGGGGTAAAAAATTTAAATCAGCTCTCATTTTCATTGCAAAATGTAGAGGGCGCCACCTGCGGCATATTGTATCCATTTAAAACGTAATAACTTTTTTGAGACACACTGTATTTAACTTTTAAATAAAAATTCTTATTCTCCAATGTTTTTTACCTAGAAAAGGTATACCTGGTAGGAGTTGATTGGAGCAGCCGTTTATGAGTAATCTGGATATAAAAAATTCATTCCGTATATGGACACATATGCTTCTGTAATTTGGGTGTTATTCTTGTGGCAATTCAATGCAATGGTGCATCCACTTTTGGACTGAGGTAAGTTGGGTTAGATCGCCCTCAGAAATGTGTGGTAGCGTTTTTTTCCGCAACTTTTAGAGACATCCCTTTCTCCCTAATTTTGCATGAAAGTTGACAAGTGCCGATTTGATTCATACGAATAAAATAAAATTGCAAAGAAAGCCGCACAGACCAAATTTACAAATCGTATGTAGAGGTAGAAATTTAAGAAGCAGGTAAAATTTGGGTGTTATTCTTGTGGCAATTCAATGCAATGGTGCATCCACTTTTGGACTGAGGTAAGTTGGGTTAGATCGCCCTCAGAAATGTGTGGTAGCGTTTTTTCCGCACCTTTTAGAGACACCCTGTATATATGGGTACATTAAGAGGAGAGTAGGTTTTTCCGGTTAACAAAAAGTTATCAAAAATATGTAAAACATATTACTTACTTTAATTTGTATGTAAATGAAACATTTTTCTCTGGAAAACTCACCATAAGAAAAAAACATGGACTATTGTTGCGCCAAAGTAAACATATAATATATAATCAGATGCCACTATTCTATTAAAAACTCTATTATATACTGTAAGAAATATTACATTATTATTTGGAAAAACAGTGCATCCAGAATATAAATTTTGAAATTAAAACTTTCTGAAATTATTTTTCAAACTAGAGGGAAAACTGAAATTAAATTATCCCTTGAAATCTTGGAAAAAAACACTCCATTTATTCAACCTTATTGCGTGGACCGTTTTTAATATTCCATTAGACATCATACACTTCAATATTATCTGATATTTTCTTTTACTTATCATAAGCTTCCAATATTGATTACGTTATATGAGTTCACGTGTGTTCTGATAGCCTAGCCTATGAAAGCGCTTTTATAATTATTTTGAAATTTTATTAAAAATCTAAAATTTCTTAATATTTAAATAGATGAAATAACTATGCATGTTTAAACAAGAGTTAACTGCATATCCGTAAAAATTAATAATTAAAATTTCACAGCTGCTTTGAATATGAACACGAAAGTAAACTGAGATTAGCATAAATGCATTTCATCATTAAATTTAACTTTGCTGATTAAATATTATATTTTGTCAAGAAATGTATCACATACATTTATAGAATGCAAATAATTCCTCAAATTTCCATTAATATGCTGTTCTCTGTTGTATGGAAGCTTCAAATATAAACTTTCTAATAACTCAAAGTAAAGTACTAACTGAATATAAAAATTAACAGTGCAAAGCACTTACCGTTGTTCCAAGCCATGCTTCCATTTCATCAAATTCCGAATCTTCAGGTTTCTGCAGAATATATAAGCCACACTAAGCACATTAACTAATAAATCAAAGTATAAAGTAAAAAGTATAAAATTTAAGTATTAATAACGTTTCATGAAGAGTTTATTTAAGGAAACTTATTAAGAAAGGAATAAAACTCAATGTGCAATAAATCCATGCTTATATATAAAAAATTACTTACTTCTTTTCGATGTTGCGCTATAGAACTCAATCCACCTTGAACTTGATCTGGTTCTAAGTTATCTTTGTATGAGCTTCCTCTAAAAAAAAAGTATTATTAATCAAATCACAAACATTATTATAAAATAATTTAAAAGTATATTATTTTTTTGCATTATTTACACTAGATAATAACTTTGAAAATAAAGTAAGCTGTAATTCATAACAGTTTGCTTGTATTGACAGTGTGTCGATAGTAAAAAAGCAGTACATATAAATTATAATGTGTCTGTATATGATCATTTGCATTTTAGCAATTTTTACGTTTTGCAAATTCCACCCCTGCCTGAATTTAAATTAATTGTGAAATTTAACATTAGAATCCCATAAGAGTAGTGTAAAGGGTTCTCTTGCAGTGACCGAAAGTTATCCACATATACTAAGCAACTATAACATAATATGAATTCGAAATTACAGGTTATTATTGCTATTTCATCATATTGGTAATGATATAGTTGCACGTAAGCATAATCATATGATTATAGAGTGATGTTTATTTCGGAAATTAAACATTTAGGCACGACACTGGCGGTACAAGAAATGAAGGAAGACGTTTCCAAGTCGCAAATTTAGTAAAATAAAAAATTTCTAAATCGCAAATTGTAAGCCAATTACAGACACCCATTATGTATGTACTGCAATTATATATATATATACCAGCGCCGTTTGACGGAAGAGTGACTTTAAACGTTGGCAACACTTTCGCTACGGTGATGATGTTGTTGCTGCCTTTGGCCATGTTTTTGATGTCTGTTGCAAAAATTTCAAACAAATCTTATGTTTTATACTCATTTAAAGGAAACTGTTTCCGTTATTGTATAAATATGGAGAGAAAAGAGTGTTAATTAAAACTATTTTTACGTGTAAATAAAATTAAAAAAAGTCACGTAAACATTATCTTGAATGTGCTCCGTCCCATGGAATGACTTGTAACTGGTTTTCTGCTTTTAAAAGTAAAATATGATCACGGATGGTTCAGAAACTCCCGGGCCGTCAAAGTAGTCCATGTTCTTGTAAGTAGCGATCTTCGACTGAAAGTACGTGAGATAGTTAATGAAGTAAACACACTAATAGGAGAATGTTTTGCTTTCTTTAAACAAAATCCAAGGGATTTTTTCGGTCGATAAGCTACAGCTACACTATACTCCAGAAACAGAATACAGTCGAAAGAACGGATTCTCTAGAGGAACGTGTCCCTAAGAAAGCAAAAACAGATTTTTCAGCCGATAAGGTAATAACCACTGCTTATTAGGATTCTAAAGGTGTAATTTTAATTTTTTATTATTAATAAAAGGAAAACTAGCCAATATTATATTGATTTGCTGGCACGCTTTAACGTCGAAGTTAAGGCTGCGTTTCAATATAGCAAATCGATTTTGATTGGGATCAAAGATTTTCGTTTTTCTTAAGTACTACTATAGTAATAATTGGATGGCGCCGCAATATCAATTTTGAAGAAAATACTCCGATACAATGAAACTGGATTATTTATCTGCTTTCCAGATTTGTACCCTTACATATGCAAGAGTATAAATTTTGTCTGTCCAGTCTTTATTTGCAATTTGAATTCTATAAGTATAAATCTAATCGATACTTCTTAGTGACTTGCATACGGAATTAGTGAGAAAAAACGCGCGAATTTATTTCTAAATTGAATAACTAAATAGTTTGACATAATCCGCGATAAAATGTTGATTGCATTATGCTAATATACTAAATACATGATTTAAATTAAATTACTTTTCATACATTAATAATAAGTTACAGTTATTTACAAATTTGGTTATTCTTTACGATATTCTTCTTTTCTAAATCAAAATAACATAGGAAACTCCGTTTTTTTAAGATTTGATTAAACTCACAAGTTAAACTATGTAGTTACTTACAGTGAACTCTGGTTATAAAGTACCCTTTAGGGACAACAAAATGGGTACTTTATAATCGAAGATACGCTATAAAAAATACAATAAAAATGTATGTACGTACATACTTATTTTTATTTAGTATAAAAATAAAAACTAAACCAGAAGCAGTTTTTTAAAAACTTATAAACTTTATATGTAATACATGTAAAAAATACATACTTTATTCTTTATTAGTAAAAAAATCTTGTTATTTTGGTTTGTTAATTTTTTCTTAAAGTTTAAAGACGCTTGCATAATATCATCAGATACATTTCGACGTTGGATAGGTCTTGACAGCTATTGCGCAACCAATCACTACGGCAAACTTCCCAATAATAGTTGTCAATATTTTTGTACTTCTCGAACCACTGAGCCAGCCAGAGGTAAGCCATCGTCTGACCTGCATGTCGAAAGCAGTTTGTAATAGTGGTTGGCGTAATTTCATTCCAACATTGCGCAATTAATTTTATTGAGTCTAGGATAGTTATGTTAAAAGGTTCCTTATTGTCCAATGATTGACTCAGTCTATACATAAAATATCTACGATAATATGTCTTAAGGCACTTAATTATACCTTGATCTATTGGTTGTACAACTGAGGTGCAATTTGGTGGCAAAAACTCTAATCTGATATTTGTAAGAATCAGATTTTTTGGATGAGCTGCACAATTGTCAACTAGAAGCAATATTTTTCTATTCTGACGTCTTAAATTTCCATCCCAATCGTTTAAATAATTTGCAATAATTGCGGAAGTCATCCATGCACGCTTGTTTGACTTATAAATGACAGGCATATTTATTATATTTTTCATGTATCTCGGTCGTTCATATTTGCCACTAACAAGAAGTTTGCATTTTTCACTACCCGTCATATTCGCACAAACCCAAACGGTGTACCTCAACTTCGACTGCTTCCCTCCCGCACACTTTTCTCCCCTAAATTAAAGGGTACGATCTGGAGTCATCTTGTAAAATAGTCCAGTCTCGTCACCATTGAAAATATCTTCACAGCCGTAATTTTGTATAATATTGAGCCACTTTTCCTCTAAACATTTCAGCACACCTTGTTTGTTAACGTCTCCTGCTTCATCAGAAATGTTCCCGACCTTTATGTTGTGACGCACTTTAAAACGTTGCGCCAACCCGTAGAGCAACTAAAATCGTCATCCTGTATCCTAGATAAATCTTCTGCTTATTGCAATATTTTCGGATATTTGAACCTCAAACCATCGTAGAAGAGCTTGATCTACATCTTGACGTACAGGATTTCTAATTTTTTTAATCCTGTATTTACTTTCACTTGCTTTTTTGATTTTTTCACGATTAGTCCAAATTGTAGGCACTGCTGTTTTTGCCAGATTTTTTTGTTTAGCAATTTCCGCTTTGCCGATACCACTCTCAATACTTTTAAATAATCTCCATCTTTTCTTTGCGTCTATCCGTCGTTTTAACCATACACAACAAGAAGAATAAGTGTGCTTAAAACCACACGGCAGAAGTGAAAATTTCATCAAGGCGAGGTTAATAATACGAAATACACGCGTATAATATTCAGTACCGTATTAAATAAAACGTAAACCTCAACCATCCCCGTATCTAAAATTTCACATTCATACGTCAATTTTCAAAAAATTCTTCCGCCATCGTCTGATGGTCATTTATTTATTCATTTAAATTTCAATTTAATTGAAATTAAATACCTCTACATATACCGTAGTCGACATATTTTAATTTCTGATACGAAAGTAGAAAGAGGAAAAGAGCGCGACGAAATAAACTAAAGATAAACATAAGCGAGGCTGCCAAGACTCGACAAACGATTCCTATGAAATGGGCGTGAGGGTCCCCCGCCACTGCGTTGCTCTCCCACCACTGTTAGCAAGCAGGCATCGCTGCATATTATAAGGTCATCTTCTGCATGGGATAGAAGTGTAAACTGAAATTAAAATTTGACGACTATGGTATGATATATTTATTTATCTTGTTCCCTTAGCCGACTTTACCCGAACGAGCGTTACACATATCCGAGCGTTACATATCCGAGCGTTGCAGTCAGTCTTGTTCAGCGCCTACAATAAGCGCAACGCGCCTAAAGACGATTACACTTCAAAAAATCGTACTAAGCACACCTTCCCCTAAAACGGCAAAATTGAAACTACTGTCTGCCACGCCGCACTTATTCGAGAGAAAGTCCCACAGACGATTACTGAAAAGTCTCCGATAGTCACGGGGCACCACCGTCCGGTAATCCGGTATTAACGTAAACTCGTACGGCTCCAAGTGATTTCTTCTTATTTTCAAATTTAAAAAATTTCTTAGTAGAAAAAGGTGTTTAATACAAATGAAGAGGTGATATTCCAGACAAATGCATATTTTGCAGAGTATCCGAAAAATTATATTTTGTATGGTTAAGAAAAATTGAATAAGCGTTGCGATAAGTGTGTAGAACTTGTAACGGCATTATGTCGAAAAATAAAATATATTTTTTTTTCAGTGAAATAACTTTTTTAATTGAAAACTCACTCCACCGTCAAACCGCCCACGTATACATATAAGAAACTATGTCATCGTGAATTAATAACTTTATGGACAATTATAGTAAACAAATAACAAAAATAAAAAGACAGGCTACCATTTGTTAGAAGATGACCAACGTTAATGAGTCTGAAAGAAGTCTGCACTACATTCGTCTCCAATAATTCATTTTTAATTAATACATATCCGCGGTATCATCTTGTAATGAATTGTCACCTCCCAAGTCAAACAACGTGCAGGTTGACATTGTCTGCTTTATGGTGACACTGGTTGATCTTTTGGCAGAAACTACAAATGGCAGCCATTTTATAATAAACTTTTAAGAGTTAATTAAAATAATTCAATCAATTTGTAATAATTTGTATTAGCCAACGTTTCTGAGAAAAGGTGATTTTCATTCGAAAATTGAAAAATTCTTATGACATAACGATTAACAATGAAATGAATATTATTGACTGAAGTAGTAAATACATTATTCCACAAAATTAATTTAGTGTTGTTTCGATATTTCAACACATGTTCTTGAGAATTACATACCATTCACTAATTATAAAATGCTAAAAAAATTGAATAGCTACCAACATAGCAGTGAAATGTACTAAAAATTACTATTTTTTAGATACCTACTTTCTTGAGTCTGTGGGCAATTTCGTAAATGTTATATCTGGCTAAACACTATTACGACTTATTAATGTAAAAATATGAATTTCCATGACTTGCATTACACACAGTATACTCTAAAATAGTCATAATCAGTTGTTTATATTTTTTATTTAAAGAAATGATTTTAACTGCATTATGCGATGAGTTTGAAAATTCATAAATATAGATTGAAAATATCGCAATTGCTATTGTCAAAAAAATGTTAAAACGTTACACTTCAGCGTTCCATTTAAGAATATATAAGTTTGTGTTGGATCATCGTTCTCGAACACTATTTATAATAATATTTTTAAACTGTACAGCCCATAATTATCTACAATTTGTGTATTAAAAGTTTTTCGCTATCTACATTATTAGATAACAATGACTGATGACTTAGTCGCTTCGATGAACTGCCTATATATATTGTTTAGTAGTATTTTTGGCCGTATTATATTTTATAAGATGAGAATTTTCGTGGGTGTAGCGGCCTTTTCTGGGACTTCACAGTTTTAAAAACAGTAAAGTCCCAAAAAAGGCCGCTACACCCACGAAATTCTCATCTTATAAAAATATACAGGCTGGTTCACCGGGAACCGATTGCGGAAAAACTGTAGCTAGGAATGATCTGAAATTTTGACACTATAATAAGTTGATGGGGCCATTCGCCTAAAATATTTTCAAGATGGCGGCATTCTGTGAAGAAAACATACCGACAGAAAACTTGTTCTAAATATTTTCGCTTAATGCTCGAGTTCTAAAAAAAAGTAAGATTAAAAAAATTGGGCCAACATCTCCCATACCTAGAGGAAAAACTCAAGGATGCCAATGCTATAGGACCAAATCCTTCTACTAGCCACCAATAAAAACCCAGCTAAGTCACGTCAACATATTTATTATAATTTGACTTGGTATTATTGTATTATTGTGAAGGTTTCCGCATTGTTTATCAATTTTGAGCATAAGTAAAATTCGAGGTGAATATGCTGTATCACAGACTACTCCAGACCGGTAACTAGGTCCAAGAACTTATCCGGGAATTCATTCTTTTCTAGCTTGTAGGTAAAGTAATCTATCTATCCTATGTTATCAATATCTGTAGCCAGTTGAGAGGCGCTGATGCGCAAGCGTTAACCTTACTTCCTTCTTTCGCTTTTCCTCCATTACGTTTGTGAATAGTCGCGTCACGTTATAGGTTGTATCAAATGTTTATTGAGTTTGTCTATTTGTATCACCGGTTTTGTTCTTTTTAGTTTAATACTGTATATATTTTTAGTTAGTGTTAGTTGTTAGTTAGTCTAGTGTATAATTAATATCGAAGTTTAAACTTTATAAATATTTTTTTAGATAGTCAACACACACAAGTAAAAATATACTTTTTCGTCATAATTTCTACTCCAGTAAAGTAATTCGCAGTGAATCGCTTATATTAGGCTGTATGCACACCAATTATACAATACACTTTGCTTTTCAAACTGTTTCGAAATGTTTGAAAGAGATGCACACCTATCAAACAAAATGTTTCAGAAATACTTTTAGGCAAATCTCTAATTAATAAATTTATTTGCCAACAGTTATAAATGCCAGGTTAATATAGACATTTTATTTAACTGGTATACAACAACCTAATAATTTGTGTTTATTAACACCTTCAAACCACTTTAAACTGTTTGTTAAATATTTTGACAAACATCTAGCTTTAGTCAGGTGTATTCTGTTAACATGGATTGTTGGCTAAGTAATTGTGTTTTATGTAAAATTTATTATTTTGCAGGTAATATGGCATCTTCTTGTAAATGTATTGTTTGTCGTTTTGCAGAAGATGAGGTAGACAAATTGCACTACTTTCCAAGAAATGTTGAAAAGTGAGTATATTAATCTAAATAATAATATTTCTCAAGAGAAGACCACTTAAAAATAAATTCAATTTATTAATAATTAACATTTACTCTTTCAGAATACATACATTAAGAATACCTAACGAATTAATTGAAATTCCCATAAAACTTGAATAACTATTATATAAACTATAGTTCAGTATATGTTGCTTATACATATATAAATACATGCATGCTTCTAATTTCAGAGCAAAATTATGGCTAGAAGCCATTGGAATGGTTCTTTCAGATAAAGCAGTACGTAGCTACAGAATTTGCAACCGACACTTTGCACTTGATGCTTATGTCAGTACAACGCTTAGGTACATTAAAACGCGACGGTTGTCCAAAACTTTTACCTGCTACCAGCTTACTTTCTCCAACACTGCTTGAGCAGCCATTATCACCAAATCCTTCAACATCAAACACTGCAAGTACAACTTATATACTAAAAGCAATATCTTGACAAGACGAATTTATAGTAGATAAGTCGCCAAAGCCTTCCACATCAAGGTATCTAATCATATATATGTTTTATTATAGCCAGATTGTAATCTATTATAAGAAAATGCATTGAAGCTGATGTTTATAAATCCTAATATTAAGGTGGGCTTTCTTTAAGAAAAATTATCGAACGCCACATGTCGGGTTGCCTGAAATATATTGAATATATTTACCGAGTTTAAAATGCGTGTGCCTTTTACATAATGTAGGTACACGACCAGCGATATGAAGCGATGCTTGGTCAACTGGAAAGCAAATAAATTTGGTTTATTTGTGTCCTGCATTTATTGCATGAAAATATTGGTCCGTCTACTTTATTTGAATTTTTTTTTGCTCTTTCTGAATATTCTTCTGGCTTCTATTTATTTAGTTTTATTACGACTCCCGTTTTATGTAATTTGTAATTATTTTAATGATAATTACAAATTACAGGACAACATTGACGACTTTATTAGTAAAAGTTCCCTTTGAAACCGGGATTAACATACAGTTATTCCAACATGTTGATCGTTGTTTATACTCCATTCACTTAAGAAAACAGTGTTAGGTAAGATAGGCGATTATTTCTTGGATTCTGATTGGCTAATAGCCCAGGCAAATTTACTCCACACCTACACTTTCATCCCCTGGAGTCTTCAATTTTTTGAACTATGTGTAAAATTTCTTTTTAGTTTTCAAATAAAAAGATATGATAAAAAATGTATCGCATAATATTTGTTAATGTATTTGTATGTCAAAAATTTCTGACAGTTGATGTTACAGACAAAAATTTTTCGGTGTGATACGGTCGCCGATCGCAGCGTTAACTACTGTTTTCTTAAAATGAATGGACTATAAGTTCTTCTAAGATTGAAGACAGGATGTGCATTATATTATTTGATGAAATGGATATTAAAGAACACATTCAGTACAAAAATGTTGATCGTATTAGAGGTTTTGAATATATTGGGAATGATAGCATTGGTATTTATGGCACATCGACTACATCGGAAGTGGAAGCAGCCATTGGCATACTATTTTCTAAATAGTAGCTGTCCAGTCAACACTTTGCAGACATTATTGTTAGAAGTATTAACTGGTGCTAAGTGTGCGATATGGGTAGTAATAATGTAAAAGCTTTAAAATACATGCATTCATTAGTTGCTAGACCATATATTGAACATGAAAGGAACAAGGTTTTTACGACGATTAATCCCCCACATTTGCTTAAAAGTACTGCTTCCTTGTATCGGAAGCAAAATTTTCCGATATAGTGAATGCTTATAAAATTGATCAGAATACGCCATACATATTTAGAAATATGCACAAGTTAAAAGAAATACATTTGGCCTCTATAATGCGTACAGTAATGAAAGTAAAAATTGCTGCGCAGGTTTTAAGCAGAACTGTGGCTGCTTGTATTTACTCTCTCTTAAGTGGTAAGAAATATAATATTTTGATTTCTGTTGACATTATTCATAGCATTTTATTTCAGGAATTCTACATCAAAGATCTGTTGCAACAGCATCTTTTGTGCAACAAGTAGATGAGCTATTTGATAGCTTTAATGGCAATTCAATGACAAGCCCGGACGGACAAAATATTTGTCGTTGTGCCAGTGAAGATTCAGGACATACAATATACTGGGGGAAAGCGATTGATATCGTAAAGCAATGGCATTTTCAAACATTTACAAGTGACAATTTAATGAGAATTATGCCGCCATCTCAAATAGGGATAACCTCAATTCGTGGAATACTGTAAAAAGTAAAAATTTTACTTATCTTCGTCCTCGATCAAAATTTATTTGGTGCCGTAAGAGGTAATTGTGGATCCAATGAAAGTTCTACAACTGTTCAATTCATAAGTAGCCTAAAAGGACAGATTATTAATGGTTTAATAAATGCTGGGTTGCAAGGAGATAATTGCGAGGCAGTTGATGGTATACGTTTAAGTGATTTAAGGGGGGGTTTTACTTGATCGGCGTATGCCACAAAATGGTCAATTTCAACGCAAAAAATCGCAAAAATCAAGGCACTTGAAAAAGTTGCCGCTACATGAACGAAATAAGGAATATTTGTTCTAGCGACTGACGATTAAAATTTACAATTATATTAAAAAATAGTTAAAATACAGCACTTTGAATTTTTTTCGTTTTATAGCGATATAAAGCTTACTGTGTTTAAAAAGTACTTTTTTGAATCGTGAGTACCTAGATATTTTTATTCTAAACACGACAATGTATTTACTTTACTTTCAAAATAACCCTGGTCTACAAAAAATTACTTTGAAACCAATGAGAATGATCACATATTCTGCACTCATAAATGGCAAATAGGCAACACACAATTCAAACTTTTTTTTTGTTTAAGACCAGCGATATCGAAGATATACCTGGTCAACTGTATTAAGCCGAACGTCAAATAAACAGAGAGTATATTCAACCTTTTTTTATTACCTTAGGTAAACGAATGCTTCATTCAGCGTTAATTAATATTTGCCAGACTGTATTAGATATTAATTCTTCGTCTGAAATAAATATATGTTGTTATTATTATTATGAATTGTTTTTTAATAAAATGTAAATATATATATTTTATAATAAGCAGATGTTTAGGATTGTTGAATATTATATTCTTCCCAATCGGCATTGATGGAGTTGATTAGCAAAATTAAATTATAAAACATTTTGTCCCAGGTAAGATTCGAACTAAATTTTATCACCACATAAAGTTGTATTCATTTTTTCATACATAAGTTTGAGTATACATTAAACATATTTGTAAAAGAAAATACGTGCGGTTGGTATATACATGCAAATTTTAATATATTTCAGATATTTGTCGGTGTTCATTGATGTGTCTACTTTATTAGACTCTTTTTCTGTTCCTTAATATTCACGCTTTCAAAATGTATTTTATTTTTCAAGGACAAGGTTTCGGTTTTATGGAATTTCATAAATGCAGTTTTCTTCGGCAATAAATATACATTATTATTATTAATTATGAAGTTGCACGACTTATTGTTATTTTTAACCTTACATGTTGAAGCTTTTTAATAATATGAACAATGTTTGTAGAAAACTAAAATCTGACAACAACAACTTTATGTCATTGTAAGATACGAACTTAGAGATTTTCCGGACTCTTCAAACTAAGATGCATTGGTTTTAGGCAGCAAGTTACACAAATTTCAGTTTTCTAGATGGTAAAAGAATTTATTTAAATATCTGAGTTTGTTGTGCCTTCATGTTTTTGTTTTATTTATACTTTGTATTTTGACCACATGACAGTTTTTAGATTTTTTTTGTATATGTGAATAAGTAAAAGAGCATGGGCCAAACGAGCGCATAAGTCTAATTACAGCAGTTTATCAGGAGTGGCAGAAATTGTTGGATGGCGAACGAAAAAAATGTTGTATGTAGGCGTAAAAAGCAAATTTTGTTTAATTTGTGCAAAATTTGGTGAATCTAAAGATCACGTATGCTACAAAAATTGGTCTTCGTCGTCAACAGCCATGGAGTCGACAATTATTCCGGAAGGTTTTCGACATTCTGGTGAAATGCACGGTGTAATTTATGGTAGATTAATAGGGGATGGTGATAGCAGCGTTCTTAGAAAATTACGTGAGACGGCTCCTTACGGTCCCCCAAAAATTATTGAAAAAATTGAGTGCCGAAATCATATATTATGCAATTATATAAATAAAACTAGCGACTGTTTGAAAAAACCTAAATTCAATTCGGACATAGGAAAATTAATAACAAAAAATTTACTTAGATTCAGAGCGGCCTTGACAAAAGCAATTGAACATTACAAAAGTTCGAACTTAACAATAACAAACCAGATAGTGAAACTGCAACGTGATATTATAAATGGATCAAGAAATATTTTTGGTCAACACTCGGATTGTGCTTCTTACTTTTGTCAAGGATCTAAAGAAGGTGAGATCCAATATGTTTGAAAAATTTCAGAATTTTAATATGTATGATAACTTTATTAACGCTTTAAATCGGCTCAGGCTAATAGTAGATCTTTAATAGGAAACGTAGATGCTAACATTGTAGAATCTTTTAATTCAGTCATTGCAAAATTTGTAGGAGGTAAAAGATTGTATTATATTCAACGTAATTCTTACAATGCACGTTGCAAAGCGGCAGCAGTTTCATTTAATTGTAAGGGCAAATATCACTCAAAGCTTCAGACCAAATATGGATGTATACGACAGTGTCTGAAAAAAAACGGTATGAGAAGAAATTTTTTTTATAGGAAACAAAAAACACATTCAGGAACTACAGACGATCGCGACTATGGGCCGGAGGTAAATGCATATTTTATTGAAGATATAGATAATCAAAAGTACGAAGAAAAAAAAGATACATTTTTGAAGAATTAACAGCAACAATTTTGGCAAGATAATGAAATTGAGGAGAACCACATTTACGGCCAATACTGTGAAGCCTTTATTATGCCAGGAATTTATAGGAACGAATGCGACACTGCACGGTAATGAAAAAGAAGAGCAAGTTGTAAAAGCTTTTGAATGTTTGGCAGATCTAAAAATCGAGTCTTGTGGTCTTTTTATTCATCCTGTATATAGATTTTTAGCGGCATCTTCGAACGGAATAGTTTCTAATCAAAACGCGCATTTGAAAGTACGGAAAAAAAATAATTACATTTTTAGAAATTTGGAACAGCGAATTACATTTAAAATCTAGGCACCAACATGTACCAAATATAGGGACAGTTAAACATAGCTCAGAAAGATGTATGTTACTTCATAATCTGGATTCCGAAGAATAGGTAATTGGTATAAGACAATACACAGAGATGAAGAATTCTGGCCAGAAATGGTAATTAAGTTAGAGTAATTTTATTTTCTCGCTCTATTACATGAAATTATTGATCCTCGTATTTTGAGAAATCGAGAAATTAGAGACGTCAAATTGGAGAATACCTACCTACTGATTGTGACACGTTTAGACAAAACGCTACTTGGCCATTCTTGTTTATTTTCTACACAGTCTATACTTTTGTAAACATTTTTTTTTTGTAAAATTGTTGTAAAAACATGAATTAGGCCTACTGGGAATACCATGAGAAAAAAAACGCGCTTTGCACTCTACCTCTAAGGTGGTGCGGAAAGGAGTGCGTTTGACGTTTTGTCTGCCATATACCGTTATTTAAAAAATTTATCGAAGCTTTACTGAAAAAAAATTAAAGATGTAAGGTATAAATAAAAAAAATGATTATATCAATAACAATCGATTGTAAGTTGTGGTATTAACATTGACTTCTTATAAATGATTAGTTCGGAGTCAGCAAAGTTCGTATCTTACCCACGGTGAAATTTTTGTAATTTGATTTCGCTAACTAACAATACCAGTGTCGGCTGTGAAGAATATAATTTTCAATAATTTAAAACATGTGCTACTTAGAGAATATAAATTTTTACATTTTGTAAGAAACACCGGCACTGTTTTTTTTATCAGATTTTAGTTTTCTCTAAAACATTACTCATATTATTACAAAGCCTCAACATGTAAAGTAAATAGGTACAAATCATGGTGAGAAATAATAAGAAGTACAACTTAAATAATTGATAATCATAAATAATAATAATAAAGTTATATATTTATTGCAGAATAAAACTTAATATCTAATTAATTTCGGCAAATATCATTAAAATAATTACAAATTATATAAAACGGAAGTCTTAATAAAACGAAATAAATACAAGCCAGGAGAATATTCAGAAAGAGCAAAAACAAATTTCGAAGAAAGTAGCAGCATCAATATTTTCATGCAATAAATGTAAGAAGCAAATATCCCAAATTTATTTGCTTTCCAGTTGACCAGACATATCCCTTCATATTGCTGGCCGGTACCTGCATCTGTAAAAGATACAGGCATTTTAAAGGCGGTAAATATATTCAATATATTTTAGGCAACCCGACATACGCCGTTCGGGAATTTTTCTTAAGGAAAGCCCACCCTTAAGGTCATTTTTACATTAAGAATCAGCTGATGAAATAAGTGTATTGGAATCCGAAACAATAAGTATTCCAACTTATCTGGCTAATGAAGTTGCTGAAGATATCACCATCTCAGTTAGTACGGGTAAAGCGAATATACTGTCAGTAGGTTATGTCAGCGGCTATATCGCAAGCAGAATATTAAAAGATGTGGATTGTAAAGATTGTTCCTTAGAAAATATTATGAAAATACTATGTGCTGACAATATGGTAGAGAAGACAGTAATAAGTCATAGTAACAATACATTAAATTTTTCATGGATAGCATGTAATGTCCACAAAATATTTATTCAAAAATGTATTGTAAGTGGAATATATAAAATAAATATCCCATGGAATTGCAAAAGGCAAAATCAGAAAAATAAAGAAATTAATTTAGAATGACTGCTTTAGCAAGAAAATTGAAGAAATTGAAACATGAGTAGATTTTTTGTCAATTTTATTATTATTATTTTTTGTATATTATGCTGATTATTACCTTATTATTAGTTTTTTCCCTAACTAATACTTGATATTTTTAAATAATTTAACAAATATATAATATTGAATTGTCGTGACATGTTTGTATACTTTGTTAAACAATTCTATACTGAATACATTGTTTAAAAAATAAAATTTTGTCCTTTTCAATTTTTTTTTTCACTGCCTTACTGAATGTAATAAAACTTTTTAGAAGTAATACAAGTAAATATTAATTTTATTATGTATACTGTTATTGCTCTGCAATTACACGATTTAGAACTTATCTTTGAAAATGATAATTAAATTCAACTTTTCATATAAAAATATTGTGACATGTTACATGTGATTAATTTGACATTAAATTTAATACAATCTGTTAATAAATTTATTACAATTTGTATTAATTTTAACGTTAAATTAAACATATAGTGTACTTTAAATTTTAAAGTTCCAACTAACTGTGTTTAAATTTGCCGCGTATGCTCCTAGTGCTGCCATCTGGCACGAGCCTGCCTAAAAGAGTGAGACAGAACACTCTTTTTTTTCCTTGTCTACCTCGGACAAATTTTTAAAATTTAGTTGCCGGTCTCGAGTAGTCTGTGGCTGTATTGATTAAACGCTGAAAAAGTCGTTGACGTATTTCCATTACTATGTCCATTTCTTGCAATTTTAGCACCTCATAAATTTATATGTATGTACATACAATAATAACAAACACATTTTAAGAGTTTTAATTGCCTTTGCAAAAAGATCAGCATAATCAAACTAATAAAGTGTAACGAAATGTGTTTACATTAAATAAAAGAATCAGATCTCTCGGCGCGATAAAAACGAAATTGTCACACGACAAAAAGCACAGCCCGTAAATCATCTTGGCGCGGCATATAAAAACGATCTGTAAACAAGTCGATGACTCATCTCCACGCCGTATAGCTTGCATAGCGAAAGGTACGAGAACGTTTCTCGTACATGTGGAGAAAAAGCGGGACTGTGCTGGTATGCTCTAGTAATCTTCATGCAGGTATATAAGGCGACTGCGTCACCGATGAATTCAATTCAGTACGGAATTCATTAGGGGATTCATTCATTGCGGGCGGAGTAGTTCGGGATAAAGAAAGTCCTTACGTAGTGGTAGCGTAGAAATAAATATAGTAGTGCCGTTTTATATAAATAGTGTGATATAAATAAATACGGACAGAGATATAAATAATAGTAGTAGTAAATAAATACCTGTGATAATTAAATTGTAGTAGTTTAAGTGTGTTAAGTTAGTTTTATGTTTTTATATTGTTAAATAATTTTAAGTTACATAAATATACAGACTGTTTTAAATAAATAATTGCACGAGTTGTTTATTGGAACCCGAAAACGTTACAATTGGTATCAGAAGTGGGATAAACAATATAGAAGTGCAAATAAATAAATAAATAAATAAATGGCTACCAAACGTTTGGAAGAATTAAAGGTCTCCGAGTTAAGGGCAGAATTGGAAGAAAGGGACGCAGATGCGTCTGAAAAAAAAACAATTCTCCAGGACCGGCTTCGTGACCTTTTAATAAATGAAGGTGAGGATCCCGAGAAATACTTGTTTCAAGTACAGCCTGATCGAAGCTTAATAATAGATGAAATTACAAAACAATTCAAGACATAGAAGATGCAGTTGCAAAACAATCTGAGAGTCTAAAAGATTTTGCAAAACAATTCGAGACTGATATGAAGACTCTAAGAGATGCAGTTGCAAAACAATTCGAGACTGATATGAAGACTATAAAAGAACATTTCAAGACTCTAAATGATGAAATTGCAGATAATTCAAAAGCTTTAAGAAATGAAATTGCAAGTAATTCAAAACAACTCGAGACTACTTTTAAGGAAGACATTCAAGAGAATTCATTCGAATGGGAGGCAGGAATTTTCTGAGGCCATCGAAGCCATGGAACAGAAAGTTGAGGAGCGCGTGTTCGGAATGGGGGACGAGTTTGGGGTTCAGCTTCAGTTGCCAGCGATGAACGACTGCGGTCCCCATGACATCTCAAGCGGAAGCCTGGAGATTGCCCGAACAGCGAAGGCAAAGGTAAAACCTCCCACCTTCGATGGAAAGACGTCATGGATGACGTACTGGAAACAATTCGAAGGCGCTGCAAGAGCAAATGGGTGGATGTCCCCGAAGGAAGCTACTGCCCTGATTGTGTCATTAAGAGGACAGGTCAGTGATGTTCTGCAGACCGTACTTCCGGAAGAGACTACCTTAAATTGATCAAGCGTCTTGAGATGAAGTATGGGCATGCGCACCTGGGACAGGTAGTCCGACGATTGGTGAATAAGGTGCAACCTAAGAGAAGAACGCTCCGATGCTGGAATTGGAAATGGAGATGGAAATGGGCCATGCGCATAATAAATGCGCGAAGAAGCCCAAGAAAACCATAGCGGAGCAGCAAAGAATGAAACGGGTCGATGAGAAGAGGCAATCGTCGACCCAGTATCGTAGAGCCTCAAAATAAATAGCGCGAAGTGCATCTGTGCAACACCAAAACGCTGATGCTGTTGCAAGAAGACCACGTCCAGGAGACTGCAGGCATAGCAACCGCCTAGAAGAAAAATCGGCCAACACATTCGGAACAACCGTGGTTGACGATCAGTGACATCCTGACAATTTGCGGATCGGTCAAGAAGCTGATGAAGACCTTGGTTCATTGATGGTTTGGAAGGGAATTGGTCGCGGACCGGCTTGGCAAGAAGTGGCTCCTCGTTCACAGGGACTGGAATCCTACTGGGCTCAATGGGACTCTCTGAAAGTAGAGGATGGATCTACTCAAGTGTGTTGTGGAGAACCCAAATGGAGAAGACTGCGTCAGTGGATCCTGGCGAAGGTTGAAGGATGTCCACGAGCGAGTACGCCATCACACTCAGGATGTCAGCGACAGGACGAAGAATCGTTACCACGTGCAAGCCGAGAGAGATGGTTACGGAGAAGGAGACCTTGTTTGGTTGTATGATCCTCAACGTCGCCGATGCCTGTCCCCAAAGCTCCAAGAATACTGGGAGGGACCATACGAAATACTGGAGCAAATAGATGACGTCGTTTATCGCATGAGACTAACACCTCATAGTGAGCCAGGGATGGTGAGTTTCAACCAGTTGCCCCATACCATGGACGTGACGGCGGTGAAGTGGCGGATGTGCGACAAATTGCTGGAAAACCTAGAAAGCCAGCTTATGGGAATCCCTTGTCGATTTACGAGGACGTGCACTCGAGCAGGATGTGGGGAGGCTGGCAATTCCGAGGCTGGGCTGCGGATTAGACCGTTTGGTATGGAAAATCGCAGGAAACATACTGGAGGTGGTGTTTCGGCGTGCTAGTATGGAAATGGTCATGTGCGGCTGTCGGACCGATCAGCCCGTTGTGCAGCCTGGGACGGTGGATTGCCATTGCCACAAGACGGCTGGGTGCACCCGTGGGTCCCGGTGTGGATTTCGTCATCCGCCAGCGTCAAGAACATGGAATAGTGTGTTTCGGGACGAAACGCAGTTTTTAAGAAGGGGGCAGTGTAACGAAATGTGTTTACATTAAATAAAAGAATCAGATCTCTCGACGCGATAAAAACGAAATTGTCACACGACAAAAAGCAGAGCCCGTAAATCATCTTGGCGCGGCATATAAAAACGATCTGTAAACAAGTCGATGACTCATCTCCACGCCGTATAGCTTGCATAGCGAAAGGTACGAGAACGTTTCTCGTACATGTGGAGAAAAAGCGGGACTGTGCTGGAATGCTCTAGTAATCTTCATGCAGGTATATAAGACGACTGCGTCACCGATGAATTCAATTCAGTACGGAATTCATTAGGGGATTCATTCATTGCGGGCGGAGTAGTTCGGGATAAAGAAAGTCCTTACGTAGTGGTAGCGTAGAAATAAATATAGTAGTGCCGTTTTATATAAATAGTGTGATATAAATAAATACGGACAGAGATATAAATAATAGTAGTAGTAAATAAATACCTGTGATAATTAAATTGTAGTAGTTTAAGTGTGTTAAGTTAGTTTTATGTTTTTATATTGTTAAATAATTTTAAGTTACATAAATATACAGACTGTTTTAAATAATTGCACGAGTTGTTTATTGGAACCCGAAAACGCAACAAAAGCTTTGTTTTGTTATTCTATTACCTATAGTAGACATTAGCAAAAGGACAACACAACAAGGACTGCAATTTTGGAAAGACTATATCCAGATTTAAGATAATCCTATCAATTCACTGTCATCTGTAAGTAAAGCAGAAGAATGACTGCAACTAGACAGATCTCAGCAGATTAATTTGACTGAAACACTAAAGAGGTCATTGTGGCCTCAGAAAGTACCTACATAACATAGATAAGTTTCAGGGGTCGTTCTGATTTTTGTATGGGCAGAGAACACAACATACCGCAATGTAATGGGAGAAGGACCATTCTCTATGTCATAAATAATTTAGACATTCTCAATGACCATTCCTTTATTCTAAACAATACTTTATAATAACAATCCCAATGCTGTATTAATAAAGGGAATTGAATACTGAGTTACAAATTGGTAGGTGCCAAGGGGTAAACATACTTTAACACCACTGGCAATAAAAAATGGTTGCTATATAGCTGGCTGTCTGATTATACCTAACGTTTGATTATTTTAAGATGTAACATATTCACACTTTTAGAAAAATAAAACATTCAATCTGTAACTGAACTATTTTAGCTCAGAATATGTCATGAGAAGCTAACTTATGTGCTTGTGTACCTATGATGTTATAATTATGAGGGCTTGTGGAAAAATAATCAATTGTGCATGTTACTATTCTATTATAAAAAAGTTACAAGATTTTGCGGTAAATTAATAAAATACAGCCCTTACACACATACAATATGCAAGAAATAAACATTTGAAATGAATTATAGCAGTAACGCATAGTAGAAAAAATTGGAATTTCGGATAATCAACTCTCTTGTAAACGATTCTCACGAAATTATTGTTATTTGTTAAGTAGGGAAACTATGCTTTAAATCTAATTTTTTTTAAGTTATAAATAAATAATAGAGACTACTGAATATAGTAAAATCTTACTCAGTTCGTGTTTTCTCATATGTTGCTTTCCTTGACTGAGCAAACATGTCGAACTCATCATCACCTTGAGGCCCGCTACGAGCACTTACTGTTTCTATATTTGCTAATTGCGCTGAAGCACTAGCATTGGATATACCTATAAGATTACAAATGCTTGCTAAGTAACTGAACTCTTAAAATATATTTAATTTAATACCTAATTTATTTAACTGATCTGTTAAATCATCAGGAGGTCCCAAGTCTATTAAGCTATCCTCAGACTGTAATGTTTTATGCGGAGGACTAATCGCCTTAGCTAATATAGCTGATGCAGATTGACCACCTGCTTCTCGATTCTTTTCCCATCTGCTGTATCTTAAAAAGAGATTATTTAGGTCATCGTTAATTCGCAATAGGTCAGCAGTAATTTCATCATTGGAAAGTTTACTAATCAGTTCAACTAATCTCTCTTGCATACTGCGACACGTTGCACTCAATTCCTGCAGCAATTCCAATTCATCTGGTTGTTCGTTCCCTGGTTGCATTTCATTTAACATTTCACCTAACACAACCATATTTGATTGCACAACATCTAGTTCAGATTGGAGTTTAGCCCTTTGATCTGTTGTTAGTGAACCATTTGCATTCAGAATGCTTGCTGATCCAGCATGAGGAGATGGTGCAGTGGGAGTTGAAATTTCCATTGCAGGTGGTATGCTTGGTTCAACACTCTAAAACACAAAAATATCTAGTTCATGTCATACATTTCCCAAAATTAAACTTATTATGTATATGTACAATATGTAGAATATTTAGCAATAATCTTCTCATATGTTCTAGAATAGTAATCGCTTTACAACACATTTAGTGAGTTTGAAAAACCGGGCCTTACAAAATTTTATATTGTTTATTCGGTTTGATGTGTATAATTCTAAGGTATAGCAGCTGTGAAAAGTACCAAATAGAAGGTGATCACATAAGCGAGAACGGTCCTGTCCACCCAACACTCATCTGTTGTCAATTGAATAGTTGGAGCGCGAACGGTTCCCAATGCGTCTGCTGAATGTGACCAATATCATGTTATTTTTGTTTCTCGAACGCTCTTTTTAAAATCTGATATAAACAATTGTTGGCATAAATAAGTTGATATATGTACAAACATTCATTTACTTATTAAACGTCAATTGAGAGTTATTAAGAATTATGTGTAGGTTTGTCAAAATTTTCAGAAAATATTTCAAAATAATAATAAGAGCCATAGGGAAATAAAGCTTGGAATACAATATTACCCTGTAACATAAATAAATACCGTATACCTTGTGGATAGATGGACAGCTTTATGTGCCCGCCTGGCGCGGCACCAGCTTATACACATTTTTGTGTGTTCACCAAATGTAGAGATATGTCTAACAGACGGTAACCATGTATGACTGTAATTCACACCTTTTTTCTTATTATCTCACGTGAAAGGACGACAGGCAATTATTTACTCACCAGTGATTATACTGATATATTTTTATAGTTAGATTCATATTATACTAGACTTCAAAGTGTTTATTTCTTTAAGCTAGTACGTACTTTCAAATAATTAATTTTACTTAAAGTGCTTTTTTCATGATTTGTGAAGTGAAAACTTCTATGGGCGCGTTGATGCATTGATTGTTGGGCACTGAACGAGACTGGGCCGTCACGCTCGGAATGTAACGCTCGTTCGGGTAAAGTCGGCTCGAGTCGAGTCGACTAAGGGAGCGAGAGAAATATAATTAACGCGTCTCTGCTATACTCGCTCGGCAACCGTTTCACGATCGACTTTGTATTGTAATGAAACAAGCTCCACAAAAAAAGAAAGAAATATAAACATTGGCGCGACGACGACAAAAAAACACACGCATAAATCATCTACGCATGTGTACTGGATAAGCGACGGACAGTCTGGCATTTCTCTGGAAGGCTCCCGGCCTATCGAGAAAAAAGCACGGATATAAAAGCCGTGGTGGTACCGGAATGATTCATTCCTTCAATAGTAATTCATTCATTCAGTAGTATTCGGACAATACAAAATAAATATAGTGGTGCAGTGTTATATAAATAGAAGTGATAGAAATAAATACGAGTATTTATTTGTAGTAGTTTTAAGTGCGATACATTTATTTTATATTTTTATATTGTGATTAGTTTTTAAATGTGTAAATATACAGACAGTTTTAAAACATTTGCACGAGTTGTTTTATTGCGAACCCGAAAACGCAACAATTTAGTGTCAGTGTGGGTTGAACAATAAGTGCAAAAGAAAAAATGGTAACCAAACGCTTGGAAGAATTAAAGGTCACCGAGTTAAAGGCAGAATTAGAAGAAAGGGACGCAGATACGTCTGGAAAAAAAATAATTCTCCAGGACCGGCTCCGTGACATTTTAATAAATGAAGGTAAGGATTCCGAAAAATATTTGTTTCAAATACAGGCTGATTCAAGGTTAATAATGGAGACTTTAAAAAATGAAATTGCAAATAATTCAAAACATTTCGAGACTACTATGGGGACTCTAAAAGATGAAATTGCAAATAATTCAAAAGCTTTAAAAGATGAAATTGCAAATAATTCAAAAGCTTTGAAAGATGAAATGGAAAATAATTCAAAACAATTCGAGACTCTGAAAGATGAAATTGCAAATAATTCAAAACAATTCGAGACTACTATGGAGACTCTAAAAGATGAGATGTTAAATAAAATCGCAAATAATTCAATAGCGTTAAAAGATGAAATTGCAAATAATTCAAAACAATTCGAGACTACTATGGAGACCCTAAAAGATGAGATGTTACAATTCGAGATTACTAAGGAGACTCTAAAGATGAGATGTCAAATAATTCAAACATTTTGGAAAAAACTTTAAAAAAATGAAATTGCAGATAATTCAAAAGCTTTAAAAAACGAAATTGCAGACATTCAAAAGAATTCATCGAATATGACACAGGAATTTTCTGAGGCCATCGAAGCCGTAGAACAGAGATTGAGGGACGAATTTAAAGTTCAGCCTCGATTGCCAGCGATGAATGACTGCAGTCCCCATCACACCTCAAGCGAAAGCTTGGAGATCTGCCGAACAGCAAAGGCAGGAGCAAATGGATGGACGTCCCCAGAGAAAGCTACTGCCCTGATTGTGTCATTAAGAGGAGAGGCCAGTGATGTTCTGCAGACCTTGCTTCCGGAAGAGTGTCAAGACTATCCTCAATTAATCAAGCGTCTTGAGATGAGACATGGGCATGCACACCTGGAGCAGGTTTATCACATACAATTGAAGAATCGTCTGCAGAGAAAGAGTGAAAGCCTCCAAAAATTCGAAGCGGATATCGCCCGTTTGGTTCGTCTGGCATATCTAACGGCTCCAGATAGCTTCTCGGAACAATTAGCTGTGCAGACATTCATAGATGGTCTTCGAGATGGCGATACGCAATAATAACTGGGGCTGGCAAGACCAAAAGCCCTAATTGATGCTTTGGCACATACCCTGGAGTTTGCAACCGCAAAGCTAGCCTCTCGAAACCCTGCAACAGTATGTTCTGTCAGAGATCTACCAGAAGCCGAAGAATCCTTAGAACAGGTAGTCCGACGATTAATGAATCAGGTGCAGCCTAAGAAAAGAACGCTCCGATGCTGGAATTGTGGTGAAATGGGCCATGTTCGTAGTAATTGCGAGAAGCAGCCCAAGAAACCCATAGCAGAGCAGCAGGAAAACTAAAACGGGTCGATGAGAAGAAGCAATCGTCGACCAAGTATCGTAGAGCCTCAAAATCAATAGCGCAAATTGCATATCTGCAACACCATGCCAATAACCTCTACGTAGATGTTATTCTGAAAGGAAGAACGTATGCCGGCCTATTGGACACTGGGTCGACGAAAACCATAGTGCGACCCGATGTGATTCAAAAGAAGAAGTCGTTATTACACAGCAAATGGCGACTCAGAACAGCAACAGGCGAAACGGCTACCGTAAAAGGAGAAGTTGATGTGAAGATCGACATTGGACCAGTATCAATCCAACATCGCGTCCTGGTTGCGGACATAGAGGAAGAAGTTATTTTGGGAATGGATGTGATGAAGCTATATGGGTTCCAGTTGGACCTGAAATTGGGCGTCTTGAAGATAGGCAATGAAGAACTCGTCCTCCGTTCTATGAATAACCATTCGATACGTATTGTGCTGGCAGAGGACGCTGTCCTGGGTGAAAGGACTGAGATGATCCCGGAAGCCTGCATGGATGGGGACCTGACTGAAGGGAAGGTTACGATGATAGAGCCAAAGGTTGATGATGAAGAAGTGGGCCGAGGAATAATGATTGCAAAGGCGCTGGTAAGTTCCCAGAGGACCGTGCCAGTAAGGGTAATGAACGTCAATTGTTACCCCGTGACGTTGAAAAGAGGCACTGTATTGGGATGGTGTTGTCCCGTGTCGGCCATCGTTCATCAAGATGAAGCGAAAACGGGTACGCCTATTGACGTTCCAGAAGAGCTCCGAAACGTCATCAATTTGGCTTGCCGATGTCTGAATAGGAAGGAACAACAGCAAGTTAAAGACCTGATATGCCAATATCGGGATGTCTTTGGAATCAAGAATGGCGTCAAAGGAAGAACCAATGTACTCACGCATAAGATCGATACAGGCGATGCACACCCAATTCGCCAAGCACCCAGAAGACTACCATTGGCAAAACGTGAAGAAGCCGAACAAATTGTACGAGACATGGAGAGTGAAGGTATAATTGAGCCTTCTAACAGTCCTTGGGCTTCGCCAGTGGGACTTGTGCGGAAGAAGAATGGGTCACCAGATTCTGCGTAGACTATCGCCGACTTAATGAGGTGGCGAAGAAGGACAGCTATCATTTGCCACGTATAGACGACACATTGGACACTTTGGCTGGGACGAAATGGTTTTCCACCTTGGATTTGAAGAGTGCTTATTGGCAAGTGGGAAGAGAGCCGAGCGATAAAGAAAAGACTGCGTTCACTATGGGGGCGGGCCTGTGGCATTTTACGGTCATGCCTTTTGGGTTATGTAATGCGCCTGCACCTTCGAGCGACTTATGTACACAGTGTTAAAGGGACTCTCGTGGAACACTTTCCTGGTGTACCTTGATGATGTGATTGTACTTGAGAAAACCTTTCAAGATCACGTGAAGAACTTGGAGGAGGTATTCCGAAGGCTATGAGGTGCAAACCTAAAGTTGAGCCCTAAGAAGTGTCACTCTTTCCGCAAAGAAGTAAGTTACCTTGGGCATGTGGTATCTGGAAAAGGAATTGCTGTCGACCCAGAGAAGATAGAAGCCGTACGAAAATGGCTTATCCCAAAGGACACGCATGAGGTGCGAAGTTTTCTGGGATTGTGCACGTACTATCGGCGATACGTCCCGGGGTTCGCCAATATTGCAAAGCCTCTGACTCGTCTGACAGAGAATGGACCTTTCCACTGGAATAGCGAATGTCAAGCGTCTTTCGAAGTACTGAAGGAGACTCTGATAAGTGCATCAATCCTGAGCTATCCGTTGCCAGTTGGTAAATTTATTTTGTACACTGATGGTAGCAGTGTTGGGATTGGCGGCATACTCTCCCAGGTACAAGAAGGGCATGAGAAGGTAATCGGATATTTCAGCAAGACGCTTTCCAAGCCCGAACGGAACTACTGCGTAACCAGACGTGAACTACTGCCAGTGGTCAAGTCCATCGAACATTTTTACAAGTACCTATATGGAAGGAAATTTGCGATTAGAACCGATCACGCAGCGTTGAAGTGGCTCTTGCATTTCAAGAACCCTGAAGGTCAGGTGGCCAGGTGGATTGAGATACTGCAGGAATACGACTTCGACATCGAGCACCGAGCCGGCCTTAAACACCAAAACGCTGATGCTCTTTCAAGGAGACCATGTCCAGAAGACTGCAGGCATTGCAACCGGGTAGAAGAAAAATCGACCAACACATTCAGAACTACCGTGGATGACGATCAGTGGCAACCTGACAATTTGAGGATCGATCAGGAAGCTGATGAAGACCTTGGTTCCTTGATGGTTTGGAAAGGTACTGGTCACAGACCAGCTTGGCAAGAAATAGCTCCTCGTTCACAGGGACTGAAATCCTACTGGGCTCAATGGGACTCCCTGAAGGCAGAGAATGGACTATTAAAGCGTGTCGTGGAAAATCCAGATGGAGAAGGGCAAATGATACAGGTGATCATCCCTAAGAAAAGGATACCTGATGTACTGAAACAGCTCCACGATGACAGCTCCGGAGGACACTTCGGCGTACATAAGACACTCGAGAAAGTGCGCCAACGATTTTATTGGGTGAATTGCACCGAGACGTAAAGGAATGGTGCCGAAAATGTGCAACTTGTGCCGCCAGCAATGAACCCCAAAGACGTCCACGTGCCCCCATGAAGCAGTACAATGTAGGAATCCCATTTGAAAGGATTGCCATAGATGCGGCTAGGCCATTTCCTGAGACTGACAATGGGAATAAATACATAATTGTCGTAATGGATTACTTCACTAAATGGGTCGAAGCCTATGCCTTGCCTAACCAAGAAGGCGCAACAGCCGCGGAAGTACTCGTGAAAGAATTTGTTAGTCGATTTGGCGCACCCTTGGAACTCCATTCCGATCAAGGGAGAAATTTTGAATCGACCTTATTCCAAAATATTTGCGATCTTCTGGGCATTAGGAAAACAAGAAAGACGCCGCTGCATCCGCAGTCGGATGGAATGGAAGAACGCATGAATAAGACAATGCTCAAACACCTGTCGAAGGGAGTGCCAGACCATCAAAGAAACTGGGATGAACAACTCCAGCAAATTTGTTATTCGGAAGGGAGCTCAGGTTGCCGTGTGACCTAAAGTTTGGCTGTAAGCCTGGAGAAGACCTGGCAGGAGAAGACTACGTCAGCGGACTTAGGCGGAGGTTGGAGGATGCCCACGAGCGAGTACGCCATCATATTCAGGATGCCAGCGACAGGATGAAAGATCGTTATGACGAGCAAGCCGAGAGAGGTGGTTATCGAGAAGGGGACCTTGTTTGGTTATATAATCCTCAACGTCGCCGAGGCCTGTCCCCAAAGCTCCAACAACACTGGGGGGGGGGGACCATACGAAGTACTAAAGCGAATAAATGACATGGTTTATCGCATAAGACGAACACCCCATAGTAAGTCAAGGGTGGTGCATTTCAACCGATTGGCCCCATACCATGGACATAACAACGGCGAAGTAACGGATGTGCGACAAATTACCAGTAAAGATGGAGAGCCAACTTATAGGAATTTTATACAAGAATATTCTGGTACCAGGAAGGCTCGTTTTGGAATTACCACGGAGAAGCAACAGGATCTTTTTACGGTATCCTGTGATTATGCCCTAGCTCACTGTGTGGCCCAGGACCTATGTATGCGTAGAGGGATTGCCGTGGAATTCAAGAAGAGATATGGCGGGGTCAATGAACTGATCGAACAAAAACCAAGGGTTGGTAAAACTCTGGAGATAAAGCGTGACGGACGATCTATCTTTTACCTGGTCACAAAATAAGTCTCCAACGAAAAGCCGACCTATCGTGCATTGTGGGAATCCCTTGTTCATTTACGAGGACGTGCACTCGAACAAAACATAAAGAGGCTGGCCATTCCGAAGCTGGGTTGCGGATTAGACCGTCTGGAATGGAGAATCGTAAGAAACATGCTGGAGGTGGTGTTTCGGCATACTGGTATGGAAATAGTCGTATGCAGCTATCGGCCCAATCAGCCCGTTATACAACCTAAGACGGTGGATTGCCATTTCCACAAGACAACTGGATGCACCCGTGGGTCCCAATGTAGATTCCGTCATCCTCCAACAACAAGAACATGGAATAGTGTGTTTCGGGACGAAACGCAGTTTTTAAGAAGGGGGCAATGTAATGAAACAAGCTCCACAAAAAAAGAAAGAAAAATAAACATTTCACGCGACGACGACAAAAAACACACTCATAAATCATCTACACATGTGTACTGGATAAGCGACGGACACTCTGGCATTTCTCTGGAAGGCTCCCGGCCTATCGAGAAAAAAGCACGAAGTTTCTGGCATATTTCTAGGCTTTTTACATACGGATATAAAAGCCGTGGTGGTACCGGAATGATTCATTCCTTCAATAGTAATTCATTCATTCAGTAGTATTCGGACAACACAAAATAAATATAGTGGTGTAGTGTTATATAAATAGAAGTGATAGAAATAAATACGAGTGTTTAATTGTAGTAGTTTTAAGTGCAATACATTTATTTTATATTTTTATATTGTGATTAGTTTTTAAGTGTGTAAATATACAGACAGTTTTAAAACATTTGCACGAGTTGTTTTATTGCGAACCCGAAAACGCAACAGTATTATAACACTAACTAGCGGTATTTAATTTCAATTAAATTGAAATTTAGAATAAATACGCGAAATATTGTATTTTTATTTTCTGAAAAATTCTTGTCCGCGTGCAGAAGCGACCCCGAGCCGCCCGGGTATGAGGCCGGCACGTTACCATTAGACCAGCGCGGGTACTCGTATGAGAATTATCATATCGTCTATTTGTATATATACATGCGTACGTATGAATTTTTGAAGTGAAAACTTGATCAGACCGAGCGAAATGTACTAGAATAATGTATACACAATAATAATAAATATATATTTTTTAAATGTAATATAGAACGAAAAAAAGTTGTATTTCGTATTATTAACCTCGCCTTGATGAAGTTTTCACTTCTGCCGTGTAGTCTTTAGCACACCCATTTTTTTTTGAATATATGCATATTTACTTTGATAAGCAGATAGCGTACTAATTGCAATGATTACTAATTTATGTTTCTAAAATGAGCAAAGACATAATTAATCCATTTACAAAATTGTTACTCATTTGATTGCCGACTTAAATGAATTAATTCCATACCTAGTGAATCATTAAGAAAAACTAATTCAGATCATTCTCATCAGGAACAACACATGAAAGTAAATAAATTTGTCCGTCTCAACCCCATTATGCAGTACAGGTTTAATAGGGATATTACATCTCTTATTATCTTTAGTAATCTCTTAATAACTCCATCTTTATATACGGTTGCTTTGTTGCAAATTCTATTATGCAAAGTATATGCACGTATATGGCTATTTTGGGTAATCGTTGCTGTCAGTTGTCAGTTTTTGCCGTAGTGTGTATACTTTTATATTGTCTTTAATTTACCTATATATAATTTCTGTTAAATCGTGCTTTTTAGATCGCATACTATCTTTTTCATGTAAAAGTAAGTATGCGTACCTATATCTATAATTCTGATAAACGTGATAACCAATAGCCGACAAATTTTAATTTCTGATACGAAAGTATGTAGAAAGAGGAAAAGAGTACGACGAAATAAGGTAAAAATAAACATATAGCTAGGCTGCCAAGTAATCTCGGCAAACGCTTCTATGAAATGTGAGGACCCCCCCGACACTGCGTCGGTTCTCCCACCACTGTTGGCAAGCAAGCATCGTTGCATATTAGAAGGTCATCTTCTCTCGAAATGAACGGGAAACAGAAAAACCAAGGCGAGTTAGGGATATGATCCTGTATCTGACTGTAGTATCTACCTTTCGAAATAGAAGAATCCCGCCAATATCCCTGCCAGGCAATCCTCAATTCATCCTTTAATACAGAGAGAAGATCAGTATGAGGTATCTGGATATCATATGCTGGTGTGAATCTACCCATTTTAGCCAATGCATCAGCTCTTTCGTTCCATTCAATACCCCTGTGGCCTGGAAACAAGTATAAAGTAATGTTAATGTTATCCTCTACAGCACTATAGAGCAGTTCTCTAATAATGAATACCAATATGTACAGTGACAGTCTGAGGGAAGGTTTCGAATTGCCAAAAGCGCACTTTTGGAGTCAGAAAATATAATGTTGTTGATATGCTTGGAAGCTAAAATATAGAGAATTGAAATATATACGGCCGTTAATTCAGCTGAAAATATTGATGCATACGCGCAAAATGGATGCTGAATAAGTGAGGTTCGTAGATGGAGAATAAACTCCTACGGACGATGAACAAGGATTCGTATGTCTCGAACCATCCGTGAAAAACAGATGATAAGTCTTGCCAGCGAGCGGAGGCATATTCTTTGACAAAAGTATCCAAAAAAGGTCCAGCGATACTAGTATTGGGTAAGAAATCCTGAGAAAGACATATTGTAGGTATAAAGAATCTCACTGGATATTTGCTATAAATAGAAGGAATAATATCTGAATTAATAATATCTGTAAATTAAAGCACTTCTTGGAAACAGGATATTAAGAAAGGGTTCTCAGAGCGGTATCTGCGATGCCTAAGTGCAACCCGTAATAAATCTAACGCAGTGATAACCGGATTGTTCGCAGAGTAAACACATTTGAGAAGATATTTTTTGGCTAGAAAGCGGAATCTGATTTTCAGTGGTGGATCCACAGCTTCTACCTAAAGTGTATTCGTGGGAGTAGAGTTCAGAGCTCCAAGAGCAATTCTGAGACATTGGAATTGTATTTTATCCAGTTTATACATAAGGCTTTTGGAACAGCAACTGAATAGAGCACTGCCATACTCCAATTTTGACCTGATCAGGGAGCGGTAGAGTATCATAATGGTATGAGGATCTGAGCCCCATTTTTTACCACATAAGGACTTGATTAAATTGATAGCATTAAAGCAGCTGTTTGGTTAGATGACAAATATGGGATCTCCAATTTAGTTTAGGATCAAACCATATTCCTAGATAACAGACTGTAGTCTTTTGAGGAAGGATGGAACCCGAGAGATGGACAGCTGGAAAGTGTAGTGATCCTCTACCTCTAGAGAACCACACAATACACGATTTGTGTATAGAAAGGGGGAGTCCCTTGTGGTTGAACCATGAATTGAACCCCTTCAGTCCCCTCCCCATTTGCTCAGACAAATGGTCTCCATCTCTTCCATTTAAAAAGAGAACTATGTCATCAGCAAATTGCAGACAATTGACATGAGGCTTGAGGTGCTCTTCTAAACCAGACATATAGATATTATATAAAAGAGGGCTTAAAACGCTGCCCTGTAGAAGGCCTTTACAGGATGTTCTCCTGCTAGGTACCGAATTTTTTATGACTATTATCTTTTCCGATATTAATTGCAAGATGCAATTAATTAAACGACGAGGAAGTTTAATTTGGACAAGTTTCTCAATCAGTACTGACACAACAACATTATCATAAGCGGACGCTATGTCTAAGAAGGCATCAACAATTAGCATACGCAGTAAGAATGTGAGATGTAAGGATAGAGAGGTTATCCATAGAGGACTGCCCCTTTCGTAAACCAAATTGCATGGAGTCCAGTATTAAATGGTGTTCGCCCCACCATTCCAAACGAAATTTAAGGAGTTTTTCAAAAATCTTCCTAATACAGGATAATAACGCAATTGGTCTAAAGTTATTAATCTCGGGGGACTTTCGTCCAGGTTTAAGCACAGGGCAGATGATAATATTTTTCCACGTGCATGGAATGGATTCATCATCTAGAATATTGTTGAAAAAGGTGAGCATGAACTTAAGAGCATTATCTGGAAAATGCGCAACCACAGAATTAGTAATATAGTCCATACCTGGCGAGGTATCTCTATTGTTCAAGATAGCCTTCCGCAATTCTAATATAGAAAAGGGTCTAAGTATATCACTATTACAGGTCCCCACTGGTAAGAAAGATATCTCATCGGCATCTGGAACAAAATTTGCGGCGATAAAGGACAAGAATTGATCACTCCAGCTTGGATTAAAAGATTGAGGATGGTCAACATTTGAAACAGCTCTGGAATATGTTCTGACAGCCCTCCAAATTGTCCCCATGTCTGTGTTTCTATTTATAAAACTCCTTAAAATGATTTCTTTTTTTTTTATTTAGAATTTTTTTACTCATAGCTATGTAACGTTTAGCAGTTACATACTGGCTAATAATCAGTCTCCGCATTTTTATAACTCTGGTACATTCGGCATCCCACCAAGGACAAGGATGGTATTTCGAGAATTTTTTTTTTCTTGGAATAGATGTGTTAGCAGCATTAATGATAGTATCATTAAACTCCTCAAAATTACTTTGAGGGAGAATTAGCAGGTAAATTGATTAGAGATGAAGAGTATTCCCTGAGTATTCATGGAAAGTCCTGTTGAGTAAAACGAACAGGTGCCGGTATAGGAGAAGGAGAATGTCTGAAATTTCGGCGACTAAGACTGGAGGCCTCAAAGAAAAAATAGCCATGTTGTGCCATACATATTTTTATATCTTTTTGGTAAAGAAATTCTGGACGATTTCTTTCACTAAATTTTGTGCCCACTTCTGTTGAGGTGTGGTCACCTTTAGAAAATGCGCAAGAAGGAGAATTTCTGTTATTACATTCAACCAACTCGTGTTCCCCTAAACAAGCAGGACATCTCTTTCTGGACTTACATTGCGTTTTGACATGTCCATATCGGCAACAGTTCAAACATTGGATAACCGGAAGAGTTATAGAATATATACTTCTGGGACCCTAATGTTATAAAATAGACTTGTATATTTTGGAAGATTCTTCCCTCTAAATGTGACAATAATTGAGGCTGTATTCACCTGAACAAATTGTCCATCAATTACTTTTGTTCTTTGCATTCTTTTAACACCAAGAATTTTTCTAGTGTCGCCAGTAGTTAAATTTTCAAAAATCGTTTGTACGTCTAAATTAGGATCTATATTTCGCAAAATACCTTTGCATGATATTAAATAATTAGGTATATAAGGTTTTAGGTTATTTTTTACCATAAACTCTGAAGAAAGGAAATTATTGACAAATTTAAGAGATGAAAATTCGATTCCCAGTGTATTTCTTCCTCTCTTTTCAACATTTTTTACGCCGTCTATTTTAGCAGAAAATAGTAATTTACCAATTTGCATGTCTCTTAACTGACCCAAATTTTTGTCCAAAGATTCGAGATAAACAATGAATGGGGGAGCATCCGTAATATCGTATAATTTAATAGAATCATTGACTGTAATTTGTAACGCTTTGTTTTTTAATTCCTGAATAAGTTTATTAGTAATATTTATTGTATTTTTACTTAGGGCCGGTTCTACAACTCGTAGATAAAGCTAGTATAATACTATACGGAGTATAAACTTGAAAGTGTCGTTCTACAAACGCTAGATAAGTCTAGTATAGAATAACTTACGGTATAAACTCCGGATACGCTATACCTACATTGTGTAGAAGATAAATATTGGAATATCTCTATTCTGTTTCGTGATTGGTTGGTTAAAATTAGTTTTGAAAGGCGGGATAACTTCGTTTTTATGTTTAGTTAGGTTATTTTATTTGTTATATTAGAGAGATCGATGGTAATTATAACAGCAACTGCTGTTTTACATAATATATGTGTAAACGAAGGTGATGGTGAACCCAATAATTATTTTATGGTGGAAGTGGAAAACTTCGATATTATTAATAATAACAATAAAGACAATTATATAGTAAACAATGCTACAAGAGTGTCACTTATAAACAATCATTTTTCTAATTTATTATGAAAGTATGTTTATGGAACAAATAGATATATTAATCAACTCACTTTGTTTTATTTATATTTCACTACAATTTATTCTTTCAAAATTAAATTTCTATATCAATTGTGGTTATTTTAATCTCCTACAAGTGAATTATAATTAAGCATTGATACTCAGAATATATGTCAGGAATTTATTTTTGGTCACAGTGTTTTAATATGTTAAATAAATATCAAGTAATGTACGAGTAGGTATGTAAGTCGAAAGGGTATTTCAATATATTATGCAAGTATGTTCTTTTAAGCAAATCCCTTTTTAAATCTGAAATTTAGTTTATAACAATATATTAATTGCATGTATTTTTTTTAAAATTATAATATGCATACCTATCACATTTTTATATTGTTTCACCAACCCAACTATAAAAAAACAGCATTTCTGTTTCAGACACTGTAAAATTAGAACATCTAACTCGCTTTGCCATTTCTTTTTTAAAATAAGATATCACTACTGTACTGGTTATTTATCACGGACAAACTGAAGAACCAAAAAAATATTTGTCATCAGTCCCTAGCATCTCTTTGTTTTATTGCAGTTATTTTCTTTTTTATGTAAGGTTTTGAAACATGTGTTGAACAGATAATTTTAAAATTTTAACATCAGTCTGTGCAGGTAGAATCATAAAACACAAATTTACATCTCTCTTTACTTTAAAAGTACGCATACCTATTTATACACGTAAATTGAAAATACTAGAAAAATACCATATATTTTTCATAAAAATGTAGGTAGGTACATAAAAACAAAAAAGAAGAGTTAATATTACGATACACTAAATATCACGCATGTGCATTGCTCATTTTCATTGCCAAGTTTGTGTCGATAATTTTCAAAATCACTGCTAGAAAGCCCTTTCTCGGTTTCGGTATTAGAACAATATTATTCTCGCACCCATTTTCGTGTAAGAATGGACCCCATTCTTAAACGATTTTTGGTAACTTTTTCATAATTGCTTTTAGAATTACCTGGTAGTATATTATTTATGACGTTGGAGGCCACGTCCCGCAATTCTAGTGGCGTAGATTAGAGCTCTTCGTTTGACATTCCGCCCACAGATAATATAAGTTTTTTTCTAATTTAAGCAAACTTTTCAATTCAAATAATTCTTACAAAAGTCAACTGTTAAATATAAATCAGTGCTACCAAGCGACTACGTCGCGTTATCAAAATTTCCCTTAATGATGTTTTTAACAATTTTTCTATAAATAAATAATGTAAATACAATCCGAAGCAGAGAAAATAGTATAAAACACTCGTAACAAAGCCCATTCCAGCATTCGTTCCTTCGGCCACTCGCGCTACGCGCTCGTGTCCAAATTTGGAAATCATGCTGGAATGAAAGGCCTTCTGTTACTTGTATTTTAATATACTATTAAACCACACTTATGCTATTCTAATGTCAAATTTGACAATTAATATGAATTCACAGAATTATAAAACGCAAAAATCGCTTCTATACAAATGGAGGCGGTGTAGATCAATTACAGATACCTACATTATAATTATTGTTATATAACATAGTCTATTGCACGATACACTTATGCTCACTAGGGCTGTCACTGTCGTCACTGCGATGCAAGTCAGATTTGACAATTGAAGACATAAGTGGATAAAGGTGTCATGTCACATTTTTTCACAAAATGAATTAATACATTTTTTGGGCATCTCTGGTGTAAATTTAACCTTCAATAAACACTGATCCTATATTTTCTTTATTATCTGATAGTTTTCAGGTGATAAAGGTGTCATGTCGCACAGACTGTAGACATTAGTCAGTGGATAAGAGAGTTATGTCACATTTTTGTTACATGACACCTTTATTAACTTAAAAATCGAAGGGTGCAGGTTAATAGTGAAGTGTCATGTATGTATCTTGTAAAATTTTGTAAAATGTTCATGGAGAGTGTTTACGCAATAGTTCATATAAAAAATCGGTTTTTAGCGGAAATATTAAATATATCACGATTGGAAGTAGAGGTCAACGAATGCTGGAATTAGTACAAATATTAAATAATCAAAACTCAGACTCTTCAAACAGCAGTAAGTAATTTAACTTCTATACTGCAGTGAACATTTGTGTAACAACAACTAGTAAGTTCAACATCGGGGGCAGAGAATCAATTTTGAAGACATTTTACATGTTAGATGTAAATAGTAAGGATACCCTGATTTTTAAGAGTGTCCAAATTCAGCCAGTATTTCCTTATCGATCAGGCAGAAGACATCAAAACAAAACAGATTTAAATATATGGTTACTTATAAGAAACAACTGATATCAGTGTGTAGAGATGCTTTATACTCTGTATATAAATTAGAAAGAAAAAAACTGAAATAACGCAAAATCTGTTAAAAGTTGGCCAGTCTGTTCCGTCTCAAGATAAGCGAGGACGTCACGTAAATCACCCTCACAAGATAGGTGAGGATGTTATCAACTGAACCATTAATCGCATTAACATATTTCCTGCTGAACAATCACATTATTCGCGCAATAAAAACCATAACAAAAAATATCTGTTTCCGTTACTTAATGTGAATCGACTTCCACCAACTTTCTTTAGAACATTGCAAGGACAACAATTTGGGCGATAAATACATGGTCAAACTTTCATTCTATAGGAATATTTTTGAAACGAAGTTTAATTTGTGTGTTGGCAGCCTAAAAAGTGACACTTGTAGCATATGCAATACTGGAGCAAATACAGCTGCACACAAACAAAACTGGGAATATGCATTTTATTCCCAAAAGGCAGACAGGCAAATACCGACAGGTAATAGAAGAAAATGTTACAGTACAATGGATTTACAACAAACCATGCCACTACCAAAGTTATCGACATCCAAGGCTTTCTACTTAAGGGTCCTCGCTAGTGAATGGGAAATGTAATATTGGTTGCATAGCACATAATTTAATAAGCCAAGGATGTCCGAGTACTTTTACACATAGGGAACATATAATAAATATTTGAAATAATAACTCAATATCTAAGCGAATAAAAATTCATTTTTGATCAACTATTTACACATTTGTAACTGCGGTAAATATTTATAGCAGAATAACAGTTCATTGTAATGTGGGTTGCCTAATTTTAATTTATTTTATGTTCACTTTAAACAAAGTAAAGAGTAGTTGAACGAAAAATAAGTGCACAGCCGGGTAGCTTTCTGTTCAATTTATAACGTGAACCCAAGCAAACAAATCTCCTCCGAAGGATTTTTGAGAAAACTGGTTTAAATTTGATTCTTCAGCCGGGTAGATTACTAAATTCTTCATAAGTTCACGTTGAAAGGTTTTCTCCATCTTTAAAATCAACAAAAATATCTGGATTCTAAAATCTGCTATTTTGCCATTGTTGACAGATCCACTAGCGAGGACCCTTAATGCAAATGTGGTTTTACAACTTTAGTATTCATTGCATAACTCGTTCTAGCCACAAGTCGTATTTTTTTAATTGGACAGAAGACATTGCCAATAGAGGCAGTAATGAAATCGGTTTATTACGGTCCTGCAAGTTACTGAAAAAAGAGCACCCTGATGTCGATCACTTAATAATTTGGGTCAGATTCATGCGGAAGCCAAAATAAGAACTTCTTCATCCCCTGTCTTTAGCAGTATTTAATACTAAATAAGTATTTTCAAGTTATAGATCTAAATTTCCAGAGGTTGGCCACCTATTTCCAGAGGTTGGCCAATCGATATTGGTCTGGAGTGAAAATGTTCTGGTGCTTCCTCAGTCCGATACGACCAAAATCTCGATCGGAATCGAGGTGGCTGATGCTTTTCCGATGAAAAGCATCAGATCTGCAAGTACTAGCCATAGTGTATGCTTGACTATGGAACATTTTTTTTATAATTTCGAAGAACTACCGACCAAACTTCATTTATATAAAAGAAAATGAACAATACTATTAATAAGAAGGTTAATCTACGAGATAGCGTCAAATGGATTAAAGTAGACAGGTTTGGATTATATTTATATAAGACCATATTTCTTTCCAGTTTGTAATAAATTTATGGTTTTTCAATAAATAAAATAATCAGAATTGGAAAATGAAACCTATTGCATTTTATCCTATTGCTTCCTTCTGAATCCTCCAAAAATACTTACAATTAGAAGTTACAAGACACCTTCATTCATGGTGAAACAGATAATACTTCGAGCTGACAATTGGTGGATGAAGGTGTTATGTACTCTATAACTTCATTTTTTCACAAATGAATGTTTTTATTTAATACGAAAATACATGAAAGAAAAGAAGCCATTTGTACCTATTTTTTGAAATCAAAATCATTTCAATCAAACACTAAATAAAAAAGTTCCAGCTTAAGATGCGTTATACTAATTTACTCAGAACTTTAAAAATGTGACATGACACCTTTATCCACTTATGTCTTCAATTGTCATATCGGCTGTGTTTTGATAAACTTCTATGTTAATTTATCAAGTTGTTTAAATAATATTCCATTTGAAATAACAAGTTGTCGTAATGAATATAGAAAAGGTAGAGATAGTCAAATTAGATATTACAGATTTCCCAAGGAAAAAACGGTACAAATTTTGCAGGTAAGTCTGTGTAAGAAGCATTAATAGATCTCAAAGATGTATTACCAGAAATCAGGCAAGTTTATTTTAACTTAAGCATTTTTATAATATAAAATCTCTTAAAATTCTACAATACACGACTAGAATTACTGTTTAATTTAGGATTCAGATTAATTCATGGCTTGAAATTAGCAGAATTTATGCTATGAATTAATCCTTCTAAAAGATAATTCAACCACTGCTGGTTATAATACAGTTTGTAGTAAATTGTTTATGTTAAATGACGATTTGTGAGGAAATTCTGGTGCATCAAAGGAATTATTCTCTTTATAGTGTGATACTTGGTAATTTACTCTGAGTTGCACTTTGCTGTTGCCTATAAATAATAATTTCACTACTGACATGTATTATTATTCATATTATTGATGTTCATTATAACTAGTTCAATCAATATATTTAATTGACTTAAATGTTCTAAACTTCTTAATAATTTTGAAATTGGCTTCACACATAAAGTTGTGCTCTTGTATTTCACTAGCTATTCTATAATGAATGTAAACACACTTGTAAAATATGTATATTCAATACAATAAACTTCAGTCAATTTGTATTTGCTGCATTCTTCAATTATGTTCCTTAAATTAGCTTTTCATAACTCTTTATTATCTTTCTATTAAAAGTGATGCAGCAGAACATTACTACTATCAAATACTATACTTGTGATCTATGCGATTCATGTATTAACAAAATAGGGTTTACATCTGTGTTAAAGAAAATATTTTAAAACAAAATATATTTCAAATAATGATACTTAGATTTTTGCAATGATTTTTATTTACAGAAAAGAACATTTATAATAATAATAATAATAGTAATATTCATTCATTGATTTGACCATAAAAATGGTATAGAATAAGTTAACACAAAATGTAAATATAAAAAATCAAATAATACAAATATAATGTAAGTATAAGCAACTAGCAAATATACCAAAAAAATACAACAACAATAACAAACAAGCAATTTAGATATGCAAATCTAAGTACTGCCTGTCATTTTCAAAATCACTAAAAGAGTAATAGCATATGGCAATCAGTAACTTATTTAACTCTATTTTGAATTTTTCCAACGGTAGACTTTTTAAATTTCTAGAAATTCTATTTTATGCAGTTATCATGGTCTTTTTAAAAAAATTTAAAAAATATATTACACAGATCATTAATGTATAACTATAGATACCACAATAAACATAAATAAACTGTTTGCATTGTGTATTAACAATGTAATTCAAATACAAAAAGTTAAAATATCTAGTTGTTAGGATTTCATTTAAACCAATGATTTAAACATACATATTTGCCTTAACAATTTCTTATGTAATTAAAAAGTATGTCTAAGTGTGACAACAGCAACTGTAAATAACGCAACCTGGCATACTAAATGAAATATTAATTAAAAAAACTTCAAAGATGAACTCGTGTTACAGTGGAGATGACAACTGTCAAAATTGACCTGCTTTGCAATGACGTCAATGAAAGTTCAAGTGAACATACTGGTATAAGTGTATCGTGGTATAATGGTAGTTAGTTACATCATTTCATATTCTATATCAACTCTTCAAGCATAACCATATATCACCAATTTATTAAAGCCATACGTCATAGCGTGCATGTAATTTATATAATATATGCATAAAACTTAATATTGGACTACTTTCTCTCATTTGGTGCAACAAAATAAATGCTGTTAATTTGACACGTAAATCATAATATTTTACCTGTTTGCACCTTTAATCATCATAATACAAACCGTGTAAAACAATTACTGCTTTAAATAAAAAAATGTGTGCTAATGTAATATTTGTTTAAATAATTTTATTATATACCTCAAAACACGTAATTAATACTCACTCTTTGAGGAGTGTGTATTGGAGCCATAGCATCCAAATCTGTTGGTGGAAACTCAATTCCTTTTGCAATAAGATCACTATAAACAGAAACAACTCCGTGCAGTTCTGGCTGATTTTTAAATGCATCAGCCCAAGACTGAATTAAGCTCAATACTTTTTCTTGGACTGCTGTTGGAGGATCATTTTTAGGGCCAATTAATTTCACCTTAGGAAAAATAAAATAAAAACATGACTACAAACGCTATTATTATATAAGGACATACCAGTTCCTGAATAAAATCTTTGCTACAAACCAATACATGGAAAGGTTTTCCACAATTTTTCACACATGTCTCTAATACTGTTAATGTGTACATTACAACTGTATAGTTTTTGCCTGCATTTTGGACGAGCCGTTTACGAATTGCTTTTATGCAATCTTTGGGACCATCTTCCGTTTCATTAACCATATCACATATTTCCATATTTAATGACCAATTTTCTGATGCCAATGTTCCATCGGTAGCTTGTTCTATGCAAAATTATAAAAGTAATGAACATGACAAAACAAATACTCTTCTTATCATTTATAAGAGCTTATTACTGTACATATCTTTTATGTTTTTTTAAAACGCAAAAATATTTAAATCTATTATTTCTTACCAATTCTACTGCCTACAGGCGTAGAAAATGGATTACCCCCCAACGTATTAGCAAAAAACGACATATTTTTTATGTATAGAAATTTCACCACTTTAAAACATGACTATTTGTCAAAATGACATTTAATAATCAAGAGCAACAGAAACACAAGATTATAAAAAAACTAAACTGAACAGCACAATTTTGTCACTGGTAATATAATTGGTAATATTGTTTTTCCTCTATTATGATTAGGATATATAAATATGAAAAATAAAAGATGAGGTATAAAAGACCATGATTTTCTAAAAAAAAAAGTTATTTTCAAAGTAATAATAAATTTTTATAAAAGCGATAAGGAAGAATTCATGTTGGCAATAGGCAATATGTTGATAGTTGACATTTGTTCTTGGTCATTTTGGCATGCATGCACGGATAACGGTTGTTCAGTTAAATCCGGAGTTTTATTCGCCTAATCTACCTATGTAGGCCATTATTAGATGCCGCCACGGTTTTAGAAACAAGAGACCTATAAGTACATTTGAATCATGACTTTAACCGAATAACTTGAGATGTCGCTAGTATAGCGATATCACTTTATGGAAACTCGTAAAAACGTCAACCAATAAATTTTGTGTGTGTTGCCACAGTGTTCCTAAACATTATTTTTTGTGTTACTACTTAGTTAGTGGCAGGGGGGGAAATGTTAAATTGAGATTGCGTAGACATCGTTTTACTTCTGCCTGCAGTTGGTAGGTGGCGCATGTTAAATTCTGTTGATGTAATTTTAGGATCACACATGATACTTCAGGGCTTAGCTGCACAGAATTGCCTGTATTTGTTGGTTATTATTAGTAACTATGGTCCTTGTTTATAAATACTATAGTTATACAACCTAGAGAAAACTGTAAATATTTCTTATGTAGTAAAGTGTCGTCCTCTGATATCTTTCAAATGGATTAATATTAATACGAAAGAATGAAAGTGCTCAGCCAATGAAATATTCTCAACGCCTCTCCCACAATTTAATCCGGAAGTTTATAAAAAGGTAAATATATTTTGATATTTTCTATTAAA